>OW386545.1:11595508-12967196 GCA_936435175.1 Glyphotaelius pellucidus | reverse complement strand
TTAAAATATAACAAGATATGTTTAATCTTGATTTTGTGTTCTGGTAAACAAGTTAATCTACTTTAAAGCTTTCGTGCACGTTCGCCATTTCAACAAATTAATGCCATTTATACATTGCAGTTTGTTAAACGTGTATTGAGTTTTGAAAATTTAAAAAAATTATTGAGCATACTTTTTTGCTCCTCTTTGTAAAAATTTGCATTGAAGTCTTAGGTTCCATAACAATCATACTGCAAACATATTAATATGTTTGTACGATGTTGTGGATAATTAATTTCTAATTACAATAGGGATATTTCCAGTTCGATTCTTGTGATGTGAATGTTTCAGTTTGAAGGACAAAATGATTTGGCAGTTGGTGCACAAAGTTTGATAAATGTGAATTACTTGAAAATAAAAAATGTGATTTCACGGATTGAAATACGAAATAAATTCAATTAACACCAGTAGTAAATCAATGTAGGTACTGAGTCAATGTGTTTAAATTAACTACTGTAAATAATTTAAAAAATTGTTGAGTATTCTTCCACACTATTAAAAGTAGTAAATTATCTCAGTTTGTAGGTATATATTATTGAATTTTATAACAATTGAATATTGAATAACACTCGAGAACATTAAAAATTATTGTGTTGCCGCGGAAATAATGTAATTACTCTTGTCGTAAAAAAATAAATATTTTACGCCATTTTAAAAATTGCTTGTGGTGAAGAAATACAAAGGTCTGTGAGTTAGTGCCGTGAAATTAAAATTATATATTTTGTTTATGTGAAAAATATTTATTATTCTAGTGTTGGTTTTCTTAATAAAATATAACACTAATACAAAAAATTTCACATTTATGAAAAATGAGTTTTAGAACTCATCGGATTGCTACACAATGAACTAGGATTTGAACTTTAATTACTTTGACCAGTGATTCCTGACATCATTTGGAGTAAAAAATTGTTAAATGAAATTTGGGTCTAATCGGTAACTGTCCCAGCCCCTCACCCCAACCCTAACTGTCCAATACCTACTATTTTTTTTATGTTTTAATTTGAAAAATAAAAACGTCAATACTGTCTCCGGAAACCAAAATTTCATTTACATTTTTTACTCCAAATAATGTCAAGAATCACTAGTTAAAAAGTAAGTCAATTACGTCCCTAAACACCCTGAATATATTTTATTGAGAAATTGTTTTATTTTTACATAAATGCTTTTTGAATTAATTGTGAACTGATTTTTTTTATACAGTTTTTTAGTTCTGTTAAAAAATGTTTCCTGATTAAATACATAATTAATATTAAATATTCTTACCTTCAATCAATGACGCCGCAAAGAGGAAAAAAACACACAACGAATTGAAATACATTATTGATTAAAGTTTTAGCAAAAACCAGGAATTCTTCAAAAGTTCATGTAATTACAAAATCAACGTAGAAACCGAAGCAAGTTCATAAAATTCAATCACTTTTATAAAACTTTAAAATTGTCAATTTTTTCAGTTGCGCGGGAAATTTTTCAGTTTTTTTTTCAGGAGTTTCAGAAGGTTAGGTTAGGTAAGGTTGCGGGGTATCCCGTTGAACTATGCACTAATTTCACAATCGAAAGCGCAACGTTTTTCCTCCCGACCCCTCGAGCGGTTGCTAAGTAATTGCGTACCTGGCGAGACCAACACTCGGTTCTGAAGGCGGGCACTGGCAGTGCGAATCAACTGGGGCTTACTGGGCTGGCGATCGTTGAATAGCGGATCGAATCGCGCAAAATACACTAGTGGAGCACGGCATAATTTTATGTAATTTAAATATCTTTACTTTAACACTAAAAAATATTATTAAAAATTTGAAATAAAAAGGTAAATGGATACTTGAGTATGTCGAAATCATTTTTGAAAAGCCTAGATTAGGTTAGATTCTGGATGATACGTAAGAACGTAAGTACCACTTAACTTACCTTCAACAAACCTAACCTAACCTCACACAATTTTCTACTAACCAAGGTTGCCAATTCGTAGAGAATTTCTCAAATTGCGGGGAATTCCTAAGATTTTTCAAGAATTGGGTATTTTGCAAGAATTGGGTATTTTGGAGAGAATCTTTTTGTGGGGAAAATGCGGGGATTACGGTCATATCTTGATTATCCAAACATATTAAAAATGCAATAATTGTGAGAATGTACCGTAATTTTAGTTTCTTTAGCAGAAAACGTATACAAAGTTCCATTTTTTAAAGCCTGAACGAAAGAGAAAATCCAGAAATGACTATATAGATAATAAATGCTAATTTCGATAAAATTTTGTTTCATTTTTATGGTAGGGGAAATTGTGGGGAATTTGAATGTATATTGTGGGTATTTTAAAACATACGCATTTGCAACCCTGCTCCTAACATAAACTGTTGATTGTAAAATTAATTTTTGATTGGTAGGTTCATACATATATCAGCAGGTGGCCAAAAGGGGAACTAACGAACGAAGAAGCAAATAATGGCGTTAGACCAATATCAATAATCATCAAATAATGTATCTGAAAAACAAACGAAAACATTAGAAATAGACCCACCGTTTTCCAGGCGACTACTCTACCAACTGAGCTATCGCAGTTATATAAAAAAATGTTAATTGTTTCTTGTTTTATTCATTAGAGGCAATGCTTGAAGTTGGGTTATCTTGCGCAGTTAAGTGTGCCTATATTTTAAAGCTTCATAACTCGCGATGGAAATGACGTTCATTGAAACTCCGAAAAAAACACACCGCAATTTCTAGACGCCAGAATCACCGTTCGATAGATTTTTCGGCTTCGCAGGAGAGTCCCAACTGCTTCCCACTGCTTGGAGCCAGTGGTAATACGGCATCCCCAATTGGGATATGTTGTGAGACTGGAAGGAGGGGGAGAAAGATAAGGAAATATCTAACCAGATGTGGTCTACGTTTGTATCAGATGACGTCTAATGTTTCGATTTTTGCTAATGCTTAGGTCTTTCACCAGTTCGAATCTGAGAGTATCAATTTGACGTAAATGATTTAAATCTAAACATGAAAGGCCTACTAATAAATAATGCCATATGTATTATCAAATCAATGAAAATGGTTTTATTGATTGATGGATCGCTGCTCCTGATATAAGTTTTGTGATTTTTTTGACTGTCAACCGAAGAGAAGAATCAATTTAATGTTTTCTTGAATTATAATTGATCGTTGGCCGTCTATTATGTTCGCATTAATTGCGTTGAATGAATATTCGTGAAGTTCATCGGCCGTTAAAAATTGTCGTACGTTTCGCATATTATTAAGACAAATTGTTTATGAATAAACGGATCACAAACATGTTTCACAGTTCTAAAAACTTATTCAAAATATGAACAATTGAACAAGCAACAGAAACGCCCTTGAAGCTGCACAGATATATCTGAAACTATGAAGCAGAAATCGGTTTTGTTTGTTTCACTAATAACTTGCGAACGGTGATTTCTGGTGTCGTGTAAAACGCCTTTTTTCAGCTCGTGGTGTCATTTCCTTCATGAGGTATGCACTTTTTTAATATCTTTTGAATAGTCTAACATAAGATAAGATGCCAGATTGTTGGTTGCATATTTTTTAATGTTTCTAGGTCAACGCAACTGATATCAGCTCGCAAAGATATTCACATCGTTCATCAAAATGTAACAATAAGGCAAGTAAGTGCGAACGGTGATTTCTGGTGTCGTGTAAAACGCCTTTTGTCAGCTCGTGGTGTCATTTCCTTCATGAGGTATGCACTTTTTCAAAATCTTTTGAATAGTCTAACAAAAGATAAGATGCCAGATTGTTGGTTGCATATTTTTTAATGTTTCTAGGTCCTTATTAAATATTTATAAAAGAGACAAAAATGAAATGACAGAAAGAAAAACAAGTTATCGAAGCCGGAAGTAACTGCTAGAATTTTTTATTTATTTTTTTATTACTATAGAAACAAACACTAGGTACTTAGATAAAATGAGTGATAAACAATTCACAAGGTTTTAGAAATTATTACTAAGATTGTATCAGTGATATGTTTCAACGATATACCTGGTAAGTGGTTACTTACATTTTACCGGGCGAGATTAGTACATGCCAGGGAATGATAAAGATAAACAATACGCAAATAAAAAAATGTATGTGACGTATAAATGTATGGGTGTATGTGTGTGTGTGTGTGTGAGTGTGTGTGTGAACATGTATATGTATCTAAGTGTCTGAAATTTTCGCAGAAGAGTGCAGCGCCTTTTAGTCAGGATCTACGTTTGAAAAATTAAGGTTTCTGATATACAAAAAAAAAAAATTCTTCTCGAATAATTGTACTTTCCGTACGATAGTAAATCGACAGCATTTAGCATTTGACCTTGAGCATAGTGACATTTTTGCCCTCTTTTCGCCATAAACTTTTGTTTGTCTATGAATGAAGTAATGAAGTATGAATGAATGAAGTATTTTTTACCTGTTCTTTAATACTTCAGAACTATAAAAATCGAAAGCATGTATTGTTTTGTTCTTGGGGATATAAAGTTTTATTTTTGCTTTCTTTGATAGTTTTATTAAAAAATTCCGTAAAAAACAGAGTTACCTGGTAAAAAATGGAGATGTCATTTTGCTGTCTGATGATATTCTTTTCAATTAAAAGCAATAAAATATTTTTCCATCACACGTCGCAACTGAGTAATCGGGTATAGCAAAATAGCACTCCATCTCGTTCAAGCAGTATGGTAGCACATAAAACAGCGCGCGTATCACTTGATCCCTCCGTAACGTATGGGAGTGGGATCAGTGGCGACGTGTGATTGAAAAACATTTATTATTGTTTTTAACAGAAAAAATCGGGCACTGGACGGCAAAATGACATGTACATTTTTTGCACATGCATAGAGCACATGCTGTTACACCCTGTAAATAAACATATGTTTCTAAAATTATTAGCACACACAGTTGAAGTGAGCCGACTTAAGAATGAGAATAAATGTTTTTTTCAAGCACTTTACTTAGGACAGGAAATTGAGAAATAGGTCGGTAGTTTGTGACGTCATGTTTGCCAAAATTATTGCATTATTTTTACTTTCATCGTCTGGTGTGAACCGGTCGTTATTGTTTGAAACTGCCAAAAAATTATATTATCTTGGCGTCAAACGCAGCGTGCGATTTTCCAAGACCATTTCGGTTGCATGACCTGAAAATTAAAACAAATTTCATTTTCCGAACGAATAATAAATATCTAATAAAGTAAAACCAGGCAGGGGTCGTATCCACGTCATCATGGAGTAACGTACGTGGGAACTTGATTCCTGTAATATTGATGGGCGACAATTACCATACTTCTATAATTAACTTTTTTACTATACTTTTTTTTACATTAACTCCACACAGGAGGCCCTGAGGAAAATAATTTCCCTCGATCATCTTTGGAAATGCTGTGTGGAGGGTGTTTTTGAGGAGAGGAAGGAGTGAACATGGGTCTTGAAGAGATCCATGTTGTGGGAGGGAGGAAACACAGAGGCAGGCAAATCATTCCACAGCCGAGCTGTTGAACTCAGAAACGACCCGTTCTCATGTGACTAATATTTGTCAACCGTGACAAAATTTTGTCAACGTAATTTATTTCTCAAAATTTATTCTCGTAATTTATTAACGTCAATTTATTTCTCATGTGACAATATTTGTCAACCGTGTACAAATATTGGGCGCGTGTTTGGCGTTTTTCCCGACTGTGCACCGGTGCCGAGGGGATCAATGATGCTAGTTCCTCGGAGCATCTTCCATTGTAATACCGGTAGAACAAGGACAGCATTGCCACCGGACGCCTGTGCTCTAAATCACATCTGAGTCTAAATCACATCTGAGTAATCACATCTGAGTGGGGACTGCGGAGTCCGGCGCTGCGACTGTTATACAGTTGCGTGTATGTGGCTCAAGTCGCATACGCATCTTCTGTGTGGTCGCATCGGTTGGACAACGTGATGATACAACTGGCGCTGAAACGGGGCCAACGCACTCCCCTGCTTGCTCTTACGGGTGCCTACAGGACTGTAGCATCTGACGCACTCCCAGTACTGGCTGGACAGATGCCGATTGATCTTGAAATCAAAGAAATCTTAGCAAGAAAGGATCTCATCAAAGGTAAGGCTGTTGTCCACCTAGGAGCGACTCTTACTCCTGGCGGAGTCATGCGTCTTCCAGCATTATTGAGAGAGATGAGAATGAAAAGCCTCGATGTATGGCAGAGTCGATGGGATAGGTCGATAAGGGGGAGATGGACTCACTCCTTCTTCCCCTCAGTTAAAGCCAGGATGGAAGGGGCCTTCCTCAAGCTGGACCACTATGTGATCCAGATGTTAACAGGACATGGAGAATTCCGGGGAAGACTGTTCAGCCTCAGTCTCTCTCGGAGTGCAGGATGCGCATGTGGTGAGGAAAACCAAACGGCCATGCACATTCTGTGGCACTGTCCGATCATGATGGATGCTCGAGAGGAAATGCTTGAGGGTTTGCAAGGTATTACTACCAGGCCGGTTTGGAACTCCGACCTGGTATCGAACAAGGTGAATTTTGAGTGCCTAAAAAAATTTGTCAATGTATGGGTGGAGAGATGGGATGCGCTTAGAGTCGTTGAACTAGAATAAAATCATTACTTCGTTTCAGGTGCCTGGTGTGCTGCTCCTGCAGGGACTAGTATCCTTGGGAATTAGAAATGTTCTGAATCGTATGCCATGATTTATGCTATGTAACTCTAATTATTATTTTACTTATTTTGCTCTTTTTCTGTTGTCTTAATAACTGCATATATATATACTGCGTATGAATATTTTTTTTTTCTTTGTAGCCATGTACTTATTTTATTGCAGCCATGGTAATATAAAATAGGCTAGAATTTTTTTTTTTTTTTTATGAATTTCCTCACTTTTTTATTTATTTTTTTTTCTTCTAGGAATGATACTGGAATCCTTTAAATATTTTAACCGTTTATAAAACCGGCTAGAATTGTACTGCTTCTTCGTCTGTACTGTTACTCCCTCCCCATAAGGGGGTGGAATAGCCCCCTTGTCCCTGCCTGGCACAGGTGGTGCCCTTAATTTATACTATCTGCAAGCGCAGTGCTTCCTGCACTGTCACTGCGCCACCCCTGATGTAGCGGTAGCAGTGAGAGGTGGGTTCCTTTCGACCCTGATCTCCAGTTCTCTTGTGGTCCTGTCGGCTGGAGTGAGTTACTTAGTCCCCTGGGTTCTTCAGAAGTCTCTTCTCCACTATCTCACCATCTTCATAGGGGTCACGTCTGGCCACTGTGCTGCCAGGGACGGTGTGAAGGGTTTGAAGGGCCAACTTTCCTTCCACTGCTCACTGTCTATCCTCAGGACTGCCTGTGGCTTGCCAGAAGCTCTAGATGCTGCTCTTGTGCTGTGGCTGCCGTGGGAACATGTTTCAATTGCTTTTTCTTTCTAATTTATATTTCTCTTTAAATGCTGTCTCTCCGCTAGCTTCAAGAACGAGAACAAACTGCCTCGGATGAGAACACTTAAAAAATTTTTTTTTGGTATGTTTAATTGTATGTTGTGCCGTGTAGGGACAGTCGGGGGCTTTTAGAATCATTTCAAAGTAGCTTCGTTTAAAAAATAAATTTAGAGTCTTGATGTGAGAACCGATAGAGGGACCAATCTGGTCCTTAAAACGGTTCGGGAAAGTGGTGGGTGCCCTCGACTGCTCTAAAGATTGCAATCCGTTTGTTAAGTTAGGATAATCAATCAAACGGTCCGCCCGTTTCTGTACAGAGTCAGGGTTTTTTTGGTATTTTGGGGCTCCATACCAGAGGTGGCAGCCATATTGAACCGTGGGGCGCACTTGCGATTTATACAGGGTTAGAAGCTGTGTACTATTAAAGTATCTGCGGGCCCTGTACAGTATGCCCAGTTTCTGAGAGGCTAACTTAACTCTGGCTTCGATGGAGCCCCCGTACCTGAGCTGGTCACTTAGAGTTACACCAAGCATATCGATGGAGGTCCTGTCCGGAAGAACTTTGCTTCCGTTAAAGGAGACTAGATTTTCATTTCGATCCCTTTTAGACATAATCATACGTAGTCTACCCCATCCTGTGCGAATTTTATTACCATAGACTGCGTTTCATGAAATAAAGCATTTAATTTTTTTGCCTGTTTTCATAACTGGCAATACGATAATAGTTCTGCAATTCAAAATAAAAAAACATACCTTCATGAAATATCTATAGGAATATGATTAAAGACGTGTGAAAGGAAGATTTTTTTAACGCGTTTTAGGACGATCGTCGATCACGTGCAAACGATCTCTCCCTGGAACAAGTATGTAAGATGTATTCTGGATTTCTTAACATGCATATTATGTCCAATAGAGAATTACAATATTTAAATAAAATGTACGTCAGTGACAGAATGAAATATCTCTGGTAAGTTTAGAGAAATCTCCATGATAATGAAAGTAAAGCCGATACTATTTATAAGTCTGTTTAATTTATGTAAAATAATAATTAGAATAGTGTAAAGGTGCAAAATGACTTATTGCGTATTGTGTAAGTGGCAGTAAGAAATGATGTGGTATTGATAATTAAATTGAATAATTTTAATATAAGAAAGATAATTTATTTATACTATGAAAATTGTTACTTTAAAACCTGGTTGAGTAATATTATTTGCTTTTTTTACTACAATAAGCTTAAGTTACCACCACTTATTAGAATTAATACTCATTTACGTTTTACTCACAAAACCCGTTCTAATTTGTAAGCAAAAAATTTAAAAAAAAAACGTTTCTTTCATTTATTTAATTCACATAAATAATGTTATGTTTAGTTATTGCTGTTTTTGATTTAGGTACGTTTAAAATATTTCTACTATTTTTGTGTTAAATACAAATAAGTTGTTAATATTCTGATGGTTGCTCTGTAACGAATTTTGCATTTTTCAATAAAGTTTTTTAGTAGATAAAGTAATCTTGGAAAAAAAATCACAAAGGTAAGCCTAATAAAAACTTCATAATACATTTTTTTTTTTACATTAGCTCCATACGGGAAGCCCTGAGGAAAAAAATAATTTCCTCATGTTATCTTTGGGGATGCTTTAAGTAGGGTCTTTTTAGGGAAAGGAAGGGGTGGAAGTTCTAGGAAGGAAAAGGGTATAAGGGATCTGGGATCTGGATCGTAGGAATCTGGGGATCAGTGTGTCCAGGAGCGACGGACATATGAATCCATCCCTCCCACTGCGGTGCGCGGCGATATTCCGAGAGGGTACGGGTGGAGTAGTCAAAGGGACTCCCTCAACATTTCTCTCCCGATCTGGCCCGCCACGCAGTGGGTGGGCAAACACATTCGCCGCCGAGACCTCGAAGTCAATGTCCATTACCATAATAAGCACGCATTATTACACCAAATGCTTAAAAAATATTTTTTTTAAATGTTAAAATGTAAATATCCCATAAGATTATTTTCGCAAAGTCAAATTTTCATCAATATAAGATGTCCAAAATGGTGTAAAATAATAATACATGTTAAAAAGCAATGTTTTAAATAAAATAATGTATGTTGTTCAATGTTTTAATTGAAATAATGGTAACCGGACAACTCAGAATGAACTCAACTCAACACCTCCTTTGAAAAGTCATTAAAAGTGATGAAATAAATATGTAAACAATTTGTTTAAATAGTTTGAATAAAAATGAGTCAATAATAAATGTTATAAAAAATAATGGAACTACCTACATTAAATGCTATCCGCGAACCAAAAATGTGCGCAAATATTTTCAACAGATTTTTTTGTAACCGTCGAACAAAAGCTTGCATATAAAATTCACCAAAATTATCAACCAGATAAGATACATGAAGATAAAATAACACTCTTTCAATTTTTAAACCGACTACGGAGAAAACTATTGAAAATATAATAAAATCACTAAAAAATAGTGCTGCACCTGAATATAATGGTATAACTACGTAAATCTTGAAAAAATACAGCATATTTTTTTTTTTTTTTTTTACATGAGCTCCACACAGGAGGCCCTGAGGAAAATAATTTCCCACAGGGCCTATGTCATCTTTTGGGATGCTGTGTGGAGGGTTTTTTTAAGGAAGTTCAAGGGTTTTAAGGTTTAAGGAAAGGAGTTTAAGGGGTGGGTAGGAAGGAAAGGGGTTTAAGGGGTGGGTAGGAAGGAAAGGGGTTTAAGGGGTGGGTAGGAATCTGGGGTTCAGTGTGTCCTGGTCATCCACCTTCGAGACCTAGACAAACTTCACCCCATGAACCCGGGCCCTAAACAAAACGATTGCGCATATAATTAATGTAAGCACTGACAGTGGAATATTCCCGTCAAACTACAAAAAAGCCATCATAATCTCAGTGTACAAATCCGTAGATTCGAAAGAAGTAAACAATTACCGCCCAATATCGTTAATATTCAACATTGCAAAAATTTACGAAAAAGTAATTAAAAAAAAAAAAAACAAATTGTTGATTTTAAGGATATCTAATAATGTATTAACCCTAGTCAATAGGCTTTCAGAGATAAACTAAGCACACAAGACGCAATAGCAGAAATAATTAAGTTTATTTATAAAACATTAGATAGAGGTAAAAAATGCTTAAGTATATTCATTGACCTCCGTAAAGCTTTTGATAGTACATTTAAAGTTAATTAATAAATTAAACAATATAGGAATAACTGGCAAAACTTTAGCTTAAATGCATGGTTAAAAAGTTATCTCTATCAAAGAACACAGTAAGTGAAAGTAAATAACGAACTAAGTGAAATAGAAAATGTAGATTTTGGAATTCCACAAGAAACTGAATTGGGCCCTTTACTATTCATATTGTATGTAAATGAACTTTTTGAACTCCCAATCATTGGAAAAAATATGTCTTATGCGGATGATACAGTGACAACTATTGAAGGAAATTCTAGGAAAGAGGTCTAAGTATCAGCTAATAATGCAATAAATATCGTTAAACTATGATTTGATGAAAACTTATTGTCACTAAATGTCACATTTTCTACCTGAAAGCCTAACAGGGAATATCTCAAACATAAAAATTCACGAAAGAAATTGTCTTCTTAGAATCACACCCTGTACCTCAAACTGTATCCATATTAGTAGTAAAGAAAAAATATTATTGAAGAAGAAGAAAACATTTATAATCTAAATCAAAATATGAAAGAGAACAAGACACAAAAAAATAGAAAAAGACAATGGTCGCAACTGGGACTTGAACCCAGACCTCTCGTCTAACCGGGACGTGTTTTTGTTTGTTTTTTTTTGTCTTTTTCTCTTTTTCTGTGTCTTGTTCTCTTTCATATTTTCATTTAGATTATAAATGTTATCTTCTTCTTCAATGATATATTACGTTGATGGGAATAACCTTCAAAAGATATAAAAAGAGAGATTTTCTTATTAAAAAAAAAATTAAAAATATTATATTTTGGAATAATTATCGATAATAACATCTTATGGAAAAGTCAAATAAACTCCACAGTAGACAGAATGAGAAAACTTTATATTTTATGGACTTGAAACATCATTAAATATACTAAAGATATTTATTTTGCACTTGCGCATTCTGTACTACAATATGGGAATCGTAGCTTGGGGGTTGCTTTTAAATCAACCTTTTTTTTTACATGAGCTCCACACAGGAGGCCTTGAGGAAAATAAATTCCTTCAGGGCCTGTGTCATCTTTGGGGATGCTGTGTGGAGGGTTTTTTAAGGAAAGGAAGGGAAGTAGAGTTCTGGGAAGGAAAAGGGTTTAAGGGGTGGGTAGGAATCTGGGGTTCAGTGTGTCCTGGTCATCCACCTCCAAGACCTAGACAAACCTCACCCCATGAACCCGGGCACCCCTGCTAAATCACCAAATGAAGCGAACCACTTGGGGTGACCTATGGCAGAGGTGTTGGTTATCCAATAAAGGTTCCCGGGGCGGCGGTACCCATTCCCGTCTCCCAAATTACTTCCACTTAGAAATTCAAAAAATATTAATAAAAATTATCTTAAAAAAGCCTTTTTACTACCCAACAATAAATGTTTTCTAAGATTTCCCGGTTACCCCACTTAAAAATGTATGAAAAAATTGCACTACTTCAATTACATAAAAGATTTCCCACGTAATAAATAACGTAAAAAATAATATCCCACGTTGTTTAGTAAAAATAATATCCCTCAAAATTTTAAATAAATATATTTAAAACATTGAGGGATATTAATAAGAGTTCCATGCCAACTGAGAATAAAGTCAACTCAACACCTCCTTGAAAAGTCATTAAAAGCTACGAAAAAAATAATTTCAAATTAGCCGATAACCCTAACCTAACGTAACCTATTTAACCATTTTTAATGTGTATTTTATTATCACTCTAAATGGCTTATCTGAGATGGTTCTGAGTTGGTTTCATTCCGATTTGTCCAGTCACAAGACATATTATAATTATTAATATAGTGTAACACTCAGATGGCCAGCAACAATAGAGTCAAGGAGGAGAAGAAGAAGAAGACTTTTCTGGTAGAGGGGTGTTTTTTATCTATGAGCACTTCCGCTTGCGAGAGACGAACAACAGGACTTATTTGTGAACCGCTGTGAAAATTACTTTAAATAAAGAGTTTAACTGAAGTACTACTGAGTAATAATTGACTTTACCCCACCAATACAGTATTCTGCGTTACATATCAGAAGTGGGATCGGATAGAAGTGCCGTGAAGTACAGTGAACTGTGAAGTTTGTGTTTTGAAGTTTGTTTACTAACATCGCGTCGGTCGCCATTATAAGTTTCACATTTGTCTAAATAATGGCGGGAATCGGAAAAGGTGTTCTTCTCAACAAAGGCTACAAGGCTAAAAGAAACGTGCTGAAGAAGTCCACACGACAATTAATAAAAGAAACTCTTAAGGAAATAATGGATGAGAAAAACTGCGACGGCGTCCGCAAAGGTCCGCCATTACGAATCATGGCGGAGTTAGTTCCGCAGTTCGACCCAGAAGATAAGGACTGCCATGTATCATCGTGGCTTCATAAGATCGAGCAGCTAGGGCTTATCCACGGATGGAGCGATTACGAAAAATCGTTCACCATGCAAACGCGACTGACCGGCCAAGCGAAAGCGTGGTTTAATCGATTGGAGCGCTACGATTTGGAGTGGTGTGAGTGGAAGGCGGCACTCGAGCGAGCTTTCCCGCGCCAACACGATTATGCCGACCTGCTCGAGGAATTGGTGAAGAGAAAGAAGTTGCCGCAGGAGACGAAGTCTCATTTCTATCATGCCAAGCTCGCGATGATTAATCGGTGCCGTTTAGACACGGAGGCGGCAGTGTCACTACTAATCAAAGGGCTACCGAGCGAACTGCAGGCGAATGCTCGTGCGTTTAAGTGCAGCGAACCGGATGAATTATACGCGGGATTTTTGGCAGCCTTGGAGCACTACCAGTCTCCAGTGACATCAACATCGACGTCAACGCCGCCGTCATCGGCTTTAAAACCGGCTGGCGCTCCCCGAACCTCCCAGGCAGGAGGCTGGCAACCCAGGCAGCAGGAGACCAGGCAGCAGGAGTCCAGGTGCTTCATATGCTCAAGACGGAACCATGTGGCTAGGGACTGCCGCTTCAGGCAGCAGCCATCGGAGAAATGCTCGAGATGTGGGCGCTTTGGACATCGAGAGGCCACCTGCCGTGCTCACATCTCGAAGGAAAACCAAATTCCTGTGAAGGAGGTAAGGATAGCACCTTCATTTGCGCTGAACAGCACTTATCTCAAGGAAGTCAGGGTAAATGGAATCTCATTGTGCGGATTCATAGACACAGGCAGTCAAGTCAACATAATCAACAACAAAAGTGCTGAAGCGATAAAAGTCCCCTTAGAAGCCACCTCATATATTATTAAGGGATTCACAGGGACATGTGTTCCAGCGATGGGCCAAATAAAGATTGACGTAGTCATTGATAACATTGAGTTTGATACGGGAGCTTTGGTCACAGATTGCGACATGAATGATGTAGACTTTCTAATTGGCCAACCAATAATAAATACATATGGCATCGAGATGACAGTGGCAAGTGGTAGGGCCATGTTTACCAAGGAAAATGGCTTCGAGTCAATTTCAAAAATTAACATCACCGATGATTCTGAAAGAAAACTGCCGGTGAGAATCAAAACCACCACAATGATACCAAGTGGAAAATCTGGCAGAGTAGACGTTGTCGCTCCCGAAGAAGGGAGATTATTGGTGAAGCCTAGGATGCTTTGCCTCGGTCAACAATCCTATTCATTCCCGGGATCGCTTCTAGATTGTCCCGAAGCTAGTATTGAAGTAACGAACTTGGGCTCGGGAGAGCTCAAGTTGACTGCAGGATGCTTACTCGCTAGGGCGGAAGGACTAGTTGAACACAGCACTTTTCAAGGTGAAAAGATACCCGTAGAATGCAATTCACTTGCCACGGAAGGCATACACATGGGAGAAATAGATGAGGTGCATAAGGAAAACCTGTTGGGGCTTTTACATAAATGGTCCCACTGCTTTGCTACATCGACGAAGGAGTTGGGAAAAACTACATTTGGGGAAATGAAAATAATTACAACCACCGCCCAACCAGTTCATTACAAACCATATAGACTGTCTTTTAAGGAACGAGAAATTGTACGGAACAAGGTTGACGACCTACTGGAAAGCGGAATAATTCGAGAATCTGAATCTGAGTATGCAAGTCCCATTATTTTGGTGAAAAAAAAGACAGGAGACGTCAGGTTAGTCGTCGATTATAGAGCCTTGAATGCGATAACGGTGAAGGACAGATACCCGGTAGGAAATATCGACGATCAAGTAAACAGAATTTCTGGGAACATGTTCTTCACCAGCCTAGATATGGCACAAGGGTATCATCAAATACCTATAGCTGAAGATTCGATTTCTAAGACTGCATTTATAACACCGGATGGACAATACGAGTACACTCGAATGGCTTACGGACTTGCAAACGCACCATGCGTTTTCGTCAAAACTATCAATAAAGTTTTAGGAAGTCTGCGGCACAAGGAAGTGCTGGTATTCATGGACGATATTTTGATCCCTTCTCGCACTGAGGAAGAAGGCTTGGTGCTCCTTGAGACGGTACTGGGATTGTTTGATAAAGCCGACCTTCGACTCAACCTGGAGAAATGCTCTTTCCTGAAGACGGAGATAGACTACTTAGGGCATCGAATTTCTAAAAATGGTATCAAACCAGGAAAATTTAAAATCAATGCAGTAGCTGACTTCCCCACGCCGAAGAATGCCCACGAAATCAGGCAATTTATTGGCCTAGCAAGCTACTTTCGAAAATTCGTCAAAAATTTCGCAACTATTGCCAGGCCCTTGACTGAACTCACAAAGAAAAACTCTACCTGGGTATGGGGCCGCGATCAGAGTGATTCGCTTGCCTCCTTAAAAAGTATCCTTACTTCAGACCCAGTTCTGGCACTATACGACTGTAACGCTCAGACTGAAATACACACAGATGCCAGCAAACTAGGCATAGGAGGAATTTTACTTCAGGTTCAAGAAGATTCGGAGTTGAAACCTGTCGCATATTTCAGTCGTGTAACTTCTAAGGAAGAATGTTTCTACCACAGTTACGAATTGGAGACTCTTGCGGTTGTAGAGACCATAAAAAGGTTTAAAATTTATCTAACAGGGATACATTTCAAAATAGTAACCGATTGTGTAGCGGTACGCTCTACGTTAGTCAAGAAGGACCTCATCCCCAGGATAGCAAGATGGTGGCTAACGATTCAAGATTTCGATATGGAAATAGAATACAGGCCGGGTGCTAAAATGCAGCATGTGGATGCATTGAGCCGAAATCCCGTTCAACCAGTTCAAGTGACAATGATAAATGCAGAGGATTGGTTCCTATCACTTCAGTTGCAAGACCAATCAATAAGTTCCAAAGTTAAGCAGCTAAAAAGCGCACAACCAAATAGAGATGTTAGCAACAATTACACTCTTAAGGAAGGGCGACTTTATAGGAAGACTTTGCATGGAGAGAGACTTGTAGTGCCTAAAATAGCAAAATGGAATCTTTTGCACAAATGCCATGATGAGATTGGACACCCTGGACTAAATAAATGTGAATCGAGGATTAAGGAGAAGTACTGGTTTCCAAAGATGACCAGATTCATAAAGAAATATGTGGAGGGTTGTATTGACTGCGCTTATAAGAAGGGGCAATATGGGCGGATAGAAGGCAAACTCCACCCTATTGAAAAACCCTTGAAACCTGGTCATACTATTCACATAGACCATTTGGGGCCGTTCCCTAAAAGCAGTAAAGGAAATCAATACCTGCTTATGACCGTTGACTCATTCTCAAAGTTTTTGGTTGCAAAACCTTCTCGTAGTGTGGGATCTATTGAAAGCATCAAACTTCTCAAGGAGATATTTAGTATTGTTGGGTATCCCGTAAGGGTCATTTCGGATAGAGGACTTGCATTCACCAGCAGGTATTTTAAAGAATTTGTCGAGCTAAAACAGATAAAACATGTGCTCTGCGCTGTGGCCACACCCAGGGCCAACGGTCAAGTAGAACGTGCTAATCGCACTATTCTTGAAGCCATTAGAACAGGAGCAGCCAGCGAAAATGCTTGGGACTGCGAAATTCCAGATATCCTGTGGGGAATCAACAACACGGTGAATGTGAGTACTGGCTATTCTCCCTTCCAACTGATGTTCGCTTACAAGGGAAATTTGCTACCTGACCTGGAAGCTGACAGTACAAATAGTGCACAACAAGAAATGCAATTATTAGAGTCAAGAAGAATGAAGGCAGCGGAAAATATGAAGAAGGCGGCCACAAGAATGAAAAGGTCCTTTGACAAGAGGCGAAAGGCAGCGACAAAATACTCAAAGGGAGAACTCGTACTTTGGAAAGACAGTTCAACAAATTTGGGAGGCTTGAGCAGAAAAATAAAATCTCTGTATGGTGGTCCTTACAAAGTGACCAGGGTCCTGGACAACGATAGATATAAGATAAGGAGTATTAAGGGTATGCGAGGATATAAAACTTTCAGTGCAGTTGTCGCCGTTGACTCCCTCAGGCCATATCGCAGTGCTCCAGCCATGCCGAGCGAGTCAGAATCCAACGACAGTGAAACAGAGACCCAAGACCTGATTGATCTACTAGAAAGCTAGTTGGTAAGAATTATGTCACATTGGTGGCGATTGTATGTCACCTTAACTCAGGTGTCGAGCAATATTATGTCACGTTGGTGGCGATTGTACGTCACCTCAACTAAGGTGTCGAGCAATATTATTTTATTATGTCACGTTGGTGGCGATTGTATGTCACCTTAACTCAGGTGTCGAGCAATATTATGTCACGTTGGTGGCGATTGTATGTCACCTTTACTCAGGTGTCGAGCAATATTATTTTATTATGTCACGTTGGTGGCGGTTGTATGTCACCTTAACTATGGTGTCGAGCAATAGCACATCACATTGGGGGCGAGTAATGTCACGATAGTGGCAGGTGGTAATATGTTTATATGCTTCTAGACCTTTTATGGCAAGGAGAGAGAGAGTCGTGGGGACACGACAACCAGTCAGGATGGACGAGTGTAACACTCAGATGGCCAGCAACAATAGAGTCAAGGAGGAGAAGAAGAAGAAGACTTTTCTGGTAGAGGGGTGTTTTTTATCTATGAGCACTTCCGCTTGCGAGAGACGAACAACAGGACTTATTTGTGAACCGCTGTGAAAATTACTTTAAATAAAGAGTTTAACTGAAGTACTACTGAGTAATAATTGACTTTACCCCACCAATACAGTATTCTGCGTTACAATACATTTTTAATAAATATATTACGTTACTCAACGTTTTAAATAAAATAATAGGTAGGTATATTATGTTACTCAATGTTTTAAATAAAAAAAAATAAGTAAATGTTACTCAACATTTTAAATAAAATAATACGCTTGCCCCGCGCCATCTAGTATGTTGAAAATGGATGTTGAAAACATTCTGAATGGTGCGGGGCAAGAATTCCCAAAGAGTACGTACATCTAAATAATAAAAACAAAATCGAATTTAAAATAGATGTTAAATGAAAACAAAAATCACTTTATAAACACTACTCATTTAATCAAAATTATCAACATGTTTCGAAAACAATGGTTCCTTCGTCAGGATAAAATTAATAATATAAGTATATTAAAAAATCGGTTACTCATTTCCCCCAGAAGTCCGAAACCACGCCGAAATACTCAGTCAATGACGGTATGAACGTGGTATGAAGTATGAACTCAAAGCCTTACTTTCTTGAAAGAGGTAAGATGACATTCTGTTACATAAAAAACACATAATTTAGAGAAAATGAACAAAAAAAATTGTTTTTTTAATCCTCTGAAAATAATTGTGTTTTTATCGATTGTCAATAATGGTACATAATTAGATTAAATCTTTTTTATAACAGAGATTTATCAGTAATCGCAAAACAGATTTCTGTTATAATGCGGTTTAAACATCAAATTGTCTCTCAATATTTAGGTAAAAAGCATAAATTGTTTTTATTAGACGTAGAAACGTAAGATGTCATGTATAATTAATGTGTCACGTAAATGTACAATATTTTGTTATATGTAGGTTATAATTATTATGATTAACAGAGGAAGGTACGAAAATTGCTGTAAATATAACATAAACACGACAGGCAATTTTTTCATCAAAAAGGTTCTACGGTCCCCTTATTCAATAGGTGAAATATCAATTAGTCGTTCACCATGATAATAAGAATCGCTTCGCTTAGCAATCGTTCACCATAATAATAAGAGGAAACATAATAATAAGAAGAAATATAATAATAAGAAGAAACAAAACGATGAAAATAAAAATAAGGAACATAAAAATAAGAATAAAAACACTTCAATTATCTCAACCAAACGTAGTTGACAAACTTTCGTCAAACAAATTTTTGAGTATTGGAGAATTGAGCGCAGAAATAGAAGGGTTTATGCTTGCCATTCAAGATAGAGTCATTAATACTAAAAATTATAGGAAGCTTATAATCAAAGATACAAATCAAATTGATGATTTATGTAGAAAATGTTTGGTTTTTCCGGAAACTATAGAACATATTATATCGGGATGTTCTGTATTAGCGCCGTCCGAGTATACATTTAGGCTCAATCAGTTTTTAAAAATAATTCACCAAAGTTTGGTTATTAAACATAACTTGATTGACTGCCGTTATATAGTACCATATTATGAATACGAACCAAATTCGTTTCTAGAAAATGAATTTCATAAAATATATTATGATAAAACTATAGGTACTAACAGACAGAACGATTAATCATAAGAGAACCGGTATAGTTTTACACGACAAAATTTTAAAAATAACTTATATCATTGATGTCGCTATTCCAAATTCCTGTAATATTCAAAAATCTAAATCTAAAACTCTATACAGATTTAGGAAATAAGATTACAAGAATTTGGCATTCTCAGACTATAAAAATATTACCATTTGTTATTTCGGCTACTGACATTATACCTAGCTCTCTCATTCAAAATTTAGGCTTATTAGATTTGTCAAAGAATTTATATATAAAAAAGCAAAAATCAATCATTTTGAAAACATGTAGGATTACGAAAGATTTTTTAAATATTTATAATGAGGGATCAGTAGGATTTATCGGTCCAGTTAAAAGTTCTACCGAGCCGAACCCTCTGATATGAAAATATCTGCAGTCGGTGAATTATTTTCACATTTGGTCTCTGGTAGGTTGACATGTTGTTCTTGTATTGTTTTGTATTTATTATACTTATATAGTGCAATTGCATAGCGTGGATTGACTAGATAATCATTTGTGGAAAAGTGTGTGAAAAGGTTTAGTTTTTCCTGTGGGGAAGATTTAACCCGGACATGAAGTCAAAAGAACAGTTAAAATACCTACTTGCCTGATTTTAATCTTCGTATTATTTTTTTATGTGAATACCGCACGAGGCCCAACTGCTCCCTGCTAACCGAAGTTAGTAAGACTATGGCATCCCGAATTGGGGTATATTGTGGTGCTGAAGGCTGAAGGGTATAAGGATGGGAAGAAGATGCGAAAGAAAAAGTTTGGGAATTAAGAATATTAACACCTGGTCCTAATCGGAACAGTGATCGAAAACTAGGGCGATATTGAGACTGTTTGCTACCCTGACAATAACACTACCTATTAAGTTCACTAGGTACTTTTAAAAATTTCTTTCATAATCTTAAGAAGATAAAAAATGCGTGAAGAACATGACTTTTTCTTAAATATATCGTGTTACGACGTGGCAGCTTGTGACTTTTCAATGTGCTAGAGTATTAATATTAAAAAGTGGCATTATTGATATTGTTGTAACCGAAAAAAAAAAATTTTTTACAAAAATCAGTTTTTTTAATGAAAAATTTCAGGAAATTTCATTTTGGCCGTGCACCGCACGGATTTCCTGAAAATCTTCATACAAAAAACCGATATTTTTTGTTTTAAATTTGCCTACGACACGATCAATAATGCCATATTAATATTAGCACAAAAGTCACGAGCCGCCACTGGACTTACGACCTTTTTAAAGAGCAAAGCCTCTGCCAAAAATGGAGAAAATTCAGATAACTAAGGCCATCCGCTCATGGAGAAACTGAAAAAAAAACGGTTGGCGACGCAATCGCTATCCACAGGAAAGGAACTTGGGAATTTCATTGGCGGACCGCACGCAGGTCGTGAGCCACACACAGGCAACTTCTCAAAGACCCAATATGCGATATGTCAGATCAGATATCGATTTTGTTCAGGAGGTTGATTGCGATTGCGTCGTCTTGGGTTTTTTTTCAGTTTCTCCATGAGCGGATGGCCTAATAATAATCAAAATATTTAAAAAATTACAAATAAAAAGAGCACAGGTATCTGTGCGAATAAGGAAGGATAGAATAATGAGAATAAGGAAGGTAAATAATAGGTTCATTTTTATCATTTTCATTCGGTAACTTCTGATTTGAATGTAGTAATAATGCGTTGATGTTCTTCTAAATTATGAATTTGTCAAATAAAGCCTGTTGACTGCAACCAAATGAAATGAAAATGTTTTGTGGATTCCGTGAATGAATTTTCGAAAAACAAATATCTTTCAAATTAGTTGCACTCGACACGGACTCTGTATACTATTCCCATTCAATACTTCAAGTGAATATAATCGTGAGTTTACGCACATTATTTTAATTATAACCCTAACAAGAGCTTCGTTGAAGATTAAAACGACTTTAGGACTGTGCCTACATCAAGGACTTTCTGATGCTTCAAACTTTCAAAGCGCGTTTATGTAATATGTTGTGTAGATCCTAACAGCAAGAAAAAGAGGCGAGAATCTATTCTGGACGATTTGTCGGTCAAGCATTGAACAAACCTTTAGAATTCACTATAAACTTTATTTAACCTAACCTTAAATATAATTTTACCTAACTCTCTTCTTCGTCTAGTGGAGGAAAGTTGGTTGAGGTCAAAGTTGGATTCTAAGGTTTTCCAGCATGTTGATGGCATCGGGAGTTCGGTGCACTTGGTTCGGTGCAGAGTTGTCTCATGGAAACTGGTGAAGGGGTCATTCTTCCATAATTTTTTTTACACCACAAACCCAAGATGATGTTTTTCACAAATGTTAATGTTCAATATTTTGATACGGAATCGGATTCAGAATTTTTGTTTCGATAGCTCTAATTACTCTAATATAACCTGGGAAAAATACCTATCTTTATTTCTGACCCTAAGGTTCATGTTTTTTTTAAATTAGCTCCGCACAGGAGGCCCTGAGGCAAAAAAAATCCCTCAGGAATAATGTCATCTTTGAGTATGCTATGTCGGGGGTCTTTTTACGGAAATATGCACAGGAGGCGGAGTGGGAACGCGAGAGGGGAAGAGGACGCGGGAGAGGAAGGGGAGGCGGAAGGGGAACGGGACGAATGGGAAAGGACACGCAGGAGAAAACAATTTATTTTTTAAATGGCATGGCAACGCATGCCGGGTACCATCTAGTAATTAAATAAAATTTTAAATTAATTTAATTATAATTCATTATTTCAATTCTTATTAATTTTTGTAGTGTAAAATGGGGGCCTCAAGTCTCTGTTATAAAGAAGCCAGTCTGAAGATAGCTCTAGCGAGCTGAAACCGGTTACGGTCAATAAAATTAAAGTGGAAAAAAGTTTTATTATAATATATTAAAATATTAGTTATTGTACCAAATAAAAAAAGAGTTGTTTAGGTAGGTATTATCTTCAATATTTAAAATAATATTGAGTATTTTAGCCCTCTGACTGCTATATAACAATGCTGAAGTAGAAATTTTCGACGATAATAAATTTATGCATGTACAGAAAAAATGTCTTGCTATTATTACTAAAAAATATGTAACATAATAATAATATCGGATATTACACATACCACTTAACACTTCTGTCGTTGTGTGTCTCTTTTGTCTCTTGCTTCTCTTTCTAC
Source organism: Glyphotaelius pellucidus (assembly GCA_936435175.1). Classification (NCBI taxonomy): domain Eukaryota; kingdom Metazoa; phylum Arthropoda; class Insecta; order Trichoptera; family Limnephilidae; genus Glyphotaelius; species Glyphotaelius pellucidus. The sequence continues at coordinate 12,944,719 of OW386545.1, read as the reverse complement.
CTATTTTGTGTGATTTGAGGGAGGTTGTATCATGTTGTTACTGTGTATAGATATTGTGAAATGTATTCTTTGACTGTGTAGATATTTATTGTTTACTGAATTTAGAGAACTCTACTTTAGTATAAATCTTTTCTTATAACGATCACGGAAATTTTAAATTCTGTGAAAGACAAAATGTTAATCGTTCAGGAGCAAAGAAAGTTTTTTCCAAAAAATCGCATCTCCTGTTTTTGTAGTTATATAATTATGAATTTTTATTATAAAATATCATAGAACAGGTCTTTCAGAAAACTTAACCCTTTTTTGTAAATCGTTTGCAGAAAAAAAAATCTCTTAAAATGCACTTCGCAAAAGACGTGCTCTTTATTTTTTCTAGAAATATTTCGACGACACAGATCGAAAAAGAACATCTCATTTTTGGATTTATTGTCCTTTACAACATTTCAAATTTCCACCATCGAAATGTTCAATGACATTATTATTCAATTTAAAAAAAAAAAAACTCTTATTTATAAATAGCTTCTGCTGTGTAATTATTGTTACGCGTCTAAGAGTAGATATTTGTAATTATTTTATGAACCTAATACAACAGAGTTTTTATGTAAGAACATTTGTAAGAACCCGGTACTAAATAAGATGAATCAATAAATAAAAAAACTTTTAATTTAATTTAATTTAATTTTAAACAATATATTTTTAATGTACTTACTATAAACAACGACCATTGACGTTTTCACAAAATTAGGTATATCTGCGGTAAAATCCGACATTGCATGCCTATCTACAATTTGTTTAATGTCCGAGGACGGTTTGCTAAAAAACATCAACCAAAATTAATATTAGCGGAAATATCTCCAATGTATGGACAAGTAGAGGGAGAAGTTTTGACCTCTCTAGCCAGACTCTTGATCCATTGCCTTGCACCGCAGTCGTAGGGTGGATTCACACCTCCTTCACCCCTAAATACTATGACCCCCAGATTCCCATCTACCCCTCATACAATTTCCTTCCCAGAATTTCCTTTCTTAAAAAGACCCTCTTCACAGCATTCAATGACAGGCCCTGAGGGGAATTATTTTCCTCAGGGCCTCCCGTATGGAGCTAAGGTAAAAATATATATATATATATATGTGTACATATATCTTCTAGATACCTATATAAAAATCAATTGCTGTTCGTTTTTCTCGCTAAAACTCGAGAACAGCTGGGCCGATTTAGCTGATTTTGGTTTTTAAATGTTTGTCGTAGTCCAGGGGAGGTTTAAACGGTGAGAAAATATGGAGAAATTGCGAGGAAGATAGTAAAACAACAATTTTTCGAATTTTAGTTTAAAAACTGAATTTACCGGGGTTGAATGTTTGGAATGCGTGAATGGTGAGGGGGGAGGGGTTGAGGGAACTCGGGTAGGGGCTCGGGGTAGGTAAATTTGGGAGGGGGGAGGGGAACTCGGGAGGGGGGTTCGTGGGACGGGGGGAAGGGGGGGGAGTGGAGTGGGGAGAGGGAAGGTAAAGGAGACGGAGTGGAAACGCGAGAGGGGAAGGGGACGCGGGAGAGGAAGGGGAGGCGGAAGGGGAATTGGAAAGGACACGCAGGGAGATTTTTTTTTTAAATGGCATAGCAACGCATGCCGGGTACAAGCTAATATAATTATATAAAAATGTTTCTTTGTTTGTCTCTTATGCGTTCTTAAACCATTCATCCGATTGCATACCATCATATTTGGATATTTTTTGTGTGCAAGCCCGCGATGGTTTCTATATATTTATAATGGTGAGCTCTGGCGTTATGAAATTATTTCCTGTATATTCATCCGATTGCGATGAAACTTTGGTGATTTGTTGTGCGCATGCCCTTGAAGGTTTATTTATATGCAATAAAGATCTCTGGCGTTATGAAATTAGTATACAAAATTTACTATAGGTGCCGCGCGAGTTGTTTGAAAAATGTGTGTATTTCATTTAGTTTAGCGGCAGGGAGGGAAGGGGTTCGCGGAGGGGCGATTAGGGACGGGAAACGAGGGAGGGGGGAAGGCGGGGATGGGAAACGCAAAATAGAAGGGGGCATAGAAGGCAAGAAAATCCATACTTCCCACACGGACAGCCAGCTGCATGTGACCAACTTACGTATCGGAAAAACAAAAAAATGTATGTGTCCAAAAGCAAATCAATAAACAGAAATAAAACTTTTTCTTTCTTTGAGTGGCATTGCGATGATTGCCGAGTACTCGCTAGTTAAATGAGAAAAAATAGGAGATTGAGTAGTTTTGTCCAACTTCAAATGTTTTGTTTTTCTTCACTCTGAAATTCCACATACACAGGTGTTATTTGAGGTGCGACGTTTCTTTCTTTGAGTGGCATTGCGATGATTGCCGAGTACTCGCTAGTTAAATTAACAGTTTTCCAACCGGTAACAACAAATGACATAAAAAATATTATAAACGAATTAAAAGGTGGATCTGCACCAGGATTTGATGGAGTCACAGTGGAAATATTGAAAAAATACAACAACTTATTAAGCTTTCCTATTACACACATTATAAATATTAGTTTGAATAGTGGAATATTCCCTTCCATTTATAAAAAATCCATCGTAACACCCGTTTTTAAAGCGGGCAGCTCTGAAGAAATATCAAATTATCGACCTATATCTCTCGTCTCAAACATTGCAAAAATTTTTGAAAAGATCGTAAAAAAGCAACTCATGTACTATATTGAAAATAATAAAATACTTAGTCCTAGTCAATTTGGATTTAGAGAGAAACTAGGCACTCATGATGCCATTGCTGAACTAACCTCAACTATATACAATGCATTGGATAAAAAAAATAAATGCCTGGGCATTTTCATTGATTTACGCAAGGCTTTTGATAGTATCTCCCATACAAAACTAATTAATAAATTAAATGATATCGGCATTATTGGTAAGGTTAGGTATTGGCTACAAAGCTACCTAACTCAAAGAAGTCAAAAAGTAAAATTAAATAACTCACTAAGTGCAGATGAAACTTTAGCATTTGGAATTCCCCAGGGGACTGTTATTGGACCGATTTTATTTATAATTTACGTTAACCAAATGTTTAAATTAACACTTAATGGTAAACTTATATCTTTTGCTGACGACACTGCAATAATTATCGAAAAAAAGACGTGGAACGATATTACAAATGCAGCCAATCAGGACATGAAGGTTATAAAAAAATGGTTCGATAACAATTTATTATCACTCAACACAGAAAAAACATACTATATTCCATTTTCTCTTCAAGAAGATGTGCCAATTAATTTAATTAACATAATAATCCATTCCAAAAATTGTGCAAATGACGGTACATGTAATACGGACTGCGCTAAGCTAAATCATAAATCTAATGTAAAATATCTTGGAATCTTAATAGATAAAAATGTTAAATGGAAAGATCATATAGATCTCACTGTGGAAAGAATAAGAAAACTTATCTATGTATTCTACAACATACGAAACATTTTAAACAAGAAAACTATCAAAATTGTCTATTATGCGCTAATTCAGTCCTTATTACAGTACGGCATTATTGGTTGGGGAGGGGCCTTTAAGATTTCCTTACAGCCCATAATTATAATACAAAGAATAATTATTAAAATCATCCTTAGGAAACCATATGACTTCCCCACTTTAGAGATATTTCGAGAATTTAATGTGCCAACTATCACAGAATTGTATAAGAGAAACGCATTATATCAAATCTACAAAGAATATTTCATCCAAAAAATTCATCCCTCAGATAGCATAAGCAATAGATTCAAAACTAATGGCTTAATAGCCATTCCTATGCTTAGAACGACCACGGCTCAACACCACTATTTATATTTAGGTGTGAGATGGTACAATATATTATTATCCAAAAACAAAATAAATGTAACAGAAACAATGAAATATGAACAATTTAAAAATCAAATTAAGTCCCTGAAATTGGATAATGATATATTGTACCCTTAACTAATTAACATCTAATTAAAAAAATGTATTATTGTTATTGTTTTTTTTTATTTTTATATCTATGTCAAAAAGTATTTGTATATTTATTTCATTCAAGACATTTAAGTCTTTGATCATTGTATTCACACTTTTCAGAACAATATGTTTTTTTTTATGCGTTTAAATACTCCTCCCATAAACACGAGCTCCTAGAGCTCAATTTATGGAGTAGTAGAACCATAAAATTAATTCTTATGTATACCTAGGTAATTATATTATAAATGTAATTATTATTGTTAAAAAAAAATAAATAAAATAAAAAAAAAAAATAAAAAATAAAAAATAAAAAAAAATAAAAAATGAGAAAAAATAGGAGATTGAATAGTTTTGTCCAACTTCAAATGTTTTGTTTTTCTTCACTCTGAAATTCCACATACACAGGTGTTATTTGAGGTGCGACGTTTCTTTCTTTGAGTGGCATTGCGATGATTGCCGAGTACTCGCTAGTTAAATGAGAAAAAATAGGAGATTGAGTAGTTTTGTCCAACTTCAAATGTTTTGTTTTTCTTCACTCTGAAATTCCACATACACAGGTGTTATTTGAGGTGCGACGTTTCTTTCTTTGAGTGGCATTGCGATGATTGCCGAGTACTCGCTAGTTAAATGAGAAAAAATAGGAGATTGAGTAGTTTTGTCCAACTTCAAATGTTTTGTTTTTCTTCACTCTGAAATTCCACATACACAGGTGTTATTTGAGGTGCGACGTGTACGGCGTGGCGTCAACATGCACTCAAAAATGGGTTCTGAAATTCAACCATGCAGACGCAGACATATTAATACTATTCATTAGATTATTTTCAGTGTGCAACTATTGCTATAGTCAAAACAGACACCAAATGCGAATGTTCTTCCCCATTTGAAATTTTGGGAGTGCATTTGATATCTGTTTGACTATAGTTTACATTTCTTGTCTAGCTCTTTCGTCGCCCTTTTTTGAATTATTGACGATAATCTTTAACACATCAAATATCTCGGGACCCCTTTAGTGCCATTGAAGATTTCCAAATAAGAGGCACAATATTGTTTTTTCTAAATATCGAGTGTAATGCAAAAGCTTTTTTACAGAAAAAATAAACCTGATAAAAAATTTATATTATTCATATTCTAGTTCAGGCACGATTGAAGATTTTTTGTGACCAAAATGAAGTTTTAAGCTTTCTATATTTTGTTTGTTCATAAATCGTTCTCGTAAATTTGTCACATTTATATTAGATTTTGTGAAATCAGAACTTTCTTGTTATTAGACCTCAGACTCTTGATGGGGGTTTTGATTTATTGCTTGAAAAGTGCCAGGCACATTGCCGCACTAGGAATTTATTTTAGCAATCAATTCCAACCAGTATATTTTTTCCGCACATTTCTCGGGAGATCGAATGCAACTGACCCAATTTAATATGTGAAGGGTGAGTCCAAAGAAAACACATAGGCGAGGGTACGGTCAATTTATGCCTTCTAGCATTGAAGATCGCAGTTTCAGGGCAGCGGAAGGGTTGGATTTATACGCTCATCACTCCTGGATACCCTGACCTCAAAATTCCTACCCATCCCTCGTACCCCTCCTTCCGATGCTTCACACAGCATTCGCAAAGATGATGTACGCCCTGAGGGAATTTGTTGTCCTCAGGGCATTCTTCAAGGGGTTAATGTAAAAAAAATACTAATTTTGTAGTTTCGTAAAGTATGTATTTAAAATTAAAATAAAATAAGGTTTAATATTAACTTTGGTATTTTTCTTATGTATAATCTTTAATACTAACACTTTTTAGTGCCCATGTTGAAATTGACTAGATTCTTTAAAAGCAATTATTATGCAAAAATTAAATTAGGTACAGAGTAGACAGATATAGAGTATGTAGTAATAAATGACTTTAATAATATAAGCGACTAGTTATGATGAGCAAGTCGATTGTTGATCCAGTCCAAGTCCTCGTAATAGCGCGGGTCACTGATTTGCAAGGCAGCTTTCTTGTAGAAGTAGTAATAGCAGGGAGCCACTGAATTACAATAATTTAAAATTATACATAATATTGTATACAAATCTATATTCACAAGAAACGGCACATACGTACAGATATAACTCTATATTCACAAAAAATGGCACTTTGTATAGGTATAACTATATTCACAAGAAATGGCACATGTGTATAGGTATAACTCTATATTAACAAGAAATAGCACACGTGTATAGGTATAACTCTATATTAACAAGAAATAGCACACGTGTATAGATATAACTCTATATTCACAAGAAATTCAATTCAATTTATTATTTCAAAAACATTACAAAATTTTAAATTTTAATGCGTTTTTAAAATACATTTGTAAGAGTATTACAATGAACACGAACTATACAAGCATTAATAGAGCTTGCCTTTTAAAGGCAGCTTCACTAATGATAAATATGTCGATATCCAAATTAATTCTGTTTAACAGCAAAATTGCTCTCCCGACCGGCATGACCTTTGGCAAGTTAGTCCTGCAGGCCAGAAGATAGAACAGTCTACGCTGTCGATGGCGAAGATACCCATCAGGAACATAGAAATGAATGCTCTCCATGATAACTGAGTTTTCAAACCATCCGCGGATCAATCTGAAGAAATGCGTAGCAATGTGTACATCCCTTCTGACCCGTAGATGGTTCATTCCGAGCATACCCAAAAGAAAGTCGGTGGGATAGAGCCATGGATAATAGCCATACTCCCTAATGTATAGAAATCTTAGAAATGGCACATATGTACAGATTTAACTCAATATTTTGTTCAATTACTAATGTAATTGATTGATTTAATGAATGTGATTATACTGATTGTTATACTCACAACTTCTTTGGACTAAGAAAGCTAACCCAAGAAGAATGGTGATGGGCTGCAGAGGATTGTCCCATTTCACAGCTAACCAATAAATGTGTGTAGCGATACAACACACTAAATAAAGAATTGTCATTATCATTAAGGAGCGAAACTTCTCAAAAAGGAACTCCATAAGTCCGGCCTGAAATACAAAAATTCTTATATTAGAATATTATCCTTCACAGCGCTAATTCAGCGACCTCAATGTATTGCAGGCCCAGTGCCCGTCCCTCTTCGGGCATCCTATGCAGCTGCTTACAATATCACAATTAATTAAGCAAATAAATAATAAAACACATATGTACCTGGAATAAATACGTTGAAAAGAAATTCACAAGCATGGCCGTGATAGCTAATACAAGAAGCAAATCCTGGAACCTGCAAAAATATTAATAATTTGATTTATTTTTGAATGAACATACTAAAATAGAAGTAAATAATTAACTCATAAGTTATATGTTTAACCGTCTAAAACTTACACAAACATAATAAGTATGGCAGAGTGACTCCTGGGAAACAGTGTTAAGCAATTCAGTATTAAATCTGCTAAAATAAGCCCATATTGAATAAATAAAACTGCAGAATATCGAGACACTGAGAGCTTCATTTTGGAATTTACGATTTCACTATTTTAAAATAAAAATCAACTCATTCTTATAATGGTGAATTATACTCTATTATAACAACGGTGCGAAAAAGTATAATAACATTTTAATAAATTCCCTTCGTATTGATAATATTGACATATATTTTGTATTTTTTGTTGGTAGGCTGTAAAATATACGAAGATCTAGAAACTTGGTAAGAACTTGCCTATAAATACTTATCTGAATAATAAAACGTTCCACACATTGATAGCATTGATACGAAATGTTTTTTGTGGATGCGCATTTATACAAATTCATACATAGACAAGAATGTTTTCCATTTTCATAGATTAAAAATGTACCAAATTACATAAACAAGAACTGCGCTTATGTCAAACTACGACGATCTAATTCGCATTTCGGAAATGTTAAGTTTCTTGTTAATTGATAATATTATTTCAATTAAATACCAATAATGCTTCAGCTTAAAGCTTACGACTTTAGCGACGAAAACAGCGGGTCTGGTAGTGAAAATGCTGGTCCCTCAAACATTGAAGACATGACGTTACATTTGAAGGGAGTCGATTCAAATAAGTCAATTGCCAAGTCTTTTCAAATATGCGCTGCCCCTTCAGTTTTGCCCACTGTAAGGATTACTCCATTTCTTTCACTCTGTTAACTCTTAGGCCTAATTCTATAAAATTTGCTAAGTTTTTTACTTCAACATTTTTAGGTTATGATAGATACATCCTTGTAATATTTTCCATACAAATTCAAAATTACCCGCTCTAAATAGTGACTAGTTAAGCACAAGTACTTGCGTCTGCCACGATTTTTTTTTATTAAGAAAAAAATGGAATATACGCATCTTTTATCATCTCCCCTGACATAAATAATTGTTGTGGTAACTAAGTAGTAAACAAAGTGTTATTTTTAATTTTTTTGCGTATTAAGCGAGCAGCAGAATTTAGCAACTTTACTGGTTCTTCAACCAATAAAGTTGAAATGAATTGCTGTTTCAATAATTTGGACATATTTAGAAGTAAGCGGGGTATGGAAAATTTGGTTCCATGTCAACTGAGAATAAAGTCAACTCAACACCTCCTTGAAAAGTCATCAAAAGCTATGAAAAAAATAATTTTAAATTAGCCGATAACCTTAACCTAACATAACCTATTTATTAAAAAATTTATATATGTATTTCTATCACTCTAAATGACTTATCTGAGATGGTTCTGAGTCGGCTTCATTCCGAATTATCCGGTTACCGGAAAATTTTACTATTTTATGTATTTATTTACAGAGTGACAAGAATGATATTCTTTTAATAAGCCCAGATTCTAAAGAGTTAACCCACAATCCAAAATATGAGCATTTGTTTGCCCCTGTTCTGGGGCCAGAAAATCCTTTTCAAACAGAACAATCAAAAGCCCCTAAAAATATGCTATCGGGGTTTGTGGAGAAGGCTCACATTAGTGAATTTCAATTTGAAAACCAACGTCGTACCTTTGCCAGCTACGGACACGCGTTAGATCCTTCAGCTGAGGGAAATTCATCTAGCCACACTACGATAGTAGGTAAGAACTCATTAATTTAGTAATTACGGCAACATTTTGAAGAATAAACCTTTAATTTTTCAAAATTTTTTAGTGCCTTTCTGACATTGCATTTCTTGTTGTTTTTTCTTGTAGTTTCGAGTACAGTTTCAGTTCCAGAAGATAGAAAAACTGTATTTGAGTCTTCAAAACTCAGACCTTTGGATAAGAGGAAAAGACAGAAAAATGATAACCCGGAAGACATAGAAGGATTTTTAGGTCCCTGGGGAGGATACGTTGATGAGCACAGGTTTGTTACATCTGTAATTATTATTTGTGTGAAATAGTGTTTTAAACTGTCGCCTAATTGTGTCAATTGACTACTTCCATAGTCGAGTAAGAATCTGGATATGGTTTCATATCCCGACATGCGCAAGTAAATTTTATTGTAAATATTAAAAATAGGGACACGCTTTACACACTTTAAAAAATTAAAATTAATAATAGTAGTACGTAATTCAGTTATCGGAATTGAAAAATAATGCATTTTATTGGATGTATATCTTATTTAAAAGAAAGACGAAAATATCCTATTTTTACGAATTTACTTCGATTAAGTAACTAAATCTCAAGAGCCGGCCGCGGCGGTAATCGGCGGCGAAAATTTGATTTACGCGGAAATTATGGTATTTTTACAAATTTATTTCGAATAGGTATCTGAATTTAGAAGGCCCACTGTGGCGGGATTCGACCACGACGGGATTCGGCCGCGATGTGTTTAAGTACTTCGATTATCTAAATTTCAAGAGCCTCTCCCCTATAACTTCAGCCTCACAACATACCACAATTGGGGATGCCATAGTCTCACTGGTTCCAGACGGGAGCAGCTGAGATATTCACATTTAAAAAAAAAAAAAAGTTAAATTTACAAAATTTTAAGAAACCCCCGACACAAAAAAGGCTGATAATCTTGAAACGCCTGAACAGATTTTCATGAATTGTAGCTAAGAACCATCTCTATTACATCAGCTTTCAAACAAAAAAAAACTGCATCACAATCGGTCCATTCGTTTAGGAGCTACGATGCCACAGACAGACACACACACAGACACGTCAAACTTATAACACCGCTCCTTGCGTCGGGGGTTAAAAAAGTAAATGAAACATGCGCAGTGAAAGATTGCAATAGACGGAACGCACTATTTCACTCGCACCCGCTTGCATGTATATACCTTGCGTTCGCACCTACGGTAGACTTTTAATGTGTCTGACAAGATATTAGAACCATCACTGTTTGATTACTGAGAAAACATCTTTTGATAGTTCCTCAAGTAACATTTATAAAATTCAACTTTTATACTATAACGTAAGTATGTATAATTATAATTCATTATAATTTAAGGGAGTCTGACAGGGGGTTGCAACTGTACTAAGTGTCTGATAATGGATAACCTGATTTCTAATATTCCAAACAAAATATATAAAAACTGAGCTTTGTACTTAAACGAATTTGCAAACGAGATGCTGTATACCTTTCAAAGCCACCGTGATCCAAACTTCATAGTTGGGGATCATTTTTACCTGTATTAGGGACATACACTTTCCGGTTTTATAAAATAACAAAGGTCTGATCGTCACGGGCTCTTGCCTAAAAGTTGTGAAATAACACAATTTAATCATATAAAATTTATCCATCCCTCTCCTTTCCCCCTCACTGGCTCCAGACGGCTTGGAGCAGTTGTGACTTGGTAAAGTGTTAATGATTACTTTTGACTACTTCCAGAGTTCTGAAACCGACTGGCGAAGAAGCGGAGGCCCTTGAAGAGATTTTGGCTAAGAGGCAAAAGCGTGGTAAGGTGCAAGAAGAGAAACCCATGGAGGAAAAGGCCATCTTGCACAGTAAGTGTTGAAATAGTTCTTTGGTGATTAGACTGTGTTGAAAGTGATCAGGCTACACGGCGTACTTGTTTATTGTTATAACTTTGAGTTTGGATATTAAACGTCTCATATTCCTGTTGTTACTTGTTGTGAAATTGTTTTGTTAATTTTTCTTTCAGTTACGGACAGTGTAGATTACCAGGGAAGATCGTTCCTGAGTCCCCCACAAGACGTGGGGGTGAACCTCAAGAGCGAGACGCCCCCGCAGCGATGCTTCCTCCCCAAGGCGCACATCCACACGTGGAAGGGCCATTCCAAGGGGGTCTCCGCAGTCCGCTGGTTCCCCAAGACTGCTCATCTCATGCTGTCCGCCAGTATGGACTGTCGGGTTAAGGTAATCATTGATCTGAATAAATGGTTCCATGATGAAACAGAACACGGAATAAAAAAGTGAATGTAAAAACACCTAACCTTACTTATTATTTTTCATGTTCTGTTTTATCCAAAATTACCAACTACCAGATAGATAAGAGGCTTTAAAATCTGATGTACTTGTGTACAGGTTCTGGCGTACTTTCAAGCGTTATATTTATTTACTTGGGTGTGCTTATCTTTTGATTTGTAATGATCAGTCAGTAATTGAGTAGGTTCTAGTAATTCACATTTGTAATGCACAGCTGATCCTGACCTTGATCTTCATGACTTAATGATTGTGCACTGTTGTCAAAGCAAACCGTATTTAAAATATTATACATAATATTATCTGTCATTCTATCTTACTGGTGACAAAGTTGTATACAAAACAGGCTATAAACATATGCTCCCTTACTATAAACAGTGACCAGACAACTCAGAATCATGCAACTTCAACACCTTCTTTAAAAAGTCAATAGTAATGAAAAAATCGGTTAAATGGGTTACGTTAGGTTAGGGGCTATTTAAAAAAAAAAAATTCATAATTTTTAATGACTTAAATCTTCAAAGGGGTTTTGAAATTGCATGATTCTAAGTTGTCATGAAACCCAATTAGACGTGTTTTAAATTGTACACAATTGATAAACAACTATTTTTGTATGGTATTCAGTTGTATAAAATTTTTAAAAAACTTTTACTAGTGAGTTTAATGGTGTATTATGTAGATATTCTGAACTCACACACCAATTACACGCCAAACCAATTACTCAATCTTGGAGAAACTCATGGTCATTGTCAAAATACAAGAAGTTGGGGGGAGCAGACAAAGCTCATCGATTTTTTTTACATTCTCTCCACACAGAAGGCCTTGAGGAAAACAATTTCCATCAGGGCCTATGTCATCTTATGGGATGCTGAGTGGAGGGTTTTGTGAGGAAAGGAAGAAGAGGAGTTCTGGAAAGGATATAGGTATGAGGGTGGGTAGGAATCTGGGGGTCAGTGTGTCCAGGAGTGACGGACGTATGAATCCATCCATTCAATGCGGTGCAAGGCGAAGAGTCAAGAGATTCTGGCTGGAGAGTTCAAAAAAACTCCTCAACCAGTCTCTCTCGATACACATCAGCCGCCAAGACCTTGACAAAACTCACCCCATGAACCCGGGCACCCCTGCTGAGTCACCAAACATAGCAAACCACTTGGGGTATCCTATGTCAGAGGTGTTAGTTACCCAATAAATGGTTCCCGGGGCGGCAGTACCCATACCCACCTCTCAAAAGGCAATCGACAGACTGGAGTCTCACAAGGGTTGGGAACATTAGTGTTCACAGCTTTCCATACAGTGCGGAACTGTATAGAGTGAAGGAACCTGTTTGTAGTTTATCAGGGCGATGAACTGAACAACGATTTGTTTTTTTTAGATTTGGGAAGTGTACAAGGAGAGGAGGTGTGTGAGGACCTATTATGGCCACAGACAAGCTGTGAGAGATATCAATTTTAATAACGAGGGAAATCACTTTGTATCCGCAGGTAAAAAACTAACAATATTTATGCATACATGCTAGAAATTTCACTAGAAATATTTTTATTTGATGACTTTTACATATCCACTTGTATTTTTTAAGGTTATGACAGATATATCAAACTCTGGGACACTGAGACTGGAGAATGTGTCAATCGCTTCACAAGCAGGAAGATTCCCTACTGCGCCAAGTTCCACCCTGATGAAGATAAACAGCATCTCTTTGTTGCTGGAACCTCCGACAAAAAAATTATTTGCGTAAGTGGAAAAAAATATCATACTGCAATAAATTATTCACCACTCTAAAACTTCAATTTTTTATAAATTTATTATTATATGCTGTTGGTAACTATTTTTATTGTTATCTTTTCCAGTGGGATACACGCTCAGGTGAAATTGTCCAAGAATATGACCGCCATCTTGGAGCTGTAAATTCAATAACATTTGTCGACGAAAATAGAAGATTCGTGACTACCTCAGATGACAAAAGCTTACGCGTTTGGGAATGGTAAGTTCATGAACCTAATCACTGTCCATTAGATCAGTGTTCCGCAAAGTGTGTGCCGCGGCACACTGGTGTACCGTGGTTAGTAGTTGGTGTGCCGCGCCGCAATGTGACAATGTAACAAATAAATTCGTTAAACGCACCGCAAGTTTGTCAAATGAAATCAATGATTCCCAAGAAGGAGCAGATTCAAAGAAGAAAAACCTAAGCTTGTTAATCGAATATATGATGAGAGATACGTAACTTATGGCTTTATATTTTGCGGAGACGAATCAAGCCCACTCCTTGTGGAGAAACTTTGGGTAATAATTCGATGGTGCCCAGTAAATTTTTATGACAGTTAACTACTAAAAACCCATCGGTGGCTAAAAAGACAAAGCCTTTTTTCAACGTTTGAAAGACCTGTCTAAGAAACAGGTAACTCTCATTAGTTCATCTTTCAAAACATCAAACAAAGCGCAAAAAGCAAGCTGGGTGATCGCTAATATGCTAGTTGAATCCAAAAAGCCTCATCATGGATTCATCAAGAATCCATTCTTCATTCTATAAACGAGTAGGAAGAATTCATGGAGCTAAAAACTGATCGGACATTAAAACTAAAATTTTCCGAAACAGAGCTAGCATGTAAAAAAATAAGTATCCACTGCTTTCAAAGCGTGCTATTGCATTTCTCTTACCATTTGCCACAAACAACTTGTACGAATTGGGATTTTCAACTCTCACTACGATCAAATAAAAAAAGAGAACGCCGGAGGATGATCGATGAAGAGACGAGAGAAGCGTTATCAACGATTGCTTCAAATTTTGATTGCCTGTGCTCATATGAACATCTTTTCATATTATATTGATTTTAATAATAAATATTAAATAAACATTGGTTTTTTGACGTGATAACGTCTTATAAATCGATGAACACCGGCTGCCCTCACAAAAAAAGCATGACTCATTGTCACATTCCGACTGAGCCGAGCGTGCAAGCGAGAGCGCAGAACAAGCGTTCGGCTTGGGACGCATCTATCTCTTTCCACTCCATCGTTATTACATGACGTTATCACGTAAAATTATCGTCCGTAAACCGACTTTACAGACATCCAAATTTTTTTTGGTGTTCCTCTAAAATTTCTTGTTTCAGTAGGTGTACCTTGAACGCAAAAAGTTTGCGGAACACTGCATTAGATGATGATATCTGTGTGGTCTTGAACTTCTATGAAATTTGACCGGTGATTTGGACCACCTTAAAGTATTCACAATTCAAATCTGCTCAATTTTTTTTAATATTGCCTTGCGTATTTTAGACTTTGCATTGCTAAATTCAAAATTTTTAATAAAGACGGATCTCGTGGCGTGTTCACTCAACAAACTAAACATGAGCCTATTAAATTTGACCAAAAACAAAAGACTGTTTCCCTACATCATCTGGAATGCAAGTGCACAGTGAGTGCAACGTGGCAAGCCATCAATGAGCGCTAGGAAACTACAATTTTTTTGTATTTCTTGGGCATTAACTATGTAACAATTTCTAGGCATTTTGTTCTGAAGAGTTTTACTTTCCATGTATATTTGTTACTTAAATTTTAATTTATCTGCTACCGGACTCGACACATCCGTGTCAAACTTAAAACTAACATAAAATTAATACAAGTACAGAAATGATTAGATTTTATTAGATGGTGGTAATGGGAGGGGGAGAACGGTGGGAGGAGTCATTGACATCAATATCATGGGAACATTATCAATAAGGGTGATATACAGTATGCTATTATTTTAATTAAATTAATTTTTTGTTTATTACTAAGGTTAAAACAACAAAATAATAGCACCCTGTAAATCACCCTTAATGACGATGTTTCCATGTTATTTTGACTCCTTCTACCGTTCTCCGCCTTCCCCAAAATCACCCCTCCCACTATACCCCACCTAATAAAATCTAATTATTTGTGTACTTGTATAAGTTTTAAATTTGCTAGTGAATGACACAGATGTGTCGAAACCGATAGCAGATAAAATAAAATTTAAGTAACAAATGTATATGCAAAGTTAAATTTTCCAAAACAAAAAAGAAACTACTACTTAATCACACCCTTTCTGCGCATGGCAAGAGAAGTTCATCTGCGCATATTCTTTTGCTTGCAGTCTGGCTATAATAGCCATTGCAATTAGAAAATATACCTTCAAAGTTTCTGTTAGTTAATGCTAGTTGTTTTCCAGGGACATACCAGTTGACATGAAGTACATAGCAGATCCCACGATGCATTCCATGCCTTTTGTGACGTCCTCTCCCAACGGCAAGTGGCTGGCGTGTCAGTCCATGGACAACAAGGTGGTGGTGTTTAGCGCCCTCAACAGGTTCAAGATGAACCGGAAGAAAACGTTCACAGGTCACATGGTGGCCGGATATGCTTGCGGTATTGACTACTCTCCTGATATGAGGTAAGCTGATTCTCATTTTAATCCATAAACAGTTACAGTGGTCATCCAAAATATTAACTATGCGTACAGTTGTTGACCCAGCCTATGCATCGCCACGCCGCATACAGTGTAATAACGATACAGCGGCGTACTTGGAGGGTTAATAGTTAGTTTTGAACCAATTCGAGTGCTGTTTTCTTTTTCATACATCTTACCAGCTTGATGCTTGTGACGCTGTCAGTCACCCGATTGGAATTCTTTGTTTTTTGTTGGGTTACCACATCTGTCATCTGACACTTCTCTACAAATTTCAGCGTCATAGCTTGAAGTTTGTAAAAGTTACGCTACACCAAGTACCTCTTCTTTGTGCGTGTTTTCGATTTTTTACAAGTCTGAAAATTGCATCAATTATTAACCACAATAACGCACCGTCGCACAATGCGATCCTTATACGTGAGTTTTTGACCAAAAACAACACAAATATTATCCAGCAGCCTTTGAATTCACCAGATCTGGCTTGCTGCAACTTTTTCCTGTTCAACCGTCTTAAAAAACTGCTTCGCGGAACTCGTTACAGCACCCAAGAGAATGTTATGAAAAAATTGAAAACGGCTCTGATGGACATACTGAAAATTGAGTACCAGTGGTGTTTCGAGGATTAGATCAAGCGCTGGTGTAAGTGCGTTGCGGTTGACGGGGAGTACTTTGAAGGCAACCATGTCGATTTTAATGAATAAACTTGTATTTTCGATTTTATGAATAAAGTCTTAAAACTTTTTGATCAAGGTTTTATATATAAAAATCAATATTTGTTTCTTGTTTGTATTTTATGCACTGCCATACCGTTCATCCGATTGCGATGAAACTTTGGTGCTTTGTTGTGCACAAGCCCGCGAAGGTTTCTGTATATAATGGTAAGCTCTGGC
Source organism: Glyphotaelius pellucidus (assembly GCA_936435175.1). Taxonomy (NCBI): domain Eukaryota; kingdom Metazoa; phylum Arthropoda; class Insecta; order Trichoptera; family Limnephilidae; genus Glyphotaelius; species Glyphotaelius pellucidus. Next base: position 12,928,083 of record OW386545.1, on the reverse strand, counting down.
GTTATTAAATTTGTATAAATGAAAATTTGTGTATTTCATATAATTTAATGGCAAAGAGGAGGAGGGTAACGAAGGAAGTGGGGTTTCTCGGGAAAGGTGACGAGGGAGGGGGAAGCATGGGAAAGGAAATGAAGGGAGAAAAAATTATTTGTTTGAATGGCATTACGACGCATGCCAGGTTCTAGCTAGTTTCTAATAAATTCGAATCCTCAATTTCACCATCACTTATTAGTGATGGATCATATGATTTCTGAATCCTCTGAATTGGCCACTGAATACTCACCATCGTCACTCATAGAAAAATTTGAGTTAAATATCTAACAAGTCTTATTTGTTCAGCATTATTCAACCACTAGGTTGAGTGTAATGCCATAAATTAGTAACTTTGTTGTTTTTTCCACAATAATAGCAAGAGTTATGACTTTTATAATGCACAGACCTCTCACGAAATTCATAAAATGAGAGCTATAAAAAAAATATTGCCAATTAATCGAACAGCATTGTTATTTGAGTTTAATTTGCATATGACAAAGTCTATTTTAACAGCAGGTATTTATATTAGGTTGCGATGTCGGTACTGCATTGGCATTTCAATCCATTGCATCCCAGCACCATTTCTCCATTGGGTGTAAGGCTGACGATGATCATTTGTAATCATCCGTGTCTCTGTCGAATCCGGCCAGAATCACAGCACTTTAAAATTGACACGTTTGTAACATTTAATGGGAAAAATCTATAATTTAGTAGCTATTTATATGATAAAATTGAGTTAGAAAAATACTTTATTTTTATTACATTTGTTTAATCTTTTGACTGGTTTCAGAAGTACCTTTCCTTCATTAGGCTAGCTTTACACTCGTAAGTTCAAATTTCGTAAATTTATGGTCAGTTACTCACAAGTGCGTTTACATATTCGTCCAACTTTGGCAATTAATGCTCGCGCAAGTTGTTTAGAATTTTAACTTATGTAAGTGCTCACAGCGTCCATAAACACCTGTAAGTTTATTTGCGGTAAGGTGGCTTCCTGTCAACTCAAATTGCTGCTGAATGACAGTCAGATGACAGCAACCAACTTTGAATACACCTCATGTTAGAAACATTGGGGTCAGAAAGAATTTGACCGCTAATCAAAAAGAAGGATGATCATTTTTGGAAAACTTTTTATGTGAAATAAATGATATTTCTTCGATTTTTGGAATCAGAAAATTTTATTTTCGTTTTTGTAGGTCTTAATTTGGGTTTTCCTAGTATTATTTTTTTTGTGTAGATAATTACGTATCCTAATCATATTTTAGTTCAAATAATAAAAATACAGATTTTTATATTGAAAAAATCCTTCTAAAACCTTTTTAATTTTTAGCATTTCAAATCATCGGCTCATTTAGGTACAATTTCTCAACTTACTCATCAATCTGATTTCATAAGCCATGAGACGGCTTATAAGATCAAGCGGACACAATTAGACCTGTCAAAAACACACTCCACTTATGACTTCTGTAAGTTGCTATGAATTACAGTAAGTAACTTACAATGTCGTTTACATTAGTAATTTTGTCAAAAGTTACTTACAGAATTCACTTACGAAAAAAACTTATTCTATGCTCTAAAGTTCTTTATATTTTGTAGTGCATACATACTTACATTAGTTTTAGTAGATTGGAAGATAGATAGAAGTCAGATTTGCAATTTTCAATACGGAATAAATTGATTCAGTCTCAATGGGATAAAAGAATGCAAAAAATGGCTGTAACAATCACCAAAATGATACTTATTTACTTTATAACTTTTTTTCTTATTTTTCTGTATCCACATCCTTGGGATGCTCTTTGACAAACTCATTTGTTATGAGCTTCATTCTCACTAAAGTGTTAATATCAAAAGCAGTTATCGAACAAGAATAATATTATGCCCGTTATTTGATTTTGGTAAGATCATTTGATCAGATGGCAACCAAAGTGTTTTGTAAAGTATATTTATTATGCAGATTTGGGAACTGCAGAAAGCCTCACAAGCATTGGCGTGGAGTCCATAAAGGCTAAAAAGGCTAAATGCCTTAGCCACCCTAAGAAAAATGATCTATTAAAATAAATTATAAGATTAATTAAAAAAATATAACATTTTTTTTATGAAAATGTATTTTTTATCGTGATTTTGGCAAGGAACTTGTACTTGTACGTGGAACTCATATATTCAGATGGCCAAAACAATCAGCTCAGCAATGGTAATAAAATGGGCATTTTCAAATATTCAACGCACAATTATTATTATTCATATTGCAGTCGACTCCGTTTAATTGGTACACTGGTTTATCGAGACAGCCGGTTATTTGGGACAAATCCCAAGAAACCCAAAAAAACTGATTTTGAAACAGGATAATGAAGGTGGACTTCCAAATAATATTTATTTATATTAATCATAATTATGATTGTACACAACAAATGACAGTAAATGAAAGTCTCCCTTCATGTTCCTGCTAAAAAATGTGTTCTACACTCCAATGTAAAATTAAAAAATTTTCACATTGGGGGTATTTTGCATCCAGCAATGATATTTGCACCTATAGGTACATAATTATTTATTTGTAACAAAAAATTTTCAAAAATTCTAACAAAGTTTAAAAACCCATTCGAAAGATTAAAAGTAATTTCTATGTATGTAAAAAAAGCTCAATAAATTATTATTTTTTTACATCTCTTTGCTTTTGGGACAGCCGCTCTTTTGGAACAAAATGTTTGGGTCCCGACGTATTGAGCGGAATCGACTGTATCTATACAGGGTGTTAAGAGAAGTACTTTAACAAGTGTTCCTGGCATTATTTGCATTAAAAAATGTAAATGACATTTTAGATTTCCGGTGACATTTTTGATGTCTTTTTTTCTAACTTAAAAGTCAGTAGGTATTGGAAAGTTAGGAGCGAGGTGAGGGGTACGTCGATTAGTCGGCTGAGTGACCAGTGATTATGACATGTGGAAGAATTTATTTTTTTTGTTTGTTTTGAAAAAAAATATTTTTTAAAAAAAGGACTTCAAAAAATTCACCAGAGACCAAGATTTCATTTATATTTAATATTCCAAATAATGTCAGGAATCACTGGTTTAAGTAATTCAAGTACGTCCTACATTATTCATAACCGAACTTGATACACAAAGCCTACCTTCGGTCATAGAGCAATGCATAGTCGGAAAACACGCCAAACGCTCGCCCAATATTTATATGCAGTTGACATTTGTCACATGAGAATGGGTCATTTCTATGACTCGTTCTTGAGATCAATAGCTTGGCTGTGAAACGATTTGCAGACCTCTGTGTTTCCTCTCTCCTACAACACGGGTCTCTTAAAAACCCATGTTAATTCGTCCATCTCTCTCCTCAAGAAGACCCTCCACACAGCATCCCCAAATGTGACGTAGGCATGAAAAAATTTTCCACTGGGCCTCCTTTGTGGAGTTAATAAAACATTGCTTTTATAAAAGCTAATTATTATTTATGTGTTTTATACAGTCATACAATTTTCTAATCATTTTTAACTTGGGGGTTTTCTGTTCCCCGCGCTTATCAGTTTTACTTGTAGGAATGGGGACTGAACCGTTTCCACTCCAAGTATTTATGTAATCAGACCTGACGTGAACTTCACAATGACACAATCTATTTTCAAGGCAATCCATATGCTGCTAGTTTTCATGTAAATACTTTAACAATTTACACAAATTACAAAGCCATTGAGCCACTTCCATAATTTTATATTGCTGAGCAGTGATTTCTAAGGATGAAGGTATTTCAAAATAAAAATGATCATATTTTGTGTCTTCCTTACCATCTATAAATGGTGAAAAAAAATTTGATCTAAACGGTGTTAGAGAGAGAAAATATATTCAAATCTATGAGTTAACGACAGAAGAATTAAAACGTACACCTCTATGAAACCAAAGATTCCAACTCCAATTCGAAAAAAGTTTTTGAATTTTTTATTAATTATTTTTACATGGACAAAAAAGTGAGATGACCGTAAGTTTATATTACATTTATCTATTAAGATATGCGTGTTTTTTTTTCATTATCGGTAATTTTAGTTAGAAAAAAGTAAAGTGAGCCATTTATTTTTTTATGTTCGTGTTAAAAAAAAATTTGAAAAATTATATGTTTATTTTAAAAAAATATATGTTTATTTCTAATAATAAATTTAAAAAGTCTATTTTATCACCCTTCAAAAACAGGTTTTAGTTTTCATATGTCATACATGGATTTTAATACAAAGCGAAATTATTCTTACCCTCTGACAGAATAAGCCTGAGGCCTGCAGGGTTAAATAGGTATTTTTTTTATAAATAACAAAAACGATCTATTGACTTTTGAACTGCCATTTTCGTAAACAAATATAATTTTTAATCCACTTTGCTATCTCAGCTCTCAGTGAACTGTAAGACATAATTTAATTGGAAATATATTTATTAAAAATGGATTATGGTAGTGTTTCAGATAGTACAAATAAATCAAATAGTTGAAGATTTGTTAAATGTTTTGTTTAAATATTGTGTGAATGCTAAAGTTGTCAATTTCATTGTCAGTTTTAATGGTTCGAGGTCCCTCACAGAGTTCTTATAAGGGGTCTTCCGATAGGGACTTCCGAACTTTGACAATTAATAGCGGCCATATTGTTGAAGCGACATCTGTCAAATTGTCTGTCATTTATTCAGTCTGTATAGCATTTAACAGCACGTACAAATGGTAAAATTGTTTAAAATTTAATTAATTGTTTAAAATTGTTTAATGATAAAATCTCACCTGGAGGTGATGTGAACTGGCCACAAAGATATGTGATTTGACCCCGTCACACTTTTTCATGTGGGGTTTTCTTAAGTCGCAGGTCTATGCGAATAAGCCACAAACCACAGCGGCCCTCAAAGCCAACATAACCCACGCCATCGGTTAAATTCAGCCTGATTTATGTGCCAGAGTCATGGAAAATTGGACATTTCCAATCCGCGCCACCCAGAGAAGCCGCGGCGGACATTTGAACGATGTTATATTCCATACATAATGGCATCAAACGAATAAAAAAAATTCGACGATATCTCACATACTTTGTTAAATTAAATTTAAAGATAGAAAGCGCTTAATGAAAGACAGACCCTATATTATTTTAAAACATTCAATGCGGAGTAAATAAATGTAGTAACTTTTTCATACATTGACATCACAAACCGAAAACATGGAATTGTTATAATTATATTTTTTTCTAGCATTATTTTTTCTCAATAGGAAAATCAATTCACTTTAATTTTTCTAAGCCAATTCAAAATATGAGTAAGTGGCTCATTAAAATGGTTAACAATTTAATAAACTTTCAAATTAATAAAATATACCCTTGCATTCATTTGTTGGCAAGACTGGATTTTTCCGCTTTTCATATCGGAAATATAATTATGCGAATAAAATTACTTTTCTGTTCATTACGAATTCGAAATTTGATTATTTTTCATTGGTTTTCAATTCGATTGTATTGTAAATTAAATTAGTAATTTTCCACTTAATTTAAGTCAAATATTTGTGTGAACTGAATCGATAACATTGCTGATTAAATTCAAGTCATAAATTATATGCTTTTGTGCTTTAAAACACTAGGCTTACGCATGCTATAATCTACCTTCAATGTCGTGGGGGCTTGGAAAGTGTTGTTAAATATTTTGATTGCATTTATGTTTATTGTATCTCCATGCGCAGACTGTGTCAAAAGTGGTACAGGTGTACTTTTAGACAGGCAGTTAGTCATATTTTATTGATAAGTTAAGGAAAAAATTTAGGGCTTCAAAATGTTTGTATAATTTGTAGAGATATTATGTTAGTATTGGATTAAGTACAAATTGGTATTTATAACTTACAACTTTTTTTTAATAATGTTGTTGACATTTTGGGTTGTATTGTTGTTACAGGTGGAAAGAAGATACTTTTAGCTTTACAGTAATATACAGGGTGTTAACTCTTGGTGTGACAATGCAAAATTTTCGCCGTCCACCAACTGATTCTATTTTCGAAACAACTTATTTGTTTTTTTGCAAAGTGATATTTTTAAAATTATTCCGCCTTACCAGATAATGTATTTACATATTGATAAAATAGTATATCGTCTACCATATGTAGTTTCCCCAGAATAGCACAGAGAAATGATTATTTTGATTGTGCTCAAACGATTAAGGCACTTATTTGACTTGCTTTAACCAATGATTCCTCACATTATTAAAAATTGTAAAGAATTTTTGGTCTCTGGTGACATTTTTGATGGTTTTTTGTCACTCAGCCGAGAAACCGCCCAACCCCTCCCCCAGACCCTAACATTCCAATACCTATGGATTTTTTAATTTACTTAAAAAAAAATACATCAAAAATAACCAGAGGTCAAAATTTCATTTACAATTTTTACTACAAATGATGTCAGGAATCACTGATAAGTTAAGTACGTCCCTTAACACTTTGTATATTTTTTTAATCTGTGGTTGTCTGTGGTTGAAAAGTGTATTAATTTTTATTATCTTTGATTGTTCAAAACCGCTTTAATGCCAACTTTATGCATTCTTTGGCATTGACCACATTCTAAGACATGGTTTATACACGAGTGGCAGAGACGTGGTGTGAACGCGTGAAAAATTTTGAAACTTTGGGAATTTTTTATTAACTATTTTTATATGGAAAGGCAAAAAAGTGAGGTGACAATGACGTCTTTAATACATTTTTATAACAGAATATGCATGTGTTTTTTTTTTTAGTTATCGGTAATTTTACGTTAGAAAAGTAATGTCAAATTAGAAAAAACGTAAGGTGAGTCATTTTTAAAACTTTTCTATGTTTGCATGCAAAATTTTTTTCCATTTGGGGATGTTTGACTAATCAACTGGACGATCGATATATGATTTAAACAGTTTTAGAAAGAGAGAATTTTAAGAACAGTCAAAGAAAGAAACACACGTTTTGTATTTCCATTTAAAAGTTTACCAAATTTTTTTAAATAATTCTATGAAACAACATTCGAAAAATACTTGTCAAGGTTTGCAATTTTTTTAATAAATATTTTTATACATAATAAAAAAAAAAAGTAAAGTAACAATAACGTTTATAATACCTTTCTCTAATTAGATGTGCTTTTTAGTTTTGTGTAAAGTGATAATTACAGTTAATGACAAAATCGGAAGAGTTCTTGTTTGCGAGAGTTGCAGCGGGTATTTAATTCTTGCAATTTATTAACACACTTAAGAAAAGAGTTTACGGTATTTTATTATGATAAATCTATTTATTTTGTGCGGCCTAGTGAGCATTTACATGAAATTAATATAAGTAATACAGTTATATTAAGTTTTTAAATGTAAGATGAGCCATTTTCAAATTTTTTTTTTGCATTAAAAAATTATGTCTATTTCGAATTATTAAATTTGAAAGCGTATTTCATCACCTTTCTAATATAGATTTTAGTTTTCGCACGCGTCCAGAAATATTCCATTTATTTGGAATTTATTGCAAAATGGAAATATTTCGATCTTCTGACAAAATAGGCTCCAGGCCTGAGGGATTAAGAATATTTGACCATGTATTCATTTACAACAATGAACTGATTTAGCGTAAAAAAATAATTATAAAATATTGTATTTTTTACGACCACACTATCTGACAAATTGACATTAATTTATGAATTAGAATTATAAATAATACTATGAATAGAACGGCCTTCTCACGTCTGATTTAAAACACTGCTTGCGGAGTCTCTGCAAATTGAATCATTAGTAGGCAAAACCGCCAGCTGAATTATTATTATTCCCTTTGTTGGGCCGATGGAATGATAATAATTCAGTAAGGGGTTCTGCATACAGTCCTGCAAGTAGTACTTTAACCCGTCTAATCATAGGAGACCCAAGTTGTCCCAAAACATCATATGCCATTATAACAACAGATTGTCCCACAGCGACCATGCATTATTAAAAGTTAGATATCTCTCTTCCTGTAATGCGAATACTTGTAATTTCTTTTATGTTAGAAAGCGAAAGAAATAATGCTTTCATTGTCTTAGGATTACATGAGCTATGTTGTTCAGATATTTTACAAACCCGATCATAAGTGACGGTTTTATTTCACGCCAATTTGTGACACACTTTTTTTTTTTTTACGTGAGCTCCACACAGGAGGCCCTGAAGAAAACAATTTCCCTCAGGGCTTATGTCATCTTTGGGGATGCTGTGTGGAGGGTTTTTTTTAGGGAAAAGGAGGAGAGGAGAGTTCTGGGAAGGAAAGGGGTTTAAGGGGTGGGTAGGAATCTGGGGTTCAGTGTGTCCTGGTCATCCGCCTCCAAGAACTAGACAAACCTCGCCCCATGCACCCGGGCACCTCTTCTAAATCAACAAACGTGGCGAACCACTTGGGGTGACCTATGGCAGAGGTGTTGGTTATCCAATAAAGGTTCCTGGGGCGGCGGTACCCATTCCCGCCTCCCAAATTGTATGAATGTGATAAAAAGTGAGGTGACAGTTTTATTACAAAAAATTTTGTTAAGAAAAGGAATCTGTATTTAAAATTTTAAGTTTATTTTATTTTAAGTACTTACTTTAATTTGAATATTCGCAGGAAAGCATTTTTTATCCAATTTACATTTCCAATATAAAAATTAAAATATTTAGAAACAAAAATGTTGATTTCTAATAAACACATTGGAAAGATTATTTTATTTAAATTTTAGAACAATTTTTGTTTTTGGAAAAGGGTTAAAAAAATTACTAATAAATAGAAACATTTAAAATACACAGGAAGAACCAAGAATTTTGCGCGCAAACTTGACAGGCAAAAGTTTACAGATATTATTTTCTTATCATTCGAAGGGTTAAATCGGATGGTGAGTAGGCATTTTAAGATTGAAGTTGCTGGAGTGATAAAATACTTGAAGCAAAAACTAACCACTTTATTATGCAAGATAATATTATATTGGATGGCGAATTAAATACATAACATTATACCCAATATTGACCACTCACAAACAGGTTTTTGGTGGCATGCGAAAACTGGATATAACTAGTTTTAACCGGTTACTAGATTGGATATATCAACAACTGGACATTTGCCCTCTTTGCTGACCAGCCGGACATTATTACAGTGAAATCTCGATCAATCGTTTCTCGAATAATTGTTTTCGCACATTTGTCGTTTATTTCTACCAGTTCTGAATTAATTTCATACAAAACACTCAAAAATAGATCACATCAGTATTTTTTTGGAAAAAACGAATTTGGTTCGTATTCATAATATGGTACTACATTACGGCAGTCAATCAAGTTATGTTTAATTACCAAACTTTGGTGAATTATTTTTGAAACCTGATTGTGCCTAAATGTATACTTGGAAGGCGCTAATATAGAACATCCCGGTATAATATGTTCTATAGTTTCCGGAAAAGCCAAACATTTTCTACATAAATCATCAATTTGATTTGTATCTTTGATTATATACTTCCTATAATTTTTAGTATTAATGACTCTATCCAGAATGGCAACCATAAATCCTTCTATTTCTGCGCTCAATTCTCCAATACTCAACCATTTGTTTGACGAAAGTTTGTCAACATATGTTTGGTTGAGATAATTGAAGTGTTTGGCAATTGAAGTGTGAATAATTTTATTTGACCAGGAATCTAATAATTCCTGGTTGGTATTTAAAATAATGTTGGCATTCTCGTCATAAATAATTATTATTAACAGTTTTTATATTTTCTTTTTTTTCAGTTACTTGGTGTCCGGAGACGCCGATGGAAAGTGTTACATATGGGACTGGAAAACAACCAAATTGTACAAGAAATGGAAAGCCCATGATGGAGTTTGTATCTCCGTGCTTTGGCATCCCCACGAGCCCAGTAAAGTACTCACGGCTGGCTGGGATGGGCTGATCAAGTATTGGGATTAAAACTCATCCAATCGTCCAAAAAATCATGACCACTGTTCTTCTTCTGTTACAATAATAACCTGTTCTTCTTTAAACAGTTAACCATGATTCATTTAAAATTCCTTTCGGATTTTTAAATTATGCAAAGAATATTGTGATTTAATTAATTATGTAGGTATTCTTTGAGGTCAATTGCTACATTTCGCATAAAGTTGATTGCAAATGAAAATACATTAATAGAACATGTTATGTAAAATAATTTTGATTACAATAAAATAAGGAATTATTTTTAATATTTTTTTATTATTATTTTTCAAACATTATTGATATCTCAAATTATATTATTTCTACCTATTCTTTTGAAAGGTTCACTGCAAAAAACAATCAAATGTATCTAGAAAAAGTTCTGTGTATTACACACGATGTCTGAAAACTCATAGCACAAAAGAGAAACGGTGAATCTACATCTCATTTGGAGTCAATTTTGTGGTTTAACTTTTTTTAATTTCAGTTTTTGTTTTCGAGTAGATCAAGTCTGAAGTTGGATTTCTTTTGATATTCTTGGTTGAAGCTTAAGTTTCATAAGTTTTTTTTTATCGCTTTAGTTGTCGAAAAAATGTAAAAAAGTTTTTTTATGTATCAAAATGCTCAGATAGAAAAAAAGTTTTTTGGGTTCTCTGTGTGACATAGATTCACCAGTTTCTCACTTATACTACGAGTTTCCGGACACCATGTACAATATGATAAAAACATAGGCTTACTTGTAATGCCAATTCTGTCCATGCCTTACCATAGGCATGTTTTTTTCTTATGTTTTGTTTTGTGGACATTAGAGATTTATTTATTTATTGTTTGAAACATTTACAGAGAGTTAACAATTATTATAATAATAGAATTGCCATTTGGGATGTACATAGATATTAACACTCCAATTAGAAATGTTCACAGCATGAGTAATCAATGTTTAGTTGTTACTAGACGGAAAAGCTTGTAGTGAGAACAGAAATAATGATAATCAAAATGAAATATAAAACATAGTAGTGTCAAATATAATACGTAACCTGCAGAGAAAGAGAAAAAAGAAAGAAAGAAAGAAAGGGTATGACAATAAAGCAACAACATAACTGTTCTCCACGAAGTGTCATGGTAAGAGTTTGTCAATTTGTTTTTTGAAATATGTGAGATTGTTTGCGTAGATATCTATATGGTCACACTCAATGGTATTATACGAACGACACATTCGAGACAGTGGATTGAAGTAAGCAATATTGTTATTAAATAATTCAAGATAGAATATTTTATGACTCCTTAAATTACGTCTATTAGGAACTTTAATATGAATATTGATTGCCAAGACAATGAGTGGTTAAAAGCTTATCATGAATAATTTTGTATAAACATATTAAGTCAGCAAATTGTCTTCTTTTTTCCGGGGTTGTAAAATGAAATTGTTGCAGTCGTTCCTCATAAGATAGGAGTGAGGCATTTAATCCAAGTTTAAATTATAACAGTCTAAGGAATTTTTTTTTTGTACAGATTCAATGGTTTTTGAATATTTTAAGTAGTGTGGGTTCCATTAACACTCCCATATTCCAATTTGCTTCTGACCAATGAGTTGTATAAGGTTATAATGGATTGGGGATTTTTGAATGGTTTAGATCAGAGGTTCCCAAACTTTTTTTCTCGTGGACCACTTTCGAAATTTTACTGGTTTCGGTGGACCCCCTGCTGCAACATTTCTACCATATTCCCAAAACTCGACATGCGTTAGACTGAAAATTGAATATAACGCTGGAGTTGTGGCCTGTCACAACGGGGGAGCGGGAGGGGGAGGTAGTAATGTGATATGAGGCAGGGGGCGGGATGGGATATGGGCACGGGATGAGTCTCAGTATGACAATTTTTCACCGAAATACAAGCATATGTAGGCAGATAGTACCTGCCAACATTGACAGGTAAAGCCAAGCCTGTACTGAATATCGAATGCAAGTTTTTACAAGTAACAGTCGCTGACTTTCTTAAAATACACTACTCAAAAAAATTAAGGGAAGGTTTAAAAATAGGAATTTAAAAAAAAAAATTATGTTAAATAAACAAGCTATCTGATCCATATGCCGGACTAAAAAAAATTTTGCCGGAAATCTGAAAATTAGAATTAAAAAGCTTCAAAATACTTTTTTTAAGGTCTATAGACGACCATTTTTCACCAAAATACAACCTGTCAAAAATCATCAAAAAATTTGGAATTTTTTTTGCTCCATTATTTTTTTTTAAGTAGTGCATTATCTGCCTTTATTGATAGGTAAAGCCAAGCTAACATTTTTGTTCTTTACTATCGAAACCAGATTTTTTTTCGTGGACCCCCACTTACAACTTGTGGACCCCCATTTTTCTCTCATGCCTTCGTGGACCCCCGTGGAGTCTCCCGTGGACCCCTGGGGGGGGTCCACCTGGACCACTTTGGGAATCACTGGTTTAGATCAAGGCTGCCCAACCTTTTTAACAGATGGGCGAAATTGTCGATTTGAAAATCACTGGCAGGCCACTCACTACGGACACAGTCTTATTTGAGTACTTCAACCGCAGGTTTTCAAGAGCCGGAGGTGGGGGGGGGGGTACGTGGAAATCCTAGTTTTTATTACGACCTCATTTTATGCCAATTTTTTTAATCACACGTGATGCATATTTTTATCAATTCTACCAAAAATTTATAACTGCTTTCGGAAATCGAGAATAGTATCCATGTAAAAGGATTTCGCTTCTCAAATTTTTACACCGTGTTTAGAATACAAGGCAGGTTTTAACTTTAAGATTGATTCTGCGTAAGGGTCCCAAAATAAGAGTTACGTATGGAATAGTCGATTTCTCAGTATTTTGCTGCATTTGGTATGCAACTGAAATCCTCAAATGTAAAGCTTCACTCGGTACACGATGAATCTGCAACTTGTTATTTAATTTATTGTTATATTCTAAATACAAAACTGATTTAAATTATATCTGTATGCGGCGAATTAAAACTACACTCAGAACATGAAACTGGATTTTCTTTGATTCTGGCAGCACATACTTAGGCTACAACTAAAATTTTATTACTGCACTTCGAATAAGAGAATGCTTTCCTTCGAAATGTGTCAGCAGATAAATTCACGACTGGAATTTTACATTTGGAATACAAAAATTATTTAAATTAAATATGTATGCGGCCAATAAAAACTTCACTTAGAACATGAAAATGGTTTCTTTTTGATTCTGGCGGCACATTTATAGTCTGCAACTAGAATTTTATAATGGCACTTCGAATAAGAGAATGTTTTCTTTCAAAATGTTTCAGCACATGAATCCACAACAGACATTTTACATGTTGAACACAAAACTGGTTTAAAATTTATCTTTTTGCGGCAATGCAGCAAATTGAAACTACGCTCAGAATATGAAAATGATTTCTCTTTGATTCTGGCGGCTCATACATAGTCTGCAACCAGAATTTTATAACCGCATTTCGAATTCGAGAATTTTTCCTTTGAAATGTGTCAGCAGATGAATCGACTACAGAAATTTAATATTCTGAACGCAAAACTGGTTTAAATTAAATCTGTATGCGGCAAATTAAAACTACATTCCGATTAAAATGGTTTTTATTTATTCCGGCAGCAAATACAGAGTCTGCAACTAGAATTTTATAACTGCACTACGAATAAGATAAAATGTTTCAGCAGATGAACCCAGAACTGGAATTTGAGATTCGGCACACAAATGCACGTATGTAGTCTGCAACTAGAATTTAATAACTAACTGTACTTCGAATAAGAGAATGTTTTCCTTCGAAATGTGTAGCAATGGAATTTAAACTACACTCTGAACATGAAAATGGTTTCTCTTTGATTTTGGCGGCACATACATAGTCTGCCACTAGAATTTTAAAACTGCACTTAAAACCTGCCTCTGGTGATCCGAGGCTCACTTCGTTCCTTAGGGTCTTTGGGAGTATCTCCCCCCCCCCCCCCCCCTCCACAAACATTTCTTCAAGGGTACTCAAGGAAACCGGCTAAGGGACGCGGGTTCTTGGGCACGTTGCGGCCAGGCCGCTCGCCCGCTCAATCTCGCCGGGACTGCCCCGTGATAGTGGGACAAACTGCCCCCGATATCTTTCTTTTTATATATTTTCTTTGGTTTTAATCGTACGTACACCTGTAAATATTTTTATTTTTCTTTATTATTTTACTCTAGATGCCGAACCAACAGGCGAACACATCTATGATGTGTCTTTATCGTGCTAATTACTGCAAATTTATCATGCATACATTTTTCTTTCTTACTAACAATCGTGCATGCAGGGACATTGGAGGGTCTAGAATCGTTTTAAAAATGTAGATTATTTTTTACAAAAAAATTAGAATCTTGCAAGAGCCCTGAAGGATTAACCATCTGTTACTTATTCCAGGGCGGGTAAGTGGTGGATAACCTCCAATGCACTTCGAACAAGAAAGATTGTTTTACGACATTTTTCAAATTGGCGGTTATTTTGAAAATGGTTCACGCGGGCCACTCATAATTCGTTCACGGCCACAATGTGGCCCGGGGGCCTGAAGTTGGGCAGCCTTGGTTTAGATATTCTATGTATGAATGCCATCATTTTCAAAGATTTACTCGTGATATCACTGCTGGTCTAAAATAATTCTTTTTTTGTCTTATTTGAGACAATGCTGAATTCAATTAATACTAACTAGTATTAACATTTACAATATTTAAAAAAAACATTACACATGAAATTAATTATGGTTGAATTTCAACCATTGGGGTGACCACTAGTAATAATAAATCAGTGTAATCCGATAGCAAAATGCACCATAATCACCGGTCCAGTATGGGACCGTGCGGCATTGGGATGCAAATCTGGGGGTCAAAATGGTGGTCTCTCATAAATATATATATTTTTTTAAAATTAATACCGCACAAGAGTCCCAACTGCTCCCGTCTGGAGCCAGTGAGACTATAGCATCCCCAATTGGGTTATGTTGTGAGGCTGAAGGTAGTGGAGAGAAGAAGGAGATGGGGAAGTGGAAGGTGGGAAGTACCTGGCTATTCAGATCTGGTCACCAAATACGGTTAAAGCCATTTCAAGCAACATTTCTATTCTGAATGGTGCTCTTACACCAGGGCGATACTGAGAGTATCTTCAACTCTGGAACGTGCCGCAAATGTACTATATATAATTTTTAATGAATAAATTGTGAAACAACACAAATTAACCAAATAAAATTTATTTGCCACGCCGAGATTCAATCCCGCGACCTTCGGATTGCGAGTCAAGAACCTTACCACTGGACTACGCCCCATGGGCGATGCTGAAAATATTTATCACCAATTGTTATTGTTTCAAAATATTATTATGTATTAAGTTTGAATTACCTAAAAGTTTTCATATTAAATGTATTCAAAAATATGGATTCTGAAATCTAAAAATGAGTGTAAATAGAGATTATAGTATTTTATACTATTATTTATAAAATTCCAGAATAATCATTGTGTTGATTTTTTTTTTATTTGTTTCAAAATATTTGTTATTTTCCTTTCGTAATATTTTCAATTTGCTATTTTAAGTTCAGCATTAACTTTTTTCAGCTTGCACTGTCATTCCTTCGTGTGCTGTGGAGCTTTAAAATATCCATTTAATATATATTTTTTAAATAAAACAATATGTTTTTCTAAGTACCCAGCAAAGTCAACTACCATATGTAGCTATTTTTGTAAAAATTGCTTACTTTTCAAGTACATATTTTTATACTTACCGGGAATTTAATGGCCTATTTTGAAATTCAAATTCAATACCTAAGTATTTTGCCTCGGCATGTTATTTGTGTTCTAGTATGATATTAGAATGACTTTACATTTTACATATCGACAATGATTCAACAAAAAACGTTATGATTATAAAATTTATAGCGCTTTTCAATAAAATAATTAATTTATGATGTGATATAAGTCATTGCTTGGAATATGAAATGTTTTAATCTAAACTTATATAATATTATAAATGCGAAACTGCGTGTGTTTGTTTGTTATGCTTTCACGCATAAAACAATAAAACGATTTTAAAAATTCTTTCACCAATAGAAAGCTAAATTATATGCAAGTACTATAGGCTGTATATAATGGTAAGCTCTGGCATTATGAAATAATAAATATTATTATATTTACCATACGTTTTCTGTCCCTAAGAAAAGCGAGTTATTGCTAAGCAAAACAAATCATTGCCGTGGAAAACAAATCAATGCCTTGTAAACGATGTTGATATATTTGTGGGAAATTTTATAGGGAGAAACAATTTCTTAATTAAATGGCATAGCAAAGCATGCCGGGTCCCAGCTAGTAAATAATAATTCTGTATTCATTTAGTAGACATTTATTTTCAACAGTTTAATAGTTTGTTATATAATCATTATTTTAATTTTTGTCAATTTTTTTAAAGCAACTTAATAAATAATAGTTGTTTTTTTACACAAATAACATTTACTTTCACAGATAATACAATAAATAATTTGATTATTGCATAGGTAATGCAAATATTTTTAGAGTTACAGATTTGCTTCGTAACTATTTAGAGAGATTGAAAATAAAATAAATTCTATGTCATGTTTAGAACATACTATAATATGTTGGAATTCAACGGCAAGTCGAGATCCTTCCAAATGCAGAGCAAGTCTCGGATGAACTTGTCCATCATGACCTGGGAGTGGTGGGGGGTGGGGGCGAGGCGCAGCTTCTCCGCCCCGCGTGGAACCGTCGGGTAATTGATGGCCTGCACATAGTGGCCGTAATCTTTCAACATCATGTTTGATATTTTATTAGATATTTCGGGATTTCCAATTTTTATAGGAATGATGTGGCTGGGTGTCAGTTCGACAGGGATGCCGACGTTGGCAAGTTGGTCTTTCATGTAGCGGACATTCTTCTGGTGCAGCTCCCGCAGGCGCTGCCCCTCCGGCCCCGCCAACAGTCGCACGGCCTCCAGTGCCGCCGCCAGCACGGGCGGGGGCAGGGAGGTGGTGAAGATGAAGCCCGATGCGTAGGAGCGGATCATGTCCACCAGCAGGGCGGAGCCCGCTATGTATCCCCCCATGCTCCCGAAGGCCTTGCCGAGCGTACCCGAGATGATGTCCATGTTGGGCAGCTCCCCGTCTCTCTCCCCCACCCCCGCTCCCCGGGGCCCGTATAGCCCCACCGCGTGCACCTCGTCCACAAACACCAGGGCGCCGTGCTCCCTGCAGATGCGGTTCAGCTCCTTGAGGGGGCACACTCCACCCGTCATGGAATGCACAGTTTCGAAGGCCACAATTTTAGGAGTCTCTATGGGCACTCTGCTTAGTAGTTCTGCCAGGTGAGCCGGGTCATTGTGGCGAAACACATGCTTGGGGACCTGGCTGTTGCGTATCCCTTGGATCATGGAGGCGTGGTTGCCTTCGTCGGAGAATATGTGGCACCCCGGGAGAGACTTAGCCAGGGTGAAGAGCGTCGAGTCATTGGCTACATAACACGATGTAAATAGCAGAGCGGCTTCTTTATTATGAAGGTCAGCCAACGTTTTCTCCAGAGCTTCGTGGTAGAGCGAATTTCCCGATATATTTCGTGTCCCCCCGGCTCCTGTTCCGTGCTTCTGCAGAGCTTCCTGAGCGGCGCCTTTCACCTGGGGATGGCTGGACATGCCGAGGTAATCGTTGGAGCACCACACGGTGATGGGCCGCTCCCCCCAGGAGTACTCGTAGGCACTCGGAAACTCGCCTTCTGCGGCCAATCTGTTGACCTTCTTGAAAACCCTATAAGAGTGATCATTCTTCTTCAACAGTATCTGATTACGAAAGAAGTTCTCGTAAGGGAATTTCTGGGGAGGTCTTCCCTCTTGGGGCTCGGACAGCTGAGCGGGAGAGGCCTGCTGGACGGTGGAAGCGGCGCGGTGGTCGACGGGACATGTCGCGATCGGGACGCTCCCCGACCCCTTATTCAGGGTGCTAATCGATCTTGAAATAGCGGGACAATATTCCCCGTATTGTTTCAGCAAATTACCACCGTAATTCTTTACATAACTGGCACTCAACGATTTAATAAAAGGACACGGCATACTTTCGAATGTCCTCGTGATATCGATAAATACTGGTTCGCGGTAAGCTGGCACGATGCGCGATCACTTATGCAAGTTTAGGAATGTATGCGAAGTATTTAAATGTAAAAGTGACACATGAACTGTCAAACGAAATAAAGTGGGGGGAGTTTTTTTTTTTTTTTGAGCAGTTAGAAAATTTCTCCTATCATGGCTGCTAAATGCAAAATGTGGGGTTTGTTGTTCCTACGCACTCTTCACACCTTTCTATTGGGAGCTATTCTACTAAGAAAGAATTCATTGCTATGTTCTCTTGCGCAAAATAAAAATGAATAATCGATCGGGCAGGTAATTCGAAATCATAATCAAATCCCGTTGTGCATATTTAAACGATACTCTCGAATCGTTCGTGAATCGACCTGCTGCAATAAATAAAATTAAAAATTTTGACGTGTACTAGCAAAATAAATTCCTACATGTTAAAGTAACATTAATTTTAAGTAAAAACAACTGGACTTGGGGTTGTCTCCTTCAACGAATTTCATGTGCTTTTAGGGCAAAATTTTTGTAATATTTCCCATTCAGAATATTTTTTATCTGGTATTTTAAATTCAGCTTGCAGTGCCATTCCGTCATGTACTATGGAGCTTTAAAATGTCCATATAATATTTTTTGTACCCAGCGAAATCAGTTACTAAACGTAGCTATTTTTGTGAAAAGGCTTACTTTTCAAGTAGATAGGTACACATTTTTACACTTCCCAGAGGACCGATTCCCTAATTTTTGTGATAAGAGATCCGTTCTCCCGGGAGAAGTGCTGTCAGATTTGTGTGATTTTCTATGGCTGTTATTTGCTTTTTCTGCGGGACAACTCTGCCGATTTTAAAAAGTTTAAAACACGAAATACTGTAAATATACATAATTATTTATCCACTTAATGCATGTTTAAAGTTTTATAACATTGATATGACATATGCGAAATTTCTTTTCAATCAAATACGCGTGAATTACTTAGTTTGTCAAAATTAACCTAAAAATCTACTTTTTGCTCGTAAATAATTGTTTCTTGTACTAATTTTTGAAATGGAGGTAACAAGGTTAGCTCACCGAGGGGGTTTGGTCAAAAATTCGTGACGTAGCTTGAAGTCCAAGTTCCACTGGGAGATTTGAATCAACTGCAGTGCAAGTGGCGTCAAGCTACTTTGAATGCATTTGCAATAATTTATTTATAATACTTGGGTAGAATTACACTAATAATAATTTATTAAAACTTGTGTTCGGAATAAAATGGAAAATTCCAGGAATATTTGCAGCGTTGCTTCTACATTGATTGTGTAGAATCGAGTGCCTTGTATTGCTTTTGTATAAATTTAAAAAAAAATATATATATATATATACAAGGTGTCCGAAAACTCGTAGTACAAGCGGAAAACTGGTGAATCCACATCACACAGAGAACCCTAATAAACATAAAGATTATCAATTTAAGCATTTTTACAATTAAAATATTAAAAAATAATAAAAAAATCGGCGTTTTTGGGGTTAACGGTTTGACATTGGAGCGAAGATGCAACTCTAAAATTATTTATTTATGCTACTATTAATCTCTTTTTGTTTATTTTCTTTTAAATAGCTTTTATTACTTAAGTACTGTGATCGTCACTAATAATTTACAAAAATTTGACTCGATTTACTCAAAAACGAAAGCTCAAATCAAAAAAAGTTATACTACAAAATCGATTCCAAATGTGATGTAGATTCTCCAGTTTCCCGCTTGTACTACGAGTTTCCGGACACCGGATATACATATATTACGGATATATATATGTGTATATCATTTTGCAAACTATCATATCGGAAGTGTTAAGAATAATTTTTAGAATCATTGAGAGTGGTTAGATACTCTCAGTATCGCCTTGGTGAATGACCACCATTCGGAATCGAAACATTGGTTGAAACGGCTTTAGCCGTATTTGGTGACCATATGTAAATAGCCAGGTACTTCCTCACCTTCCTCTTCCCCATTTCTTTCCCCTTCCCGTAGCGAAATAGGCCAAAATCTTTTCATCAAAGCTCCACAGAATAATAAATTCATTATAATACAACATTAACTCCACGCAGAAGGCCCCGAGAAAAATGTTTTTCCTCAGGGCCTATCATCTTTGGGGATGCTTTGTGATGAGTAGTGATTTGTAGTGAACATAGGTCTTGGAGAGACCCATGATGTACAAGGGAGAAAACACGAATATCTTTCCACAGTCAAACTGACATTATTTATCTAATGAAAACGAGTTGTAGAAACGACCCGTTCTCATTAGATAAATAATGTCAACCAAGTAAATATAACGTTGGGCGCACTCGTGACGTGTTTTCCGACCACGCACCGGGGCTTAAGGGGCAAATAACGCTGGTTCCTTCGGAGCATCTTCCATTGAAATACTGGTAGTACAAGGACAGCATTCCCACCCGGCGCCTGTGCTCTAAAGATCGCAATCCGTTTGTTAAGATGGGAGAATCAATCAAACCGACCGCCCGTTTCTGCAGAGTCGAGGGTTTTTTTCAAATATTTTGAGGCTCCAGACCTGAGGTGACTGCCAAATTCTACCGTGGGGTGCACTTGAAATTTGTACAGGGTTAGTAGTTGTGTACTATTAGATTATCTGTGGACCCTGTACAGTAGGGTGGGTCACGACTGTATGGGGAAAAAATCTTGTTTTGATTTGTCTAATAGTGATAAAAGGGTGTTAAATGGAGATATAAAATCACGTTATTTTTAAAAAAATATTTGGATAACATCTTCTTCCTCCGGATTGACTTAGAAATTTCACATAATAGGGAAAAACCCAACCTTGTTAAATCTTTAAAAACTGTTAGATAAGCCATTAAAAATGAACTATTTTTAATAAAACACGAAAGAAAAGAAATATTTTTATTTATTTATTAAAAAATATATTTGAATATAATTCAAATAATCTCGAGGCAGTATATTCAAATACCAGCAAAATCCTTCTTACTCTCAAATTTCGGCATTAATTTGCGAGACTCAATTTTGGGACTTTTTGTAAATGATGTCGTCAAAATGTACTACATTTGCTATGGAAGATAACAAAAAATATGGTTTGGTAAAAAAAAAGAAGAAATTATTTTTTTTTGTTTTTTTTTTTTAAATATTAAAATTTTCAAAACTTTGAAGTGAATCCGGAGGAAGAAGATCGTATCAGAAATTTGAAAAATTTTAAACACGTCGTTTTGAACCCCTTTGGCACCCTTTTATCGCTCTTAGAATTTTAAAATAACATTTTTTGTTAAATCGCCAACCATACTGTACAGTACACCTAGTTTTGAGAGGCTAACTTAAATCTGGCTTCAATTGAGCCCCCGTGGGTACCTGAGCTGGTCACTTAGAGTTACACCAAGCATATCAATGGAGGGCTTGTTCGGAAGATTGCTTTCGTTGAAAGAGACTCGATTTTCATTTCGATCTCTTTTAGACGTAATCAGACATGATTGTCTTTGAAAAATTTAATTCGATGATGTTTTTCTTATTTTTATTTTAACTTTATGAGTAAAACCTCAAATTGTAAAACTTAATTAAATCAATAACAATATAAGCGAAACTTAATCGAAAATCTGGAAACAGAAAAATCAGAAAAAGATATTGGCACCTCTGGGACTCGGACCCGGGACCTTTCGCTTTGCCCGAAAAGCAAAAGGTCCTGTTGTCCAGTTTGAATTCGAAAGGAACGATCTCTTTCAGCTTTCACTAGTGATATAATTTTATTTTTTGGTTAATCTAAGGTACTTTCCTCGCACACATGTTTGTACATACACGTCGAATTAAAGTCGATAAAATGTTGTTTTTAATAGTAATAATGTGGCATACAGTAGTGAATGGTAAAAAAATCGGAGACGCCCGAGGAAGACTTCACACATTATCTCTGAACTGGAATGTTATAGGTTCGAGGAGTCGAATTAAAGTCGACGTATTGTAGTTTTTTTAACAGATGGTTCTCAGTGGTGAAAGGTATAAAATATCGGGGACGCCCGAGGAAGACACGGTGCGATCAAGTGAAACAAATTCAATTTGGAAGGCGGGTATGGGTACCTTCATCCCGGAAACCATTTATTGGATAACCAACACCTCTGCCATAGGTCTGCCAAGTGGTTCTTTACGTTTGGTGAATTAGCAGGGGTGCCCAGGTTCATCAGATGAAATAATGTTCCAGTCATGGCAGTGGGCCGGATCGAGAGAGGCTGATTTGGAGAGACTTCAGAGAGACGGTCTTCCACAGCAACTGGAGAGATGGATTCATGTGTCCGTCACTCCTGGACACACTGACCCCTAGATTCCTAACCATCCCTCATACATTTATCCTTCCCAGAACTTTCTTTCCTTTGCTTAAAAAGATCCCCTGCACAGCACCCCCAAATACAACATATAAAAAACACTTGATTATGGTAAATTTAGGTGTTAGTTGAAAAGAGCGAGAAGAAGACATCGAAGACGTTAGTGGAGGAAATGGCCCGATCAGGTAAAACAAATACTTAACCCGAGCAACGCTGGGTACACTTCAGCTATTAAATATTATTTTTGGTACACCTTTCCACGCACTATGCAGGTGTGTACATAATACTACATTCTTTGAATACATCAACATACTTTTAACCATTGTTGACTTTGGCAGCCACCTCTGATCTGGAGCCCCAAAATACTTGAAAAAAATCCTTGACTCAGTGCATTACATTATTTAACCTTTTACCCATAAGAATAACAAGGTTCGTCGCACAGCACCGTTATGGGGTAATAAACTCGAAGGTGTCTTTCTCTAGAGGCCATTATCAAAAAGCATGTACGTACGAGTATGCGCTTAAAATACCATAACTGTAGATGGTCCACTTTATTAATTTATCTGTGTAACTGGTTGTAGTGGTACTAGCGATGAAAATAATCAATTGATATTTCGAGTGAATCGCTCGAACACGTAGTATAGACATTATTGTTGATGAAAAGATTTTTATAAATTATAAGATATTTGACATTTTAACGATTTTTTTATTCCTAAAAACTCCGCGCTACGATTGATTCCTTATGACATCGTCGATTTTTTTATGCTTGTATTTTCCACAGCGATGGGAATTAATTAATTTCCACATTTATTCGATGGGAATTAATCCTTCGAACTATTTTTAATCGACTTCATTTTTTCAAAGAATTTTGAAACGCGTGTCAAATCAAAATATAAAAAAAATTTCGACTGATTTTTTTTTTACACTCAAAGCATTTCAATCGAAATGCTCCAAATATTTTATCATAGAAACGTTTATAATTATTGAAGTGAAAATTATTTTCACCGTTGTGATTTGATACTCGATGAAGCGAAAAAAAGCGACATTAAAAAGGGACAAACACATACATCTGTAGGATTTAGCCTGCAATAGAATGAGACAGAATGAAACTTACCTATGTACAGTACCTACGAAGCGCCGCTGTCTCTTTTTAGTGTCACTCGCTTCCATTTCACCGAGTTTCAAATCACAACGTTGCTAAAGAAGTTCTCAATTCAAAAATGATGTGTTTATTTCGTGTAATAAAATTTGAAAGCATGTTTCATCACCTTTCAAAAACAGTTTTTTGATTCGGAATAATCGGAATCGTTCGGAAATATCCCATTTATTTGGATTTCATTGCAAAGCGCAAATATTTTTCCGAAAAAGTATGCCTGGCGGGTTAATCGATGTTTCGAATGCATTTTACTCGATTATATGGAATGCTACATTTAAAACATTTTAAGCATTATGTTTGCTCGTTTTGAATATATTTCAATCGAAAAGTATGGAATGAATATTAGGGAAAAAAAAATCAATCGTCGAGCTAATCGATTATTTCGAAAGGATATCTCGATCTCGATTATGACCATCACTTGGTGGCAGCACGGTGTCAAATGGTGGCTAGTGGCAAGGCAAGTTTATTTATGTGGCAACTTGCCACACAAGGCAATGCAACTGGCAACTCTGACTGGTGGCGGGCGTAGGACGGGTACCCAATTTTCTCTGTGCATTATTTTTGTGGGTAAATTGGGTAAATTAGCAAATAAAGAGAAGTGGAATAGTGTACCATTTTCTCTGGTTGGCGTTTTATGCAAAATTTGTGAAACGCAGAGAAATTATTTTAACTGTTTGTTATTTTTGTGGCCAACTTATTCATAAACAAAGTTAAACAAAGACGTTCTTGATTACAACAGTATTTTGTTCGCGAAAAATGTTGGTATCTCCGATACCTATTTGCTTTGCAGTCTAATGTCAGTTTGAAATGTTATCGCTCAGCATCACTCGGTGAAAAGTGGATAAACTTGTTGAAAGTAATAT
This sequence comes from Glyphotaelius pellucidus, assembly GCA_936435175.1. Lineage (NCBI taxonomy): Eukaryota > Metazoa > Arthropoda > Insecta > Trichoptera > Limnephilidae > Glyphotaelius > Glyphotaelius pellucidus. The sequence continues at coordinate 12,903,713 of OW386545.1, read as the reverse complement.
CAATAAGGTATACGTGATTACTTCTCCTGGTGATGCCTCCATTCCATCTATTGTGTACCATGAAATAATAAACATGAACTGATATAAGAGACGCCTGGATGAATGCTTTTGTTGGAAGATATCCGTTATTGAGACGGAACAACACGGCATTCATTCAGGGCAGCAGATCTGGGTGGCTTACAATAAACGGCGTCTACTTCAAGTACAGAAAACTAAAAGCGGGAATAAAAATATCGAACACTCTCTTTTGAACTCCTGGCATGAGTGCGAATTAAAATCCTCGTAATTTAAAAAAGGTAAATATGATTCGATTTGTTTTTATTCATAGTTGTGTATGCACTCCTTGTAATAAAAATGGCACCATACATGGTGGTTTCCTGAAGTTGACAGTAGTCTTTGAGTGGGAAACATTTTCAAAGGTGCTTTTGTTCATGGAGATAGAGATTGAAATACAGAAGCACCTATTATTTTTCAAGTAGATATAGCATATAATATCTCAAGTTTAGAAATTAGCATTACATATACCTATGTTTGTAATGTCATTGACTTCAGTGCAATATTTTAGGCGAAAACATGCCTTACATTTTAATTAGCTAGAAGTATATTTGAAATATTTATTAGTGTCATGTCTTATCGAGCCAACAAATATAAAAGCAGACAGCTAACCTAATCATTATAATAATCATAGCATTGTGCCCTTCGCTTTTGCCTTTGAGTTGGGAGGTTGTGGGTTCTATTCCCCAGCTGTGCAATTTAAAAAAAAACAGCTCCATTCAGATGTAAAAATTACAAATGGCACCGATCATCGAATTGATGGTCATGAAATAATGTGATGGAGTTTGTAACACTCCAACCTGTGTGACCTCATTATAACAGCGTTACAGTGTCCATCATCAGGGCAGATGTGTCCTGATGTTATATGTATATTCATATATATTTTAGTTGTCTTTGCAATAATTGTCTATGCTTTTTAACTACAGTTGTGGGAAGGTTGTGGGTTCGATTCCCGAAACAGTGCAAAACTATATTGGCATAGTTCTCTCATGGCCTCATTTAATGTGTGGGTTCTGCCTGGAACGTTGATTGTTAAGTTGGACGGTCCTAAAAATGGCTTTACAGCTGTCCAGAGAGAACATTGACATGAAATAAATTTAAAAAAAAAAACGTTATTTTAAAATCTACAAAATATTGAGAGTACGGCAAATTGCCTGTTCAGCCGCACTTATAAAAAGCAGCCTACTGCTGCTAATAATGAAAAACCGCTTAAGGTTAGTAAATATTGTCTGTGCGTTAAGCGAATTTGTGTGTGTTTTTTTATATATATAATCCAAAATCTAAATATCCAGCTTTGCCACATATCTACTTATTTCCTTAACAATAATCCTAGTATATCCACTGAAGCGATTATGATCGAATAATGGACCACTTTTATTTTTCTGCGATTGATAGCAGTCCAAAATTGGACCACATTTTCCTACCATTCGCAAACATTTCCATGGCCAGCCATTTATTTTCAAGCTATTGAAATGCTTCATCTATTATGACCATAGATGTCGCAAATTTGAACTTCGTAGACTATTTTAGAACGATGTTTTTTTTTTTTTTCAAGAGCGGAGACGGTTTACATAAATAAAGTTCCCGTGAGCACTTAGGCCGTAGGCCCATTGTGCTATCTCCCATTTTACCTCATTCCTTTGACAGTAATCCAGTCCCTTTTACAAAGTTCACCAGGATTGTCATTGGAAATAAAGCTATGTCTTCTGGTTCGACAATGTGTCTTCCTCATTTCTCCTCTTCACTCCTCCGCGGTTCCCTGTAGGCCCCACTAGGGAAGAGGGCTTCATCTCTCCTCTCCACTCCTTAGTTCCCTGAAGGCTCCACGACGGAGAGTTCACCTCCCTTTGGTTCCCTAAAGGCCCCACAAGAGAAGAGCCCCACTCCACCTTGGCTCCCCGAGGGCCCCAGGAGGGAAAAGGACTTATCTCTCCTCTTCACTCCTCCTTGGTTCCCTAAAGGTCCCATAAGAAAGAGTTCACGGAGATGGCCTCATTTCTCCTCTTCACTCCTACATGGTTCCCTGAAGGCCCCACATGGGAAGAGGACATCATCTCTCCACTTCACTCCTCCTTGGTTCCCCAAAGGCCCCGTGCCGGAAGAGTGTCCTTCCCCTTGGTTCCGTGAAGGCCCCACAAGGGAAGGGTTCATGGAGGTGGCCTCTGCTCTCCTCTCCGCGGCTTCTCCTCTTGGTTCCTCCTAAGGGCCCCAGGAAGAAAGTCCATGGAGGTGGCCTCAGCACTCCTAGGTTCCCAAAAGGCCCCTAGTTTTCGAATGGTCCATTTTTTTTTGTCCCACGAGTGACCAGGGAAATAGAAGGTCCACTCCAGCAGAGCCCCGAATGTTGGAGTAAGGTCTAAATACTCCAAGATGCGACCTTATTTCTCGGAGGCACCGTTCTTGACACTGTTCCCCAGGACATTCAGCCTGAGCACGGTAGCTCACACCTTGGCTTGGGTGGCTATTGCAGGTTTGTGTTTCCACTCCCTGAGTGATGGGTTCGCCACACTCCCTACGCTGCTTAGAACGATGTTAAAAATAAATTTTTGAAATATTTTTTTTTTTCACGCAGAATTTCTGATCAGCTAGTTACGGTTAAAATAAGAAACTCCAGTGAAAAATATTATGGCTTTAAAAAAATATGTTCATATAGAATATATACCAATAAACGCTGATTCTGAATATATAAGTTTTATTAAATAATATTAAACGTAGAGATTTAAAAAATTATTAAAAAGTCCATTTTAAAACGTGTCATTAAAACACCCTGTCAAGTTGATATTATTGGATTGTTAATGGTGACGTCATTGCGTCCATTATTCTCCAGTCACATGGTCGTATTGTACAGAAATTTTGACAAGCCGTTCGACATCCCGTGTTATTGGTTTATAGAGATTTAGACATATAATGGTTCTTGTTTTTATTGAAACATTATTTAGGCCTAAATAATTCAGTATCAAATATAGAGTATCTCTATAGTTTATCTGTATTATTTAAATTATTCTAAAACTTTAACTGTACAAAAAACAATCGTAATGCCCAGTAATGCCTGTTTTCAAAATAGTGGGCGACCAACAGCTGATTCCAGTTGCCTACAAAATTGATGCTTCTGTTTCCATAATATTGATTTCGATTCGTAAAGCTAAAGAAATAATAATTTTTAACAATTTTTATACCACTCTCCCGTAATAATATTGAAAAATATAATAAATATAATATAATAAATAAATAATTCCACCTAAATAACATTTTACTTATTGAATAGTTTCATAGCTTCTTCCATACAAAATGACATCATCTGTTGAAAATCACTAAAACTTTTGGTCATGATGACATCACACGATTCACACTAGATATGGTGGTTTTCGGGGATCTTGAAAAATTAAAACTTTGACATTTATTTTAACTATTAAAACTAACTATAAAAATAAAAATAAATATGCAGTTATTTAAATTAGAAGGACATTATTCATTCAATAGAAATAAAATAAAAATAAAATAAAAAAAATGGACTGGTGTTCCTTATTAAGTCCCTTTTCCCTAGAAATGCACCTTTCATTATCAAGTATACCACAGACAACATGCAGAAATCGAAAATATTCTATGTTGACTCGAATAAGTACCTCTTATGGAGTTTCAAACAAACATGCAAGATTCGCGCGGTTATAAACTTTACGATTTTTTAATATTTTTTTTATCCTACAAATATGAGATAAACGGTTAAATACAGGTTAATTCATTGGCTATATGGCACTATAATAAGTTTTTATGTCTCAATATTAAAATTCGAAGGTATGATTTTTTTAATGTTGGCGAAAAATTAAAAAAATGATCTCTCGGAAATCTCGAGCAATCGAGGCAAATTTATTTATTTTGCGTGGTCGCTCCAGTGGTTATTAAATAATATTGCATCCGCATGGCGACATACGTCACTCCACTCCTGTGGATCACCTGTACCTTTTCTTCCGCAAGTTTTATGACATCCATCATCATTAAATTTATGTTTTGTGATGTACAAAACCTTTAATAGACTCCCAAATTTTCTCAGATTTAACTCCGGTTGACATGGTGGCAACCTAAGCACTGAATGTCCATGATCTGTCAATTTTGTGTACATATCTTCAGGAGAGGTGTATATAGTAAACACGAGGTTATATATTTCCTGCTTGTACGATTTTAGTAAAGTAAGACTAAGAAAGGGACCCTCAGATGGTTTGGGCATGTAGAGCGAATGAACGAGGAAAGGAATGTAAGGAGAATATATGACGCAACTGTGAATGGTAGGAGTCGGGGACGCCCGAGGAAGACATGGCACAACCAAGTGAATCAGATACTTGAGTCGGAACATGTCAGAATAATAGAAGAGCATGTATGAAACGAGGCAAAAGAGTGTGTGCCAAGATCGAGTTGTTTGGCGGTCCGTCCTCTCTGCCTACCCTGCGGAGAAACGGCATGATGGTTAGTTAGTTGTATGATGTTACTTAACGAAACCGGTTTCGAACCGTGTGGGTAGAGATTTATATAAATAATAATAAAATGACACATATATTGATTAACTTAGGAGGGCTGTCCGTAAAATAAGGTTCTGTGGTCGCGAGGAATGATTTTACACGCGATCCGGAAAAACTGGCATGTAGCCTGGTTTACCCTTGCCAAATCCCCATCATGTCGCATCCTCTGTGACGCTTAGTCTCAGCGTGGCAGCCGTTCGCGATGGAGCTTCCGATCGCCGCACCCGCCAGGTGTGAGTTATGCTCTATTTTTCATTTTTAAACTTTGCTTCAGCTAATCTGAATGACACCACTGACGGGATCGTTCCTTTGACTTTGTTGTCGTATAGTGTACCCAGGTTTCTTCCACAGTCACAAATGAGTTCAAGAATTCTTTGCCATCGATGTCGTAACACTTGAGGAATTCACGGGCTGCTTCAACCCTTTGTGGTCTGTGATCTTCGGTGAGCATTTTGGGACACACCTTGGGCAGACCTTGTGATCTCCCAAACGTTCTGTCAAAATCTTGTCAATAGTGGTCTTACTGACATCAGGGTTCATGTCACAGAACTACCGAACCGTCACCCATCGATCTGCAATCATTGCTTTTTCCACTTTGGCGATTGTTTTGTCTGAAACCAGTGGCCGTCCGCAGAGGCATAGCGTGGGGGGGCGGCCCGCCCCGGGCGGCACTTTTAAGGGGCGGCAAAATTTCATAAATTTCAATAAATTATATTAATATTTTGTAAAAATTTTAACCATTTCATTTCATATTTTTGTCGCACCTACGATTCCGACCGACTGAAATGAGCAAGGAATTTTTCATTACTTATTCTGTGACGAAACTGGGGAATCCCCTTTCTTTAAATGAATGTATAATAATGTCATCTTGATCACTGTAGTGACTGGCAACACCGTCTGTAATAAATCGCAATTACTCCCTGTATTTTGTTTTGCGTTTGGATATGACTAATATTCAGTGAGACTGATCGAGGGAAGTCCGTGAGCGATGCTTTGACAATTCTAAGAAATTTTCACGATTGTTTTCACGTTTGTTTTCACGTTTGTGCTCCGATGGATCATCAAACTATCCATGTGTTCCAAGTACAAAAATAGGAGGAAAACCATTTTCGTGTTCTGGGTGTAGATCAATTAAAGCTTAATCTGTACGTGCAGATTCACTCTTAAGTTAAAACCAGTTTCATGTTCCGATTGATCTATCAAAATTCCAGTAGCGGATTAACCTGCTGACGCATTTCAAAGAAAATCATTCTAATCTTTAGAGTTGAGTTAAAATTTTTGTTTTAAACCATTCTTCAAAATTTGTAATTTGTAGGAAAACCATACGCATATTATGAGAGTAATACCGATTAAAGCTGGGGACTCGCAAGCAGATTCAATCTTAATTTAAAACCAGTTTTGTGTTTAGAAAGTAAAATTTCAGTTGTGGATATTCATCTGCTGACACATTTCAAAGGAAAACTTTATCTTATTCGAAGTGCAGCTATAAAATTCTAGTTGCAGATTAAGTATGTGCTGCCAGAATCAAAGAGAAACCATTTTCATGTACTGAGTGTAGTTCTATTCGCCGCATACAGATTTAATTTAAACCAGTTTTGTGTTCAGAATGTAAAATCCCAGTTGTTGATTCATCTGCTAACACATTTCGAAGGAAAAAATTCTCTTATTCAAAGTGCAGTTATAAAATTCTTGCTGCAGACTATTTATATGCTGCCAGAATGAAAATCATTTTCATGTTCTGAGTGTAATTTTAATTCATGGCATACATGTTTAATTTAAACCAGTTTTGTGTTCAGATTATTACGATAAATTAAATAACAAGATTGTAGATTCGTCGTGTACCGAGTGAAGCTTTACATTTGAGTTGCACACCATAGGCTGCAAAATTCTGAGTAATTTGTGTGTTACTATTATTTTGAGACTCTTATGCAGAATCAATCTTAAGTTAAAACCTGTTTTGTGTTCTAAACACAGTGTAAAAATTCAATATGCGAAATTATATTACATGGATGCCATTCTCTGTGTCTGAAAGCTGTTACACATTAGTAGTAGAATTTGAAACATGATTTTTATTGGAAAAATACCCGTCACATGTGATGTAACAAGCGGCATAAAATGAGGTTGTAACAATAAAATAGGATTTCTACGCACACACCCCCCCCCAGCGCTTGAAAATCTGCGGTTCTAAATAAGGGGGCGGCGAAATTTTCCTCCGCCCCGGGCGGCTGACACCCACGCCACTGGCCGTCCAATAAATTCTCTGCACCATTTGCACACGTCTTTCGCACTCCCATACTGTTTTCCGTATACCTCAATCCTCTGAGAATGAATGTCTACCAGGGTTTTGTAAAAAACTGATTATAGAGCGTAATTCACACCTGGCGGGTGCGACGAGTGGAAGCTCCATCGCGAACGGCTGCCATGCCGAGACTAAGTCCAGCGTGAGAGAGTGCAGAGAGTCATAAGAGAGTGCAGCGTGGTGGGGATTTGGCGTAGGGGAATCAGGCTGCAAGCCAGTGTTGCTGGATCCCGTGTAAAATTGTTCCTTGCAACCTCAGCGCCTTGGAAACCTTATTTTGACAGCCCTCATATATGCTCATATCTTCACAACTAGCTCAATCGGGGAAATCTCATGTTTGCCCTCCGTTAATTGTCGACTCGAGAAAATCACCCCAAAGGGGTCGGGAAATTACAGGCATATAAAATACAGGGCTGTGTATAAATAAGACTCTTTTGTTATTTAAACGTCTCGTGGAATGTATTTTAGCAAATGATTCTACACTACTAGTTGGACGGTTGGTTACACTACAGTGTTGGACGCGGGAGAGAAGTGATGGGAAGGTGGGGGACGTGGGAGAGGCAGAGGTAGAGATTGCAAAGGAGACATAGTAACCGTAGGGGAAAGCAGGGGGTAAATTTGGAAAATCCTGAACTTGTTAATTTACTGATTTTAAGTCTTCTTCTTAATTGTAAAAATAATTAAATGTACGTTACCCCGTCAACTTGTTGCATCGCATCTTGGATGAGGGACGTTGAATCCCACTGGGTTGAATAAATAATAATAATATATATCTTTATTCAATGAAATTTGCAACATTATAATTAACTTGTTCAGTGAATGTTTTCTATTAATTCTAAGCAATCTTTGTTTGATTCTATTAAACAAGTGTTGGGAATATCGTACGATTTGAAACTGAAGATATAGGAGAGCTTGTGGACCAAGATCTACCCTGTTGGCACCAAACAAAAGAAGGCCTGTCCAGCTCATTGCAACTCCGTCTTCCTAACTCACGTCCAATCAAAATGCATGTCAGTGTTGACTAGCAATATGAAATGTTCAGTACCTGACTTAAATCATCTTCCGGGGTTGGAATTAACTTTCAGGATTTTATTTTTATAGGGCTAGCTTTACACTCGCAAGTTTTTTCCCGTAAATCGCTCACTTAAGGGGGGTGATACATGTAACCGCTAAATTGACCGTTTTTCAGAGGCTTATTTTTAAATTCAGTATGTTTATTCATTATATATTGAAATACAAGAATCAGATTTTTTTTTTCAAAATGGTCGCCGTAGTAACTAATCTCCTGAGACCCTCGCGGCAAAAGGCATCAATCGGCGGGATTTTTAGCTTCTGTTACGATCTGAAATCAAAAATTTTGTTTTGAGCGTGTTCATAAAACATGTATCTTCTAGTTGAACCAATAAAAAAGTAAAAAAAACGTAAATTGGCACGCCTCAGAAAAAAAATCCGATTTTTCACCCTTTTTTATGGTTTTTGGGTAATAAGGTAATAATTGTGTTTGTGGGATAACACAATAAAGTGCAAGAGCTCGACAACCATTTATCTAAGCTCATTTCAACGTGATCGTTCCTCTGGCCCACTGTATTTTCCTAGTCTAATGTTGCGCAAAATACCGTTTTGTTTTGGAGGAAGGAACTTCGTAAATAATAAAGGCAGCTTCAGGAAACTTTTAAAGGACTCGTGACATTTTATTTTGCTTTATTCCCAATTACATTGTGAATAATTCCGGAGACCCAAACTACCCAAGACAGACCAAGGATTTTACTGTTACTTATTAAGAAGTTAGGATGGTGAAAAGGATGGAAAAGGGTGAAAGGATTAGCAATATTTGAAAAAAAAATTAGCATTTTTGAGGTTCAAATAAAAGCTCATACTGTAGAGAAGACGTGTGCCAAATTTAATAAGGATCGGTTGAGAACTTTTTGAGTTATCTTGTCTGCCTATTTAAAAAAAGTAGTTTTGAGAGAAACGCGTGTAAAGTTTTGACACACACTATGATTACAGCAACTTACCAACTAGTCAGCGATTCCAGAGCCATACAGAAGTCCTTCAGTGCGTTCGTAGTACTCGTTTTTCTTCTTAAGTTCTTCTTGACATGCTTTTTTGGTTGTCAAAGAGCTGTGGCTATTTTCTCGACTCACCCTTTGGTCAACGACTTTGTCTTTGAGTTGAAGCGGAGCACTTAAAAGAGTTTTTAATCGATAAATAATGCGAATTTCATTCTAAAAATTTACAGGCATATTTTTGAGATGTTATTTTAACTAATAAAAAAAATCAATATTTTTTTTGCATGTATTGCCCCCCACGATTTATGACCAATTTACCGATTTAATTTGGCCAATTTTACATCATATTTGAGACATGGTCGTCCAGCCAATGGTGTGCCTTGAACGGACACTCACACACTTACACATGGTTTTAAGACACGGCCTCGGTAAAAGTATTAGTAAAGAATCTTCTAATGGTGAAACTACTCTACCTTTGCATTTGTTTTCCTCTGAATGCACAATCGTATCAAGCCGTGCTGACTACATATATATTATTCATATTTTGTTATTTGTAGTATTAGGTAATTTCTGTTTCGTGGTTTAAAAAAAATTATAATTGGAAACTTGTGGTTTACCATTACACTCAAAATCCACGGGCACATAACATTAAACTATATCTAAACACACTCTCCAATAAATAAGCTGCTTCTTTCCGCAAACTTTCGAAATGAAAGAAATCCTGATCTCTGCGCCCATTCACGAAATAACTGCTGTAGCACATTTGGGCTATTTAACCCCTCAGGCCTCGGATCTATTTTATCGCAAGATCAAAATATTTCCGAAAACTAAAAACTGTTTTTGAAGGGTGATTAAGTACACTTCAATTTTCTATAATCTTGAAATATAAAAGTTTTCAATGTGGTGATATGAAATTTGTATAAAAAATGTACATATAGTTTATTTAATGGCTCGCGTGTTGTTTGAAAAATGTATGTATTTCATATAGTTTAGCAGTAGGTAGAGAAGGAGGGTGGGGTAGGGGAATGAAGGAGGGAAACACGGGAGGTGTGGTCACGGGAAAAGGGGCCGGGGAAGGGAAACAGGGTTGCATGGGAAAGGACACGTTGGGGATAGGTGGGAGACGAAATAGAAGCAGAGGGAGGGATTTAGCAAGGGGGTAAATCAGGGAAATGCATGCATCTCACGCGGACAGCTGTGCAGGTGTATTGTGATGATAAATGTGTAGGGGGGGAGAGGGGAACGAAGAAGGGGGGGGGGGGGTTTCGCGGGACGGTTGGACGCGTAGGAGGGGGAAGAGGGAAGGGAGACACACAGGAAAGGACACACAGGAGAGGAGTGACTGGGGGGGGGACGAGGGAGGGGCAGAGGTACGGATTGCAAAGGAAACATAGTAAAGGTAGGGGAAAGCGGGGGGTACATTTGGAAAATGCATGCTTCTCACCCTGACAGCTGTATGTGGCCTTCTCACGGGAAAACCTTCCGATTTATTCATGTACGCACCAGATGGAAAAACAAAAAAATATTGTGTATTCAAAAGGGCTACAATAAACAGAATTTTAACATAAACACTATATTTGAGTGGCATTGCAATGTATGCTGGTAATTGCTAATAATTAACAAAAAATTCCCAATGTTTCATTAATTTTTTTTTAAATGCTGCGGTTTCGTAAAGGTGTAACATTTTAATTATTTTAACCACTCAGATATTTTGCCAATGTGCAGGTTTTATGTCTTAAAGCTCGTTCACACACAGCAATAAATCTGCGAGCAGATATCTGTTGAACCGCGAGCGCTTATCTTTTGTACTTTCACATGACGCTATCAAATATTTCTTCCTGTGGTAGGAGAGGGGGTCAGTTGAATTAGGGAGCGGCAACAGAATGCACATTTTTTGTACTGAAATCTGTCAACTTGACATCTGTTATCCACCGGTCTAGGCAGCTCTGTAATTACAATGACCCCCTCTCCTGTTTTCGTCAGAGAGGGGGAGGCTTATCTTTTGGTATATCGCCTCTGGAGCGGTTCCGTCGTAAGATGTGTGTTGTCTATGATTGACCTGCGCTTAAAACCGCTAGGTGTGAACGGTCTGAAGGGATTGTATGAAGATTGTATTGGTATTTGGCGTGCTATGATCTTTTATATTTGATAGCTGTGTGTGAACCAGCTCTTAAACAAACTGTCAAATTTATAAAAACTTTGTGTTATTTCCGCTTCGCAATTAAAGCTCAATAAATGAAACTAAAAACTGTTTTGAAAGATTTTGAAATAGTAGGATTACAAATAAATATTAACTTTTGTAAATATTAAAACTTAGGGTTAAACTTTGTCATGGTGCACTGGTGCACGCATATTAGTAGAATTAATAGAATACCAATTTGTTATCAGCACAAAACCGTCTTATCTTTTTGCGTCATGTTTTCAAAATATAGTATTTTATAAAATAGACTTATTCATGCAGCCGGGGGCGTCGCTACTTTATGAAAACAATTGATACATTCTAAACTCTCAACGAATATGGACTTCATCACTTACCGTGTATAAGTGATACAATAAAACAACCAACTGATTTAAGTACATAAATTTCCCAAATTTACCCCCTGCTAACCTCTATCGCTACTACATCTCTTTTTCAATTCTTCCCTCTGCTTCTCCCTCGTCCTCCATCCCCACGCCCCCTACCCTTCTCGCGTGCCCCTTAACCTTCCCCCTCCACCTCCTCTCATTCCCCTTTCCCGTAAGGGACAAACTAAGGAACATTTATTTTATACAAAGATGACAACAGATTCAACTGAATTAGGCATTTAATTATCGAAGAAAGCAAACACTTTGTGGCTTGACATTTTATAGAATGAAACAAGTTCTTTGTTTAAAACCACTTTATTTAAATTTATATTCGTCGACCGGTTTCGGTCGAACTCGACCTTCTTCAGGACAATAAACATATAAACTAAATTAAAGTACAGAGTTAAGATAATGAGGTAAACACAAAAGAAAGAGAGAGCATATAAGAGAGAGAGAGAGAGAGCATCAGATAATGGTTGGGGGCGGGGTAGGAGGAGGGGTCAAGGGAGGGTGGGGGTTAGAGAGGGAGAAAGGGAATAACTTTAAAATGGGACTGTTGGTTAATTCTAATTGTTTGTTTAAAATTTGACAATTATTTTTCTTTGATTTTAATATTTCTAAAGCTTCTAGGTTATTAAGGCGTATTCCTATTTTATTTATATGGACTATTTGGACTCCCGTATTTTTATTAAAGGTATGGTCAGTATCAATTAAGTGTTCGGCAAATTCTGAGAAACCTGTGCTTGTTAGACACCTAACATGTTCTTTAACCCTAATATTTATGTTACGCGCTGTTTTACCTATATATATTGCTGGGCAATCGTTAAAATTAAGTTTGTAGATGCCAGAATGGCTTAGTTTGTCCTCTTTGTCTTTAGAATTAGTTAAGAGTTTGGATAAATTATTGTTAGTATAGAAGGCCGGCCTTATTTCAACTGGAAGTTTAGACGTGCAAAGGGAAGAGAATTTACTAATATACAAATTCTACGCCATTGAGCGTTGTTATTATTATTATTAATGGATGGTATGGCATTATAGAGAAATTTATTTGTTGAGATTCGGCGAAGTTTTTTTGAGAGGATTTTATCAATTAGGTCGGAGCCATATCCATTGTTAATAGCTATTTGTTTAATTGTAATAAGTTCATTAGAAAAATTATCATTAGATAAGGGAATAGTGACTAGCCGGTGAATCAAGCTATGAAAAGAAGAGTGTTTATGCGAGATAGGATGGTTAGAGGTATTATGTATTATCGTGTCAGTAAATGTAGGTTTTCTGTAGATGTTGAAGTTAATTTTGTTGTTAATTATGGATAAGGAAAGATCTAAAAAATTTAAACTGGAATTAATGCCTATCTCTAGTGTGAACTGGATTTTTGTATGGAAGGAATTAAGGAGGGTCAGGAAAGCGTTCAGTTGACGGTCTGAACCCGTCCAAATGCACAAAATATCATTGACGTAGCGTTTCCACAAAAGAACATTTTTTAACAAAGGGGATTTACATTCAAATATCTTATTTTCTATATTATCCATGAATATATCAGCTAAAACAGGGCTAGTAGGTGCCCCCATCGGTAGACCATCTTTTTGTTGGTAGAACACTTCATTGAATTTAAAATAATTTTGATTTAAACAAACATTAAAAAGACGAGAAAGATCATTAGACAGCTCGTCAGGTAAGTGAGAATTATTAAGTAAGTTGGTTACTAGAGATTTACATTCAATCACAGGTACATTAGGAAATAGGTTTATAACGTCAAAAGAAATAAGTTTAGAGTTAGGTGGGAGATCTAAGTCCTTTAAATGACTCACTAATTCAATGGCATTCCTGATAGTGTATTTGGGGAAAAACACATTGGAATTATTGAACACATTAGTAACAATAGAGGCCAGTTTAAAAGTAGGGGAATTACAGCAGGCAACAACCGGTCTAATAGGGTTATTAATCTTATGAATTTTTAAGAATCCATATAATCTGGGTATTTTAGGATTTTTAGTCAGAAATTTAACTTGATCATACGTCAAATCTATGAACATTGGGTTTTTACAATCTTTCATTGTATTCTGCATTTTGTTGGAATTTATTAGTGGGGTCTGAATGTAATATTTCAAAAGCATCATTATCAAGAAAATCTTCAATTTTAGTGTTATATTCTGTTCTGGGCATTATTATTACAGTATTGCCTTTATCGGCCTTTGTTAATACGAGGTTTTCAGTATTTAATTTGTTATGAATGGACCTTGCGTGGAGGGTTTCTGAATTGAATGAAGGGATATTTTTGGGGATCAAGTCTTTTAGCACTTCTGCACTTTTATACTGGAATTTTCGTGGAGCTTTATGTAGCGCCGTTTCAACATCAACTGCGACATTTTCGATGGCATCACTGTAGTTATGTTTGGTGTGGTGGAGGTTATGTTTTAAACCTTTTGACAGGAGAGCCATCTCCTGTGGATGAAACTGGACCGAAGAAAGATTTTGTACGCGTTCGTAAAACTTTTTTGCTGGTATTGTGGGTGATTTATTTATTGATTTGTTTAGTTCACATAGGGTTTTCAGTTTCTTTTCTAAGTTAACACGTTTTTTTAAAACCTTTACTAGACACATAATTTCTCACTTTATCATCAAATAAGTCCCATTCTATTGGGTGAAGTTCATGTACTAGTTCAGTATGTAGGATTTTAATTTTTAATTTAATATTATTACGTTGTTTATAGGCACTTTTTAAATCTTCTTTCAACCAGGCCATTTTAGCTTGATATACGGAAGAAGAAACGATGGAAGCACTTTTAAAGTTTGAATTTAAGTAGTTAGGGAATACTTTTAACTTGATGCACTGTTGATAAAAATTAATATTGATAGACATTATTCTGTACTTAATAGAATATATTTTATACAATTTTGCTTTTTCAGTCGAAGTGTTCTACCAACAAAAAGATGGTCTACCGATGGGGGCACCTACTAGCCCTGTTTTAGCTGATATATTCATGGATAATATAGAAAATAAGATATTTGAATGTAAATCCCCTTTGTTAAAAAATGTTCTTTTGTGGAAACGCTACGTCGATGATATTTTGTGCATTTGGACGGGTTCAGACCGTCAACTGAACGCTTTCCTGACCCTCCTTAATTCCTTCCATACAAAAATCCAGTTCACACTAGAGATAGGCATTAATTCCAGTTTAAATTTTTTAGATCTTTCCTTATCCATAATTAACAACAAAATTAACTTCAACATCTACAGAAAACCTACATTTACTGACACGATAATACATAATACCTCTAACCATCCTATCTCGCATAAACACTCTTCTTTTCATAGCATGATTCACCGGCTAGTCACTATTCCCTTATCTAATGATAATTTTTCTAATGAACTTATTACAATTAAACAAATAGCTATTAACAATGGATATGGCTCCAACCTAATTGATAAAATCCTCTCAAAAAAACTTCGCCGAATCTCAACAAATAAATTTCTCTATAATGCCATACCATCCATTAATAATAATAATAACAACGCTCAATGGCGTAGAATTTTGTATATTAGTAAATTCTCTTCCCTTTGCACGTCTAAACTTCCAGTTGAAATAAGGCCGGCCTTCTATACTAACAATAATTTATCCAAACTCTTAACTAATTCTAAAGACAAAGAGGACAAACTAAGCCATTCTGGCATCTACAAACTTAATTGTAACGATTGCCCAGCAATATATATAGGTAAAACAGCGCGTAACATAAATATTAGGGTTAAAGAACATGTTAGGTGTCTAACAAGCACAGGTTTCTCAGAATTTGCCGAACACTTAATTGATACTGACCATACCTTTAATAAAAATACGGG
Organism: Glyphotaelius pellucidus; assembly: GCA_936435175.1. Classification (NCBI taxonomy): domain Eukaryota; kingdom Metazoa; phylum Arthropoda; class Insecta; order Trichoptera; family Limnephilidae; genus Glyphotaelius; species Glyphotaelius pellucidus. Next base: position 12,888,434 of record OW386545.1, on the reverse strand, counting down.
AGTCCAAATAGTCCATATAAATAAAATAGGAATACGCCTTAATAACCTAGAAGCTTTAGAAATATTAAAATCAAAGAAAAATAATTGCCAAATTTTAAACAAACAATTAGAATTAACCAACAGTCCCATTTTAAAGTTATTCCCTTTCTCCCTCTCTAACCCCCACCCTCCCTTGACCCCTCCTCCTACCCCGCCCCCAACCATTATCTGATGCTCTCTCTCTCTCTCTCTTATATGCTCTCTCTTTCTTTTGTGTTTACCTCATTATCTTAACTCTGTACTTTAATTTAGTTTATATGTTTATTGTCCTGAAGAAGGTCGAGTTCGACCGAAACCGGTTGACGAATATAAATTTAAATAAAGTGGTTTTAAACAAAGAACTTGTTTCATTCTGTAGGCTTAATTATAAACTTCAAAGAATCATAAATTGTAGCGTCCTTATTTGCAGTGTAGTGTCCTTATTTGCAGCTTATTACTGAATTATTGGCCTATTGGCCTATTATTGAGAAGATAATGCAAACATCGTTTAATAGAGAGTTCACAATAACCCAGAATAGTTCTCATACATTAGAAAATATTAATATATTTATAACTTTTCTTGTTGTACCTAGAACTTTTCTTGTCCATATTTCTAACAAACACATTTTTTTTACAGTATCTGTGGAATATTCAGCATGATTGCCAACTTACCTCTCTTGTTCGCCGGTGGGAACCCTACATGTCTGGCCAAAATGCTGACAAACGAACTGGAGTGTTTTATAACATTCTTAGTCCACTGCTCCTGGGGTCACGACACCGCCAAACACATTCAGCAGCCCCAATGGTGGCCCTCCAATGTCACCTTCTCCGACCCCTTCACCCGACCAAAGGACTTACCAAACGACTGGGCCACCAGTCTGAGGGATCTCATCAAACAGTGCTATGTGTATCACAACAGTGAATTCTTACTCAAGTTTTCTGAAGAACTAGCCCTCAATCCTCCCGCCACCTTACAGTATGTGGACAATTGTGATCGTACCACTTCTCTTTATCTACGATCTTCGGGGAGATTACTAGTTACATTTAGGAATGAAAATATGCTCTACGATAGAAATCTAGATAGTACTGGCAGAATTTGTCTTTTACCGAAGAAACTCATTAAAAATGCACCAGAATCAATTGTAGAACATATTATAGCAGATATCTACTTGTGCGATACATGTGACGATGTGTTTGATAATTTTGAAGACCTGAGAAAGCATGAAAGAGTTTGCTCGCAGAGATCCACTACACCGGACTCATCCTCTCTCATTCCAGAACCATGTCAGAAGCAGGAATTAGAACAAGATGAGTTCATGAACATATTAGGACTTCAAACAAAGGGCTCTAGTTCGGTAGTAACTGCGTCTAGCAGCCATCAAGAACAGAGCCCAAATCAAGTCAATCACAGACAGAGGAGGACTACGGTATTCAGTTACTTAGAGCGCTTTCCCTTTTCATCTCTCGCTGGCCAAAGAGTGAATAAAAGCAGAGGTCGAACAAAAGAGGCCGATGCGAGGTACCGTGATCACGTGGACAGATACTGTGCCGCTCCTCCCCTCTGTCTAGAAACTCCTAAGTGGTTACACAGGACAAGATCTCATAATTATCCTGTAAAATACAAAAAAACTGAAAATTATTGGAATCGCCAACATATTTTCCCTAAACAAAGAAACAAGAAACTTTTAGATGTAAATAGCCAATTACTTTTGTTCAAGTGCAAACCCATTTCTGTGAAGCTAACTGCTATGCGACCAGAAGAAATAAAACAGTATTTACATGATTTAGAACAACAAAAAACTTTGAAAAAAGCCAAATGTGAAATAGAATTTGTATCTGTAACACCCTGTGATTCTAAGACTAAACAAACTTCAGGTAAAGAAAGTTCTTCTCTGGGGATGCGGAGAACAAGGCGTGCATCATTAAACACAGCTCCTAAAGTGAATGAAAGTGTAACAAATATAGACATCATAGATCTGTGCTCCGATGATGAAGACAGTTTAGTGGCGACTCCTTGCCCGGTGGCTTGCCACGCCAGTGGAGAGGTGGCGTCTCCTTGTGTGCCCCTCGCCGCCACTCCGGGCCACGATCATTCCACAGAACCTGACTCTCTAGAAGCGGCTCATTATCCTTCAGCCAAACCTCCCCTATCTAATAGTTCTCAACAAACCAAATTTTTCGAAAAGAAAATTAGTAACCTTAAACAACTGAAAGAATTTCATATAAATTTATATAGTCCAAAAATTAGTAATGTTATATCGATAGATTAAGACTATTCAAAACACTGTTTACTGTTTAGGTTTATTTATTATGTTTATTTTAAAGTTTTTTTTTTACTCTTTATTTATAATATTATAATACAGCCTGTGGTGATTAGTTTAAACAAAAATAAATACAATGATTTTGATCATTAATTATTTCAAAGCCATTATCCCTATGGTTTTTATGTTAAAAACCCTATAACTTGAAAAATATTTTATAATTAATCAAATCCTCTATTCATACCACTAAAGCCACGTATTCATTTGCGAGCTGTAACTTAACTGTCACAGACAGAGTAACCAGGTTCTATTTCTAGTGTGTATGCGATGTCCACATCACTGCAAGATTTGCGGCAAAACCAACGACAATTGGCTCACTGCGAGCGATGTACACAAATAATTTTTGAAACATTAACTGTTACAGCTCACAGATAAGTAAGCGACTTAACCATTAACTGCTGACTAAATAAAATATTTTTTACCTTCATTAGCTTTCCTACATTATCTTAATTAAAACAATTTCTTCGTTGAGTCGCTGAGAATAATAAATTATTTAAATTCATACAAATCTTTGACAGGTCTACCTATGCTGTTTTCCTGTATATTAGTCTTAAATGTATTACAACTTGATTTGCAGTAACCCTGGATCTAAATATATTATGTAGTCTGGACTTTACAATGTCTTACAAACGAAAACATGAACAACGCATTTCCTTAGATATACCAATTGCAATGGTTTGATAAATAAGAATGGTCTCAAAGAAACAACTGAATCTGTCATTCCAAAGATTTCCTGCGACTTATAGCAAGTCATGAGTGAAAGATAACATTTTAAAATATAGTTTTGCATGCACATATATTCTCAAGTACCTTGCATAGTACTACGGCCTTCTCCCCTCCCGCCCGATGGTGTCCAATGTCTTGCATTAGGTCCAGTGGTTTAGTTCAAGTTTACTTTGAATTACATTGGTTTGACTTATATTATTCTTCCTGAAATATGCTAGCGGCTCAGGTTGCATTATTTACGTTATTTAATTGTTTTTTACTCTATGGCAAAAATATCATTATCTTTTGGTTGAAACCAAAATGTTATTTTTTTTTTTTGAGAAATCTAGGTCTAACTTGTCAAATACAGTATTATAATAATATTGTTGTAGAAATTATTAATGTAAACATAAAATATATTTGGGATATTTAAAAAAAAATGTTAAATTTTCTTCCATTGTTTATTTTCATTAAAAATTTTATGTTGAATTAAACATATCTATTTGCCAATGTTTGTATTACGTATTTTTTATTCTAAGGCAAATGCTGCACATTCAATATTTATTGAGCATGTATTGACGGATCACAATATGGATCATAGGATTCCTAGATTTCCTGAAATTCGGATCGTGAACCCACGGATGGTGATAAATATTAAACGTCTAGTCTCTTGTCAATATTTATCGCTTCAGCACTCATAGCAACAGCAATGTCTTTATAAACGAATCACCTTTACGTGATGTACGAACATAGATCACTGCTTTACTAGTATCCATGATTGTTTAATGTGAATACCGCACAAGAGTTCGAGGTAGCGGGGAAGGGAAGGAGACGGAGAAAAGAATGGTGAGGAAGTACCTGGCTATTCAGATCTGGTCACCAAACACGGCTAAAGCCACTTCAAATATCTCAATTCTGAATGGTGGTCTTACTTAGGCTTATATTGAGAGTATCTTCCATTCTGGAACGTGCCACAAATATACTATTAATTATTTTAAATTAATAAATTGTGAAATGACACAGGGTAATCAAACCAAAAAGTCGAATTTCTTCAAACAAATTCAAATGTGAATACTTTTCTCTATGTTGCAGCCAATTTTTCTCCTTGTATCTACAATAACATAGTTGCTCACTGTAAGGAACATGCCTCAATACTAATGTGATAAATATTGAGCGTCTAGGGTCACTATCAATAGGGATCATGATAAATATTGAACGTGTAGCATTAGCCCAAAGATATTGAAATATAAGGAGATATGCTACGATGTCTGCCCAACTGTCGGTGGATTACGGTCTAATGGTGCTAGTTCGAATACGGAATTTAGTTGATTTTTTTAAGGTGTGCAGTAGTGTTGGTTAACAATATAGTTTGAATACGGAAAGAATTCATTAATTTTGTTTTTTTTAAGGTGTGCAGTAGTATTGGTTAAAAATATCGGCAACACCAGGAAGCAGAGTCCCACCCAGTAAAATAGCAATGCCGATAGCCCATCTCCTTATATTTCAATATCTTTGCATTTGCCTAAAAAAACTTAGTAATAACAACAGCAACATTTAAAAACTGAGGATTTATACCAAAAAGCTGTTTTCAAATCGACCAAATGACATTATTTCAAATATATTATTGAAAAGTTCCATATTTAAAAATACGGGCTGGCCATACAGAAATAGTTATGGCCTATGTCTCATTACAAAGAAACTCTCTTACAGGGCTTTTCAAGATTCAGAAAAAACAATTCTTATGCCAAAATTAGACCATTTTATTTTAACTTTTCTATGTACCCATAAAACAAAACTTCATAATTTGTGAACCTTGTAATGTGAGTCTCACTGTATTATTTGGGTCAGTAGGTGTTTTACTGATTAAATTGATTGATTATTGTGCCGATTTCCTGTTACAAAACCGAATCAGTTATTTACAACTGATTTGGTTGAATTTGCCATTGTTTTATAAATTGTTCCTATTTTGACGTTCGGAGATATTTTCTTAAAACACATTATCAACAAACAAACATGTTAACCTCGTCAAGGCTCTGTTTTTTTTTTCCTCTCAACCTTTTTTTCTCAGCAAACTTTGAAGGTTTTATGATAAGGTGGCAATATTATATTTGGTGAAAACAGAACTGTTTCTGGAAAATTTAAAGATCTAAACAAAATCAACATGCATACTAAGGTGAGGTATTATTTTTCATCTTTAGAATTTTATTTAAGATTATATTTATCTGTACAGTTTGTTATCAATCGGCCTACAATTTTTTTTTTTATTCCGCATGAAGATGAATATTATTGTGTAGTGGGAAGCATCGAACATTTATAAAATATTTTAAAATTGTTTCTACTATGATGGTTGTTAAAATATTCTAGAATCACATTGTTCAAACTTCTAAAAAGAATTCTTTAGTTAATACTGTTGATGAATTTGTTGAATGTAAACTAAAGATGTTGTAATCATATTCTTATAAAGAGTTGTATATATTTGTATACATGGGTTTACGCAACCTGACGGGGAATTATTTAATCATATTCCTACCCCATTAATAATCCTTGGGTAGTTGTAAAACTACTGAACGGCATATAATTCGTACTGAAGACACATTAGACAGTCAAGAAGAATCCCAATCTTGGTAAAAACTTTCCATGTTTCTTTTCCACTGACTTATGTTTCTCTGGAACATAGTGTACATAGGTATCTGGCGCAGTCCCTTCATACATTCTTTGAATGCAAAAAATTTATAATAATAGTTTATTTTTGTTATTGTTTTTGGGGTGTTATGCCGTGTTTCGCTACCTCCTTCTTTAGCCAACGTTTCGGATAGCGTTACAGTGTCCATCATCAGGGCAGATGAGTTCACTGAGATGAGTCACTCATCTGCCCTGATGATGGACACTGTAACGCTGTCCGAAACGTTGGCTAAAGAAGGAGGTAGCGAAACACGGCATAACACCCCAAAAACAATAACAAAAATACTTTTTGGCCGTGAAAACCTAAAAACATACCTAATAGTTTATTTATTCCAAATTAAAAGGCTTGGACTCATTTTTTCTAGCTGTCAGCAGCACTACTGCGATTTAATGATATCGCACACGTCGTCTCTATAGACTTAGCACACAACAACATGATGCAAGGAGCGTCACTGGTAACTGTAGCGGTTGAGGACTTTTTGTAGAACAGATGCTGGTTAATAAGTGTACACATACCTACTATCAAATGGCCCACAAACAAGATGCAATTACTGATGAAAATAGTATATCAAATCAGCTCTCTAAATCCTTGCACTCTGCAACATCAATTGCAGATTCAAAATTAAATAGGTAATCGAAGGACATTCAATTATTCGAGCCAAACTGTCAAAAATGCACCACGCAAATAAATTCTTAATCGTACTTAAACCAATCATCTCGATTTGTATTATGTACGCTACTCTGCGCTTTATATCCATAAACATTAAATAGTTTTTTGTACGTTGGATGCTGTTAACAAAAAGCATTCGAAGATTGGTAGGTGAGGCTAAATGCTCGAGCGTGAAAGTCAAAAACTTTGGAGCTTTGTGGATATGGAATAAAAGACAGAATTCACGCTATTGCTGGTACGTGATTCATAGATATTGGAGCATTGAATGTCTTGACTCTCTCGTGCTTCACGTAGTTGTGTTATTTAAGTCTCTGGGTACAGGGCGGTGTCATTAAATTGCACTATACTATCTTAGCGAGAGATTGTACGTGACATCATCATTCTAGTGTCTTCTGGAGGAGACGAAAAAATAGAATGAAGGAAGAGGATGAACGTCCGTATGAGCTCTTGCTAGGACTGGTGCTTAGTGCTGTTTACAACTAGAAAATAAGTCCATAGCTTTTTATTAGAAATAAATAAATTATTATTATTATTATTTTGAACACAAGCATGAACCCAAAGCGTGTATAAAGGGACCGCGCCTTATTAGTAGATATTACCTTTTTTGTTTTCAAATGATTAGTTATTTTCATGTACTGATACTTAGTTATATAATGATTTTTAGTTATTTTTATATGCTGATACTTAGTTATTTAACGATGTTTATTTTTTTTTTATGTACTGATAATTTAATAAAATATGTTTTTATAGGATAATAAACAATTATTATAATAATAATAAAAAAAAATACTCAATTAATTGGTGTACTTTTTACAAAGCTATACGTTCTTCGAAAATATATATTTCTCAAATACACTCCCCATTGAAATTTTTATAATATCATCTGTATGTGCACGATTTTAAATATTTTAATACGGCTATATGTTATAGGCTGACAATTTGTGAATACGTACATTTAAAATACTTTGTACTATAGTGACAAATGCCGAATTTGTTATCTCTTAACACAGGTCGCTGTAACCAGTATGTAGTACATAAGTGACGCGCACACACACATATATATATAATATTTATATATCTCCTTCTAGGCAGTATTTGGAAGGTCAATTTCTTCGCATAATACATGCAAATGTAGGTATATTGGCTCAGTTATACTGCATTTATAAAAATTTTTTTTGTATTGTTACAAAGGTCAGGGCTCGATGTGAAAATATACTTACTACATTACAGGAATATTGTAAGGAACCATGATCATTTTAGGGCTACAAATGAAACACAGGCCACTTCACTTAGATATCCAATTAGAATCAATAATATTAATTAAGTTGAAAAATTTCTCACAAAAATACACTAACTTAATTACAAGGCTAACATTTAAATAAAATATATAATAATTGTATGTATGCTTTGTAAAATACTAAAATTGTATATACAATTAAACAAGAATAATTTCACAACAAGTTGCTTAGAACTATGCTAAATTTATAATTGAAAATCACCAATAGTTTTGGTTTAACATCTAAGTTAGGTAGGTACCAATGAAAGGACCAAAGTGATTTTATCACTTTCTGGTCTTAAAATAAAATCATGTTTGTATGACGCCTTTTAGAGGTTTTAATCACTGTCGTCATCATTGTGCGGTCGATTTAGGGGGCGCCGACTTTCTTCGTCCGATCCGTATATTACATCTTCATCAGAGTCATTGATCATCGAAAAAGCTGGATTATCCTTTGTTATTGTTATTTCTGAAATAAATAAATTTTACACATATTATTTTAATGTATAATAATAAAATATTTTGAAGAGTATTGTAACTATAGCCTAGTATTCAAGGGCGAGCACGTCTGGGCGAGCGTGATGTCATAGGCCGATGGCCCCTAAGCATTTCTACATGCTTAGGGGCCATCCATAAATTACGTCACACCTTAAGGGGGGGGGAGGAGGCTAGAGAAGTGTGACATTGCGTGACAAGGGGTATGGGGGGAGTCATCAGCTCTGTGACGTCACATATAAAAATCTAAATTATTAAAAAAAAAAACATGTAGTTACCTAAAATTGCAAAATATGTGACGTCACACTGGGGGGGGGGGTCTCACAAATGTGACGATGTGTGACAGGGACGGGGGGGGGTCAAAAAATCATGAAATTCGTGTGAAAAAAAAAATGTAGGTACCTAAAATTGCAAAATATGTGACGTCACACTGGGGAGAGGGGGTCTCACAAATGTGACGATGTGTGACAGGGACGGGGGGGGGGTAAAAAAATCATGAAATTCGTGTGACGTAATTTATGGATGGCCCCTTATCTACCGGGCAGATTCATCTTTTGGCAAGATCCATAAGGCTTTTGTGATGAAACATTATTTTATTAACTGACTGAGCGTAGCTGTTTAAATTTAAGCGTTTGGCGTATTATCTGTCTGTAAATTTGTATGTTCTGTTTCTGGTTTTGAAAATCTACTTTATTAGTATTCAAGCAAGCCTAACTTCGACAGAGTTTGGCATTTTTCAATAAAATGGTACCTACTTGCTTGAACGGTTTGGAAAAAGATTTTTTTTTTTCTTAATTCTTGGATAATACGGAATTCAACAAAGTGTTGAATTCCGTAAGTCTAAACTTGAGAATGCAGAGTTTACCCCCCAGTGTACTAGTGGGTTCCTTCCAGAGCTGGACCTTCTCAAATCGTCATTTTGATAGTGACGTTTCTTTGGACAAATTGTGTAATTCCTTATTTTTGAAATTAAAAAAATGTTATGGCGCACCTCATATATGAGTCTATGGTCAATTTATTGAACAAAATTTGAAGTCTATTCACCCATAGAAAATTCTGTTTCCACAGATCTATTTCATAGATTCTATGAAATATATTAAAGAATAGATCAGATGGGTTCCTGGCTTTCCATAAAACATGTAGTTCATAAGTAGGTTGTAACAAGATACATCGCGCAGATCCGAATACTTTCTCGTTCATACATAATACAGCATCCTTGTCTGCCGTCTCAGCGTGCCGGAGGACTTGCATTGGTTGCACAATTCAAACTAACGGCTAATCAGCGTACAGCTCCCTGCTCCCGGCCACCTAATTACCAAAAGATGTACCTCCAGCCGCCTATTTAAACGACTGCACGGCCTTGAACGAGCAGAGATCCAGCAAACAGTCCTAAAGGCTCAATACCAAAGATCAACTGTGAGATAATGTTTGTCCACATTGATCGGGAGAGGAACCTTTAGAGATAGTCAGCCTCCAGACCTTCAGTCGGAGATTACGCGCCGCGTGTATTTACGAAGTATCTTTATGCCCGTGTACTTATTATTTTGGTTTTATTATTTTTGTTATACTTTCTCATTAATAAAAGCTCTCTGTTTGAACTCACGAAGTGTTTAAATATAAATTTACATTATAAGGTAGGTATTTAATTAACTCGCAAAAAATTACAAAATTAACTCCCACATGAAGAAAATTGAAATTTATCATCATTTAAAACAAAAATAAATAAAATAGCACGTGTCGTACTAGATATTTAATATAACTTTTGATTAAACAAAACAATTATTCAGTTTGGTTGTGTATTTTGATCTCAAATCGAAAATTAAGTTTAGCATGAAATGACCCGCGCAGCCGTTCTTCAAGAACATAATATTTTCATGATAATTTAATAGAAAATTACAAAAAAATCTTAACCCCACTGAATTTTCTGAAGTTTACAGCTACTTGCCTATTTGTACAAAGGGTAAATAAAATTTTCTGATTTAAATTATAAAATAATTACCATGGGCAGGTCGACTAGATGGTGAATACACATAAGCCATGGTGTACACATAGAAGTTCAGCAGGCCATAGAACGTCATGAACTGTGCTGAACTGTTGTAGTGTGTCGACAGTTCGGCCACAAAGTTGTCCTCCAGAACTCCTGCCCCAAAGCGCAGAACTGTAACCGCTACGCTCACCCCCAGCACCGTTAGCATCAGAAGAGTCAGACATTTCAACCGCATATCTGCAAAATATAAAAAAAATCAAATACATGTGATACAATATTATTTTTACATTGTTTGTGGAAAATTGAAGTCTTGACGACAAATGACAGCACAACTACGTTATATTGTCATTAACAAGTCAGGTACGCCTCATACGTCATACATATATCTGTTAATGTTATATTATTGTGAAAACAAGTTTATGGGTCCGAGTGGTTAAAGGGATCAGGGCATTCATGTCCTTTTAAGTGAATGTATAAAATATTTCTCTGGCTCTAAAGCTGAATTAATAACTGTTTGGAACACATACTTTTTTTTTTGCCACTTTTTAATTATACATATAAGCATCGGAGGTGACTAAATTACTTTTTAAGAATCTTTGTACGGATCGAGGGATTTGCATCCAAGTGGTGTTTGTACGGAAATTTTTTTAAGTCTTACCGAAGAATGGCATGTTCCGCAAATCTGTGTAAGCTCTCAAAATGAGGTACAGCAAATATAGGAGATATATTGCACCAAACGTGAAGAAGTGAATCTTTAAAGCCTGAAAAAGAAAATTTTGAAGAGTTTTGACTTTGAAAAATAGTACATACATATATTATTGTGTTCTATAATTTATTCTGGGTACTTATTATTTCTTATGCACATAATATTATTTGCTTACATAGTAGTGAGTGGCATCTACGGAATGATTATAAGTCGGGTCATGGAGTTCGTTATACTTTTGCCAAGAAGCCATGATAATGGCGGATATCCAGATCATCGCCACAATGAAAAGCTTTGGAAGGTAAAATGTAAATAGTCCTCTTTCATTCTGAAAACGTAAATTGATATGAAAACGTACATATTCTAATTCAACCCACTTTACATAATTTTTGATTTGTTGTCGATTATTTATACCTGTCTCAATCCATGGTACATACATAGCCAAAACATTAGAAGTCCCGCTAGGAACGTAGCTTGTAGGAAAGCATCTAAGAAACCAGGTAACCAAGAACTCAATAAGAACGTCATCGGAAATACGGGATCTGAAAATAAATGGCTTGTCAACTATGTATAATATATCTAAAATTAAATGATATGTCAAAAAATTGAAACACCGAACTAAAAATAAATATAGATTAATGGATTTTAAAAACAGGGAATGTTGTTATTAATATCAAGTAAATAATCATTTTATAGATATGTTTTAAGTAGATATAAAAAAAGTGTGACTTACTATTATAAAATAGAAGAAGAGGTAAAAGAATTGATATCCATTTTTGTTCAATCGACCAATCATGAACAATATATTTTCTCAGAACATGTGCAAACCAGCACTGAAAATAATTTTTATATTATCAACACTACTTTCTGTAATTTTTTTAATATTAGATTTAAAAAATATATTCAGTTTAAATTCGAAAAATTATAAAAATATTAAATATCAAGTAAACCATACCGTGACGAAAAATGTTCCAAGCAAAAATATGAAACGAAACCATATTTCTATTTGTGTGAAGGCTGGATTATACGTCTTGAACTAAAAATAATTATAGAATTAAATACTTAATAAATCAATGATAGAAACTTAGAAAAATAAAACGATTGCATATGTTAGAATGGATTGTTAAAAGAAAAATATGTGGAGTGTCAATACCCCCACCATCAACGGGCCCAAAAGTGAGGAGAGACATGGTAGTGGAATGACACTCTCCTATGAACCTTGCACCAGCTAACATCACATTATTTATCTGTCTTTACTCAGTTATTTTTTTTTTATTTAATAAATGCAGGTGGGTGCCAAAGAAATTTTATTATAACAGGACCCTACCTTTTCAGGCACATAAAATTTTTAAATTATGAGAGTTAGAAATAACTCCCATTATATGAAAATATAATGTTGAACCTACATAAAGTATTATCTACGTGTTCTTTGGCTACTGCAATTAACTATATATTTTTGTTATTTTTATATAATGAGCAGGTAGCATTTTGCTGATGTGCTCACATCTGTTTGACAATTTAAAAATAAGTTAGTTCTCTCCAGATATGAGAATCCAATAGAACATTAAATTGGTTTATATTAGTTGCATCAATGACATGTTGTGGAAGTTTGGTCTATGCATCCATTACTCTATTTTGCAAGTGTTTTCTTAGATTGTAAAAGGTGTTTTGTTAATTTTTTTGAGTTTCCGCGGAGATTTATATTTTTATTGGTGGTGAAGATTTCTTGGATGCCAGGGCAACAGTAATGTCCAGATAAAATTTATTCACAACTGGTCAGTAACTCGGTGGATAAGGTGCCACATGGATTCGATGTGTTCGATTCTCACAGAGGGTACTACTTACCCCCTTTTCAGATCAAGTGAAAAAGGGTTTTTTTTTTCTAATAATATACTTACGTAAAATGTGACTTCGTTAATTTGGTATCTTTGATGGAACCCATCAAGTCCATAAAATCTTATGCCCAGGACATAGTGGCTATAGTCCAAAAAGCCCAAGTGCAAGGCTATGAACTCATCACACACCTGACCTTCACAACGAAGATGTCGTGTCCTGAAATCAATCCATTGGCATCTTTAGTTGGATTAACTTAGAGGACTGCATATATACAATGTTCAATATGCAGTGCGAGGACAGTATCAGATATAGCCAACAAGTAAATATTTGGATCCATGCGAATATGGGCCTACGCACTACTTTTTCTCGTGGATCCAAATGGTTTTAGTCATTACATTAAGTAAATAGTATATATCGATGGTGGAAAAGAAGAATGGCTAACGAGCCATCCAGATGGAAAAATAAAATGACTTATTAAGCGTCACACAACTGTATTGCGCTTAAGCCATTTTTCTTTTCCAGCTGTATGGCTCCTTTGTCATTCTTCCTTTCCACCATCGATATACATATGGCTACAAGTGATAGCATCTTCACATTGCGTTTTTGAAGTTGAAATTTACACACTCTTATGGTTATGGTAATCGGTTATGTTCGCTTTATGATATTTTTATTTCTCACCTATTACGAACATCGTTTTCATGGATAATGGTAACTGGTTTATGTTCCTCGGTTAGACCATCAATAGAAACACTGATGTAGAAGCTTTTATCGAATATTTCCTCTGCAATCAAATAACTGGATTAATAAATATTGTCATTCTTATAGCTTTGTTGTAACTTCTTCTGTTATAAGCATCAATTAGGTCACAAAGGATCAATCTGATAATATAAGAGAGTGCTAAATTATTACTTGATTTTTGTAAAATTAACTCACCATCGTTGATGTTTTTGCTGATCTGTGCAATGAGCCATAGTTGCTGATTGTAAGTTCCGAGGGCGGGGGATCTCATCACAAATGGGCCGCGAGGAAGCGTACTCTTATTTGTCAGGAGGGAGGTGCCATATTGGACGGATGTCCAAGTTATTGGGGGGCCTAATAATAAATTATAAAAAGGCATGATTAATTATCGACAAGCCAGATGAACAAAAAATGGGTTACAGTATGAAAGTTAATAGAATAGAAGACCCTTTTTTTGTTATGAGCTTAGCTCCGTCGTCTCTGTTAATATTGATGGGGTTTTTATGGATTTCAATTGCCTCCGTAATTAGGCGTGCTCTGTAAGTTTTGGGTCTTCCCAGGACTTCAGGAACAAATCCAAAGTAATGGCCGGTTTCGATTAAGTGCTCGGCGATTGGTGATTTGTCAGGGTGGCCAAGTTTACAAGCACGAAAGTGTTCCGAAATCCTTTTGGAGATCGTCCGCTCTGTCTGGCCTACATAGACCTTGTCACATCCGGAACAGCTGAGTTTATATACTCCATCTGTTTCCAGAGGAAACTTAGTCTTTGCCGACCTCAGTAGGTCTTGGATTTTTGTTGTGGTTCCGAAGACCGTCTTGATGTTCTCTTTTCTCAACAGCCTGGCAATTCTGTCTGTTACATTATGGACGTAAGGCAAGAAAGCGCAGCCTTTTGTCTCTTGTTCAACCCTGTCTTCGTTTCGTGCTGATATGGCTCTTATGATTTGCCTTGTCTGCCTTGCTGGGTAGCCGTTACGCTCCAGTGCATCGGTGAGTTGGTCAGTTCTAATCCGAGTGATGATGGACACTGTAATGCTGTCCGAAACATTGGCTAAAGAAGGAGGTAGCGAAACACGGCATAACACCCCAAAAATCATAACAAAAATACTTTTTGGCCGTGAAAACCTAAAAACATACTAGAAGACCCTTGGTCTATATTGAAATAAAACTAAGTTGAGCTATAAAAATTCTGTTATTATTATTTTTATAGAGTAACTGAATGCTATGCTATTATGGAAAAACCCGCTTCTGCTGGTTTATTGCTGCTAGGCCCTGCAGGCAGCTGTTTGGTTGGCTTCGCCCAATTTAGTAAAGTTCCCTGATAGTAGAGTTTTGCCCCTTTGTATGTACAACAAAATTTACCTAGATACCTATTCATTTTTCTATCCAAATAAAAACTATTTCTGAATGCTTACATAATGTGTTACTTATATGTATGACATACAAATTTGTTCATTAGAAATTCACTGGACGAATGATAACTAATTTTTACTAAGTAACAAAAATCCATAAACTAAGAAATTTACTGCCAATCAGAACTCAAGAAATTAAGTATGCCGCCAAAAGTGTGTACTTTGACATAAAATTCTAATTTTTCTCCCCTAACCTCCCCTTTAGCAATTTTTAACCAATCGGTTTGAAAACCCTAAAATTACGATTTATGTAATATATCATTTTAGATACATTTTTTGTTCGTACGCAAAGCTCAAATTTTCGATTTTATAAAAGCTAAAAGGAACCGATTCCAAAAATAGCTGTTACTTGGAAACATAATAAGGGGCCATCCAGTGCCAGCAAAGTCAAAGTCGGGACAAAACAACCGTTACAGGAATATGAAGTTGGGTTAACCGTAAAAACCGTAAACCGTTAACCGTTTTTAACCGTACATGAAGTTGGGTTCATCTTGTGAAATATTTGTGCCTGGAAAATTTAATTTTTCTGAAAAATTTTGAAATATGGGAATTTTTTTTTAGACAGAAAATAGAACAGGAATTTTAAAAAAATGGTATTATGTGTAATGTAGTAGGGAAATTTTCCATTATTTTTCTGACAAAATATCTTTTGAGAAAATGGGGAAATTTTAGCTCGGGATAGGGGCCAGAAAATTTTTATGAAAACATTTTGACATTTATCTCTTTAATTTGTTATTTTGAGTTGGATACTTTAATGTTGGGTTATTTTTGATTCTGGAAAATTTTATTTTTATGAAAAAAATATTCTGGAAAATTCGGAAACAGTTTGGGATTTTTTTTTATTTTATGTGAAGTTACTTTTTGATATTATGTGAAGTTTGGAAAATTTTTATTTTTCTGTAAAAAATCCCTAGGGAAAATTGGAAAATTGGAAAATGTTTGCTCGGAAAACGTGTGGGGAAATTTTGTATAATAACATTTATCTTTTTGATTTTGTTATGTAAAGTTTAGAAATTTTACATGTTTGAAACTTTTGATCATGAAATTTTTCTGAAAAATGCTTCCGGGAAAATTGAAAATCGGGAAATAATTTGCTCGGAAAATGGGTCAGGAAATATGATAATATAACATGTGATTTTGCACATAATTTCTGTTCTAATTTCTAATTCACTATTATGAGTACAATTCAACATAATTACTATTATTTGTGTTATTTTTCGTCAGTTTTAATTCTTTAAATAATATCATGTTTTATTTTAATTTTTTTGACAGAAACAGATAGTTTATTTCTGAACCATTGTTTACGGCCTTTTAGCGCGTGAGTTTAATTAAACTGCTGTGATACTTGCATTATACTTGTGTAAGTAACTAACAAATTCGAGATACCAATGTATAAATTGTGCAAAAATTAATCCAAAATGTCAGATGTTTTCGGTTAGTCTTGGGGAATTATTACAATATTTTTTTCTTATTTCTGTGAAGGAAATTAAAAGTGAAGTGACAGTTTTCTTGAAAATTCTTAAATAAAAGGACTGGGTTTTTTAATTTAGAATTTTCCGAAATTTTTTGACGTTTTTTAGAAAGTATTTTTAGCTTTTATTTTTTTTTTTCATGTATGAAGCTTAAATTATTGCAATTTTTAAACGTGTTAGTATGGTAAACTAAAGTATATTTCAAATATAAAAATCTTACAGGTAATTTTCAAGTTTCTAAAATGGTATTTTTTAATGATATCTTCAAAAACAAAGATTTATATACAGGACATTTAAAATGCCTTAGAAAAATTCCGAAATACGTAAAGAAATATTAACAAAACAATTATATGCAACAGATAAACTACCCTCTTTGGCTGGATGAGCAATGTATACATCTTTCCATGAACAATTTTTTGTCACTTTTTAATTAGTCAGATTTTCACATTCACGGTCGTTTATCATTTGAATAAAATTTTTACTACCTTTTTTAATAAGGTTGAGTATTTTGTTAAAACATGGGTAAACATTATATTATGTGATGTTACTTATAATGTGAAGTTATGATGAGGTCCCTGTTCTGGCAGAAAAAATGTTAGCTACATATAACAAGTTCTTATTTAATCACGTTTAGGATAACAGTTTTGATCTCCAAAAATAAAAATAGACTCGCCTGCTAATCCAATGAAAACTCCTAAACCAAAGCATGCAAAAAATGCAATGAAGACCATCACAAATTCCCCCTTGTTCATGGAATACAACCTCATTTGCACGGATCTGAAAAAAAATTATGTAGTCACTATTATCCCATCTAAAATTTCCACAAATAATTATTTGTAGAAATTTAAGAAGTACCTACCTATATTATTCAGTGAGTATAAATTACGTTAGATATAAAAATATGTATGGTTATTGTTTTAAATAATTCAATACGATTTATTTTTAAAGTTAAGTTAATATACCTTTCGCAACGATCATGGTGATAGGCTGGGGAAATGTATTTGTTGAATTCACTGAAAAGATCGCTAAATTGGGAAAGTGCATTTCTAATTTTCAAATTCCACCCAGCAGATGGAAGATGATACGAATAACCCAAACCACTATCCATTTTTGCCTAAATTAAAGCCTCTTATTTAATTTACAAAACAACTGGTAATTTTTATCAAAGCCATGTCTACTGTAATTGCGTTGAACTCATGATCCATTTTCAATTTGCTTTCAATATTTTCACTTTGGGATAATAATAATTGTTTTTGCACTGTAATATTATCTTTAGTATAAAGAACGCAATTCAATAATTATTGAGACTTTAGTTGTCCTTTTTTATGCTAATTTAAATATATTAATATTGGGACGAACCATGGACGAACATACTGAAGATACTACGAACAAAATAAATTTATCGATCCATACGATACAAAAACACCGCCGCGATATCTCCGGTGTTTCCACCCCAATTGAGAAGAATTCCCCAATTCTGTTTATTTTTCCCTAATTCTGTTTAACATTCCCCACCACAGACGAATGAGAATGTGCATTATCTCTTCAGTGTTACCCACATTAGATTTTTTGAAGTAGAGATGTGATATCTGAAATTGGTTGTCACTGCGGTCCCAATTACAGGAAGCGATGAAGGAATGGTGGTATTTACGGTAGCCGGAATTCACAAACATACCTAACTTGAAACATGTGCTGTCTTATTTCCCAGTTAATTCGCCAGCAGAGAAATGCGCATAGTACATAAATATAAATGTATGATAGTAGGCTCAGTCATGGGCGTAGGCACGGTGGGACAGGGTTGGGGCGTTTGCCCCTCCTTGGCTGGCGGATGCATGACCTCTGGGATTGTCGACCGAGTCGCATTTTCAAATTTACAGCACTTCATAGGATGGTTTTTCCTTCTTCCATTCATATTCATTGTATTATAAGAGTGAAGCATCGTATACTCATCTTTGTCTTTTTTATGCTAAAAATTACTTTACTAGACTTGCTAGCTGCAGTTCCTCGACGGCAACATGAAATATGGCACGATCATTTACAATATTATAAACACATAAATTTAACGTTATTTTTGTCTCTTTCTCTTCAATAGAAAATATATGGAAAAGAAAAGAGATATGTTATCCGCTTCCCTTCTATAAAAATAATCCTCTAAATATCTACAGCAGGATGTGGAATGTTCTATCAATTTTACTATCACGAAATATGATTGACCATATTATCAATTTATTTATTATTGTAATTTTAAGTTTTTTTATGAAATCCACTTTAAAGATATTCCCTATATATTCAGGGACAATATTATTTGAAACATCTAAAATAGATTTCTGTTATCATTTAGGTATACTCGACTCAATTTGGGAGGCGGGTAAGGGTACCGCAGCCCCGGGAGCCATTTATTGGATAACCAACACCTCTGCCACAGTTCACCCCTTGTGAAGCTCGTTTGGTGACTTAGCAGGGGTGCTCCGGTTTATGAGGTGAGGTTTATCCGGGCGGATGTGTCAGCCCACCAGCTGCGTAGCAGGCCGGATCAGGAGAACTGGTTGAGGTCTTGAAACCTTATGACCTCTCAAGCAGAACTCTTTTGGAACATCGCCTTGCACTGCAGTGGGAGGGATGATGGGAGGGAGGGATGGATTCATACAACCTTCACTCCTGGACTCACTGTCCCCCAGATTCCTACCCCTCATAACTTATCCTTCCCAGAATTTTCTCTCCTTTGTTTCCTTTAAAAGACCCTCCACACAGCATCTCCAAAGATGACACGGGCTCTGAGGGAAAATATTTTCCTCAGGGCCTCCTGTGTGCAGCTATTGTAAAAAAACTCGACGGCCTCTGCGGTTCAGGGGAAGGGTCTTGATTTGCAATCCGGTAGTCGCGGGTTCAAATCCTGACGTGTAAAGATGACTTAGGCCCTTAGTCTTTTCCCTCCTGGCCTGTGTCATATTTGGGGTTGCTGTGTGGAGGGTCTTTTTTGAAAAAGAAGGAATGAACCTGGGTCTTGAAGAGACCTATGTTATATAAGGGAGGAAACATCAAGCAAATAAAATTTAAAAGTATTTAAAATAATATATAGTATACTTGCGGCGCGTTTCAGAGTGGAAGACACTCTCAGTATCACCCTGGTTTGAGACCACCATTCAGAATTCAAACGTTGCTTAAAATGACTTTGACCGTGTTTGGTGACCAGATCCTTCCCCTCCCCACTACTTTTAGCTTCACAACGCGGGATCCCAATTGGGGATGTCATAGCCTCACTAGCTCCAGACGGTTGGGAGAAATTGAGACTCTTGTGTGGTATTCACATTTAAAAAAAATGTTTTTACTTTTTAATTGGTTTACTTTCACTCACACAGAAGGCTCCGAGGAAAGTAGTTTTTCCTCGGAGTCTACGAGATCTCTGGGGATGCTGTGTGAAATCATTCCACAGCTGAACTCAAAAACTCAAGAGCTTGAACTTAAGAACGAGCCGTTGAAACGACTTCTCGTGCGACTCAAACGTCAACCGTGCATAAATGTTGGGCGCTCGATTGGCGTGTTTCCCAATTATGCAACGGTGCCGAAGGAATCAGACGCCAGTTCCTCAGAGAATCTTCCATTGGAGTACCGATAGAACTCGGACAGCATTCCCAACCGACGCCGACTCTAAAAATTGCAGTCCGGTTGTAATTGGGGAAGCTATCAAACGGACCGTCCGTTTCTACGCAGAGTCATGGGTTTTTTAAAGTATTTTGGGACTGCAGACTAGAGGTGGCTGCCAAATTTAACATTAGGGCGCAAGGGTACAGGGTCAGCAGTTGAACTATATCCCCAAATCAAACCGTTCCGTGAAAAATTTGCACGTCATTTATTATAAGGCAATCATTTTTTTTATTGCCGACAACATACTCAACATACTCGCATGCTAAAACCGGGAAGTGATTTAAAAATAAGTGTTTAATAGGTACCTATGCGTTTGTGTGTTTAAAAATTAAGTTATATCTTCCCTACAGTACGCCACTGTAATAGCCAAATATATGTAATGGCCGCAAAATAATAATTACTTTTAGAACCTACTCTCAAGGTGGGATGTTGAATCGGTGTTTTAATGTGTTTGGATTTGCTAAATTATGCAGTTATCAATAACATCGAAGGTTATTTTTCAATAAAATTCCAAAAGGATTTGGTTCCTCAGAAAAATAATATCCAAAAGCAAAGTCACCGGGATAAAGTAACCGGGCAGGAATCTCCCCATCTCTATTTTACAATTAAAACAAGAATTCATGATTGTCTATGATTCTTTTTGACGTTTGTTTGACATTAAAAGGTTATGTTAGTTTTTGAATGGCGTTAAAGTACTAGCGTTTGAAAAAGCAAAAAAAAAGTGCCATTATGGTTGGAATAACGGAAATTCAAATAAATCGCGATGGGGCGAAACCTATTGACTTCCGGAAATATATTATAGACAATTGTCCTCAATGGGAAAGCATAACAATGTTAGTTGAATCGTGTATGGTACCCGGTCTCCCCAAAGCTTACGACGAATATTCGGAGCCACTTGACTGTTATTACAAGTTGTATGCTAAGGATATCGAAAAGAAACTGCTGGAATTGAAGTCTGTATTGAATAAGATTAATAGTACACACAACAAACGCCATCTTATGAATGCAGATTTTATTTGTGCTATGATTTTGCTCACTGAAGAGATGAAAACAAAGGGACCATGGTATGACCAATGTTATTCCAAGTACTCTGATTCCATGCTAGATTGGTTCATTAATAAATCCAATTTCTGTTACATGAGGGAATATGAAACCCAGCAATACATAGATAACACTTTTAGCACATGTATGCGTAAGATTCACAATAAACTCACCAAAGAGAAGTGGAAGCACCATCCTGCGGCTTTAAATTGTTACAGGAATTTGATCAGGAACATGCGTCAGGTAAATAAAAAGATCATTTTAATAAATAAATATGTGAATCTTCAGATTGATCAAGTCAAAATGCTTCGATCAATATTAGTTAGACCACGAATAGTAAACTTTATTTATAATAGGTATTTTAACTGAACCAGCCGCTGTGTCATGACAATTATTCTATATTAATGATGAAGCAAATTTTTAAATTTAGCAAAAAATATATTAATCTGTATACAGTGTGTATCGGCATGTACCAAAAGATTCGGTAAATTTTCGACCGGACTGGCCACGCTTAATACGAATATTTTTTAGAAAAAATCTTTAGATTCACCTTAATTACTATAAAAGGCAACTTTTTGCATTTGGGGCGATGGAAAATAATGCATTTAAAATTTCAATTGCGTAAAATGAAAATTTACTTAGCGTACAGAAATGAGTCTGAAAAAGTAGCAATTCTCTACTCATTATTTATGACAGTCATTCTTTATTTATTATTGTTTCATTTGTGGTATTTAATTTTAGTTTTTTTGTCATTTATATTATCGAGACTTCTGACTCACATATCGTCACTCTCAACGCAAACAGGCGCATCTTATATTTGGAAATTTTTAGGTGAGCCAAAAAGTGGTTTTTCTTGCCGGATATTTAACATTTTTTTTCATATATCGCCAATTTTAATTATGCACTTTTTTTACCCTTAACGGGGTAAAAAAAGCGCATTTAGCAAAGTAAAGTACTAAAAGTAATTTAGCGAAACATTTAACAAAATACATAATAATGAAAAAGAATGCAAAAAAAAACAGTTTTTTGGCTCCAAAAAAATTTCTAAATGCATATAATACATTATTATATTAATTGTTTTTGTGTTTAATTCGTAGAACTCCATTTAATTTTTGCAGAACTTGATAATAAAACTATCAAATTTAAGTTTAATTAAATATATTAAAAAAAAAAAAAAACATATAATACGCCTTTTGTATTGAGAGTGACGATGTTGTGTCATTTTGTAGTATTTAATAATGTGCCTTCATAATTTTTATTATTGAAAGCACTCTTGTTGATTTATTTAATTTTATTAATGTATAGCGGGTTATGTATAACCTCACAACTACTCTGGATTATAATTTTACAATGTTTATTGGTTCTCTTTTTTACTACACTAAAATTAGAATTACCCTCAGCTGGGAAAAGTTGCTTGTCCATTGCCCCTGGTGTTCCCCGGAACCCTGTTGCAGATGGATGACTATCAGGAAGTTAATAAGATAGAAGGACTGAAATGCTGTGCTTCATTGTTAAGGAATTTGGTAACTAAATTTATGACTACATATTTGTATTTAAACAATGTTTTTTGGTTCTTTTTTTCATATGGTGGAAAGGCTGTTATTATTGTAATCCAAACCTGTAGTTT
The DNA here is from genome assembly GCA_936435175.1 of Glyphotaelius pellucidus. Taxonomy (NCBI): domain Eukaryota; kingdom Metazoa; phylum Arthropoda; class Insecta; order Trichoptera; family Limnephilidae; genus Glyphotaelius; species Glyphotaelius pellucidus. The sequence continues at coordinate 12,865,806 of OW386545.1, read as the reverse complement.
AACAATATTAAACCCCCTCGTACTCACAAGATTTCTAATAAATTCATGTATTTTTACACATTCTAAATAAAGCAGAACAACAAAGACATGATTTTTTTATTATTATCAAAGTGATAAGAAGTTCAGAATGTTTCTATCAGCTTCATTACACACAATTTGAATTTTATACTAATACAATGCAAAGTCTTCAGTATGAATATCATTAATTTAAAATACTACTGCGCGCATATCTATAATAACATTGTTAATGTCTTGAGATTGGGATGGAAGTTCTTAATACTAAAATGCAGTTGCATAAATTTTTGAATCTGTATTTATTACTTTTAGGAGTATTCACAAACAGGCTACGAAGAAGTGGTGTACGAAGCCCTGGTGCAATTATTGAAATATAGAAAGAAATGCATCGCAGAGCAGGCTTTAGAATGCATACTATTGATTCTTCCTTTGTTTGCAACGCAGACTTGTGTTAGTGGGGTAAGAATTTTGTGCAATATTGTAATATTATATATTTATTTAACATTCACTAATCACATTACAAATTGATCGGTCCGTAGCCGAGTGGTCCAATACGTCTGTTTTGCACCCTGGCGTTGCAGGTTTGATCTTCTACGAACTAAGTCCTCCAGCATTGCACAAACTACTGATTGACTATGACAATTACAGGTTATTGCACAAACAGTTGACAATGACCGGTTATTGCACAAACTACCGATTGACAATGACAGGTTATTGCACAAACAATACCGATTGACAATGACAATGACGTTAACCGGTTATTGCACAAATAATACCGATTGATATTGACCGGATATTGCAAAAGCAATACCGATTGACAATGACCGTTTATTGCACTAACAATACCGATTGATAATGACAATAACCAGTACACAAACAGTACTGATTTACAATGACGATGACGATTATTACAAAACAATACCAATTGACAATGACAGTGATTGGTAATTGCACAAACAGTGCTGAATGATGATGACCTGTTATTTACGTAAACAATACCTTTTTTACAACCGAGAGATGACTACTGGTTAATAGGTGTGTGGACAGATGTGTTGGGTTCTCATCCAGGCTTCTTAGGTTCAATTCTCTGCTACATCCCCCATCATTGCACAATCATTATCTTCTGCTTAAAATGATGGAAGTAGAGGGAATTCAAATTCGTAATGTCAATTATCCGTTACCCGGCAATATTTGTCTTTATTTTAAATTATATTAATATCCAGTGCTGTCGCCTAATTTGGAGAAATTCCCCATTTATGTATAATATTATATACATCACAATATTTTTAATGGAGCAGATATTCTTAATTAATTTTCCATTTATTCTCAGTGGTCCAAGAGCGATGACATCTTTGAAATAATCTTAGGAGAACTTCACCTAGAGACGGATTTGAATAGACAGATTATGTATTTTAATTACTTGCCACAATTGATTGAAATAAGTGGCAATAGTGCCATCAGGTGGAAGAAGAAAATATTCCACCTACTCTCTGATAATATAGACATTTATTTAAACGACACTTCGGACCTGCGGAACCTTCATGAGTGTATAAAGGTAAAGCATTAATTAATAACATGATATATCATCATCACCTCCCTCGCAAATGCTGTCCACTGGCTCCAGTCCCTCGCCATTCACTTCCAATCATTAAGTTTTTCCCAGTTCTGCTCCAATCCTCTTCCACCAGAACCTGCAGAATCTTAAAATTCAATTCAATTTATTCATTTTAAAAACATAACAAAATTAAAATTCCAAATTGTTTTTAAAGTAGAGAAAATATTAAGATTAAAGCATATTTAAACAATTTAAAGAATTTAAACAATTTAAGAGGGGGGTAAGGTTTTAAAGGCGAAAAAAAGACATTTTCATGATTTATTTTTGGAGATATGAATAATGTTGGCTTATTTCTTTTAAATACACCTTATAGTATGACATCTGAAGTATCTTTGAAAATTTTTTTTAATTAAAAATATTAATAAATAAGTCCGTGAGAGCGAATCTCCGGAGGCACTTCGAAAAAAGGTGTTTCACGGTGAACATCATACTCGTTAACAAATCATTTAAAACAAAAAAATTGAAATTGGTTTAAAAAGTTATATGTTTTTCCAGGTAGTGACGAGGCGTTTTTTTTTTTTTTGATTTAATTTTTTTTTGCAGCATGTTGAAGTCAAAAATGCGATTTTTGCTAAAATTTTCGGTGAATTGTTATTATAAAATGGAAAAAAAATGGCAAAAAAAAAACTCTCCGTCACTACCTGTTAATTTATATGTAAAAATAGTGTGCAAAATTTCAAAAAGATCGGTCAATTAGGTTTTGAGTTATGAAGTTCACGGGCAAAAAAACATTGTTTGCCAGAAAATCAATTTAAAGTTTTGTTACATTCGAAATATACTTGAATAGAGCAAGAGGGCCGGTCGCCTGAAATGCTGTATCTTGGTTAGTTTTGCTCCGATTTACTTGAAATTTTGGCACAATATTCTCAACATATAGTACATTTAGAAAAAAAAATAATTTGAAAAATGAGTTTTAAAACCTTACCCCCCCCTTAAACAAATTAAACATCAATGAAGCACAATCAGACTAACAGCAATAAAGCTTGCTGTCTAAATTGTGCTTCATTGATGTTACACGTATTGATATTTAAAGTTATTCTATTTAACAACAAGGCTGCTCTCCCGACTGGCATAACCATTGGCAAGTTAGTTGTGCAAGCCAGGAGATAAAACAGTCTATGCTGTCGGCGACGGAATTAACCATCGGGAACATAGAAACTGATGCTTTCCATGATAGTTGAGTTTTCGAACCGTCCACGAATCAGTCTGAAATGTATTAAAATTAGCTAAAGAAATGTATTATAATGAGCACATCCCTTCTGACCCGTAGACGGTTCATACCGAGCATGCCCAAGAGAAAGTCGGTAGGGTAGAACCACGGGTTTCATGCTCAGTTAGGGTGTCACTAGGCGACCAAAATAAAGAAGCAGCCAATTCTTGCAGCCAGGTGTAGCAGTCAATGTCATTAGTTCGACTGGCTGCCACGAGAAGTGCATGGTTTGACTGGCTTCCGCAATTGACGATACTTGGCTGCCTTGTGCATTTGATTGAATTCATTTTAAAACAAATTTGAAGATCATATTGGCTGCCTAGTGCGCGGTCAGCCTCAGATTAATAATATTGATCGCGTTGATATAATTTAAAATACTCATGGTCAATATGTAGTATTATGTTGGTTTGACAGCCTCGCACTTTTCTTCAAGATTGAGGAGAAAGAGCAGCTTGATTCAATACCTAATTATTTTTAAACTATTATATTTTTGGTCTAATGTTATTGTCTCCTTCAACGGAAGCAATCTTCCCAACATGCCTTCGATTGATGTGCTTGTTGTAACTCTATGTGAGCAATTCAGGCATGGGGGCTACATTGAAGTCAGAGTCAAGTTAGCCTCTCAGAAGCTGGGCAGAGTGTACATGGCCCACAGATACTTTAATTGTATACAATTGCTGATCCTGTACAAATCACAAGTGCACCCCACTGTTGAATTTGTCAGTCACATCTGGTCTGGAGTCTCAAAATACCTGAAAAAACCCTTGACTCAAAAACCCTTACACAGAAACGCGCCGTCTGTTTGATAGATTCTCCGATCTTAACAAGCAGATTGCAATCTTTAGCTCGCTTCCACGATTCATTCTTGAGTTCAACTCAAGTTCAAGCTCGGCTGTGGAACGATTTGCTGGCCTTTGTTTCCTCCCTCCTAAACATGGGTCTCTTCAATACCCATCTTCACTCCTTCATCTCATCTAAAAGATCTTCCACACAGTATCATCAAAGATGGCATAGGCCCTGGGGGAAATTATTCTCCCCAGGGCCTCTCCCCTCCTGTGTGGAGTTCATGTAAAAAATATGCATGTTCTTTTTCTCTCTTCTCTTTTTATTTTCTTTTTATTTCGTTCATTCTATATATCTATTTAAATTTAAATTTTATTTTATTTTATCTTCCAGATTAAGATATAAAAATTAGATTAAATTCCTGCCACCTAGCACTGCCTACCATACTAAAAGAATTGCAAATTTTATAATATTATCTTGGTTAATAAATATTTTTTTATTTTTAAATATGTTAGTTGTGAGTGTTTATTATTATGCCCATTATTTATTATTTCTAGAATCTGGTTAAAAAATTGCACCTTGTTTTTTCTCAACTCAAGTTCATAATTAAATATTACTTATTAAACTTTTTAATGATTTTTTTGCAGTGTTTTCGAGTTTGGCTGTCAGTTGGTTGGATAGTATGGAAAACAAGTACAGATGCCGATATTCTGTACAGATTGTACAAATTAGTTTTTGCCCTGAGCACCAACACTGATCAGTCTCAGAGAGTGAAGGACTGCCAAGTTTCTGTAGAAAAGTGTATTATATTAGTTTTCTCTCTGTGCACAAAGGAAGAGAGACAGAAACTATTGAGTGCTGAAAATGCAGAAATAATCAAACTGGGAAAAGGTTTTGCCAGAAAGTGGGCTTCTCTGAAGCGAAAAGTCAATGTTTTGAAATGATAAATCATCAAACTGATCAATTTAATTAACAAAAGTGATGATAATTCTATATTTAAATATATATTTTTTCTTTATGCAATTTTTTTTTATTTTTAAACGTTAATATCTCACCAGAGTTCCAGCTAATGCTAGAGAAATTAGAGGAACAGGAAGGTGTGAAAATTTCTTCCTATTCAGATTTAGTTACAAAACATAGCTAATGTCATTTCAAACATCCTTTCTCTTAAGGTGATCTTTCACTGGTGCGACTATGATTTGCAAATCCTGCAGAATTGCTGGATAGAATTCAGAGATCCCGCAGCATTTATGGGATTTTTATTATTGAAATAATGCCACATTTCTTATCTTTTAATTTTATTATTTGATATCAATTATCTTTGATACTAGTACTCGTATATATTATAGGATAGACGCCCCCGAAATGTGGTGATGGAGAAAAATGCTCAGGATTCCATCGACAGCCAGATGCACAAATGTGTCCATTTTGGAAGAGCTAGGCATCCTTAATAGGCTTTCAACTATCTGCCTACAACATATCTTACTTTGGACACATTGCTCGCCAAACTGAGGATTCCCCTTGGAGAAACTCAGTCACCGGCAAAGTGTTTGGCAGAAGAAGCAGAGGATCGACCGATCACGGAAATTTGAAATGCTTTTAAAATCTCCTGTTTTTGTATACCTAAAATTACGAATATTTATTATAAAATAACGTTGAATAGATCTTCCAGAATACTTTGTTGTAAATTTCTTTTAATAATAATTTTTTTTTTTTAATTTTTCGGAAAAATATCCTCAGGCACTTCATAAAAACGCACTTATTTTCTTAGAAATATTTCAAAGATGCAGATCGAAAGAGAAAAAAAAAACAGAGAAAAATTGCATGTTTACTCATTGATGGATTTATTGTCCTTTACAGCATTCCAAATTTCCGCTATCGATAATATTATGGTTACATTTAAAAAGTACTCTGAATATAAGTAGCTATTCTGGGAAAACTACGTGTGGCGGCCCGGGCCTCCAAACGCCCTCATATTCCCTTGATTAAATCCTAAACAAGGCTTTAAGGCAGCAGGACACCGTGAAAATTTTTTTTGGTAATTTTTTTATTTCTTTTTCTGAAAGATGCATTTATTAAGAATGGCTCTCACCAAATATTTTGAAGAAATTCGAAAAATTGACGGAGATACAGAATTTTATGTGAATCAGTTGGTATGTTGAACTTCAGCAAAACTTTGAATGCGTTTTTCACGAAACTTTTTGAAAACGGGAATTTTGATATCTAAAAATAAAGAAAAAATGGCGGACCAGCGAATTTTATATTCGAATTTTTATGGAAAATTTTCATCGTTCATATAAAATTAAATTTGTTAAAAAATACCTAGGTACGTGGTGCCATAGTGACTGGATTTTTAAACAGTTTAAGACTTGGTGCATGCAAATCGGATGTATAGTTTTTCTAGTAGGTATGTTGTCAACTAGGTTGAAAAACGTAGTTTCGAGAAAATCGCGTTCAAAGTTTTGCTGAAGGATAATTCAACATACAAACTATTTAAAACGGTTTCATATAAAATGCTGTATCTCCGTCAATTTTACGAATTTCCTTAAAACATTTGGTGAGAGCATTATTAACATTTCCTGAAAGATAAATGAAATAAAAAATGACAATATTTTTTTACAAGTCTTGTTTAGGATTTGATCAAGGGAACATGGAGGCGTTTGGAAGCCCCCTAGGACCAGAGGCCCGTGTGAACCGAATAAAAAGCTTGTAAAATTACATTGCCGCCCCGGCCTCCGATGCCAGGAAATCGGTAAACAATCTTCATTCCTGAGCAATTCACAAATTCGACATTTGCACTTCTAGCATTAACCCCCAGGTATACTATTTTGATAAATATATAAACACATCTAGTAAGAAGGTACAATTTACAAAAATATAATTTTATAAAAAACAAGCAAGTTATGACGAAAAAGGGATCAGATGGCGCACGGTGACAATTTTGCGGCGACACTCCAACAAGTTAATCAAGATAGAAAATTGTGTTATTCAAGTATTTAGATCTAAGTCACTGATCAGGTAACCAAGGCACATTTAATTTGTGCAAGTTATTAAGTTTAATGTTCTTATGAAGGATTTATTTATTTGAAGAAATTGTCTCATCTCACCATGTAGGTAATCAATAATTGATTACCTCAAATTTCTTCAAATAAATAAATCCTTCATAAGAACATTAAACTTAATAACTTGCACAAATTAAAGGTGCCTTGGTTACCTGATCAGTGACTTAGATCTAAATACTTCTGCCAGCAATTATTGCTGGCAGAAGCCAGAAGCACGGATTTTCCAAATTTACCCCCTGCTATCCCCTACCTCTACTATCTCTCCTTTGTAATCCCTCCCTCGTCCCCTACCCCTCCATCATCCCTCCGCTGCGTGTTCCATTCCATTCGTCCGCGTTCCCGCCCCCGTTCCCCTCCCGCGTTACCTTCCCCTCCCGCTTTCCCCTTCCATTTTCGCGCGTTCCCCTCCTCTTCCACTTACCCCTACTAGCAATCCTTCCTTCTGCCCTCCCTCCTCCCCTTCGTCGTATTTCCCATGTGTCCCCGTTTCCGCCTCCGTTTTCCTTCCGCGTCCCCTGCCCCTCCCGCGTTCCCCTTCCGCCTTCACCTCTTCCGCGTCCACCCTGTCGCGAATCACCCTCCTCCAGTGTTCCCCTCCCGCGTTTCCCTTCCGCTTTCCCTGTCTTCCCCCCTCTCGAGAACCCCCCCTCTCCTGCTTATGTTTTAATTCTGTTTATTGAAGTAAACACCATATTTTTTTTTTTCATTTGGTGCGTACACGAATAAATCAGAAGATTTTTCAACGCGTGAGTAGGCCACATACAGCTCTCCGTATGAAAAGTATGGATTTTCCAAATTAACCCCCTGCTATCCCCTACCGCTAACATGTCTCTTTTGCAATCCTTTCCTCTGCCCCTCCTTCGTCCTTCACCCGTCCGTCACCCCTCCCCTGCGTTTTCTTTCCCGTGTGTCCCCTACCCCTCCTGCATTCCTCTTCCACATTCCCCGCCTTCCCCCCTCCTGAATCCACCCCATCCTGCGAACCCTCCTTAGTTCCCCTTCCTCCTCACGGAATCCACTCCCCTCCATCTTTCTGACTGAATAAAATGATTATTACTTACCTATATTTTTCATACTTATCCTTTGTACCTACTTACCGACATGCGTCTCCTGCGTTTTTAGAACCTACCTATTACGAAAAAGTGGGATAAAAATAAATTGCTGCTTGTTAAACATGTTTTGTTTTTTTCGGCGTTTTATATAACAATGATTTAATTTAAACATTTTCCTCCTACATCACTACTGAAATAAACAAGGCCGGCTAGATTACAGGCCTGGGCGCGCGAACGCTAAACTACGAAGTCAGTGATGTCGCTCTCTTTATTAAATGCGCTTGCCCCAAAACTACACACAATTAGCAGTAACAACGACTATTAACAACAATCGCTGCCATTTGCAAACTGTCATTGATCGATGGCACTGACTTATTCACGCGACACTTCTAAATCCGTCGCGCTAAGACTTGTAGGTACTGTAGTCGATGGTAGTAGGTAAGTAGGAATGATTACCCCAATGATTATTACCCCAATGATTTAGTACCTAAGTAGGGTTCCATGCCAACTGAGAATGAAGTCAACTCAACATCTCCTTGAAAAGTCATTAAAAGCTATAAAAAAATATTTTAAATTAGCCGATAACCCTAACCTAACATAACCTATTTAACCAATTTTTTATATATATTTTTTTATCACTCTAAATGACTTATCTGAGTTGGTTTCATTCCGAGTTGTCCGCTCACCCCTAAGTAGATACGCATGTAGGTATTTCGTTGGCAGGATTATACCTACAAGAAGGTAATAAAATTAACTTCTTCCGCGAGAATAAAGAAGTAAATGCGGCATTATTCAAATTGGTTCACAAACAATAATTCCCCTTGAAGTTTGTTCGGCTAAGTCAATCCCGTAGAACTTCACACATTTAATTTAACTTCATTCAAAGGTAGTTGTCCTGAAAAATTGCGTTTTTCTTTCTTTAAAATGGAATGATTTTTTTCTTATTATTTCCGCCGCTTTCTGAAGAAGTGCTCAGATCAAGGTGGGTTTTTCTAACAATCCTATGTTGGCACCAAGTTTTCAAATACGTAGTTAAGCACTATCATCACCCGAATAAAAACATATTATCATATATTTTATAAAATAAAACTGACTATCTTCATTCTTAACTCTGAAGAACATCTGTGTGTAAAGCCTCAATTACAATGAGCGAGTTTACAAGCTACCAGCCGGCGAAATCACTATCTGCTAGTAAACTCGCTCAATGTAATCATATTACTAGCTAACTAGCAGATTGTGAACAATCTACGAAAAAAATTGAAAGAAGGTTACTTTGCTCGCTACTCGCTATTGTGTGCGGCGGATGGCAAGATGGCGGCCCGCCAATAGCTGATTTCGTAACTGTCAAACTACTGCTTGATAGTAGCTAATAGCGGCAGTGGCGTAACGTGGGTGTCAGCCGCCCGGGGCGGAGGAAAATTTTGCCGCCCCCCTATGTAGATATTTTTTAAATTTTGCCGCCCCCTTATGTAGGTATCGCAAATTTTCAACTCTCCGGAGGGGGGGGGGGGGGGGTAGAAGTCCTTTTTTATATGTTATAAATTTTGCTACAAACTTTTGCTCTTGGAACAACTGCTCATGTAATAGGATTTCGCATCTTAAATTACACACGGAACAGTCAATTCCTAAGAATTTAACAGCATGTGTAAAGCTTGACTCGATTCACGATGAATCTGCAACTAGATTTTTTTTTAATTTATCGTTATATTCTGAACCCAAAACTGGTTTAAATTAAATCTCTATCTGGTGAATTAAGACTACACACGAAAACAACAACATGAAAATGGTTTTTCCTTGATTTTTGCAGCACATTCATATCAGTCTGCAATTAGAATTTTATCACTGCGCTTCGAAAAAGAGAATGTTTTCCTTCCAAATGTATCAGGAGATGAATCCACAACTGGAATTGTACATTCTGAATACAAAATTGGTTTAAAATAAATATCTATATGCGGCGAATTAAAACTACACTTAGAACATAAAAATGGTTTTTCTTTGATTCTGGCAGCACATACATGGTCTGCAACCAGAATTTTTTTAACTTCACTTCGAATAAGACACGTACGGTTTTCCTACGAATTTTGAAGAACGGTTCGAAACAAATTTTTTAACTCCACTCGAAAGATTAGAACAATTTTCTTTGGATTGCGTCAGCAGATTAATCCGCTACTGGAATTTTAACAAATCATTCGTAACATGAAAATGGTTTTTACCTAAGAGTGATTCTGCACGCGAGTCCTCAGCTTTAATTGATACTACACCCAGTACACGAAAATGGTTTTCCTCATATTTTTGCACATGGAACACATGGATGGTTTGATGATCCATGAAAGTTTTTTAGAATTGTCAAAGCATCGCCCACGGACCTCCCTCAATCTTTCTTACTGAATATTAGTCATAAACAGTCCAACCACAAAATAAAATACGAATACTTCTTGCAAGTCACTACAGACGGTGTTGCCAGTCGCTATCGAGTCGTGTTGCCAGTCGCGATCAAGATGTCATTTTTATACGTTCATTTAAAGAAAAAAAATTCCCGATTTCGTCACGGAATATGTAATGAAAAATACCTTGCTCATTTCAGTCGGTCCAAATCGTAGGTGCGACAAAAATATGGAATGGAATGGTTATTTTTTTTTGTTTAGATATTATTACAATTTATTGTGAAATTTTGCCGCCCCTTGAAAGTGCCGCCCGGGGCGGACCGCCCTCTCCGCCCCCCCCCCCCCTCTCCACGCTACGCCTCTGACTAGCGGTGAGCTAGCTGCGAATATCTCAGTTTTCTAAAAATGTCTACAGAATTAGTTCGAGCGGGTGTCGTTAATTTAGCTCGTTCAACTCGCTAGGTAGTTCGCTATTGAGCGTGTGAAAAGTTTTATGTGCAATCATCACAATCGCACTCGCCAAATACCTTCTCCAACCTTTCCAAAAACTTCTCAAGTATTTTTAAGTTCCTCCCAAAAAGAGGCGTGGATTCCGATGTCGAATTTCTCCAGGACTAGTGGATCACCTTAATACATAATACAGTTTTGAAAATTATTTATTTATTGACAGAAGGAAGTGTAAAATTTGTCGGACCATACAACCTTTGAAAATATATATTTTTTAAATTTGGTATATTTTGTGAAATAAAATTAATGCAACAAAATTGTGGCAAAACAAATAGCATCATATGTACATACTGAATTCACGGACGGAAATTCTTGTAAAATTTATTTTTAATAAAAATTTCACTAAAAGGTTTTTCTATTGGTATCATAATAGTATTATTTTTGGTAGATCTCAGAATTTTTTCAACCCTAATAATAAACAATTGTTAATTTTAATATTTCCTTTCATATATTCAATAATATTATTATTAAATTTATAAACCAAATATTGTATACAAGTTCTGGTGTGTAATTATTATTGTTCCGCAGAACAGCTGTATTTGATAGTGCCTTCAGAAGGCGAAACAGTTGTCAGGCGTAATAAATAGTAATCATACTTGTTTGTAAATTGAATACATAAAAGAATTTATTATTGAATACCTACATAAAAGAAAAACATAAGATCTGGTCCTAAAAATTAAACTTAATAACAATAATAAAAAAAGATTTATTTTTAGTTTGTTGGGGCCCAAGACTTCTTATGTTGCATCAAATTAATTTGATTAACTCACACTTTCTCAGCTTCCTACAAAATTTGGCTGGAGAATATTTAATTGATTAAACCTAGGTTTTGTTAAAGAATGCATGGAAATAATGTTAAGGGGAAATTAGCATCTCACCGATCTTCCCTGAAACTTACCCGAGGGGAGGGGAGGCAGAGCGAGTGATTTTCGAGAAAAACAAGATTGTTCTCCATTCATTCTAACGTTTCACTCATCTAAAGCATTTTTATATTGTAATGGGGAGCATCTCTCGTCAAAACACCGATTACGTTGCAGTTTTTCGCATTTTTTGAACCTACACCCACCCCCTGCACCGTAAAGATTGTAAAATTATGATTCATACAACCATACACGACCCTCGTGGCAGAATGGCAAGCTTCTTGGCTTTAGAACAAAGCTCGCGAAAATAAAATAAGTAAAAATTATTTCATATTTTCGATAAAAAAAAAACTTAGTACATTTACACCTGCACAGAGGCCACATGTGCAGGTTGGTAGGAGTGGAGTCGTTTCCTAGAAGAAGCCAATTACTCTCTAATGGCTGTACCGCCGAATGTGCCTACACACTATGTATAATGTATACGTTTATTTGCATCTCGTCCAGAAGTGAGAAAGATAATATTTGGTGATAGTCTAACATTGAGAATCGAACTTAAATTTGATTGCCAGGTACTCGGTTCCGTGCGTTTACATCCCGCGACAAAATATCTACGGACAAAACATCCCCCAACAAATTATCTACTGAAACCTAACCTACCAAAAAAATGGGACAAAAATAATACAGACATCCTGTAAAGACAATAAATTATTGCAGTCTGTATTATTTTTGTCCCATTTTTGAAGTGAAACTTCTATAGCCCAATAGTGTACACAGCACCTGCGGAGTATCAAACTCCTATTAAGGCTCTTATTGGTTGACATATTAAGCGGAAATGACGCTAGGTCTGCGCTCATTGGCCGCTTTGATTATGACCTCACTTTTCAAGGCTCCTTGATTCTTCATTGGTTGAGATTGTTTTGGTAATGTTTCGCTTCTACCGCGTGTTAACTGCACCCGAATTTTTTTTGCTAGGTTAGGTTTTAGCAGATATTTTGTTGGAGGATGTTTTGTACGTTAAAAACTCGCTTCGCGGGTTTTTGCTGCTAGGCTCTGCGGGCGGCAGGCGACGCGTCAGTCGCTTTGTAAAAAACTTTATGCACGAAGATGGTTTTGCACAAGGCGCGGCGTCAGAGATGTACTCGAATTCGGGTTCTGAAATTTCAACCGGGATGGACCGAGGATGCCCTGGTTCCACTGACTGAGGTAGTTGGATCTTTTGTACGGTATCACATTCAATAAATTAACATATATATATATATTAAACACAAGATTTTATAGAAGAAATTAGAATTTACACACGGATCCTCCCGTGTATTGTACGATCCATGTGTGAATGTACGCAACGGATCGGCCGACGAACATTCGCAGTCGATGAGCTTGACCTCATTCAGTAATGGTACGCTCAAAATTTAGATCACAGATCAAAATTTCCCTAGATTTCAGAAGGACTTTGTATGAGGTGCTCAATTATTAAATTCCCCCCGGAGTTAGTTTTTGGTTCTAGAAAATATCAAAGTTTTCAGAAATTTCTCCAGATTGGCTCGAGAATTTTAACTACAAAACAAAATTTTAAAATTTCACTATATTTTATGCTTTTTACCTTTTCCTAAAAAAGCTTTTTCCCTAAAAGGATCCATTGTTTTTAAATGCCTGGAGGAAAATTTCTGTCAAGTCTCTCAGTTAATTTAAAAATAAGTACGAGCAAAATCTTCAAAAGAAAAATAATATAATATGGTGGAACTCATTGAATTTCCCTCTCCGCGAAAGTCTCATTATTTGAAGAGACGCTTCCCGGAAGGAAAAATCTACCAATATGTGCATGTTGTTACATAATGCACGCTAAGTACTAATAAATGTAGGCTGACAAAGATAATTTGCTACTTCCTGAACAATATTGAGAGAGAAAATGCAAGAAAGGGATAGGTACACAAAAGAAACTAAACGAGTGAATTTTCCAAATTCTTTTTATTTCTCAATGTTTTTCTTTACACAAAGATAATATTATAACTGACGTTTCTGCATTTTTTTCATTTTAAATTAAACATATCAATAGAACCCAAACTCCTGTTACAAAGCTTAAATTAACAACTATAATTACAAATATTTCACATTGTATCAACTACATAACATTTTCTTTTTTATTTTAATATACAATCATACAATATCAATTACAAAAATATTACAATATACATTAGAATCGGTACCTACTCATTATAATTACATTCTTAGAGGATTCGTTGAATTGACCCTACTCGGAGTTTGGGTGAAAATGAGCCCTGCATACGATCAAAACCTGCCTAGATATATACCTAGACATCGACAGACAATGTGGCCGTCCGACTTGTTCAAACACAATTTCTCAATTGTGAATGTTTATTTATTTATTTATTTACTCAAGTTACCCCTAATAACGTAGCAGCCATACATGAAAATTCAGAAAAAATCGTACGTTGGTCACATTTTAAAATACGAAATGAAATACAAATGCATGCGTTTGAACTTCAAATATCTACCACTAGAGGCGCTGTCGATGTCTAGGCATTTATGCAGGAGGGTACTGATATGACAATCACTATGGCGGTGATCAAACACCAAACACGGAATGCAATGTCTTTGGGAAATGGATCGTATGGAAACCTCACTGTGTTACTAGAATAAAGCGCGTGTGAACACTACAGCATGAAATCCAGCTAGATATTTCTTCACAAGACAACCTCACATGTTTCAAAACCAAACGCTTCAAAGTTTATACATAATTTCTATCGTAAAATCAACACATAAAATAATAATTTACTACTATCAACTACGAAATCACTGATTTTTTTCAAAACAAACAAATTTACAATAATTTAACCTAAAACCTTGTTTTAAAACCTGTGGTTTTAAGTTGTCACACAACATGTTGTACTTTAATGGTTAACAGAAGTGACTGAGTTGCTGAAATGAGGCGATTAAAGCAAAAGTGGTGCAAGCCCAAAAAATACCGAACTTAGAAAAAACTAGGTAAAAAATATAGAAATGTGAATGAACTCTTGCAAAAATGTTGGCTCTATTTATGAGTTACGTCACTTTTTCTTTAATTGCCTCATACATGGCTTACCTAGTACATTTGAATGCATATTTGAGTTATCTATTTTAAAACAGTTATCACAAATGCGCAGGAACACATATGGTATAAACAATATAATAACACATACATACAGTTCAACACGCCAAAGTATTCTAATTAACAGCAACGTTCATTTTCCTAAAGCACGCCCAACCAACTTGCACTGACATTTTCATACAAGGTTGATGACGATTAATTTCTATAATCTATCTCCTGGCGCAGGATTTACATCCTTAATGCCTTCTCAAGTCATCACTCTTTAACATTTAAGCATTTTTATAATTAAAGCCATTTTATTGTTTTATTTTATTGTAATTGTGCAAATGATATTAAGTTATATCGAGAAATGGAACACGGTTATGTTTTATTTTAATCATCACATTTATATTTTTACATTCAAATTTATTTTCGTAAAATTGGTTCCTAAGCTGCTTTCAAAAAAATCATCCACCTGGGTATAGATAAATGGTTGACATATTGAAAAGTGATTGATACCTGTACACGCAATACAGAGAAGTAATCACGAAAATACAAATTGACTTTTACAATAATTGAATTTTATTTCAAACAGTTAAACAAAGCACAAATATTTTATTTGAGGCAGTCAGCCAAAAAGTGGCGTAACCCACATTCACGTCGAGCTGGCGTATAACCCTTTAGGTGCTTAATTGTTTTTTCATAGTTTCATAAATATCAATAATTCATGGAAAAATAGAGCAGGTAATTGAAAAATATTAATTATTTTTATGACATTTAATTGTTTGTTAATTTTCTGAATTAATAATAATAATAGTTGCCAATGTTTCCAATGTCGAAGGAGCAGGCGATCGTCACGTTATTCCCTTTATGTGACCAAGTTTTTAAAAGTAAATTGCACTAACTTCGGGAGGAAGTCCCACACGCTATTACAAATATCACAAAGATAAATCATTTTTTACAAAATTCCAATGTTTTAAGGCAGTTTTCAGTTAAAAAAAAGCTGAATTGTTTGTAAAGAAATAGTTTTTGGGTGGCTATAAAAACAATTGAATTTCGAAAAATATTATTTATCTTTATGCATGCACCCAAACGGTTAAAGTTAAACCTTGTACTAACTTGGATTCGGCATTTTTGTGGGTTAGGTTACTTCTGTGCTGACTGCCTCAATTATGAAGTAAAAGATCGATGGATCAGCAATATTCGTAGAATGATAACACGAAAGAATCGGAAAAATGGATAAAATAAAATCATCCTGGCTGACTTTAAGAAAACATCAAGATGGATTTTTTAAAGAAGTTTTACTGTCTAAAAGACAAAAATAAACTAATTATGTAATCATTCCCTAAACAAGCAAAACGCATATTCACTAAAAATAACAAAATATTTGTGTATTTACGTCGACTTCTGCATTAGTATTAAGTTCTTATGAATAAAACGTAAAAACGTTTTGTATCGGCAGAGCACCTGTTTATTCAGCAAAAGAGGAATTCGAGTCCAAACTAAATTATTAACAAAATAATTCGTACAATTAAATTACTTACTTACTATATTTTATTCAACTATAAATTATTAATGATTATACGGTCTCAAATAAATAAAATAAAAGCTTCAAAACATGCTTTGACAGAATATTAGATTTACTGACAAGTTAGGTGGATTACTGACAATTTAGGTGTTACTGAAAGAATGTATTGTTCGCAAACAAAAAATTCTAAACCGCAATCATTTCATAATCAAGGGCATACTTACATATACTGACTGCTCCCCAACAGGTCGAGCAGAGATGGTCCAATTTCAAGATTCCAAATCATAAATAACATTTTCTGTGATTTTCAAATATTTTTTATTTATTTTCATATTTTTTTTATAAATTTACTTTCTTGGAAATAAAATTCTGATGAAACAATTGTAAGGAATGTAGGATAATCAATGAATTAGTCGAAAAAATGACTTTTTAGTTCGTTGCAAGTAAAAGTGTAACAGCAAAGGGCGTTGACGACATTTTGTTTCTTAAGGGCAGTTTCTTTGGAGCGTTGAGTTACTCTTTTATATATAAATATAATATGTTCATACTAGCTATTATAACATTCATACATAGAATTGACATGAGACTTATTGAGCTATTACAATCTATGGCACTTGTTATGGTGTGGGAGGTGACATTACATTTGAGTAAAAAGGAGGTAATCGGTATATGCCCTGTGCCAAGCGCGTCCATCACCAGAGCCTTAAGGTATTCACAACAGGTAGAAGGACGAGCACCTCGGTTTAACCGCAATTAAAACTTACATAATTGAAATTTAATGGACGAGCGATAATATATTATATTTAAGCAAGATGTAAAAAATTGACTTCAGTTTTTGTATTTATAAAATTTTAGGCATTTTTTTCACAAAAACTAAGTTTTCTAAATAATATTTTTATAACACTTTAAAAAGCATGCAAAATGTATTTTTTGTGCACGCATGAAGGCAATTTATAATCGTTTTTTTACATTTTATCATCAAAGGTTGTAAATAAATTGCAGTCAAAATACATTGATAAATAATAGTAAACCGAAAAATAATCAACAGGAACTTAATATTACAAAAAATGAGGTATGATGTATTGAAACACCCTGTTTAAAAATGATTTACAAATTAAATTAAAAATTAATGACAATATAAAAATAAAGATTGTGTGCAAATAATAATATTATGTAAGTTTTGTATTAATCGACTATAGTGGTATTTATAACAAAAATATTTTCATTGTTATCCTGCTTTAAAAATATTTGAGAGATATTTCTGTTCAAGATAAAAAATAATTGACTTTACTCCATTTATCTACAATAAAAACATCTTAAATTTAATGTAATGTTGAGGTGACCTATCTGTTACATATTACATTATGTACTAGGTTTTAAAGGTATTCTGAACATCAAATAAGCAACTCTCTATGTATAACGCTACATAATAAGACATTCATTTGACAATTTATTATGATGTTCGTGTTTGAAAATATCTATTTTCCAGTTTCATCAAACATTGCAAAAAGCACAAAATATTATGAATTGAACTTCAGCTAGATGGGGTCAGTGAAAACGTATATAGCATACTTAAATTTAATCACTTTGAGCTTTTGACGAAAATTATAGGTACACAATTGTGTGAAATAAATCTCGATTGAAAGCCAGAAGTGCTTTCGATTAAATTCCTCTCACCACCTGAAACAAGGAAAAAACGAATATTAGTTAAATATATTTACATTCAAAAGTTATGCTAAATTTATGACGCCAGAGTTCAATTTTTGAGAGATTTTAGTGAGACGTACTTTGAGCCAAACAACACAAACTTGGTATTATATGCATTAGTTATTCTATGGTGGTTATACCTACACTTTCAAAAAACATCGGTGACCGGACAACTAGGAATGAAACCAAATCAGAAAATTCATTAAGAATGATGAAAAAAATTGGTTTAAATGGGTTAAGTTAGGTAAGGGACTATTTTAAAATGATTTTTTCATAGCTTTTAATGACTTTTCAAAGAGGTGTTGAATTGACTTTATTCTCAGTTGGCATGGAACCAAAACATCACTGAGAAATATCTTTACGTGTCGCAAACGCCTGCTTATTTTTTTAACTTATTACTATATAAGAGAGCGACAACAAGTGTATAATGTAATAATATAAAGATAATTTTTCATTTCTGCGAGTTTTTTTCTCATTGAAGTTGAGTAACAAAAAATTTGAAACATTCAGTAAGCAAACAAACACACATCTGTATGAGTAGTTTGTTTTTAAACCAACTCTGGTTGCGGGATCCATGACAACTCAACAAGGTGGCATTTCAATACCCCATTTGAAAAGTCATTAAAAGAGATTAAAAAAAAAAGTTTAAAAAAGCCCATAACCCAAACCTAACTGACCAATTTTTTTTTCATCACTTTTAATGACTTTTCAAAGGAGTGATGAAGTTGTACGTTGTTGAGTTGTCCGATCACCCTGGTTGCTACACCTGTAAAAGAATTTCTCTTAAAGTCAATTAGCGAGAATACAAAATAAAAGCAAAATACACTGTATGAAATGTTCTGTGGAAAATGAAAAATCATGAGAAAATATAATTAGTAAGACTGTTTGAGGAATATAAGGACGCGGGAGTAGAAGTCTAGTGGTAAACGACATGGGAAAATTAAATTTTCTTCTTTCTTACTGGAAAATAATCACGAACAATTTAGCCGAATTTTTCCCGGGAGAAAATCTTTTCATTATCGGGTTGACAGGGCGGCATTTAAATAATTACTCCGCGGGAACGGTGATCATTGGCGCGGTAAATTCCACCCGCAAGAAAAACAATTAGACAGGATAAAAATCTGCAAGCGGGTAAAAATAACCCATTTTTAAACCCTTTTCGGCAGATAAATTCCCATTTAATTTAATTTCTCCTTGACGCAATTTTAAATTTACGCAGATTCGCAGTTTGGACGTCCTCGACCGCCATTTCTCCCGCCAGATGAGAAACTAACTTACAGCTAAATATAGGAATTATTCGCTTAAGTCAGACAAAGAAAGAAAATACGAAAAAATTGTGGAAAAATCGTTTTCGGAAAATTAAGTGATATATTAATTTTACAAATTAAACTGATTTTAAATTAATGGACTGTGGATAAACAGTTAAAGATGAGAATTACTCACTTAAGTTATACAAACCCAATGAAAATACGAAAAAATTGTGGAAAATATCGAATTATCAAGTATAGGAATTGTTCAATTGGTGATTAATATTATTTTATATCAAATCATTGTTAGCAGAAATTCACCGTGAGTGAATGGATTAAAAAATATTTAATTAACCTTTAGGGTCTATTTGACCCATATAGGGGTCAACACTTGTAGGTCTCTTAGAAATGGTTGTATCTCCCTTACCATCATAGTGAGAAATATGATATAAACGGGGTTAGAAAGAGAAAAAACCACGCTTTAAATTCAAATACAAACTAACTACAAAAGAACTAAAATGTACACCTTTATGAAACCAAAGTTTCGAACCCCATTTTGAAATAAATTTATGAAACTTTTTTATAAATTATTTTTAAATTGAGAAATAGAAATGCTTCAAAACCACAAAACCGTTATCAAATATTTAAAAAAATCTTCTAAAATAATGCGTTTTGAGAACGTACTTACTGAAAAATACAAAAAAAAATCGATTTAAAATTAACTGTTCTAGGATAATGTAAAAAAATGTTATTTTTAAATAAGTGCTATGGAAATCGAATAGACTGTCAAATGGAAAGGAAATTAAGAAAAAAAACCGTTTAGTTTGAAATAGTTTGTGAAAATAGAAAGGTTAAAAAAAAGGTAGGTACTTGTACCTAAGTAGTTTTCAATTAATTTAATACTTTCAAAGGGAAGTACAATAAATAATATATTTGTCCAATAGAGGAATTCATTTCATAAGTGAGTTTCTAAGCCACACTTATACTAGTATATAATAACACTTCGTTGATTCCAGAATCCATGAAAAAGTTTCAGTAAGACATCAATGGGATTCAGGAACATAAAAAAGATATGGGTGGGAGATTACCTATGGGTTGCGAGCAGACATATATCAGGCCATATGACCCGAATAAGCAAGAATCACCTATAAGCGAGTTCTGCTCGAGGAATGCGGCGAGTGGGGAGACAAATTGTTGTCTTGCATTATAAAAGGGGTTGTTTTTCATAACGTTGATAAATTAAATAAGAGTATACAAATGGTATATAAATATTTTGGTCGGGTCATATCAAGAGTCAGAATAATAGAAGATTATGCATCAGACGATATTATATGAATGTGAATGAAACAAAGAGAGATGGTTAGTTAGTTAGTGAGTTTTGACCGGTGAATTTCAGTGAATCAACAATTGGGCAAAGTTGTATTATATGATTAGAACACTTAAGATAATCGTAAGATGTCTCAAAACTAATGTGGAAGTAATGCCAAATAAGCGGAAGCGACCTAGAAGCATACCTAGGAAGAGTTGGACTTTCTGCATAAAAGAAAAGAAGAAAATCAGGATAGGAAGTCCTGAGGACTGGAGAAAAACGGCTAGGGACGGGAGACACTGGACTTCTATTTTATCCCTTTTCGTGTCTTTCTTCTCCTGCGGCTAAATACCTTAATTGACATTATTTGTACTTCAAGTACTTCAATTAAGTCATACTGAATCTATATCATTCTTGGAGTTTCTTCAAAAATCGTTTTTCGCCAACCGACACTTCATTTACTTAATCTATATATATATAAATCAATTACTGTTCGTTTGTCTCGCTAGACTGGGCCGATTTAGCTGATTTTGGTTTTGAAATATTTGTCGTAGTCCAGGGAAGGTTTAAACGGTGAGAAAATATGGAAAAATTACGAGGAAGATAGTAAAAACAACAATTTTTCCAATATTAGTTTAAAAACTGAATTTACCAGGGTTGAATGTGAGGGAATGAGAATCCCGTGTTCCCCTTCCCCCTCATCCCTCACGTATGGAATACGTGAGGGATGAGGGGGAAGGGAAACTCGGGTAGAGGCTCGCGGGAGGGAGAGAGGGGAACCAGGGAGAGAAATTTGGGAGGGGGAGGGGAACTCGGGAGGGGGGTTCATGGGGCGGGCAAGGGGGGGAGTGGAGTGGGAGAGGGAAGGTGGAGGAGACGGAGTGGAAACGTGAGAGGGGAAGGGAACGCGGGAGAGGAAGGGGAGGCGGAAGGGGAACGGGACGAATGGGAAAGGACACGCAGGGAGAAACATGTTATTTTTAATGGCTTAGCAACGCATGCCGGGTACCAGTTAGTAATTTAAAAAAATATATATTTAATCTTCTAAAGAACACAGCGATCAAGATTGAGTCAAAAGGATGGGTACATTATTTAAAATAGACTGTGGTTTTGGTGTCAAACAAATATTATATTCATCTTATGAACGTAAGCAAGAAGATACCTCAACACGTGTATCTAATAAATGCTTACTACAAGTACTTACGTTTGGTGCGCACGTAAGGTGTAAGGACGCCCACAACAATAAAACAAGAATAGCCACCACACAAAGAGGAATGAAAAGAACCACGTCGCCACACAAGGTATCTTTTTGCGAGATAGAAAGAGCGGATTAGGAGCCAGTCGTAAGTGGCCGAGACTACTATCACAATCTCCAACTACAAGTGGGACTAAGACGGGCACGTGGAACAACTAAAGACGAAACATGAAATCGAAATAATAAAATATAATGGCGTTTGCAGGAAGACAGGACTTATAAAGAAGGGCTCACAACATAAAAAGAACTGCCGGCTTTTGATGGGCAAGAATTCCGAAGAATCGGGAAAACATGGGTCAGTTATCTAACAGAAATTCAAATGCAACACTGTAATCATCATTCAGCGCCATTTTGTTTTTTTTTTTTACATTTGAAAGGTCCTCGATCAACGCCAATTCTAGGTGCGTTTCAACTTTCTATCAAATTGCAATAAGATAAGTTTTCCTCTTCTGCTGATCACTTTTTGTTCAAAAGCTGAAATGGACTTAAATCGGTTTATTTCCGTGAAACAGCCCATCCTTCGACTTCCGAGAGAGGTGTTTGACCAAATTTCAGTACATTTGATATTTATTTTTACCTTCGCATTACGAAGGTTTTGTCAAACCAAACCAAAGTCAAAGAAGAAGAATACAAAATTAGAAAGTTAATTTTAAGAAGATCGCACATTAATTGAGGCAACGGTGGAATCTATTCATCGTAAAAAAAATGACAGTATTATTGACTTTTAAGAAATAAGTATTTAGCATGGAACCTTAGCTGGGTACAACCTTACAGATGGTTACGCACCCGTCTGTCAAATTAGGAGACTCCGAGTTCGAGTCTTTGTAGCCCCAAAACTTTTTTTGAAATAAGATTGGTTCCATAACTAATGATGTCATTGATAATAAAATAAGATAAAAGTCCAAAAATGTAAAAAAAAGACAAGAAGAAATTAATAAGATTAGCACACCCTCGCAATCTCCGGCCCTCAACCCGTGTAGAGGCAGTGGCGTAAGTGAGTAGTGTCGGGTACATTTCAATGGGAGAGTTCAGTCGACAAGCCTTCAGCGGCGCCGGCGTCTGTCCCCCTGTCTCCCCTTCCACCCATACCACCCACCCCAGCCCTACAGTATATCTAGGTACTAGCGATCTAACAACCCCTCGTGTAACGGAGGTACAAGGTTGGGTGGATCAATACAACTTTTTAAATAAATAAATAAACTAGGTACTTTTAATTTGGTTTGTAGGTAAATAGTAAAACAGATTTTCCGTTTTTTCCGTCGATTTAATTAAGTAGGTACTATACTTTTTGATGATATATTTTCATCTGAAGTGTGGGTGTTTTGGATGTTCAATTTGTGACATGAAATTTATTAATTTCAGTTTTGAGTCTGTCTGTGATGTAACTCTGGTTCAATAAACTCAGATTTGTTTTAAATTTTTAAGTGTCATTTTCAAAATTGGAACTGATTGTGTCAAGTATTCAGACAAGCGATAAAGTACCTGCCTATAATATTTTTTTCTCGAAAAATATTTTAATTCTACGTTACTTGAAATGTGTATTTCTTTGTTTAAATTTTTTTGGGTTAATCTTGACAAAACTTGTTGGGTCAGATTTCGTGATTTTTCAAGGTTCTGCGCTTTTTAGCTAAAACTTAATTATTATCAATCCTACAATTATAATATCACGTAATTTTTCACGGGTCTGCAGTAGTTAAGACATAAAATTTAATTAAAAAACAATTCCTCGACTGTCCTTGTAACTCGTCAGATTTTTCAAAATTGGAAATTTCTTGTTGCTTTTAATGGAAAATTTAAAGCAACGCAATTTGGGATGAAAGCGATATTGTGTTGATCAATAAATTCGCAACGGTAGGTACCTAAGTTCTGTAAGAAAAAAACAGTACCAATTTCGTAGTATTCTTTAAGATATTTTTTCGGTGGCACACTTAGAGTTGATCGTACGATCATAGACGACAGGGTAAGATTCTATAGTAAAAAGAAAAGAAATTCATAATATAGGAACCAAAAAATTTCACCATAAAATCGTTACCATCTTCTGTAGTGTTAAGAAAATCCAAATTTTCTAGTATAAATCTGCTGAAAGTACCTATCTATCTATCAACGTTTTTGTCTATGGTGCACAACGTCACCGTATAAATAATAACAGGGACGTGCTGGCCCTTCAAAAATGGAGATAACGTGAATTACGAAACATTTTTTAAATTCCGAAAGAACACACTTGGAATTCGAATCGCCCCGGATGAAAATTTGGCGGGTTTTTCGTGTGGCGGGTCGGTTGGCGCCATGTCGGTCAGCCCGCGGGCCATCTATCTCCAGTAGTTTAGTGGGAGGAGGAAAACGAGGTGGGGGGGGGGGGGGGGGAGTACCACGTGGGCTGCCAAACTCCGCGAGGGAAAAGGGAACTTCGAATTATTGTAAAGTTGAATAGATTCCCGCCTTTTAGCTGTGACGTCATTGGTATTACCCATACATATTAAATGCAAATGCAAGGTCTTCTGATTATTATTTGAGTGGTGTAATCTGAAATTAGCCGTTTTAGATAAATATTCACCCTTGAATGACGACATACTTGTCGAATTTTGTAATACAATTTATAACGCTCAAAAAAGTTAATGAACTCTTTTTACAGGCAAATTTTAATAACCAAGCGTGTTATCACGATTTAAACAGCTGTTTTCTGGGTACCATATTATTCGAACGCTTTACAAGCCTATAATTTGACAAAAAAACCGTAAAAACACCGGCAAACATAATTTTTTGGGGGGTTATATGGACATTTCTAGATGGAAATAACTGCTGAATAATAAATATAGAAACAGATTTTCTTCTTTTTTAATTACGATGTCCGACCAAATACGAAAGTCATTTAAAACAAGGGTTTTCATTACAGATTTAAAAATGTCAGTAAAATAAATTTTTGCACGAGTTTTCAGTCGTTAAGCTTCCTGGAGAATCAACTGTAAAGCACCGTGACTGATATTGCCTATCCAACAAATAAAACGCCTCTCACCGAGTCAAAGCCGCCACGAGTTAGCTGCCCTAGGGTCAATGTGCATCGGGCTTAAGATTAAAATAAAACGGACTACTTTATCGCTGAATTCAGCCGTCGACCGCAAAAGCTCTCAGCCTGCCAAGTTTTTTCTATCCAGAAGAAAGTGTAATTTACCCATTAGCCAATACAATAAGGGTTTATGTCCAATTCCTGAAAGAAATACGTTATCCCAGTAAGTTGTGTTTCCTATGAGAGTCGTTATTTTCTTTTCTTGTCTCACGTGAAGATGTATTTTACGAGTGAACTTAATTAAATAAAACCGTGGAATTCCTGGCTCTGTTAAATAAATAGCGAGGAAAGCTATAGGTAAGAGCTTTATAAAAATGTGTTCGTTTTCCCCGTATTTTGTGGTCCATCGGCATTTGGAAAATGTCCAGTGGTTTCGTAATTCATTGATAAATTACATACATATGACAGAGCTAAGATGTAAAACTGAAAAAAATATCTACGGTAAACTACGAATGTTGACAGTCCCAACTGCCCGGTGTCAGTGGGACTGTGACATCCCCGTCTTAAATCAATCTGTAGTAAACATAAGTTTTGGGTTTCTCACTTTTTTTATGTTGAACGATTTTTTTTCAATCCTCTACTGAGGACCTTGTAAATAGTGTTTTTAACAAAGATATTGAAATATTATTGAAATATATGTGCTATCCGCAGTTTTTACTGGGTGGGACTGTGCTTCCTGGTATCGCCGATATTGCTTCCCAGTTAACGAATTAACAAAATGAATGAATAATGAACGAATAAACTAAACGAACGTTAAACTAAATGAAAGAATTCTTTCCGTATTCAAACTATATTGTTAACCAATACTATTGCACACCTTAAAAAAATCATTGAAATGAACAAATTCTTTTTGTATCCAAACTACTCCCATTAGGTAGTAGTCCGGCGACAGTTGCGTGGACCTCTTTTGCCCAGCACATCATCTTTTGTATTTCAATATATTTGGTTTTAAATAATGTCTAACGTATGTTACCACTCATGAGTGAAAGATAGAAGCGAAAAATATTACGGTGTTTAATAATACAAAATTGTATCACTTGTTATACAATTACTTATTATCACTCATTGTTTGGATTAAATACAGTTTGGGTACCGAATTACGGTGTAGGGCTGAGGTATAGGGCTGAGGAGAGTAGGGAGGAGGAGGAGATGAAGCACAGGAAGATTACGTAAATTATTATTTTCATTTTTATAACTACTTCAGGGATCCCGTAAGCAATTGCGTAGTTGATGCGCCCATCTGGCGTCCCCTTGTATGCGTTCTTTGAGTTCTTTCATTTATCGGTTTATTTGTGCCAGAGTCAAAATCATCTTCTAGGTCTTCAGGACATGTGATAGTGAGAAGCTTTCAGGCAAAAGCAGTTAAAACATAATACAAAGGTATTAAAAGCGTCGGAGAGTCCTGGGTAGCTATTCCCGAGCAACGATCAATCGTTGCTCGCCATGCGCCAGCTGCGAGCGAAAAATTCCTCGTCGTCGCGACCAACTTTTTCGAATGTTTCATATTTACGTATTCTTGAACGGCGAGCGGTCGCAAGGATGATTATATTGGTAGCCCTGTGAATGTTGTCTATGTTCCTGATGTTTTTGAGATTTCTATGGTGTAACTTTGAAATGTCAAACGTCAAACGGTATTAGTGTATTTATGCGTCAAACAGTGAAACGGTAAACAGTTGGGTCGGTTGATAATTTTCGAAATGGCCATATAACTAATAATCAAAAGCAACTGCTCATAGAACTAGTTAGTTCTGATCAAAAATAATGAGCCTAAAATTCCTTACGAAGGCTTCATCTGTCGTATCGGCGAAAGAATCGACCCTCTGATGAAACGCTCTTGGAAGTCTCAAAGCAGCTGCTTCAGCTATCTCGGCATGGTGTATTGCAGCAAACATCGCTGGAAAATTCACCATAGTTATATGTAACGACTTTATAACAATATTCGACGTCTTGCGGGTGCGAAAGTTCGCGCGGGAAAACGATAATACTAGATTTTGACAGCCAATTGCATAGACACGCAAATAAACAACCACTCGCTTCTCCGTTTCTACTGGTCTACCCCACTCGTTGTTGTGGCGAGTGACTTTTGGCGATTGGCGTCTAAAAATGTTCCGTCGACTGGCTCAAGAATAACCACGTCGACCAATGTACGTACTTTCGACGGCGATTGCGAGCGATGAGGGCTTGGAGAATAGCTACCCTGGTCGCGTCGACCAATGATGTCGTAGAAAGATGAGGTAGCTTCGGGCTTCTCTCAGCTCGAGAAAGCTGGGCTAGTCTAATTTCTCGACGAGAATTCAGAGCAGGAATTGCGTAGGTCATCACATCACTAATTGTGCTACCACTGATCATCATAATGTTTTTCAAACGCCAATAGATGCCATCTTTCTGGTGTCGGACGGCTATTATAAATATTATGTCGAATAAAAGGTCAGGGTTTCCCTGTTATCGATACAAGCGGGGACAAGTTTAGTATTATTGTAATGATGCTTTTATCATTTCGCATTAAGAATTGACGTTAGTCCCTCGTTATCACACGCAATCAGGGCGCTGTAGACATTTCAGGAACGATGTTCGCAAACGTTGTCTGATTAATATCTCCGCGAACTGTAATTTGCAATCGTGTTCAATGTCCAACAGCACGAAGCCTTTTAATGAAGCTTTTGCGTTTTTCTATTCAATTGACGGGAATGTATTTAAATGAAAACAGCTTTGTCAGTTTTTGCACTTTGTAAAATTCCTACTCTAAACTCTAAACGCCACTGGCCATTTCAATGGAAATTATCCCAGACCTTGTCATATTTTACATAACGACCCTCAGAACTAGCCTGTTAATTCTTGTACGGGGTGTTATGAATTTTAAGATTCAATCAAGAAAAGGTAACTCGGCTATCCCAAAATAAATACAGTTTTCATATGATTTCTTATTATTTATATTAGCTAAATGTCTTATAAAAAGAATCTTAACATTAACATTTCCTAGTTAAAAGAGAACCGATAGAGATGGGTAAAAGTTTAGATCAGGCGTGCCCAACCTGCGGCCCGTGGGCCGCATGCGGGCCGATTGAAGATTTTTTGAGGCCCAAAATGAAGTTTTCAGCTATCTGCGTTTTGGATTTTGGTATTCAAACAAAAAAAAATCGTTCTCGTAAATTTATCATATTTAAATTATATTTTGTGAAATTGGAACTCTTGTTATTAGACCTCGTACTCTCGATGGGGGTTTTGATTTATTGCTTGAAAAGCGCCATTGCATGGCCGCACTAGGAATTTATTTCGGCAATCAATTCCAATCAATATACTCTTTCCGCACATTTCTTGGAACATCTATTCATCTATTGCTACTGACCTGATTTTAATAAGTGGTGGGTGAGTGCAAGGGACACTCATAGGCGCGTGTATAGTCAGTTTATAAACTCAGTAACATTTTTAGGCCCACCAAACGATTTGGGTTCGGCATTTAGATGCTTTTTAAAGGGTATTTAGCGAACATAAATTAGAAATAAAGTGATGGAAAGCTTATTATTAAATATTAATTATATTATTAATCTTAGGCAAATGAGGCTTTTACGATTTACATCTCAGATCTTTAATTTGTAACATTCCATACCTGCAGGAGTAAAATAAGTAGTAGAGTTAAAGAAAATTTAAGAAACAATCCGCAAGCTTAAATTTTTCACGGGACACCCACAAATTTTGTAGAAAGACATTCTCCGGAATAACTAACTACTGTCGATATATTTTTAAGCATCATTTTAAGTTCTTTTATACTTTTTGTTATATTGTATGCTCCGCCGGTAAGAAGCACGTAATGACGCCAAACGAGAATATATTTAGATGAGTGGTAGCGTTGTCGTGGCAACTGCAAAGAAGTTCTAAGAGGAAATACCCCTTTATGGCTACTCCCAATTACGCCTTACTGCATACAAGCAAGTGCGACATAATACACAATAAGCCAACTGGAGAATAAATATATTATAATGCATTCCTGATATAGATTATTGCGCAAATTGAAAATACTAAAAACAGACCAATCTAGAAAAAAACATCGGTATCGAATTTAAGGCCCAAGGGTTAACTTCAGCAACAGAGTAATACAGTGATTGTCTACAATTACTGTGTAATTGATTGTTTGTAATTACTGTGAGAGGCTAATCAAAATGCGTTTTAATGGCTTGATAATGTGTGTCGATATAATATTTTTTAGGTTACGAGCTCGGTAATTTATATTTTCATTTGCAGTTTATTTATCGACTTTTGATAAAAAAATATTTTTTGATACCTAACCTAACCTATAATAGTAGGTAGCATAAAGATATTTTTTGAAGAATATTTTGTGTTCGAAGTATTGCATTGAATGTGAGTAAATATCGTATTAATCTACTTTACGAGTTTGCCAAGTGCGAAATAATCTGTGCGCAATATTCGGAATATTTCGAGCACCAATGCAAACAATAATTATTTTTTTTATTTTTTATTTAGTGATAATATTTTACAAAATCATAACATAATATTTTTAATACATTATTCCCAATGAGTTTAATAAAACTCATTTCGGGAAAGACAAAATTATACAATTAAAATAAAATTATTTTTACAAAAGAACACGAATTTAAAGGAGAGTTTACCGAAAAGTACATAGATTGTAAAACAGACTTGATGCAATTAGTTGAAGAATTAAATTAAAGATATACGAGATATACTTTAAAAATTAAAGATATACGAGAGTTACAAAGAAAGATTGCTAAATATGTCATTGGTTAATAAAGCTGCTGAGAAAATATCCTTTTAGAGCTTTTGGCCACTTAAACTAAAACAAGATTAATTTTATTGTCAGTCAAAATTTTCCTTGGTTATTCTTTTTCACTGAACAACACACTAAAAATGCCTTCCATGTAGATTTGATTGTAAACCGATGTCTCTATTTAGTACAATTTGGTTCTAAACATTTATCTAGCGCTCTGTCTCTCTAACAATTGTCTGGAATCGTATATTGCCATCCCATTTGGATTTCAAAATGAAACTTTTTTTGGAGTGGGGACAAAAGGAAAGAGTCACTTTCTCCTTGTTTTGAGGTCAAAATGTCATCAATCTCAGAATAAAACTGTAGATTGGTATAAACAACAAAGCCACACCACCCCGAATCTCTTCTTTACGTTTTGATGATCGTAAGATAGCATTATTTCGAAAAACCCGATTAGGTATTGATATACGTAATAAAGACTACCAGTATAACAGTAACACAAGGACACGAGGGAATATTTGATGTAAACAGTTTAGTGCGGATAATGCCTTTCATGTTTACCCTCAAAGCATAGCCAGCCAGCAGCTGTTGATATACAAATGTATAAACATAAAATATATATATCTCTGTACAGGGCCAGTAAACAACTGAAATTCGGCAACCTGTTGCTAAGGGTCTTGTGTACATACGTTAAAATACATTCGGCGAGACTTATTGAATCCGGCATTGGGTAACTTTCATGTTTTCTTTAAAAAACGGACACAATGGATTAAGCGTGCAAGGATTTTAAATTAAAGAAAACCTCAAAGAAAATCTGTACGCCACTTCAAACTTCAACGTATTTTAGTGTGAAACTTAGAGGAATTAAAAGCGAAGCACTACGAAGCAATGC
The DNA here is from genome assembly GCA_936435175.1 of Glyphotaelius pellucidus. NCBI lineage: Eukaryota > Metazoa > Arthropoda > Insecta > Trichoptera > Limnephilidae > Glyphotaelius > Glyphotaelius pellucidus. The sequence goes on along the minus strand of OW386545.1, from coordinate 12,835,490 downwards.
AAAATCACGTGTTTAAGATTTATTTCAGATGCTTTAATTAAATATTGCGGGCAGAAAACATCTTGGCCTTTGAAATAACAAAGCTTTTTTTTCGATAAGACTTTTTATAAGCCCAGAAAAAAAAAGTTTCAGACATATAAAAACTGCTTTGAAGTTCAAAATCTTTCGGTTGTGGTTTTATCATACAACGTGGCAAATTAAATAAAATAAAACACTTCTTTGAGATGTCTTTTTCTTGCCTAAGTTAAGGAGTGTTATTGTTAACGGCCTGATTCCAAATATTTCACGATGGGGTATTCTAATCAAGAAAAAAAAAATTCTTCATATTTCCATAGTTTAGATATTCAAAAATATCTCATTAAAAGGATTTTTCGAATTTCAAATTATTTTTAAAGTTATAGCCATTTTAGTGTCGCGGCTTAAACGGAATCTAACTAGAATCTAATTAGAACAAAACTTTAAACGCGTTTTTCGAAACCACTTTTTTCGAGACGGTTGACACGATATCTCAAGATTTAGTGAACTATTTTACTTGAATTTGGTGTGAGCCTTATCTAAACATTACCCTATCGCCCCTACCAGAACTGTAAAAAATTCGGAATAGTAAAAAAAACTGGTAAAAAAATATCTTTTTATTTCAGACAGCCGCCATTTTGCGAAAAAAAATTTTTTTTGACTCTTCCGTGGTACGGACCATAGCAGCATTTGTTTAGATTAAGAATTAATTTGGTTTTGTTTTCTGATTACTAGGAGGGTTGCAATCGTGTCCACCAGTACGCGCCATTTTTTGAGACCCCCCACTTCAACACCCTGTAACTTTTTGAATTTTAAATTTTTTCGTTAGATTTTTTTTCTATGTATTCTTTAATGTTTAATAAATAGTTGGGTAACATAATGGCTACTTAAAATATTACTTGTTTTTTTTTATTGCACCTGAAAAAATACTTACAATTCATGTCTCTAGACTAGAATACCCCCCTAAAGAATGTTTTTTGCACTATATTTTATTTAGCTGTAAGTTCCTATTTTTCATTTTGAATTGATAATAGGGGCGCTCTCTCACGGGTCGGTATGAAAGCAACATCACCCGCATACCTACTGTAAAATAAGTGTACGTAAGATACAGTACCCGTGCCGTACTGAATCGTGTACGGGCGCCAATTATTTTCTCCTTAAATATTTTTTACTGGAGTATGGTAGTACTTGTAGTACTCATGAAAAATAGTTGTGGAGTGAAATGTTGCATGTCGAAGGAATTCCTGTGATTGTGTTTTTTACGTTGTGTTTCGTGAACACCTAACTAGAAGAACTTGTAACAAGGTGTCCAAGTATCTATATTAGTAGGTATGTTGGTGTATTTGTTTCATAATAAGTTATTTTCTTCGCAATTGATATACGTTTATAAAAAAAGACAAAATGCAGCTTCCAACTATTAATAATTCGTAAGTGTTAAAAATATAAGCGAAATATTTACAACATAAATGATTAAAGTTGTGCCAACTTAACGACGTGCAGACCATAAAATATGCATCTTCCGGAAGCATGTTTCACTAAAAGCGGGTCGCGATGTTGTGGAAAAATTAAAATAAGAGATCTAATAAATCTAGACAAAAGAGAAGAAGGGATATAAAAGGCAGAGGGAAAAGTTGGACATCGACTTCGTTAGCTAAATTGCAAAAGTTGAAGTTTTCAGTGATTGCAGGAACCGGGAGGGTAGGCAGTGAATAACTCCCGCACGAGATTATATTAGGAAAAGAACTACTTTACAGTAGACTAACTTGGTACCTTGCCTACTTCGTAGATAGACAATAGAAGCAGTATGACATATTAGGAAACAATAATTATGATTACTTAAACTAAAACAAAATTAATTTTTAATTAAATGAAGACATTATGAGCGAAACTCAATCGAAAATCTGGAAACAGAAAAATCAGAAAAAGATATTTACACCTCTGGGACTCGAACCCAGGACCTCCCTACTTTCCGGGTTGGGAAAATTAATTTTATTGTCAGTAGATGTCTAAATTTTCTTTGGTTAGTCGTTATCGTATGTCGTTATTGAATAACACACAAGAAAAGCCTTCTACGTAGATTTTAATGCAAACGTACATCGTCAGCGATGATGAAAAACTTTCTCTGAAATTTCATCAAAAACCATCAAAATTCACCTTTAAGGGTTGGGAAAATGGGAAAGGATGGTTTTTCGAAATCTCATAAAGACAGTCACCTTTCCCTTATTTTGAAGGTCAGTAGTGAAAAATTTCAACAATCTCGGAATAAAACTCTAGATTTGTATAAAAAACAAAGCAACGCCGCTCCGGATCCCTTCTTGGCATAAATAATGGACTGCCACGCGAAAAAAAAAATCTTTGAGAAACTAGAACAATTGTATGTGATTTTAAACCACAATTAAAAATATTTAAAGCCGATTGATTCTTACAAGACGATTGCAGAAGTGGAAATACAGATCTAGGTAGAAGGGGAGTTAAAATAAAGTCATAGCTAGAAATTAATATATTAAATAATTCTACAAAGGAAAAGGGGATAACAATAAGGAGTTTTCATATTTGAAAAGAGAAAATAGAAAAGATTAATCATACGAGTAAGTAACCTTCAAGCGGAATCGAAGGGTAAAACGCAATACAGAAATTGAATTGGATTAGTCAATTAATATATTATAATACACATATGTCTAATAAAATATAAACAGATACAAAAGTAGAGGTGGGCGCATCAATAATAGTTTTGTATGAGCTCATAAAGTCAGTTGCACGCGCTTTATTCACTTTTTTTTAATGTAGATCAGAGATATTTTGAAAATGCCGAAGTGCAGTGATCATGTACAAAAATAGGAACTATAAAAATACTCCAAGAAGACGAGAGAAACCACTTGGATTTCATTAATTGAACACCTCCCCGGAAGAACATCTATTTGATGAATTGAACCTTAAATGACAGGTTAATGATAAACACAATCAAAACGTATAATACTCGTAGATATACTAACATAACCTATAGTATTATAGGTTAGGTATATGGTAAACATAACCAATACGTATATTAGGTATATGGAAATCATAGCCAACACACATAATCAGTGGCGGCTCGTGAGTTTTGGGTGTGCTAGAGTGCTAATAATAAAAAAAAATATAATAAATGTGTAGTTCACACACAAAGTAGGCAAGAGTGGGGAGGCTACGAAGCACTATACAAAGAGGAGACCGATAATTCTATCTCATTCTCTCGCAGGTTAAGTCCTATGATGTAGGTATGCGTTTGTCGCTTTTTCTTTTCAACGAGTTTCAAATCACAACGGTGCTAAAGAAGTTTTCACTTCAAAACGGCATTATAGATGTTATCGTAGGCAAAATAAAAAATAAACACAACCAAAACCTATATTACGTGTTTGGTAAACAAAAGCAGTACGTATAATAGACCGGTCAGTGGTTGAGTGGTCAGTGGTTGAGTGGATCCCAATCGGGCGTCCCGTGTTCGATTCCTCGGCTGGCTAAGTCCTCCATCACAACACAAGCAACATTTTCGGCTTTCTGTGGTGGTAGTAGGAGATATTCAAACATTGTTGAGTTATTCGTAACCCGGGAATGTTTGTCTTTTTTTATTAAAAAAAAAAATAGGTAATTGGTATATATAACCAAAACGTATAATAGGTATACGGTAAACACAAACATTTGATAGGTATATGGTAAATATAACCAAAAATCATAATAGGTATACGGTAAACATACCCAAATATGAATAATAGGTATACGGTAAACATACCCAAATATGAATAATAGGTATACGGTAAACATACCCAAATATGAATAATAGGTATACGGTAAACATACCCAAATATGAATAATAGGTATACGGTAAACATACCCAAATATGAATAATAGGTATACGGTAAACATACCCAAATATGAATAATAGGTATACGGTAAACATACCCAAATATGAATAATAGGTATACGGTAAACATACCCAAATATGAATAATAGGTATACGGTAAACATACCCAAATATGAATAATAGGTATACGGTAAACATACCCAAATATGAATAATAGGTATACGGTAAACATACCCAAATATGAATAATAGGTATACGGTAAACATACCCAAATATGAATAATAGGTATACGGTAAACATACCCAAATATGAATAATAGGTATACGGTAAACATACCCAAATATGAATAATAGGTATACGGTAAACATACCCAAATATGAATAATAGGTATACGGTAAACATACCCAAATATGAATAATTTTTCATGAATATATTTGATTTAAAATGTAAACTCGAAAGGTAAATAATATTAGAGAATTTGTCGGTTAAATAAATCTAATAATATAAAAATTGATAATGTAATGAATAAATTATTATAATAAATTTAGTGGCCGCGGTTCTTTAAAAAGCCACCCCAAAATATTTCAATATATTGAAATTATATGCATCTTGTCGGGACCTGAAAATGTGTACTCACTGTATATCCATAAAGGGGGTTGATTTCGTGTTGAGGCGTTGTAGAATCACGAGAGAAAAATCTACATTTTAAATTTAACGCTCGAAATAGGCTTCGACCAGTGATGGAAGATAATAAAGATTATGTGAAATATCTGGATTGTGATTTTGCTAAAAAAAAAACTAACCAGACTCGTTGAATTTTAACTCCTTATAAAAAAACAATAACAATACAATATGTAGGAATCCTTAGAGCACCTGAAAAACTTCAAATTTAATTTATATGACATTAGTGTATTAGGCACGAACTACTTTTGGGAAAATTGTTTGGAAGAGCAAACAAAAAAGTAAAAAAGTCGCGACATTTTGCGTTTCTTTTTAAATCGGGTTTTTTATGGATTTTATGAAATTATCTATTTGTTGAGGGAAGAAGTAACTAATTCTATTCAATAATTCTTCAGGGTCCATTTTTGTTTGTTGCAACTACAGGCACAGGTGATTTACTAAGCACTTTGTAAATCACTTAGTAAATCACAAGCAGTTTGATGCAAAACTCTGTTAAATAATATGAATATGCTCAAATTGTCAGACAGAAGAATTTTCACTGACTTGGTATTTCTATATACATAAAATTCTACATGATTTAGTTGATAGTCCGGTATTGCTTGAATTGATAAGATTCCGGACACCACAACGCAATACAAGAAGTCAGGATTTATTTCAGTGCAGAAATTCTGGGACTAACTACCATATGTATTCCTCTTTAAATTCCCAAAATACTAATGGAAGGAAACAATTACACCAAGTCAGTGGACATTCTCAGTTTATCTTTAAACAAATATAAAATATTGTTACTGAGGCAGTTCAATTATTTACAATAAATATTGTATTACCATTCATATGTAAAAGTCCTGAAAAAGGACGTTAATCAATAAATAAATAAACTAAACCAAAAAAAATAGTGAAAGATTTTTAGATTCATTGAAAGTTCAAACTACTTTTCTGTAGTTTTGGCACTAAGACTAGTTAATCTAAGTTAACTAGTTAAGGCCAATACCACAGACAAGTGATGCAAAACACGCGGTAGACAATATTACCAACTAGTATTTTTTTTAACTTAAGAACAAAATAACGAAACGCATTTTCGTGTGAATTGCCTACGCACTTTTCACCACATCCTTCACAGTCGCCTGATCCAAGAAGACATCGACATTTCTCCGACAATGTTGGTAATGTTGGTGGGGCGTCGCGCGTCGCTTCATTTGCCTAAATATGTCCAAACATAATTTGAGTTTGGTCTACTTCTGTGATGTGATTATGAGAAAACTTGCCGCCCGAACTTTGCGGCTTTTTTTAAATGAACATTCAAGCGGCGGAGGGAATCTTATTATTATTTTACAAAGGGAAATATAATTTTCTTCGCGTCTTTTGAAGCCGTGTTTAACTACGACGCGTGGCGGGCGGGAGCAGATTATTAAGACGTCTTTACTTTAATAAAGTTTTTAATAATTTAATGCGTAAGATAATTTTCACAGTTAATAATGTATGTTTTTTATTTGAGCCTATTTAAGGATTCATAGTAGCTTTGTAGAACAAAGAGATTTTCATAAAACTACTGAATATCTCCGATTTGAAAGACGTAGTAGGTAATAATGAATTCAAGTAATATGCGAGTTTTATTTCGAATGATTGTACTTGGAATAAATAAACAGGCTAGAAAATTATTATCTATACAATTACCTAAACGCTATTCTGACATCATACAGACCTATGCCAATAATCACGAAAGTTGAATGACAAAAGAATGAGGGTATTTTTACGGGAAGATGAAAGAGACATTTTAATCTTATTTTTATGTTGATTAATAAATTTTCTAACGATTTAAAATGTGCCATTTTTGATTTGTCGCCAAAACGACACGTTCTTTTAGGTCCGTGAATATGACGTTGTTGAAGTTACGATCAACGTCGGTGACAGCCGTCATAATGACGTTGTAGCCGGTTGAAACGGTTTCGGAATGTGCAGTTTTAAAATTCGTATAAATAGATGGTTTTTAAAATCGATAAATGAAAACATTAAAATTACTCGATGTTAGTACAATTCGTACGATAATCAGAAACGGAAAAAATTGTTTTAAATCTTCCGTACATTTTAAAATTTTTCATAGTTTATAAAAATACGCTATTAATTTGAGAAAACAATGATGTTTCACAATTCCGTCACTTCACCGTTTAGAACTCTGTCGTGGGATAAAACGTTGTTTATATTTTTATTAATCAAGACATTTTATACGTCGATATTATTTTTAAAATTATTTGAGCATGAATTAATAATTTGAAGTGATTAATGGAAATTCGTTGTTTCAACCCTGTAAATAGGTTAAAAAATTCGCATTCAATTATTTTATCTGTTATTGCATTAAAATACAATAATCTTTTATTTTATTTAAATAATTAATCTTAAAATCATTAAAAGAAGACTAAAAGGCGGCGATTAGTGTTGAACCATGTCGCTTGCATTAATTCAGTGGTGCGCAACTGGCGGCCTGCGGGCTTTTCATAAAGGCTTTTCATTCGGCTTTTCTTTTCTTTCACTTTCATTTCGGGCTTTTCATTCGGCCTGCAGCTTTTGAATAAATAAAATAAATAACATTCAGTTTAACCTTGCGCCTTAAAAGTTTTCGCCCGCGGCATTTTTTTTGCGCATCAATTGCGATATTTTGAATAGGTTCTATTTTACGGGGTCCACAACCAAAGACTTACATGTTTGTGAAAACATGGAAGTAACGGAAGCGAATTATGATATTAATTATTTAAAAACAATTGTTCAGATTTTCTCGTTGTAAGAACAAAATGTTACATTGTCTCCGTCGGGTTTTACAAAATACCATTTTTTTATTTCGTATCAGCAGCCCAAAATTATGATTTTTTTTAACGTTAATTCTAAATTTTCATAAAAATTTGATTGATAAAAATCGACAGCATTTATCGGTTTTACAATGGAAATGGAAATTTTGGGCCTGCAACTTTTATTTGTTCATTTTATAACTCCTTTATTAAAAGCTTACCGTTGTACAAATTGTGTTTGAAAGTACTGACTTTAAAAAAATATACATAGCGTGTAACTGCAGGTAACCGAAGGATTTTAACTAGCTTTTCCTGAGGATTTTCCCGAGCAAAAAATGTTGATGACATTTTGCTATCCGATGATAGTTTAATTCAAATAAAAACAATAAAAAATGTTTTACAATCACACATCGCTACTGAATAATCGGGTGTAGCCGAGAGGCCGAGTCACGTGATAAGCACTTTGGCTCATTCTAGCAACGCTGTAACACACGAAGCAAAACGCGCTTCACGTGATTGCGTCGCGACATTTAGGAGTATGATCAGTGGCGAGGTGTGATACTTTTTGATTCAAAATACGCTCGGGAAACGCTGGTTAAAATATGCCGTTATACCCTGGACATTGGGATGGCATTAAGATACTAACAAAATTAGATATTTTAGATAGGGCTCTCCCTATCTTAATAATAATTCTCCCTAATTACTTTTTTATTATTATTCATAATAATTATATACCTACTACTAACTGAAGGCAGTAGGGAAAATTTGATATTATTTTAATATTTACATATCTATTTTCATGGCATTCAGAATGGTGCACCATATCATTGTATGAACAATTAAGAACATGTATTTTAAGTGTCCCAGGGTCCTTGAATGGACGTAGAGGGAGAGACAAACGACTCCGGGTGACGCAAGAACAAAAGGGGAGGGGAGACGTATTGGGGACGGACGGGGAGAATATTACAAAATAATTATAACATCCCGACGCGGCGCGGAACAAGAAGAAGTTTGATAAATTAACCGACAAGCAAAGGCCAGGCAGAAGAGGGGCAGAAAGAAGAAACGCCGACGCGATTTCTCCTCCATTTTTTTTTGCGGCCAACTATGACGACAATGGAATCTTTAATTGCTTTTTTTTCTCCACCCGTCCGCGGATTAAGTGATTAATTATGTACAAACGTGGAGCGACGCTGGATTTGTCGGCAGCTAGGCGCAAGAATGGGACAGGTCGGGTGTTAAATTAATCTTTCTCGGGTTTCTATGCCACGAGACTCCCTCAATGGGCGCGGGTGTAAGATTCTTTCTTACACTTTCAGCCGCCTGTCATTCGATTGACAAATTTTCTCCGGCGAATTTTTCATCGAAAGTATATCCGGGCTTTCAGGCCAACACCGGGCTTAATCGACAGGAAAATCATCAATGCAGTATTTTAGGGAAGTCGACAAGGACGATGAGATTTTTGCGCAAACGTAGTATATTACGATTTTAAAATTTTGATAAATTCGTTGCAATTGTTTTGGGGGTGAACCGGTTTCGTGCTAGACTGGTGCAGGTGTGATCCTCAGGTGAAAGTGGTCTGGTACCACACAAATGAGTAAAGTTTTTTTGTAATTAAGCACAATTGATTGTTTTTAACAGCAAACGTTTTACATGATTATATTATGATAATGTACACGGTGTCCGGAATCTCGTAGTAAAAGCGGGCAACTTGTGAATTTACATAACATTTGGAGTCGATTTCGTAATACACCTTTTTTGATTTGAGCTTTGAGTAAATCGTGTCCGAAGTTAGAATTTGTTGAGCCAAATCTTTATAAAATCGTTGCTAGGGTTTTAGTCTCAGCTGTTTAATTTTAATTAATTTTAAAATGCGTTGAAGCGTAGACCCAGCCAAAAGTAACTGAACACTTGAGTTGCCGAAAAAACGGAAAAAAGTTTTGAAAGAGACTTCTGAACTTTGACAGTTGATAGCGGCCCTATTTGTTGAAGCGACATCTGTCAAATTGACTGTCATTTATTCAGTCTGTTTTGCCAAATCACCATGGACGGATATAGCGTTCAACAACAGGTGCAAATGATTAAATTGTTTAAAATTTAATTAATTTTTTAATGACAAAATCTCACGTGGAGGTGATGTGAACTAGCCATCGAGATCGCGCGATTTGACTCCGTTAGACTTTTTCTTGCGGGGTTTTCTTTAATCGCAGGTCTATGCAAATAAGCCACAAACAAAGCCTCAAAGTCAACATAACCCATGCCTTCGGTCAAATTCAGCCTGATTTTTGCGCCAGAGTCGTGGAAAATTGAACTATTCGGATGCACACCACCCAGAGAAGCCGCGGCGGATATTTGAACGATGTTATATTCCACACATAATGCATTGATAGGCCTTTCAAACGAATAAAAAAATTCGATGATATCTCACGAACACTTTCTTTTATTTAAATTTAAAGGTAGGAAGCGCTTAATGAAAGACCCTTTACTACGTATAGAGAAAAACTAAATTAAAGATAAAAACCGACTATAAGATAATAAATAACCTTGAAAATTCGATACTTTTCTCTACAATGTTGAGTATTACCAATAACCATGTTGGGATTGGATTTTAATGGATTTTTTTTATTAAAGAGGTCGCTTAGCCACTTAAACGTGAAATTTAAAAATTTCAGAATGAAGTGATTTGAAAACCTGGCGCAAAGCTCTTCTGTAGAAAGTGGTATTATCTAGTTAGCAGGGGCAGCCTCGTTACCGCGTAATACCACCATAGCACAATGTTAGCCTGTAATACGAACATAGCACAATGTTAGCCTGTAATACGAACATCGCACAATGTGAGACGCGAAAACTTGCCCAAATTATCTTCGGCACATCCCTCGCGAAAAAATCCCGCAAATCCGATGTAAACACGTCGTTTAATTTGCACTTTCGCCCCTCAAAATGATCGTCGGAAAAGTGAAAGGTCCAAAACGTTAAAAAAAGAAAATCTTTTCTCGCAAGAATCACGCTTACGCTTTCATTAATATTAAACTAGGCAGGGATTTTTTTCCGGTGGGATGTTTTCGCGAAGGCTTGAAGCCCTCGAGAAGGTAATGTTCCAGATAACCAATAGCTAGTACCAAGTACTGTAGCAAGTACAACAGTAAGTAGCTACTAGCGGTAGCTGGTGTGAGAGCATATCAATCAACGGACTGCAATGGACGGCCGTGATTTTTGACTAAAAAAAGTATTAATTTCTGTAAAGAATTTCGAGCCCATTTCTGAGCCTGGCAGATGATTCTAAAGGAAAAATTTAAAACTCAAAGATTTATAAAATCCTTGAAAAAAAATCAACCAAAATTGGGCGTTTTTTGGGCAATTAGGTTTTTAATCCAAGTCATTAACAATTCATCTTGTAAAATTAAGAGATTTAATTTCGTTAACCCCTCAGTTAACCTAATTTGTTCGCTTTTCGGAACAACTCATAGAGGTCTCATAAAAATCGTTGTGTCTCCCTTCCTGTCGTAGTGAGATATGTGATATAAACGGTGTTAGAAAGAGAAAACATCCCGCTTTATATTCAAATGTAAAAGTTTATCTCAAAATAAATATACATCTTTATGAATCCAAAGTTTCCCGAAGCAATGTGAAAAAAAATAAAACTAATATATTTGTCTAATAAAGTCTTTTTTTTTTCATCATCAACAGGTAATTTTAGTAAGAAAAAACGTAAGGTGAGCCATTTTTAAAACTTTTTTATTCTTCAAAAATTATGTGTTAATTTCGATTTATAAAATTTGAAAGCATATTTCATCTCCTTTCAAAATCAGTTTTTAGTTTTCGGATATGTTCATAAATATTCCATTTATTTGGATTTTGTTGCAAAGCGGAAATATTTTGACCCTCTTACAAAATATGGTCGAGGCCTGAGGGTTTTAGCTGGATTAGGAGAATTGCGGTAAGTACCTAACCACATAGAAATGAACTTGAATTGATGAATTTTTTTTGTATTTCTTGGGCATTAACTATGTAACAATTTCTAGACATTTTGTTTTTTGAAGAGTTTTATTTATCCAATGTTCATTTGTTACTTTAATTTTAAATTTTCTCCCTAGAAATAAACAAAAAAAATCAAATCGAAAATTAATTTAGTTAATAAAATAATAGCGCCTTGTAAATCACCTTTACTAACTACGTTTCCGTGTAATGTTGACTCATCCCACCGCTTTCCCTCTCCCCCAAAATCAGCCCTCCCACTACCCCCACCTAATAAAATCTAACTCATTTTGGTACTTGCATAGAATTTTTAAGTTAGGATTAAGCCTGCTAGTGAATGACACGGTTGTGTCGAAACCGGTCGCAGAAAATTTAAAATTAAAGTAACAAAGGTACATTGAAAAATAAAACTCTTCAAAAAACAAAACGATGAATTTTTGTTTATAAAAAGGACATGTTTATTTATAACTGAGAAAAAGCGACTCACCTTCAATTCTATAATCCAGGATGTTCGGATCTCGCCCTTAATTCGAGCGGAATCCTGTACAGCCAGCCCCCTCCCGCTTACACTAAATAATTTGTGGAACTTTATTGTATAATATTATATCTCAAGCTCGGGTACATATCTCTCTGTTTCCCCTCTTCCATACACGTCACACGCACTAATCGTTAGCAAAACCAGCACACTTAAATAATAGTTATAACAAAATAATCAACAATTAACAATAAAATATTGTCGATAAAAACTATAAATTCATTCAAACAAGTGCTTACTTTAATTAGGCAATATATTATTCTATTAGCATCCAAACATATTCCGTATCTATTCACATTTAATTTAATAATTTTGTATATATTTCTAGCTATCTACTGAAATCCTAAAGTGAACAGGTCAGTGCTCAGTACGAATCAGCCTATTTGATCACTACTATTGACATTAGCTTCCCGCCTAACCAGCGGGGCGACGGTACTCTTCTCGAGGTCCGTTTTGTGTAAATGCGTAGCATCGTTTCAAGTAATAAGTCATCATTGGGTAAAATCATACATGTACAAGATATCACAATCAAGAAAAATCCAAAAGGATGTTGGTACAACGTAAAACGCCGAATGTCACCAATAAATTAACACACACTTGTATTTATCCATAAACATGAATCGATAAAGTATTTCAACAGATATGCAGACATTTAAGACAGGTAGCGAATAAGACAACGTATTAAGTAAACATTAATAAATCTGACGTAAAAATATCGTAACTAACGGCAAATATATCTTAATCTTAAAGAGACAATTGACTATCAGCATTTATCTAACTAACTACGCGTCACCCACGTTCTTCGTCGTCTAATGTTCCCTACGCACATTCGTTAACAGTTCCGCAATCATTTCCTAAAGTAACTTGTATAAATTAATGGTAACCCGTCGAGTAATGTAGAAAAACTAAAGCTAAGCTACCCAACACTTAACCGAACCGAGTTCCAGCGACAAGCTGAGGTAACGACTGTTTCACGCATTCATATTCATGACTCGATAAGCATTATTGTACTGTGAACCACCGCCAACAACGACCGCCATGCCACTGTAAGGTGTATCAATGCGACGTTCTGGCGTAGCAACTCGACGACAAGAACACTAGAATTAGCTAAGCGTCTGAATTCAATGTACCCAGGAGGGGGCTACGGAAGGTGCGAGGGAGTAGGCCGGAGGCCTCTGCTGACCCAACGAGTCATCAGAAGCCGTGACGCCCCCAGAAGGTAGAGAACTGTGGTAGACCATCTGTTGCTGGCTCTGTTGCTGGTTCTGTTGCTGCTGAAGGCTCTGTTGCTGTTGTTGTTGCTGGTGATGGTGTTGTTGAAGCTGGTGCTGTTGATGCTGCTGCGGGAAGTTGAAGTCCAGGGAACCATCCATCGAGAGCTCGTGCTTGATCACCTGTGAAGAAATACTATACATATGGATGCAGAACTAGTCAAATTTAAGAAAACAAACATATTTACAAAAATCGGTAAATTAAAAAAAAAAAACTATAAGAAAGTGCAACAGAAAAAAAAGACAGTTAAAATGATTTATACTTTTGAAAAATAATGTTAATTCCTAATTGCAACAGAAAGATTTCAAAATTTATGACTTTGTCCATTTATTTATTGGGATCGGACCGGCTTTATCCTGCTTTGGGCATCTTCACACTGGCGTCAGTATACAAGCAATTTGAAGATGTCCGTATCAGGGTAAAATGGGATCGATTTATTTTTAAAAAATTAAGAAAAATAACTAGGTTTAAAGCTTTAAAATCGAAATTTTATTTTTATTTTTTTGTTTAATTTGCCAATTTGTTAAGTACAAGTACAGACATGTTACGTTGCTTTGAAGACAATGGTTCGGAATAGCATATTTACCTCATCCACATTGCAGTCGAAGCCCCCATGCTCGAGAGTCTCAATGTTGATGTTGAGGTCGTCAAGCAGGGCGGTGTTGTTAAGAACTCCCATGAGCTGCCCCATCATGGTGGAGCCGGGTACCAGGGCCTCCTGTTGGGCTCCCATCAGGGCTCCATTCAGCATAGGAGATTCCTGACCTGAATGTGAAGAAGAAAAACATTAGATTAAGATTAATTTTTTTTGAAGCAGGTAATTGGTACCGTAAACCCTTCGTGAAACAATATATTTATACATAATAAAATTCGAGTAGGTTGAAATATTTTGCTTCGCGATAGGATAGAAAGATTCGACTATTTGCTTTGTATTCTACCACATTTTGGACAAAAGAACAGCTGAAAAAATATAGTTATAAATCCCACTGCCTCTTTTGTCTGCAATTTAAAACACTTTAAATTTTCCCATAGCTTTATTTTTTATAAACGAAAAAGTTTCCGAGAAAATTGACCGCTTTCATGTTCCTAGATTAGATGTATTAAAAAAACTCTTGATTTAATGTAAAATTACCGTTTAGTTCTAAATTTAATAACCTTATATCAAAAATATTTTCAGCAAGAGTTTTATTAGACCATGAAAACAAGTATCAAAACATCTTTGATCGAAACTATCGCACTTAGAGCCAATTGTTTCACAGAACTTGAATAATTATGATAAATCAAATTCCAAAGTTAATATTCAATTTAACTTCTGTGAAGGTCGTATTCAAGTTCTGTTATTATTCCACTATTGGGCAGTTATTTAACAATACTTGATTAATAAAAGAACTTGAATAGAACTTTCACGGAACTTAAATATTAACTTTGGAATTGTTCGAGTTACACACTAATAATAATAATAATAACACGGGCTTTCCTCGCAGAAATTAATGGCAAAAGAAGTTGGGGACGCCCGAGGGAGACGTGGCAGGATCAAGTGAATCAAATACTTGGGTAGGGTCACGTCAAGAGTCAGATATCAGAAGAGTATGAAATAAAGTGAATGAAGCAAGGAACTTGGGAGTTGTGTAAAGTTCCATCGGTTAGTTTATCGTCTCTCACCTTGCATCATGTCCGTGAGGTGCTGCTGCGAGTTGAGCGAGCCGGGGGTGAGGGGGGTGCGGGGCGGGGAGCAGGAGGAGGGCCGCCCCCGGAGGTAGGCGGCGCCCCCCGTCTCGGAGGGGTACGAAGGACTCACCTGCACCGATGACGGGGACATGCTCTAATGGGGAACAGACAACACAACACTAAATAAGTTCATCGTTCTCATTGATCAACTATGGTTCGGTCCTCCTGCTGAACTCCGTTTTAACCTCTCCTTATCCACTGAATCATAAACGACGCATGTTACAGAAAGTTGGGTTACATAAAAGTTGTAACTTACTAGGAGCAAAATACCGACTATATTTATAGGTAATTTTTACCTTTGACCTTGAGTTGCCCGATTAACACTTCGTGCTATAACAGGAGAGGCTTACGCAGTATGTTACGGGACTTACTTGACTTACAAACCAGTGATTCCTGACATTATTAGGAGTAAAAAATGTTAATGAAATTTTGATTCCGACATTTTTGATGTATTTTTTTTAAAACTTAAAACATAAAAAAATCAGTAGGTATTGGATAGTTAGGGTCAAGAGATGAGCAGTTACTCAGCTGGGTGACCAGGGATGACAAAATTGTTTGGTTTTAAAGAAAAAAAAATGAAAAAAAAACATAAAAAAGTCACCGGAGACCAAAATTTCGTTAACATTATTTACTCCAAATAATGTCAGTAATCACTGGTAAAAGTAAGTCAAGTACGTCTCTGTGAGGCAAGTGAGGCAAGCCTCATTGGACAAAAAAGCGAGGCAACGTGAGGCAAGCCTCATTGGACAAAAAAGCGCGAAGGTATTTATTTCAATTGTATTTATTTTCTTGGTGTTCCTGAGGTGTTCTCCCCAACCCATGAAATACAATGTAGATAATATTAGTAAATATTTGCATAACATCCTTTATAAGCAGACATAGAGGAAGATTATTTTTTTATAATAATGGTATTCTTAATTGAAATTAGACCAAAGACTATGTTCAGGTAATCAATAATTTTGAATAGACACATTTGTGCACACATATATAATTCAAAGAGAAACTGGGTGCCGGAATCAATACCGTTTAAATTTAGGCTCGCGATTCTTTTTTTTATTTTTCACAAAAACTGAAAAAAAATAATTATTAATAAATTAAATTATTTGTTGATCAATCCCGCACTTATTTTTTTATAATTGTAAATGTACTTTGTTGCAACATTTTAATTAAATGAAAATAATTATGTAACTTTAAACCACTATTTTAATAAAAAAAGATATCTATATGTTTCCGAACTAAAGTTTACTAGATCTGGATACAAAGTAGATCTGTTATTTTATTCCGAAACAAGAATTTATCCGAATGCATAAAGTATTAATAACCAAAAAAAATTAACTAAATTAAATAATTCTCTACAAAACTTTATTTGAAATTCAAACTCATCCAAACCTGATGTAGTTTGGTTTGTAAGTACAACTGTAAGTGTCTCGTTAAATTTATTGAATAATATTATAATCAATACTTTAGCCACTCAGGTATTTTGCAGTTGTGCAAGTTTTTGTCTTAAACGAACTGTCAGATTTATAAAAACTTTGTGTTATTTCCGCTTTGCAATTAAAGCTCTGTAAATGAAATATTTCTGAATGTAGCCGAATATTAAATACTGTTTTTGAAAGGTTTATGAAATAAGCTTTCAAATTGCATTATTACAAATAAATATTAACATTTGTAAATGTTAAGATTTAAAATGCAAACATAAAAAAAATTGTAAAAATGATTCACATGATGTTTTTATGTAAAAACTGTACTAAAATCACGGTTTATGTAAAAAAAACTTATTCTATCGTATAAATGTATAATTAATAAACAATTTTGTCACCTCACTATTTTAACATTTCATACAAGAATATTTAATAAAACTTTAACCATGTCTAACGGCGCGTAGGCGATTTGGCGGGTGAAAACTGTTTCTACAAAATAAGTATTTTTTTTATGTATTTCTATGGACAACTTTGAATACAGATGTGAAGCTTGATTTAATATGGATCTTCTATTTTTTGTTTTAGGGTTGTCACTAGAACAATAACAGAGTTATAATGATTTCTGTGGGAACACACGCATTAGCTTGAAAACAAGCTTATTGTACTTGACTGCTATTTTTATATTGTCGTGTAAACAAGCTTAGGGGGTCGGAACGGTTAATTGAAAAAAAACCAAATGAAATTTTTTATACAAAATAAGACTAAAATTTATTGTGTTTGACAAATTCTTGTGGGTTCAATATAATTCAAAGAATTTAAAAATGGTTAAACTAGAAAATTTTTAAGAATAGCGATTGAAATGGTTTAAAATCCCTGATTTTTAATACTTAAAATAAAATATATCAGGTAAACATCAAAAAGTTGCGAACGAATGAGAACACTTTGTAGTTCAGGCGAAAGTCTCATTAAAACATCATGGATAAGCCTCAATACTTGCAAAACCTCATTACATAGTCAGGTGGTGGCGGTACCTCTCCGTGGTGGATGGGCCGGTGCATGCAGCCGCAGGGCTGCAGTCCGTGGAGGGCGCAGCCGTGCGACAAGAAGCTACGGCCGTAGGCGGGCCCCCCCGGGTAGGGTGGCAAAGGGCCCGTAGGACCGTTGCTCAAGCTGCTAGGAAACCTAGTCAAACATATCACCATTAGCATCACCCTTTATAATCCCACAACACCTTGATGATGAATATTGCTGATGGCGTATTATGATTGACTTGCACTTAATTTTCAATCGATTTTTTTATGTTTAATTTTTTTGGTTAAATTTATTTTTCAAAGCTCCATGATGGAAATGGCGTTGCAATCTCACAATAGTTTAACTAGCCTTTCAAGCATAAAAAGCTGTGCAAATTTCATGACGCTAGAGTATACCGTTCGCGGGAATTTCATGTGCATGAAACATGGACTGCAAAAATGTCTAATTTTAGAATCTATGATCATTCAGAAGGCGAAACTTAAAATAATGCCCGATATTGGTCAAAATTACAGCTGCTGTCGAGTAATAAATAGTTTTACATAAAAATCACCCATGATTGTTTAGTTGTACAGATTAGCTAAAACAATATAAAAATGCATTCATACAGAATTTAATTATGAAGAACACCAAAACATTGAACATCGTATGCAAAAGAAGAGTATATGAATTAATTGAAAAATGAATAAAAAATAATATTATATAGTGATAGACATAGATAGATAAGTAATGTAAATAGATAGACTGTAAAGAAACATATAATATAATAGAAATTGAAATACATAGGTTTTTATGACGAATGAGCAAGACAGTATTAGAAATATAATAAAAGATCGATGCACATAAATACAGTGTTGGTACATTACATACAGTAAAATGTAAATACTTATTTGATATTTTAATAAAATGAATGAGATGCAATTTGAAAAAGATGCAAGTACCTACGAAAAAATGCAAACATGCAAAATGCTGTGCTAAATATTGTGGGTTATTCATAAAAATGCATAGAATGTGATAACAGATGAAACAAATACAGTGGTCAAATCTTCAATTAACATCAATATTTTTATGAGTGAATTTTTTTAAGAGGAAAATAAATCACTTGGTGATTTCCACTGAATTACACATCACATCGAATTCTGGAAATGATTAATATACATAACATGACATCTCGCGTAGTACCTTGAATCATTTTCAAAAGTTTTGATTTCTTTCATTGGTTTATGGATACTTAATACTGTTTTTAACAGATATTTTTTTTTGGTCCAACCCTCCATCTTACAGTGAACATCTTCAGTCTGCGTTCCGAAAAATGTTTTTTTAGGATGAAACTAAACCATTGAACCTAACCTAAACATTTCAAAATGATTCTGGATAAGGCGTAAGAACTTTATGTTGCATTTAATTGATTTGATTGAATGCAATAAGTACTCACGAGTTAAGATAGGGGTCGCTTCCCTGAAGGTTCATGGCATCAGCCAAGTTGCCGGCCAACTGATCGGCTCCAGCGGGCGGGGGGTAGTCTTGCGAACCCCAATCATTCTCACCCCCAAACACCGAGGGGATGGGAGACAGTCTCCCGCAAGATGACGCGTTAGAGGACGCTCTGGGACGATACTCATTGGCTAACGGAGACAACCCAGCCGAGGGCAGGAATCCACCTTGATTCGAGCTGCAGGTGGATAGTTCCGACACCAAGAGACCAGGTTTAAGACGAGGTCGATTACACAACACGATCACATGATAGTTTTGTCCAAGTCCATTTGTAGGGTTTGGTAGGTTGGAGAATTAGTAGAATTATCCAGTAGAGTGGAGAGACGATCAGTGGCGTCATTGTAGGACAACACGGCGAGCAGAAGCGGCAACGAAATAAAAAGAAAACAAAACAAAGATGCAATACTACTGAATAATTAAATACCAAAATTAATACATCTTTCCCAAAAAAACAAAGCACATCACAGTTTTACAAGTCACCACCTCAAAAGATAACTATCTCCAAAGTGCCAACTTATAAAATTGAAATATTAGTTGCACGTGTTTCTAAAGGAAAGTAAAATAAATAATTATATTATGTATGTACTTAAAATACAATTTTATCTATATATAATGAAACATGCAAAATCCTATAACCTCCGTTGCTTCGATCTACAGTGCATAAACAATACTCTTTACCTAGATTGTTTTGAGAGCTTAATTTTCCTAAACTAGTTGCACTACATATTCCTACGTCCACTACTAATGGTGGAAATTCGGTGTTTAAAGTATATTTAGCAAAATTTTACTAAAGTAAAAGGTAGCCATAAAGGAAATTGGTTAACTAAATCATATGAAACAAGGATTGCGGGTTTGGAGGTAATATTTCTCAGTCATTCCGCTGAGTACACGGAAATTGATTAGTATACAGGAAGCCCCAGAATGAAAAACCGTCCCCTTACACCCATTTCTCATGCGGGGGTTGACTGAAGGTGTCCCACTTTCCGGACAAAAAGATCATAAACAGAGAAACGAAAATACCACGTAGAATAATGCCGATTCGTAATCATTACGTGACATTTGTAAAAACCCAATTGAGTGACAAAAACGCTTTCAAGGCGCTCAGAATGATTTTCGTATTTGTAGAATTAAAATTTATACAGAGCTTCTTAAAGAAATCATTATTCATGGATGGTTAGAAGTTTGGCTCTTTATAGAATTTATTTTAATCGAGGTTAGAAAAAATGTGAAAAACGATCAGAATACCAATAAAATTCGGGTTTATGTGTCGAATTCGCCAGGAAATTCCATCGTAGTCATTACAATTATTTTTTTTATAATTAGGTCTTACTAATTTTTTTGGGACCATTTCACCTTGCTGCTCGCATCTTAAAAAATGGTCTGATAAGTCCGGTAACCAGACAACTTAACACTTTGGCAAATCAACACACCTTTGGAAAGTAATGTGAAGTCATAAAAAATCTACGTTATATAAGTTAGGTTAGGTTGTAGGTTATTTTTTCATCACTTTTAATGACTTTCATCACTCTTCAAATGCGTGTCGAAGTGTCACTTTGTTGAGTTGCCATGTAACTGATTTATCCATAGCAAGTTCAAGTCTGGCCCCAATAAAATTAGTGTAACAATAATTTATTTGTAAGCTTTATGGACGCAAATAAGAGACGGGTGTTCGATTTCTTGCGGAACCCTGGGAAATGCTATTAAGTTAATTACATAAATATTCTGTATATCCATATTGCAAAACTAAGAAATAATATTAGGTATTCCTTTTCAATCCTACGCTCATATCGATCTTGAAACACTTCCTTATAAATGAACTTAAGACTTGACATGATAATGCGTTGGTTATAAAATATAGCTAGTTGAATAGTGATTATCATTGTTGCCACAGACTGAAGTTGGACGCAGCCTTGGAAGGTGGGACCTTGACGTGCAAATAATGACCTCAATGAATAATATTTTTGATTGATTGTGTGCTTATGTTGCTCGCAAATTAAATATGCAAACCGAACTAACAAGAATTAACGAATGAGATTCAATTCTCACCGAGAATTCAATTTACAAGTTTTAAAGATGTATCAATAAGGAAATTGATGAATTATAAATGTTCGTGACGTGAAAATTGCACACAAATCAAAAACGATAAAATAATTAATTAATTTTTTTAAATACTCAAATACTCAACGCCACTGAGTAATCAATTTGTTGGAGGCACTAGAAATTTTAAATTTATAGTGATATATAGTAGATTATAAAATTTGATAAAAATAGATAAAATTTTCGATATCTATGGATATGTATTATATTTTATCACCTTCTCCCTAAAAACCAATGTTGCATATAAAAATAAATAAAATCTTTAAATTGCGCATTTATTGACTACAACTAAAACTACAATAATAATTAATTATTAAAATACTATCACTGTAAATCAAACTAAAATGCTTAAATTCTAGGAATTTTAAAATATCAGTGTATGAACAAATGCCAAAATAAAATTGTTTAATTTTAGTTGACTTTAGTTCCTTATCTATATTATATAATTATATCGGAAAATCATCGAATAATCTTATCATCATTTGTTAAACTCGAGAATTCTTGAAAAATTTAAATCAAGGATTTTTTTCAAATAGAAATATCAATGTGTAAATATATTGAGAAGTAATTTTAAAAAGAGGGTCACCAAAAGAGAGTAAGTAAACTTCACTCTTTAAAATAGTTTAACCACTCTGTTCATTATACTTGGGTTAAAATAACGCACACAACAGCAGTAACAACGAGTATCAACAACAATCGTCGCTATTTGCAAACTCGATGGCACTGACTTTATCGCGTGACACTTCAACCTTTCTGATGTCATCTAAGAAAATAAATTATCAGAGGAAAAGTCTGGGATGTAACTGATTTACTTTCAATATCGCTTTTGAATTTAATTCTGCGAGTTTGACATAAACAGACAATTTATTCGATTTTTCGCAATAGCTATAATGTTTATACTAGTGAAGGCAAATGTGACGATGTGTTGTACAGTACCTGTGAATTGGCGGTGAATCGGGGAACATGTCGAGGCCTTCGGAAACAGAACTACTGGGGCTAGGGGTTGCGTCTGCTGGGATTCCACTGCGCATGGCTTCCACCTAACAAATTAAATAAATATTCAGTAGATATAAACGTGAAAATGTGCCCCCTTTCACACTCACACCGGTTAATCAAATGGTGAAAATTCGCGATAGTCTGGAAATCTAAGGTTTTTTTAAATCATTTTTTATTTTTTTATTGTTTTCGTATTTAATTATTGTTGAACTCCATTTTCATTTTTAGTTTTCTATGTTTTGTAATATTATTATTAAATAATAAAAAAAAAACTGTTTGTTTATAAACAAGTTATGGTGTATAATTTTTGTTACGCGTGACAGCAGTTTGATAATGCGATCGGACGGCCAAAACAACTGTTAGACGTTACAAAAAATTTGAGTGAAAAAAAAATTATAAGAAAAATAATAAACAATAATGTTCGTACAGATTTAACTGAAAGTTGAAGCTCCGTCTAAAAAACACTAAAGTTAGATTTTACTACATTATTGAAACAAATTAAATGTTTAAACAATATTTTTTTGCCGAATTAACGTTTTTTTTAGATGCCTATTTATTAAATAAATGGTTAACAGTCCGAAATTTGCAGGGCATACCTACAAAAGCATGGCATACCTACAGACAAAACCCATTAAAGAATTAAAAATACCTAAAAATCTTAATAAAAATTTGGTACCCACTTATAAAATATCGAGTCTGTTAGAGGAAACCCGGTCGCCAAGAAATTTGAAAAACAGGTATTTTAACAAACTGTTGTTGTCACTGTCGCTCTTGCTCCCCCAAATACTGGGCGAAAGGGACAACTGCACTTCAGGCTGATAACACCTGAATAAAATCATCGAAATCGAGGTTTGGTATTCCCCATTTTTCTCAATAGAAGAAAATACTCTTTTTTTTTTTTTTTTTTTATTTTTTTATTTATTTCTATACATTACAGTATTTACCTTTATAATTTTATTATGTTGGGTGTAAGGTAGGTTTGTGAAGGTGAAACTGTGGATAGGTATTGTTGTATGTTTCGTGAACACCTCACTAGGAGAACCTGTGCTGAGGTGTTTACGTGTTTATTTATGTTTATGTGTGACAAGTATTTATGTGTTGTAATATAAAGTTTTATATGTATTTTTTTTTCAAATTTTAACAGTTATTGTACATTGGTTATATAGAAGAGAAAAAAGTATTTAAATATATTAGAGGAATATAAAAAAAAAATTATATATATATATAAACATACACTCTATATCTGTACTTTTGCTTTCTTTAAAATCTATTTTGAATTCTGAACTTATTTTGATATAGTTAAAACCAGGGAATTTTAACGAATTTGGGTTGGTCGTATATATATATAAGAAAAAATTTTGCGGTGGTGTCAAAATCCAGAGAGGAAAATGGGAAATAGGTTTGCATGGACAAAACGCCGCCCGGTTTCCTCTGAGAGACTAAAATGAGAATTGACACTACAAGATAAATGACAACGTGGCACTTTTTTTGTACAAAGAACAAAAAGAGAAAAGGGTATTTTCGGTTTATGCCTGCAGTACAAACTGTTTGACAAACACTGTTTGAGTCTGCCGCGCCGCGCCAAGGCACTTTTTTGTATACAAATCTAAAGTACAGGGCATTTCCTTGAAGTGCCATTCTATAAGATGTAAGATAAATATTGTATTTGGGAAGCGCTAGGGAATTATTTGGTATAAGTGGCTAGATTGAAAATAGGACATTTTACTATTGTGCCAGTTGCAATAAATTTGACATACCTTCTTTTTGACGCGCCCTCTGCGCTTCTCAAACTTAGACGTTTCCATGGAGGCGGCACGCCTGCGCACTGACTTGCCCGGTTTGGCGTCAGGGTTGATCATCCACCACGAGGACTTGCCCGTACCCTCGTTCTGCACGCGCATGAAGCGGTTGTGTAGCGAAAGGTTGTGCCGGATGGAATTCTGGAACAAAATGTTACGGTTAATAAAGTGACCATTTTTACAAAATCACTGATTGTCATTTGCTGAAGGAACATAATTTTAGAACATGGAAAAAGGGCACAGAGACATTGCGGCGGATCAGCGGTTAGTTATATACGGAAAATTTAGAACTGCTATTGTGAGCAAACTGGGGGACTGTTCATATTTGAATGCATGCGGGGGGTATTGTCTAAGATGGCGACCATACCACACACACCGCAAAGATAGGCCATGCAACTAGGAATGTGTAAATTAACTGTCATTTCAACCAAAACCACCTCTACTGATGCCGGGACGCTGAATCAGTGTAGCTTCTAAGGCCCGGATGTTAGAGGGAGCGCGTTAATGTTAAAACACTTAATAATATTTAATATCGCTCGTGTTATAGAGCAAAAATCTCTCGACAAATGTCTAAAGTAGCGTTTAAATATATTGTGAATTTTTTCATACCTTTAACATGTTAAATAACAGAAAAAAGCATTTTTAATAATTTTTGGAGTATACTTAGCAATTTTTTTCTGTCGCGAGAATTTCATATAATTTACCGTTTCGGATCGGAAAATGTACAGATATTTTCTTTTATAAGAACATGCTGTAAATGTAAAATTTTGGAATACGGGGTCTTAACTTTTGTGAGAACCTCCCAATTAATTAATATTATTTTATTTCCTAAAACATTTAAAAATGTTTTAAACACATATATATATTTTTGTTGGAGACGTCTAAAAGGCTGATAAAATCAGTGTCCCGGCCTTGAAATTTATGTGGTTTTGTTTCAACACGGTTTTTGTCTACAATCGATTACACAAACATACAGACACCATAGTTAAGCTCACATCGACATAATTTTTTTACTTGTCATAATTTTTAAGTCTTTTATGAAAACGATATCCAAAAAGTTACCTACCTTCGTGATAAACAAAATCAAAATAATAAATAACTATTACAAAATGTTTCACGATGAGTTGAGTAACTTTTTGGGCATCGTTTCATAAACTTCACTTTGATATAAGTAAGCTGTGCTGATATAAGTAAGCTATATGTTTTACGTATCAGTGAATTGCAGTGTTAAAACTTGTGCAATAAATTATCACAAATAAAGGTATTTTGTGCAGGTAGCACTAAAATGGACGTCAAATCCAAACTGTCCGAATGATCTCATAATTTTTACCGCTGAAATATTTCGTTTTATGTCCCTTATAGTAACAGAGATGTAAAACTTTTGACTATTTGATGCGAGGTAATTGTAATATTTCAGAATTTACGATCCGTCTGAAAATTTAGAGGTTTTAATATCTTTACTCAAGATTTTTTTTAATTACAGGATTAATTTTGCAATATCTCGAGGGGTTTAAACGGCGTCAATGGGGAATTGATGCTTTTAAAAATTACTTGATAGCTTCCGTTACAGAACGTTTTTAAATACATCGAACGAAAATTAATATTGATTCTACATTTAATCTTATCCTGCTTATAATATATTATTTTTTCTTAAAATAGCGTTAAGAGGTTATCTTGAATATTATCTTTAATAGCTATGTATTACACAGAGATTTTTTTTTTTTTACATTAACTCCGCACAGGAGGCCTTGAGGAAAATAATTCCCCTCAGGGCCTATGTCATCTGGGATGCTGTGTGGAGGGTCTTTTTGAGGAGAGGAAGGAATGAACATTGGTCTTGAAGAGACCCATGTTGTAGGAGGGAGGAAACACAGATGCCGGCAAATCGTTCCATAGCCGAGTTGTTGAACTCAAGAACGAGTCGAAAAAACGACCCGTTCTCATGTGACAAATGTCAACCGTGTACATATGTTGGGCGCGCGTTTGGCGTGTCTCCCGACTATGCACCGGTGCCGAAGGGATCAATGACGCTCGTTCCTCAGAGCATCTTCAATTGAAATACCGGTAGAACATGGATAGCATTCCCACCCGACGCCTGTGCTCTAAAGATTGCAACCCGTTCGTTAAGATGGGAGAATCTATCAAACGGACCGCCCGTTTCTGCACAGAGTCGAGGGTATTTTTCAAGTATTTTGGAGCTCCAGACCAGAGGTGGCTGCCAAATTCAACCGTGGGGCGCACTTGCGATTTGTACAGGGTAAGCAGTTGTGTACTATTAAAGTATCTGCGGGCCCTGTACAGTACGCCCAGTTTTTGAGAAGCTAACTTTACTCTGGCTTCGATGGAGCCACCATACCTGAGCTGGAGAGATGTGTTTGAATGAAGATAAGATTTGAGTTATGAAATTTGCGCAGCTTTTTCCAACTGAAATTTACTAGCAACTATAAATAAAGTAGCTCACATCCGTACTAGATATTTGATATACCTTTTGATTACAAAAATAATTTTTCAGTTTGGTTGGGTATTTTGATCTCAAATCCAGAATTAAGATTTGTATGAAACAGGCCGAAACGGGCCGAAATGGGCCGCGCATACATTCCACTTAACGCAACTATTGACAGCTTACAACGGCATTAGTTAAAAATCAGAGAAGTTGCATTATTGATTGTTCGACGATTTATTTTCAATTGTTTATTTAAAGAAGAATCCTGGCATAGCTCAGGATCTGTCATCTTTTGGGGTGTTGGGTAGAAGATCTTTTTGGCGAAAGGAAGTTCTGGGAAGGAAAAAGGTATGAGAGATAGATAGGTATCTGGAGCTCGTACGTATGAATTAATCCACCCCAATGCCGTGCACGGCGACGGGTCGAGAGAGTCCGGCTGGAGAGGTCTAGGTTAGGTTTCCCTCCACCACACCCTCCCGATCCAGCCCGCTATGCAGCAGGTGGGCAAAAGCAGTCGCCGCAGAGACCTAGATAAACCTCACCCCATGATGAACCTACAAACCCGGGCGCCCCTGCTGAGTCAAAGTGTAACTTGGGGTGACCTGTGGCGGGGGGTGTTGATAATCCAAGAAATGGTGCCCGGGGCGGCGGTACCCGTATCCGCCTCCCAAATTGGGAGAAAATTAAAACTCTGGTAAATACCGTGGTATATATTTTCAGATATCATATAAGTTATTATTCTGGATCAATTTTCTATATTGTGGTTTCTTGTATTAAAATAAATATGTATATGTGTATTAAAATAAATAAAATAAGTGTATTAAAATATCTGTTATATGTGTATTAAAATTGTTAAATTGACCTGCTGATAAACTGCTTTGGCAGTTTAGCGGGTGCTTAAAATGCAGATTGAAAAAATAAAAAAAAACTTGATTTGGATCTACGCATTCCATTGGAATGGTAAACTAGGTCCAAAGCCGTAATAATTGAAAAATTGGTCAAATTATCACGAGACTAAAGCGAAAAGTACCAAACAAAACAGTGAGATCTACATTTTCTGTCATTTTATGATGTATAACCTTTGCAGTGCCTTCAGCTCGGGAAGAATAAAATTTTAATACCGCAGTCGTCAAGATTTCTGTTTCAATAAATGCGCCAACGTTCGACTATTGTTTTAACCCGCAAGACGTAAAAGTGGCTTTAACGGCCGACTTTTAGATCCCTTTTACTATTCAAAGCAAATAATGTTTCGACCACAAAGTTAATATCCGTGATCATCGTTCCAAACAATATGTAGGCAATAAAGGCGGCTTTATGGGCTACGGGGGCTGAAAACGGTGATCGGTTGGTGAAACGCCGAGGAACCAACCTGGGAATGTTACGTCCGTTTCAGATCTACAGGCCAATATTGTTCGATATTTTGAAAAAGGGATAAATTCTATTATGCCAGAATTCTGCCTGGTCAAATTTCTAACAGGCAAGAATTCTAACAGGCTAGTGTTGTTATTTGTAGCTTAGTAGAACAGCGAGGAATCAACTAACCTGGGAACGTTGAAACCGATTCAACTACAGACCAATATTGTTTTATATTTTCGAAATATCGGCCAATGTGTTCGATATTTTGCAAAAGGGATAAATTCTATTAGGCCAGAATTCTATCAGGTCAAATTTTCAACAGGCCAGAATTCTAACAGGCTAATGTTGTTATTTGTAGGTTAGTAAAACGAAGAGGAATCAACTAACCTGAGAACGTTGCAACCGATTCAATCACAGGCCAATATTGTTCGATATTTTGAAAAAGGAATAAATTTTATTAGGACAGAATTCTATCAGGTCAAATTTCTAACAGGCCAGAATTCTGTTAGGCTAGTGTTGTTATTTGTAGTTTAGTAAAACGAAGAGGAACCTACCTGGGAATGTTATGTCCGTTTCAGATCTACCGGTCAATATTGTTCGATATTTTGAAAAAGGGATAAATTCTATTATACCAGAATTCTAACATATCAAATTTCTAACGTACCAGAATTCAAACCGGCTAGTAATGTTGTTATTTGTATGTTAGTAAAACGAAGAGGAACCAACCTGGGAATGTTACGTGCGTTTCAGATCTACAGGCCAATATTGTTCGATATTTTGGAAAGTGGATACATTCTATTGGGCCAGAATTCTACCAGGTCAAACTTCTAACAGGCCAGAATTCTGACAGACTAATGTTGTTATTTGTAGGTTAGTAAAACACCGAGGAATCAACTAACCTGGGAACGTTGAAACCGATACAACTACAAGACCAAGATTATTTGATATTTTGATTATGCAAGACAAACATTTCAATAAATCTAATTTTATTACAATAGAATTCTACACGAAAAAAGATGAATAAACGCAATCTCCTATAGAATATAATAATATATATTTTGACATATTATGTTCACCTTGGAGAAGGAATTTTAACAGGTCCGAAATCTGACAGGAGAGAAATCTGACAGGACAGAAATCTAACAGGAGAAAAATCTAACAGGACAGAAATGTAACAGGAAAGAATTTATCATGACAAAATTCTATCAGGCCAATGTTATTCAGGCTGTAAGGAAAAGGACACAGTGTTGCGTTTAAGTAGAGTAACCATATTTCACTATCTTCGTTCGTAGGCT
The DNA here is from genome assembly GCA_936435175.1 of Glyphotaelius pellucidus. Classification (NCBI taxonomy): domain Eukaryota; kingdom Metazoa; phylum Arthropoda; class Insecta; order Trichoptera; family Limnephilidae; genus Glyphotaelius; species Glyphotaelius pellucidus. Next base: position 12,806,736 of record OW386545.1, on the reverse strand, counting down.
ATGTGCCGTGATATAATTGTATTTTAAGGGCAATTTATTTTTAGAGAATTTCAACATTTTTCCATAGAAATTAGCGAATAGGGTGTACCCTGCCCAAAATTCTGATGGGACAAATGTTTTATTTATGTTATATTTTCATAGATCAAGAATTACTTATAAAAACTGTGAACATGAAAAGAATTGTCGGATTTCTAGTTGCAAAATTTGGAAAATTTTGTGTGTCAAATTCTCAACTGAAAACATCTCGAATATTGAATGTTCTCAATTTTGTAATATATTTATGGAATATAAAATATTTTATTTACTACTTTGGTTTTAAAAAAAAATTAAGAATAGGTCCTAAAGATATTAATTGGTAAAAAATTAAAATCTAAATTATTTTAATTTTTATTATTTCATTATTTATAAAACTTTAGGAGAATTTAAATAATTAATCAAAAAACTTAGGAAAAGACATCTATCTTTCACAAGTCCCGAAATTAGTTCACCGATTTAGAATTGTCGATAAAGCGTCTACGTCAGATCCAACGTGCTTTGGAATCATTATGTTTAGATAAAAGTTGTAAAACTTTCATTAAAGAGTAATTTTGCGAAGAAACTATGATAAAAGACGTAAAAAGAGTCGTAAAAATTCATGTGTTTGACCATCATACCCGTACCTGGGTGACTTTTGGCGTTTTGAATGGATAAAACGTAAAATGGGACAAAGGAAAACTACATCAGTTATCAAATCACACAAAAGGTGTCAGAAAACTGCCAAAATAATGTTTATCTGATGGTGATTCGTTATTTTCAAACACTTTCTCACCGTAATAATTTCAGAGTTTTTTTATTATTTTATTTTTGGAATGAAATATTCCCAAAAAAGGAAAAGCAGTAATTTTGATAGATCTCGCTTGAGGAAGTATTTTTTAGGGTGACCGGACAACTCGGAATGAAACCAACTCAGAACCATCTCAGATAAGTCATTTAGAGTGATAAAAAAATATAAATGAAAAATTGATTAAATAGGTTACGTTAGGTTAGGGTTATCGGCTAATTTAAAATTATTTTTTTCATAGCTTTTGATGACTTTTCAAGGAGGTGTTGAGTTGAATTTATTCTCAGTTAGCATGGAACCATTTTTTAGTATGTTTAAATAAACCTATATGGGTACATAATATAATACCTTTACGTTAAGTAAAAAGTAAAAAATAAAAAATAAACTTATTCTAAAGTGTTTCTTGTTATTCTCAAATATTTAACGATATATAAAACATACAGAAAATACAAGTATTAATAACGAAGTTTAATTTCAAGTTCTGTAAAAGTTCTGACCAAGTTTTGTTATCATTTTATTGGTTCCATGCCAACTAAGAATAAAGTCAACTCAACATCTCCTTGAAAAGTCTTTAAAAGCTATGAAAAAAAAAATTAAATTACCCGATAACCCTAATCTAATGTAACCTAATTTAACCAATTTTTATATATATTTTTTTATCACTCTAAATAATTTATCTGAGATGGTTCTGAGTTGGTTTCATTCCGATCACCTATTTTATTACGGGTCAATTGCTTCCCAGAACTGAAATAATGGAACTTAAAAATGGCTTTCAAAATTTTTAAAATTAACTTCGAAATTTAACGAATTGTTCAAATTTGTGAAAAATTTGGCCCCAATAAACTAAAATTTTCAAACTTGCTAAAAGTTTTGGAAATTATTATGAAATATGGAACATTATCAAAATTTGAAAGGTAAAATAAAAATAAATCAGAATTCTGTGTAGCAATATCCAAAGCAATAAATCACCAACCGCAAATACGTTAAAAAAACTGAGTAAATAACTAAAGTTTGAATGAACATCACATCGGTCTAACTTGTAACACTTTGAAATAAATCCGGAGAAGGTAAAAACTTCATACTTAATCTAAAATTAAAGGTAAGGTGCCATGTCCATATGTCCAAGTACTTATGTTCGTAAAAATACAGACATCATAAAATATCTCCGGAGAGCACTTTATCCGAGACGCCGTCTTTTTTGTTCTCCTGAAGAATGGGTACAAGGCGTCTCTGTAACAGGATTAGTCGGATATTTCCAGATTTGACCCAAATATCCAAGCCGTATATACATCCCCGCCCACCTATTAATTCAAATGTTCCGGGGAAAATATAAAATGATAAAGATTCGTAGAGGCAGTGCACTATCTCTCACCTAAGTTTTTCTTCCCTTTATCTTACCTACAGACCTGAGTCTCCTTCCTTCCTTCCTTACCTCTGCTACTAGTGCTCCCCGCCACCCTCTCTCCCCCGTACAGGCGCCAGGGTACCTACTGACATCCCTACGAGGAAGGTAAGACTGGTCTGTGCCAGGGGAAACTATTCTATTGATGAATTGGCCGCCCCGTGCTAGGTACTCCGTGGCATCAAAATTTTGCAATGAAAAATTCATCAAAAAGGTATAACAACCGTTTTATTGAAAATCTATATATTTAAAAAAGAGTGTTTGTGGCGGGCGGCGCGAATTTGATTTTTATACAAATCTACGGTTACATGGCGTACTGTACAGGACGTACTGTACAGGACCCGCAGATACTTTAATAATACACAACTGCTAACCCTATACAAATCGCAGGTGAGCCCCACGGTTGAATTTGGCAGTCACCTCTGGTCTGGAGCCCCAAAATACCTAAAAAAAACCCTCGAATCTGCAGAAACGGGCGGTCCGTTTGATTCTCCTGACTTAACAAACGGATTGCAATCTTTAGAGCACAGGCGTCAGGTGGGAATGCTGTCCTTGTTCTACCGGTATTACAATGGAAGAAGCTCCGAGGAAGTAGCGTCATTGATCCCCTCGGCACCGGTGCAGAGTCGGGAAACACGCCAAACAAATGAGAACGGGTCGTAAAGCAGATTCTGCTACTTGTTCATGAAATTTTGCACAATCGACGCTCAAAATAAAAAGAAAATTACTGTTCACATCTGATTTCGAAAACTCTGCTTAAATCCCGGGCAAAGCCGGTACTTCAGCTAGTTTAAAGCTTTAAAAAGTGACAATTGAATTAAAGTTTTCTTAAACTCATAAATTGGCATAACATAAGTAAATAAATAAATTTGAGAATTAATACTAGGTAAAAAAATAAGGTACCTGCTTCTTCTTATAAACCAACACTTATTAACAAAAAAATAATATTTATGAAGAAAATTTGTAAAATGTAGTTTCACTTAGCACGGGAAAAACTTCTCTTTCGAAATCTACCTATGAAATAAATACCTAAGTATACCTAACAAAAGTGCTACATACCCGCAGATATCATCGCGGAATGCCAGTAGCCGAAAGGGCCCAAGTTTGCGTCCAAATCCAGCCGAGAGTCGCCCCTCGGCGGGAGGAGGTTAAGTTTATAAAAGTTTGCAAGTTGATGGAGCTTTTTTGGGCGATTTCTCTTTTTCGGGTCGAAAGCAGGCGCCGGGAATCCTACGATAGACATATTCACGGGGAAACTTGCTAACGCCACCGTGAAAAACTTTTCCCGTTTCAATCTTCTGCCAGATATATGTATTTCTGAAATACTCACCCGTTAATAACTATCGTTAATCCGGGCGCTGCGTGAATTATCGTCAAAATGCTTTAGCCGTCCCCGCCAAGGCCCCCCTTCCCCACCGCCCAACGGCTTTATGAAGAATTATGTCTTTGGAAAAGTGTTTTAAGTTATTTTTAATTGATGGCAACTCCAAAAGTTACAAAAGGGGCCAAAATATTCGCAGTATTTCAATCCGAAATATATAGGAAGTAACTTTTATCACGCATAGACACAAATTGTTAATTCTATGTATTTTAATGTATTTTGGCAGTAATTTTTAAGTAAAATTTCAACAAATTAACACACTTTAAGGCGACAATACACCCTAAAATATATTCAGAATATAAACTATGTAAGTAAAGAAGCCGTGTATACAAATTGCAATCCGTGTATTGGACGGATCTACTGTTGAAATTGCCCTATCAAAGAAAAGAATAAGAAGACAAATAATGTGGGAATCTTAACGACGTAACTGAAGAAAGCGTGTAAACAAATGTACGTCCGCGACGCGGCGTTTAGACGTATTAGACGAACGTACGGTCGAATTTGCCGTAGCGGGCCTGGAGATTCGACCTTTCCGCCGCGTTCATTTTAATTAATTCTGAAGAATATGTTACAAAAAATCAGATGTTTCTAAATGAATCGCTCCCAAAGTTATTAATTCATCGTCTAGAAAAATAAAATCTGGTGTTTACCGCTAACCTTGTAGTTGAAAAACTGATAATAAAGTTTTAAAATAGTTGTACGTAAAATATATTAATGGTAATGGTATTGTTTTTATTAATTTTAAATACAAAGAACTTACATCTCCAGGGGTCTGTTGGAGTAAAAATGTTATTATAGTTACGAATTCGCCGGAAATGATAACCATGTGAGTTTTGAGCCAACAAAAATTATTAGGGTTGTGTACCGCCTTAAAGTGGAATACATCCAAGTAAGTTCTGGTTTCCAAAAGTAATGGTAAAATCCGGAGAGCAGTCAGTAAAATACATTATGTAGATATATAAATTATGTAATAATCGCCACCTGCCATTGAAACGATGGTACTCTACTGAGTTCGACAGCCATAATTTACAATCGTTATTATAAGCATAAATAACATTAAATAAACTACCAAGTAACGGAACATATTGGCAGACTGAGTGGGCTGTAGTTTAGGAAACTTGTCCTAAAACCCGATTCGCATAATGTGCACAGTCCTTAAAAAATCAGCAGAACAATCATCAAAAGTGACAAGAGAGAATACAGAAGGTTGCAGTTTATGCAAGGAAATGAAGCATACCCGCTAGAGATTCTGCTGAAGATATATGATTTTGATTAGCATTCATGTTTCTTAATGCGAATCTGGCTTAGTAATTTAGTACTAGGAAGGTGTGTGTCATGGAGGTTGAACTGGCGCATCACTCTGAGGACTCGTGGGCTTAAAGCTGCAATAAGAATAAGAAAACCTACTTTCAGGGCCGAATGGTGCCAAGAGGTGCCGGGCAGTAAGCAAATCACATAATAAAATTACTTGGATTTGAAATTAATTGGAAATTGGAAACCCAAAACAAGGACCTTGGGCAAACCGTCCTTAATTACTTGGATCTATAAAGGTGACTGAGGAATGGCATCAAAGTTTCAAATTCCTTAAAAAAAAACTGCGTTATATTTCTTTGATATTCTACGCGTTTTTAACTAGGCCGGGTAAAGATAGAAATACAGACTATTCAAGGTGTTAAGGGACGTAACAAAAAATCAAACAAAAAAAAATCTTCCGCATGTCGTCACTGGTCACTCAGCCGAGTAACCGACCAACCCCTTACCCCGCCTCAACTGTCCAACAACTACCAGTTTTTTGATGTGTTTGTAGAAAAAAAAACATCAAAAATGTCACCGGGGACCAAAATTTTATGTAAAATTTATACTCCAAAAAATGTCAGGAATCACCGGTTAAAGTGAGTCAAGTACGTACCTTAACACCCTGAATAATTTGTAAACAATAAACATTTTTTCTTGTGTCAATATTAATAAATTTGAACTTTCTAATACTTTCGTCTATTTTTGACGCCCCTCAAAAATAGGGTGTCCTGTGCTGCAACCCTAAACTTTTTTAAATCCGGTCCTGCCCACATTATTGTAGTGTGGATGCGAAAATGTAACTTAAGACATGACTCATTAAAATGAAATATGCCGCAAAGCCACTTATAGACTATGTTAATTAAAGAAGGTACAACAAAAGCGCAACACAGGAGTTCTTGGGACACGTGACGCACGTGGGCAGAGGATCGGACCTTGAATGATAATGCTGAATAATGATGGTGATGATGATTCTCGTTCACCGCCTCAGGTAAAACAGTCATCAGTTCAGTTCTGCGGATGGCACAAATAAATTATAGAAACCTCTATTAAATTGATGGTGTAGGCTGTGACGCAGCCAAAAGCATTGAACACTGCTTATTAAGGTACCTATCTAGAAAAAAATGCTATTATTAATGTTTTAGGCATACGGTAACGCTTATTAAAACTATTTCAACCATTCAGAAATTATTTAGAACGTAACAACTACACTTTAATGCGTACAATTCTTATGACTTTTACGGCTTTAACTCTCAATTCACTTTGAATGTAATCGCAACTTATTATTGTGTCGCGCGCTAGAATTAACAAAAACGTTTTTCTTTTGTGAAAAAAAACCACACAAAATCGTTAAAGAAGACCTAAAAATTCTTCTTTAGAATGGAACTCTCTACGTTGAATATCTGCTCTTTGAATGTAACAGGAAATATCTGGTATCATGAAAATTGCATAGCTTTTGCCGCGTAGAATTTATAGGCGAATGAAGCTAATTTCTCATTTACATCATGACCTATAGAGCTTTAACCCCTCACATTTCGGAAGGATATTACTAGCCACAAACATCAGAGCTTCTGAAGGACAAATCTGCCCGGGGCGTTCGTACATTAGAAAAGTAGTTTTATATTTTTTTCTATAATGCCGAGATATGTGATGTTTTCGTCGTTGAAAAGATAAATAATTATCATTACCAGTTTGTCTCAAATATTTACACTTGATTCCATTGATAAAATCAAAAAAATTGTAAAAGTGTGTGATTACAAATTGGAGGAATTTTTTCGTTGATAGCTGAAAGTAAAAATAATCATTTATGTATATATTTTTATATAACTGGCGTAAAAAGCGAAGTGGCCGTTTTCACACTAATTTCATACAGAAAAGGAATGTGTTTTCTATGGAACTTAAAATACCTTGGAAATATACCTTGGAAAAGTCATTATGAAATATCACCGTGTCGTTGTGACTTCTAGGTAAAAATATTTTAAACTGTGCAAAAATAGACAAGACACCCTGTTATTCGCTCCATATTCTTTAATGTTTTAATCTCTATATATATATTCGCACCCGAGGGATACCAGTGGCACAAGTAAAAAAATGCATTTTTGAAATAAGTATGTAGAAATGTTCCTGGATATCTATTCTATCTTCGATAAAAAAGGCACAATTTTAAAAAATGTTATTGTGGCCTAAAAAGCGAATATGCCGTTGTCGTATAATAATGTTTTACTCGAAGTCAAGCAAAAATAGTGGCACAATGATCATTGTAACACTATTATAATAATAAACCTGATAAATATTAATAAACTGCTTTTCAACTTTTGTGAAATAATGTATTTTTATTGGTTAAAAAACTGATTCAATACACTCAAACGAAATATTCAAACTGCTCTTCTGAAAAAGTAGTTATTTGAATTGTGCCATTGTTAAACCCCGGGTGCCATAAAATAGTTAAATATGGCGAAGCCTGGATTAAGCTACAATTTGATTAAAATTCTTTGGTAATAGGCTACGGAACTCATACTCTATTAACGAGCATTTCTTTCAACGGAATGGCACACAATATAAATAAAATAAAATTCAACATTTCGGGTAAGGCGGAAGACCATGAGATTAGCACATTATGGGTCATTTAAATATTCAAAATGTACTGGGAACATTTATTGAAAAGTCCAAATAAGTGATGCCACTTAACCGGCCAATTACTCGCACGCGACATGGATAATAAATGTTTTTGGACATTTTTGAGTTAACTCGGAAGTCAAATCCGTTTTCGGAAAAAGAAAATCGCTCGCCGGATACACGGAAGCTTTAAAACGTAATGAAGTTGACGGTACAACTGTTAACCCAATCTAAATTGTTCATCGGGGTTCAATATCATCGGCAGGATTACATAAAAGCATCGTACGGCTTAAATGAAAACTCCTACAATGCATTCTAACATAGGGTGGTAACAGAACACAGATTAATTTTTAGATTTTTCTACTTAAATCTGTCTTTTACCCCATTTTCTTATATTTTACCCGCCATGATAGGGACGTCCCTGAATTATTTATTTATTGTTTGAAACATTTACCACTAATAGAATTGCCGTTGGGATGTACATAGATATTAACACCCCAATTAGAAATGTTCACAGCATGAGAAATCAATCAATGTTTGGATGTTACTAGACGGAAATGCTTGTGGTGATAACAGAAATAAATAGTAGTGTCAAATATAAAACATAATCTGCAGGGAAAAAGAAAAAAGAAAGAAACAAAGAAAGGGTATGACAATAAAGCAGCTACATAACTGTTCTCCACGAAGTGTCATGGTAGGAGTTTGACAATTTGTTTTTAGAAATATGTGAGATTGTTTGCGTAGATATCTATATGGTCACATTCAATGGTATTATATAGACGACACATTCGAGACAATGGATTGAAGTATGCAATATTGTTATTAAATAATTCAAGATGGAATATTTTATGCTGGATAAAGTTTACATATTGAATTTAATCATAATATTATTGATTATTGTTATTGTCGCTATTCCAAATTCCTGTAATATTAAAAAATCTGTTTCTGAAAAAATTAGGAAAATTTAAATTAAAAAAAATATACCGATTTAGGAAATGAGATTAAAAGAATTTGGCATTCTCAGACTATAAAAATATTACCATTTGTTATTTCGCCTACTGGCATTATACGTAGCTCTCTCATTCAAAATTTAGGCTTATTAGATTTGTCAAAGAATCTTTATATTAAAATTAAAAAATCAGTCATATTAAATACACGTAGGATTACGAAAGATTTTAAAAATATTTATATTGAGGGATCAGTAGGGTTTATCAGTCCAAATAGGAGTTCTATCGAGCCGAACCCTCTGATATGAAAATATCTGGAGTCAGTGAATTATTTTCCCATTTGGTCTCTGGTAGGTTGACATGTTGTTCTTGTATTGTTTTGTATTTATTATACTTATACAGTGCAATTGCATAGCGTGGATTGACTAGATGCTCATTTGTGGAAAAGTGTGTGGAAGGGTTAAGTTTTTCCTGTGGGGAACCAAACCCGGACTTAACCCGGACATAAAGTCAAAAGAACAATAGGGAATGTGAGACATGTCTGAAAGATGTTTAATTTGTGTAGAATGTATGGGTATTATGATTGAGATGTATTGCACATGTAAGGATCCATAGGGTTATTTGTTTTTTGAAGGTATGGAGTTGGGTTTCGGTTTTTAAGTTGTCAGGGGAAGATTGAAGATTTTAGAAACTAGATAAATGAAGTGTACCGTAGTTTGATTGTAGTTTAAAAAATAGATTAGACATACGAAATTTTCGATGAAGTTGATATATTTTTAAGACATTATTCTCAATGAAGAATCATGCAATACGCATTACCATTTTATAAGCTTTTTGTAGAGAATTAATACCAGTTAGAGCACAACACAAACTACATAAAAAACCTTTGAGCATGTTAAAAGTACTTAAATTTATATTAGCAGAAAAGTTATTGCGAGAAAAAACACAAATAACGTAAATTTTTTAATACTTGGTCATAAAATAAATAATTATTTTTATCATTAGAAATTATGTGTCCGAATACTTCTCTGTATTTCCACGTATTTGGTCTCCGTGTGTTATATTATTAAGTACGTATGCAGGTACATCACTAGGAATAAAGATATCAGGCCGAGTATTGTTCTGTAAATTCATCAGAAAGCCGATAGTGAAAACCTTATTTAATTGAGCCGTTTCACTGAGAGAACAATGGGGGTGAATTAGAGCACCTTGACACGGGGAAGGGAAACCGCTGCTCAAAGCATTCTTATTAGGGATTTGTTAATACTTGTAAATCTTTTCAGGCTCTAAATTGATGAGTATAATTTTAATTGAGCAAGAAGGACAGCGTTTAATTTGAGCGTTCATCACATCTGTCGGAAGCCTGGCTCTTCTGACACTTATCAGGTCGGGCGGGGCTGCTGGGAGAAAGAAGGGGTAGAGTGGGAGTAGGGCGGGGGAGGGACGGATGCGGCAACCCTCGCGTGGGTGAGAGAGCCTTCATCTTAAAATTATGCTGTCAACGCAAGTGACAAATCGAATTACGCGAGTTACTGAAAGATTACGAAGAATGTCTTCCAAGCGTTATTTAGCATATTAGATAGCGGCGTGACTAGAGCAGGAGCAATTTTCTTGACAAGTCGATGAGAATACTCGGGCGTCGGAAATTAACTTGCGCGTCGCGGCGCTTGTGATTTCACGGTGCGGGCGTCTATCACGTGACAAGCCAACATCTAACACCTGTCAGCCGGCGCGGACAGATTAACCTAATCAGCTGCACGGCCTCTCAGTCCACAGCCCTACAGCAGGCTCTGTTCTACCGCCCACCACCATTCATTCAATTTAACGCCGAACTCTCGAATTTAAATTCCGACAAGTATCTGATTTAGTTATTCAAGCCACAAAGCCGCAATTAAGATTTAATCAATCTGAATTCAAAGGGCGAAGATTACGCAAAAATAAAAACGATTACATTTATTACATTTTCTTTATGAAGGCCTACAGTTTTTTCAAAGCGACGAACATTAAATCATATTTTTTGATATACCCGACTCCAATAATATAACTGTCGGATTTCTTAAAAATGCTTCCACAAAAACAAAAAAAGACATATATATTAATTACAAACCTTCGCATAAAACAGTAAAATATATTTATTCATCCTGCCAATTTCCATTCACGGAAAATACATATGATATCGGAAGAAACAGAATATAATTTATGAATGCGTGAAAAATTAAAAGAATAATACCGGGAATATTCAGAGAAGGTATACACGGGGAATACGAGTATAATAATATGGAATCCCACGCACGAATCTAACGAATAAGGAGGAGAAGGAAATAGGAGGTCTAGTGAGTGTTTAACCTGATTACACGAAGAGTGATTTGTGTAGAAGAAAGGCAAGCGTTGCCAAGGAACGCGTACAAATAAAATATACAGCGAACTTAAATAATTACAGAGTGTTCCCAGAAAAACTTAACTATAAAATTAATAAATATATATTTTTAAATGCGAGATACTGCATCACCTTCACCCCTATAGGAGGCTGACGGTCATCAAATGTTCACCCTGTAGATTGCCGCCCAGCAAAATTGAACTCTTGTGAGTGACGTAAGTTTCGAAGGCTGTCAATTGGGTGATCGTTTATTACCTTATGATACGTTAAAAAAATGTGGGTGTACTTTTCAAATCCGATAAAATTTCGCAAATTTTTATCATTTAACGTTGCTTACAAAAGCTTTTATTACAAAATTGCAAACCAATAATTACAACCGTCGGTACAATATATTTTGAAATTAATCAATGATTAAATAATTTTTGCTTTAAATACTTAAAGTTCCGCAAAAATCTCCACAATTTTCTGCGAACTATAGAAAACAACGAGTTTTAATTTGGGTTTATTATTTACAGTAAATCATTTCACAAAAACAATTTTGTCAATATATTTTTTTATTGTTTTTTTATTTTTTATTTAAAGTACCTACATCAAATTTAATAATCAATATATATTATAAAAGAAAGTGTACTACAATGTCGCTAAAACTCAGAAACGAATCCCGATACGATCAAGGGACTTATATGGTAGCCCTCTATCCCCCATCCATGAAGAAGGTTCCCGTTTTTATCTGAAGGGCCTGCTTTTGAAGATATATGGCCTGGAAGTTTCGCCCTCTGCGAATTTCTAGAATAGTCCAGAACATTCGAGAGCATTCCACAACATTCCAGAACATTCTGGAATGTTGTGGAATAGTCTAAAACGTTGTGGAATGTTTTGGAACATTGTGAACCATTCAAAGTCTTTTTTTATGGGTGGGGCTACCCATTGGTAGGGTATACATGTATATAAAGCAGTCGTGGGTTCGAACGTCAGTTCAATCTCATATTATCAACTCTGAGCTCTGAGCGAAGCCGGGTACCCCAGCTAGTATTCTTATAAAGTTCTGCACATATTTTAATTTTTATTGTTGTGACAGCTGTTTTGGCATTCAAGACCATTATCACGAGCCACACTGAGACGAACTATTTATTTGATTTTATTTACTCATATCTTATTTTTATTTATATAACGTTTAATATGATTTAATAATAATTTCAGTAAAAACAGATTTACTTAGAAAATCAATTGTGCAAGGCATTTACCGTTAAAATGTTGTTTTTCCCTCTTTCTAATGATTGGTTTAATTGATTCTAATGGAAGGTTTGTCTTAATTGTTTTACAATTATTTAAGTTATTACCTTTTCGTTATAAAAACGAATGAAAAAGTGTTTTGTAAAAAACTGAATTATTACAAGAAATGTTGTTTCGCTTAAAGGTACTAATTAAACATTCTTAATAAGAATAAATATAATAAACAACAAATCATGAATATTTTATTTATTGGTAAAGTTTTTGTGTAACTTATGAGGATTTTACCCATCAATATAATATTTAAACATTGAAGAAGATAATATTCATAAATATTAACGAATAATGAAATAGAACCCAAAACAGAAAATAAAAAAGTCAATAGTTGGCCCAAGACATTTTCTACATCTAGGTTGAAAATAAATTTGTGTAGAACTTTGTAATCATACTAAAAGATTGACGCCAAAAATATTGGAGAATTAGTTGAGGATAACGTTGGAATTGATTGAAATAATATGAGATCGACAAAAATGACCAACTAATCAAGTCACAATGGCCGAGTGGTTAGTGCGTTGTCCCGGTGAGACAGAGATCCTGAGCTCGATTCCCAAAGGCAAAGAGTCGCATCTTTTTTTGTGTATTGTTCTGTTTCATGTGTGGTTTTTATTTTTTTAAATTATGTTCTTCACTGATTAAATAAATTTTGATTTAATTTAAATCGTTGATTTTAAACGTAAAATACTCTCTTTAAAATCATGTTCAAGCTTATACACGTAATATAGAATAAAGGATCTCTCCACCACCCGGTAGGAAGTACTCGAGCATTCCTTTGGAAAAGTGGCAAGCGTTTCAGAGGCAAATTAGGATAATCGTGTAAGTGGCAAGGGCGGCGGTACCTCCCACCCTCCCACCCCTGGCCGCCTACTGTGATATCGACAACAGCTGAATAACCGAATAGGGGTAACTTTTACAGCAGTTCCCGATGAATCAACTCCTTCCTGAACTCAACAAGCGGAAGTTAAGTCTATCAGTTTCGGTATCATCTTCTATCTATTAATGGCCCATAAATGGAGGCTTTCATGTCTTTTCACGGAGCATTCAAAGTGCTGAATAGTTTAATAATCAAATTTCAGTGGAACGAACGAATACATAAGAGCGGATGCCACATTCAAAGCAATGAATAGATTCGAACATACACAGTAAAATCTCTGATAGGAAGTGATTTACTTGTCGTGATGTCATGCAAGGGTGAATAGTTTTACTTAACTTGTTTCTTCTAAGAATTCATTGATACATGATATATAATGGTTGAGGGGTAAGGCTTTCGACTAGCGATACGGAGGTCACGGGTTCAATCCCGGCATGCGCAAGTAAACTACATTTAATTAATTTGTGTTGTTTAAACAATATTATTTGTGAGATGTTCCAGAGTGCAAGATACTATTTCAAATGCCCTTGTGAAATACCACCATTCATAATTGAAATATTGCTTGAAATGGTTTTAGCCGTATTTGATGGCCAGATCGGAATAGCCAAGTACTTCCCCTCCTCTTTCTCCCCTCCACTATCTTCAGCCTCACAACCAATTGAGGATGCCATAGTCTCACCGGCTACAGACGATTGGGAGCTGTTCCGACTTTTGTGTGGTATTCAAATATTCAAAATTAATAATACTACAAGAACGGGTAAGTTTTATATAAAGATTCTGCAAAAAATATGGCATCATTAAAGAATTAAATATTATATCCAGATATAATTCCAAGATGGTCTGATTCTTCCGCAAAACTGTTCATTGTACAGAAATAAAAATTATTTCATAACTTCCCCCTTTTTCAAGGTAAAAGAGAATATTCCTCTGTTCATCTGGAATGATTCAATGAATTCACTGAAAGGGGGTTTTAACAGAAATAAGGGATAATAATATACATTGCGGATATGCATATTTTATAATCTGCCGGAAAAAATTAAATACATTTTTACAATTAATTATTACATATCTATTCTCTAAACGAAAGTATTAAATGCTATTTGCGTAGTAGGCTTTTGTTTATTAATTCAACAAAAAATACCAAAATTTAATAAAAATTACAGAAAAAACTCATAATTCCCAGACATTATACGTTCTATCTTTCAAAAATAAACTAAATAGCAATTAAAGTTAATATCTAATCTTAAATGAAACATAAATGATTCCTTACTTTTTAAAACTAATTTCAGTCCATTTTGAATTTAAATGATTGGTACTTTAGATATATCTACCTACACGAAATGAGATAATCATATTCAATTTTTCGGTAAAAAGCGTTTAAATAAATAAAATTATTTAATTGATTCACAATAATCATGTTACTTCTAAAAATCTTAAAATGGTGGATAAGTAAATATATTGCCATTTTGAATTAAAATGATTGGTACTTTAGATATTTCTACACACACAAAATGAGATAATCTTTTTCACTTGTTCGGTAAAAAGCGTTTAAATTAATTAAATTATGTAAGTGATTTACAATAATCATGTTACTTCTAAAAATCTAAAAATGGTGGATAAGTACATACATTGGTCTTCCACAAAAGTGAAAAACCACAAAAAGCGCCCTCTATTTTATAATTCCCCGTCATCGCAATGATATTAATAAATTATTCTTGTAAGACAATAAAAAAATCCACCCCAAAGGTAACGGGAAGTGGCGGCTGGATGGGGGTGGTTGGGAGTTGCCACCCAACCCCCCGAGAGTGGGGGTGGACCAGCGTGGCTGTAAATTGTCGCCCTGTCAGCATCAGCGCTCACCGGCGCCAGGCAGCGGCGCCTAAAGGTGCTCCGACGGGGACGCTGCCGCCGAAATCTGCTAAACTTTTGCCCGCCCGTAGACGACACTTTTCAAATGCAAATCAAAGAATGTTCGCCACTCTGCGAGTGCGTGACGCTTTTCATTAATCACATTAAAAGATTGATTTATTAATCAACTTTTAAAGATTTATACAGAATTCATAACGGAATGGAATAAGAGAAATTAAAATTTTAACAATATATATAATATACGACGTCAAAATATTATTGGCGCTACTCGCCACTTGGATATTTGGGCGTTTTGTCCAATCAGCTATTTGGGCGTTTTCTCCTACCTACTGAGCTTTTTTTAGGCATTTTAATTTGACGATCATTAACAATGTTGTTTAATTTTTTAAGATAAAAGAAGCATTATTTATTTTGGAGTAAAATGAGGAACGGGTGGGCAATTGAAATAACAGATTTTAACTCGTGGTTCAAAAATTCCAAATGAAAAATAAACAATGATAAATAAATAAATATTGAAAAAGTTTGAAGATTTCGTGTTAAAAAAAAGCACGAAAAAGCATAAATGCCGGCTTCTCATTAGATACAATGATTTACCGGAATATTTTACTTCCCAGAAATATTACTTAAGGTACATCTACCCACTGGGTTTCACGCGTATATTGCAAAACTTCCAATTCGCGAAAATTAGAGGAAAAGTGAGATTAGCTTTTCTTTTGCTTACAAAGATTACATTGTAAAACGTATTTGGAAGGCGACAAGACGGGGGCAAACCGAACGCAATTAAATAAAATACACAGAATAATATAAAACATAAATAAACAAATAACATTAATAAAATAACATACCCCTCAAACCCACAACCTTAGCTTAATTATGGGGTACATATCAACAAAACTAATTTCTGTTGTCCGTGCGTGAAATGTTGGTTATTAGTGCGTGAAAATTTTCACGTTTAATTAACTCAAATTTGATTTTAATTTAAGTTATTTTTCAAAATTGGAACTGAAATTTTAGAAAAGCGAGAAAAAAGGCATATCTATCTATAGTCCAAAAGTTTTTCTCTGAAACGTGCATTTCTTTTGTTAATTATCTTCACATTTCGAAATAAGTTTACTAATGATGTTCATTCGAAAGGTAAATTTCTGATCGACTCTCTAATTTGCCGACAAAATATAATAAATCATGTTAAGAGGAGCGTATGCGCGGCCCATTTTGGCCAGTTTCATACAAATCTTAAATTTGGATTTTAATCAAATTACCCAACCAAACTGAAAAATTATTTTTTTAATCGAAAGGTATATCAAATATCTAGTATGGATGTGAGCCACTTTATTTCTTTTTGCTTTAAATTATAAAATACAGGCCGTTAAAGATTTTTGTGTTTGATAATTTTAGAGGCAACTTGGGCAATTATTTGTGAGTAAATGAAAAACATAAAAAAAAATTTTACTATGTTTATTTTACAAATAAAATAAAAAAAATGAATGGGGTTATATAATTGATGAAAATAAATTATTAAAAATGCATTTTTTTGGGTAGTAATTTTAATGTATAAACGACAAATTTTTGTTCCGCCGCAAATAGGTAATTTGTATTTTAAATTTACACCTATCAAAATGATTTTTTTATTGTTTTTCATTTGCACACACATAATTGCCAAAGTTGCCTCTAAAATCATGAAACACAAAAAAACTTTGGCACATATCTGATAATATAAAGCAAAAATAAATAAAGTAGCTCACATCCGTACTAGATATTTGATATACCTTTTGATTACAAAAATTATTTTTCAGTTTGGTTGGGTATTTTGATCTCAAATCCAAGTTTAAAATTTGTGTCAAACGGGTCGAAAAGGGCCGCGCAAACGTTCCAAAATAAGTTATATATAATACTTTCAGCTTCCTAAATCCTGCATTTATATTTATATAATAATGACATTACTACTGGAATACATAATTTTGAAATAAATTAAAAATTATTTTAAACTACGCATTAGTAAAATAAATTATAAGCCTCTTTCAAAATCGATTACTTACTATAGCAACTTAAGATAACAGTCGATAAGGAAGGAATCTTTACATCTTCACGATATTACCCCGGATTTCCACGCGGTTTGGTCCGAAAAGAAAGAAGAAAAAAATATGCGAAACGTAGTCAAAGTTTTCTATAGGCGCGACGTTTCACTTTCAATTAGAGTGAGAGTTGTTACACAACTTCTATGCGGAAATTTTCTTTCCGTGAAAATTTCCAGTCTTTCGTATTCGTGGAAAGTAAATTTCTTCTAACGTAATTGGTTAAAGAAATTGTAAGAATCCTGAAAACTATGTTATTATTTATATTAAATTTAGTTAGAAGTTTATGATACTTTCTTCTGATAAGAATTGTTTTGTAATGAAATAATAAACATTTATTTAACGGTAGATCGCTACGGTGAACGACCCTTAAGAGGAATACAAACGCTAGAAATATTTCGATTCTCATGCCTTAATTGAAAATCAAGCGTCTTATTTGCACGTGTCAAGTGAGCGAAAAAGAAATTTTTGTTTATTTTTTGCATAATTTTATAAGGATGAAAAAAATTAGAACATACGAAACCTCAAAAATAGTCTTAGCCATAAAAAAGTATTTAAAAAAAATTGTTTCTTATATTACTTCATAGTTAAGTCATGCAAAAAAAATTTTTTTAGTGGTCTACGT
Source organism: Glyphotaelius pellucidus (assembly GCA_936435175.1). Classification (NCBI taxonomy): domain Eukaryota; kingdom Metazoa; phylum Arthropoda; class Insecta; order Trichoptera; family Limnephilidae; genus Glyphotaelius; species Glyphotaelius pellucidus. The sequence continues at coordinate 12,789,176 of OW386545.1, read as the reverse complement.
TTATATTTTTTGTTATGTAAATAATAATTTTATTGTAATTCCAATACAAAGAATAGCTAGTAAAAGCTTCAATTTATCCGTAGCATATTTTTTGGTGTACATAATGTAAACCGATTCGTCGTAAAGATTAATCTAAATAGTATCTAAATAGGATTTCACGTATAGCTTCATCTTAATCCCTCAGACCTCGGCCAGAGGTCGAAATATATCAGAAGGTCGAAATATATTCGCTTTGCAATAAAATACAAAAAAATTGAATATTTCTGAAAGCATTCGAAAAATGAAAACTGTTTTTGAAAGGTGTTGAAATAAGCTTTCAAATTTTATTATTACAAATGAACATGAACTTTTTTAAATATAAAAATTTTGAGTCCAAACATAAAAAAAAATTAAAAGGGCTCACCTTACATTATTTCGAAGTAAAATAAAAACCCACATTATTAGACAGATGTATTATAAACGTTATCAGCACCTCCCTTTTTTATCGTTTCGCGTAAAAATAATTAATAAAAAATTCACCAAATTTCATTTCAAGTAATTTAACTAAAGAAAATAATGTCGAAATGAATGACGATATTTCTCACATTGACGTGGGATATTTTTAACAACAAAATAAAATATCCTACGTAAGTGCGGTGAAGAATTTTCCAAGTGAATTTTGAGGTTAAAATATTGTGGTCGGAAAATATGATTGTTAAAAAAATGATTGTGGTGGAAGATTTTTTAAAATTAAATCAACTCATACCGCCACCGTAAAATTAAAACATTATATTATTGTAATTATAACTCTTAACGATACAAATATACTTCGGGAGGAGAAATACCACTTGCTCCAATTAATATTAAAAGACAAGATAAAGGGTCGCCGAGGGTCTGGTAGGAGACAAATGTCTTGGCTGCGAAATTTGAGAGAGTTGACCGGTATTAGAAGTGTGGAGGAGCTATTCCGGGCAGCGCAAGATAGAGATACATTTTCCAGGGTGATCGCTAACGTCGGGGGGACCTGATAGGGCACACGAAGAAGAATAACAATACCTTGGTTACATTTTAAAGCTTTTATCTTACTCTTATCTCTTACTATCACAAAATTCGTTTTTCTTTATTGTCCAAATTGAAAAATATGTAGAACAAAAAATGCTGAATGGACGTTACACAAAAAAAAAAAATTTTTGGTGCCCAGAAATTCCTGAAAGAAAGGGCTGTGCAAATCTCGTGTCAGAGCTCACCGTAATTTTTTAAAAATATTTACCTACTTCATACACACATGTCTTATTTACTTTATAGTTAAAATGGCGGGATAATAATTAATATAACGATAGTATATGTTATTTGTAAAAGTTTGAAAAATTCTCTACTCTGCATATATAATATATGTTGTATACTATCTGGTGCAATTGCTGCACATATAGAAATAGATATCGGTATGCCGCTGATAGCTCCGTTGCTATTCCTCCCATTATCTGAAGGACAAATTAGAATTGAGCTCTCAGCGGCAGGATCATAGCAGCACAATCTCAAGATGTCTGTCCATCGACAATCTGATTCTTTGTGTGATTCGACCCTCGTACGCCCTTTAGCAGATTGTCTCTTCCGGTTTGGCCGCTGTCAGATGCCACGTGCTGCGATTGACTTTGATACGAGATGATCAGGTAAAATTGCACAAGGAGTGAGGCTAAACTGAGGCAAAAAAATCATTATTTATGCGATAGTTGAAAGAAAGGTGTCGCGGAATGGTATATTAGATATTTTCTGCCAAAATCGCAATTGTGAATTGTGACTAGAGGATACAATCCCGGGATCCCGAATCCCGGGGTCCCGGTCCATTTTCGATCCCGAAAATACCGGGACTGCACTCTAGCTAATCTCAGGATTTTCGGGATAGCCACAATCAGAACTAGTTTGCATTCAGTAATCCGTTGCGCCTTGACTTGCTCGGAAGTTATGCGCGTACAAACATTTCGGAGATTCATTTTTATTTATATAGATTGATATTAATTACGACGCCTGAAATAAAATTTCCCGCAAATATATCAACATAGTTACCAAGACAACGATTTGTTTTGCTTTTCGTCTGACGTTATCAATAACTCGCTTTTGTAAGGGACAATACACGTATAATAAATATAGTATATTAATATGTATAATTTAATAACGCCAGAGCTTACCATTATATACAGCCTATATTACTCGCGTATAATGTAGCTTTCTATTGGTGAGAGAATTATTGAAATCGATTTAGTGGTTTAGGCGTGAGAGCGTAACAAACAAACACACGCACTTTCGCATTTATAATGTTAGTATCGATAAATTGTCTTGTGTAACAAAACTAAACAGAAATTATCAAAAAAAATACTATTATAAACATAATTAATCTGATATGTCTAGCTCAATATTGTCAAGTAATTCCATTAGGACTCATATCATAAGTTTGTGAGTAGGTACTTTCTGAGATCTGTAATTCCGATCTGCGGAAACTAACAAGAGTGTACCTCTGTTTGATCCAATTTGAACAATTTGAACGCCAATGAATCGAATTTATATCGGTAAGAACGGAGCGTGAAACCACGTAATATTCATGCATTGTCGTGATATGTACAAAAAATATTAAATCTTTAGATAATACATGTAAACTAATAGGAAGAATAAAAGCTTTTTAGATTTTTAAAGTTAATTCCTAGACTAGCAAAAAAATCTGTAGGATAAGGTAAGATATTGTACCGTCCAAAAGTTTCGACGTACTTTCGGAAATGAGTACAGTCAGCGTTAAACTTTTGGACGGGAACAACAGTCCTTTGCCAGTATTTTAAAGTAAATTTAGTTCTCCAGTAGTGGTTGGAATGGAAAGTTTCCTAAATAGATCATAACGATAATCTATTTCTTAAATCAATCAAAATCTAATGACCTTTTTCTGATTTAAAGAAATCTATTTTACGATACGATATCTTTAACGATACGATATTCAAGGGTACGAGTATATATAAAAAGAAACTATGTGGTAAATTATCAATTTATCGGTAATCATTCAACCATCCTGGAATTATTGGAATGTCTGTATGAAATAACTATAAGTCAAATCAATTAATTGAATAATTGCCCCGAATCAAAAGGGATTAATGGTAGTGATTAAAACGCTATTTTCTACGTACCTATTTATATAAACATCATGTATCTATTTAGTTTCTACGTTCTACAGTCACAATCAGCAAATTTAACCGATTTAAACACAATGCTCATTTGAAAAAGCTTATCATAAAATACAGCTAAGAATGTTGTAGGAGTTGGCAAACATGCCAATATCCACAAATTGATTGAAACTTTAATTCTGAACAGGAAAATGTAAACTTCTTCTAATGTCATAATACATATTATTATGTCAAAAGGAAATATTGGTGTGCAACAGGGATCACATTTGGGACCATTACTAGTTATTTTGTTCAGTGATTGGAATATTTTACCTTTTGCAGAAAAAATATTTGCAACTATTCACACTACTACAGATTTTTTATTTATTATATGAATACCGCACAAGAGTCCCAACTGCTCCCGTCTGGAACCAGTGAGACTATGGCATCCCCAATTGGGGTATGTTGTGAGGCTGAAGGAAGTGGAAAGGGGAAGGAGATGAGGAAGAAGGTGGGAAGTACCTGGCTATTCAGATTTGGTCACCAAACACGGCTAAAGCCATTTCAAGCAACTTTTCAATTCTGAACGGTGGTCTTACACCAGGGCGATACTGAGAGTATCTTCCGCTCTGGAACGTGCCGCAAATATACTATATATTATTTTAAATGAACAAATTGGGCAATAACACCAATTAATCAAATAAAATTTATTTGCCACGCCGGGATTCGATCCCACGACCTTCGGAATGCGAGTCAAGAGCCTTGCCACTGGACTATGCCGGATTGTCAATTAATACAGGAACCCTTGAAACGTTATGTTATTGATGGACGCCGAACACGATTTATTTTAAAATAATAGTTTTTTAAAGCAATAGGCTTAGCGATAAATTGAATAATGTAAATTACGTATTCTCCATTACCATAGAAAAGCTTATCTATGTTTTTTCAAAGAGGGTATAAAAAACAATGAAAAAAAATATAAAGCCTACTATGTCTGCCAGAAACTAGGTTATATAAAATTATTAGACGTGGTCGTTTAAACGTCATCGAAAGAATTCAAAAAAATTTGACCACATTGTACGTCAGAGATGTTCAATTACGATTTTTGTTGACGTCGATGCGATTAATTAGCAATTAATATAAGCATTATTAGTAAAAATGTTTCAGATTGTCAACGAATAAATTGATTACCCTGATTTAAAACTGCAGCTAGCATAAGTTGTACATACCAAATCATTTTGTTAGGTCAACTTTGCTGTGTAAATATTTCAACAAGTGCATAATATGGTGCTAATTCCTCAACACTGAGATGACAATATCTTTAGAAATTGTCTGCTATAAATTAAAACTGGTATTTTTAACTATTACTTTTAAAATGTTTATGCTCGATCAGCTAACAGCAGAATGCAAATAAAAATCTAAAATTTTCATTTTTTGTTTTTATAAAATAAGCCTTGCACGAATCTTAACAATTTTGGGAATGTTACAGGGCGGAATGAACCAGGCAGAGTAAGGAGATTTGAAGAGGGAGGTTGGTGAGAAAATGATTTTTAAGATAAGTATGAAGTTTATTTGTCGTAGGTAAAGGGAAATGTTACAGGGCTGAATGAACCAGGCAGAGTAAGGAGATTTGAAGAGGAAGGTTGGTGAGAACATGGTTTTAAAGATAAGAATGAAGTTGATTTGTCGTAGGTAAAGGGCTAATTCCCTAGAGGAAACTTTCTACAAACGTAGCTTAACATACGTAATCCGCTGAATGATGTTATTGTCTGCCTAATTTTCCTTATTTAAATACTATGTTAAATATTTATAACTTAATCTGAAGAGTATAATCGAATTATTATTATTATCAAGCATATTATGTATAATTCCAACCTGTTAACTTCACCTGCCATATCACAGGAACATTCCAAGTATTGCGGGTGAAATAATACTAAAAATTGTACTTTTTTCATGAAATAAATAATTTAAAAAAAAATTATTATTTATTATTTTAACTTTTTATGAGTAAAACCTCAAACTGTAATATTTAATTAAATGAAGACATTATGAGCGAATAAAGATGGCAGCCAATAAAAATATGCGTTAAGAAAAATGAAGATAATATGGGTGGTTCTTAGTCGAAGTATGGTACAGTTAAAGGTGACCGAATTGGATATCGACACCTTAGCTCAGTGGATAAGTAAGAGCACCCAACCCGGAAAGTAGGGAGGTTCTGGGTTCGAGTCCCAGAGGTGCCAATATCTTTTTCTGATTTTTCTGTTTCCAGATTTTTCGATTGAGTTTCGCTCATAATGTCTTCATTTAATTAAATAAAAAAAAAATTATTAAAAATTGTCGTCGCCAAAAAATAGTAGTAGCGCCCTTAAGAAGAAACACGTTAGCCTATAAATTTGAATAATAGGTATTTTACCAAACTGTTAGCCGTCACTGTCGGCGGTGAGTCAATGGTGAGGACTAGCTTAGACTCTACTGAAACTTGTCGCCAATTTCACAATGTCAGTCTCAGCGTGCCAAAAACGTGAAATATTTCCGTCCGCGGAAAGCCGCTAGAAAATGCAAAAAAAAATCACAAGTCAAAACCCTCTCCGAAGATCTTTTTAGTAAGCTTTAGTGTAAAACATGTACTTAAATATTTTGTAATAGTCGCGGCACGTCTCGCCTTTTGAGTGCCTACATAACTTCGATGGCTTTGATGTGGCTCATGTAAAATGAAGACGCCTTTGGGATAAAATCAATACAGCATTTATTTATAATATCAATTTCGTGTTCGAACCGGTCACGTGCGACCGACTGAGGCGTATTCAAATTTAGGACCTGATTTTACTGAAACTTTCCTGGTAACTGAAACTGGGGCACCACTTTTCACTTTGGTAGCGATCAAAACGAGAGAAATGATAATGTGTTCAGACGGAGCCCTAGGATTCAAATGAAAAACCAGGAACAAAGAAAGGCGATAGACTTGTAACGTATTCAATTTGTTGTAGAGGGCTACTACGATCATTTTGTTCATTTAAATTATTTGGCTTATATAGCCCTCTTGCAAGCCTCCACTCCTCGTCCAGAAAAAAAAAAGTTTTCATAACAATAACATAAAGGCAAAGTTTAAGCTGAAATCACTATTTTCGATTAATCTGTACTACGAATCGGTTTACATTAGAATAAATTTTGTTAATTATTTTATAAAAAATATAAGCATTCTAAACATTTTTTTTCTCATCAGATATGTACGAAGGCATATAACAAAAAACTTGACAAATATAAAATTTTATTACTAAAATTTTCTGTCACGGTTTCTCTTGGTTAATTTTTTTCTTTCTTATATACTTATTCAAATTTTAAATGATTTAATTGTGAAATAATGCCACGCGACCATCGAATTGCGAGTCAAGAGCCTTACCGCTAGACCACGCCGGCCGTAATTAATTAATTAATTAAAAGCAATAGGTATACAGTAAATTTGCGGCTTTCCGAAGTGGAAGATACATTCAATATCGCCTTGGTGTAAGACCACCATTCCAAATTGAAACGTTGCTTGATATGCATTTAGCCGTGTTTGATAACCAGTTCTGAATAACTTCCTCATCCTCTTCTTCCCCATCTCTTTTCCTTCACCACTACCTTCAACCCCAAATGGGGATACTATAGTCTCAATAGCTCCAGACGGGAGCAGTTGGGTACTCTTGTGCGGTACTCACATTCAAAAATAAGTGTTTGGTGATCAGATCTTAAAAGTCAGATTTTCGAAATATTCCTCTTCCCCATTTCTGTACTCCTTCCCTTTCCTACTTCCCTCAGTTTCACAATAATCCCCACACGGAGACGCAATGGTTCACTGGCTCCGGGTAGTTGGTACTCAAGCGCGGCGTCACAGATTTTAATATTATCTGAAAACCGTAGTTCAATAGACAGAGCTGTCTGTGCATCACCGACAATTATCACCGACCCGCAAATTGTGTGAACAGACACATAAGTATATTCACTCCGCGCAATCCCCACCACACGCGGCTATCGGAATGTGTTACCTACTAACTATATCTCTACCTACCATAAACTATACACTCATTACCTACGCTTTGATTATATTAGGACCCACGATCTATTACTATGCACGTAATATGTGTATATTCATGAGTACTACAATAGTATGTGTATACCTACTAATATGGGTGTTCCTGTGTTGGTGTGTGTGTATTAGCTTACTACGTAAGCCGTGGACCGTAAACCGTATATATACTACTACTAATGTATGTATTCAGCTGTGAGCTGTGAGTACTGACAATAGTGGCTATTAGTAATATGTATAATTGTATATGAAGGTTATGAGCAGTGTCGTAACTATAATGAGAAGGTTCAGCGGGGTCTGTTATTGATAAAAAGTATATTATTAAAAATTAATAATACTCGAGAAAATAGTGAATTCAAGGTATTTTCATTTTTCCGAAATGAAAAAAAAATCATTCATAGTTTAAACTCGTGATAAGTTATCAACACTTTTGTTTGGAATTACTTGTTTATAACATAGTTAGATACAGATTACACAGCTGCCTAGATAATGGACACTGTAATGCCGTCAAATGGCTAGATAAGGAGGTAGCGCAACACGGTATAATAACCCAAAAATAAATTAAGACACTGCTTTCGGTCGTGAAAATCTTGAGTCATACCTATTTAAAAACAAGTTTATTACTTTACCTATTCATTACCTACTTTAAGGCTTATTTAGATACTAGCTTTTCCCCGCGGCTTCGCTCGCATGGTATAACGGGAAATTACTGTAGCGCTTCCACTTATCAATTATCTCCCCCCCCCCCCACCCCACCCCCATCCCCTCCCGCATTCCATATATTCATTCCCTTACATTCAGTTTTCAAACATCTCGCCTACCACCTAAATTTCATAATGCTATTATAGCTCAAAGAAAAAAGAATTACTTATCCAATTTTGTTCATTCGTTCGGAATTTATGCGCTTACAAACATTTCGGATGTTTATTTTTATTTAAATATTTGGAAGTTCGTTAATATAATAAAAAAATACTCTATTATTTATCATTCAGTCTTTATAATCGTTACGAATTATATTTTTAATATAGGAACTCTCATCTGACATTTATTCCAAGCTTGTCCAAAAAAAAAACGAATTCTAATATTTGAATTTTCTGCAGTAGTAGCTGACCAGTAGACTGAGTACCTACCAGCATAGAGCCCAAAAATATATCAACATTGTTTCCATGGAAAAGATTTTTTTCTGACGTTAGCAAAAACTCGCTTTTGTTAGCGACAGAAAACGTATAACAAATATAATATATTAATATTTATAATTTCATAACGCCAGAGCTTACCATCCTGTACAACCTGTAGTCTGCGCATATAATTTAGCTTTATATTGGTGAAAGAATTATTAAAGTCTTTATATTGTGTTATGGGTGAAAAGGTCATAAACAAACTCGAGCAGTTTCGCATTTATAATATTAGTATGGATAAGCAATAATCGGGTAGCGAAAAACATCAAGCGGGATTCTGTCGGATATTCGTATGAGCTTTCGCGGCTAGCGCGAAACTAGAACTAAAACTAGTAGGCGGTACCTTTTCACTAGTTTTGCAAAACAGGCGCCTTACCTATCCATATCAATAATAATAATAATAATAATAATAATTGGACAATTTGTAGAGCGCCGTTTTTGTGAAAAATCACCTCAAGGGCGTATTTTTCACTGGTCACGTACGATTATGCATGTATTTATTCACGGACGACATTCGGTTTTCGCTACCGACAGCGGCAGCGAGTATCGCCTATATGTGAATAGGGCTTTAGATTTTTTGCCTTTTTGTGATTATATTTTCAAAACTTCAGTATTTGGCAATAATAAAATTATTCAGAAAAAATTAAAAGAAAACAAAACCATGATTTATAAAAAAAACATGTGTGCAGTTCACACGCGGTGAAGTGAAACCTTCAGAAAACTAAAGAAGAAAGAGTGGGGAGGCTGCAAAGCACCGCACAAAGAGGTGTTAGGAACTTTCTTTGGTAGGTGAGAAAATAGGAATGGCGTAAAAACTCACTGTAATGTAGCGGGCTGGGTTGGTGTCCACATAAGAATTCACATAAAATGTTCCAAACTGTACAGATTATACGATCACCTTAAGTTATTTGAAATCTTTGCATACACATGTAATTAGCATTTCGAAAATATGACCAAATATGAACTTCATAATAATACACTGCTTATTCGCCGAAGGTTATCTCTGCACTTGTCGAAGGTTGTCACTACACTGGCTTGTACTGTAGGTAGTGGGAGGTAGGTAGGAATTTCAGGAAAGGACAATTATATTCCAGACAAGAGGAGACCGATTATTCTATCTCATTCTCTCACAGGCTAAATCCTATAGATGTATGCGTTTGTCTCTTTTTAGTGTCAATTTTTCGATTCATCGAGTTTGGTGCCAAAGAAGTTTTCACGTCAAGAATTGTTTTTGTTAAAAATCACTTTAAGGGCGCTTGATAAGATCTCCAATTAAAAAAAAAACTTAGTTCAAAATGCCTGTTTGCTTTTATAGTTTTCATTTACCCAAAATCTATTCAGATTTTAAATTATTTGCGGTGGGGCGCAAAAATTTGAGTTTACGCCACTGGCGGTGGGTAGGTAGATACATTAGCGACTGTAGCGCAACGGCGGTGACCGATGGAAACCGAAAAATTTGGCAACATAGCAAGATGGTGGGCGCGATGATTCGTTGAAAAAGAGCGCGGAAATAAAAACTGGCACCTCAGATGGATTCAATCTCGAGCGGAATTCATTTTCTAAATAGATATCTATCGGAAAAGAATATCTTACTAAATGAAGGCACCACGCAAAAAGGAAAAAAAAAACGTTAGTAGTATTGTGTAATAATTATGACATGTTAATTTATTGGTATTGTGCTTGTTACATAAAGTCCGGAAGACATTTTTTCTTCGTCGTAACGCGGTTTTATTTTGATTGGTAAAATCGGTCATATGACCTAGAGGCAAGTTCCCTATGAAAGTTCTAAACAACTATGAACATTTAACCTGATATATTATGCAGGTCACTCATGTACATGTCGGAAGCGTTTGCCACGAAGAATTTTCCTGTCACTTTGAAACTGTATGTAATTTCAAACACATATATCGAAATGCATGCTGTGTGCCATGTATGTTGAAAAAAATAGGAATAATAAATAAATTGTGACAATGATGCTATAATTTGCATGTTTTACTCAACGTGAGAACAATTTTTTTACTTTTTTTATGTGAATACTGCACCAGAGTCTCAACTGTCTGGAGAGAACTATGGAATTACCAATCGGGGTATGTTATGAAGGGAATGGGAAAAGGAAGGAAATGGAGAAGAGTTATGTACCTGGCAATTCAGATCTGGTCACCAACACGGCTTGAAGTCATTTCATGCAAAGTTTCGTTTCTGAACAGTAGTACTTCGCCAGGGTGATAATGAGAGTATTTCACTCTGGAATCTAGTTTACACAAATATATAGAAATTATACATTAACGTAATTTACTGTTCAAAAAAGTACTAATAAGTAGATATACCTATCCTTAGATGTAAGTTATATTATCTTGCTTAAAGACTGCCGTTATATTTTAAAGTGTTATAAAGTGGGTGTACATGGGATGTTCTAAGAATACAGTATCTATAAGTGTTTCCAGAGTGGGAGGTGTTAATAATTCGCTTAATCAACTTAAATACACATTTTTATTCGTCCGCCGGGTGGCAAGTGAGGATTGAAGATACGCGAGACCAAGAACAGAAACTCTGTGATGAGGACTGGCAAACGAGTTTTCTCCTCCGCATTTTCATCCGTAAATACTATAAAATATAAGCGCCGCATCTGGGCGCATCCTTCGAGAGCCGGCCAATGAAACGTAATATTACGACATAAAAAAAACAAACGTTGATTCTGAAAAAGTTAATGAAAAAACTGAAAAAAATATAAGCGCTCGAGATTGGCTCTGAAGCTATAGGTAAACGCCGAGATTAGCAACAATTATGTGTAATCTCACAAGAATTCTCTTGATATGTATCACTTAAGAAAACCCGAAATTCGAACAGTAGGTATTTTACCAACTGTTACCGTCACTGTCACTCTTTCTGCCCCAAATACTGAGCCAAAGGGACAACTGCACCTCTGGCTGATAAAATTAAATAAAATCATCAAATCCCCTTCTTCTTCTCCAAAACTAGACCGATTTTTAAGATTTTTTTTAGTAACTGCATTAGAAGAAAAATGTCTGTAAGTTTTGATTTTTTAACAAAAACATTAACTTGTTTGATGTAGAATGGACGTCTGTCGATGACGTTCAAATCATTCAATCACAGGCAATTTTAACGAATTTTGGAGGATTCTATCTCCTATAAGTAATTTATAAAAAATTAAAAAAAACGATCGTGTAGTATTAGATATCTATATAAAATAAAAAAATATATTTGCAGTAGTGTCAAAACCCAGGGGGGAAATTGGGGAATACATTGGAACCCGTTTTCAAGATAATATTTTTAAATATATTTATTGTGTTTGTGTTTAATTCGTAGAAATCTATTTAATTTTTTTTTAAATTAAATTGAAATTAGATTTAATAATGTTATGTTCTGCAAGTATTTTATTATGTATTATTGTGACAGCTCCTCTGGCTTACGAGGACAGTTTGAAAATTGCTTTGTAAGCCGAAATAGCTGTCACAAGAATAAAAAAATAAAAAATTAAAAAATACTTGCAGAACTAAATAATAACATTATTAAATTTAACTAAAATCAAATAAAAAAAAACATTTTTAACATTAAAAATACCCAATACGTACTAATAAGTACCTACTGTGAAAATGTGCTTTAAAAATACAGCTTTTAAGTTTTTTCCTTCTTTTTTTCTACCAGTATGCACACACAGCTCTGCGAGGTGAGAAGTCGTATCGAAACCATTATCTTCCTTTTGGAAATATATATAAATGAACCTAAATGTGTAAATGCGGTAAGCTCTTGTACAATAGAAATAGGATTGGATGTGTGTATTTATTAGCAGAATATCTCTATCTTAGGACCGCAATAATTACAGCAAACAGGCGGTAGCACCCCTCGCGGCGGCCCTGTTAATGTAAGTATATACATATATTATAGTCAGTTTGGCCGTCAGACAAAAATAATTCAAAGCGGGTCAGAGAAGAGTCTAATACAGATAAGTCTTAGAATACAAACTATATTGTGGAAGACTCAAATATATACACAGTGATACACACAGAATCTAGGGACGCAATTGCTCTTATATTTGGATAGGTCCGGGTTCACTCTAAGAAGAAAATAATAAACCGTTCTAGACCAAATGTAAACAAATTTTAAACACGCGGGACTATGACTTCTTAATTAATGGAAACTCCCATTTCCTGAGTGGCACATTGTGAATGAATGTTTAAATCAAGAATACTTTGTAGTGTAAAAAATATAGCGTAGTTTTAAAGGACTTATTACTAAATGGGACGCAAAATAGGAAAGCATTTCAGATTATTGTGTGCATTACATTGATTTGATTTTAATCGCGCCAACATGCAAATGTTATAGTGATCAATATGGCATTAAAATCTCGATTTTTTCGTACACGATTGTACATAAAAAAAACAGTGACAATTCGAACTAGTTTACAGTAACAAAAGCACATTTTAGTAGATATATATTTAAACTACACGCTGCATTTTTAGGTATAGTAAGCGACAAACTCTAATGCCGACCTGACGTTGATACAGAATTCGTCGCAATACGCGAGTTTAAGGCCGAAAAGCCTTGCCTCTGTCTTTCTCTGTCGCACGAATGTGCTACGCATCCTTCTCTTTCGCTTACAGTCATTGTAAAGTCAGTAAAGTGCTGTGCCTGCGCGAGAATGGATCTTATCATATCATATCAGATCGGCATTTAAGTTTGTTCACTATTAAATGGCATTAAAATACAAATTATGTAAACAATTAATAAGAAATATAATTTAAAAATAGGAATACTATAATAGTAAATTCGTATGTAGAAAATAAATCATTATGTAGAGTGCTAATATAAAAACATCAAAAAGGAAGAAAAGTATAAAAATTGTCTTTGCTGTTACCAAACTTTTGACGTAATTATAATAAATTTTATTTTATTGGTAGTTTATTTAAAATACACGGGGTCGTTCAAAATGATTAATTATATTGTTAACCAACGAATGTCATAGTCAATCTCTGTTCGTGAATATTAATTTTACTATAAGGAAAACTCGATATTATAATAGACATTTAACCGGTTTTGAAATGTCACATGATGCTTGCAATTAAAAACATATATAAAGACATAAGTTCCCGGTGTACATTCTAATACCAAATGACCTTCGTAGAGGAATTTTAAAAGGTTTCTTTTAATTTCAAATGTGTCAGTGTGCATACGAATTTTCGTTAAGTTCCCAATTCGCATGCAAATCTTTCCAACATGCAATGAATTTGCCATCGCCAATAGCACTGAGCTCCCGAAAACTACTTATCGGGAGATCATTTTATATCGCCCTATTAATTATCTGGCTTTATTGATATTAAAGCTAATTTGCTACCTCAATTTGGTGAGTATTTGACGATTTAAATAATACTTTACAAAATGGATACACGTTTTAAACCCTTAGGTTGTCAGTGAAAATATGTAATGGGTTACGCTTAAAAAATATATATATCGCACACTAATTGCAAAACCTTAGTAAATGTAAAAAAATTTAAGTGTGTTATGTACTTGGCAGCGCTTCCCCGCTCAAAAAGAAGAAGATGGAGAGATATGTAATTACGAATGTTGGACAGAGCGCGCTAACATTTTAAATGATAAAATTGAACCGAAAATTGTGAAAATGCTTAATAAAACATGACTCGTTTAAAATAGAGCGAAAATCTCGTGGAAGGCATCTTAAGTATCATTTGAAGAAACAATGTGAAATTTTTCACAAATATAGCTTGTAAAATAATAGAAATAGACTTGTTTTTAATAATTTTCGGAGCGTATTTTGCGATTTTTTCTATCGAGGGAATTTCATATAATTTGCGTTTCGGCGTGGAACGTATCTAGATATTATCTTAAAAATAACATATATTTTTTTTAAGAGCTTAAAAACTTCAAATGTTTAAGGGAGATATGTAAGAAATCGGTAGAAATTCGGGTAGCGGCGGCTTAAGGCTCCGTAGAAAGCATTCAAAAAGTAAAAGAAGATGGTTAGAGAGAGCGCGCCAATATTAAAAACGATAATAATTAAGCGAAATTTACGAAAATATTTAATAAAACACGACTCGTTTAAAATAAAGCAAAAATATCTCGACAAATGCTTACGTTGCATTTAAAGATACACTGTGAATTTTTTCATACCCATAACATGTTAAATAACATAACAAAATGTGGTTTTTAATAATTTTCGGAGCATACTTTGCGATTTTTTTTCTGTCAAGGGAATTATATTATTACCGTTTCGGCTTTACAAATGTGAAGATATTGTTTTCAAAAATGACTTATATTTTTTTAGAAATTTAAAAACTTCAAGTGTTCAAGATACGTTATAAATCGGGAGAATTTCGAAATGAGCAGGCTTTAAAAAAATACATTCGTAAATTTTAGTTATCTTATTTAATTACAAAAGTTGAAATTTCACTTGTTATTATTGTGCAATATATCAAAAACATGTTAATTCAGTTGTTTAATATAATATGTACTTTGTTCTCTTATGATCATTTTACACTCAGTGTGTGATATAATATTATGTAGCTATTAGGTAGTTAATAAAGTCACACTTGGTTTGTTCAATTACTCACCACGATTTGTCAATTGTACAGCGATTCTTCATGGTTCTACGCTTGACTATTCCTCCAAAGTGGAGAATAATAAAAACAAAAGAAACGGACGAAGGTTGTCGAAACAAAAACCGTAAAAATATTCGAAATTGCTACTGGAATGAACCAGTTCTTGCAAGAAAAGAACTTAATGAGAATCGGGTATTGTCATTGAATTTTTAAACGAAATACCTGCATGGATTATAAAATTATCAGAATGTAGGATTAACAGAAATGTTACTGCTTCCTTCCTGTTAACGCCTCTTATTATTGCTTTCTATGACATGTTACGTCTACTTAATTCCGGTGAACTAGATCCTGTAACAGTTTCTACGGAAGATTAAAAAATGTTTAAATTATTATTTTTTATTTCAACCTTTATGAGTAAAACCTCAAACTGTAATATTTAATTAAATGAAGAAATTATGAGCGAAACTCAATCGAAAATCGGAAACAGAAAAATCAGAAAAAGATATTTACACCTTTGGGACTCGAACCCAGATTAGTTCGAGTTGAATCTTGCAATCATACATAAAGATGGCAGCCAATAAAAATATGCGTTAAGAAAAATGAAGATAATATGGGTGGTTCTTAGTCGAAGTATGGTACAGTTAAAGGTAACCGAATTGGACATCGACACCTTAGCTCAGTGGATAAGAGCACCCACCCGGAAAGTAGGGAGGTTCTGGGTTCGAGTCCCAGAGGTGTAAATATCTTTTTCTGATTTTTCTGTTTCCAGATTTTCAATTGAGTTTCGCTCATAATTTCTTAATTTAATTAGATGTTACAGTTTGAGGTTTCACTCATAAAGGTTAAAATAAAAAATAATAATATTCATCCTAGACTTGCAGAAGAGTCAATAGATGTCGCACATTAAATAAAATGGATTAAAATTTATCCAGACACCATCTAGATTGCATCTAGTTCGAGTTGAATCTTGCAATCATACATACAGATAGCAGCCAATAAAAATATGCGTTAAGAAAAATGAAGATAATGTGGGTGGTTCTTAGTCGAAGTATGGTACAGTTAAAGGTGACCGAATTGGATATCGACACCTTAGCTCAGTGGATAAGAGCACCCACCTGGAAAGTAGGGAGGTCCTGGATTCGAGTCCCAGAGGTGCAAATATCTTTTTCTGATTTTTCTGTTTCCAGATTTTCGATTGAGTTTCACTCATAATTTCTTCATTTAATTAAATGTTTAAATGTTCTCTTCACTTAAAAAGTATTTTGTTTATGGTTTTGATGCAAGTATGTTAAAAACAGTAAAAAAGAATTAACGCTTTCAAATTCTTTTTTATGGGTCGCGTAAATTTCGCTTTGGCAAGGATAACGAGTAGGCAACTGTGCGTGTAAAATAACAACTAAGTAGGACAATTTCAATAGGAAAAGTACTCACTTGGATAAGATTCAATAAACATAATATTTCAATTCATCATTTATACTATATTATGCAGAATGTCTCATGGTTTCGAAGCTGCAGCTACATCAGAAACTCGCGCGACTGTCGAGTGCAGTTCTGTTAGAGTTATTCCGAGCTGCAGTCAGCGGTGAAGATTGCGCTAATGATATCCAACCTCTGATAGGAGAGGTCGGCAAAAGAAGGAACAAAGAGAAGAATACCCACAACAAATGAGAATAATAATGCGAAAATGATATTAGGGGTTCGTTATTATAAACCACCTACGGAACTTCTCGCTAAGAACAGTATATTGGTACCCGTAACAGTTAGAATTCAAACAGCCAAGGGTAAGCTATCAGGGTAGATTTTTACAAGCTAGATGTAAATCAGATGTATAAAAGCACGTCAAGTGTCAGGTGTCATGCAACTAAAGCACAAATATAACTGCACTGTTCAAGGATTAACCCTTGTAGGCTACGTGTGCACTGAAAAATTCCAGTTATCGGCAAATCACTGTAAAAGGTACACTGACAATTATTGGAAACTCGTTAGTAGCAATTTGTAGTTGCAGTGAGTGAAGCAATCACTGCAACACTTATACATTTAATACAACATGTTTTGATTTGATCAGGAAATTGTTCAGGACGCTAGTCAGGGCGATATTCAGGAGTTTTGCAGGGCCTCACGTGTTCAGCGATAAATGATCATTTATTAAGGCTGATTGTAATTACATCAACACGATTAGCGTGGGTTAAAAATGCATAAAATATAAACAAATTACATTAATATTTATAATGCATGTAATAAATCTACACTTCATCTTTGAAGGTATTGCTCATATAATATCGTCTGTGAATGTGAATTGCTTAGATTATAAAATTATTGTATTGTCTTGAAGGTATTTCCAGTGGGATATTCTATTTAGTTTAGTACTACATGTCAAGCAAATCAGCATGTTTAATAACTTAATGATGTAATATTTATTAAAAAAAAACATATTATCAAATTCAATCAACAATATCAATCTCAATAAGAAGACTTGGCGAGGGGTCAACAAGAATTTAGTAATTTCTTATAATTGGGGTAAATGCTGTGTCAACTGAGGGTACTTGTAGTCCAGCCAAATTGACGAAGAAGTCGTCACTTTAAAGCAAGTATTCCCAAGATGCACCAGAGAAAATTTCACAAGGGAGCGAGTTAACGTTTTGTACAAACATTTTACTCTATTTGTGTGTTTGTTGATGGTGTTCACTGGACTATGTGTGCGAACATAAAAGATTAAATTAGTTTTTTTTTTTTAATATTTGCCTATAATATATATTCCTATAATACATGCACCGGTCGGAATTGATGAAAATATGGTAATTGAAGTTAAAACCATTTTTCGTAATGAAATCATTCAAATAACAGAAGAATTGTATTGTTTGTAAAATAATAATTAAGAACGCGTTGACTTATAGTTCGACATTCATGTGACGAAATACTAATCATCTTAAATGCGTTTTAGAATAGTTCCGCCATTCACGTGACGAAATACTAATCGTCTTGAATGCGTTTTAGAATAGTTCCTCCATTCCGTGACGAAAATGTAGATAATTCGATAAAAATCACTAATCATTATTTAATTCTTTAATTTATTCAGATTTTTTGCAAGGATCAGCACTTCACGGATCATCTATCTTTTTCATTGCCGCGCATCCTGCAGATTGTTCGTTTATACAATCTAAGGAGATACTGCATTCTATCGACATGTCATGTGCGAGGTCGTTTTCCTACTTCTAGGCTATTGGAATTAAATGAATACGAATGCCGCAATCGTGAGATTATGTCGCAAGACGGAAAAATTTGCATACAAATTGCGCGGTCAAACGAGACCGATTTCCTTCTGTATTCTCGAGTTTGCTTTGCTGGGAATCTGTTGAAGTTTCCACGGAAAGTGACGTGAAATAGTTTGGAAGTTTTACCAACTGTGAGGACTTATAGTGTAAAATTGTCTAGCTAACTTCTGTGACGAGCGGTAAACTTCTTTTGAACCCTGGTTTATGGGTTCGGAACTCGACGTGGGCTAACAAAACTTAATTTGACTCATTTTGGGTTATTTCACTCAGAATTTACCATTTATTTACCAAAATGGGATTGCCAGTGATCCACCAACTCAAAATCTTACTGCCCCCAAATCTCGACTTCTTTTCATTTATTGAATGCAGAAGTGTGATTAAAATTGTAACAAATCAGAATTCACGAAAAGTAAGATTTTGTCATGACTGAAAGAATAGTGTTAAATCCTTGGGAAAAGAGATTTTAAAAACATTGCCTCCTGGATATGACCTATTTCAAATTTGAGAGCAAAGGGTATTGCTACAGAATTGTTTGGAGAGCATTAGCTCTACATCTAAAGCTGCAATCAGGTTTCTACATAGCAAAGTTTGTTTTACGACTTAGTTAATAAGTTCCCGTGTTCAAGTTTGCTATTTACAATTGCACATATCATGTCTGGAGATACAGACTAATTTGCTAGAAGGTACAAATGTCGAATATAAAAATACGTGGGTACAGAACAAACCGTATTTTTATCTTTCTGGAAGTAAATTCATCAAATGCAACAATGGTCCAATGGTCCCACCGCAGGAGAGGAGTGAATTATTTCTAAGGTGTTTGAGTAATAATTATTTTTCTAAATTTGCCAACACATTTTGGAATCAAATCATTATTTTGACATAAATATTATTATTATTTATTTTCTTTACTGTTTTACTCAACTTATAAACTAGAATGTAAAAGTAATAAATAAATAGAGTTTTAATTTTTTTACAGCTAATGGGATTACTATTAGATAACTTTGAAATTATAAAATATTTTTAATATCTAACATATTTTTAAATAGCCATCTCTTAAATTTATTTTCATATTAATACCTATATTCACATTTCTTTTTTATCTACATCATATCTCGGTTGCTCCTTGATTCTCTTGTTTTAATTTTTTAGTTACAAAAGTTTTTAAATCTACATTTTTTTTTATATGAACTCCACACAAGAAGCCATGAGGAAAAAAAATTCCCTCAGGGCCTATATCATCTTTGGGGATGCTGTGTGGAGGGTTTTGGGGATGCTGTGTGGAGGGTTTTGGGGATGCTGTGTGGAGGAAGGGAAAAGGAAGAGAGGAGAGTTCTGGGAAGGAAAATGGTTTAAGGGGTGGGTAGGAATCTGGGGTTCAGTGTATCTTGGTCGTCCGCCTCCAAGACCTAGACAAACCTCACCCCATGAACCCGGGCACCCCTGCTAAATCACCAAACGTAGCGAACCACTTGGGGTGACCTATGGCAGAAGTTATCCAATAAAGGTTCCCGGGGCGGCGGTACCCATTCCCGCCTCCCAAATTGAATTTTACATATGTCATAGTCAAAGGTCGATATGCAGTCTCTTCGCGGAATGACTGGTTTATCCTAGGTTTGACCAAAGCCTTTTTGACTAAGACTTCAAGTCAGACCTGAGGATTGACTAGTCAAATCTAGGAGCGCCGGAGCTTCGAGGATTGACTATAACACATACAATATTTATTTCATAACAATTTTATTTATTTTACAAATCCAATTATATTTTATAAAAATAAGTAGGTAATTACCGCTTATTAATATATATTGTCTATAGGACTTATTTTTCTATTCTTATATGCATTAATTTTTAGAATACCTTGTATCCTGATGAAGAAACCATTGTTTCTGAAACAAAGTTGTTATTTCTTATCAGAATCATTTAGGACGCATTTCACATTCATTAGGAAGGTTGATTGTCTGAAAATTTTACTTCTGGCCATTGATATAACTTTCACCGTTAATTTCATAAATAGTTATACCACGAAAACCTTTATTAAGACGGAAGGTATTTCATAATGTAAATGTCATAATTTTTTGTCATTACATGCTTAGAAGTAATATATTTGAAGTATTTCTCAATTGTTAAAATAGAGCACAACGTTCGTAATGTAGGTATAAATTTTAACAAAATATTGTTAAATAAATCGCATGTAAAGAAAGGTTTCTTAAAAGCCTGCGCGTTGAGCATCTTCTACTGGTAAGAAGGCTTTACGGGGAAATGCGGAAGTACTTAAGGAAAATGTGGATATGAAACCCCATTTAACCACTTTATTTTAATCGAAAAGCTTTATCTAAATTCAGTGCGAATGCATAAGTACCCACACCCAATTACATTAAAACTATGCCTAAAAAAAGAAAAGATAAATTTTTTGACTTTTTCAAATCAACTTAAATCTATATATATAAAAATCAATTGCTGTTCGTTTGTCTCGCTAAAACTCGAGAACGGCTGGGCCGATTTAGCTGATTTTGGTTTTGAAATGTTTGTCGTAGTCCAGGGAAGGTTTAAACGGCGAGAAAATATGGAAAAATTGTGAGGAAGATAGTAAAAAGCAATTTTTCCAATATTAGTTTAAAAACTGAATTTACCGGGGTTGAATGTATGGAATGCGTAAGGGGCGAGGATGGCGGGGGAGGGGAACTCGGGTAGGGGCTCGCGGGAGGGGGGGAGGGGAACCAGGGAGGGAAATTTGGGAGGGGGAAGGGAAACTCTGGAGGGGAGTTCGTGGGACGGGGTAAGGGGGAGTGGAGTGGGGAGAGGGAAGGTGGAGGAGACGGAGTGGGAACGCGAGAGGGGAAGGGGACGCGGGAGAGGAAGGGGAGGCGGAAGGGGAACGGGACGAATGGGAAAGGACACGCAGGGAGAAACAATTTTTTTTAAATGGCATAGCAACGCATGCCGGGTTCCAGGTAGTATTAAATACAAATAGGGATTTAATATTACCCGTTCTTAATCAAAACATGTTAAACTATTGGGTATAGTATTTTGTCTTCCACTACTAGTAAAAATGTAGTTGTAGATAGTGAAATAAAGCTGTATAATAAAGAAATCGCTTTTTGGAAAAACAATTTAGATAAGTGTCAAGTCTAAACAAATAGAGTTATCACCTTTTTTCACGATGAACCCAAAACCGAGGCTTTATTCTATGAGATTAATTATTAACAAAGGGGAAAGAAAAACTGCATCGACACTGCTCCGTCCTCTCGGATTGGCAGCGCGATGCGTCACAAAGTCATAACGAACGAATGCACTTTAGCGATTACCCTTGAAAAAATAGCCAAGGTTGCATCGGTCGTTGCACTAGTGCAAGCGTGAGCCGCAGATGCATGCGCCAATGTTGTATTGTAGCAATGTGGAGAATGTAGCACAATTATGAAATAATACGTGTGTTACAAAGAACGTTTTGTATATATTTATTTATAGATAGATACAAATGAAAGTACAAATTACATATTAGGAGTTTTGCCTGTCCAACTAGGAAAGATTCGCGTTCCAGGACAGACAAATTGACATGTTTAGTTCATATTATTCCTTAAATGTACATAATTACATAACAAAAACAAAAACAAAAACAAAAAACAAAAAAGTTTCATTTTTCTCTGAAACTAAGTTGTGTAATAAAGAAAATGTATATAATATATATAAATATAAGTACACATTCATTTTTTTGTGACAAAGTAAAAAAGGTAATCTGGTAGCATATATTATAATCGGATTTACCGAATGTAAGTAACAATGAGTTTTATAATATCTACTATAAGAGAGACAAAAATAATGAACGGTTTTGGAGAAAAGAAGAATTCGAAAGAAGTTATATACAAAGCTAAAAATGATGGAGATTGTAAAACGAATTTGATGGATAAATCTTTATTAGAGTATGTGTTCTCAAATAATTCATCCCCCACACTGAATTATTACGCAAGGAAAAATTATAAAATTCTCTTCTAGTTTTTGAAAAATTTTTTCGGACAACATTGTCTTTTTATAACACTAAAAACGACGTATTTCGACGAGGAGTAAACGTGGTATTTCGATTGTAGTTTTTTCTAAATTTTTTTATCGTATAATAAAAGTGAATAAATATACAGAATAATAATATGTTACATAGCATTTTAATTACCCATTTAGTAGGGAAATACTTTCGGGTCTAACTGGGGAGCAAGTCTATTTACTAATACAATTTAGAAATAATAAAGGAACAACATACTGCTCGTAAATAGTAGATATATGTATTTACAAAAAATTACAGAAATAAAAATAATAAAAAAATGTTGGGCAATAAGTAAAAATGCATACAATGATAGCAAGAGAATCAATCATTGGTAAAATCAGTCTTGATTTTCGGTAAAAAAGTGAGTATTTTATTCTGCATAATTGAGTTTATTAATGAAAAATTGTGAAACGATTTTCGTAATTTTTTAACGTACTATTTACAATATTCTTAAAAAAACATTAAAAATCAACCAAAAAATAGAGACCTAATGTAAAAAATGATTAAGGGAACAGAATCTAACAAAGTTTTGCCATTTCCGTTGAAGAATTATTTTTTTAACACCGTAACTATCTGTTTTCTTCATTGGCCTTTTTTGGATCCTAGTTATTTCTTTAAGTTTTCTTATTGTAACATATTCTCTTGTATTGTTTTCTCGTGTTATCTTTCATCATTTGATCCAATCACAAATCTGGGTGCATTCTACGCCAACGCAAATTGGTTGGTGTATTAGGACGGATCCGCTGTGAAAATCAAGTCATAATAAAATTAAATCAGATGTACAAAGTGCGACTGACGACAGATTTTCTGATGAAGATTTTTTTATTGTACCCAAAACACTAATGTCAAAAATGTTCGAATTTGAAGAAACTACGAACATACAGACTATAATTTTAAAGAAGACAACATATTTGTGTACACCAATAGTATCGAAAGATTCAAAAAAGTTTTTCTAACTCATTTGGGACACCCGCCCGCAGTCCCCCCCCTTTCCCCGCAAATTCCCAAAGATACAGGATGGGAGGTTTATTAAATCCTTTTAAATTCAGAATCGTGATTTAATCCGACAATATTCTATTTTTTTCATTCTACGAGCTTCCTAACAAAACAAAATTATTATTAAATTAAATTATTTATAGACTCATTTATGCATCACTACACGAGCAATGGTCTCTTTAAAATGATTTATCCGTTACTTTTGATTGAATTTAATTAGTATATTTATATTCCGAATCGGTTGAAAATACTGTGAAAATATTCTATGCATTGTGTATTTTTAAATCTGACATTTATGTGTTACCTTGAATCGAAAATTCCAGTGGAGCCCTAAATGGTAGATTTACGCTGGTGTTTAAATAATGACTACACTTAAATCGAATGACGTCGGTGTATATGAAGATATATGTAGTACCTACCACAAAAAAATACTACCACTGTGAACTTTGAAATTTCAAACGGCGTGAGAATGTAATAATAATTCTTCCGATTACTTTTTCGGGCGTTACAATTTGGTGTAGAAAGAGGTGGTTAAATTACGGATAGATATATGTGTTCTCTGATCCTTATAATTAGACGTAAATTATCTTAAGATTCAGTCAACTTAAGGCAGTATCTAGTCTAGAAAAAAAAAACAATTTTTTTTTCTTCATGTATAAATTTTAAATATTAAAAAATATCTCCTTAAAAGGATTCTTCGAAATTCGCATTATTTTAAAAGTTATAACCATTTTAATGTCACGGTTTAGACGGAATCTAACCAGAGTCTGAATAGAACAAAATTTTAAACGCATTTTTTTCAAAAATACTTCTTTCGAGAAGGTTGACACGATATCTCAAGTTCTACGATACCAATTTGCTTGAAATTTGGTGTAAGCCTTCTCTATACATTACTCTACGGCGGGAACTAAAACAATAACAAAATTTCAATTTTTACTATTTTTAAAAAATTTGGAAAGTCAAAAAAACTAGTAAAAAAAATATCTTTTTTATTTCAGACAGCCGCCATTTTGCGGAAAACATATTTTTTAAACTTTTTTTTTAGTTCGGGCCATAGCGGCATTTGTTTAGATTAAGAAATTTGTTTTTGGATTACTAAGAGGGTTGCAATTATGTTTTTTAGACCTTCCACTTCAACACCTGTAACTTTTTTAATTTAAATTTTTTTCGTTTGATTTTTTTTAATGTATTTTTTAATGTTTAATCAATATTTGGTAAAACAATGGCTTGTAAAAATATTATGTTTTTTTATTGCACCTGAAAAAATACCTACAATTCATGCTTCTAGACTAGAATACCCCCTTAAATGTATGTTTGACAATAGGTTAGGTGGCCAATTTAGACAGAGGTTAAATAATTTAATTTTAAAGTTATTATAAACTAGATACTATAAGTAGAATCTCGTAAAAACAAAGAGCGCGAGTAAACTTTAATTGAAAAAGATTTTTAATTTTGATCGAACGTTTTAAAAATAATATTCTTAATTGAATCGCATTTAAGATTCTTTGCATTAAATAAAGAGCATCATTTTAGCCGTCACTTCAGTTAGAAGGGGAATATTCTCCTCGGGAGATGTTTTTCGGAACATTCTTTTCCAGTTGAGTACTTAAATATCCGGAGAGGGCTGGCTGAGCGATCAAAGAACTATTGAATGTCGGTCGAGTACAAGCTACGATTAATATGTTATTATAAAACGGTGTATTGAAAGTGAGAGCGAATCGTCGAGGGGAGGGGAACATCTCTAGAAAAAAAAATAGATTAAAATCATACAGGAGTGAAAAATTAAATTAAAGAGGTAGGCGTCGGAGGGAAGACTGTTATTTTTCTCGCGAAGCCGGCGCAAACACCTTTTCTTCAGCCATCCCTTAGGGTTCACGCCGAGCGGGGAGGGGGAGGGCGCGGGGGCTGAAAAGAAGAAAAAGTGCCGACTGATATCGCTGTACCATTGTGTTCGAAAGAAAATGCTCCACTCATCGCGTATAGTGAGTAGTTAGTCGGGAAGGAAGATTAATCGTTCGCATTAATGGCGGGGAGACTCTATGGATGGATTTCCTCGCAGATGAGATGGTCACCGTGATTTGGGATGCTGGGAGCGGAGTCGAGCGTCTTCCCGGCGAATGTGCGCGAGACGGATTCGCGTCAAATTAGGGATTCAATTACATCTACGGAGGTCAAGACATTTTCACATTTTAAATATTTTTTACATGGGAATTTGATTTATCACTTTAAACGTTTTCGCCGCTCTTTATCTCTTAAATAATTTAAACGCGATTTTTTCTTGAGGCAAGAAAATGAAATTAATCATTCGCACGGGGTGAAAAATTGCTGTCTGAAAAATCTGTTTTTTTTTTAATATAACATTTGTCAAAAGTATAGTCCATAAAATTATCTGCATCTAGAACTTATGAATGTGTTAATAAATTGAATTATAATTTTATCATGAAAATATTTGGGGCACGCAATTATGAGGAAACGCGAAAAAAAAAAACGGGAGTATTTATAGTGATACAGAATTAAGTTTATATAGCATTAAGTACAATTTGGGAGGCGGGTATGGATACCGCCGCCTCGGGAACCACTTATTGGATAACCAACACCTCTGGTAGGTCACCCCAAGTGGTTCGCTACGTTTAGTGACTGTGTCTGCCCACCTGCCGAGTGGTGGGAGGTCTTTGATCCTCTCCAGCCGGAATCTTCGACCCATCGCCTCGCACCGCGGTTAGAGGGATGGATTCATACGCCCTTCACTCCTGGACCCCCAATCACTGACCCCCAGATTCCTACCCACCCCTTATACACATTTTCTTCCCAAAATTCCTTTCCTTAAAAAAACCCTCCATACCATAATGTAATAAAAAGTATTACAGATTTTCAATCTTATAAGAGTATAAAAAAATTATAAATTCCACTGAACACACCTGTTAAAATACGGAGAGCTGTTTACGTAAGTAATGTGAACAACGCTTACAAAGTTAAGTTATGGAGATTCTTCTCAAATTAGCGATAAAATTACCTACATCGTCACCAACTATTATAAAAAATTTACAACGTGTTTTTTATAGCCATATTAAAAATGCAAACCGGGCATTATAAAGTCATCAAGGTTATGTGGTCACATGGTTTGGATTTTATTTTGAAAACCGAATCTTGACCGTAGATCAGGATTTAAAATAATACCTACTTATTTCGGCAGTAGGTAAAATCTATTTTTACAACGAAAAATACATTATGGAAAACGTAAAAAGGGCGATTTTAGTCATAAATATTGAATAATTGTAATCAATCATTGTGCAGGAGTCATATATCTTCCCTTGGATTCGAACCTACGTAGTCTTTCCAGGATCAATGATCAGGAGTAATTTTTATCGATCGTATCAATATTATAATTATAGATTTTAAGAACTAAAATTATCATATACAAAAAAAGAAAAAAAAAATTGAGGATACATAATGTTGATAAAAATGATATTTGGCTGACTTGTATAGCGCCGTTTATGTGAAAAATCAAAGGCGCTGTACAAATGTTAGTGATAAAATTCATAAAATGAAATATAAGATAAATACGAACGGGGGAATTTAATAAGGTCTTAGTAGCTCAATTGGTAGAATTATTGATACCGGTGATGACAGGATTTGGGTTCGTGCCCTAGTTGCGACCGTCGCAGTAGCTCTTCAAGTACAACATCTTTCATGCACGATATGGCAAGCAATGAGGACGGCAAATATGTATAATATGTAAGAATTTTTTTTTTACATAAACTCCACACAGGAGGCCTTGAGGAAAACAATTTCCCTCAGGCCCTATGTCATCTGAGATGCTGTGTGGAGGGTCTTTTTGAGGAGAGGAAGGAATGAACATTGGTCTAGAAGAGACCCATGTTGTAGGAAGAAGGAAACACAGAGGCCGGCAAATCGTTTCAGAGCCGAGCAATTTCTCATGTGACAAATGTCAACCATGTTGGGCATGCGTTTGGCGTGTTTCCCGAATGTGCACCGGTGCCGAAGGGATCAATGACGCTAGTTCCTCGGAGCATCTTCCACTGAAATACCGGTAGAACAAGGATAGCGTTCCCACCCGACGCCTGTGTTCTAAAGATTGCAATCCGTCTGTTAAGATGGGAGAATCTATCAAACGGACCGCCCGTTTCTACACAGAGTCGAGGGTATTTTTCAGGTATTTTGGAGCTCCAGACCAGAGGTGGCTGCCAAATTCAATCGTGGGGCGCACTTGTGATTTGTATAGTATATTTAAAAATAAATTATTCCTTCTTTTTTTTTTTACATGAACTCCACACAGGAGGCCCTGAGGAAAATAATTGTCTTCAGGGCCTGTGTCATATTTGGGGATGCTGTGTGGAGGTTTTTTTTTTAGGAAAGGAAGGAGAGGAGAGTTCTGGAAAAGAAAGGGGTTTAAGGGGTGGGTAGGAATCTGGGGTTCAGTGTGTCCTGGTCATCCGCCTCCTAGACCTAGACAAACCTCACCCCATGAACCCGAAGTAAGTTGAACAAAATACAGACAATTAAAATATAATATTAATTAGAAGGTTAGGTAATAATATTATTGTTATGTAATTTTCTTTTTTACTGGAATTGGAAAAAGCGTTACAAGTATAATACCACTATTAACATATCTGTACCTCAGTAGGTACCAAAGGTCGGATGCCAACGTTTCAATAAAAATAAATTATGTACATATTTGGTGTACTTTATTTTTATTATCTACCCAGAGGTACATATTATTATAAAGACGGTGACCTACGACAACGTTTTTAACGAAGTTAGGCCATCTTTAGATCGGATGTGCTCTCTCAGCGTCCAAAAGTCAAGTAACGCTCAGATAATTTGTTCGACCTTGTAAAATATAGAATCTGTTCCGTAGACAGTGTTCCGCAAAGTGTGTGCCGCGGCACAGTGGTGTACCGTGGTCGTTAGTTGTGTGTTAGTGTCGTTAGTGTGCCTCACCGCAAAACTACATTGTAACAAAATAACATTGCCACGCTGCACCAGCTTACGCGATCCGACTATCGGATCGGTAGTAAAATAGGCCAGGCGGACGTATTCGCCCATTTCAATGAGCGCAACCAAAAAAGCAAGGCAAGAATTCTAATACTTTAACGTCATCGGATAAGATTGAAAGCTAAGTTGGTGTTATGGATCAGCCACGCCCAATGGTATATAGTAACGAAATGTTCCGATGCAATACAAAGAGTGCAGGCTTTGATAGCGAAACATTTGAAGCACAGGCTAGTGAAACACAAAAAATGAACTCGTATTTTCCTAGGTGTGACCTTCAACCTATGGACTGGGTTCGAAATCCATTCTTAGATAGCATTTCCCTTGGACACTTACCAAACGAGCAGGAAGAATTCTGAAGACAAAAACTGATCAGACATTAAAAGTAAAATTTTCCGAAATAGAGCTAGCACGTTTTTGGCTACGCATAAAAAATGAGTATCCACTCATTTCAAAGCGTAGTATTGCAATTATCTTACCATTTGCCACGACCTATTTATGCGAATTGGGGTTTCCAACTTCCACTACGATATAAAAAAGAGAACCCCTGGGGACGATCGTCGAAGAGATAAGAGAAGCATTATCAACGATTGCTCCAAATTTTGATCGCCTGTGCTCAGTTAAGCAGGCTAACATTTCTCATTAAACATGTTTTTATATTGTATTGATTTTAATAATAAATATTAAATAAACATTGTTTTCTCTTTGGTGTACTAAATTTTTTTGTTTTGGTAGGTGTACCTTGATCACAAAAAGTTTGCGGAACACTGCCGTAGACAACGAACGCTGCATTGGTGTGGAAACAAAAAATATAGACATCAAGTACCACCAAGCGTGAACCAAGCAAAATGATAATTTTAAGAATTTCTCACGTTAAAATTACATAGGTTCTTGCAATTATGTAAAAAATAATCTAAACGCGTTCAATCATAATGAATATCAACTAAATCTATAAGAAGTTTCATAATGAAATAAAAATGTTGTTTAGAAGTATGAATTATGTATTTGAATACAGAAGTTATCATTTTATGTTCAGATTAAGTCAAATACCTCGTTTTTAAATACATGTATTTAAATTTCACCTTTGTTTCCTTGATTGAATGAAATGACCAACTTGCCGACATCGTATCAAGCTGAAACTCGGCAGATAGACTCGTTGTCGACGACAATGCATTCTATCAACTTGGTGGCAATTACGCACACACATGCGCATTTTTTCGAAATTTTAAGAAATTAAAACACAAACGAAATAAATGCCGGCCTTACCAACTTTTTGACCCGGTTTGTAGCAAGGTTTATTCCGATTACTGGGTAGGAAGATTCAAACGTCAGAAAAACCATTTTTTAGTATAAAAAGACAATTGAAGAGAGATTATAGTTGTTATAATACTGTTTTTTAAAGCTTGATTTTTTTTTGCTACCTGAAGGAAATGAGATAGGCGAGGATGGTGATGAATTCAGAAGTGGTCCTCTGAGATGCTCATCTGAGATGAATTCAGAAGTGGTCTTTCACCAGGGTGATACTTAAAGTATCTTTTCCTCTCGAGTGTGCCGCAAATATACTCTAATTTATGTAATTTTATAAATAAATTACAAATGGAGAAAACCTGTGCAAATTACATGACGCCACTCACCATTATAGAGTTGTACTGCTTCAGCACGCAAAATATTTTGGTATACTTCTTGATTCTTTGGTATATTTTTTGGTTCACTTACAATTCAAGGGTCTCAGCACTCCATCGTCAATCAGTAATGAATTCGTTGATTTACCTGAAACAAGGAAATAAAATAAGTTAATATTTAGTTTGAATATGACATCATTTTTCGATTGCTAAAAGCAGGGATATTCATTTCAAGTTTTATTTTATTTGTAAACCGGATTATGATCGGGTCGACCTTACAGGGTCACCCTGGATAAAGGAACGCAATAAATAACGCCGCGTCGTATCAATACAAAGATCCAATAAAATGTCATGTTATAATGTTACTATAGAAAAAATAAAAAATTATTTATATTATATTACGTAAAGAAAAGTTTTTCATTTCTAGAATACGGGAAAGAATTTGAAACAACGTTCATTTCAAGTTAACATTTCTGATTTTAAAAATCATTATAATAATTTACATTTCGCATAAAATACATAAGCATTTACCTACTTTTACGAAAACTTAAAAAAAGTAAACATTATTTAAGATAAATGTTTTATTTTCATTAACGTTTAGGAAACATTTTCAGACTATTCCAATCTTTTTTCGTTATCATGATAAAACATTTCTTTTAAAATTAATATGTAGATGTTTATTTTTACCGTAAATATACATTTTATTTTTACAAAGTGGTTATATAGAAAAAAATTAGCTTTTCCCCGTTTTCCCCACCATAAATAGACAAGGTGTGGTGAGGGAATTCAAGCTCAAAAAATAAAATCATATAAGTAAGTTATAAATAATAACAAGAAAATAATTTAGAAAATGCTGGATTTATCGTAATTAGAAAAAGAAGAAATTTAATAAAAAAAAAAAAAAGTATGGACTCATGCAAGTAGTAGTTTTAGGTAATTTTTCAATAAGCTCAAATTTATGAAAATTATCGATAATTTTTAGATTTAAAGGAAGGTTGTTATAATAAGTTATTCCAAGACAGTAGGTATTTTGAATAGGTTTAGTCTTAAATTTTGGGATTTTAATATGATATCTTACTGATTTTGAATGACTATTTTAAAATTATTTTTTTCATCACTTCGAACGACTTACTGATAAATTCAACTGAATGTTTTTTACAGTTAAACAACATTTTTTTCTAAAAAAAATTTAAAAAATTCAATTATTTTACTTTCACTAATTTATTATTTCACGTTTATTTAATTTTTATTTTAACTTTACAAGTTAAACCTCAAATTGTAATATTTAATTAAATGAAGACAATAAAAGCGAAATTCAATCGAAAATCTGGAAACAGAAAAATCAGGAAAAGATATTGGCACCTCTGGTACTCGAACCCAGGACCTCCCACTTTCCGGGCGAAGCGGGAGGTCCTGGGTTCGGGTCCCAGAGGTGCCAATATCTTTTTCTGATTTTTCTGTTTCCAGATTTTCGATTGAGTTTCGCTCATAGTGTCTTCATTTAATTAACTACGGTTTGATTGTTGTTATAATATTGTCAATATTTAATAATTTTACTAAAATTATTCATAATTCGAGAAAAGGAAATATGCTTTTTGTTTTACTATAAATAATAATACATCTATTTTCAAATGTCTTTTAAATTATTTTTTTTTATATTCTTACCCAGTGATCGGAATCAGCCGCGCTACCAACCGTCCCTAATCCCGAGTTGATAAAACCGAAGTTTATTTCGTATATTAAGTGTTGCAATGTCATCGAATTTCAGAGAAATGCATACATGTCCGCGCGTGTGTGCGTGATTACCACCAAAAGTTGATAGAATACCCTGTCATCGATAACGAGTCCATCTACCGAGTTTCAGCTCGAACGGATGCCGGGAAGTGGATTAATTTCAACTTGCAAGATTCCACTGCAATCATAAGCAGGCATTTAAAAAAAATACTACCTACCCTTAAAAAAGCATTTTGTTTATTATTTCGGTTTCTGGGGTTTCGGTGAACGACTAAAGTTTCGGAATAAAAATTAGGCGACTTCCGTAAATATATACTTATTGTCCGTCTTATGGGGCCATCAACGTTTAATGATTGGGAAAATATGCTTATTCACTTTTATTCATTTTATATATTGGCTACTTTATAGCTCAATTGGATATGACCACAAAAAGGCACTTTATGCTAGAATACCTATAAAATATAAAATGCGACTAATAGACGAGATAATTTTGAATGAATATGCGGTTGAATGCGGTGACGGATTATTCAATTAATTTTAATGCCAAATGTATGAAAAACTTTATACTCGCTGTAATAATGTAACTAAACGAGTATTGGTTGAAAACTTTGGGTTAAATGTTGATTTAAAGTTGATAATATGTATTGGATAAGATTAAAAAGGGGACACTTTGATGGTTATGGACTTGTAGAACGGATGGACGAAGACAAGTGTCAGGAGAACGAAAGACGAAGATAGAGACTCCCGATGAAGACATGGCAAGATCAATTGAATCAAATAATTGAGTCGGGTAATGTCAAGAGTCAGTGTCTTTAACAAAGTAAGGAAGTAATGCATGTATGTATGATTAACAAACGTGAATGAAGCAAGATGTGCCCCAAGTGGTTCGCTACGTTTGGTGATTTAGCAGGGGTGTCCGAGTTCACGGGGCGAGGTTTTTCTAGGTCCTGATGGTGGATGACCAGGACACCTGAACCCCAGATTACCCTTAAACCCTTTTCCTTCTCAGAATTCTCATCCATTTTCTTTCCTTAAAAAAACCCTCCACACAGCATCCCAAAAGATGACATAGGTTCTGAGGGAGATTATTTTCCTCAGGGCCTCCTGTGTGGAGCTCATGTAAAAAAAAAAAGATGTCTGTGCCAAGACTCCACTTTTTTGGTGGCAAATCCTTTCTGCCTAGCCCCGCTATAAAATACGTTGATATTTACTTGATATATATACAAGATATGCTTGATGTATTTTTTTTTTTTTTTTTTTTATATTAACTCCACACAGGAGGCCCTGAGGGAAATAATTTCCCTCAGGGCCTATGTCATCTTTGGAGATGCTGTGTGGAGGGTGCTGTTGAGGAGAGGAAGGAGTGAACATGGGTCTTGAAGAGACCCATATTGTAGGAGGGAGGAAACACAGAAGCCGGCAAATCGTTCCACAGCCGGGCTGTTGAACTCAAGAACGAGTCGTAGAAACGACCCGTTCTCATGTGACTAATGTCAACCGTGTACAAATGTTGAGCGCGTGTTTGGCGTGTTTCCCGACTATGCACCGGTGCCGGGGGGATCAGTGACGCTAGTTCCTCGGAGCATCTTCCATTGTAATACCGGTAGAACAAGGACAGCATTCCCACCTGACGCCTGTGCTCTAAAGATTGCAGTCCATTTGTTAAGTTAGGAGAATCTATCAAACGGACCGCCCGTTTCTGCACAGAGTCGAGGGTTTTTTTCAGGTATTTTGGGACTCCAGACCAGAGGTGGCTGCCAAATTCAACCGTGGGGCGCACTTGCGATTTGTACAGGGTTAGCAGTTGTGTACTATTAAAGTATCTGCGGGCCCTGTACAGTACGCTCAGTTTCTGAGAGGCTAACTTAACTCTGGCCTCGATGGAGCCCCCGTACCTGAGCTGGTCACTTAGAGTTACACCAAGCATATCAATGGAAGGCCTGTTCGGGAGATTGCTTCCGTTGAAGGAGACTAGATTATCATTCCGATCCCTTTTAGACGTAATCAGACATGATTGGGTCTTTGAAACATTAAATTCGACGAGGTTATTCTTACCCCAAGAGAAAACACTCTCGAGGTAACCGTCCATTCTTTGTTTCAAAGCCCTCCGAGCCATGTATAAGCAAGATGTCTGTTCCAAGACTCCATTTTTGGTGGCAAATCCTTTCTGCCTAGTCCCGCTGTAAAATACGTTGGTATTTATTCAATTACGATTAAAAAAGCTCGTCTAATGTAGAAAAACAGGTGAGAAAGCTTAAACGTTAAATTTTGAAATTAATGTATTTGAAAATTCATGGAATTATTTCAAAGGTTAAAAAATAGTGTACATTTAAGTGATCATTTATAAATACTAGCACTTTATGAAATTTTATACTTAGTTTTCGGCAAAACAAAAGCTTTAAAAATGACGACAATCCTGATGACAATACATTAAAAAGCGTAGTAAAACATATCGCTTTAAAGATCAGGCTATATATTACACAAATATTAATTCAAAGAACATTGTATGTAGGTGTAACTAGTTACGTGATTGTTTAAAAGTTCTGTAAAACGAGGGTAACCTTGGACCTCCGAAGGTTAAACAAAACTATATTTAGAATTAGAATCCTCGGCAGATAAGATAAGTCTTGTTTCACACGGAGCAAGTTGACCTAAAACCGTGGCAGCAGAGTTAGCTCGTGTATGTATGTTGGAGAAGAGGAGAGTGGAGCCGTGTCACATTGTGAGAAACAGGCGCCACTCAGACTTGCGAATAGATTAATGGATCTTCTCTCTTTCTCGTCGCTTCCCTTCTCCCGCCTACCTACAACTAGGAGCTAGCAGCTAGTGCTGTGACAAGCAGGGCGGAATCAAGGGTGCTTCTATTAGGTTACGGGTTGTAAGTTACAGTTAATAAGGGCTGTTTAATACCAGAAAGTATGCAGTATATCATAAACACGTTAGAGGCTTGTTTTAACATTTATTGACTTTACCTTGTAATTAAGTTTTGAAGGTTTTGAATGAAGTAGACAAAACTGATAACTAAATAAGGAAAGCATTTAATTCATTCTTTTATCGATCGTTCAGTTGATTAGTCAGACATCTCCAAAAAATAAAAATTTGGGTTGAGTATGCAGTTAATTGTGTTAAAAAGTTTACGCTCTTTTAACACAATACAAAAGTACGAAACTCGGATTACTCAAAAACACCACCAAATCAATTATAATTCAGATAAATTTATAGTGAATTAAACAAAATGTCGACGTTTTCCGGATCACTAGTAGGATATGTCATACTTGTGTCAGTCAAGAGCGTTGTCTTCTGGGATTATTTTATAACATATTTAATATGTAAAACACGGACATGTGTAAATATTTGAATTATGGTGTGCATTCGCTTTATATTGATTTCACCTTTATCTCAAAACTTAGTACTTGGAAATTTTATTCTAGAGGTAGATCGAAAAAAGTACAAGGACGAAGAAGTACGTACGTAAAGCAAGGATGAAAATTCTGAAAGGCCTGTGTTCAAAGCTAGAGACCAGTTAATGATCAAGTGATCAATGAAGAAGAAAGTAGAAAATAAACATAAAAAATTTGGAAAAGGTTTATTAACGTCACTTTTAACGGCTGTCTGTCAATCTCTTATATAGCCATTGCACTGCTCACATAATTAATCTGTCAATCTCTTATATAGCCAATGCACTGCTCACATAATTAAGACATTACGCACTTTAAAAAAGGGCAATGTTGGAAGATCCGGCCCTGCCGACACTGTAACTGGTAGACACCCCAACGCCCAGCAACTACCGGGGGAGAGTTCGCCCAAGGGTTATTACCAAAGGGCCCCGGCCTTTATGGAAATATTGATTCATAGTGACTGACTTGGCAGAAAAACTCCTAAATCTCTGCTCCCCGATATCCATTTTATTGCTATCTGTTGGTAATATTATCGCCTTCTCCTTCGGACGCCGTTATTATTTTTATCTCGAGATAAAACCATGGAAAACCGAGATAGGGGTGAATAGTGAATATTAAACCGGGGTTGTAAACTCCTACAAAAAAACCCAGCGAATTTATCGTCTTCTGGTGCTCAATGGACGTTTATTTTTAGCAACACACTCATTGGGAATACAATAAAAAAGGTACGTTAAAACAATCTACGGAGGTCGAAGGAATAGATTTATTTCAATTGTTCGGGGGCTATGATTGTATTGATATTGATTGATTGTATGGCGAAAGACAAATAAATCGCTGTGATCCTAGGAAACACGCCTATAACATTTATTATTTTAAGTATAAGGCCGAAATCTGATTGTATGGATGAAATTTATAGAGTTTTATTCATAACCCAAACGCTACTTCTAAGTGACAAAAGTAAAACCAAATGCAATAAAGAGATCGGGCGAAATTAGGTGAATAAATAGAATAAATTGAGGAAAAAATCACATTTTCATGATAACGTTAAATTTTAAGGTACACGAATTATGGAAAAGGAACGAAGCAGTTAGTTTTAATGTTAATAAATTTCATTGCAAATTGTGAGTTAATAAAATTTGCTATTTTTAATCAATTATTTCAAAATACAAATCCAATATCTGGTACAAGACCGTACGGCACAACTTTAAACATGTTCAAAGTATCTTAGGATACAATCCATGAATGCAGTTTCTGTGCCTACTAATAAAAGAAATAAAACATCAAATAGGCTTTGCGATAAAATTCAAATAAAAGGAACATGTCCGAACGTATCCGAAAACGAAAAACTGTTTTAAGTAAAAATTTGGTTTTACGTATGGGTAATATTTAAAATAAAAATTTTAAAAAATCTTTTTTTTTTTAAATATAATCCTTCTTATAAAATTATTGAAAAGCTTTGTTTTTTGGTACAATAAAAATTTTTTTAGATTGGCTATCTTGAGAAATGTTTTGCTTTTAGGGGCAATTCTCGTGGGATGGAGTCAAACATGATCACATTCAATTGGATAAAATATTTCGACAGATACTGGTAGTTATTAATAATTACTTTCCAAGGATCCCAAGCATTTACCTGAATAGAATGAACTTGAAGAGTAATTAAAAGATCGAAAAAGGATTTGATCTTAACGACTTATTAACCAAACACAGACATCATATTATTTTTGATAGTAAATTAACTTTTGTTCCTCATATTAATGTCATAACTAATAAGGCAATGAAATGTCTGGGTTTCATTCTGAGGACGGTCAAAGAATTCAAATCAATTAATTCGTTTAAATTGCTGTACACTGGGCTGGTGAGATCTAATTTAGAATATAATTCAACCATTTGGGCTCCATTATATAAGACACACCAACAAAAAATTGAAAGAGTACAGCACAAGTTTTTAAGATTTATTAATTATAAACTCGGAATACCTATCGAAGAACTAAATTATGTATATCTAATGGAATTACTCAATATAAGCGATTTAACGTCAAGGCGTGTAGTGAGCGATTTAGTTTGCCTTTTTAATATTGCGAATGGCAGACTGGACGCCCTCGATTTAACTTGTAAAATTAATTTGAGAGTACCCACGCGTGATACCCGTTCTAATGCACTTTACTTTGTTACCAATTCTACTAATAATTATTTTGAAAACTCTCCAATACAAAGACTTCATATATTCGGAAATAAATATACTTCAATTGACGTTTATCGACATCAATCGATTTCTAAATTTAAACTCAGTATATCAGAACATTTAAAATAAAGCTATAAATATCATGCACTATATAGCACCTTTATCGATATATTATTGTAGCTATGTTTCGATAAACACGTACCAAATATGTATAACAAAGATTGCTAATTATAAACATAAATAATGACAATCTTGTCTTATTTCTCTTTATAATTAAAATAACTATCTCACATTAATTTACGTGACCATATATTCTATTTTACCTGCTTTGTGTCATATCTAGTGTTATCTATGTTTTGTTTCTTATATCTTATGTTATCTTTTTTTTTTCTTACAGTTATATTATGTTTATATTATATTTTGTTATTTCCTATACTTTACCAAAAACATGTACTGCACTTTATGTAAAAGCCCTATGGGCGTTTAAATAAATAAATAAATAAATATTAAAGTATATGTCTGAATGATCTCAATAATTGTTTCAGGTTTCAGATAAACAGGGTTTTGCGAAAGATAAACAAAAGAACTGTGATTTGAAGAAGTGCGAAACATAATTGTGGAATATATGATCTGTATAAAAGTAGGCCCGGGAGAGCTTATGTCTGGCCAAATATTCCCTCCTTAATGTGATTGATTTTTATTCGGGATTATGTTTCCCATACAAAATGAAGCCGGGTTAGCAATCTAGGTAAGAGGCCACGTATCGGTGCTTGTCGGAACGACGGGCAAACTTTTTATATGAGAACATTATTTGATCGGTCGGTAAGTAAGCCCCGCTAACGTTAGCGGCAAATTTACTTGAGTAAGGGTATCGGCACGTCGAGGTTAGGGCTCGAGCTACGTTCACGTCGATCCGCATAATATCACATAAATACATCTTCATACGCTGATATGTTTATTTTTATACTCACGAGTAGGTTAAGATAGCAGTGGCGTTTTTTATACGTCAACTCCACACAGGAGGCCCTGAGAATGTTGTGTGGAAAGGGCTTTTAAAGAAAGGAAGGATAGAATGTTTTGTGAAGGAAAGGGTATGTATGAGTGGTGGGTAAAAATCTGGGGATGAGTGTGTCCAGGGGAGTCGGATGTGTGAATACATTCCTCCCACTGCGATGCAAATCGATGGGTTGAGAGGGTCCGGCTGGAGAGGTCAAACGGTCGCAGACGCGTCCGCCGCCAAGTCCGTGAAACCGGGTACCCTTGCTAAGTTATTAAACGTAGCGAACCACCTGTGGTGACGTGTCGCTTGCTGGGAATTGGTTGTACTCCTGTATTTTTGGGTTTTTTTAAGCTGTGAATACATTTTATGTTCGTTCGTTCAAAATTCAACCAAAAATGTTATTCTTTTACTTATAGATAGATAAACCTTTTTTTAAATATTTATAACAATAAGTTTGAAATAAAGGAAACAAAAATATTTTTTTTTTACTTCAAAACTTTTATTTCTCGATACGAGTTTTTGTGGATATAGTACAAACCAATTCTGAGCAAGCGTTACGGCAGAGGTGTTAGTTATCCAATGAATGGTTCCCGGGGTGTGGAAAATTGGCGTGCGGTCATTCGTCGGTGGTCGTTTTAAGAGATGTATTATAATATACGTAGCTATCGACTGTTATAACAAAATAAGGAAAAAATATAAAATAATTAAAAAAATGCAGATAGTAGTACCTAGTCATTCGCTTTTCTCTCTCCTGAAAACTAGAGATTTGTCATTTATTTCACTTTTACCCTTTTAGCTTGGGACAGTTGACGTTATTTGTATTTTGTCTTGAATTCATGAAAAGTATCGATAGCAAAATATGTATAACCGTTAAAATATTCGAAACGCATTTTTTTAATTATCTTTAAATGATCTTTATCGACTCACAATCAGCTATTGTGATCAATTTTGGTATAACAGAGATTGACATTGACGTTTGCGTCGCAAAAACTTTGGGTGTTTGTTTGGGTAAAAATTTAGGTTTTAACAAGAGAGATTGACAATATTGTCTTAAATGACATAAAGATGAATATGTCGTGCAGTTTATAAATAAGGAATTTAAAAAAAAAAACCTACACTAGTTCGAATTACTGACACTCAACTCAAAGGTGGGAAATGGCGCCAGCGTCACAATAAATTCGTCACAAGTATGTTTCATTGCATGACCTGTGTCGTGGGAATTACAAAAGGTGACTGAAAATGATATAAAATAGTTTTTTAAGGTTCAGTCAAAACTAATAGTACAGTACCTAACACATGGGGAAACGTCGCCGTGGAACGTACGCCACTGGAAGATACACTTTTCCTTTCCTTGCAATTTGGAAAGTTCTTTACAAACACCCAAAACCCAGCGTGTGAAATTTATCAACCAGAACTAGAATTCAGATCACTACATTAATTGTGACACACTTTAGAAAAATATAAAAATAAAAACGTTATAAATGTGTATTTAATGTGGTCACGCAACTTTTTGTGCGCGAAAGATTAACTTTTATATTAGTCATATTATGTCGACATAATATCATTTTTAAATACAAGTTAGACCAAATTTAATGATTGCTTTATATAAAAAACGATATTTTAAATTAAAAAGCGAGGATCGTAGGATTGTTAGATTAGCTCATCATTTTGTAAATAATTGTATGACGATGCAAAAATTACAAAATCTTCCCACAGAATTAACGTTAATCGTCCTAGACATTTTATCTGACGTGTGAAATAAAGAAAGGCTCAACTGCTTAAAAGATAAGACGAATTTAAGTGCGTTAAGTTTCAAATCCTCAATGATTAACTTCGGCGAGGTGGTCATTTTTAATTAAGGAACCGTTTGCATCGATTATATTCTTTCAGCTTATAGCTCATGTCAATAATCTGGGCTATTACTTAAAAAATATCTGAAAACGCAACAGATTGCTTCTTTCTTAATTATCTTCTATGTATGATTGAGTAGTGACTCATGAAGATGAAATATATACGTGAGCTATGTGGATGCGTTGAGTTCAGCTAAGATCTATTCAAAGTTGCAAAAAACTATTTATTATTGGTTGATCTCTACATTTCCGTTTGATGCCGAAATTGCCTCTAACAATGTGAAAAGCTGATTTAAAAAAAATATTAATGTATATCATAATTTCCAACACAAATAAATAAAATAGCACATATTTGTACTGGATATTTAATATACCTTTTGATTAAAAAAATAATTATTCAGTTTGGTTGGATATTTTGGCCTCAAATCCAAATTCAAATTATGCATGAAAAAGGCCGCGCAGTCGTTCCTCTTAATATTATTTATAAAACAGGTTGAAAACCGCCTGTGTTTACACGTGGTTTAAGAAGCATGCTATGTAATTGTTTTGCACTTTGCGATGATCTTAGAGACGGCTCGTTATTTTATGCACGTGTCAGTCATATTTTATTGCTAATAAAATATAAAAGCAGAAGATAATGTCTGCTGTGATAAAATGAAGTACCCTAATACAATTAACTACTTCTAACATAAACCCTGGTATTATTGCTTTATCTATAAAACTTACCTCTTTAATGAGAGAGCTAGTTAGACAAAAGTCATTATTTAAGAGGTAAGGGAGTAGAATAGAATAGAGTAAGGGGAATCTGTATTTGAGCCCTTGCCGGAAGAATGTTGTATCCAACAATATTCTACACTTTGACATACAACGTTATTCCACAATACGTTTGTTTTTAATCTTCGTACTTTACAGAAAGCAACATAACATTTACACATGTCATTGATGTTTTTGAGCTTAAAAAGCAAAAAAAACATGAATAAATGAAACCATTTACGTTTTAGATATTGTCTTGAGATCAACATACAACATTATTCAACAAAACTGTTTGAAAGACTAAAAAAGAGGGTTAATAATATTTTTTCTGGACAAATTCTACTTTCCTGCATTTTTCAGCTTTTTGACTTTGAAGAATTTCTAGTTGAAGCCATAAGACGTTCATTTTCCCCATAAATAAAACCATGCGCCGTGATTTTAATAAATGGTGTTATACAACATTCTTCCACAAACCAAACTTTAAAAGGCTGCCACAGGCCTAAAAAAATTTTCATTACTCTAATTCCTACCTTAAAAGATGCGTATTAATATGCCCAACATTATTCCTTCAATAACTCAACATTGATAGTTTTTTTGGATACAACATTATTCCGTGCAAGAGTTCATTTATAAATTTAAACGTGGTTAAAGACGTCTCCCAATGAACTCATGCTAGAATCTTTTCTGTATTATATAAAAAGTGTCTGTGACGTGATACATTTTGCACACTGGTTCAGAACAAGAGGAAAACTATTGTCTATTTCTAATTTTGAAAAACTCTGCATAAAGCCCAGACGACGCGCATTGCCACGCCGGAGACTTCAGCTAGTCATTAAATAAAACAATGAAGTGGGTAGGAAGTACGTATGGAACTAATGAGCATTTGCAATTGCTCACTTCTCGTGTTAAATGAACTTTAACGTAAGTGAAACTGTCTATTAACGTTAAAATACAAATTGCCTTAACGTGTAAGCGATTAACGCCTGAATCATCAGACGACGTAACTGGCTCCCGACGCCGAGAAGTGTGAAGTCAGCACCTACTTGAAGAAAGTTTAAATGCAGCCGAACTGATTATTATAATTATTAACTGGTGCATTTTGAAGTACTGAATGTAAGAACGTACATAAATAGACTTATTAAGTTCGGTTAAACGCGGAAAATGACTTCAAACTACACGGTAATGGCCTATATTGACGGTGATTATCGATTATACTTGTAATGACATGGGCAAAGCTAAAATCGATTACAGTTTACATAAAACAGTTCAAGATGTAGTTCAGTCATTTTCGAAGACACAGTGTACAATTATTAATAATTAATATTATAACATTGAAAAGGGTTCTTAAAAATAAACAGTTTACAAATTATTTTTTCTGAATGAACCAACCGAGGGAAGACTTGATTTTTTCATATGTATGGATTGTAAATGCTCTAAGGAGGTGTGTTGTTTCATAGAATTTGAAAAATCTATCAAATTTCAATGCATCAATTTATCATTCAAGTCCTATTCAAGTTTTATTACTATCCAAGTACTGTGAAATAACCGACCATTAATAACAGAACTTGAATATAGCTTTCACAGAACTTTGAAACATTGAACTCATCAAAATTTGATGAATATTGTCAAAATTCCGTAAACAAACCATCCTAAATATGTTGTTGTAAAAGACCATCACCATTCCGAACTGAAAGAGCATTGTTTGAAATGGCTTTAGCTACGTTTGGTTGAGCAGTTCCTAGAGCAAGTACGGATGGAACTGAATTTATTTTTAACCCCAGAAAAAAAATAAAATCTCAAATCCACGAGTAATAAACAGAACAATGAAATTTTTTTTTTTGGAATTTTCCAGGAGAAAATTACTAAAAATATATATGTTTCCTTTTTGGTATAGGTTGGTTTTTAATAAGAGGTAAAAAATAAAATAATCTGAACTTTTCTTGATCACGGTGATCTTTTTTTTTTTTTTTACATGAGCTCCACACAGGAGGCCCTGAGGAAAATAATTTCTTTCAGGGCCTATGACATTCTTGGGGATGCTGTGTGGAGAGTTTTTTAAGGAAAAGGAGGAAAGGACAGTTCTGAGAAGGAAAAGGGTTTAAGGGGTGGGTAGGAATCTGGGGTTCAGTGAGTCCTGGTCATCCGCCTTCAAGACCTAGACAAACCTCACCCCATGAACCCGGGCACCCCTGCTTAGTCTACTACTACTGCTACTTGGGGTTAAACTATCTAAACAGAATCCTTTACAAAATATGTACTATGTTCAAGAAGTTGATAATTATTCCGGGAAACTTCTCATTTGGAACATTCACGATGTCAACACGTGAGGTGTGAATTGTGTAGGTACCAAGTGGTAAAATTAGTGTTGACAATTTAACCCAAAATCCCTGAAGAGGAATCAGTCGACGTTATTACCTACGGATGCAGCCAGACGTTAAGATCAGACATCCAGACAACCTTTTTTACCTTCAATTATTATTACCCACCTGCTTATTCTCAACACTATTTATTACCCATGTATTCTCAAACACCGTTGCGTAGATCTGTTCCCAATGTGATCGAAAGGTCATATTAAAGTTGCCAAATACTCCAACAAGTACAACGGCTAACATTAAAATGAAACGCAGATTGATATTTATAAGTTAAGCAAAAGCGTAGGAGGAGAGTTTTAATTAGATTCACAGTAAGTATTTCAGTTAGATTAACAGGTAAGTACAATAAATACTAAAGTAATTTAAGGTAAAAAAAAAATTTGAGTGAAACTTCTTTGGCGCCGTTAGTAATTGAAATTCGGATAAAACGGAAATGCGTCACAATTCATTTCTTCACAAATACTCGGTTCTAATATAATGCGGTTAATTCGCACCTCTCAGTGCGCCCTCATAACTCAGTGGGCAAGGCGCCTGAAAGTCTCAGCGGCCAGAACGACAGACATCAAGCGAACGGAGGTTCGAATCCTACAAAATCAAAAAAAAAAGTCTTTGTTTTGTGAAATCAATATCCAATCGTCAAACCACTTTAAAATTAATAGGCAAAAGAAAGCGACATCTAGCGACTTTCTAGTTTCACTTCTACCGAGTGTGAATTACACACTTTGACTTTTTG
Source organism: Glyphotaelius pellucidus (assembly GCA_936435175.1). Lineage (NCBI taxonomy): Eukaryota > Metazoa > Arthropoda > Insecta > Trichoptera > Limnephilidae > Glyphotaelius > Glyphotaelius pellucidus. Next base: position 12,745,280 of record OW386545.1, on the reverse strand, counting down.
ATTTATTTGAATACCCCATAAGTTCCAACTGCCCTCAACTGTCACGAGTTAGTGGGATTACAGCATCCCCGATTGGATTACGTTGTGAGCCTGACAGAAGTGAGACACGAGAAGGTGATATGGAAGAGGAAGGCTGTTAAAAAAAAAGGTCAGAAGAATGAACGAATTGTTTAATCAAAATCAAAATTGAAGGATTCCGACAAACTTTTTGATACGAGCAGAAAATTGAAAGCTGTTTACGTAAAAATAAAAATCTTGGACAAAGGTACTTTGTTTAATTCATTGTGTACTTTTCCCATTTCTCTGTATACCGACATTTTTAATTTAATTTTTTCCCTTTAAACTATTCTCAGAAATTATTTGTGAACGTTTATTTATGGACATTGTGCACTTTTTCTCATTTTTCCTTGTAACAAAATTTTTTAATTAATTTTTTTCCTTTTAACTTTATGCAAAAAATATTTGTAAAGGTTTATTTTCTACTGCTTTATCTAAGAGAAATAATTAAGGTGCATGAGAATTCTCAACTTTGCGTTTAAATTGTCTTGTCAATTACTGTCTGCATTAGTGTTTTCTTCTTAAATTCATACGAGTATCAAAGCAGGTCACCAAACACGTCTTAAGCCATTTCAAGCGCAACGTTTCGATTTTGAATGGTTGTCTTTCACCAAGGCACACCGTTTACAGTTGATGTTGGCTTCTTGGGAACGAGTCGTTTCTTCAAATCGTTTTTGTGTATGGCTCGTATGTGGAACGAAATACCAGCATCTGTTTTTCCTCATTAATATAATCCGAGCCTCTTCAAGACCCGAATTAACAAACTGTACAGACAAGGCTCTTGGGAAGTGTTACCAAAGATATTGAAATATGAGAGATGTGCTATCCGCAGTTTTTACTGGGTGGGGCTGTGTTTCCTGGCGTCGCCGATATTGTTAACCAATACTACCGAACACCTTAAAAAATCAACTAAATGGACGAATTCTTTCCGTATTCAAACTGGTGACTGGAGAAGTCAGAATGAAACCAAGTCAGAACCACCTCAGAAAAGTCATTAAAAGTGATGAAAAAAAATGGTTAAATAGGTTACCTACGTTAGGTTAGGGTTATTGGCTATTTTAAAATTATTTATTTCATAGCTTTTAATGATTTTCAAAGATCTGTTGAGTTGACTTTATTCTCAGCTGGCATGGAACCATTCAAACTATGCCCATTAGGTAGTGGTCTGCCGATAGTAGGGCGGCCATCATCATCTCTTGTATTTCAATATCTTTGAGTGTCACATAGAAAAAAGGCGGTGAGAGTATCTACCACTTTTCATTAATTTTATAATAATTTGTAAACACGCTTATCAGTTTGTCTTTAAGATAATATATTGCATTTTAATTCCTCGAAATAAATGGTCTAAAAAGTGTTTTATTTGAATAAAGGAGAGTGAATAAGATACAGATATTCGCGTAAAACTGTCGCTCTTTAGCACGTTACCATGGACGTGAGATTTATGTGAATTATATTCACTTTAAAATTACATTTTGATGACCGAACGATCATCCTTAGAGGCCATAAAAATATATTGAAATCACCGATATGGCTTTTTAAGATATCTTTATGGATTTATGGTTCTTGGTCTCTGAGAATAGAAGATGTAGGATGATTTGAAGGTAAATCTTGTAGAATAACGTTAAGGGAGAGGAATAATGTAAATCATTCTGAATATTGCAAGATAAGCCCAGTTATAATTAGGTATCTTAGATGTATTTATCAGAATAAAAAGATAACCATTAGGTATCTTAGATATATTTATCAGAAAAAAAAGTTCGTTAACGTCCCTCATAAGTGTCCCTACTTTTAAAACAAATGTTATTTGGGAGGGGGGTATGGGTATCGCCGCCCCGGGAAACATTTATTGGTTTACCAACACCTTTGCATAATTACATTTACATCCGAACCATAATTTAATATATATTTATTAAGATTTCTAATATGAAAGTGGGAGCCAACGAGAAGCAATTTACAAAGCTGTTATTTCTTCGGCAGTCTGGAACAGAATGTTCCGTTAAATTTGTCACGGCAAACGGTGCCTATATGATAATGTTGAGGGATTGCTATTGGCACGTGAGGAACTAATAGGAATGCTTCTGATTAAAGATCGCTGCATCGTTCGCTTCCCACAGGTCACCCCAAATGGTTCGCTATGTTTGGTGACTTAGAAGGAGTGCCCGGATTCATGGGGTGAGGTTTGTCCAGATCTTTATGGCGGATGTGTCTGCCTACCTACTACGTAATGCGCCGAATCGGGTGAGACTGGTTAAGGCTTTTGATCTCTTCAGCAGGACTCTCTTTGGAAATCGCAGTGGGAGGGAGAGATTTGTACGTCCACAACACATTCCTACCCAGCCATCAAACCTTTTTCCTTCCCAGAACTACCTCTCCTTCCTTTCTTAAAAAGACCCTCCACACAGCTTCCCCACAGATGACATAGACCCTGATGGGAATTATTTTTCTCAGGGCATTCTTGGGTGGAGCTAATATAAAAAAACCGATCGAAGGTGCTCAGAAGAATTAGCGTGCACTGCTAGGGGAAACGCCAAAAGCGTGTCCAGCATTTTTAGAATATTTATATTTCTTAAGGGAGGCAGGCCGTTTCGGTGTGGTGTTAATTAAATACAAAAATAAAAGTTTACAAAGGTAAAATCTTAAATGTGGGATATTGAAAATTCATTATTTTGATTTCTAAAAATGATACGTGACATTAAATACGGCACAAATCAATACAATAAAGGTAGTGCTTATCTGCGAAAGATGCCCGAAAATCGAAAAAGAACATTCCCAGTGTGACCATTTCCGTTTCAGTCGACAGATTTCCCGCCAACAGTTCCCACATCGGCAGGATGGAAGATTCCGGATATGCCCGATAGCGGTTACCTCCGATAAAAGCATAGATAAAACGTGCGGTAAGCTCCATCATATAAAATAATAATATTATCGCGGTAAAAGTAATAGATTAAGCATTATCTGTGGATATGGCCGATCCGCGGTGGGACGGAATGCCGCGGCATACAGTTGTTTTATTCTTGTAATGCACACGCTCGTCTATGTCTGTGATATTGATGAAGGTCGCTTTAGGCAGATAAAATGTATGTACCGATCTTTATTTTGGGATGTTTACAAATAAACTCGGATATATCCTTATAATTATTACAATACTAACAAAGTGGGCGTCGAAATGCTTGCAAAGTCGTACTAACGAAACCTGCCTTGCCATTTGCTAGCTGTCAGTCCGTGGATAGGAAAATTCCATAGAATTAGGGACCAAATTAGCAGCTATCTTGAATGGATAAAATGATTTTGTAAGAATAAGAATGAAATATACTCGTGAACATGTTTTGTTTTGTAAAAAGAAACCTTGCAATATTGACGGTGTTGAGTGCTTACAATCATTGGCTACAAATCCGTAGGGCACGGGTTCAAATCCCGGCTTGCGCAAGTAAATTAAATATGATTAATTTGTGTTATTTCATTAAGAATAATATAGGGTATATTTAAGACACGTTCCAGAGTGGTAGCACTTTCAGTATCACCCTGGTGCAAGACCATCATCCAGATCTGAATAGTCAAGTAGTCTTAGACTTCCCCATCTTCAATCCCTCCCCATTAGTACCCTTTACACACAGAGTTCGGAGCGGGACGTGTCCCGCGCCACTTCAGGCCGCCGCGCAGAAAATTCTCACAGTGAACTGCGCTGTAAACCGTTAGCTTACTTTCGGTCTTTATTTTTCTGCGCGGCGGCCTGGAGTGGCGCGGGGCACGTCCCGCTCCAAACTCTGTGTGTAAAGGGTACATTATATTCAGCTTCACAATATACCTGAAATAGGGATGCCATAGTTTCGCTGGCTCGAAACAGTTAGGAATATTGTGCGGCACTCAAATAAAATGGTACAAGATATTGTCCAAAAACAAAATTAGTATAACCGAAACAATGAAATATGAACAATTCAATAAGCAAATTAAGTCCCTGAAATTGGATAATGACACATTGTACCCTTAATTTACCGTTACTTAATCTGTAATATTTAATATTAAAAAAAAATATATTTAACTTTCAATAACTATTTTTTTCTAAATTGTATACCTATGTCAAATAATGTTTGTATTTATTTCATAAGTCTGATCATTGTTTACATATTTCATTAGAACATTATTTTTTTGCATGTAAATACTCCTCCCATAAACACAAGCTCCTAGATAGAGCTTAACTTATGGAGTAGTAGAATAATAATGAATTATTATATACAAAAAACTTGTAAATAAAAAAAAAATTCTTGCTTGAAATAGACTTTAGCCGAGTCTGATAAACCAAGTACTTCCTCATCTTCCTCTTCCCACCTCCAATCCCTCTGCCTTCAGCCTCAGAACACACCCGAATTAGGGATGCCAAAGTACCACTGGCCCCAAACGGTTGGGACTCTTTTGCTCAAATAAAAAATTTAAATTAAAAAAAAGCGAATACTAGAAAAAATCACGTGTTACAGATGTGATAATGATGGTCAGAGATTATACCAGGAGATATCAGTTAAAGATAAGCTGTTTTTTCAAGAGTTGAGTTAAAAAAAACAGGAAGCGGTTTCGAATAATCATTATATCACAAGTAAAATAATAACGTTAATCGATAATGCATGACTGATCGACAAATTCGATAATAGTAAAACCATGGAATAAACCCAAGTGGTTTTAGTTTTCCATTTCATACAGGCAGAACTTTTAACCTTGTAAAGGTAATAAAAATACTACCTTTTTTCCTGGAGGGGAACGTTTCTGCACGAGGGATGGCAAAGCCTTGAATAATCTAATTTTACTAACCGCAGGCTGATTAAGGCTAGAACCTCGTCAATTTCTCTTCTTATTTTTAATTAATCGATAAAAATTTTAAATTCTAAATTCTAAATTAATAGATTTGTAAACGTGGTTAAACGAGCACTGGACGTTTTTAAAGGAAAAATTTGAGGTGTATCTTCGGACCGGTTCTAGAAAATGGAATTTGACACAGACGTTACAACAATGAGCTCTATACTCTGTTTAAGAGGAATATAAACGCTAGAAATGTTTGGATTCTCGTGCCGAAAATTTAAAATCGCGCGTCGTATTTGCACGAGGCTAGTAAGCGAAAAAGTGGTTTTTATTTATTTTGTGCATACTTTTATAAGAATGAAAAAAAGTTAGAACATACAAAACCTCAAAAATATTCTTAGCCAAATAGGGGTATTTTTAAAAATTGTTTCTTATATTGCTTCATAGTTAAGTCATGCAAAAACATTTTTTTTAATGGTTTACGCTTATATTTTTTGTTATGTAAATAATATTTTTATTGTAATTCCAAAACATAGAAAAGCTAGTAAAAGCTTCAATTTATCCGTAGCATATTTTTTGATGTTCATACTGTAAACCGATTCGCCGTAAAGATGAATCTAAATAGTATCTCAATAGGATTTCACGTATAGCTTCATCAAGGAGCTAAACGTCACAAAATTTATAAAATTGGGAAGACTTCGGTGGCTGTGTCATGTGGAGAGAATGACCGAGCATCAAGCACCTGTCCAAGGACCAAGACCAAGCATCAAGTCCCTGTTGAACTCAAGACCGATAGGGCGAAAGAGCCTGGGAAGGCTAAGGAGTGAACGTCCTCAAAGACATTGGAGCTATTAAAATGGTGAGAGCTGGCACAAAACCGAGTGGAGGAAGACTCTTGAGAAGGCCAAGACCCACCAAAGGTTATAGAGCCAAGAATGATGATGATAAAAAGTGGTTAAAAGAAACAAATCTATCATAAACGTGGTTAAAGAAATCTATTAATTTTGAATTAAAATGGTGCCACAAAATAAGTTTGCTGTTTGTGAAGAAGGAAAACTTAAAATTTTAGCAAAGTTTCAACTTTAATTTAGGAATCGGACAGTACCTACCTAGTAGTATTTATTATATTACTGTAAAATTTTCGTAACTTCTTCGACGATTTAGTTTGATGACAGTTTCATTTCAATCTATGTGTATTCGGCCTCCGTGGTCGTGACTCTCGACTAGCGATCCGGGGGTTGCGGGTTCGATTCCCAGCGTGCACAAGTAAATTTTATTTGATTGATTTGTTTTTTCACAATATAATCATTAAAAATAATATAAGATATATTTGCGGCACGTTCCTTAGTGGAAGATACTTTCAGTATCGCCAATATCACCACCAATACCACCAATCAAAATTGAAATGTTGCTTGAAATGACTTTAGACATGTTTGGTGACTAGATCTGAGCAGCCAGGTACTTTCCCCCTTCCTTTCCCCACCTCCTTCCCTTCCCCACTTACTTTCAGCCTCACAACACACCCCAATTGGGGATGCCTCAATCTCACTGGCTCCAGGTGGTTGGGAGCAGTTGGGACTCTTGTGTGGTATTTACATTTTTTTTTTAATTTACACTGTCTCTAATTGCAAATTAATTTTTTATTTTTTATCGCTTTTTTGAATTTAAAGTGACCACATAACTCCCTTTTGTTAGGGACAGAAAACGTATAATTTATTAATATTTATAATTTCATAACGCCAGATCTTACCATTATATACAGCCCATATTACTCGCATATAATGTAGCTTTCTATTGGTGAAAGAATTTTTAAAATCCCTTCCTTTCTTTTGTTGCAATCCATATAGTCTCCCATTTCACAGACACTGTTTTTCAGATATCAATTTGTTTCCAAAATATGCACAATTTCACAACATCGATAATTTTAGCAAAATTTATTTATTTTGCATCAATCCCATCGTTTAACATAATATTGGCATTGCACAACACCCATTAAAAAGGGTAAGTAACCTTAATTTGTATTGCTGCGACTACTTTAAAACGATAGGCTCATATTTTCATCTTTTTCTTTTTGAAGTATCGTTGGAAGGGTTAATAATGAATTCAGCATTCTGTGCGAATTTTAATCCGGTTCGACCGGTAATGAGCCGATCGCCGCTCAAGCCAGTTCGCTTCGGACATTATTAAGCCCGAAAAAAAACTCAAGCGAAAAATTGAATTTTCCTCACGGCCGGTCGCGCTAACTCGCCAAATCGACTTAAATGCTGTTCGGGCATCGTAATTTATCTGTGGAATACTTGGCGAAGCAGTGCATGCACCGGGCAAGTACCAGGTAAATAATATGTACTAGGCAGCGGGTAGGTACCTCACTTGAGGGCCTACCGGAATGGTGCGGGTACGGGATAATGTTGTAATTCCAAGCCGCTCGTAAAAAAAAATAGTTCATAAAATTCTGTGATGGATTTCCGAAGCGGTTTAGCGAGATTAAGTTGGATGAAATCTACGTAAAATTTGTTGAGTTTTATACGCTTAAATGAATGTAAGTAGTATGAGATGCGATTTTGACGTACATAGGTATTTACTTAATAGCTACAAAATAAGCAATTTATAAATAGCTTATTTTGTAATAATAGGAGACTTTTAGAGAAAATTAACTTTTTAAGTGCATCCTTTTGAATTTCACTTTGGTTTTTTTTATTGAATGCACGTGAATGAAATGGAACTTTGGAAGTGGAAATTTACCCACTTTCCGACATCCTATCGAGCTAAAACTCGGCAGATAGACTTGTTGTCGGTGACAATGGATTCTATCAACTTTTGGTGGCAATCACGCACACACATGGACATATAAGCTCCGACTCGAAATACCTTTTCATTGCAACAATACCGGTACCAAAGCAGAACAAAAATCTGTAATTAATCGCTTGTATACTTTAGGCAATGAATATGCTAATATCGATCGCGCTGGTAATCTGGCCTCATACAAAAGATGCATTGAACAAATTTTGTTTGCTGGTACCACGTGAAAATAATGCATAATACGCCTACCAGATTTACATCTAAATATAATTAATGCATTTGAAATCATAGGGACTTGTAATTTATCATATTGGTTGACATAATCCAAATTACCTACCAATATTACTTTTTGTAACTTTTTAAATTTTGTATTTAAAACTTTTAACTTTTAATTTTATACTTTACACTTTATACTTATACCATATACATCTTACAATAATGTTATTATTTTTTGTTCTATTTATAAGTTAATTAAGTTAATAGCACATGTTCTGCCGTATATGTGAAAATAAATAAATAAATAAGCTTTTTTCTGAAATTCAATGACTTTTTAGCACAATTAACGAAATAAATCGGTTTTGTCAACTCGGGAATTGGCCTGCTTGGTAGCGCGGTTGATTCCGATCACAAGTTTTAAAAATTTGAAAATAGAAGTATTATACCAAAAAAAACTTGGTTATTTATGGGTTGATTTTTAAAAGCTTATTATGTACAAAAATTAAATCGAAAAGTTTAAAATGTACCAAATTGATGAATCATTTAAGACTACTTGGTTATTTATTTATTTTATTTTATTTTTATTTATTTATTTAAACGCCCATAGGGCTTTTACATATAGTTCAGTACATGTTTTTGATAAAATATAGGAAATAACATAAAATATAAGAAACAAACTAAAGATAACATAAAATATAAGAAAGAAAATATAGATAACACCAAATATAAGAGTTGACACAAAGCAGGTAACATAGAATATATGGTAAGTAAAAATAGAGATAAAGATGGTTTAAGAAGTAGGAATAAATAGTTGGCACATACGTCGTTTAAAGTTTGATAAATTTAATTTATTATCAAATACATCCATATTGTTTAAATATTGGTTACCAAGGCTATGTAAACGCTGTATTGGAGAATGCAAACTATAGTTGGAATGAGATGTGTGTATATGAAATGTTAATATTTGTCTAGTCGATCGTGTAGGTACGTGTAGATTTATCAATTGCAGGAGTTCACAACAGTTGAATTTAGAATTTAATAATTTTAATAAAAAGGTTAGGTCGTTAATTTTTCGTCTGTTTTCTAAAGTTGGAATATTTAACATATTCATTAAAGACGGGTAATTTATGTTCTCTAAAGGGATGTTAAGTTTAAAATTAACGTAACGTAATTTATAAATTATTGCCTTGCAAATTTGAAAGGTGTATAATATGTCCAAAAATATTCAAAAATTTCAAAAAAGAAGAACTTTGGAAATAAAATAAACGGGTTTCTACAAACATATGTTAATATTTAAAAACGTTGTAGGTATTAATAAAATTATTGGTATCAATGTGATTTATAACGGTAGCGTGCGTGAGAAGCATAAGACTTTGTCACGATACAAAAAGTAAATGGAGAAATTCATCAACGTATAAAAGTTGAGCGGGGTATTTAAGCGACCAACTAACCTGCGGAGTATTTGAGGCTACAAAGTGAATGGCTGAGGGCAGTTATTATATTTTTAATAATCATTTATAGCTCAATACATCGTGGGAAAAATAACGCCTGGCGGGGGAAGCAGTCTCGATAACAGATCGGAAAAGCTGTTAACGCGGTGGCTTTCTGGTAAAACAGTTCGACCTGTCACAAATTTTGTACTTTCGAAACAATAAGGACAATCTATTCAAATAAATTGTGCAAACGATATCAATAAATTATTTTTTTGTCTTCAAATTAGTTGTGGAGTGTACTAAATTAAATGTAAGTATGAATATCTGGACGAATATTTGTACGCTGTTTGCTTTTGTTGTTTATTTTGCGGCTCGATTAAATTGAAAAGGCGTACTTGTACTGTTGTGTTGGGGATGGAAAGGAAATATTTTTGAAATGCGACTCTAGTTTATTTTAACGGAAGAAGTTAGCTCAACGAGCCTTCCATGCTTGGTGAAACTATAAGTAACCAGTTTCGTCGAAGCCAGAGTTTAAGAAAAGCACCACGAAGTAATGCAAAATCATGTGGTTTTGGTTTGAAAATTTGATCGCTTAGAAATATGTTAGATGCTTTAATTAAATACTGCGAGTAGAACACATCTTGGCCTTTGGAATAATATAGTATTTTTTGACAAGCCTTCTGTCTTTTTAAAAGCCCAAAAAAAAATAACTATCAGGCTTACAAAAACTGCTTTAAAATTTTAAATCTCCTACTTACGAACATCTTTTGGGTTGTGGTTTTAGTTCATAGTGTGAAAAATTAAGTGATTTAGGAAATGATCGTAAAACATTGAAATATTTGTGCATGAGCTTTGCAAAATAAAATAAAACACGCTTTTTGGCGATGTTTTTTTCTTGTGTAAATCAAAACAAGCGGCTGGTGTGAAACAGGAATTTAAACCTTATCGCCATCTATATGAGGAGTGTTATTGTTAGCGGCTCGATTTCGAATTTTACATGACGTGGTGCATCGTTTTAAGTAAGCCTATCAAAATCTGGGCGTACTGTACATACAGGGCCCGCAGATTCGAGACAGATAGACCCTTAGGGTCCTTACTCGCACGAAAAAATAGAACGAAATGGATTGACTCTACTAAAGAGCTGACTAACCTACTCTACTATAATTGTGGTGTTCGGACGCGTTTAGTTACTAATATGCTCTATACTCGACTAAAATACTCCCTATGTGCTAACGTCTCTAGATAAATGCAACCTGCCAGCGGGACCCAAAAAATACAATCGAGTTCTAAAATCTAAATTCTTTGAAACGAATTTGAATGTTTTGAAACGTTTAATGTTTAATTTTAAATATTTGATTCTTAAATGAATTAGATCCTGCGTGGGCATTAGCACATCAATTGAGGACGGGTATACTGTTTAATGAAAAGTAGCAGGTATTTGAAAGGCAAATCGCAAATTTTCAGAACAACCACTGCTGAGATGTACCGGCGAAAGGCGAGTACTGAAATAATTGATATTCATTAAATAAATATGTTAATGAGTTCTCGGTGTAGATTATTTTTACGCGTGTCAGCGGCTTTGCCCTTCGTTTGATAACGCCTATGAAGGGCAAACCAGCAGGCACGAATAAAAATAATATGATCAAAGCCGAAAATAGCTTTCTATTTCAAAAAAGAAAATCGAGCTTTACATAATAAAAACAACGAGCTTTTCCCTGCGGCTTCGCTTGCATGGTATTAGGGGAAATTACTGTAGCGCTTGCACTTATCAATTACCCCCCCTCCCTCCACTCCCCTCCCGCATTCCATACATTCATTCCCGGTACATTCAGTTTTCAAACAGCTCGCGTGCCACCTAAATTTCATAATGCTTGAGTTCAAAGAAAAAAAGAATTATCCAATTTGGTGCAGTCGTTCGGAATTTATGCGCTTACAAACATTTCGGAGATTTATTTTTATTGAAATATGTGAAAGTTTGTAAAAATAATAAAAAATAACACTATTTATTATACAGTCTTCACAATCGTTACGAATTATATTTTTAATGTAGGAACTCTCATCTGACCTTTTTTCCAAAATATAAGCTGTCCAAAAAAAAACAAAACATATTCTAATATTTGAATTGAGCAGCAGCCGACCAGTAGGTAGGGGGCTGAGTACCTACCAGCATAGAGCCCACGAATATATTAACATCGTTTCCACGTCAACGATTGGTTTTCTGACGTTAGCAATAACTCGCTTTTGTTAGCGTCAGAAAACGTATAATATATATAATAATATTTATAATTTCATAACGCCAGAGCTTACCATTATATACAGCCTATAGTCCTCGCATATAATTTAGCTTTCTATTGGTGAAAGAATTTAAAAAATCTTTTTATTTTTTAATGCGTTAAAGCGTAACAAACAAACTCGGGCAGTTTCGCATTTATAATATTAGTATAGACAATGAATTCTTTAAATTAAACAAAATTATGACGATTCATTATTCACGAGCAGTTTGTGATTTTTATGATTCACACGTGATGCTAATGTCCGCTATAATCGACAGTGAATACTGTACACGATACGAGTATTGAGATATGAATAATCGACAGATAATTGTGAGGTTAGAACGGATGGAAATACGTATTATAAGGTTTCATGTACATAACTTAAAACTTGTAATTCATGTGGCAATTTTTCACTGCTAATGATAATGTTTCTGTACAGATAGTTAACAATGATTGCACAAATGAATGCCAGTAGGTTTTTATGATAGTAAGTATATGTCTATTTATGATGATAGTTTGTCATTAAAACTGTCAGAAAAAATATTAATACTGATTTTATAAAGTGTCATTAAGGGTGTAAAGTGTTTACGGATTTTATAAAGTATCACTAAGAATTGTATACATTATTTTAAGGATTTAGGACAATCGATAAGCTCTTTGACTCTGGACAGTTAGGATCTAGGTGTATTGTAATTACAGATTCATCCAAATAAATGTTTGTTTTATGTGTGAAAATCCAGTGGGTGGACTTTCAGTGTAGCCCTGGGGCTCTAGCATGCTGAAATCGATAACTTTAAAATATCGGATCGTTAGGAGTAACTTCCGATGATTTTATATCGACATACCTAGCACAGTTTCACTGTTGTTAGCCGAACCGATATTGGTGGGAAATAAATTAGAACTAGATATACGCTGGCAACACTGGCGGATCCGTTCATAAATTCACATTCAGAAACGTCAAATGCCAGTCAAGTACGTAAAAATATGAATAATTTGGCAATGTTGAATTGAATACTAACCTAAATATGCATTGGCAGTCCGCATTTACTTTTTGACACTAGACAGGAGTTAATTAGTTAATCATTTCTTTAGTCATATTTCAGCCACTTTAGTTTTTAAAAATCGAACGGAATAATTTGGTCGCGTCTTTGTTCAATTATAAAGTCCACGGATCGCGTATATGACTTCTTTCAAAACAAAAATCTTCGCTAGTTCAATACGTTCATTAAATAAGCCAAAATTTTGAGCCAGTAATTCAAAAAAATGCATATATTGACAGCTAACCGAAACTTATCTGCTACTTTGGAATCCGAGCTAGAATTTGTCAATTATCGGTCGGAATTTCTCTTATCAATTGTTGAACGTGATCGCAAATATTGCTAACTGACCATAGATGACGGATTTGGGCAAAATCGTATTGATATAGGGTTATATCGATCGACCACGCTAGGTACCCAGATTAGAGATCTCTTTTCATTGGTCAACAACACAATCCAAACATTGCTTGGAATGAGCTAAACTAAGTTTAGTGATCAAATCTGAATGGCCAGGTACTTGTTCATTACAAATGTAAAAGAAATTTACTCAAATGTATGCTTTCTTAGTGTACTTCTGAGGAAGCTTGCATTAAACTGTTGCTACATGCTGATGCACCCGGATGCAAACGAATATTTCAGAATAATACGTTATTCGAATAATGTCGTTGAACTCGGTGGAATGAAACGACGCACTTCGGAGTGGATAAATCAGCCATCGCCCCACATGAAGTGAGAAACGCAAAGTGGTGCAAGAACACTATGTCGAATTTCAGCGCAAAGTTTCTGTTTGGGCCGCCCGAAAGGTGAATCATTACAGTGGACGTTGGACGCTGGCCAAAAGAGCATCGGGACGCCGACGACCGAGGCGTCGATCTTCGATTCTTTCAGAGGTAATTCAGCAAACGCACTTGGAGGTAAATTAGAACTGCGGATGCAACGAACTCAGATGCTGCTGCGAAGTGCAATGAGTTTCAAAATCTTTTTTTTTTTAATCAAACATCGATGTATTTCTACAACGAACTATCTTTTTAAAGAGTTTATTATGAAAACTCTGGTCATCTTTGTTAGCATTATATACCTACTAAACAAGGCACATATTTTCACAGTACGTATAATAAATAACATAACATATTTTTAACATACTTTTGGCCGTGAAAATCTAAAATCGTATCCGTGTGATAACAATTTAGTTTGTCTGTGGTTGCAGTATGTTCATACTGGTTCCTGGTTCAACATGATAATATATTATGAACCTTTTTTTACATTAACCCCACACTGGAGGCGCTGAGGAAAATAATTTCTCTCAGGACCTGTGATGGGATGCTGTGTCGAGGTTCTTTTTAAGGAAAGGAAGGAGAGGAAGTTCTGGGAAGTAAAAAATGTATGAAGGGTGGGAAGAAATCTAGAGGTCAATGTGTTCAGGAGTGATGGACAAATGAAGACGTTTGATGACGTACGATAGTCGGGAGAGCTGTCTTGTTGTTAAACAGAATCACTTCGAATATCGATATTTTTAACATCAATAAACTACAACTCAAACGGCAAGTTTTGTTGCTAGTAGTCTAAATCTGTTAATATCATCAAAAATATTTTCTCTTTTAAAAGCGCTTTGAAATTGTAATTTTGTGATGTTTTGTGAAGCCGCAACAAGCTATCCGGTTGGCACGCGCATCCGCCGCCAAGACCTGGACATACCTCGTACGATGAATCAGGGCTCTAGCTAAGTCACCTAACGCAGCGAAACACTTGAGGTAACCTACGCCAGAGGTATTATTGGTTATCCAATAAAGGGTTCCCGTGGCGGCGGTACCCATACCCGTCTCCCAAACTGGTAAAGATAAAGAATCCAAACCTGATAATGAAAAAAATATATTTTAAACCACTGTTGACCTATCTGCATTAGATATGTAAAAAGAAACTTAATTATTAATCTTTTGATGCCTTCCTTAATTCTCTGTCGAATATTGTACATCGTCCAGGAAATCTTCACCAGTTGCAATGGATGATTTATTTAATAAACGGCGCTTTATACAAAAAAAACTAAACAACAAAATTTATTAAGGAGGTGGGAGTATTCGGGGATGTGTTTGAACAAAGTGGATCGATGACTTTGCCAAAAAAAAACAACCAGGATGCATTACGTGTATGACGTAACGGTATTTTCAGTTTGGCACAAAGAGGTGCAGATATGGCTAAACCACATGCTACAGGACACAAAATACTTTTAAAATAAACAATGCGCCACATAACTGTTGATAATAATGTCATCTGACACGTGCAAAGAGCAACAAAGAATTTGCAAGGTAATTAATTGCTTGCACGTTAAAAATAAAAATTGACAAAGAAAACCTGGGTTATATTATGCGAATTACAAAGAGTTTTTTGTACGCGATTCTAACCTACAAAGCAAAACATTGTGAGCAGAATAAAAATACTTTCGATTTTGTGAATACCGCATAAGAGTCCCAACTGCTCCCGTCTGGAGCCAGTGAAACTATGGCATTACCAATCGGGGTATTTTGTGAGGCTGAAGGTATTGGAGAGAGGAAGGAAATGGAGAAGAGGAGGGCGGGGAAGTAATTGGCTATTCAGATCTGGTCACCAAACACGGCTAAAGCCATTTCAAGCTAGGTTTCAATTCTGGTGATGCTTAGAGTATCTTCCATTCTGGAACGTGAAGCAAATATACTACATATTATTTTTAAATAATTAATTGTGAAATAACATAAATAAACCAAATAAAATTTGGTCAATTTGTGTAAATTCGCCGGGATTTGAATCCGCGACCTTCGGATTTATAGTATTATTTATATATATATATTTTTTTTATATATATATATATATTTTATATTTTTTTATTTAATACATAGAATAGGAAAAAAAAATAAATCTGTTGTTTTAGAATATGTTATAAAATATATTATATGAATATGTACAATCATATGGGACGTGTGGGATTGTACTATCCTCCCCACATCCTGGAATAAAACTTTATTATTATTATTATAGTCGAGAGCCGTACCACTCGAACACAGAAGCCGTCGAATAAATGATGAATGGCGTCATGAAATTTTCCCAGCTTTTTCTGCTAATAAAATAACTACTGAGCTGTGGAGTCTTAAAAAAATCGTTATAGTAAAATTAAGAGAACTTACTGTTGATTTCCATGAACCAAGGTAGAAAGCATATATGATAAATGAGACACATGTAAAATATGTTTCCTCATGTATTTAGATTAATATTTTTTAACATAGAGGTAAACTAATTATTATGTCTGGCAAACAAAACTATTAATTATTATTCGAAAAAATAAATATATATGTTATATTGATTGCTGTGATTAATAAACCGGATACATGACTTAGACATAAACGGAACTAAAATTCCGTTGAAACATCAGCAATGAACACAAAAAATAAACACAAAAATCATTTGTGTAGATTATATTTCAAGACTATATTATAATAAATTACTGAATCGCCATCTTGTGATTGGACCTCATTTGGAAATAAATTGAGCTATTAATAAACCAGAGGCATGACTCTTGCCCCCTACGTATGTTTATTTGAGATAATTTATACGGGCGATAACGCTGGATAGTTGATATTGCTCTCTTATAATTATTTAAATATGTGCTATAAATTCATAAGTAATGTTTTTTTAAGAATTTTATTGGTACTGGTTTTTGAAATATAATGTATTCTATCTAGACTTGTCTCTCAAACTCGAGATAAAAAAAAAACAAGTAAGAAACAGTTTCGTTTCCAGTAAATTCTTATTTCAAATTTTGTTCATGAATGACACAGACTGGATAGTGGACACTGCTCTCTTATTCAAATATGTGCTGTAAATTAAAATGGAATGTTTTTTTAAGAATCTTATTGGTACTAGTTTTTGAAATATAAAGTATTCTATCTAGACTTGTCTCAAAAACTCGAGATAAAATAAAACCACTGAGAAAAGTATTATGTTTCCAGTAAATTCTTATTTCAAATTTTGTTCGTGAATGACAAAGACAGACATTCAAAGAAAATGTGTGTATGGACGAAACAAGCGATAGTAGTTGTAGGTGAGTAGATAAGTAGGCGGGGCGTTTTCGTATTCAAAAGATGCGTCGAATGTCGAATATTACCTTACAACCGATTAGAGTAGAGGGCCGGGACGCTTGCCATGATAAACGACAATTTTCAAAAGGCGGTGATTATTGTTGATACTCATTATTGCTGCTGATTTGTGTGTTATTTTACCGCAAACATATAAATAAACTGAGTGATTAGATTTTTTTTAAATAGTAAAGAAAAATTTGGCTGTTGCGCGCCAAGACTCTGTACTCAAGTAGGCCTTTATTTTTTTCTACGACCCTAAAATCTAAAATCAAATAATTATATTATTGAATGATTGTGCGAGGAGTGTGTGCTAATATCGAGTTGTTTGGCGGTCCGTCCTCCACGCCTACCCTTGCGGGGAAATGGCGTGATGGTTAAGTTCAACTAGCACACTCATTAACAAAATAAGTTGCCCCTAGCGGAAGACTTAAGGATTGCTACTAAAATCCACTTTACAAGTATTTATTTAAATGAGCGATCGCTCAATTACATAAACATTGCTGAAATTAAAAAAAAAAAAAAACAAACCGTAGAAGTAGAAATTAAATACTAACAACGCGTGAATTTGCTAACATTGTTTACCTTTTTATCGCACACGCAGAAGTCACGTTGACAGTTCCACTCTCAGCGGAGGTTAATACACGCTGATTATCTTCTGGTTCCGCTAAGCGCAAAATAGGCTGAGCCGCGAAGTTAGTAACACAGAGATTACACGCTTGCACAAAAATTTCAACTAAGATTAATTCCGTATTTACTCATTATCGTTTTCACCAGACCTACATCAACGTGGAATATTTGTCAACAAAAAAGAAAACCAGTGGAAAGTTTTTTTTTTAAATAATAATGCGGAAAATAGAAGCCACGAGTCTACAATTTACTATATATAATTCCCAAGGTCTCACAGAAACTGCTAGAAATGGTTTGGAACGACTCCGAAAAAAAATGATTGCACTAGATTACGAACATAACAACGTTATATAATAACTAAATGGGTTTGTTTACATGCACGCGAATTTGCAACATCTGGCAAACACGTTTTTGTACTAGACTAGTAGTGTTATTTTTTTTAGCCAATTATGTACTCAAAAATTTGCACACACATTCGTGACATTCGTGTGAGAACTTTTAAAGACATCGCAATGTAAACAGATGTCACTTTGTTTTTTAAACTCTTTAACGCTGTAGACATCTTCAATTATTTGCATGTTGTGGAAAGAAATTAATTGAAAACAATGAACATAATGTATTAACGGTATAAACGCACAACACATTCATTTCAGTCAACAACTTCAACCGAGCTTTGTTTACTCTCAAATCTTATTAGAAATAAATTATTTTGGAAGTGCAAGATAGATTTAATTTCTGGTGATAAAAATTCAAAAATTAAAATATTATAATTTAACCCGTCAGACCTCGAACATATTCTGTGAGAAGGTCCGAATAATTCCGATTTGAAATAAAATTCAAATAAATGGAATATTTCTGAACGTATCCGAAAACTAAAGACTATTTTTCAAAGGTGATGAAATACGCTTTCAACCTTTATTGTTGGAAATAATCATGTGAATTAATAAATGTATAAATTTCGAATGCAAACTTTTAAAAATGTTTTTAAAATGGTTCACGTTTTTACTAAAATCAGTGATAACGAAAAAAATCAAAACACACACATATTTCATTAGAAAAATGTATTATGAACGTTATCATAACCTCATTTTTATCTCGTTTCATGTAAAAATAATTCATAAAAATATGACAAAAATTCAAATTTTTCGAATTCGGAAACTTTGGTTTCATAACTTACGGTATAGGCACAGCTTTTCAGCGTTCATGGACTAGATATCGTTGGTCTAAGTTACGTTTAAGATCTGAATAACCAGGTACTTCCCAACCTTACTCTTCATTGATTACTGGCCTGATTACCGTTGATCCATAAAAATGTCGTTTTATAACAACACTTTATTTTAGTTAATTAAAAAAATAATACTATTCACGACAAAGCTCAGCTTCGGTTCAAAAAGAAGGTATAAGGGGACCACTTGACTTACGTTAACCAGTGATTCCAGACATTCTGGAGAAAAAATGTAAACGAATTTTTAAAACACAAAAAAATCAGCAGAAATTGGACAGTAGGGGTAGGGCGGTTACTCGGCTAAGTGACCAATGGAATAATTTTTGTCTTTTCGGTTTTGAAAAAAATATGTTTGAAAAAAAGAAGTGACGACAAAAATTTCATTTACATATTTTATATCTAATAATGACAGGAACCACTGTATTTTATTTTTCTAGGCCAGAAGCATCTCAAATGCTTAAAAATAAACAATATTATGGAGATATTAACTAACTGTGTACAAGTCTTATTCATAGTTGGTTGTAATTTATCAACATTATTTCATTCGGCCTTATCTTATCACTCTCCCGTCGAAAGAGAGCCTTATCGTCCCAGTGGATGGAACACGATACGATCGGTAGTGGAAATATGGAGTATGGGTAAGTACCGGTAGGGGGTCTAGCCAACAGATGATAACACTATGTTTAAAGTTCACGAATGTTGGTGTACAGCTAGCTACAAATATCTAGGTGTATGAAATATATTGTTACTTATAGCTTTATCTGTGAATATTCATTATCCTTATTCTGAAAGTAACTGTGTAAAATAAACATAATAATAATTAAGAAACAGATTAATAATGAATTAAGAAACAGATTTTTTTATTGGAAAGTTAGTGAAAGATGCTTGAAGCTTCAAAACTGGAGAGAGCTGGTACAAAACCGAGATGAGTGGAGGAAGATTCTTGAGGAGGCCAAGCCCCCCAGGGGTTGTAGGTCCAAGAGTGATGGTGATGATGAAAGATACTAACATGAATTGCAATTCACACGCGGTAGAAGTGAAACCTTCAGAAAACTAAAGTAGACAAGAGTGGGGAGGCTACGAAACACCGCACAAAAGGAGACCGATTATAGCATCTCGCAGGCTAAATCCTATAGATGTATGGGTTTGTCTCTTTTAAGTGTCGCCATTTTTCGTTTCATCGAAATCACAACAGTGATAAAGAAGGTTTCACTTCAATAATACTACCATTAAATTTGAATATGAAATCAGATATGATTATGCATTTAATCGAACACAATCGTTAAAAAATAAAAATGATAATGTTAGTAGCATCACAATGTCACAACATAATCGCGAATGCATTCGGTTTAAGTAAATATGTAAATATTTGAACAAAAAAACTGTTTCAATAAAGATTACGCTCGATGTATTAAAAAAAAAGATAAAAGATTGTGGCATTATCAAAAGTCGCCGATAGTAATGTTATCACGTGTACCAACCTATAAAATAAAATTAATTGATAGGTTCTCCAAACTGTGGAAAAGTGGGTATGTGTGAAACCTCCATTTAAATTTCTCGCAAAAAGCAATCAGTTAAAGCAATCAAATTAAATTCAATCAAACTTATCAACTCAATCCCACAAATGAATTGTTCACGACTCGTGACGAATGTTGAACTACGTAGGTTGAATTAAAACTTTGTATTGCGTACGAAAAGTTAGTAAACAAAGTTTTATAACTTATAACAAACCGTCTCATAAATAAAATTTCACCATTGTTTGAAGTGAGCTCAATTGGGAAGAAACTGTAGATGTAACGTTAATATACTTATGCAGATAGGTTCCTATTTTAGGCATACACTTTGTTGGTGACATCAAGCTTTACAAAAAATAACAGATGTAAATCATTGTCAAATACCACAGTCAAAAATAAATTTAAAGATTGGTGTATACAGGATAGTCTATTTTTTAATGTAGAAAAGTGCAAAACCTTGACTTTTCAAAGAAAAAGAAAAACTGTTTTATTCGCATATTCAAATAACACAGCTTTAGAAAGAGTCACGGAAAAGAGCTATATCGGAATTATTTTGTATGAAAAACTATGTTTCGCCAATCATATATACCAAATTGTGAACAAAGATATGAAAACACTAGGCCGCATATTAAGAACAGCTAAAAACTTTTATTACTTACAAGCCATTAAACTGTTATACGTGTAGAAGCCTAAACAACAACTCTGTAGTTTGGCCACCCTCTTACAAAATTCACATAAATAACATTGAGCGAATAGAAAAAATTCTAAGATTCATTAATTTTAAATTAAATATCCCGCCAGAAGTCATAAATTATCATTGCTTATAAAATACTCTAAAAATGCATACATTGGAAGACAGATGTAAAACAAACGACTTAACTATTTATTCAAAATATAAAAATCTAAATTCGACTTTTCTAAATTCCAGCAACTCATAAACCTACGCACACCCACAATAACAATACAACAAAATACACTATTCTAATGCAGCATATATAAGGGAAACAAATACTTAAATGAAGTATTTGTTTACACCAATCCTAAACAGAAGTTGAATTTTTGTAAACCTATCTCATCGTTGTATTTTTTTATCTAATGTAATTTTATTTTTATTATTCCTTTCTTATGTTTCAAAATTATCTTTTGTGTTAAATTTTTGTAAAAGCCCTCTGGGCGCTAAATACAAAAATAAACAATATTACAGAATACCTAAATTTAGATATTGTAATCCTTTGGCAATTATCAATGTAGTTGTTTATAATATGTCGTAGAAATGTGGGCTGCATTCATTTTATTCTGTAAGATACAAGGTGGTTTAAAAATGTCAACCGAGTAGAAATGATAATTCACCATATTTCAATTCTGTTTTCACATTTGTCAAATACGCGAATAAACTTTATTTTACCGATTTTAACTTAGAATGAAAATACTTATAAATTTACGACATTTTTTGTCTACACCAACCAAGAACCCCAACTGTCCGAAGCCATTGGGACCTATTACATCCCTAGTTAGAGGTGTTGTGAGGCTCGGAGCAGGATAACGCATATGGGGAAAAGGGCGGTTTGGAGGTAAGTCCCTAGGTTAATCAGATCCCGTCAACAAGCAAGGATAAAACCAGTTCAAGTTACGTTCCGTAACTTTCGCAATGGTGATACTAAGAGTATATAAGGTAAGGCTCTGCCTTAGTATATAAGGTAAGGCTCGCAATCTGAAGGTCGCAAGATCGAATCTCGGCGTGCGCAATTAAATTTTAATGATTAAATTGTTTTATTTCACAATTAATTCGTTTATAATAATATATAGCATATTTGCGGCATGTTCCAGAGTGAAAGATACTCTCAGTATCGACAGTATCGATACTATCCTGGTGTAACAACATAATATAATATATATATAATATATAATAAAAGTTGTTACTTACTTACTGTACCATTCAGTTGTTTGAAATGGCCTTAGCCGTGTTTGTTGACCAGATCTCAATAGCCAGGTACTTCCCCACCTTCCTCTTCCCCATATCATTCCCCTCCCCACTACCTTCAGCCTCACAAGATACCCAAATTGGGGATGCCATAGTCTCACTGGCTCCAGACGGGTGCAGCCGGAACTCTTGTGAGAAATTCACATAAAAATATATATTTACATGATCTTGCTTATTCTTACATATAACATACATTTGTTCTAATTATTGACGTAACACGTGTGCATTTATATATTATTTATTAGGCACAACACAAGGACGTGCAAGGAAATCAGACTACAAAAACAGGACGAAACGAATACGCAGAACAGTTAACTGTACAAAGGGATGAAGTTATACAACACTCTACCAGAAACTTTTAAGTCTCCACCAATTGGAAAGTTCAAAATGTATCGTAGGAGCTACATAAAAGAAAAAAAAATAGTTTGCAATATGATATAATTGATAAGCAACTTTTAAACTTAAAAGTACAATTTACTAAAATAAAATCATCTAGTTTAGGGTGTCCCAGTAAGTTTGCAGCACAGAGCGAACAGAATTTGTACTCAAAGGGTCGACTGTCATTCTCACGCTGTCCCGTTCAATGTATTAAGCATTTCCATTCAAATTCAGACAAAATGGGAGAATTATCGCAGAGGTTTTATGTTCTAAGCGGCTTATTTAACCGGATCTCCCGCGTCTATTATATCACCTACATAGGCACATCTACGTTTTCAAGTGGTGTTCTGTGGTCAATCGATTTTTATTCAATTACTCTAACAAAAGTACCTACTTATATACACTAACATGCGGTAACTACACCGATGTACAGATTGTACATACATGCATTACGTATATTCATTTATATAATGCATTTTTCTCGTTACTCGATATCTTCAGCAATTCAATTCAATTCGAATTGCTTCGATTTTGTTTATCTGGATTTTATAAAATGGAGACCAAACAACTGATGCAAACTCTAAATGACTCCGTACGTAGACAAAGTAGAATTGTTTAATGACGTTGATGCTATTATAAAAAGTTTATTAATGTTGATGTGGCGAAGGTATGCATATGAAATATTTATTTTGTGCGTCGATTGAATATGTAAAGCCTTATTGTTTAAATAAACAGCTTGAACGTTATTTCAGCACATTGAATGGTACTCCATTCTGCACTCATCCAAACTGCATTCAATAAACGAGGGTATTTGCAAAAAAAATGCGCCAGCATCATTCTGGGACCACTAGTGACACAAAGGGTTCAATAATTCCTTTGTTAGTGGCAGGACTTTGGGGGATATATCCTCTCTTTTTCCTACTTTACCCCGTTTCGGGTTTAACGTATGCATATTGTGCATTTGTGCATCCCCTGCGTTGCCCATAGTGCATAGGTTCTGCATGGCCCGGCGGAGTTTCCATGCAGAATGGAAAATGCCCATCGGTTGGTTGTTACTTGGATGCATTGTTGATCAGTTGCACCTTTGTTACAGTCTGCCAATCTGCGGATTGTGCATAACGCAATCACATCTGCCGGGATGATTGATACAATCGTCAGCCTACATGAAGGGTTGATTTGATAATCAGGACAGAATGTGGGTGCTTCTGTATTAAAGGTACCTACACATGAATCAGTGGCGTGCTTCACATTCATACTTAATCATGTTATTCATTACATAAAAATCATATTTAGTATTGAAAACTATATTGACAACTGCAATGACGCCCGAAACGTTAAATTAACCGACTCTGAGAATCTTAAATCTTAAACTATAAAAAAGAGAAAATACCTACAGGCCAATATTATCAACTTTCACTTGCAATTATTTTACAGATAGGAAGAAATTATAGATATATTTATTTATTCATATGTATTACAAGGTATTAAGGGACGCGATTCCTGGCATTATTTGGAGTAACTTTGATCTCCGATGATGTTTTTGATGTCTTTTTTCATTCACAATTTATTTCGTCAAAATTAAACGACATTTTATTTTTCTTGCCGTCACAGGTCACTCAGCCGAGCAATCGAACAATCCCTCCCCCAGCCCCTAACTATCAAATACCTACCGAATTTTAATGTTTTTAGTTGAACCAAAAAAAACATCGAAAATGTCCCCGGAGGCCTAAATTTTATTTACATTTTTTTACTCCAATGATGTCAGGAATCAATGGTTAAAGTAAGTCAAGTACGTCCCTCAACATGCTGTGAACGCCCGTAGGGTTTTTACTTAACAAGGGGATACTTTTACTAATGAACTAACAGTGTCAACATAAGTTTTAAAAAGGATTAGGTTAATAGAAAAAGAAACAAAAGAGTAAAAGAGAGGAAATATGTTGAAAAATGGTGATACGGATCAATTCGATGTTTATGGATTCAAAAATAGGTGTGTATTACCTATGATATATACAACTCACTAAAGTTTTACAAAAAAAATAGTTCGAAATATCGACAGTAGCGGCGAATTGCGCAAACTTATCGAAAAATACGTCTAGTGAAGAGTTTCATTGAATTACCTTTGACGTAGAAAAAAAATAGTAAAGAGGCGATAAGGAGAGCCTGCACTTAAGGTAGTATTATTATTTAAAGCTAATGAGTTGCTTTTGCAAGGAACTGTACTCCACTGGAATGAATTGAATAGTCTGCTAAACTTGAACGCACAATAGGACCCAATAGGACCCAACCGGACACTTATCGCAGAAATATGGCCTAATCCAAATACCGGTATACATTGTCGAGTTGCATTTCTAACTACTCATTTAATTCACCAACGAACGGGTTCCAATAATGCTGAAACAGTAATAATAACCAAAATATTACAATATAGGAATCCCACAACAAATCAAGAAAATATGGATGTTGTCTAGGTCAGACAAAACAGATTTTTATTATCAATTCATCAAAAAAAAAATGGGCGAGCATTTTAAGCAATTAAAATATGATTAAAATATGCTCACCGTTTACAGGGATAAATATTTGAAAACGATGAAATTAATCATCATATATGATTAATTACAATAACATATGATTAATGTCATAAAGGCACAATGTCAAAATAAAATTTAATGTATTAAGAAAACATAAAATTCGATGGTATGGATGTAAAGCAGAAATCTGCAGGCTTAAAAGAAACTAGAGACTATCGAACGGTGAACTAACTCTATCATCATGAAATTAGTACGGTTTTACATCGCAGAAATTTTTAGGTCGTTTATTTATTTTCATCCAAATGAAAAAAAAAACAATTCTGGCATATCCAGGTAGTTATTAATCAAATGTACAAATATCACATATGTACGCAAAGGTATGTATGTGTAGGTATGTACCCTATATATATCAGTGTTATGGGTTTGCATAAAAATATGAATTAATTAAATCAGGTCACGTAGATAAATAACGTAAGGCTTACCGACAGTATTACTAGGAAAACTCAACACCGAATCGAATATCAGAACAAATCAAATACGGCCAATATAATATTTTTATGTCGTAGAATTTTTATTGTACTAACATAAATGAGTTTTTGTCCGATAAATAAACTGGAATCGAAAACAAAATAATTTATTTCAGGGTTGCAGAATATTTATGAGAAAAATAATTTCCCTCATGGCCATGTCATCTGTGATAATCGAACTCAGAATGAAATCCATTCAACACCTCATTTGGAAAAGTCATTAAAAGTTATGAAAAAATTATTGAAATAGGTTAGGTTTTGGGCTATTTTTCAATACATATTTATTCTTCGTAGCTTTTAAAGGCTTTTCAAAGAGGTGTTGAGTCGAGATGATTCTGATTTGACATGGAACCGTCATCTGTGAAGATGCTGTGTGTGCTGGTTACCAAACATGTTGGTTTTTGAAACAGATGTTTAAAACTAGATATTTTATTAATTTTGAATATTTAATATTTTTGGAAATATTTTTTTCAATGTTTTCACTTCTTTTGGATGCATGAAAACCTAGACATTCAATCAAGAATTAAATTGGAATAAAGAAAAAGTATGTTAAAAATGGAATTGCAGTTATTATACAAGCGCGTCTTCAACATTTCTAGACATAAAGGATAACTGATTCATCCAATTAAGAAAGAAAAATAATTCGCGTTTGCGATAACGCGAATTTTTTCGCGAAAAATGCGAATCTTGCAAAAGCTTACGAAAAACGCGAAATTCTTCATTTTCGGGTAAATTACGCGAATTTTCGAATTTTCCGCAATTTTCTGGTATTTCAAAATAAGAAAGGAATATCATACATTTAAATGTTGATTTTACGATAGGTTTTACACGCTGCAATAGCCATAAAACGAAGTCAGGCGAAAATGTACTGTCATTGATTTTTCAATTACAAAAAACGACAAAAAGCCACTTTTCCTGATCTAAAATATCATAAAAGTATACATGACTTCATATTTAATGCAAGATATTCCAGCTTTAATAAAAAAAATAAAGGGAGGTTACCAAAAATAACACAAATTACGTCGTAAAACAATGCGAAATTTTCAGATTTCCATCAATAATCTTCGTCGATTGGCCAAACCTTGACAAAATATATTAGAAATAAAAATTTAAAAAAAACTCCATGTTCTTAGTCACATTACGAGGTGCGACAAATAAAACACAAGATTATCCAATTGATAATCAAAGGAAGATGTGGTAGAGAATGTCACCGTTCTTCAAGGATTTGAAAATCACGCGATTGGTATGGGTGCAGTTCCTCTCTTTCAGGCTGCAGCTAGTAGGGCAAAGATGACATCCAACCTTCAATAGGAGAGGGCACCAACAACATTATACATGAATGATTTTGTTTCCTAGTTTTAAATATGTATGTTATTTGTATTTATTTGCATGTTATTAAAATTATGCAAGCACTATCTTCATTATTATGAAGGATGAATTGGAAAATTAATGCAATAATCTACGTTGTTCTTAGTTCTCATTAGCGTTGCTATGGACAAACCAGACTAAACTGGCATACGTACTGGTTATGGATTATTTATCGTAAATGAATAATGTATTCCTCAGGTCTCGACGCAGTAAAAACCTTCATCATGAAATTATTAGTATCCACAAGTCACGGCCAAGAAAGCGTAGATTAAAAATTATCCACAGCGAAGACTGGACGCAAATTGAAGTATTTTGTGGTAGATGCACTGATTATTGGATTGGTGAAATACAACCACTCGTAAGTACCCTTTACACACAGAGTTCGGAGCGGGACGTGCCCCGTCTCATAGTGAATTGCGCTGTAAACCGTTATCTTACTTTCGGTCTTTACATTTTTGCGCGGCGGTCCGAAGTGTCGCGGGCACGTCCCGCTCCGAACTCTGTGTGTAAAGGGTACTTTAGTGGCGAGATCTGAATAGTCAAAACTAATGTCGTCTACCATCTCCTTTTCCTCTCAACTTCACAAAATACCCCAGGTTGTAGATATACATTACATTACTGACTTCAGTAATGTAATGTATATGTTTTCAGTAGTTTCTGGGTGCGGTAAATACAATAAGTAAGCCAGATCTCAATAGCCAGGAACTTCCGAACTTTCCGCTTCCTCGTACCCTTTCTCTTCCCACTTAATTCAGCCTCGAAACATATAAGTATCATCCCGCACTTCAGCCTCAAGAAAGTCGTGTATTGTGACCAGATTTGAATAGTCAGGTACATACTTCCCACCCTTCATCTTTCCTATTTCATTTTTTTTTTCAATATAAACAAGCACTGCTTACATTGGAGTTCTACATATAAACTAAACATAAAAACAATAAATATGGCTGATTTAGTTACCGTTACTAATCTACCCTTACTTATAATTTAAAGCAAAAATAAATAAAGCAGTTCACATCCGTACTAGATATTTGATGTACCTTTTGATTACAAAAATAATTTTTCAGTTCGGTTAGGTATTTTGATCTCAAATCCAGATTATTAAGATTTGTATGAAAGATTATTAAGAATTAAGATTTATATGAAACCGGCCGAAATGGGCCGCGCATACGTTCCTCTTAATTCCTCCCAAAGTGGTCCATCCACAGTTTGAAAATGGCCTTGTAAGCCGAAACAGCTATCACAATAATAAAAACTAAAATGCTTGCAGAACTTACTAATGACACCATTCATTAAAATTAAAATATCAAAAATTATATGGAGTGTTACGAATTAAACACAAAAACAATTAAAAAATTTATAAGAAAAACTCTCTTTTTATAACTTTTGAAGGTTATTCCCATCGATGTAATATATTATTGAAGAAGAAGATAACAATAATAATCTAAACGAAAATATCAAAGAGAACAAGACACAGAAAAATAGAAAAAGCTAATGGTCGCAACTGGGACTCGAACACAGAACCTCTCGTTTAACCGGGACGTGCTTGTTTACCGTTCCGCCATTGCCACTTTCTGTCAAACCTGTCATTTGTCAATCTCATAATTCAAATTTTTTGAATTATAAATATTATCTTAAACTATTTTGTTTTTTCAGAACGAAATGTTCTGGGTTCGAGTCCCAGTTGCAACCTTTATCATTTTCTGTGTCTTGTTCTCTTTCATATTTCTGTTTAGATTATTATTGTTATCTTCTTCTTCAATGTTATATATAAAAACAATTTATATAATATAGAACTATGATCATTATTACTGGGAACATTTGTTTTAACTAGGGACGTTTTTACTGGGAACATCCTGACAGGTAACATTGTTACAAGGAACATTATTACCTAGAACCATGTACACATCTATATGGCACTGGTGAGAGACCACTATTAGAAATTACGTTGGCCGTGTTTAGCGACTATTTGAAACATGTTAATAATAACGCAAAGGTCAAATACATCTCTGGAATACCTACAGTGTACACAGTTAGTGACAAAGGAGTACAAATTTAGACTCAAATTGTCGCACTGAAGATTTTCCGTAGTTGCAAATCCTTTGTATTCGCGATTCCGCTCACGTATCGCCTCAGGATCAAATGCCCGCATGACGAGCCGGTAGATCGTTTTCCCGGTTGCGTCGATGACGTCACACACGCCGCTATGACGCACATGGCACTTTATTTACAAATATGGCCGACAAGAGTTCAAGCGACTATTATTCACGTACACCCGATGCTCCAGTTAAGCGTGTTGTAGTGATGCTCTTGTGTTTTGCATTCGTTACGCGTCGCGTGATATTCTGCATTGCCGAAGTCATGTGTTGTACGACGCGTATCACGCAAATGTATACAATGATACTATTTAGGTAGTGTAAATCAGAGATCCTCAAAGCACCTAAGCAATATTTCAGGCAGGGAGGGCGGTGATGTGATCGGTCAATGGACAACTCACAAAGAAATTGACTCAGAACCTCCTTTGAAAAGTCATTAAAAGTGATCACAAAAATATGTAAAAAATATTGGTTAAATAGGTTAGGTTAGGTTATGGGTATTTTAATTTATTTTTTATTTTTTTACTTTTAATGATTTTTCAAAGAGGTGTTGAGTTGGCATGGAATCATTTGAATCTATTTGGTGAATCGCATTTTTTTATAGTATTTGTTAACATATTAAATATTTTGGGAATGTTATATTCCAGGGTTCACTGTCCGTATTTATTGATATATTTTGGAACAAGCGTTCCTTCATTATTTGCGAACCTGGTATAATGTTCATGTTCCACTTTCCTTTTATATTCAGAGTCTGTCATATGCTGAATCAATATTTTGTACCATAATAAGGCATGCGCCGATAAGATTGATAAATTCCGATCGTGTGTTTTGTCTCTGTGGAAAAAAAAAGTTTTTGAACTAGTAATTTAACCAGAGGATTTTAAATTCCAATCATCTTACCATGAATCTCATTTTCATGATCTTTGAATCATGCCTACGTGTTTCAAGTTATTTTATTTTCCAAAAAAGTTCACAGCTCGCAAACAAAATCATGGACTTTCCAGAGAGCGCATTTTGATAAATAATGTACCATCAACCAACCTATGTGGGATGTTTATTACGATAAAAAAGTAAAAATATATTTTTCATTGTAAAATAAAAAAAAATTCCTACTAGATAATTTCCTATAATAATAATAAAAATAATAATTGGATAATTTGTAGAGCGCCGTTTTTGTGAAAAATCACCTCAAGGGCGCTGTACAGCTTATTATTAATTCCTAGGTTCTATCTAATTTAACTATTTACAAACAGATACAGAAACATACTTACCTGGCAGGTCACTTCCGAGAAATTAGAAAGTTAATAGATACGTTAAGATAGTTGCAGAAGATACGGTCTTGCACGCGGAGGGCATTATATTTAAAACACTGGACTTTGCATGAATTTACATTAAAAGATTAGTGGCAAAAGTATAGTTCTATTTATTTTGAGAGACTGGAGAATTTAGGAGTCTTTAGGGAATCTTCATGAAATGACCCTTACATAAAGCTTATAACTGATTTTTTTATTTTTTATTTTTTTATTTATTTTTTTATTTATTTTTTTTTTTTTTTTTTTAACAAATGAGTTATTTTTACAATGTCGCGGGCATTGAAGGTTAAGGTGAAAGGTTTTTGAATTTAAGGGTACGACTGTCTGAAAAGGTGGGTTTTAAGTTTAGTTCTAAATTCCGCTGAATTTGTGATCATCCTTAAGTCATGTGGCAGTCCATTCCAGGCTTTGGGTCCTGACACTCCGAAAGCGCGCTCACCGAACTTAGTATCTGGTGCACGCTTTGGTTCCTTTAACCTTCCGAAAGCTGATGACGCTGCTGATCTCAGGGTTAACTGTCGAGAATTGGAATTTTCTGGAATACACAATTCCGATAAGTAAGTCGGGGCCATTCCGTTGAGGGACTTAAATACCATCCAACAGAGCTTAAACTGGATTCTTTCAGGACATTTGAGCCAATGAAGATTTTTATCCAAATATGGGTTCCATGCCAATTGAGAATAAAGTCAATTCAACACCTCCTTAAAAAGTCATTAAAAAGCCATGAAAAAAATAATTTTAAATTAGTCGATAACCCTAACCTAACGTAACCCATTTAACCATTTTTTATATATTTTTTTATCACCTAAATGACTTATCTGAGATGGTGTTGAGTTGGTTTCATTCCGAGTTGTTCGGTCACCACAAATATAATACTTGGGAAGCTCTGGCTTGAATTGACCTTTTATTGCACGTTTGTGAATCTAATTGTGTTTGTGGTCTTTTTGTTGTGCTTTGATATGTGTCTAAAGAATATAATAAGATAGTTGTTTGGCATGATTATGTTACGATGATATTGGTGCAACACCAACATGTCATAACATTGTAAGTGAAGATGCTATCAGAAGCAGTTAGCCGATAATGTCTTGTGAGAAATTACGAGTCACGAGTTCAAGGAATCAGCAAAAGGCCGGAGATATGTTATTATATTATTAGGTTAGATAACATACAGAAATGCAATAAATAATCAGTGATGTAGGCCTCCGCGGTCGTGGGGTAAGGCTCTCGACTAGCGATCTTCTGATTTTTGTACCAAATAAGTACGTTATCAAAATTCAGCACCTTTGGCACAATAATAATAACTAGTGGTCGCCCAATGGTCGAAATTCGACCATAATTAATTTAATGTGTAATGTTTTTTTTTATTGATTTAATGTATTTTTTATGCATAATTAAAAAAAAAAATGCATTCTGCACTCCTTCTCTATGTAAACTATAAGTGTGCGAAATTTCAACCTTCTCCGTCCGCGTAATTTTAGTAAAAAAGGGCTACAAAGTTTTTGCTTCACGTATTAATATATAAGAAGATATATATGCGGTCTTGTTCAAATTATATTTACTATATTCTAGCATATACATGCCACCAATTTAATGTAGGTTATTGCCTTAAGGCGGCGCTTCTCGGCTGAAAAAGAAGAAGATGGAGAGATATGTAATTACGAATGTTAGACAGAGCGCGCTAATATTTTAAGTGATAAAATTGCAGCGAAAATTGCGAAAAAGCTTAATAAAACATGAATCGTTTAAAATAGAGCAAAAATCTCGTGGAACGTATCTTAAGTATCATTTAAAGAAACATTGTGAATTTTTTCATAAATATAACTTGTAAAATAATAGAAATAGACTTGTTTTAAATAATTTTTGGAGCATACTAGCGATTTTTTTCTATCGAGGGAATTTCATACAATTTGCGTTTCGGCGTGGAACGTATCGAGATTATTATCTTCAAAAATAACTTATATGTTTTAAGAGCTTAAAAACTTCAAATGTAAGAAATCGGTTGAAATTCGAATAGTGGACCCTTAGGATGGGTTGTTTCAAATTTTCAAAACTCATCAAATTTTTTGAAACAACCCGTCCTTAGAGTCTAGTTTTTTTTAAGTAGCTAACAATATTTATTTGCAATATTTACAAGTCGCAAAAATCCGTAAAGAGTCAAGGCAACGTAACTCTTAATAAATCTCGAAGCACATATTTTAAAACCGTTTTTATAAACGACAAATTTCACTTTTATTTGTGTGCAATAACCTGATGCAAAATGACTTATCATTCATCAGTAATTTTAATACAAACAGCCTTGTTAAATTCAGTCACAAAGCTCAAGGAGAGATTATAGTATATGATACAGGGGAAGAAATTAGTTCGGCGCGCCTCAGACAATAACAACAAAGCGTGTTTATCTATTTGTTTACTTGACTACGACTGATTCACTCGCAGTAATAAAACAGCCTGTAATGAAGTGCGCGCGCCTTCTGGACCCGCTCTTATAGTATCTAGACACGTGGTGTTACATTCATTCATAAAACCGGCACAATTATGATGACGGAATGGGCGAAGCGGTGCAAGGGTGGTTGGGCCACGCTAGGGGTATGGTTGGGGTGCGGGTGGAGTGTGGTTGTGGGGTTTGGGAAGGAACCACCCCCGGCATTGTTTACGCACACAAACCCCTTTCTTCTCGCCGGGACGCGGACGCAGCGAAATAAGGTTTGTTCGAGCCGTTGTTGATTTAAATGCATTAGTTAAGTTGTCTGAGGAGATTAATAAAATTATAAAATACGAAAGAAAATTACAAAGGAAAAAAATAGAAAATTATTCAAGTACCTAAGCGGAAAACTCTTCTTTGGTCAAATAAGAACAGAACCAAATTAACGAAGATTATATCATTATCAATTTGTGAGGCAGGTGTGGGAACTTCCGTCCCGGAGACCATTTATTGGATAACCAACACCTCTGCCACAGGTCACGCAAAGTGGTTCGCTACGTTTGGTGCTTAGCAGGAGTGCCCGGTTCATCGGGTGAGTGTGTCCAAGTCTTGGCGATGGATGCGCCTGCCCAACAGCTGCGTGGCGGGCCGGATCGGGAGAGGCCGGTTGAGGTAGATCATTTGGCCTCTCCGGCATTCTTACTCTCCACTCTTTTTGCCTTACCCACACCTTATACATTTTTCTTCGCAGAACTTCCTCTCCTTCCTTTCCTTAATGAGGCCCTCCACACGGCATCTCCAAAGATGACATTGGACCTGAGGGAAAATATTTTCCTGTGCCTCCTGTATGGGGTTAATGTAAACAAAAAACGTGATTTATTTTTAAGGTATCATGTATGCCGTGTTGCGTTTCTTCCATCTTCAGCCAACGTATCGAATAGGGTTACAGTGACCCGATGACGGACACTAACACTTTCCGAAACGTTGGCTAAAGAAGAAGGAAGCCCAACACGACATAATACCCCAAAAATAAATCACGGATGATTATTTATATTTGTTTTTTTTTCATTATAAAGTTTACTTTGCAGAACTCAATTTTTTTAAATTTTATTTAATAACATTATTAAACGTGACATCTGTTTCATCTTCCGAAGATATTGTGAAACAGTGGTATAGCCGTTTACAGACTATCTATTTATATTATTTCTTAGTAAGTGCTCATAATGAAATTCTTTTGACAAATTGCTTTTATTTTTAAAATGTCCTTATTAATTTCCGAGTAAATTGTCAGAAATTATTAATCATTAATTTCCTTGCTTAAGGGACATAATATCGTTTTGTTTAAATTTGACTTTAAGTCGTTGAATTGGGGCCATTGGTAATTCGTATTTGGTATTGGCAATTGTTTCAAATTAATTATTTGGAAGAAGCACAGGTATCAAGGTCTATGATTGTATTATGGTCTGTAATTACTCTTGGCTTAAACACCCTAAAATATTAATAATACCTCCAACTTCTGACATTTCCCATATATTCTGATGGCAGCATGCAGTACATCAACAATATATATGATTCATGGGAATTCCAAAAAAATAAATTAGCATCTAACAATACCAGTAATATTTTATTATTTAAAAAAAATTGTCGGAGTTCGAAATTTCCCTAGATTTTGTGCTGATTTCCCTTTTCCGTAAAAAAATCTTTTTCTCCCCTAGATCTAGGGAAATTTCCTTAGACATACCATCCCTGGGTTGAGAGATGGCCTGTTCTTAGAGTCGCTGATGTGCTTCGAACGGACATCCACACACACGCGTGCGGGTGGCACGACCACCGTAAAAGTGTTAGTAAAGGATCTTATAATGGTGATACGTCAGTAGGAACCGTTGACAAATAAGTGCATTTAAGATCCTTGTTTGAACAATGCATATAAATACCAAACTGATATTCAGGATTAGCGCGTTTAACTGATTATACTGAGAAGATAAGAGTGCCTACATGTGGGCAAGTTTACCGATAACTTATCTGCGTTGTCTCTTTCTGTATAAATAAGGTCTGATCGATTATTCTTTATCTAAAAATAAAGCATTTACGCATTTTCACCGTTCGTATATTATTATCTCGTTTCATGGCATATCATCTTTTATTTTTATATGAGAATGAAAAGCGGCCGCGTCAATCAATGTTCAAGGGAGATAATTCTAGTCACACCTTAAGTTGATGCTATAATATCGTCTCTGTGCAGGTAAAACTCACTATGTTTTATACAGAGCTAGAATGGCACTTTATAAGTTTTACCTCTAGACAACGCACAGAAGATAATACCTAAGGGGCCATCCATAAATTACGTCACACCTTAAGGGGGGGGGGGGGGGGAGTAGAGAAGTGTGACCAGGGGTATGGGGGGGCCAAAAAATCATGAAATTCTAGGGGGGAGGGGGTCTCACAAATGTGACAGGGGGGGGGTCAAAAAATCATGTTCAACTTGCCCAGTTTAAGTGTGGGTGATCATTTTATAAATCCGATAGGAACTGGTTCCAAAAATACCCGGTTCTTCGGATCCAGCGACAGCTAGTCACCGGGACAAAATAATGTATAGACGCGTAGTATTATTATTCACAACTGTCAGTTACAATAATAATCATACTATCATCAATGTCTCCATATCCGGAGAGATTCACGAATTTACAAATCCAATAGTACTTACACCTGCCAGCCGACGTTCCTTACGCTAGCTGTTAACGTAAGTGGCACCATCGTTTGGCGTTATTGGCTACTTACTTGAATTCGGTTCTATTACAAAAGTAGCTTTTTAACAAACATCAAATACGAAGGTTTTGCATAAGGCGGATATAAATATATACATGGTGGTTTAAATAAATATTCTTTCAAGTATGTACATCTATTTGAATTTGACTTTTGTTTTTTTGAATGAAGCGGAATCTTGGAGGTGGAAATTGACTCGTTTTCCGACATCCGATCGAGCTGAAATTTGGCAGAGAAACTTGTTTTCGAAGATAATGGATTCTATAAATCTATTTTGGTGGCAATACGCACATACGCGAGCATATAAGTACTTTTATGAAATTTGACGAAATTAAAGAACTTAATATACGAAATAAATATCGATCTTACCAATTCGCGATTTGGCCCGGTTGGTAGTGCGGTTGATCACGATCACTGGGTAGAAAGATTCGAACTTAAGTCGAAAATTTTAAATTTTATCTTTAATTTAAGTTAACGATATTTGAAAATAGAGTTGATTCCGTTCACTGGGTAGGAAGGTTCAAACCTCAGTCTAACAAAAAAAACAAACAAAAAAAATCTGCCTTTAAAATTTAAAGCACTGTTACTCAAAATAAATGACAAGGTTCGGCGGAATTTTATAGCATTTCTGGTTTTGAATCTGAAACGACACGATCGAACGTCAATCTTAAAAATATTTTTCAATCTCAAAAAAGGTCTGTGAATACGACTAAAATACGTTCTAAAATCGGAACGTAACGAAGAATGCGTGAGTAACGTGTGGTTTTGATAATAATTGAAAAAAAAAAACAATATTTACAGACATAATGATTCACCATTAGTGTGTAACCTTATCAAATGAACCAGACATTTTAACATTGCATTGTGTGATGCCCCGAGAATTAATCATCGTAAAGGACCTATTCAAATAATGCATTTGTTATTACACATTGAAATGCCACGAGAAAACACTAATTTATAAATTATGACATTAGTGTGTGTGTCACTTTCTTTGTGAGTGTGAGGGTTGCCATCCGTCCCATAGTTTAAGATGAAGTTTTACGTGAAATCCTATTTAGATTCATCTTTACGACGAATCGGTTTACATTATGAACATCAAGAAATATGCTACGGATAAATTGAAGCTTTTACTAGCTTTTCTATGTATTGGAATAACAATAAAATTATTAATTACATAACAAAAAATATAAGCGTTAACCACTAAAAAAATGTTTTTGCATGACTTAACTATGAAGTAATATAAGAAACAATTTTTAAAAATACCCCTTTATGGCTAATACTTTTTTTGAGGTTTCGTATGTTTTTACTTTTTTTTTATTCTTAAAAATATGCACCGAAAATAAAAATAAAATATTTCATTTTCAAATAATAAAAAAACATAGCTGTAATGTGCCATAAATTATTGAAATTTTTTATCATCCAGAGATATTATTAGAATTAATAAAAACAGTTTAAATTTTGGACGGCTGATTGAAAACGTTATTCGTTTTTTCCCGAAAATTTATTAAAATTATTAATATATTTAGTGTTTTAGTTAAAATTCCTTTACACGAATGTTTTCCTTACGTGTTTAAATCACACAAAACAGACCCTCCGGCCGATCCGCCTACACTTTCTAATTTCGCTACTACAAAGTAAAATATGCCAACCTCCCCACGCAAACCTAAATATTATGAAAAACATCTGTCGAGATGGCATGCGATAATATTGTTGTTTACCCTACCCTAACAATTTGAATAACACGTGTCAACTTTATATTACCAGAGGATGATTACCGGATAAAGCGGGAGTGCAAGGAAGTATTGCGTTTCCTACAAAATAACCGCCTGATTTCCCGCGGGCTTCAGGCATCGTGGGCCGGCACGGGTGGGTCGGGGTGGTGTGGGTTGGGGGTTGCAAACAGCATTCCCTACCCCGGGTATGCAACAGGTTGCCCGGAGATACGATGAGGTTGTGTGTAGCTCCACGCGCTACGAATAAACACCGTAGTACAATAATGTAAACAAGACACGGGGCGATGCGTCAGGGATCGCGAGTTATGCGGAGAAAAGGGGATGTGGAGACCTTCCCTTATTTCTATGAAACTTAAGGGAACTTCTAAATAGTATCAGTCGGATATTGGACATATTATCATAAAAGCATATAATATACAAAATGTCCGATTCAGTCACTTTCATTATTTGGTACATCTTAAGCCGCCGCTACCCGAATTTCTAACGATTTCTTGCATATCTCCCTTGAACATTTGAAGTTTTTAAGCTCTTAAAAAAATATATGTTATTTTAAAATATATACAAAAAATGTCTAAAGAGGCTTAGCTAGCAGTGACAATCGAGTCATGGTACCTACTCTAATGTATAGCAGTGAGGTATGGAACTGACAGAAAAAAGCAGACTGAACGACTGTGAAAGTAAACAAATGGACGCCCGAGGAAGACATGGCGCGATCAAGTGAACCAAATAGTCGAGTCGGGCCATATGAAGAATCAGTATAACAGAAGGGTATGTATGAGACGGTGTATGAATGTGAAGAAGCAAGGAAGTGTGCGAAAAGACAGTTGTTTGACGGTAGGTCTCTGCCTACCCCAGCGGGAAACTTAGTGACGGTTAGTTAGTTAGCTCAACATTTTTTAATCCAAATTTGAAGAAGTACCTGGATGTTCAGATCTGATCATGGTCAAAGCTAAAGTCATTTCAACGTTTTCCAAAGTTTTGATTTAAATGGTGGTCTCCGACAAGTATGTCACGGAGAGCTTTTCCACTTCAAAAGATTTGAGTTTCAATCGAGAAAAATCCTGTATTACAGCTTTCAAAAAAACTCACGAAAGTCGCCATCATTTAGGAATAAAATCAATATTTTTTCTGGTATTGAGTAAGCGTTTTTTCCAGACTTATTTTTGTACTTCCAATAGTAAAGAGTCATTTAGGGAATTTACAACAAGTGTTCCACCATATTTAACGCAGAGGCGTGCGATGGCTGACGTTTGTGGGCGATGTCACAAATTATATTCTAAATATGTATGCCTACACAAAAAAATAAGGATTGTTTAATATTCTTCATGATTTTCATATTTGCAGAAAACATACACGGAAGAGATCCGCCGTTTTGTTTTGAGATTTGCTTTAGTCGAACAACGTTATTTTTAATAATGGCACTATGACGTTATATACTGTATGGTTAGGCCCAAGCACGCACCTACACTTATACACACCTACTCTTACACATACATACTGTCACTGCTTGGGATTTGGTAGTAATATTGTTGCCAATTCCTTTTCCTACCCATCCATTGCCTACCCGTGCTTCCTTAATTCAGTGTCTGTAATAAACTGCCCGCCGCATCATATAGCCATTTGCGCTCCGCTCCGCCTTTAACCTAATTCCGCTATTAAAATAAAATAGTTCGCGCATTTTTAGTGTGTGTGCATGTTGGATGGAGAAGACCAACGAGGGCCGGCCTACAGATTCCTTTTCGGTGAGTCCTTCCTCTCCATGCAATTATTTTACCATATTTTTCAGGCAGTGATGGTAGACACAATCAAGGTCATTTTTAATACACACACACAGTAACAATTCCACTCTGCACAACTGCATATCTCACCCACTGTACTTATTAGATAAACCGTATATTACGTAAATATTTTGTTTTTTGTGCAAATATGTTTGGATACATATTTTAATATTTAAAAAGTACAATTTGCATTTAACTACGTAAGAACTCGCATAGTAAGAGTTTATATATAGTTATTTATATTTATATTAGTTTCTGATATACGAATATATATATATATATTGTAATTAGACAGCTCTTTCTTTTTTTACATTAAAAACTCTTAATTTTACACACAGGAGGCCCTAAGGAAAATAATTTCGCTCAGGGTCTATGTCTTCTTTGGGGATGCTGTGTGGATGGAGTGAACCTGAGACCCTTGTTGTGGGAGGGAGGAAACAGAGAGGCCTGCTACACTATATTTCAAATCAGCTTAAATTTACATTTTTTTCGAAATTGGTGGATACTATCGCCTAGTGTCGTCATAGTGAAACATCACCATTCCGAATCAAAACGTTGCTTAAAACAGCATTAGTCGGGTTCGGTGACTAGATACGAACAGCCAGGTACTTTCAGTTTTCCAACCATCCTCTCACCCATCTCATTTCCTTCCCAACTCCCTCCAACCAATCAACTGTGGATGTCACAGTTCCACTGGCTGTGGGCAGTTGGAACTCTTGTGCAGTGGAAGGCAGGTATGGGTGTGGTATTAATACTACGTTTGGTAACTTAGCAGGGTTGCTCGGGATAATGGGGTGAGGTTTGTTTAGGTCTTGGCGGCCGATGCATTTGCACTCCTACTCATGTCGGGCCGGATGGGGAGGGATTGGTTGAGGGAGACCTAACTTAGACTTCTCCAGCCGAACTCTCTCGACCCATCGCCTTCCACCGCAGTGGGAGAGACGTATAAACACATTGACCCCCAAATTCCTACCCACCACTCCTTTTTCCTTCCCATAACTTCCTCTCCTTCCTTTGCCTAAAAATACCCTCCACACAGCATCCCCAAAGATGACATAGGCCCTGGGGGGGGGGGGGGGGATTTAAGGTTAAAAAAAGAGTGTAGCTAAGATTAAAAAAAGTGTTACATAATATCTTCCACCCGACTTAAATTTACAATGGCAATATTTTTTTTCTCCACAGTGTGAAAGTTTAATGATATATTGGCTCTAAGAAGGCATGGGAATCGAATATCAGATTTGACGCTGCCCAAATATTGAAATAATTTAGATAAAAGAAGAAAAAACATACCAAAAATATCGATGGCTGGCGAAGGACGGTGTGATAAATTAACCAACTGATAAATGATTAACCCATTGAAGAAAGATTTTTACCTGAAAAAAATACAAACAGAAACATTTTAATCTCATGCCAAATTAACAGACAATAAAACATTTTAGTCACAGAATATAAATAAAAAGATAAAGACGAACGCTGTCTTATTAAATGGCTGAGCATTTTTGATACGCGGGAGGGTGTGAGTATAGATACTTCAGATCTAGATAGTTGATAATTATTCATACCGTTTGTGTTAAAAGTTTTAATAATTTTGGCAACAGATAGGCATCAAGCATGTTAAAGAAATAAACATAACGGCCCGGAAGAACAATTCAGATACGCTAAAAATTGAAAATCGTTTTTTTGACTTATTTTAATTTCCTATTGATCGTTATGTATTTTCGAAATTTGGAATGAAATTAATTCAAATATCACAACAAAACTATATATTTTTATCTAAAAAAATAGTTAAAACGCAGAAAGAAACTTCAAACAGCTCTAATTCACCAAAACTTCAAAATCGCACATCTGAAATTGTTCTTCGGGACTGTCGGGGTTTGTACATACATATATTGTAAATGTAATGTAAAATGCACATTTAATTCAAGATGGAAATAATTCTATTTAAATAGAATTGTGGTGCATTCCATTCTAATTTGATCATGATTAAAGGCTCTAAACAACATTTCTTATGAATGAAAGGAACGGTTTAAGATGTTCAAAGAAAATTAAATATTTAAAAAAAATCATTCAATTCGTACGGTGTGAATCTAAAAATTTTAAATTTAGGACCAGTTGTTTCGCAGCAATACACGTGTGATAAAGTCATCAAATAGCCATTCAGCGCCATTTTGTGTTTTGAAAATTCAAATGAACAATCTAGGTGCTTTTCAACTTTTTATCAAATTGCAATGAGCTGACTAGCTTTCACAATGTGATAATTGTCCTCTTTTGATTGTTTAAAAGCTGAAATTGACTTAGAATCCAAAAAACAAAATAGAAATTTGATGACATTGTTACATTTAAATTTCTGTGAAACAACACGTCATTAATAGGAAAGATCTTTATTTATTGTTTTATAGTAGTGGCAGTAATGAGTATGATCGTGTGCTTTTATTTTTTTATACAAATCTATTATCGCTAGTCTTATATCGAGGATGTGTGGAGTCTGATCCATAGTATTTTAAATGGGCGATATTTATTTATTTATTTCAAAAACATACGGCACAACATGTGCCATTAACATAAATTATATTATATATGTATTATAAAACAATAACAAAACGAAAGTAACAACATAAATTTAAGTTAAATATAAAAACAAAAGGTAAAAAAAGGAGTTGAGGTAGTAAGCAGTAAGTAAAAAGTAAGATAGATAAATGAAAGTATAAAGTAAAATCATAAAATTATAAAATATAAAGGATAATGAAAAGTTACAGATTGAGATAGAAAGTTAAAAGGTAGGAAATAAAAAGTGTAAAGTTATAAATATTAAAAAAAAAGTGTAACAAGTAAAGAGTAAGAAATGCTCTTAGGAGCCAAAAATTGAAGATAATATAAATTAAATTTACCAAATATAAAAGGTATCACTGATTATGATATGTTTCTAATCATAGATATTGGGAACGCTCATACAATTGCGTATACATACATCTGTTTACAAAGTTAATAATAGCGAGTGCGTACTGGTAGGACTTGATTAATGATTATATTATGATTACGTCGTAGTAATAGCAGACAAATTCTGTTTTATGCATCTTTTGTATGATGACAGACTTCCGGCATTATCGATATGAGCAAATTCATTACCTAAAGAGTGTAGACGATGTATTATTGAATTTTGTTCAGCATTACTGAGAGTATTGTTGCAATAATAAGGTGTTTTGAGTCGAGTTATTCTACTAGGTACGTGATAATTCACCAGCGAAACTAGTTCAGGGGAGTCAAACCAGTTATTATTTATTTTAAATAAAAAAATAAGATCATTAAATATTCTTCTATCTTTTAACGATAACAGTCGCATTTTTCGTAGTAGAGAATCATAATTTATTTCGTCCGCGGGAATTCCTAACTTAAAATTTAATGATCTAAGAAATTTGCGTTGGACTCTTTCAATGGACATTTCATGACTTTTGTAAAAAGGGTTCCATAAGGGGGAATTATATTCCAAATAACTTCTAACTAGAGTTGTATAAAGTATTTTAAATGTGTTGATGTTTTTGAAATCCTTGGATATTCTTATAATGAAGCCCAACATTTTCATTGGTAATATCTTCCCCTCTGTATCTATTTCAGATTGTTAGAATATAAAGCCCACCTAAATGCCAGCTTCCTCGTTCCTACCTAATCCAACATCGGGGGTGAACTAAACAATTATATCTATTTACATATATATAAAAATCGAAATATGCTTGCTTGCGGATACATAGGTCTATGTATTGTGCTATATTAAGCACAGGAATATTTGAAACTTTCAAATACCTTCTTAAGGGTTTCTGGATTATTACAACCACATGACAATACAAAAATCTAAATTTACATCAGAAAAGTTTTTTAATAATTACAAAAACTCTTGCAAAACTGTCAAAAATGTCAAAATTTGAGAATGACATTTTGCAAACCAACGATTGTTAAATCGAAATCCAATTTTCGAAACTCTTTAAATTAATGAATGTATTTGAAATACTCGCCTAATACTTTGAATCGATTCAAGAACTATAGATATTTTAAAAAGGTACTAGATACCTACCAAATTTGATTGATTGTTCTTATAATATACAAAAATGTGAAAAAAACATGAAAAGTGAAAATTTTAAATAAAAAAATTGTAATAGGTGGCACGCAAAAAACTGAATGTACTGGGACTGAATATATGGAACGCGGGAGGGAGGTTGGCGGGATGGTTGGAGCGGGAGAGGGGAGAGGAAGGGGATGCGGGAGGGGAACGGGGACGCACAGGAAAGGACATTGCAACGCATGCCGGAAACCAGCTAGTCTATAAAACAATACAGGAGTAGTAACATAAACTGCAATTTTGCACAATTTTATAAATTTCTTAGGAGAGGCATCTGCCTAGTTAAAATTAATGTTGACTGTGCCATAATATAGCCATCACACGTATTTTTTTAT
This sequence comes from Glyphotaelius pellucidus, assembly GCA_936435175.1. Classification (NCBI taxonomy): domain Eukaryota; kingdom Metazoa; phylum Arthropoda; class Insecta; order Trichoptera; family Limnephilidae; genus Glyphotaelius; species Glyphotaelius pellucidus. The sequence continues at coordinate 12,701,875 of OW386545.1, read as the reverse complement.
TTTTATTTTTTTTTTTTTTTTTATTTTTTTTTTATTTTTTTTTTATTTGTGGATCCTTATATATTTAATTACATGTAAACAAATATACCAATACTACTCTTCCACGGAAGCATTAGCTTGTGGCTGGGAGAGTAGTGTACATTGTTTCTTTATGGATACTTAACAGTCTACAACAATAACTAAAGTGACAAATATATATTAGTTATACTATATATTAATACATACTGTACTATACATATATACTAAGGTTACAAATATATATTATTTATGCTAAATGTAAATTACAGTGTTAAGTTAGAGAACAATAAGTTGGTGTTTGTTAGGTGAGATATAATTATAAATATTTCGTTACTATCAAACTATTTTACTATTAGAATAACGTATCTAAGAACACTGTTTTTTAATTTTTATGTTTTGTTAATGATGAAACAACAATTTAAATTATTTGAAAAAGAGAATAAATATCATCAGAGGAAACTAAGCTATGAAATTTTTTTGTTTTAATATTAAATCAGGTGGAAACTATATATTTTTTTTAAATTTATCTTTATAATATTTTTTGACAGTGTTTATTAATTTGATTTTATCGTTTATGCTCCTAATTTCTTGCGGTAGTTGATTAAAAAAAATTCTACCTTGATAGGTATAATAATTCTGTGCAAAGGAAGTGTTTAATTTTGGGCATAGAAAAATATATCTATATCGAGTACGGTTTTCAGTTAGAAAGTGGTACTTATCTTTTTCTTTTATGACTTGGATCAATGCATTTTTAGTGTACAAGTCTTTGAAAGAGGGTACTTGGAATTCTTTAAATAATCGATCCGTTGGGTAGTCAAAAGGTTTTTTTAATATGATTTTAATTATTAATCTCTGTACAACTTCTATTGGGGAAAGATTAGTTTTATACGCGGATCCCCAACTAACTATAGCATATTGTAAGGTTGATTGAACCAAGGCATAATATATTAAATATAAGTTTTTTACAGACAAAAAATTTCTGATTCTTAAAAATATGTATATCAATTTTCTAATTTTTTTTACAACTTGACCTATTTGTTCCTTCCATTTCAAATTTTTATCAATAATTATTCCTAGATATTTAATTGTGTTTGTTGTTTTTAATATTAACAATTTTTGTTGTTTGTTGCTTCCTTATCGTCAACCTACGTATACTATGTCAAGTATTATACATTCATTGTGCATATTATATCAATTTTATCTATTTCTGCTAATAATTCTCGTTTGAAAATGGATTCGATAAAAAAATAAACCCAAAACTAGAACCCCGGGTTCCTTCTAGTGAGACTTGTGTGTGGCGAAAGGAGAAAAACTTTTGTAAAATATTCTGGAAAAATAAAATAGTATAAAAGTGTGACAGGAGCCGCGCAATACAGGCGCCGAGCGGTGTGGGACGCGTTGCCATGACGATCATCTGTTTGTTTAGGTTGGCGGTTCTCAGAATTTAGGTTTCCTTGCCAAACGAGCGGCGGTCCACACACCGCAAGCAATTGAAAGAAACATCAGGCAAATCTACAGAATGGTCCAATCATATTGTTTTGGACAAAACATACTCCTCGCAGTGAAATGTTCCCGTTTGTCAAGTGTTGCGAGCTTTTGTACAGCTTAACTGGATTATGGATTGTGGCCAGATCTCCCTCGCCTGCCCGTTCCACGAGTTTTTCAGGGCTACAGAGGAACCTTTCAGTAACTCGCATGAACTTGAAAGTTTTGAGGAAAGAACTCTGCTATTTTTATCAGTACGACAGACACACCCCTGGGTCCTGGTGACGTCAAACGCTTTGCCTTCGTTTTTAAAATTTCTTAAGGCGTAGACGTCGTAGATAGTATGATTCTAGAAAGAGAAGTTTCCATTCAGGGACAATTAAACGATTTAATTAATCGTTCAAGAAGAAAATATTCATAAATCTAAAAGAAACATGAAACAGAAAAAGACGAAGTTAATAAAAAAATGTAACAATCGCAACTGGGAATCGAACCCAAGACCTCCCTCTTACTGGGGCAATATCAGGTCTCGCTAGTTCACTGGGTAAGAGTATTATCCCGGTAATGTAATGTAATCGATGTACGATTTGGGTTGAGAACGTTTTCCCTTTAAATACATCTGCCTGGATATCGATTTTCTTTCCTTGAATGAATGCTAATCTTTGAAGTGGAAATTAACCCACTTCCCGACATCCGATCGAACTGAAACTCGGCAGATAGACTCGTTTTCGACAATGCACTGTGTATAATTTTGGTGGCACTCACGCACTTCTCTGATTTGGCTATTAACCGGCCCAAGAGATGATCCGAAAACTGAAAATAGACGTATTGTGGTAAAAAAAAAAAATTTCATTTTTCGTTTAGATTTCTTACAATTAACATTTCCAATATTACATTTATATATGTAATCAATAATGATTTAATCGAGTTTCAATTTTTCATTTAGGTATTATTATTTGACGGTTGAAACGACATTAGTGTCACTAAGAGTCATATCATAAAAAACCTTTAATTTAGATGTTCAAACAGATTCCTACAGTTTAAATGTCAGGTAAATCTTTCACAGCCTCACAAATTTAAACAAAATAATCTCATTGAAGCTATCTAAGGAAAAAATAAATTATTCTAATGTTGTAATTTTTTTTTACTTACAACGTTAAATTAACAAAGTAGGTATAAATTGTGCAAGCATTACTGATTAATTAGTCTGTGATTAGTTTTCACATTGCTTTAGTTGTCTATGGGCTCTTCGGGTCACGTGGCTCGTTTACGAGATGTGCCGAAGGTAGGTGTGCAGAGTCATTATAATCCTAGACAGCAGACAAAGTCTAGTTTCCAGTTAGAAAGGACGTTTCCGAACTATATTTATAAATTACGATATGTCAATAAACAGTCATTGTGATTCAAAGTACCTAACTATTTTAATACTGGAATGGTCGCAGAACTACTAGACTACGTAGGCACAGAGACATTGCAATAATGAACACACCTTAAGAGGAACTTATGCTGAAGACTTGAAGGATATAGAAGATATGTAACGACAAAGAAGAGCAATTAACATACGGGCCGGAATGCTATCAAGGCGGTTCTATCACTGCAGTGACGATGTCAGAAAATTACTCTTCAAGACGTACTGCACTGCCCTGTACACATCGGAACTGTGGACGCAATATCCAGCAGCGCAATGGGATAAACTGAGGGTGTGCTACAATAATGCATTCAGGCAACTTATGCAACTACCGAGGTTCTGCAGTGCTTCCACGATGTTCACCGAGGGGAGGGTGCATTCATTCCCAGCCCTACTTCGCACCGCTTAGCCAGCTTCTGGGGCAGGATACTGAAATCAAACAACATCATTGTCGTGGCTGTATCCGAGTGGCTTAGTTCCCCCCTAAATGAGCGATGGATGCAGACAATGAGGCGACTTCCCTGATGGACGACCACAAAAATTTAATTTCTTATTCTGTTTATTTTTTGCTTAATGTAATTTTAATTTTATGCTTAATTTTTATTGCATTATTTTATTTTATTTTATTGTATTTTATCTTTTAATTTACTCTCTTATGTATTGTATGTATTATTGTATTATTATTATTGTTATGAAATATGGCAGACTGGGATTGCACACCCCTCCCAGTCCTACTGGAATAAAACCTTAAATAAAATAAATAAATAAGTATGCGCGGCCCATTTCATACAAATCTTAATTCCGGATTTGAGATCAAAATACCCTACCAAAATGAAAAATAATTTTTGTAATCAAAATGTATATCAAATATCTAGTACGGATGTGAGCTAATTTATTTATTTTTGCCTTAAATAATAAGATATAGGCCATTAAAATTTTTAATGTTTCATGATTTTAGAGGCAATTTGGGCAATTATTTGTGAGTAAATGAAAAACAATAAGGGCATACGTTCCTCTTAATTTACTTTTGATAAAAACATAGTTAAGTTAGGGTAGCTTTGGTACAACATAACACGTTTATTTATGTTTTGGACATAGCCATCACGCTCAGTTTTTTAGGAAGCTTAAGATAACAAGAAAAGTTAGCTGAAAAGAGAGACGTTTTTTTACCTGAGGTTTAAAAGTATACGCAACTCTGAAAAATAATATCAAAGGTAGGGGGCTTTGTACCAAAAGAAAAATATTTACAATGCTTTTGCTAAGTACAAAAAAATGCGAGCAATTCGGAATATACTGAAAAACTGAGCTACTATTTATGGGGGAAGGGAGGTTACTATAGAAATGAAGAAAAAAGATATTATATTATAGATTATAGGTGGGGTCAGGACGAAATAACACAGGCGTGAATTTCTTGTACAAATATTACACAGCCAGAATTTCACGCGGATGGAATTAAATGTGGGCGAAATTACACATGGAAAGAATTACATTTTTTTTTACATGAACTCCACATAAGAGGCCCTGAGTTATCTTTGGAGCTGCCGTGTAGGGGGTTTTTGAGGACAGGAAGGAGAGGGAATCTGGGAAGGAAATTTGAGGGGTGGGTAGGAATCTGGGGGTCAGTGTGTCCATGAGTGACGGATGTTTAAATCCATCCCTCCCACTGAGGCAAGGCTATGGATCCTGCTGGAAAGGTAAAAAGGTCTCCCTCAACGTCTCTACAAATCCGACCGGCCACACGGTAGGCGACATACGCATCTGCCGCCAAGACCTAGACAATCCACCTAGACATCTCACACCACGAACCCGGGCACCCCAACTAAGTCACCGAACGTAATAAACCACTTTGAGTGCCTTGTAACAGAAGTGTTGGTTATCCAATAAATGGTTCTTGGCGGCGGTACCCATACCTCCTCTCAAATTTAACACACGTCAAAAAATACGTTTTTAATTTTAAATTATAGAATGCAAAATAAATTTCATACTGAGAAAAAAAATCAAAGTTAGGTTAGGTATTTTTGACGTGTATCGTTTCAGTAAGTGTTCATTTTACCCTCCACGTGTAAGATGGTTCATGTGTAATTCACGCCTGTGTAATTTTGCCATGTAACCAATACAAGTGATACGTGAAACGGTATTCATCATTCCGAGAACAGTTTGGGCTGGTACATATATTACATTGGGTTCCAAGGCTAAGCTTTCTCCTCCCCATCCCCGTGAGAGATTTGCCTCACTTCAGACGTTAGAAATGAACGAAGTACGTTAGACGTACATCCCTCTTATTTACACACGTAGCTCTTTCCTTCGGGGTAGTATTTTTCCACTCCGATTATTTTTCCAAGGAAACTACCACATCAAAGTAGGCTAGGTGTTGAAAATTGGAAGCGACATTAAGGTATTGGGAATATTGTATAACGACATTTATCGAGCATTACATTATTATATTATGGAATCTGTTCCGACATGGTTCCCACGAAATGCTTTTTGTGTTAGGTTAAATGCTATAAATATAAATTCCAGCTAAGAAGTATTAGACGAAAATTCCTTTGATGAAAATTTTTTGGGGGAAAGAAAAATTATTCGCTTTTAATGCCGAAATTATGAAAGAATCGTGTTTATACATGAATAAGCTTAAATTATTTACTTAAATTAGTTACTTACGCGCATCGTACAAAATGATTCCTCTAAGAGATAGGTTTTTTTTTATTATTTACGAAATTTTGGGGTAGTGTTACGATTGTAAGAGACGTTTTTTCACTCTCACCTTCCACTTGTTGCTCGCTTACAGAAAACGACATTGAAACACCAAGGTTGAATAAAGAAAACCTTTCCCAAAGTGAAGTTGGATTAAATTCTAGGATCTTAATTATGATTTTAATATTCCATCGAGATTAAACGCAGACATTACTTTTTATTAGGCCTTTAAATAAATATTAATCACTTAATTTAATTAAAAAAATATTTTACCTGATCAATTCGTTTTTTTTGCAATCAAGTTTTTGAATGAATACCTCTAATGTTAATTATTTTAAAAGCAATAGAATATACATATTAAGGCGATTTGTTGATGATTAATATCATTCTGTCAGTAATAAAATGAAGGTTAATAATATAAAGCCGGCGTGTGATATCAATGTACCTTACTAATTCCTTATAGTTCGTCAGAGGTGATATATAAACCCTGAGATAAAACTCAGTTAAAGTCGTGATATTTTTAAGTTATGTTAGCGTCTGCGTGCGGGCTGATGCTATCGGCAGGGTTGGAGAAAGCTCCCACATATTTAATACAATTAGTTGCTGTATCTGCCCCAAATAAAAACTAGCTCAGGATTCGGTGCAAGCAGGATTTCTCGTAACCTCAAGGCTAGTGCTTGTGGTTCGGAACTTCACGCTTCTCCATTCTCCCAGGGCCTCTCTCGTCAAGCAAAACACGGTAGGTTATCACATAAACAGTTTATTCAATTCTAGGAGACACAATAATACATAAAAGGAACGATCCTAGCTGAAAGTTAGTTTGAACGTCCGTCTCTGCTCTCTATCACGCGTGGTTAGGGCTAAAACATTTAATTGCACACAAAGGGTAACATGGTGATTGACTCACGTTTGGTTTATGGGCCATCAGCGGCTTTACGCGCTTGTTGTCTCAGTCTCTGCAGCGTCCATGCGTGGACCGGAAGTGCACAACCGGCGAAACTGAACTTGTGTCGCCCATGTTCGCGCGGAACGTGGGCCCGGGAAGCTCGCTTGCTGAAGACTGGCCGCTTGCCGGGCTCTGGCGGCCGCTCGGTTTGTTGCTCGCGGGAGGGGGTAATGCGCGCGCCTCTATATTGGCGGTTTATTTGTAACGTAACACTTCCCCCCTCGCCGCAATAAAAGCGACGTGGTAATGGAGCTGTAGGACTAATAAATCCTCTTACCTTTTCAGCACTTGTGCCAAAAACATTTAAGAGAAACGAGGAGAGAGAGAGAGAGAGAGAGATTCCTAGCTGGAGAATAGTTATGAACAGAACACAAAAGAGATGATACATGGTGTAACAAGGAATTGTCAATAAATGTATATAAAGGCAGTGGCATACATAAATACAGTTGCAAAGAACAAGGATCTGTTGAAGAAAGGTACAAGGGTTATGCAGTGATAGAAAAAAAACTCTAAAATTGTATCATTGGTCTGTGAGCTAATGTTTGCGAACGTGGTTTGCGTAGGATGTCTGGGGTGGTTGAACGTTTCACTGAAGTTACAAGGTTACTTTGTCACAGTAACCTGGCCCATTTGAGATTACACTCAAGGGACACTAGGGCCTTTAAGAAAATACGAGGAAGAGAACACATGATGAGGCTTCTAGGTGGTGTGGAGAGTTCTACCTGTCACAGAGGTCGAAAGGGTAACTGCTTCCGGATCCTGTGGGTGAGCCAGTACGAAACCATTGAAGTATTGGAGAGTGGAATCGTAATTGGTGGTTGGTACACTGGTTTTTGTATGTAGTGGGATTGTTTTGTGAACAATCGTTGGTATTGTTATTTGCTCAAGGGCACAGGAGCATCAGCACAATGGCAGTAGGGCATTTGCATTATGCAGCAGGAACATTTGCATAATGGCAGCAGAAACATTTGCACAAGGGCAACAGGAACATTTGTATTATGCAGCAGGAATATTTGCATAATGGCAGCAGAGCATTTGCACAAGGGCAACAGGAACATTTGTATTATGCAGCAGGAATATTTGCATAATGGCAGCAGAGCATTTGCATTATGCAGCAGGAATATTTGCATAATGGCAGCAGAGCATTTGCATTATGCAGCAGGAACATTTGCATAATGGCAGCAGAGCATTTGCACAAGGGCAACAGGAACAGGAACCAACCTAGAGCTGGCGTGCTCGGGTTTGTTTTGAGTGTCGGTTCTTTGTGGTGATACAATTCGCAACTACACGCACGACTCACACTAGGTTATGTTAGATGCGGTCGGGTGCTTTTGGTACGCAGGGATTGAAGGCAAGGGACCTCCGTGACGGTAGCGAGGGCAGCATGAAGAGGCGCAGATGTAGATAGGGTGCAGAGCTGCTGGTTTTTTTTTTTTTTAAATCCGGCAAAAATTATTATTAGAACAAAATTCTTGAAGTTTACCTGCCTAGTAGACCAATGATGAAAAAAGTTTGGAGAGAAACAAGTGTGCATGTTGAGAAAAAGTTGGATTTGTTTGGCGTGTAGAGAGAGAGACGGAGAGAGAGCTAACTAAATGTGGCTAATTCCTAATACATGTTACAAAGGTACGTATTCAAGGACAGGTTCTGTGTAACCCCTTTTGGTTTTTTTTCTTTACCAAATACATTTCCAAGAATACGTGGTTGAGGGATTGTACGTATAACAAAATTCCCCATTCGAAAGAAGTTGGTCTTCCATGACCTATGCTCACGTCTATACGGTAGCATTTTTTCTACTTTCGAAAAACAAAACATTGCGTACAAGATTAGTTATAACAAAGTGGGAAAGGAGTAGGAAGTTGAAAGGATCCGCGTATGAAGATTGTCCCATTTGACAAACGAAACGCCAAGTGCGTAACGCATATATCCCCATTCACGGATAATTTCGAGGAAGGGGGAGGGTGATAATTGGGAACATTTGAACGAAGAAAACTGCTGGGGACTCGGCTATTTCCGAAATTCGACCTCTGGGTGGAGGTGAAACAAGGTCTACAGCAGTCATCCTGGCACATTACAATAATGACAACTGGGAAAGGAGTAGGAAGTTGAAAGGATCCGCGTATGAAGATTGTCCCATTTGACAAACGAAACGCCAAGTGCGTAACGCATATATCCCCATTCGCGGATAATTTCGAGGAAGGGGAGGGGTGATAGTTGGGAACATTTGAACGAAGAAAACTGCTGGGGACTCGGCTATTTCCGAAATTCGACCTCTGGGTGGAGGTGAAACAAGGTCTACAGCAGTCATCCTGGCACATTACAATAATATTTGGTAGTGTTGGACAAAAGAATACACTGACATAAAAGTCTAATCCTCTACGTGTATTGGGCAGAAGATTAGGGGTCGTTTTATTCTCCTACTTGTTTGCGAGAAATGACAGACCCTTGCTCAAATCTCACAAACCTGGGGATTTTCTTTGTTCGTCTCCCAGACAACGAGTTAGGTATTTTTTTTTTTGTGTCCATCAACTTAACTCCCACGACACGATGCCCCATAATCATGAGTGAAGCGTATGATTAGTCCTTTTGAGATAGTAGATAGTTCCTGGGTTCTTGTGACAGGAAGTCCACGGGCATATTAATGATTACAAAAAAGGGGTGTGGACTACATTGAGTAGTTCACACATAATGGTTTGATATTATTTCGTTCGCACGATTCATGGTGAGTATTATAACGTCTTCACGTATAGCGTACAAGATTGCAAAATCAAAAGATTTGCAAGTAAGTTTTATAACGTCTTCACGGATACAATGAACGAATTACAACTGGGTTGCCCAGTATTGAAGGGAGGTGCAAAAGACTAGGTATTTATGACATTTCTGACAAAAACCCACAGAGTAATTATAACGGGCTCCCCGTATCGCATTTAGTAGATATTCTGAGATTCCCATCTATGACGGCAGATTTTATAAGGTTCCCACCTATGATGGCAACAAAGGTTAACGTTCATATAAAGGTACCTATTCAATACAGACGGCGAGACATACTGATGTACTTAGTACAACAATACCGTAGCATAATAAATCCATATTAGCGTACGTTAAAGACTTGCACAAAGGCAAAAACATATTTGAAGATCTGGCCAAGATTTTATACTTCAACAATTAAGGGACAAAAAATTTTGGCGTGCTGATGGAATGTGAATTTCATCTAAGCTTACCGCAAAAGAGATCCTTTGTGGTACAACCCTTTTGGTTACGCACAGAGTATCGTATCGTGATGGTACAACTTTTGTTGTACTTACACGTACGATGGTAGCAACAATACAAGACATGCGCTTATCGTTGTTTGACAAGGAAAATTATTTACATTGGTCCGATTTGAGTGTTTAAGACCTTCTAGGTTTTACTTACTTAAACAGACTGCGATGAACACACTTTGGTGTTATGCACAGAGTATCGTATCGTGATGGTACAACTTTTAGTTGTACTTACACGTACGATGGTAGCAACAATACAAGACATGCGCTTATCGTTGTTTGACAAGGAAAATTATTTACATTGATCCGATTTGAGTGTTTAAGACCTTTTAGGTTTTACTTACTTAAACAGACTGCGATGGACACACCTTGGTGTTATGAAAATTATAATAATGGGATGGGTTGTTCACAGGGTGGTTCACTTGGAGACCTGGCTTCTCGTTGTGACCTCGTACTTTGCACGTGATAAGTCACAACAAGGCAACCCCAAAATTTCAGTTTGAGCAGTTGAGACCCAGGGTGACTCAATGTTGCTGAAATGTTGTAAAAAAATTTATCGTTAATGAAGAGGCACGTTGAAAGTTGTCCCTTTTATAACGATACTTTCCAGACTCCACATTCAGTTCTGGGGAGAGCTAGAGCAATTTGGGTTATTTATTGAGCGCCATTCTATTTTCTTAAAAAACAGAAAAAACTTAGAACGGGTAGCAAACATCTGATACCGCCGTGGGTTTACACAGGTTTGCTTACCTAATTTAACTACATATGACATAAGGGTTAGATGCAACTTTGGCGAGGACCCGATATTTAATGTACAAAAAAGATTTTTCTAACATTTAGAAAGGGGTGACGAGGTATGACATGATGATGTGAAAATATGATGCTGCGAGTTGTGACGATGCACAAAACCTTGGGCACGTAGTCTCTGACTACTTGCAGTAAGCCACAGGGAATTCCTTTCTCCGAAGTGATCAATTTCAGGTAGAGGTGTGCATGCTTAGAAAAAAAACGATGTTTCCAAGGTTTGACACCTGGGGCAGCAATTAGAGGCGAATGACTGATGATGACGAGATATTTATACAAACAAAAATAAAATAAAATGAAACGAAACCACAAGGGAGAATTATAATTTCTTCCATGACTTTGGCTACAGTTGACAACACTGTGCCAGAGCTAGAAAGGTTTCGTTTGAGTGTCCTAATGAGTGACAATCGTTTACGAGAGGCCGCTCATTAGTGACGAAACAAAAGGGTTGACTTCCATAGTGATCCATGTCACGGTGTAGACGAATGGTTGCTAGGAGTCAAGGAATAACCGTTGGGGTTATACGGGCGTGGCAATGGAGTTTGTTTCCATGTTCCCACTTTTTACAATGTCCTTTATATGGTAGTTACCTATGTGTTTACCAGAGATGTCGGACAATCGGTAAACCAGGTCTGAGATTTTCTTTAGAACTTTCGTCTTTACAAAACGGGGTGCCAATTTGGCAGAGAAGTACAGCGCACCTTGTGACAGAGTGTTGTTTCTCCTCCAGACGATGTCTTCTTCCTTGAATGTGACGTGCCTCCTGCGAAGGTTATACCTGTCGGCGCTCTTTTGGTGGGCCAATAGTAGAGCGTCTGTTACTTCACTATAGATAGCGGAGAGTTCCTCCAAGCGGTGGGCGTAATTTGCTGCGGGGTCTGCTGTGGAGGAAGGGACGGGTGGAAGGCAATTGTCAGGGTGTAGTGAACCGTGAACTACTTGTTCCATGCCGTGTTTGAGAAAAAATGGTGTATAGCCTGTAGCGAGGTTCACCGTGTTGTTCATGGCTGCTTGTATTTTGTCTAATTTTTTGCACCATGTGCGTTGGTCTTTGCCAACCAAAATTGCCAGGGCCGTGTTTATGGTTTGGTTGTATCGTTCAACGGTGTTGTTCTGTGGGGTGTAAAGGGTGTTATAGAATACATCCTTTATACCATATTTAGACAAAAACTCTTTAAATTCCAGAGCTATAAATTGTTTACCATTGTCGCATATTATAGTACGAGGGGTACCGTAGGGTATGAAAATATGTTTTTCCAATAGATTGGTTATTGCTGCTGCAGTTGCCCTTTTCAGAGGAAACAACCAGCAGTATTTGGAAAAAATGTCCACTACGCTGAGTATATGCATGTAACCGGCGTAGCTTCTAGGGAAGGGTCCAATGAGGTCCATAGAAAAGGATTGAAGTGGTCTATCGGCACGCTTGGGGTTGCCCATTAGACCAGACGGTGGTGCCGTACTGTGCTTGTATGCCTTACAGATGTCGCACTTGGAGATGTATAAACGTACTTGTTTGAATAGACCCGGCCAATAATATCTTAAAGATATTTTTTTGAATGTTTTGAAAGTTCCAGGGTGTATGGAGTCTACGGCACTGTGGTTATCAATAATAACTTGTTCTCTATTTTCGAGAGGGACTACCTTTTTCCAGGCATAGTCCTCTAAGATTGACAGTGGAGGCTTGCAGTTGCGATATAGTTGTCCGTTCTTAATCATAAAATTCGGGAACTTTTGTGGGTTGTCACTGCATCCTCTAAAGATTTTTTGATACCATACGTCTTTTGTGGGGAGACTAGAATTGGGTAATTCGGCATTTAATGTTGCTATCTCGATCCTAGAAAGGGCATCCGGGACGATATTATCCGCGCCTTTACGGTGGATGACATCGAAGGTATATTGAGATAGGCGGGACGACCAGCGAGCCAATCTCCCGGAGGGGTTGTCTAGCGAGATCAGCCATTTTAGGCTGCTATGGTCTGTGACGACGGTAAACTTACTGCCCTCAATGTATCCGCGGAAATGTTGAATGGATTCCATGACTGCTAACAATTCTCTCTCGGTAATCCCGTAGTTTTTTTCGTGTTTATTTAGGGTACGAGAGAAGTATGCCACGGGGTGTTCGCCGTCCGTAAAATTTTGAGTGAGGACTCCTCCGATTCCGACGTTTGATGCGTCCGAATGGATCGTAAAGGGAAGATTGAAGTCGGGGCAATTCAGTACTGGGGCTGATTGAAGAGCCTCTTTCAGGGAGTTGAATGCTGACTCAGTCTCTGCAGACCAGGAAAAGTTACTGGTACCTTTACGGATTCCCGTGATTTTGTTGAGCGGCGCCGCGAGAGTTGAGAAGTTTTTTATGAATCTTCTGTAGTAACCGGTGAGTCCGAGGAAGGCTTTTACCTCTTTTGCATTTGTAGGTCGGGGAAAATTTGTCATAGCCGCTACTTTTGTGGGGTCTGTTCTTAGGCCTTCTTCGTCTACTATGAAACCCAAGTATCGTAGGCGGTGCCTGCAGAATTCCGATTTCTTCAGGTTGATAGTCAAACCGGCCTGTTTGAGTTGTTGAAAAACCTTTTCTAGAATAAGTATATGTTTTTCAAAGGTATCGCTAATGATGATCAGGTCATCCAGGTAGCAAAATAAATTGTTATCAAACTCTGGGCCAAACAATTTATCCATGAGTCTTTGTAGTTCTGCTGGGCTGTTTTTTAAACCGAAGGGTAGTCTTTTGAAATGGAACATACCCCTGCCAGGCACCACGAAGGCAGTCTTTTCGCAGGAGCTGGGATCCAAAGGTATCTGCCAGAATGCTTTGCTTAAGTCTATGGATGAGATGTATTTAGTGTTTCGAAGTCTGTCCAGGATGGAGTTGACCAAGGGGAGCGGGTAGGCGTCTGATATTGTACATGCGTTGAGGCGTCTGCTGTCGAGGCAGAAACGGGCTGAGCCGTCTTTCTTTGAAACTAATAAGGTGGGGTTGGTCCATGCGCTGCGGCTGGGTACCACCACTCCCAGTCTTAACATATCGTCCAATTCTTTTTCCAGCGTTTTCAATTTTTGTGGAGCTAGGTTGTAATACCTTTGTTTGATTGGGGGGCCTGTTGTTTTTATATGGTGTTGTACTAGGTTGGTTAAGCCTAAACCGCACCTTTCGAAGGAGATGGATTCATACTTGTTGATCATTTGATTTAATTGTATTGTTTGTAAGGGGTTCAAGTTTTCGTAGGGTATTACCGTACGGATTTCGTTTACTTGGGGAGTGACGGAGGGGTTGTTAAACAGTTGCGGGGCAATTTTGAAAGCCATCCAAAAATCCACTCCCAAGATGAATTTCTGTGTGATTGTAGGTACAACTAGAAACTTGATCCAAACTGTTTTTTGGTCACAATTGATCGGCAGGGTTAGAGAACCGATGACGAGTTGTGAAGTGTTGTCTGCCGTGGTAACATGTGAAGAATGTTTTCCCATTTTAAAACCACAGTTTGTGAATAAGGTGTGGGCGTTGTCGCCCAGGCAGCTGACAGAGGCGCCGCTGTCTAGGAGACCTGAAAAAACCACGTTGTTTATGGAAAAATGCGCGAAGGGTCTACCGTCTATTGCCTGTTTGCAGCAAACTGTAGAGAGGGGTAAGGCCTGTTTAAAAAATTTGACGTGTTCCAACCACTCCGACCATTCCTTTGGCCTATGGGAGGGATGGCCCGGGGGGTTGGGGTCTAGTTTTTTGTCTTCCTGGCTGTCCAATTGGGAGGGGGTCTGGAGAAATCCATAGGGGGTTTGATGAATCTGAGATCCGGGATGGACGTTTCGGTATTGTCTTGGCGTGGTTTTTTGCCAAACTTCCTCCCTTCATCTCTTCTTGGAGAACGATCGACGGATCGCCTTTTGTTAGAATGGGTGTCTTTGGAGGATAAAAGTTTTGCTTGTTTAAAGCAGGCGGCTTGGGAGTGACCAATCTTGTGGCAAAAGGAGCAGGATTTCTTCTCGTTGTGCTCCGGTTTTATGCCGGACGAAGTGCTTGGGCGAAAGTTTTCTTTGGGGAATCTTTCGTCTTTCTTCCGATCCTGGTATGCCTCTAGTAGCTGGCAGACATCTTTCAGTTGCTCCAGCGTGGCAATTTTCTGAGAAGTAATGATGTTTTCGTATCTGGGGAGAAGACCGTCGATTAAAACCGGGAGAAGTTCCGCTTCAGGGACAGGTTGGGTGAGCTTTATATTGATGGCCTCTGCCCTCTGTGTGAATCTAGCAACAGGCTCTCCGGAGTGCTGCTTGATAGCGAGTAGGGATAGCCTGACTCTATGTTGGGCCTTTTTTTCTCCGAAACTGGATAAAAGTGCCACCTTGAGTTCCCTCCATGAGTTTGTTTTTCTCTTATGTATCCTGTGCCAGGTAAGCATTTCAGGAGCGATGAGGTCTATGAAGTTCCTGTGTAGAATACTTTCGGGGATTCCTCTGACTTGGGCTGTTTCTTCTATTCTGTTGATGAAATCCTCCACATCCGTGAGTCCGTTGTATTTCGTCTTCCAGGTTGTCAAATCATATATTTTCGTCTGTTCCTGGGCTTGTACCACCAAGGGTTTTGCTTCGGAGACTGTGAGGGAGGTAGAGATGATTTCTGAGGTGTCTTCCTGTTGAAACTGCAACTTCCTGATGTACTTTTTGTTGTAGAAAGAAGCATATTGAATAAGGCATTTTTTGGATTTATTCCTGGGAGAAATCTTTCTACTTCTCAGGGCCTGTAGTAGTTCTTCCTTTTTTGACGTAGAAATGTGGGGGATTATACCCAGCGTGACTTGAGGGACTTCCATAGTGTATAGGGTCGTGTCAGGGTGACCTTACGTTGGGAGAAAAACGAGAACTCGACTCTTTATCCGTAATTGGAAAGAAATTTTTGCCAGGGATTGACCACTGGGGACGTATATATATTTTTTTTTTTTTTTTTTACAAAATGCTTCTGCGAAAAACGCGTATTTGTAAGTGTTTGGGTTATTTGAAAATTTGGGCAGAGGTTTGCCTCTGGCCACGTGCTTTTTAGGAAAAATCCAAGCGTTTTGGAAAAAAAAAAAATTTCGAAAATTAAAAAATCGAAAAAAGGAAAAAAATCGGAAAAATTTTCAGAGTCCGAAACTGGAGAAAATTTGGGCAGCGATTTTCCTCTGTCCATGCGTTTTTAAGAAAAACTCCAAGCGTTTTGGAAAAAAAATTTCGAAAATTAAAAAAATCGAAAAAAGGAAAAATCGAAAAAAAATTTTCAGAGTCCGAAACTGGAGAAAATTTGGGCAGCGATTTTCCTCTGGCACTGCGTTTTTAAGAAAAACTCCAAGTGTTTTGGAAAAAAAAAAAAATATTTCGAAAATTAAAAAAAATCGAAAAAAGGAAAAATCGAAAAAATTTTCAGAGTCCGAAACTGGAGAAAATTTGGGCAGCGATTTTCCTCTGGCACTGCGTTTTTAAGAAAAACTCCAAGCGTTTTGGAAAAAAAAATTTCGAAAATTAAAAAAATCGAAAAAAGGAAAAATCGAAAAAATTTTCAGAGTCCGAAACTGGAGAAAATTTGGGCAGCGATTTTCCTCTGGCACTGCGTTTTTAAGAAAAACTCCAAGCGTTTTGGAGAAAAAAAAAATTTCGAAAATTAAAAAAATCGAAAAAAGGAAAAATCGAAAAAATTTTCAGAGTCCGAAACTGGAGAAAATTTGGGCAGCGATTTTCCTCTGGCACTGCGTTTTTAAGAAAAACTCCAAGCGTTTTGGAGAAAAAAAAAATTTCGAAAATTAAAAAAATCGAAAAAAGGAAAAATCGAAAAAATTTTCAGAGTCCGAAACTGGAGAAAATTTGGGCAGCGATTTTCCTCTGGCACTGCGTTTTTAAGAAAAACTCCAAGCGTTTTGGAAAAAAAATATTTCGAAAATTAAAAAATCGAAAAAAGGAAAAATCGAAAAAAATTTTCAAAGTCCGAAACTGGAGAAAATTTGGGCAGCGATTTTCCTCTGGCCATGCGTTTTTAAGAAAAACTCCAAGCGTTTTGGAAAAAAAATATTTCGAAAATTAAAAAAAATCGAAAAAAGGAAAAATCGAAAAAAAATTTTCACAAGTTTTCGTGGAAGTAATTTGTTTGAGAATTCAACAATATCTTGGGGGCATGGTTTCATTACGCGGCTTCCTATAGCCTGATTTTAAACAGCACCAATTTTTTGGTATTTACACGCGAATTCCCTTCGTCTTTTCGACAAGATATTACCTTCTTTGTCAATTGACAAGGTATTATAGTGTCAGATGTCAAGGAATCCACGTCAACGCGAATTTAGTATTTTTTGCATTATTCGAATGTGATTCGGCATGATCCGGTTTCATCAGACGACAGAGTCAAAAATACTTAATTGTCAAATGACAGAAAGAATTTAAATCCACTTGTTCCCTAGGTGTCAGCAAGTGTCCGTTTAAGAGACGTACCAGCGTGCTGCAATATAGTATATTATTAAAAATATTTAGCACTTTCGAGACCAAGCGGATGATTTGTTTATCATGTACATGATTTTAATTGTTGAATAAATTCTTCTTTAATTTGTGTTTATTTCCACTATTCACTTGTATTGAAAATAGCAATTTTAATCGGCCGACACTTTGTAATCACTGTATTATTCGCAGCGACAACTTCCTAGGTTGGGCACCTTGCGTTGGAATACCGGTAATATTTTGTCGAGTGACGAGTCACAAATGATAAAATCGCGCCCGTAATAATTTAAATTGTGATTCGAAATTACGTTCGCGCCGAGATTCCTGTTGGAAGTGCTAGACAATTGGGAATAAACAATACATCATAATAACATTTCAGAGTTTACAATTGTTGCTTGGGAACGAGGCCGTGGTGGAACAGAAAAAATTTAAATGGCCCCACGTTTAGCGCCAGTGTTAGCGTCTGCGTGCGGGCTGATGCTATCGGCAGGGTTGGAGAAAGCTCCCACATATTTAATACAATTAGTTGCTGTATCTGCCCCAAATAAAAACTAGCTCAGGATTCGGTGCAAGCAGGATTTCTCGTAACCTCAAGGCTAGTGCTTGTGGTTCGGAACTTCACGCTTCTCCATTCTCCCAGGGCCTCTCTCGTCAAGCAAAACACGGTAGGTTATCACATAAACAGTTTATTCAATTCTAGGAGACACAATAATACATAAAAGGAACGATCCTAGCTGAAAGTTAGTTTGAACGTCCGTCTCTGCTCTCTATCACGCGTGGTTAGGGCTAAAACATTTAATTGCACACAAAGGGTAACATGGTGATTGACTCACGTTTGGTTTATGGGCCATCAGCGGCTTTACGCGCTTGTTGTCTCAGTCTCTGCAGCGTCCATGCGTGGACCGGAAGTGCACAACCGGCGAAACTGAACTTGTGTCGCCCATGTTCGCGCGGAACGTGGGCCCGGGAAGCTCGCTTGCTGAAGACTGGCCGCTTGCCGGGCTCTGGCGGCCGCTCGGTTTGTTGCTCGCGGGAGGGGGTAATGCGCGCGCCTCTATATTGGCGGTTTATTTGTAACGTAACAGTTAACATATAAAAAAAAAACACTTTTGGAGAAAACGAGGCCAATTGCCGGTATGTGAAAGTACTTACACATTAATCAGTCGAAATAATTTAAAGTTTAATACATTGAAACATGGGGCAATATTTCAATACGTCAACTTTTCTAAAAAAATATCTAGGACACTTCATACCTGATGTATGAAATAGGATTCTCACGATCAATAGAATTATATAGGTATATTAGATATATGGAAACATATCGGTCATTTGGATATCGTGCAGATAATGGAAAAGAAGGTCTGACACAGACCAAATATTTAATATGTTTGATCTACTAGACATACGCCAATTGTACATAAAAACGCTATTAAACTACATTTTTGACTAATAAACAAATTTCAACAAACACAAACTATAAAAACTCCGACGGTAAACACAAGTTTTGGATAAAAATATCACAAATACCTGTCAATAAAGGCTTTCAAACTCGTAACAAAAAAAAAAAATCAGAGAAAATTAAAAGATGGAATAAAGAACAAAAAAGTAAATATTACTCAAATTTTATAACGTAGTAAGTTAAGACATATATACGAAATCCATAATACTACAATAAACACATCATTATTATAAAAATACCCCTCATAAAATTTGCCAATTTTTTTTTCACTATCGCCTTCACTTTATTTTAATTCATCTTAGTTTTATTTTGTTAAAATTTATTATTTCATATTTTTATAACTTTATTAAATTGAACAACGAGGACCTCAGCACGGGGAAAGCACACAGAGGATCTGCATACTTGTTATTTATCTTTTTTAGTTTTAAAAATAAAGACAAACATTCCCGGGTTACGAATAACCCAACAATAATTGAAAATCTCCTGCTACCTCCACAATAAGCCGAAAATGTTGCTTGAGTCGTGATGTAGGATTTAGTCAGCAGAAGAATCGAATACGCGATGCTTGGGTAGACCCAAACGTGATGCCCACTCAGCTACTGACTGGTCGAATTATGATGGCGGACACCACCAGGCAACCCAAAATGTTAATTTAAAACTTGAAGGAATTGAACAGCTTTCCGATATGTTTTATCGAAGAAAGCAAACACTTTGTGGCTTGACATTTTACAGAATGAAACAAGTTCTTTGTTTTAAAACCACTTTATTTAAATTTATATTCGTCGACCGGTTTCGGTCGAACTCGACCTTCTTCAGGACAATACACATATAAACTATAAAATCACATATAAAATCAGTTTATATGTGTATTGTCCTGAAGAAGTTCGAGTTCGACCGAAACCGGTCGACGAATATAAATTTAAATAAAGTGGTTTTAAAACAAATAACTTGTTTCATTCTATATGTTTTAGTATTAAACCCGATTCTTGCCAACCCACGCGATTTTAGATTGAACACATGAACACGAATAATGCCTTGGAGGCATGCGTTCTTGTCGTCAGGTATACAAAACTAATTAAATACGACTCTCCCTTTGGATTTGCAGAGGATAAAGTTTAATGGAATTGCACATGTATCCCGTACGTTGCAGGCAAGTACTTCCTACGTACTAGGGTCAGTTGCATTTTTAAACTAATATCTACTTAGAATATTATAAATAACACAGGCCAACAGTGAAAAAACTTTTTTAATAATTTTTACTAATTCCTGCGTAATTTGGTGTCCTGATTACGAAAAAAATTATAAAAAGGTCGTATCACCCACCAATTTTTCACATTTCACTATTAAATATGCCTGATGAGCCTTAAAGTCCACTTCTTGCACAACCATATTGACTTTTTTCCTGAAAATGTAGGTGATGTGAGAGAAGAGCAAGCGAAACGGTTTCATCAGGACGAAAAAGAGATAGAAACGATACCAGGGATGGTGGAATACCAAAATGATGGGTAATTACTGTTGGTCACTTCACAGAGAACAACAAAACACATCGGCGAAAAAGCTAAGCAAGAAACTTTACAGAGAAAAAAATAAGCATCTAATATTCAAATTAAAGCAATTAAACATGATTGGAAGCAAAATATAACCAATTTTAAGAACTAAGAATTTTTTAATTTTTATAGATCAAAATTTCCCTCTTTTTGAAAATATTAAATTGATATCATATTGTGAAAGAATGGTGGGTGATAAAAAAAACTGCTATGAAATACGGTTTCAGCATCCAAAATTACATCATATTTTGGTAAATTTGTTTAAAAAGTTTTCATAAACATTTTTTTTGTTGGCCTGTGTAATCAATAGGCAATCCCACAAACTATGAAAAATAAAATAAGACTTAATTACTCTTAATTTCAATATCAAAGATATTGAAATAAGGATAAATACCGTAACGGTAAGACAATAATCAAACATACTAATTTTGGTTGTGGGTCTGTCTGCGAGTGATTGTAACTATGGTACAATGAACTCGGATTTCTTTTGAATTTAACTGTCATTTTCAAAAATGGAAGTGATTGTTTATTAATGTTTCATCAGAAATTTATTTTAATTACATTATATTTCTGTTGTTTAAATTTCTTAGGGTTTAATTAATCCTGACAATAGAGTCAAATTTCACGATGAAGGGACTGCGCTTTTCCTATTTTCAAGAAAGCGTTATTATTGCATAATCATTACATAGTATATAATGAAGTAGCTCCCGCTGTCTGTACGCTTAGATCTTTAAAACTAAGCAACGGGTTTTCATGCGGTTTTCACCAAAAGATAGAGTGATTCAAGAGGATGATTTATATGTATAATACATGCGTATTATAGTTGAGAAAAGCCGAGAAATTCAATTCAGACAGCGGACAGCGGGCTGGCAAGCGGGCCGCGTGGATTTGATATACCAATACTTCTCAAACAAAATTATATACAACAAGGACATTCATAGACACAACACAAGGACTTGCAAGGAAATCAGACTACAAAAAAAAGGACAAAACGAATACGCAGAACAATTTACTATACAAAGGGATGAAGTTATACAACACTCTACCAAAAACTTTAAAGGCCGCACCAATTGGAAAGTTCAAAATGTATTGTAGGAGCTACATAAAACAAGAAAAATATAGTATGCAATATGATATGTTATAATTAATTAGGAAATTGTAAACTTAAATGTACAATTTACTAAAATAAAACAAATAAATAAAAATTTACAGATAGCGTTGGTTACAAAGGTTGGGTAAGGCGTTGTGTTTCGTAAGCCACAGCAACGTGTAGTCGGGTCTGCTAGTTATTATATATTTATTGGTACCTACCTAGTTTATGGCGTCTGAATTTTTCACACAATAACTTCAATTTTGACAATGAAACGTAAATTCAAAGTATATTCTAGAGTTTTTTTGAAACAGAGTATCGGATAGTAACGAAAATGAGTATTTTTGATGATTTCACAATTAACCAAAAATATGGTTGGGGCAGCATTTTCAATTTAATTATTTTGTTTTCCGAGCACACGACATTTTTCCGACAGATGTAAAATAAATCACCATTGTCGAATTATTTTGTCATTTTCGCACTTATACGATGCGCTAAAAGATCTAGGTTACGATTGTCAATTATTATTGTTACGGTGCTTTGAGCCAAACATGTTCGTAATTTAACATTTACGAGGTAAGATTCTACATTCAACAGAAATCTAATGAAGACTAATGATGAAATCCCGCTGTGTACACAAAATTACACTGATCTCTTTGGATGCTATCAAGTAACACACATAAGTATGTAAATTTATACATACTTACACCAAAGGAGATTCTCAGAAGGACTAGCAAGGACGAAGAGATAATCGGGTCATATTATTTTTTTATCAGTAAGTACTTCCCGTTAAAAATATTTTTACGATAGCGTAGTCTTTGAGCCCTTCTAATTATTATACCTTTCCCATTACACAATAACAAAACATAATTTTTTTATTGTAGAAAACGAAATAAAACAATTCAAAAGTGTAATGAATGTGGATCCAAGTTTAAATAGGAACAAAAGAAAAATGTTTGGGTTTCTTTGTTTGGATATGAATCAAGGTATAAAAGGGAGTGTCTTGTTCTTGTTGTGGGAAGCTCCTCTTCACCATTGACCACCACGCGATAAACGTGACTTAAATATATTATAATCTATAATTATACGAGTTATATCATTTAACGGTCCCAAATACAGTAAAGGCACGACATCTTAAAAAGAAATATATATACATAATAGGATATTCGAATTTAATGATGTTTAAATACATAAATAATTTCCATTAGAAATAGTATATTAAAATATGTAGTTACACAATGAAGATCTAAAGATAACTAAATGTTCATTATTATTATATGTATCAATAAGAGTACATTTTTGGGCAGCATCGCGTTCATTGTCGTATCAGTGATCAATGAACCGGTGGATGCAATTTTTAGCCATAAGTTGTTTTTAATTGTTTGTCTAGTTTGTAGTTTTCTAGATTTTACAAATATATTGTAGTACAGCGCGCTTGAGGTGATTTTTCACAAATATGGCCCTGTATAAATCATCCAAATATCATTATTATTAAAAAAAAATTCTTATCGCCTTGTACGCCATCAGATTGATAGGCATTTAGAAAATGTATCAATACAGGTTATTCTGAACTGTCAATTACGCCATTCAAGATTAATAAGAACATCAGACCAGGGATCGGAATTTGCGGCTCTTTGCGTCTCTTAGGCGTCTGCGGCTCTTTGACTCTTCAGACATCAATTACAATTTCACCTCCACTCAACCGGCCTTATGAGATTGTGCCGCCGAACGATTATTTTTTTGCATCCCGAACAAAAAACTGGTTTTAATTTAATAAGGAACTATGCGCGAGTCTGTTTATAGAAACATTTAAAAGGGCAGAGTGTGATATTACAGTAATAATGTAGATAACACAAAGCAAATCGTAATTATCGTTCCACCACATATGGAGAGATGGATGGTTATTATTGTAACTGGTAGTTGTGATTTCTATCACGCGCCTATATATTATATATGACATCATTAGATGTTGTGGTTACTTTGTCCGATGACCAGCTGTAACTGGATCGCCTGAGATTGTATTTCCGAGGAACCGGCTATTTTTGGAACCACTTCCTATCGGATTTATAAAATGGTCACTAACACTTAAACTGGGCCTAGCAGCAAAAACCTGCGGAGCGGGTTTTTAACTGCTGGTTACAAATGTTACCCATTCTAAAAATTTTTTTTTTATATGATTGTTTTTTTATGATACCTTTTACTAATTAATCACCATTATTGGTGATATTTTTTTTCTCTATGGATACTTAATAATTGTCTATGTATGTTAGTCTTTTGTCATTTTTGTTAATTTATATTTTTATACTGTAGAAAGATATGTTGGTTTCGAAACACGTTGGTAATTTTGATCAAATAAGTGGTGTATACAAAGTAATTTGTTTACGGTTTTTTACGGATGGCAAGTATTAAGTGCATTGGTCATGTAAAGGAATTACCATGTTTGTAACGCATCTCTCAAGATTTAATTAGTAAATAATTAAGATAAAATGAACATACGTATATCAAACTTTTTATAAAGGTTCATAGTTTAGTTTCATTTTATCTACCCTACATGCTTTGATCCGTGTTTATTTCTTTTGTATATATTTTTTTCTTCTTTTTCTAGCACTTTATGTTTTATTTGATGCTTTAATCTTTATATACCTTTTTTTATATATATACCATATATTTTTGCGGAAACTTTGCTGGTTCATGCAACCATGTAATATTTAATTACCTTATATAAATATGTATAACTGTTTGTTTCCCTGATAAACTAAATTAAAATAATTAAAAAAAAATTTAAAACTTTCAAGCACAATCAGAATCGAAACGTTGCTTGAAGTGACTATTACCGTGTTTAGTGATCCGATCTGAATAACCAGGTGTTTCCCAAGCTTTCTTCTCTTTTCCACGCTCTCACAAAATATGCCAAAAATAGAGATCCCATTGGCTCCGGGCAGTTCATGTAAAAAAAAATTTTTGACATTCTAATAGTGAGTATGGGGTGTTATAACGACTTAAGCTTTGTGTATGTATTTACATGTAAGGTCCAGTTGTTTTACAGAACTTGATCAATTCATACAATTACAAAGTTAGTATTCAAGTTATAATTCAAGGTATGAAATTATATGAATTATTCAAGTGTTGTGACACAATTAGCCCTTACTTGTGATAAATAAGAAAAAACATCTGTTAGGTCCGTATCCCACACGTCATAATTCATAATAAGCCTAAAAAATTGTTTGTTCGTATCGCGTAGGTTGCGCTGCCCGTCCCGTTCAATGGGACGTAGCTCCTAAAATCTAGAGTAAACCCTTTTCGACATCCGCCGGAGCGTTTGCCCTTACCGCCTCCACCACCCAACCCCACCCCCACCCCCCGAGTGACCTTTGGCGACATGGAAAGAGCACAGAGGGGAGGAGAAGGGTGGCGCCGGGGGGCGCTAAGAGACGCCGTTGCCATGGCGACGTCTGATGACGTAACCACGACGCCCGGAGCGCCGGAGAAACCGTTACGCCTGTACGTGTTATAACGGCGCGACGAGAATTCTTGAACGGCTGTACAACGCGAAACCGGAAAGCACGACGCGACGTTGAATTGAAGAATCATTTAGCTTCACTGGGTTACTGGGAGATCACGGATACGTAAAGAAAATCTACGATATTTTATAACGACTAGAAAATCATAACATAATTCAATTATTATTTTTAACAACACGTCTTCTTGTTTTCCCTTGCACTTACGGGAAGTGGCATAATATTAAATTATGAAAAATACATGTTTTATACGATATTTATTGCACAAGCGTATTAATTACGACACATTTACGAATTTTGTGATAGTTAAAAAAGTGTGGGGGAGAACGGAAGCATTGGGAAGAACCAACTGTTAGATAGATATAAGATTAGATTAGATATAAGATACGATTAATTTTAACATAGTTAAAGCCATTTCAAGTAACTTTTTGACCGATCACTTTGTTTTAATAAAAAAAACATGTGTGCATTTCACTCGCGGTAGAAGTGAAACCTTCAGAAAACTAAACTTCGAATTGAGAGAATGCAGAGCATCGTTATCAGTAGTTTTGTCACCAATATGTATTGTTACCAAGTTTAAAAATTATTATAAATTAATCTAAGAAGCGCCGCACAAAGAGAAGGCCGATATGCTACGAAGCACCGTACAAAAAGGGCACCGATTAGTCTCAATCTCTTGCAGGCTAAATCCTGTGTATGTAGTGTCACTCGTTTCCGTTTCATCGAGTTTCAAATCACAAACGTGCTAAAGAAGTTTTCACTTCAATTATTATTTATTTCCGAATGTATGCAGGGGTAGCGCATATTTCGAAATAGTACAAAAAGAAAATTAGACAAAATAATAAAACATGCATAGAATAAAAACAGAAAAGTAGTAAACAATATTAAATAGAAGAATTTATTGAAATGTGTTTGAAGTGTTTTGAGGCACAACTTTAGTGATTCCAATTTTATATCATCGGTATCATGTGAATATACCGCCCTAGCCAAGAGCACTCGTTTTAAATCTTCGCAAAAAAATTACTTGGGTAAAAATTTCCAAAAGAGTTTAAAAACCGTTCGTGAAAACCTCCCCAGGCAAAAAAGAGCCCGCAGGCTATACCGAATATCTACGTGGAACAATAAAACCTGTTGCTTGCGGATCGGTCGTTTGGGTAACGAAAGGCGACACTTTAAGGGAGGTTGGTAAATATAACGATACAACGGCGTTAAACTGTTCCCGTTATCCGCTACTGCTGCGCGGCGTTTAACGACAAGGGTGTTAAATCCACACCGCTCGGGTACTCGCGAACTGGGAATTAACTCGTTTAACGGACTGCTAATTTAACAACCCCTTTAATAAACTGAACTATAGGGACATGTTTAAGAGTAGTGCCTACATTTAGGTGGGAAGTCGGTATATAAACGATTTCAACGAAACATTGTTCTTACGCCGTTAAGCGTTGAATATTTGCATTGTTATTGGTAATTTATTTTCTTATATTTGTTTATCGCTTGCTAATTTAACAACCCCTTTAATAAACTGAGCTATAGGGACATGTTTAAGAATAGTGCCTACATTTAAGTGGGAAGTCGGTATATAAACGATTTCAATGAAACATTGTTTGTACGCCGTTAAGAGTTGAACATTTGCATTGTTATTGGTCATTTATTTTCTTATATTTGTTTATCGCTCTCTCTAGTTCAGAGTTTTTACAGGAAAAGTGAAATATTATATGAAATATGTATACATCCTATAATATATCCTGAGTGATATATTATAGGATGTATACATATTTATATAATAATAGAAATCGTAAGTGATAGGATTTCTATTATTGTCTAACAATTTGATTCTCTTTCATTCTAACTTCGAACGAGCAAGCCTCATCATGCCACCGGCTTCCATTTTACTATCTATTGCCGGGTATTATCTCTAACGGTGCCGATTCTGATAAAGTGCATTTGAAGACTGATATATTTACTAACAAAAATTTGTATAAAATCTCTTATTACTCTGAGGAAGTCTGAGCCAAAGAAATAATACCACATAGCTCTAGAACGAATGATTCTTTCAGCTAAATTCCGAATATACGTTTTTGATTCAGTCTTATGAAAATGATTGTCCTTGATGGAATCACGATTTTGTGCAGGTGCTAACAATCGGCAAAGCAAACAATGTCTATACAGAGACATCAATAAATAAGCAATATTGTGTCCTTAATAAAATACACACATATTTCCTCCTTCAACAAAGCAAGGCCGACGTGCACCGCTCATGATTAGCATATAACTTTGTATAATTTATGGAAATAAGACCTCTTTATAAACGAATGCAGTAAAACTAAAGTGTTTTATTGCAAATTCCCCCAAATTATCTGCTCGTTAAAATTATATAATGTTCACGTGTTCAGACGAAACTGCATTCTTGAGTGTGAATTACATCTACAAACTTGCAAAGGATAGTTGAGTGGAAACCCATCTACTTAAAACACCTTCCTATTTGTGTAAATATTTTTTTATATTAATCGTGCATTTATAATAATTGACTTTATAACTTTTATTTTATTGCGTTATTCCAACTTGTTTAAAGACACTCTTATTTAATTATCATTCCCAAACCAAACATAAATAAAATCCACAAATACCGGCGAAAAACTACGTTCATAGTCCAGTAATAAAAATGCTGAAGACACGATTAAAATTGTACATTGTGTGCAAATTAAATATTGGTCAGTGCCCTTAACAATCAATTATTCCACATAATTATGCAACGCCGTTTAATTAATTGACTTAAAACCGTGGCACCGTTTAGTGCTTTAATTCCTCACATTAATTAAACAATATGAATACTTTATCGAAGCAGGATACAAGTCAAGGGTGTTATTACCTAAGTTTTTTAAAAGTATTTGACTTTATATCAAAGAGCAAGTTTAGTGCTGAGAAGCAATAAAAACGTATGAACTGAATGGTAAATAACCATGACACCAGGATACAAGGAAATGGTACAATTACCAAAAGTATTACCTTTCACTATTAAAGGACCAACCAAGAAACGATATAAAGAATTGTATCAATCAATCAAAGCTATACAGTGCAGCAAAATAATTCTTCAACAATATAAGACAAAACCTAATTGATCGTAGTGCCGTAGCGTGTCAAGTGGAGCACTCTAGTTATACGACATTCCTGGACAGGAAATAACACAATAAATCTGTACTTTTAATTAACGATGAACGCATCAACTGCAAGAAAATACTACTTTAGTCATCAGATAGATCATGATAGAAATCAACGAAGGGGGTACGCTAGACGTCCGTGACACTTGCCTAGTTCAATGCATCGGTTATCTTTATCCCACTGACTTTGTCAGTCACCATAAGCAATTGAGTATCTCCAGGTTCAAGATCTCAGTTTGACGAGGGATGTGTCAAAAAGCTTCAAATTATTAGGCAGGCTGCCTGTTTTGGATGCCTATCTCGCACATATATCATGGATAGGAGCTTCTCCAGGTTCAAGATCTCTGTTTGGCGAGGGGCGTGACGAAAAGCTTTAAATTATCGCAGGATACGTTATTTTTAAGCAGGCTGCCTGTTTTGTTTGCCTATATCACACATATACAGTGGATAGGAGCTTCTCCAGGTTCGAGTTCTTAATTTGGCGAGCGACGTGACCAAAGAACGCTGAAAGTCACTTACCAGCCTGTTTTGCAAGCCTAGGTCTTCCAGAATGGACGTAATCTTTCGAGAGCAAAGGCAGTGCATAGTAAGAAAACTACGTTTGTTTCAGCTGTTGAATGAATCACAAAATTAAGGATAAAAGGTAATTATAATTAGCCATTCGGGCACAAAAGTGTAACGTTAAGTGGGACATTATTAACAAGTTGAACGTTAACCTGTCGTATGCGTCACGTGTTGTATTGGACCTTAGTCGAATGTGAAATTATTCCAATTGTCTTACGTACGGCAGAACGGACGGAGCTCTATGGACAACCGTAGAGGGGCAGCGAGTGACACAATCATCACAATGCATACCTTGTCACGTCAAATCAATGAAACCTGTTTAAGCTAAATTAATTTATGGGCCAGATAATAATTTGTCGAAATTAAGACCGGTGACGAAGAAAGTGTGAAAATGTTTATATCGATTGAAATAAGACAATAATTTTTGAATTCTATAAATAATTAGAACCCGTCAATTTTCTGTAAATAGCATAATTTTATTTTCGAAAAAAAAAACTTTCTTCTGGAAATAAATAATTTTATTTTCGATTATAATTTTTTTTTTTTTGAATTAATTTTTTTAAGAAACTAATATTTTATCTTGTCACTTTTTTCTTCTTTTACAGTTCTGTAAGTGAAATAAATCTTTTTTTATGCATTTTTTTATTACATCTTTCAAAAAAATTGGAAAACAGTAATGCTCACCTAAAAATTCCTGGAAGGTACTGGAATATTTCAATACTGCGAATTTCATAACGCCTCTGCTCACCGTTCTAGAGTTTTGCTGCTTCAGGGAATAGATTTCTTTATAGTTCTTTAAGTTAAGATTTAATATTATACCAATTTTATAATTTATGAATATTATAAATAATTAGAACCCGTCAACTAACCCCTGCTTACGTTAACATGTCCAACTGATTTCCGATTGCTTATTTTCAACCGTTAAAAATAAATTGCGACATAAGGCGCCATCTTCAAATCACATAATTAGTAATTAAACCCATAATTTACACCGTAACATGAAAATGTTTCCCGCGCAATTTGCATTCTGACAGTTCGTTTGTGGTACATTGCAAAATATAGAGCCTCTGTATAAATCTGTCGCCTAGAAAGTGCCCCAAAAACGCGATGCTCGCTTTACCAACGATCCAAGAGTCACACCTTGAAAGTCGTTTAAATCACATTTATCAATTTTATCACCACTCCTTGTCAGGATAATAGCGAAAATACATATGGAGTAAAAATAAAAACATTTTAACGAACTTCAGTAGCCGGACTTTCGAAAGAAAGGCCTGCTTCGGGAGATAGTTATCTACTTACAATTTACAAAGAGGTAAAATAATACACCTACCAACCCTACCGATGTAACTTAATATGCACAAATAAAATATAAACATTAAAATAATCCTTTCTTATTTGCTTACTCTATTTACTTTGATTTTATATATTTTTAAATCACATACTTTTAATATTCGTTCATCTCTACTATGCTTTTTATGTTCTATATCTACTTTTTTATATTCTTTTACATTCATTTACATTCTTTTATATTCATTAATATTCTTTTACATTCTTTTATATTAAATAATTTGAGAATTTTTCGACCTCCATGCTAGGCGCATGCCCATGTTGTGGTGGTCAATTTTATATTATGAAAAATAAAAGAATAAAAAGTAAAAGAATATGTGGATTGTTCTTCTTTTTAACCTACATAACTTTTCCACTCTGTCACATTACCACCATTCTGTCACATTTTGTTTTTACTATAAATGAATTCTTTCTGGATCTCAGAGGGGACATTGTAGCAAGGGGGGAAGGAGGCCTAAAATGCCTATTGGGGGTGACAAACAAGAGCTGCGTGTACACCTATTTCGGATAACAACCCACGTGACAGAATTAACGTACGACATAAAAGTTGTAGGAGACAAGTTTTTGAGATTTTTAAAAATATTTTATTAAACATCATTAAAAATAATAATCGCTGTTACTTGACAGGTTTTTTGGAGTATAAAAATAATTTTATAATTTATGTCGTCATATCATTTTTTTTGTAACATTATGGAATATACGCAAGTCGAGGTGGCAGAAGACAACTGTGATTTGTATGAAATTCACTTCTATCACGAGGAGTTACAACTCTGTAACGTAATTTTTACTGCAAAAATATAAACACGTATGTTTTTAAAACGCACACAGTCGTCACATATTTAGTACAGTAGATTTTAAAGTAATTATTAAAAAACAATATTGGTAATTCTGTTGAATTTTTCTCCACTAACTGTTGGAGACAACTTTATGTAGGTTAAAAAGAAGAACGACCCATATAGTGAATTATTCTAGTCACAGTATTTTTCTCAGCAGTTACTAGTGAGGCACTATAGAGTACACGGAACCTACCCGTGGAATACAATATAATATTTCGTAATTTATCCTTAATTTAATAATTGACCTAGTGCCCAAATGAAGTGACATTTCGAAGGGTTACGTGCCGGCGAAACGTTAATAATTTTAATTGCTGTCGGAAATTGAGCCGCGGTTCACACTGAAAAGCAGTGTAGTGACCTAAGGCGGTAATGGTAATTATTGTTTCACTACATGCGATCTGTGCCTCACCGCGGGGCAGGTACCTGGTCCCTGGTACCTACTGGCTACTGGCTACTGGCTACTGGGTGCTGGGTGCTGGGGCTGGGTAGGTACGGGACGAGGTCAGCCCGCGATACGGTCGGGTGACCACAGCCTATTAACAACTTAAACTGGCCCGGTGCCCTCGAAGAATCGAATCTGCACGTGCGAGTTGCTACCGGTTAATGCCCACAAGGCAGCGATTTGATCGTTTTCGAAAGCTCAAAAGCCAATATTAGGTTACTTAAAAAAACGAGAAATCAGCGTTATATTTCCAAAGTCCCAAAGTAAGACCATATTTCGTAGAGCACTTAAAGAATATCTCTATGTGTCCTTTCCTACAAGGTTATTAAATACTATTTGATAAAAACTATTAACATGATTCAAAACCAATGGTCTTCATCAGGTCACGAAGTGCACTAAAAATTAAGACGTAAGAATAGACTAATAAGCATAGACAAATAAGAGCCTATAAGTAGAAGTATAACAATAAGCGGTGGGAGAAGGTAATTAATTAGCGACAAAAAATAATTGTATAAAATAATTAACTTTTATAAATTAACTATCGGATACCCGGCTTGCGTTGCAATGTCACTCAAGGAAAGAAAATGTTTGTATTTTAATTCTGTTGATTGAAGTGCTTTTGGATACAATTTTTCTTTTATTTTCCGTCTGGTGTTGACGAATAAATCAGAAGGTTTTCACATGAGTGAGCAGGTCACATAGAGCAGTTCGTGTGAGTAGCATGGATTATACAAATTTCCCTCTTGCTGTCCCCTACCGCTACTATGTTCATCTTCCACCTTCCCCGCCTTTTCCATACCCTAGAACTCCCTCCCGAGAACCCCTTTCCCCACCTCCTTCGTTTCTCTCCCCCCTTCCGATTTCCTCTTCCCCGCCCGCCTTCTCTCCCTGCGCTTATTATCGAAATACACACATTTTTCAAACAGTTCGCACTTCACATATTGCATTTTTTTAATACAAATTTAATAAAGCCATAACCATTTTATACCAAAACTCTGCGGGCGTGCACACATAACCATAGTTACAATGCAATCGGACGAATGGTATGAGAACGCATACGGGACAAACAAATAAACATTAATTTTTATATATAACGAAGATAAGAATTAATAAATATTATTTTTTGAGTTTGCAAAACGCATGTATTGTATTAAATATATAAATACATTAATAAAGTTACATATTGGGTTTCCACAGTTCGATGAAATAAAAAAAAATTGTTTTAATTGTACTTCATTTGTGAAAGAACCCCCTCTTCATCAACAAACATTTATTATTGAAAGTTTTCGGATCCCAAAAATGTGGGCAATCATATTGGTATATTTATAGATTACTTTTAAATTCATAAAATAATCACATTTCTCTGAGTGTTCTCTAGCACGAATTTTACACAACATAATCACGACCCTGGTTTACTTTTGGTTATTATTTGACTTAAGGCAGGTAGCAGGCACTTACACTAATTTAGCTTATAAAAAATCGTTGTACAGGTCACTTTGGTTAGGTTCCACGCCAACTGAGAATAAAGTCAACTTAACACCTCCTTGAAAAGTCATTAAAAGCTATGAAAAAAATAATTTAAAAAAAGCCTATAACCCTAATCTAACGTAACCTATTTAACCAATTTTATATATCAATTTTTTATCACTCTAAATGACATATCTGAGATGGTTCTGAGTTGGTTTCATTCCGAGTTGTCCCTCTTTTCACACTTTGGTTAATACCTAGATAGATTTTTGAAAAGACGTGCTGTAAATAGTAGAAATAACACCTAATAACACCAGTTACTTTTTAAATTGTAATGCATGCTAAATTAATAATCCTCCATAAACAACAAATATAAATGAGTAAAAAAATCGAGTGCAGTTCACACGCAGTAGCGGAACTTCACCAAAACCTTGAATAGGAGCCTTGAAAAGTGAGATCATAATCAAAGCGGCCAATGAGCGCAGTTTGACGCTTCGTAGGTACTGTAATGCGTCATTTCCGTTTCATATCTCAACCAATAGGTGCCTTGAAAGTGAGATCATAATCAAAACGGCTAAATAGCGTAGTTTAACGCTTCGTAGGTACTGTAATGCGCCATTTCCGTTTCATCCGAGTTTCAAATCAACGGGGCTAAAGAAATTTCACTTCAAAAAGATGTATGTACTCGTATGTACATCATACACTGTATTTATACTGCAATGGGAAGCAAATCCCCAAAACTTAGGACTAAAACTAAATAACATAAATCTATAATACGAAACGGAGTGATCATTTCTTACCTATGACTAAAATTGAAAGAGATGATAATGCCGAGATTGATCGAGTTGAATTTTTCTAATGTTCTTTTTTATATATAAATAGTTTGAATTTTCTGAAGAGATAGGTAGATAGATCTACACGTGGCTTTTATTGCTTTCATAAATTTGCTACAACAAAATTGAAAGACAAGGTGATATTGTTTTAGGTTGTCGAAAGTCCTAATGACATTCAACACTTTTTCGTAGAAGAAACTGGTCC
The DNA here is from genome assembly GCA_936435175.1 of Glyphotaelius pellucidus. Lineage (NCBI taxonomy): Eukaryota > Metazoa > Arthropoda > Insecta > Trichoptera > Limnephilidae > Glyphotaelius > Glyphotaelius pellucidus. Next base: position 12,668,347 of record OW386545.1, on the reverse strand, counting down.
GCCTTCCACCTTACATATAGGTTCTTTGTGAATACCTGTAACTACCTGTATTTCCCAGACCCAAGCGACCTTGTAACCCGGTAAGTAAGGTTGTTACCGGAAGAAACGCTTAGTGTCAATTGCTCCGTCCTGACACCGCGATGCATGGCTAGAAACATAAGAGCAAGAAGTATCAAGCAATAGTTGAACATTAAAGCAAAGGCCCGAAATATTATCATGGCTACATTTGATTTCGTTTGCCCTTTTTTATTGGTGGTTGGGAACTGCCTCAAACCTTTCGACGCGGTTTGTGGTCACGATTGAGCCTTCACATTCATAGGGCCGGTTGTCTCATCCTTGGATTAACTAAAGCGGTGTATTAAAAATCAAAATTACTATAGGTAATGTTGTTAAATTGAGTTGTTTGATTGAGAGTTACTTCCGCCAGTCACTCAAAAGTCGGAACACAGATTAACTTGTTAACGAATTTTAAAATATAGTTATGATGTTTTAAGTAAGTCATTCGGTATATTGTATTATAGGAATTTAACGACCCGCTTCCAGTTAGGTGATCAACTTTCGATAAATAAATAATTATATTACTATTGAAGTGGCAGAAAGTTGATCGGATATCATAAAAACTCAAATGTTTTTATATTACTCGGATTTTGTTGAGAAAATGACCGGTAATCGATGCTACACGCAAATACAACATGAATTTAAACCATACAAATGACGAGAAAGCAGATTTTACATACTTAATTATTCTATATTATAATTAATAAAAAATAAAAACACTTAAACTGGCCCGAGTCGAATAAAATAATAATACATTTACTCGAGTCGGGTCATGAGATTCAGGATTACAGAAAAGTGTGTAGGTTTATTAGTTGGGTGTGAAAAAAATATATATCGAATTCATTTACATTTTCAAAAGCCCCATATCTTCCAGTTTTGGATTTTTTTTTATATGAATGCCGCACAAGACACAACTTTATATGAATGCCGCACAACTGCTCCCGTCTGGAGCCAGTGAGACTATGGCATCCGCAATCGGTGAGGCTGAGAGTAGTGAGGAGGGGAAGGGGAAGGGGAACTTCCCACATTCCTCTTCCCACATTCCTCAAGGGAAGAGGAATGTGGGAAGTACCCGGCTATTCAGATCTAGTCACCAAAACACGGCTAAAAAGCCATTTCAAGCAACTTTTCAATTCTGAATGGTGGTTTCACACCAGGGCGATACTGAGAATATCTTCCAATCTGGGATGTGCCGCAAATTTACGTTCCCGCGACCTTCGGAATGCGAGTCAGGAGCCTTACCGCTGGACTACGCCGATATAGGTTTCCCCATCCAAATCCATAGTCGTCTGGTTAGTCCATTTGTAGACGATTTCTGTTTCTCTTCCCGACCTTTTTTGTTTCCTCCACCGACGTCAACAATTAGTATATACGCGGCCCGATACGACTAAATCTTTTTCTGTCTTTTCTGTTTAATATTTTTCATTTGAGAGTGGTAAATACTGTCTAACGATTATATAAAATACATATATTCCACCTGGCATCCGTTAATCGCATTGCAATCCAAGCATAGCCTTTTAATTTTAATGTGAAAATTGCGGCAATAGTGTCCGTTACTATTGACTCATTAAATTTACGCCTGTGACGTATTATTCGAAGAGACACGAGTTCCCGAAGTAAGAGAATAAAATAAAACATAATAAAAATTATTTTACATTCACACAAACAATTCCACCACTACCCAAAAACAATACACCATTATCACGACAATACCAGTAACACGAAGTAATCCAATGGTTCCAGCTACTACCAAGATATTTCTTGTGCGAAGCGATTTTCATACATGGTCCAAAATTGTTCAACATTTCCGACACATGGAAATCGAAAAGTTCTAATGTTCTGTTTAAATTAATCAATGATTGGCTTCTTGATTTATGGAGTCAAAAGCGAACATTTGTTGAGTGATAGATAAATAATAATTCAATTCACATTTACATCTACTGAGTTAAAATAATGAAAAAATATTAAATATAAAAAAGGAATTTGTTTGAATAAACTCACAAAAATTGTCAAAGTTGCCTCTAAAATCACGCTAAATTGATTTCTTTAATGATCTTCTTCGTGTGCCCTATCAGATCCCCCCGACGTTGGCAATCACTCTGGAAAATATATCTCTGTCTTGCGCTGCCCGGTATAGCTCCTCCATACTTCTAATACCGGTCTACTCTCGTACATTTTGCAGTCAAGACATTACTCCTCCTACCAGGCCATCGGCGATCCTCTGTCTTGCCTTTTAATATTAATTGGACGAAGTGATATTTCTCCCCTTGAAGTATGTGACCCAGATATGAAATTTTCGTGACTTTTACTAAAGTGAGCAGTTATCTATCTACTCTAGACCACCCGAGAATTTCTGTGTTGGTGATCATATCAGTCCATGGGACTTTGAGCATTCTCCGGTGAAGCCACATTTCAAAAGCCTTTTTTACTTAATGATCAACATATCATAATTTAAAATAAATACAATAGCTCAAATAAAAAATATTAGATATTAGCCATACTTTTGATTAAAATAATAATTTTTCAGTTTGATTAAGTATTTTTGCCTTAAATTAAAAACGAAGCTTGGTATTAAAAAGGCCACACAGTCGTTCCTCTTAAAACAATCCACAGTTCAGAATTCAATATAATATATTGACATGTTATGACGTATCGTTACTTGTGGGTATACAGCAAAATGGCATGATTTGATTGTAACACTGTAGGCGCGTTTTAGTATTTATTCGTGTAATAAACACAAAATCTGTGCGTGTCGGCTACAATACTCTGCTAACCTTGGTGTAAGTACCCAGTACCCAGTGAGTAAATCATGCTGTATAGCTGAAGGTACTAACTGCTTACATCTACTTGGCTTTAAGCATTCGTAAAGTCACGAGGTTTTCACATGTGGCGGTTGAAGGCAGTGGAAAATAAAAGTGAAACGAACTGAAAGGTGTACTGTGTACTTAGCATCATAATGATTATAATAATAAATATATTATGTTGCGTAAGCTGTTTGAGAATGTTATTTCTGTGTCACTACGAACGCTTATTTGGTACCAGTCACTCAAACGTATTTGCATTATCACTAAGAATATTGTTATTATTTAATCATTGAACACAGCATTTATAAATTCTCGCATAATGGAAAAAACAGAAAAATATCCAGTCGCATCTAGGAATTGAACCCTGCACCTTTTCCTTGCCAGGGAAGCTCAATCAACTTAGGGGTCGTCCATTAATCGCGTGAGGCTTGAAAGGGGGGGAGGGGTTCGTAAAAAAATCACGAAATATCACTAGGAGTGGGGGGGGGGGGATATAATGAAATATCATGTGTATTTATTTTTCGTTTAACGCATGATTTCTTAACCAAACAGCGCCGTTGGCGTTGACTCACCGTAACTAAGTCTGTGATTTTGACGCCGAATACATGCGTAAATCGTTGCCGCGTATGTTTTGCTTTAAAACAATGTAACAATGTCTAAACTAGCAGATCTGTAAAAAGACCTATTTGCAGAGTAATAAAAGGGAAAAAACCTAGTGTATAGCTCAGAAAGAATTTAATGAGTTGTGGGCTGATGCGAAACAAAAATAAACCACAAAATAATTTGTACAAAAAAATACACGAGTTTTTGGTATGGGGGGAGGGTAGTCTAAAACCTCACCACAAATACCAGGGGGGAGGGGGTTAAAAAGTTGCTAAAAAACATCACGTGATTAATGGACGACCCCTTACGTCATTTTTAACTGTCTCATTCTTGGACTTGAGAACCACCAACATTATCTTCATTATCATAAAATAGTATTTTTTTAAATCATTTTATTTCTGCGTAAAAATGATGCCTCTGGTTTTTGATATTGAATTGATTTATTGTAGTGATTGATTAAATTACAATAATACCTCATCCAATCGCAAAGGAGTATGATATCTACGTGCTCAACGTGGGGTACGTTTTGCTTTAATTTTTATCAGAGAGAAGATGTAATCCTCATTATCAGATGATGTTGAAATTATCAGTTCGAGGACGACTCAATAAAATCAACGATGGTTGGACTTTTTGGTGATTGAATTAATAATGTTGTGTTCGAATACAAACCTAATAAATCGGAGAAAACGTGAAAAATAATACCTTCATGTGGCCCTGTTTGTTATAGGAAAAACACTGTAACATCTATCACTTAAATGACCATGTACCAAAAATAGAAGCTACAATAGAACATTTAGTGGCAGGACCATAAAATAAAAAATTAATGATGATAGGGGCATAGATGGGATTTACACAGCAAGTTCGCGAGTGGTTTAATCCCACAGGCTAATAATTTGTTCACTTTAACAACTCATAGAAATCGTTGTGGCTCCCTTAATATCATGGTTAGAAATATGATCTAAACGGGGTTAGAAAGAGAAAAAACCACGCTTTATACATAAAAAAGTTAACTAAAAAATAATTAAAACGTTTACTTACCTTTATGAAACCAAAGTTTCAATAAAATAAAAGAAACTTTGGGAATTTTTTCAAAATTATTTTTACATGGAACGCCAAAAAAGGACGTTCGCGGTAATGTTTATAACATCAGGCGAGCCACTTTTAAAACCGTTTTAATGTTTGCGTTCAAACTATTAATATTTAAATTTTTTTATGTTTATATCGAATTATAAAATGTGAAAGCGTATTTCAACACCGTTTTTGTTTTTGGATGAGTTCAGAAAAATTGAATTTATTGCAAAGATAAAATTTTATATAATTTGACCTTCCGACAAAATAGACCCGCGGCCTGAGGGGTTAAGGATTCATTACTAAAAAAAATTTAAATTAAATTCAGAAACTATGTAGATATTGATACGATTACTGAACGATTAATTTATTTAAACTGTAATTTTTTTGCATCAATTTATTTCACTGACGAAGCGACTTCAAAGTTAAGTATGTCGATCTCTATTATACACGAATCGCACTAGCTTCACGCTAGATACAATTCATATAAAAATATTATGTAGGATTATACGATTGTATTTCCAACGCGATTCTATCGCCGCGTCTACTAAATAAATATTTATCATTTTTGATAGGAAGGGCCGGCAGACCCAACTAGACCTGTTGCTAGGGAGAGTGACGTCACCGTGTCACACAGTTCACTACGATATGGTTTCGCGACCTAGTTTCGTTTATATCCAATACAGAGACACGTGTTAACACGTGGAATGTAGTAGACGCGCGTCGCGTCGCCGTGGAATAATCCGAGGAATTTTGGCGTCGGAAAATGTCACGATTTCGAAATTTAAATTTACATTAAGCTTAAGGAAAATTACGATTTGTGATAAGTACTTCTTTTAACATTTTGAAGTCACGGAACATTTTCTATTGAAAGTAAATATTGCGGTACACCAATTTCACTAAAGTGCTAAAAGTAACGAATAAAAAACTTGTAGATATTTGTATTATTACCTATATTCAATTTGGGAGGCGAGTATGGGTACCGCTGTCCGGGAATCATTTATTAGATAACCAACACCTCTGCCACGGATCACCCCAAGTGATACGCTACATTTGGTGACTTAGCAGGGGTGCTCCAGAACATTCCACAATATTCAAGAATGTTCTGGAATATTCCACAATAATCTGGGATGTTCCTGAACATTCCAGAATGTTCTGGGATATTCTGGAATATTTTGGAATGCTCTCGAATACTTTTGAGAGTTCTGGACTGTTCTAGAAATTTCTAGCGGGCAAAACTTCCAGCCATTATAAATTCAAAAGCACGCCCTTCAGGTAAAAACTGGAATCTTCTTCACGGATGGGGGATAGAGGGCCACCGTACCATACAACTCCCATGGATCGTACCGGGACTCGTTTCTGAGTATTAGCGGCACGCACATTGTACACTTTTTACAGTATACTAACTAGCTGGTACCCGGCACGCGTTGCAAAGAAATAAATTGTTTATCCCTGCATTTCCTTTCCGTTTCTCCATTCCATTTCTCGTCATCCCATCCGCTAACCCCACCTTTTTAATTAACCTCCCCCTTCTGGCTTCCCTTCCTGCCACTCAAATATATTAAATACACTCATTTTCATTTATACAAATTTCATAATGCCAGAGCTTACCGTTATATATAGCCAGCACATAACATGCATTCAAACAAACAAACAAATATTGATTTTTATGTACAAGTAGATATTGATTATGGACAATATTTATATACAGCCAGGTTAATAATAATGTGATGTTAAAACATGTTAAAAAAAATTCTAATCCTTCATAATGTTGCGGAACATTTATTAAGAGTTCGCGGAACATTCCACTAGAAGTTCCTCGGAACACTACTGTTCCGAGGAACTTCAGTTAAACTTAACTGAAGTTTAAGAGCTAGTGTAATTGGTGGTTAGATAAAAGCATAAAAATAATAATGAATTCATACCATAATAACTAACTTATGGGTAACTAAGTTATAAATAAATATTTGATGACAGATTGAAGGGTTATTATAACACATTAATCGAACAATCAAAAATGGATTTTATTTTGCTAACGTAAAAAATAAACAAGTTGTAATTTATATTCAATTTAATTGTGGCAGTGATTAATATATTACAAATGTCAGATAATGACGTGGGTGAGTGGTGTTTTATTTTGAATCGTTTTTTGATTATTTTTTGGGTTATTATGTCTTGTTAAGCTTCCTCCTTCTTTGACCAACATTTTGACGGCGCTACAGTATCTATCATCAGGGCATAATATGCGTCGAAAAATAAAAATAAAATCGAACTGAAGATTCGCTCAGAATTGCTCTGGTGGAAGTCCACAATGCAGATACAAAAGTTTGGTTGAAGTGGCTTTGGCCGCATTTTGTGATCAGACTTGCATAGACAGATATCTACTTTCTAACAAGTATATCTTCAATCCCATATCATTCCCCCCATTCCCATCAGCCTTAAAACATCTTCCAATTGGGGACGCCGTAGTCTCACTGGCTACGTACGAGCTTCCTAATGAATAAAATCGTAAAAAGATGTCAATGATCCCTCACACTCGACATTAATAAATAGTACACAACTGCTAACCCTGTACAAATCGCAAGTGCGCCCCACGGTTGAATTTGGCAGCCACCTCTGGTCTGGAGCTCCAAACTTCTTGAAAAATACCCCCGACTCTGTGCAGAAACGGGCGGTCCGTTTGATAGATTCTCCCATCTTAACGAACGGATTGCAATCTTTAGAGCACAGGCGTCGGGTGGGAATGCTATCCATGTTCTACCGGTATTTCAATGGAAGATGCTCTGAGGAACTAGCGTCATTGATCCCTTCGGCACCGGTGCATAGTCGGGAGACACGCCAAACGCGCGCCCAACATATGTACACGGTTGACATCTGTCACATGAGAACGGTTCGTTTTTTCGACTCGTTCTTGAGTTCAACAGCTCGGCTATGGAACGATTTGCCGGCATCTGTGTTTCCTCCCTCCTACAACATGGGTCTCTTCAAGACCAATTTTCATTCCTTCCTCCTCAAAAAGACCTTCCACACAGATAGATGACATGATCCTATGTGGAGTTAATGTAAAAAAAAAAAAATTAAACAATAACGTAGAGCAGCGTAATACAAATTAATACGAAAATAGTTAATCATTAATAATAGCACGCGTAGCTCTTCTGTGGAGTGCGTAGACACTTTATTTTTAGACGTAATCCACCTCTGCCAAGACCACCAACGCCACCCGATTTCCGAATCTCCTATTTTCCAATTAAAGCGGTTCCGGAAATTGCGTGGAAGCCTACAAATTGAGGGCGGCCGGGCGGGTAATCAAACTGGCCATTGACCGTCTGCTTAGCTAATGCTAAATAGCCAAACTAGTTACAAAGAGCTTTTACTAAACAGAGTTTTAAAAGCTCGGTGAGAATCGCCATAAATGTAATTTATGATTATCAATTAATCCAATGAAATCTGAAAGCGGTAAAAACTTTAATTATTCTGACTGAAATTATAACTTATAAATGAAATATCTGCTAAGAATAAATTACAAATGCTTTTTGAGGTTTTTATGGCTCTCGTTTTTTTCTTAACCCTTTGCTCCCAGGCGGGAAAAATTTGTATTCGTCTATAAAACTCCGTGTATCTTCTATACCAAAAACTATTTTTTTACATTTTATTCCTGTCAGTCCATTATTGGACATTATTTTATAGGTTGGCAATTTTCGAAAAGCATAGTTACGAAAACGGACACCAGGAAAAATTTTTTACGTTGAGTCAAATGTTTAATGGAGTTATTTTTCGAGGAGTAAAAATGAAAAAAAACACTTTTTTTCATATTGTAAACTAATAAATAATGTCATTTTCTATCAAAAATGTTAGCTATTTAGAAGTAAACAATTAAACAGATTCAATAGCAATTCAAATAAAATGAAAACAATTAAATTGTTAGTTATTCCCCTGATGGTATAAAAGCGTACCAGAGAAATTTTCCCTTTTACGAGTTTTCAGAAAATTCCGATTATTTTCAAGCTAAAAGTAATAAATAATTAACAAAAAATGTATGAAAGTCCTCTCAATCTATGTTCAAGGATCAAAGGGTTAAAGAAGTAAAACTCTATGATAAACGCATATTTCAAAATTTCATTACGCACGATAAAAAAGACGTTGCAAGCTGCCATAGGTCAAGTGACGCTATGTTCGCTACGTTTGATGATTTAGCAGGGGTGCTAGGGTTCATGGGGTGAGGTTTGTCTAGGTCTTGGAGGTAGATGACCAGGACACACTGAACCCCAGATTCATACCCACCTCTTAAACCCTTTTCCTTCTTAGAACTCTCCTCCCCTTTCTTTCCTTAAAAAAACCCTCCACACAGCATCCCCAAAGATGACAGGCTTTGTGTGGAGCTCATGTAAAAAAAGCTAAATATGGTTGCCATTACTTAAAAAATCTAGATAGAAAAACTCACCGTTCAAGAGTTTTTGCGGATAATCAGATTTTCGAGTTAGGATCACATTACATAAAGTCAGCCACTTTGTGTTTCCGGAGAATACGAATTACGTACCTTATAATTTTTTTCAGTCTAAAGTTAAAAAGCACGTGTTTATAAATTGTTAAAAATTGATTTAATTCCACAAACCGTTTTTTTCGTTTAGAATCAGACCTTAATCTATGGGTTCTATTACAGTTAATGCAAGAGGTCAGGAGGGGCAATTTGTGGGCAGAGCATGCGTCAGCTAACAGATGACATTATGCTAATGCGCTGGTCCATAATGAGTTAACTACCGGACTTTCTATGGATGCTGGGCATCGCTAAGTACCCCCAGGCAGAGCATCTTCCGCAACTGATGAATAATAATTGGGAAATTACTCCCATTCAGAAATATTCAGACAAGATGATATCTGGTCTCAGTGCAGGATAAGATTAATAATTCCATAAATTAGGAGTTTGAGAATGATTGAATTAAAATGATTCGACTTCCATAAACAATAAAAAAAGTGTCAGGAAAATTATTAATTCATAAAAACAAATTTTCAATTCAACAAAAGCTGTATAATATTTTAATAATAACAAATAATTTTATTTTTGGAATAACGTAATGAGTAAACCCTCAAATTATATTATTTAATCGTTGAAGACAAAATTGGTGACTCAAATGAAAATTTGAGACAAAAAAAATCGTTGAGGCCTTGAGAAAAATTATAATTATCCCCTTCAGGGCCCATGTTTTATTTGGGGATGCTGTATGGAGGGTATTTTTAGAAAAATAAGGAGAGGAAGTTCTGGGAAGGAAAAGGTGGGAAGGGTGGGTAGGAATGTGCTCTACCACTAATCGAGCTAATTTGATCCTATCAGTTATATTCAATTATATCATATTTCGTCTAAGAACTACCATCATTATATTAATTTTCATGTATTTTGTATGATTGCAAGATTCTAATACAGTTAAATACAGATAATACAGTTAAATATGACCGAAGGCGGATAGGGTCGAATTAGCCGAGCGGTAGAGCCCCGGCAAGGCTGAGATCCTGGGTTAAATTCCAATATATCACCGAATCTTTTTCTAATTTTTCTGTATAAGTTTTTCTGTTTCTGTCTTCAATGATTAAATGAATTATTTGTTCGTATTTCTAATTATATGGCGTGAACTAATGTTTGTACAATAAATTTTTTAATATATGTGTAATTAAAGCACACTTACGCAGAAACAATATTTCTATAGAAAGAAAGTAACGTTAGTTACTTCAATTACTGACTTTTCTGTAGGAGGCTGTAGTAGGGGGAATCATAATCTAATGAATACGTTATAATATGCGAAAATTGCAGCGAGAAGTACTTAAGGCACTTTATAATTACACGTGTATGAGATAATGATAAGAGACCTTGAATTTCAAGATAGTTGAAGACTATTTATTATAATAAATGCATTCAATATTAATGATAATATGTAAGAAATAACGTGCAAGGCATTCAATAGAAAAATAATCTATAATTATGAGATTAGCTGAAACAGGTCGGGAAATGTAAAATGCATTATATCACCTACAAGGAAAATTTCAAGCAAAATCTCTTATCTACAAGCGTACAAGCTAATAGCCGGCAAATTCACTCTCTGCTAGTAAACTTGTTCAGTGTAAAATCTGCTAGTTAGCTAGTTAATATGATTACACTGAGCGAGTTTACTAGCAGATAGTGAATTCGCCGGCTAGTAGCTTGTAAACTCGCTCAAGTAGTCGAGGCTTAAAGCTCCCTGCCGACACACACTTTGAGAGAAAAAATCTACAAAAAAACTAAAATCTTCAAAATGAATATTGTCAGATTTTGCGAATTTCAACATGCAAAATGAAATATTTCACTCTCTGTGCTTAGGCTTAGTTCATACCAATGCAATAAAAAAAACTTGAGACTATTTTAAATTTAAGTTTTTCAAATAAACCAATAAACTGTACACAAAAGAATGCGGTTTTGTCCAAATGCCAAAAGATTTTTCTCAGATGTCGCCTTGTTGAAACTTCAACGCACACAGACATCAAAATATTGTCACTTAAAAAAAGAGTTACACAAAAAGGACCAAAGACAGGTAAAGCAAAATTTTAAGCGTGCGATGAAATCAAATGCATGCTTTTGATAAATTCACGGCAACTATTTTAGTAACTTGTTGTGGTTAATCCCACAATATGCAGACTAGTATTTAATATAATCGATCCCCAAAGAATAATAGTGTAATTATGTGTAGCGGATGCCCGCTGTGCGAAGGGTTGGGGTTTGTAAGGGGAGGGAGAAAGGGTGGGAGAGTTAGGTAGTTTTACTACAAGAAAGAAAGGATTATGAGATATGACAAGAGGTTTCGCCGATTGTCTGGAAGTAGCCACCTTTCGAAAGGGGTAACCACTTGAACAATTGGTATATAATAACCGATACAGGACAGTTGACATACAGAAAAATTTGTGGATTTATAGCCAAAAGAAAAAATATACAAATAACGCTTTACTGCTAAATAAATTGTACGTCTTATGTACGAGAATAAGAATAACTATGTACTTAACTAAATTTAATTAGGTAAGTAAGAAACACCATGTTTTTTTTTTAATATATTTATTTTTCCTCAAATCTTATTTTGGAGATAATTTCAATGTTTTACAATTGTGAATTCTTCATAACGAGTTTCTTAACGCGCCGTTTCCTCGCTCAAAAAGAAGAAGGAGAGATATGTAAGTACGAATGTTGCAGAGAGCGCGCTAATATTTAAAACGATGAAATTGAAACAAAAATTGTAAAAATGTTTAATAAAACACGACTCGTTTAAAAAAGAGTAAACATCTCGTGCGAAACAACTAAAATAGCATTTAAAGAAACACTGCGAATTTTTCATACATATAACTTCTAAAATAAGTGAAATTAATGTGTTAATAATAATTTTCGGAGCAAACATTGCGATTTTTTTCTATCGAGGGTATTTCATATAATTTGCGTTTCGGCGTGGGGAACGTCTGGATATTATCTTCAAAAATAACATTATTTTTTTTAAGAGTTTAAAAACGTCAAATGTTTTAAGAAGATTATACTATTTAGTTTCTTAAGGACATACTAAATATTTTTAGCCCACGATATGAACGTAATGAAAGTTTCAAATAGTTCAGTAAAAACAGCTGAATAATATCTAAATGCGTTCTTCTAAAAACACAGGAATAAAGAGAGACTACAACTAGATGCTTGGTATCTATAATAAATACCTACTTAATAAATATAATATGCTATCAAATTACTTGATTTGGCCTTGGTGGCAATAATTGATCTTAGCGCAAACTTGAAATCTTAATCAGTATAATTAAGTACTTGAGAAAAGCTAACGCTTTACTTACACTTTACACTCTTCACAGAGAAGTGATAAAATGAAATATATAATTTGTGATTTCACAACTGTAATCCCCTTCGCAGCATCTACCTGCGAAACTGATAGAATCTACATTTACAACTCCAGTAACCATTATGCATTCAAGAAGAAATGCAAAAAATCTTGAAGTATTTTTGACCGAGACGTATCGGGTTTACGCATTTAAAATGACACAAGACTGTCTACAGTCTGCACCTTGCACTTTCTTTGTGATGGCATTAAACCGCAGAAACTTACGGCCGAGTTTCCCTTAACCAGATGATTCACAATAGACGTTAGACATCGTGACCATCGAGTCATTATGATTTCCGTTAGTGAGAATGCATAGGCTTCAGACAATTTGAGTTCTGTGGGAGTGGTTTTTTTTGTCAGCTTTATAGGTGTTCCCACAAGTTTTACTAACTCAAAAAAGATAAATTAAAAATGCTTGTTCAATGTATTTTGAGTCCTTTTATTATCTCTTACAGGTAACAAAAGGGGTTGTGAAAAAAACATAACCTTACATCAAAGGCATACGAAGAGATTCGCGTAGATTGGTTGGAATGTTGGTTTTATGTATTACTCGTACTATTAGTTACTACATATTATATCATATATCGTCACATATTATTTTATTATAGTTAAATGGACACTTCAAAGGGAAATAAACCTAAATTACGTTGCGGGCTGATTAATAGTTGATTTGGCTTATAAATTCTACACAGAAAACGCTGTGCAAATGTCAAGACGACAGAGCTCACTGCTAGAGTATTTCTGTGTCTGTGTCCAATTTTAAGGAATGTTGTGACGTGAAAATGGATATCCAACGTAACTCAGATAAAAATTATTCTTCTTAATGAACCTTCCGACTTGGTTCATTGCAGGTCGTCAGCTCATCTCAAGGATACCATCCAAAGACATTGTATTTCCAAAGGTCAGATATTAGTTATTAGATTAGCCGATCCCTAATAAACGAAATAACCAAAAGTAAATGGGAGCAGACTGTTTTTCGAATTCAATTTTTCGAAATCAATTGTTCGAATTTCAGTTTTTCAAAAGACTAATTTTACGAAAGACTAATTTTTCGAACAGCAATTGGCCGAAAGACATTTATCGAATTTGTTAATCAACTTTTAAAATATACTAATGGTCGAAATTCGACCATAATTGTAATGTTTTTTTAATGATTTAATGTATTTTTTATGCATAATTTAAAAAAATATTAGCATTCTGCACTCCTTCTCTATATAAACTATAAGCGTGAGAAATTTCATACTCTTCCGTCCGCGCAATTTTCGTAAAAAGGGGTACAAAGTTTTTGCTTCCAGTATTAATATACTGAAAGTATTAATATACTGATGATATACTGATGATGATGATACTGATGATATTTCACTTGTTTATGACTAACGAGATACTGTCAGATGTACCAGTTATAGGTTAGGTTGTACGTACTGTAAAAATACTGTATACATACTTATATCAATTCGAAAAACTAGTGTTTCGATCAATTGATGTTCGAAAAATACGTTTTCGATAAATTGAAGTTCGAAAAATTGCATTTCGAAAATTGAATTCGAAAAATTGATTTCGAAAAAATGCAATTCGGTCAATTTACCTAGACCCAAAATAAATTAACCCACGTGTAGGCAATATATGTACACATGAATATGTTTATTACATATCATATTAGCGTGTATGTTTTTAGGTTTTCACGGCCAAAAAGTATTTTTGTTATTATTTTTGGGGTGTTGTGCCGTGTTTCGCTACCTCCTTCTTTAGCCAACGTTTCGGACAGCGTTACAGTGTCCATCATCATGGCAGATGAGCAAAGCCTTTTGCAGATGAGCAAAACCTTTTGCTCATCTGCCCTGATGATGGACACTGTAACGCTGTCCGAAACGCTGGCTAAAGAAGGAGGTAGCGAAACACGGCATAACACCCCAAAAATAATAACAAAAAAAAAATAAAAAATAAAAAAAAATTTAAAAAAATATTGGCGTGAGTAAAATCGAGTTCACACTTACGGTCGAGCCCTCCGAGCAAAGACTCCAGACTCCGACAAAGAATTATTATCGCACCATTAGGTTAGGCTGGGCTAATAAGAATGGCCGTAAACATTCCGCTGTCTTCCAAGACCAGTTAGTAATATGGAGTATGGATCATAAAGCGTTGGAAATAAATTCGCAATTATGGTGAAAGTCGTATCGGATTCCACCATTGATGGCCATCGTGAAATAATACTTTATTTACTATTGGCGAGGTTGTTCACTGGGCAATAATAATCGTCACACATTCATTCATTCATTCCTTGGAGTAATTCTAGTTACAAGCGAAGACAAACGTAAACAACCAATGTTGCGAGTTGCGAGACACTAACGCAGTCATGCACAACCATTCAAGAGCAAAAAACCTACGTTAGTTACTTTATGAAGACCTTCTTTAGATTTCTGGACTTCTTTTTCTTGTATTTTTTATCAGTCTCCGTCAATCTTACGTACTTCATTACTTGTTTTATCAATTTGCAAGCAGAATTCTAATCTATTTTATAAAGACACACACTGTCTAACTTTAATGCAAGTATTTTAGTTTTAGTTTAAAAGTGCAATTTTTTGTAAACGCTCCGATTTGAAGGGTTTAGTGGCGCAAAAAGATTTTGCTTCACATGACGTCACACCATTTCTCGGTTAATTCTCAGTCATTAAGGTTTATTGATTATTTAAACACTTTTCAAAATCAAATCATAACATAACTTGTATAATATTCATAACCTCTCAATTTGGGTTGTATGGGTACCGCCGTCCCTGGAACCATTTATTGGATAACTAATATCCCTGCCGTAGGACATCCAAGCGGTTCGCTATGTTTGTTGACTTATCAGGGGTGCCCGGGGTGAGGTTTGTCTAGATCCTGGACGCGTTTGCCCTTCTAATGCTTGGCGTCCCGGAACGGGTGAGGGAGACCGTTTTACCTCTCCAGCCGGACTCTTTCCAGCCATTGCCTTGCACCGCAAAGGGAGGGATTGTTTCATTCGTCCGTCACTCCTGGACACACTGAACCCAGATTCTTATCAACCTTTCATATATTTTTTCCTTTCCAGAACATCCTCTTTTTCCTTTCCCTAAAAAAACCACCCACACAGCATCCCTAAAGATAACATAGGCCCTGAGGGAAATTTTTGTGTGGAGCTAATGTGAAAAAATAACTAAATAACCGACAGGACAATAGATATCACAATTTGAAAATTTGAGGAATGTTGTGAATCAGGGTAGGGAGATGGGGAAGGAGAAGATTGGGATAAACTTGGCTATTCAGATAAGAATGTTAAGCGTGGTTAAATCAGTGGTTAGAATGGTGATCTTGAAGTATCTACCACGGCCACTTTACTTTTCTACTGGCGGCCATCTTTAAAAATTTCGCGGGCTACCGGGCGCTCGCGAGCCATCGGTTGTATGCGACTGTTTTAGCGGCTACTATTATGTCACAACGATTATTAAGAATGCCAATGCTCTCAGTTAAGTTTGTTTACGTTTGGAATACCTCGCTACAACAACGGGGGGGGGGGGGAGGAAAGAGCATACGGTCTGGAGGTGTTTTGCTCTCGTAATACAATGGAATCATTTGTATATTGTTATTTTATTGCGCTTTTTAAATACGATCGCCGTATTAAAAGCGAGTCGCAATGTTGGTGTTATTACATTGATACGAATTACGATGATGGACTGTTGGATGGGTTCGTTGACATGACATATCTACGTCACAAATTCTTCGACTTAGAAAATGCAAACTGGTTTCGCTCAATAATTTGAATTAGGTACTGCATATGTGAATCTGGACATCTGAACTTATTTTTTAAAGGTTGATGGATTTTGGTGGATTCATAAAAAAAAATCATACATGACAGTGTTTTTTTTTTTTACATTAGCTTCACACAGGAGGCTCTGAGGAAAATAATTTCCCTCAGGGCCTATGTCATCTTCGGGGATGCTGTGTGGAGGGTCTTTTTAGGAAAGGAAGGAGAGGACGTTCTGAAGGAAACGGATATAAGGGTTGAGTAGGAATTTGGAGGTTAGTGTGTCCAGGAGTGACGGACGTATGAATCAATTCCTCCCACTGCGGTGCAAGACGATGTTCCGAGAGAGTGCGGCTGGGGAAGTCGAAGAAACTCCCTCAACCGTTCTCTTCCGAACCGGCCTGCAATGAAGCGGTGGGCAGACGCATCCGCCGTCAAGACCTGAACAAACCTCACCCAATGAGCCCGGACACCTCTGCTAAGTGCTAAGTCACCAAATGTAGCGAACCACTTGTCACGGGATGAAAAAATACGAAATAACCTCCAAATTGCATTTTGAAAGAACGACGCGAACTTCAAGTCACCAGAGCTCACCATCCGAGTGTTTTTACTGATTTATATGCTCGCACAATTTTCTGCTTCACATTTAAGATTAGCGATTATTCTAAGAACGAAGTAATAAATTTTGATTAATTGACATAATTAACGGAAGAAAATTTAATGTAACAAGGGTGGAGAAACTATATTTATGTCATCAGCAAGATTTAATGGTGCCAAGAATAAAATCAAGATACGAATTTTATGTAAGACAAAACTGCGCCATAAAAATGATTATATTTTGTTATTATTACCTAGAAATATCGTTGTGACCATGTTCCTAGATGATCGCTGAAAATAATATCCTTTCTGAAAACTTATATTTCAACACAAAGCACGAACAAGGTTCAAGAAGTATTCAAATTGAGACTACGCTAAAAAACTTCAACTTTGAAAAGAATAATATCTCGCGAATTCTTATTTGTTCGACGTACCAGAAACACCTTCAAAGTGTCTTTTACTTTATGAATCGCAAATAATAAGTCGCCGAAGTTCGCTGTATCGAACTTATGATTAATTACGAAACTTTGGGGATACACCGCGATTTCCACAGAAAACCTGCCTTCCGCGGAAATAAAATTCATTTTGATTTTCTGGAAAATATCTGTCATTCTGTTCGAAGGTGAAATGAACTCCCCCTTCCCAGGGATAGTTGTTAAGGTCCCGAAAGGAAAAGCCTTAAAAAGTTTTATTATTTATTTATTCACTTTTTTACAATATGTTGAACAGTTATAAATAGGCCTTAGTGTTCTAAGTTCTAACACGGCGTATAAATACAATCCTTACAAAAGTCTGGAATACCACTGACGAACAATGGTGAAATGTTTTATTATATATGTTATGTATTTAATTTTGATTGGGAATAAGTATGGGTCTAAACAAATAAAAGCTTATGGAAAGTTACTCGTTAATATGAAGTCTATTAATATGAATATTTGATTAGTTCTGATAGTGACAATTACTTAAAAGAAGATATTGGATGTTGTTCTGTTGATATCTAAATAAACATCCGATATGAAATGGAAAGTCACAACTTTAGAATGGGAGATTGATAAGTATGCAAATAGCTATGTTTAAATGTGAAATTGGTAGTTGGGTACATAACACCTCCCTCATTAGAATAACATGTCGTCCTCGACATTCAGAAAAGATCTGACATATGAATTAAATGATTAAAATGGTAAAAATATTATATCAAAACATTATTAAACGAAAAATTATTTCTTAAAATATTAGTGATACAATACAATAGTTTACAATTTACTTAAAATATAAGTGATACAATAAAATACTTTACAATTTACTTATTGTAGTATTACAGTTATCGGGTAATTGATGTACATTGTTGATGAATTCATCTTCACAAATAGGTCTAGAGTTTACTTGATATAATGCGTTATCTAATATATATATAAGTCTATTTATTTGGACTGATTTACAATAATTTAATGTGTCCAAAGTTGTATAGTATATCTTATTTTCAGCAATAGCAAAATATAGCATTGAAGGTAAAATAAACACAGAAAAACCATCAGGTCTTGACAGGCAGCGATATAAGGTTACATAAAGTATAGTCTACATGATTAGTTAATGGAATCGTAATTATGAATATAATTTTATCTTTGGAAAACAAACATTTAATGTAAATAATTGACAGAAGTTCATTAATGTATTTTAAATTGGGAGGAACAGGATAGGATGTAGATATGGGTAAGTATTGAATTCAACTTAATAATTCTTTGATAAATTTTTCGGGGGAGATTACAAAATATTTGTTTTTGCAAATATTGACAATTCATTTTGAAGTTATGAAATCAATTGTTAATAATGCTAGATGACTTTTAACGTTCTGTTTTATTTCTATGTCAAAAATATGTCATTTTTTGTGATGAATAGTTGAAAACTTAATAATATTTTCTGTAAATGTTTTCTCATTGATTTCAAGCTTGATTAATGTGTGATTAAAATAAGTTATTGTGCTTTGTACAATTTGAGTTTGTTAATGAGTCTTCTTTAATCTATTTGCGTGAACCTTTACGGGTTTATTCTTAATTAATATAGTATAATTTACAGGAGTATTAATTTCAATAATTTTATATGGACCATCATAATTTCGGGATAATTTTTTAGATCGGTTTAATCGACTTCTTTCATTCTTTAAATATACTAAATCATTAACCTTAAATATAATATTTTTATTACATTTTTTATCATAATTTTCTTTAGATTTTATTTTTTTTTGAAATTATTTTTTCTCTAGCTATCTTAAAGGAATTATTTAATCTGAATTTTAAATTGGCGGCATAATTGTCATATGTATATTTTATTTCTGGATCTTTTGTTACCGTTGTAGGTAATTCCGCTTTATATCCAAACATTAATTCATGAGGAGAATAACTAGTTGATGTATGGGGAGTAGAATTATATGAAAACATTGCTGTTTGAATCCACTCATCCCAGTCATTTTGTTTTTCCGAGATAAAATGCTTTAAATAATCCGCGAGGGTGGCGTGACTTCGTTCTAAGGCGCCATTAGATTGTGGATGGTATGCAGTCGTCTGGATTTGTTTAATTTTGAAAAATTTTGCAACTTCTTTTAGCAATTGGGATGTGAAATCTCTACCTTGATCAGTAACAATGGTCTTGGGAATACCGAATTTACAAATGAAGTTGTTGACTAATTCTTTAGCGATACTAGATGACTCATGATTAGGTATAGGAAATCCTAAGGAGTATTTGGATAAGTCATCTTGCAATGTCAATACGTACTTATTACCGTTTTCAGTGAGGGGTAAGGGCCCTACAATATCGAGGAAAATTTTATCGAGAGGTTTTTCAGAAGTTGTAGTTATTTCCATCGGTTGAACATGACGTTGTCTTGAGATTTTATTTTTTTGACAAGAGTCACAATTTAGTACGTAATTGCGTATATCCCTTTTCATGTTTTTCCAAATATATCTTTCTTTAATCTTTTTATACATACGATGATATCCTGGGTGTCCAGAATGTGGGGTAACATGAAATTCTTTTAAAATGTTCGGGATCTCTGCTTTGTCAGCAGTTAAACGTTCGTTATTACAAATGGTAATTATGATGTTAGTGTTGGCAAATAAGAAGTTTATCATTAATTTTATTTTACTGCTTTTAATATTATCACTGTTGTAATCAAATTTTGGAATGGAGATACTCATAATATTTTGATTAATAGCGATATCTTTTAACTTTGCTAAGGCTTGAAAAATATGTGGATAACTAGGTTTATCCCAAAAATGTTCCTTAATAATTAAATGAAATATTTTATATTTGTTAAAATCTGAATAAAGTACGTCGCTGATTAGAGATTTAGTTTTATTAATTTCCGAGTAATTAGTAATTTTATTTTTAATGGTTTCAGATAAAGGATTGAAAAATTCCTTGTCATTAGAAATGAAATGACATATGTTGTCTTGTCGTGACAGAATATTTTCTCCAGATTCTGAAATATTTGTGTTTTCAGAAATATTATTAATGTAATGGTTTTTTATAAAATCTTCATATGAATTGGGATTAGGATTGATTTGAATTGAAAGAATTTGGTTGTGGTCTATACGAGATAGTGAATCTGCATGAGTTATATATTTACCGGGTTTGTGGATAATAGTATAATCATACTCTTCTAGTTTTAATCTCCAACGTAGGAGTCTAGAACCTGGATCTTTAACGTTAAATAGCCAAACAAGGGGTTTATGATCAGTTATAATGTTGAATTTTACACCGTAAATGTAAGGTCTGAAATGCTTTACTGCATAAATAATGGATAATAATTCTCTTTCAGTAGTTGAGTAATTGGATTCTGCTTTATTGAGAGCTCGTGATGCATATGCAATTGGTAAGTCGTTAGGTATCTCGCCTTGCGATAACACAGCACCAATAGAATAATTACTACTGTCAGTGGTAACGTTAAATGTCTTGTTGAAATCTGGATACTGTAATATTGGTTCTGAAATTATATGATTACGTAATTTATCAAAAGAATCTTGTTGTTCCTTGGACCAAAGAAATTGAGTATTCATTTTTAAAAGATTTGTCAAGGGTTTTGCTTCTTTACTGAAGTTTTTGATGAATTTTCTATAGAACCCTACAAGTCCTAGAAATGATTTGATATCTTTCTGATTCTTTGGAACTGGGTAATTTTTCACAATGGATATCTTATTTGGATCTGGTTTTACACCGTCGTTTGTTATTATATGTCCAAGATAAGCAACCTCCTTTCTCATAAACTCACATTTGTCGGGTTGAAGTTTTAAATTGTGTTCTCTCAGACGAACGAAGATATCTCTAAGTTTTATGCAATGATTTTCTATGGTATCCGCGTAAACAACTATATCATCGATATACACGAAGCATTTTATGCCTATAAGTCCTGATAGAACGTTATTCATCAGTCTTTGGAACGTGGCTGGAGCACATTTCAATCCAAAAGGCATCCTAGAATATTCATAGTGACCGAAGGGAGTAGAGAATGCGGTTAGTTCGCAATCTGAAGATCTTAATTTAATTTGGTGAAAACCTGACGCTAAGTCGAGAGTTGTAAAATATTTTGAGTGACCTAATTGATCTAGTATATCGTTAATATTAGGGAGCGGATATGCATCTCCTATAGTAATGTTATTTAACCGTCTGTAGTCGATAACGATTCGCCATTTCGTTTTTCCACTAGCATCTTGCTTTTTTGGAACTACCCATAGTGGTGATGACCATGGAGATATAGATTCTCTTATAATATTTTGATCTAACATTTTGTTAATTTGAGTTTTGACTTCGTTTTTATGCACTTCGGGATATCTGTAAGTTTTGACAGCAATAGGAATGTCTGAATTTACGTTTATTTCATGTTGAATGGCAGAGGTACTTGAGAGGTTGTCTCCCTCTACGTAAAATACGTCGTTGTATTCTTTGCAAATGGATAAAAGAGATGTTTTTTCTTCGTTATTAAGGTGATCAATGCGCAAGGATGGCAATAGATGAGAATTTCTATCAGATGAGTTAGAATGCGTTGTGTGTAATATACGATTTTGCTTTGATTTTTGATTTGATTTGAATTTGTTTTTAATAGTTTCTCCATTATTATGTGACAATAATCTAGCTTTTGTTTCATCAAAAGGCTCAAGTGTTAGGTTCATTTCGTAAACTTTTGCGATTTTTTCCGTGGTATTAAGAATGGTTGTAAATGCTTTTTTGTTTTCATTGACCTTTGCTATGGATCTACATAAATAAACGCCTTCTAGGAGTTCCATTTCAGGTACCAAACCTTCGGAAATTTCAGGATTTTGTACATTGAATTCAATAATTGTTTCCGTCCTTGGTTTTATCGTAAAATAATTTTCTGTAGAGTTACTTGAATTATTCTGATTTGGGTAAGAGTTTGTATAATGTGGGAGATTAGAGCTGTGATACAATGGAATATCACACTCATGAAATTGCAGGGAATTTGATTGAAAATTGATTTTTGCTTTTACTTTTCGTAAAAAATCGTTTCCTATTAATCCATCTAGTGGAACATTGGTATTTTCCGGAATAACATGCATATTGTGATAATAATCTTTATCGCAAATAGTAAGTTTTAAATTTATAGTGCCGATAGTTTGCGTTATATTATTAGATTGATTTATTCCATTTAATTGAAGTTTTACAGTTTCATCAATAGGAATATCATTTTCTTGAATTGAAGATAATTTAATTAAGGAAATGTCTGCACCGGTATCGATTAACATACTTAGGACTTTAGAAAATCGTGAACATGAACTTTTTACTTTAACATAAGACGTTGTATCTAGATTTAGAATTCTACCCTTGCTATGTTTATGCTCCGACGATGGGTAGGTATCGCGGGCGATTTGGAGTTTAAAGAGTTCGAATCAGTGTTTGAATTATAGTTGGAATTAGAATGTTGTCGCATTTTATTATTGTATTCTCTCTTCCGACATTCTGATATAATGTGACCTGATTTTTTACAATAATTACAAATTTTTTCATGGTGAGAACTTGAATTGTCGCTTTTGGAGTTATAATTATTTGAGTTATAATTATTTCGGTTGGTTTTTGATTGAAAATGATTAACTTGATGATTTGAATTATCACGTAATTTAAAGCAATTTAATGAGTTGTGTCCTGATTTTTTACAATAACTACAGTTATTTTTTATTTGCGTGGTTGATTGATGCATTTCACGATATTGAACTAATTTTTCTTCGTTAACAGCATGGAATGATGCTTCTTCAAAAGTTTTTGGATTTTGACTACGTATGCAAGCGGATATTGATGGTTTTACGCCAATTAAAAATTGATTCAAAGCCATTTTCCTAATAAGTTCTATTTGACCTTTACGTGTTTCATCGTTACAGTCGGCAAGGACTGCTCTTAGTAATGATGAATACGTTTTTTCAATCCTTTGCGTAAAATTAGTAACAGATTCATCTCTGTGTTGGATACATGATTGTAATTCTAGCTGTATTTGTGAAAATAGTTTATTTTCTGCAAAATTTTCGGATAAGAAGTCCCTTAAGTCAGGCCAAGTTTTAAGATGTCTGCTGGATATAATTAGACTAGCTTTTCCCGATATTCTACTTTTTATGAATTTCAATAAAAATGTTTTTTGATTTTCGTTAACTGACGTCCAGGCGTCATTGCAACTTTCAATGAATGTATGCAAATCCCTTTTATGATTACCATCAAATTCAGATATTAATTTAACAACTAAGTCTAAAGATATGTTATTGGACTGTGATGTTATTGCTTCTGGTTTTGCCATTTTATTTAAATATACTTAATTTTAGATATTAAATTGGAAAAGATTGGACATGAATTTGTAATCGAGTTATAAATTGATGTATAAAATATTACAAAAATTAGAATTAGAATAAGAATTAATTAGAAAATTAGAATAAGAATTAATTAGAAAATTAGAATTAGAAATAATGATGAGTGGTGGACTTCTTTTCTTCTGCTTGGATGGAGTCCAACGGTGAAAATCGACAAACACTTACAGTAGAATCGCCTTCATGCTGATGACTGGATCGGCTGGTGACGATCTCCCTTTGAAGATCCTCGGCAGCAGTGTGATGGCACCCGGGGACAGAATCCTCCGCGATCTTCCTCTCGGCAGCAATGTGATGGACCGGGGGACAGAATCCTCCGCTTCCAATCCTTCACGTACACGGTACGGTGATGAGCAATACTATGTGGTGGACACTCGGGGGACAGAATCCTCCAACTTGTCTTCAACAATTGGTTTGACAATGATGGGCTGACAGGACAGCTTGTACTATGGAATATAAAATTCCACTTTCTTCTGACACCAGAAATACTTTGTTAAGGTCCCGAAAGGAAAAGCCTTAAAAAGTTTTATTATTTATTTATTCACTTTTTTACAATATGTTGAACAGTTATAAATAGGCCTTAGTGTTCTAAGTTCTAACACGGCGTATAAATACAATCCTTACAAAAGTCTGGAATACCACTGACGAACAATGGTGAAATGTTTTATTATATATGTTATGTATTTAATTTTGATTGGGAATAAGTATGGGTCTAAACAAATAAAAGCTTATGGAAAGTTACTCGTTAATATGAAGTCTATTAATATGAATATTTGATTAGTTCTGATAGTGACAATTACTTAAAAGAAGATATTGGATGTTGTTCTGTTGATATCTAAATAAACATCCGATATGAAATGGAAAGTCACAACTTTAGAATGGGAGATTGATAAGTATGCAAATAGCTATGTTTAAATGTGAAATTGGTAGTTGGGTACATAACATAGTTTTAAACGGAGAAAAAAATATTCAATATCGGTATCCCGCGGATAGGAAACGGGACTTGGTAAAAATTCAAATAAATCCTAAGAGTTGAACATTTTTGGGTGACAAACAAGTCAGATAAATCAATCACGACAGGGCTGCGCGGAATGTATACCGTCTTAAATATCACTCGGCGTGGAGGATTGAACAAGTGTTTTTATTCATTCCACCAATCTGGGGGAAGAAGAAGAGGAATATATGAATTATGGTGGCAGCTCTACCTTGTACCTACCTCCCTGAGGCATGCCTATCTTGTAAAGTGTAAAGGCATACCGCTGATAGATCTATTGCAATCTCTCTTTCTCTTACACGCGACTTTTCTGAGAAAAGGGGAGAGGTTATAGCGGAGCTTTCGGTGGCGGGACTACTGTCGGCCTCATGTGCGGCCCGGCCGACTATATTGAGGAAGATTTATTTTTTAATAAAATAATAAATCTACATACAGAGAGATGCAGCATCTTGAATGATGGATCTACCGAATTTATGTAAGTTGCATTCTAGCTGTATTTCCGAAACGAAGAACTTTGATTTATATAAGAGGATTTTTGACATATTTTGGCCTTTCTTCCAGTCGTTCAGGCCCAAATACAAGTTTAAAAAAAATCATTTTTTTTATATTGTGTATTCAAGTGTTTAGATAATATAAAAGCCAATAGGTACATTAATTCTCCACTTTTTTGCAAAAAGAACAAGACTCAATTAAGAAGAACTCAATTTTTTTATATGTAAAAGTATGACATTTCTAGCACCATTTCGAAGATATCCACATATTCATCGCTTATAATCAAATTTTCCAACAGATTCGGAGATACAATATTAATGAGTATCTTGGCTAATAAACCTACATCATTGTTTACCAACTTTATTAAATTATCAAACATACCTGGTTTGGTCTGCTTGTCAAATAACTAAAATTTATTTATTCGCAAACCGGGAATGTTTTTTCTATCTTAAAGAAAATTCAGGCTAGCGATGTAGTTAGTACCTACCTAAGTAATATAATATTTTTTAACAGAAAATTATTTTAATTTTATATTTGAAATGTGTACATTTCTTTTGCCTAAATTTCTTAGGGTTAATCTTGACAAGTAAAGTCAGATTTCATGAATTTCAGAGGTCTTTTTCCATTTTCGAGAAAGCGTTATTTATGAACTATATTTACTAAAGGTAAATTCCTGATTGTCTCACTAATTTATAAACAAAAAATTATAATTGTATTATAAAGAAAATTGAAAATATTGCTTTAGAAAGGCATGGCATCCGGAGCCAAATATTTTATAAATACTTTCAGCTTTACAAATCCTACAAACATTATGGTTATGACTTAACATACTTTTAATTACTACTGACAGATTGATAGTAATTATCATTGGTTATAAATAAGTTTTCTATGGCCATGAATACGTACCTTACCTTCAGGCAATAATAATATGGTGCTAATTAATATATGAATTGTAAAAATATTATGAACAATGTTCCAATTATCGTGATTTATTTTATAAATTGTTTTTTTTTTAAATAACAATTTGGCAAAAGTATGTTACGTGAGTTTAGTGTTTTATACGATTTTTTCGGAAACATAATGTAAGTAATATTATGAAATATTTGACTATTGGATATTGTAGATTATTCTCTCCAATAATCAAAAACCCCGGGAGAACGTTTATTGCTTCCAAAACTTGTAGAGTTATTGCCTGGAATGATGTTTAGAAACCAATATTCAATTTGAACAATATTGTTTTTCTTACCGGGTTTCCACATTCTAAAACTTAAGTGAGGACTCGTGTTTATTTTATTTACCCCCTCGACGAGAAATGAGAAAACTTTTTCTACACACCAAGTCTGATATTGTTTTAAACGTTTGTGATTTTTTTTTTGAAAATCCTTAGTAGTAAGTGCTAAGTAGGCAGGTAGGTACAACACAAAAATATAGAAGTAATTTTTTAAATTATTTAAGTATATTTTATTTATATGTAAGTATATAAAATTTGACAATTTGTCTTCTTGTATATAAATTCAATACTTGTTTGTTTGTTCGTATTTTATTCGCTGCCATACCGTTCATCCGATTGCTATGAAACTTTAGTGATTTGTTGTGCGCACTCCCGCGAAGAGAGGCTATATATGAGCTCCCGCGAA
Source organism: Glyphotaelius pellucidus (assembly GCA_936435175.1). Taxonomy (NCBI): domain Eukaryota; kingdom Metazoa; phylum Arthropoda; class Insecta; order Trichoptera; family Limnephilidae; genus Glyphotaelius; species Glyphotaelius pellucidus. The sequence continues at coordinate 12,641,595 of OW386545.1, read as the reverse complement.
GAGAGGCTATATATGAGGCTATATGTAAGCTCTAGCGGTATGAAATTTGTACAAATGAAAATATGTGTATTTTATATAATTTAGCGACAGGGGGTAAGGCAGGAGGGGAAGGGGAACGGGGAAGATGGGGTTCGCGGGAGTGGCGACGAAGGGGGGGGGGGAAGGCGTGGAATGTAGAAGGGGAAAGAGGGAGGGGAAGGGGAATCTGGAGGTGAACTGGGACGCACGGGAAAGGATATGCAAGGAGAATCTATTTATTTCTCTGAATGGCATTGCAACGCATGCTGGGGTACCAGGTATTATCTAATATATTCAATTCTAAAACTATTTTAATATTATTTACTACCTACTTACTAAAATTTGGACTAACAATATTGACACATGATCCACGAAAAACTACAAGACATTTTTTAGCCTCCTTAGGTATGGAATAAGAATTATGTGGATAAGGCTATGAATAACAGCTCGGCTGTGGAACGATTTGCTGGCCTCTGTATTTCCTCCCTCCTACAACACGAGTCTCTTCAAGACCCATGTTCACTCTTTCCTCTCCTCAAAAACACCCCTCCACACGGCATCTTCAAAGATGGCATAGGCTCCGAGGGAAATTATTTTCCTCAGGGCCTCCTGTGTGGAGTTAATGTAAAAAAAGAGTTCTAACTGCTCCCGACCGTCGGGAACCAGGTGCTACCATGGCATACCTAAATGGAATATGATGTGAGACTAGAAGTAGTGGGGAGGGATAGAAGATAAGAGAAAGGTGGGAAAGTACCTGGCTATTCAAAAGTGGAAACCAAACACGGCAAAAGATAGTTTTACAATGGTAATACTAAGAGAATCTTTCACACTAAATTTTGTTTAAAAATAAAAAGTTTTTAGTCTTCATATATTTATACACAAAATGAAAATAATTTATTGTTATGTAAATATCTAGTCGAAAAAACAAGACACTCAGAATTATTAGTTTTAAGCTAATATATTTATATACAAAATGCAAATAATTTATTGTTATGTAAATATCTAGTCGAAAAATCAAGACACTCAGAATTATTAGTTTTTCGGTAAACGAACACGTATAAAAAATCTACCCTTGAGTCTAAGAGAAATGTGTTTCTTATAAAAATACCACAAGTGCCTAAACTTGTTGAAATTATTTTAGCTTTGTGTGGTAGGACAAAGGTGAGTTTTTTTACCGAAAAAATTAAATTAAATGATGTGGTAACAGATTACGAAAAAAGGAATTATTGATGCTATAAATAGTTTGTAACGAGGTGAACACTTATTTGAGATTCACGGAGACTTATCACAGAGGTGTCTATCTTACGAATACCTACATATTTGGCGGATTCGGTGTTAGGTAATCTTAAGGTACGTCATCAACGACCGTCTTCTTCTTTCTGACTCGTTTTGTATGAAAACGAAAAAGACAAAAGAACTAGAAAGATGAAGTCACGCAAGTAGTGATTTTGTTTTACGTTAGCTTTACGAAGGAGGCCCTCACGAAAATAATTTCCTTCAGGGCCTATCATGTTAAGATTTTTTTAAGCAAATGCAGGAGAGGGAGATCTGGGAAAGAAAAAAATATGTGTGTCCAGGAGTGACGGACTTATGAATTCATCCCTTCCACTGCGGTGCAAGGCGATGAGTTGAGAGAGTCCTGCTGGAGGGGTAAAAGGGTCTACCTCAACCAGTTTATCATCAGCTCTGTGACGTCACGTGTAAAAATCTGAATTTTGATTATTTTTAGATGTAAAATTGCAAAATATGTGACGTCACACAAGGGGGGAGGGAGGGCTCACAAATGTGACAATGTGTGACAGGGACGGGGGGGGGGGGGGTCAAAAAATCGTGAAATTCGTGTGACGTAATTTATGGATGGCCCCTAGACAACCTAGACAATTCTCACCACATGAACCTGGACACCCCTACTAAGTCACAAAACGTAGCTGATCACTTAGGGTGACCTGTGACAGATGTGTTGGTTATGCAATAAATGTTTCCCGGGCGGGGGTACCCACACGCTCCCTCCACAGCCTCCCAAATTCAGCATTGGTTACATCTAAAAAAAATCATTTCAGCTACAACAACATCAATAATGTCGTATTTTTAAATCTTACCACTCTCGCTCCCTGAAAATTCAAGGACGGTAGGTACCCTACTTTTCAACATTCCTCTTTTTCTTCTTCATTCTCTAATCAGAAGAGTATAAAAGAAGTTTCTGAGATATTTATATCTTAGATATTATCCCTTGTTATATCCATCAGCCTTTTTGTCCGGCATGCTGGGTATTAATAGCCTTGCCGATAGAAGGAAAACTACTTTGCCGACAACAGAATATAATCTTCTAACAGCTAATATCTGTATTCCCGATACAATACAAAAATTTGAGTTTTATGTTCCCGACAACTTCACAAGAGCGCGCAGACACAGAACTTTTGTTGCTCCGAGATGCAGAACTAACTTACCATTAGCAATGCTTCTCGGAATAATGATTCTGTTACTAAATTTACCGGTCTTCTGACATAGATATTTTTCAACCCAATATTAAACAATTCAAAAAATAAAATTTATGTTTATTATTGGTTATATATAATTGTAAATGTGCATTTAAAATTTAAAAAAATAATAATCCTTCACATCCCTCAGGGATGCAATAATCCAGATTTTTACACTTCAAACACGTGGAGCGAAATTTGCACGAAAGACGTAGTTTATATATATTTACACAGAATAATTATGGCAACAAATTATAATAAGTAAAATTAGTATTCGATATTCTCGAATGATCTTTTCGGTGTGGATAATGTCATGAATAATATGAAACCCATCTAAATCAGCGACCGGTTAATGCGGGTCTATTGCGAAACCCATTCATTTCCACCATATTTCCCAAGGGCTTCTCCTTTCGCCCGCGCCGCTCGAGCATTCCAAGCTACAGATAACGCACCACCGGCACCAAGTATAACATGAAACGTTAACCCCTCAAGCCTCGGGCTTATTTTGTCGGAAGGTCAAAATATTTCCGCTTTGCAATAAAATTCAAATAAATGGAATATTTCTGAATGCATCCGAAAACTAAACTGTTTTTGAAAGGTGATCAAAAATGTGCTTTCAAATTTAACATTTCGAAATAAACATATAATTTTCGAAATATGAAAATTTTGAATGCAAACATAAAAAAGTTTTTACAATGGCTCACCCTCATTTTTCCTCACAAATTACTGACAACGAAAAAAAATAAAAACACACATATTTTATTAGGAAACTGTATTATAAACGTTATCGTCAGCTCACTTTTTTGTCGTTTCATTTAAAAATAATTAATAAAAAATTACCAAATATTTTTTGTTTTTTTTTTCAAATTGTGGTCGGAAACTTTGGTTTCATAAAGGTGTACATTTTAATTATTTTGTGATTATCTTTTATATTTGAATATAATAATGCGTTGTGTTTTCTCGTTTTAACACCGCTTAGATCATAAATCTAACCATGATAGTAAGGGAGACACAATTTCTATGAGACCTGTATGAGTTGTCACGAAACCAAACAAATTAGCCTGATGGGTTTATAATAGCACAGGTCCAATGAAGAGACTTCACCGGTGACAGTTTAGCGGTTTTTACTTACATCAAAATTTTATAATTATTGTAGTGTAATGAATGTGCAACCGAAGTCTTTTATGAAGAAAACGAGATGACCGTTGATTTCAAAAGAGTATCTAAGGATAATAATATGTACACTGGGTTCGTTACATTCTATTTAATGATTATTATTCCGTCATTTCAATATCGCGTAAGACCGTAATGCAAAAGGCCCTACGAAAGGTAGTCATTACAATTCTGTTGTGAAAGTCTAACACACAACATTAATTTCTCAGAAGGACGTGCACAACATACAAAATTATCTTTTCATTTGTCTTCAGGTCAATCGACTAAATGTATATAAGAAAAAAATAAAACAAATTGGTAATTACGAACCCTCTACTGCCTGCTGTGTATTATTTTTTCCATTCACATAGAGTGTTTTTTTCTTAAAATTATCCTATGATGGAAATATGTATTATTTTTACATAGGGACATAGTCTAATTTCACATTATTTATCCTAGATATTTTAATCTGTGTTTTTTACGTCTTTCTTACGTATTTTCTTTTTCCTTTAAAGATTTTCTTTTTCTACTAACTCCACTTTGTTTTTAATAATCATTCAAGTTTTTCTGTATATTTTATGCGGAAACTTCGCTGGTTCATGCAACAATGTAATATGTAATTATTTTAACACAATGTGATCGGGCAGTTTTCGGCCGCGTACTAGTGCTGCGAACGGGTGATTTTTCGCGTAATTTCGCGCTAACGTAGACCTCTAGAAAAATTGCGATAACTTCAAAAATATTTGTTTGATTTCAATAATTCTTTTTGCAAATTATTTATTTTATTTTATTATATTTAGAAATGTATTCTTCATCGTTAAACTAGTGCAGAATTTCACATAAAGCAGGAAAGTTTTGAAAAAAAAAAAAATTTTTTTTACATAACATCCTTTATTTTACAAATTATACACAAAAAATATTTCTAAATGTAAAATTACCTAAATGTATTTTTACCTGCATAGCTACAACCCTACAGACGCTATATAGCGAAAACTCAAGTATATTGGAACCCGTATTTTAACGTGACCCGCGCTCCACTAACAATCTATCAAAAACGTATAAATACGTGATCCGCTCTCTAGCATTAATTTGCTAAAAACGTATCAATACGTGATCCGATTACAATGTGTTAATAAAACGTGTATAACTGTGTGTTTCCGTAATAAACAATACAAAATAAAAATAACGTAACACTTTATCTTCATTGGCAACTGATTAATACAAATGTGCATCGTCGAATGTGTCGGACACAGTCGGAAAACTAATACGCCAAATATGCACAAGAGAGAGGCTTACCTAGTTATCAAGAACTAAAAATGCTATTTAGATGAGTACATTTGCAAACTGTTGTATAAAATTTATCCCGAAGTGATAGGTAATTTATCTATTTATTAACGCCTTTTGGCTTTTACGTAACTTAGCTTAGTATCAGGTAGGTATAACTAAACAAGAAAAAGACAGTGAGCTTGTAAAAATAATAGAAAACCGAAGTTGAGAACATGTGTAGATAACAAAATAATGTAAATCAATGTAGGTAAGTAGAGAAGATGTCTACATAAATGTAATTTCAAATAAAACAATAAAATTAAGAATGTCTGTATATAACATCGCGAGAACAGCCCCTCTTATAACCTCAGTAAGGCCTTCAATCAAAACGTTGCTTGAAACGTCTTTTAGTCGTGTTTAGTGACGAGATTCGAATGGCTAGGTTATCTCCCAACGTTCCTCTTCCCCGTCTCCTTTCAGCCTCAAAAGGTACCCAAGCTAGAGACGCCTTAGTCTCATTGGATCCGGACGGGACGGAGCAGCTGGGACTTGGTGAAAGGAAATCAAATGAATCAATTTTTGCTTTCGTAAAGAATGTAGATAATATAATCTCATTTGAAAATGATTAATAAATATGATAATAAATTATTGCGCTCATTGAATTATCTGAGAATTAGTAGCACAAGCGAGCTATTTTAAATTTTGCGTTGTATCGACACAATGAACAATAGTTGCGTAGTTTATTCCAAGGTATAAAAATTACGTTGCAAAAATGCGATCTATTCTTGAACGTAGTGTACACCTGAAGTAAATAGATTGTTTGGGCATCTGGGTCAACCGTTTATGTTTATTAACTTGTCAAGATAAAATTTCTTGGAAAATAATTTCGTAACAAGTTAAAAGGAATGATCGAGTGTAAGAAGAACTATTTACATAACAGCTCTTTATTTATCTAAATATGATGCCAGGATGTTAGGAGAGGTTATGGTAAAAACAATGTAAAAAAAAACATATTTTTTAAATTGAGCATTTGCATCATCGTTTGGGAGTGACCTCTAATATTCAAACAAAGTTATTTTTGACGTCTGTTCTATAAAAAAACTAACATCTCAAAACATAGCATGATCGTCATGTGGTGTTATTTTGAGACGGAATTTTCGGTGAGGGGTCAAATAATTGAAAGTTTATCAATAAGAAATTTTGATTCAAGGACAATATTGTTTTGAATTGCCAGTAGTGCGTGGCAATTCGTGGAACCATCTACGTTGAAACATTCAAGAATTTATGAAGTAAAACTTCTTTACGCACGCTTGACTTGGGGAGTAAGCCGGTGAATGTGTGACGAGAGCGTTACGAAAACGAGGCGAAGATAGAAAGAGAGAAAGTTACGTTTCGTATATTACTGTAGCGGCAAGAGAGAGAGGTGCGAGCACACATTTTCTTTCTCTCTTTCTCTCATATCCAATTACGTTTCATATATCTAAGACACAGTGCAGACCTTTTGTCTGTATCACACTGTAGGAGCAAGAGAGCAGTGCGCGCGCACATTTTCTTTACACACACGTATTTTTTCCCTTTATTATCAAATAGTCCGGCCTATTATACCCGGCTTCAATCAAGATTGTAACACAATTATCCTTAAAATATATTAGGTTTGTCGACACAATTTCAAATAATTTAAAGATCGGTAGCTCATGATGGCAAAGATGAAGAGAACTGAAAAAATGTGCAAACGACAGTTCGTGAGTTCATGACTTCACAGTTCGTGAGTTTTGCTATGACAAAATGTTGTTTCAGAATAGTCCTCAATTTGGAAGGCGGGTATGGGTACCGCTGCCCTGGAAACCATTTATTGAATAACCAACACTTCTGCCATAGGTCACCCCAAGTGGTTCGCTATTTGGTGACTATTGCACAGGTTCATGGGGTAGCTTTGTCTAGGTCTCGGCGGCAGGAGAGACTGCCCACCTACTTACCACCCAAGGCGGGCCGGGCCGAGAGAGATTGATTGAGGTACGTCTTTTGACCTCTCCAGCTGGACTCTCTCGACCCATCGCATTGCACCGCAGTTGGAGGATGGATTTATAAGAAATACTTAACTCTCCTGAAAACACTGACCCCCCCCCCCCCCCCAGATTCCTATCCACCTCTCTTACCTTTTTCCTTCCCAGATCTACCCCTCCTTTCTTTCCTTAAAAAGACCCTCCACACAGCTTCCCCTAAGATGACATATGCCCTTAGGGAAAATATTTTCCTCAGGGCCACCTGTGTGGAGCTTGTGTAAAAAAAGTCCCTAGATTTACGAATGTTTTAGGTAGTACTACACAAAATTGGTTACGAAATATGCATTAATAATAATACGAAGCAATTCAGGAAAAGTAAGGCTTTAAATACGCGTTAAAGTAGCTAATGGTGAAGCAGAAATCTGGTGAATGCGAAAAAACTTTTGTTTGTAGTTTTAATCTCCGTTCCACCGAGGCGCTTCACTTGGAAAGTGGTGTACTCAGTGTACTCACGTGCGCCTAACGTGCAAATACGTAATTTATAACGGGCGGCATTTGACCGTGGGGAAGAGAAGACGACCTTCTGAAATTATTGGTAAACAGAGATCGGCAAAGGTGAGGTTTCCTAGTCAAAAGTTGTTTCGTCTGCATTATTTATTTGATTCGTTTTTTATACAATGACATTACAATACTAATTTAACTAACTAACAAACACTCTTATGTTTTCAGTAAATTCTTAAGGCGACGCTTCCCGGCCCAAAAAGAAGAAGATGGAGAGATATGTAATTACGAATGTTGGACAGAGCGAGCTAATATTTTCAACGATAAAATTGATCCGAAAATTGTGAAAATGCTTAATAAAACATGACTCTTTAAAATAGAGCAAAAATCTCGTGGAAGGTAACTTAAGTATCATTTAAAGAAACATTGTTATTTTTTTCACAAATATAACTTGTAAAATAATAGGAATAGACTTGTTTTAAATAATTTTCGGAGCATACTTTGCGATTTTTTTCTATCGAGGATATTTCATATAGTTTGCGTTTCGGCGTGGAACGTATCTAGATATTATCTTCAAAAATAACATATATTTTTAAGAGCTTGAAAACTTCAAATGTTTAAGGGAGATATGTAGGAAATCGGTAGAAATTCGGGTAGCGGCGGCTTAATTCAAACGTTGTTAATGCATGAAAAAGATGGACGTTCAAAGAATATGAGTGGATGAAGGAGATAGCTATAGAACCGGGCAGCGTTTACGTACTTAAAAGTTGCTTCTGCATTACGGGTGTGACTGAGATACCAAGATTTGCATATTCGCTTACACTAAGATGAACAGGAACGCTGTATGTGACAAAGTACAGCCAGTAAGTTGTTTTTCTTATAATTATGTGTTGCTACCCTGTGAATAATTGCATCTATTGAAATAATAAGCTATATGTATGTATTTACGAATGATAGGAAACTGTGACATCCGTTTTTTGCTAGTGAATGATTTTTGCACCTCTTAAAAACACAGAGCTTATGTGCGATGCGGAAAGCAGTAAATTTCAAGTACGTCCACTGGACCAAGTTCAATGAAACCACGCGCGTTGCCTCGGTAACATATCTTCACGTTTTAATTCATTTTTAAATTATTGTAGGTACTCCACCCAACGAAAGATTGCGGATGACGCGGAAGTTGGCTGAAAAACGAACCGAATGCTGAAACTTATTAACGGCCATATTACCGAAAATTGTAGAAAAAGTAACGCGAATCCTAAGATTCAATAGAAGACCTAAATTAGACCGAGATTAGCCGGAAAATTATTAGAGGTTCTTTATAAAGTAGTGGCTGAAGTATCCGGCGTTGCTAGGGCACTACCCGAGTTTTTCTAAACCAGATGAAGACATTAATTTTCTCATCAAAAAGTCATGATTTGATTGATTTTGCGAAAATAAATTAGCAATGAAAATATGGAAATCGAGAGAAAAGTGTATTTATATTACATAGTAGGTTTGCATTGTCAATTTTTTTTCTATTTTTAGGAGGTATCTTCAATTGGATCATAGACTTCGTACTACTTTTTTATGTGAATACCTCACAAGAGTCTCGACTGCTCCCGTCTGGAGCCAGTGAGACTATGGCATCCCCGATTGGGTTATGCTGTGAGGCTGAAGGTAGCGGGGAGGGGAAGGAGATGGGAAAGAGGAATATGGGGGAAGTATCTGGCTATTCAGATCTGGTCAACAAACACGACTAAAGCCATTTCAAGCAACCTGAATGGTGGTCTAGAACGGTTCTAAACTTGTGGTTGCCAGTATATTGCAAAGTAATTGCAAGAGCCGTAGCTTATTTTTCATAATACTTTTACAAGAATTTGGGTGCCAATGCGAAGGACCGAGTAAAAAAAAATATAAAAATAAAAAAGATTTTTTTTTTTTAAATACACGAAATGAAATTTAATAATACACATGTCTGGTCAGTGGTTGAGTGGGCATCGCGTTTGGGTTCCACCCGGGCGTCCCGCATTCGATTCCTCGGCTGGCTAAGTCCTCCACCACAACACAAGCAACATTTTCGGCTTTCTGTGGTGGTAGTAGGAGATTTTTCAAACATTGTTGGGTTATTCGTAACCCGGGAATGTTTATTTTTCTTTAAAAAAAAAACGAATGTTCATTTTTTTCTTAGTATTGTAAGTAATGTAATATTTCCAAATGCTAACAAAATCGTAATTTTCTAACGTATTATTGAATGTTTGCCAGCTTTTATTTTGCAGTCACATGTTTTTTTTTATTTTAGTAAAGCTTTGAAATAATTTCTTCTCTTAAATACCCCTCGCTATTTCTAATGAACTGCCCAATAGAAAGCGCATAGCTCGGGTATTCCCCCGACACATAATGAGTTGGCTACTAACGACAGATAAACCTGTTTCTTGATCTCAAAACCACCACAGTTATTATCACAATTATAAGCAGCATGTGTGCAGAATGAAGTCACGCTACGTAGCTCCGAGGTGTCCGCTAGCGAAGGTGTAAAAAATATAGAATATATAATTAATAAGATCTATTTAATTGTGGAGCACTTCTCAATCTATAAAGCTTCTTCCTCTAAACTTCTCAATCTACACTTTGCATTGAAAAGGGATTAGGTCGGTAGTCGCTGTGGGTATCGAACTTGGATCGTCCCCATGCTAGCCGATCGTCCTTATCACCGGGCCCCCTAAAATCTCAACATTTTATTTAATTTATTATGCAACAGAAAAATAAATATTTTTTTACATTAGCTTCAGACAGAAGGTTCGGAAGAAAATAATTCCCCTAAGGGCCTACGGCAGGCATGCACTCCCTGCGGTCCAATTGATGATTTTTGCGGTCCAAAATGAAGTTTTTAACTTTCAATTTTTTAGATTTTGATTTTAATACAAAAAAGAAATTATCCTAAATTTATCACATTTATATTATATTTTGTGAAATTAGTACTTTTTTATTAGATCTCGGACTCTCGATGGGGTTCTTTATTTATTGCTTGAAAAGTGTTAGGTTAGGTTAGGTTTGATGGCCGCACTAGGAAATTATTTTCGCAATCAATTCCAACCAGTATATTTTTCCGTATAGTTCTCGGAAGATCGAATGCAATTGACTTGATTTTAAAAGTGGAGGGTGAGTGCAAGAGACACACACTGGCGCGTATAGTCAGTTTAGCCTTCTAACATTTAAGGTCGCGGTTTCACAATAATAGCATTTTTAGACACCTAATTAATTACCGGTAAAAATTATTTCCTCCCAATACCTGTTTATTTAGATAACGCTGGCAATTTTAGATAACGCCAAATAGAAGAGACGGTTTTTTTAATTGAATACCTCACAAGAGTCTCAGCTGCTCCCGTCTGGAGCTAGTGAGACTACGGCATCCCCAATTGGGGTATGTTTGAGGCTTAAGGTAGTACGAAGGGGAAGGAGATGGGGAAGAGGAAGATGGGACTATTTATTTAGAGCGGGACAACCAAAAAATATGTGATCTAAAGTCCCCACATCTAGACCACAGAATGTACAATATGGGGAGTCAAGGACGTGATTTTTAAAAATGTGAGAAGGAACGGAACAATGTCCGATTCTCATTCGAATAAGTGGGGAAATTTATTTTTGGAAAAATGTGCGAATTGTTGAAACCACGGTTTTGACGGGATAGTTCTTTGTATTGAGGCTTTGTGAACAGGCTCCCTTGGATTGACTAGTAATGTTAGAATACTCTTTCCAAACATTGCGGGATCTATGTTTGATGATGGAAAAAACATCAGATAGGGGTATATGGTTTACGAGGGCAACATTAGGGCTGGACGCTCCTTGTTTTGCCAAGGAATCCGCAATATCGGTACCCACTATACCAGAGGTCACCAATTACTTTCATTAGTGTTTTAAAATAACATGACCGTCGCGGTCCGGGAGGGAAAAAGCCTAACCCCCCCTTCTGGATATATATACATTTATTTTTTTTTATTAGCAAAAACAGCATTACACCAATACATTGCAAAAGCGGTTATACAAGATACATAATCATTACGTTTACAGTTAAAACATTTATTTAATAAGTGCTATTTCTCGCTTAAAATCATTGCAGAAAATGTGGAAAATATTCACATTTCCTGCAAGACAGTTAATTAATCTAGTAAGTCTTCCCCCGGGGGTATCACCATTGGCAAGTTAGTTCTGCACCTGGGAAGAATCAAAAGCCTGTGATTTCGACCTCGCGTGAAATTATCCGGGACATAGAATCCTGTGGTGACCGGCCAACTCGGAATGAAACCAACTCAGAACCATCTCAGATAAGTCATTTAGAGTGATAAAAATATATGTATAAAAAAATGGTTAAATAGGTTATGTTAGGTTAGGGTTATCGGCTAATTTAAAATTATTTTTTCATAGATTTTAATGACTTTTCAAGGAGGTGTTGAGTTGACATTATTCCCAGTTGGCATGGAACCGAATCCTGTTTCATTTATTAGCACAAACAAATTTTATCCAAAACTTGACAAGAAACTTCCTGTTGTTGGTGTTTCAAAACTGTATTTTCTTGGAAATCGATAATTTCCATCTGGAGAGCAGCTTTATTACTCCCTAAAATATTTGCAGCTTCATCGTTCCATTCATCACCAGGATGCAGAGGGTAAATTTTACTGAGGATATCGACGACATTCTCAATTTTCTTAAAATCTGTGAATCTGTTTTCAAATTCCTGTTTAAGATCCTTAATGAACGTCTTGTATTGTTAACACCAAGGTCCGCACAAAATTGGTCGGCGGTCCGCCATTTGGTGACCCCTGCACTATACCAACATGTCCAGGAATCCAAATCAGCGTTACGGTGTTTCCAGAGCTTTGAATGGAGGCTATCAGCACTTGAATAATGCATACAAAATGATCATCAGGACGAATCAGGGTATTAGAAATAAGGAGTCTTACCTGAATTTTTTGTTACTATCATTTCGTTTGGGAGAGATGTTTGATGGTCAAGCTTACCTGGAACAAAAAAAAGGCGTTAATTTTTCGATCAATTGTCAAAAGTACGAAAATTAAAACATTGAGTGGAGAAAAAAAATAGCATGTAATTTATGAAAATGGGGTTATTGATATGGGAAAATTTGATCCATAAGTAGGAACCTATCTACAACAAAAAATTGTGTTGTGAATTTTACAAAAGAGTTCTAACTACTCCTAATTGTTAGGAGGCAGCGGGAATATGGCAGCCCCGAATTGGGTATTGTATTATATAGGTTAGTTGGTTCCACGATAACAGAATCATGCAAATTTCAACACCCCTTTGAAAAGTTATTAAAAGTTATGAAAAAAAGAAAAGTAGCACATAACCCAACCTTTAAACAATTTTTTAGAATATTTTTTAATAATTTAATATGACTAATATATTTTTTGATAATTTAATATGACTTTTCAAATGAGGTGTTGAAGTTGCACGAGTTGTCCCGTCACCAGGTTAGTTATGTCGTTTCAACATCCGTCAATCGATGTCTTTAATATAGTTAGTTATACGAAGTTTTGTGGTATCTCAATAAATGTCAGTTAGGTATTATTTTGGAACAGCCTTAAATCGTAAGTAGTATTCATAATTAGGATTAACATATATACATACTGTAGGTATATTGTTAGGCTGTAGGGATTGGAGAAGTAGATGGGATAGAGAAAGTTTGAGAAGTACTTGGTTATCCAGATCTGGTCATTAAACACGGCTAAAGCAATTTTAAACGAAATGATATCATTGACTTGTAGGTAGCAAGAATTATTATTTACATGCGACGTAGAATAAACCAGTTACTGATCAGGAAACGAAACGCAATGGATCCACAATATTAATTATTGCATATATTTATTTTATCACCAAGACTCGTTATTAGCAGGTGCGGTGCCTACCTAGATGGTATTATATTAAGAAGGAACTCCGGTCCATTTTTGTATTAATAATAACATTCTAACTTATATAACAGCATATTGTATCGAAACCAGTATATAATTTTAACCTATTTCAAATATATATATATATTTATCAGGCACCAGAGCTCCTCTCTTCTGAATAGATATACATGACCAACGAAGGCCTTAAGATAAAGCCATGTGTAATAATGCAAAATCATGTGTTTTAAAAATTTGATAGAAGTATTATAGATGCTTCAATTAAATACTGCGAGTAGAAAACTCCTTGACCTTACAAAATATCGATCTTTTTTTTTTCTACTTACAAGCCTCAAGTCTTCTTATAAGCCTAGAAAAAAAATAAGGTATAAGGTCTTTAAAAAACACTTTCAAGTGCAAATTCTCCTACTTATAAACCCTTTTCGGATATGGTTTTATTGTCTAATGTGGCAAACTCAGTTTTTTTTATAATAATAAAAAAATGGTATTTATGCCTGAACTTCACAAAATAAAAAAAAATAAGCATTTTCGGTTCTCATATGTATGCTCTAAAATACGCATTCGTTACTTTTGACATCAATCAGGACGGCTGGTACTCGCGAATTTGGATTTTTAAAGTGAACCTTATGCCATCGACATAAGAATTATGCACTTGTCACACCTATTTGTATCAGTTCCGCCCCGTCTGCGGTGGGGAATAGACTTCCCTAGACCCTGCGTCACTTGGTTCCGTGAAATCAATTTTAAATTTCCTTGTATTACAATAAACAATGCGTAAGAAAGGAGTAAATATTTTTTACAAGCCTTTACGAAATCAACCTGTAAAAAACAACTCTCTAATACCTTTTCCTACCTTTCCAAAAGCTTTTTCTTAAGTATTGTCAAGCATTTTTAAATCCCGCCCAAAAAGAGGCGTTGATTCCGATTTCGATTTTTTCCTGGACTATTGGATCACCTTAAATTATATAATATTTTATAAAATATATATGTATAAATGGTAACTCATATTTTTTATATTACAATAAAAAATTGGTACACATTCAAAAACAGCGAATCTATTAGATTCACTAATTTTTTACAAGAAAGTAAATTTTTCATACAATAAAACCCGCAAAAGACTTTGGCGTGACCCTAGAAACAGCCAATATGCCTCATAAATAGAAGAAAAAGACTCGGTAAAATAAAGACTTTATTTGAGGCATAAGGACACAGCTTTACGGCATTTATAGAATGTAAGGTACTGATGGATATGAACTTTTTTTTTAAAAAGATGGTACATAAAAATTTTCCTTGGAAGAAGCAATCGTTTCGTGCTATTTCAATGGCGTACCGCAACTTTTCGCCAGTTTTCGGGGCTCACCTGGGGCGTGCTGCCGCCCAACTGATGTTGAATTTTGAAATTCCCGCAGTGTTCTGCGCAGGCGCACGGCCCACGCCGCTAACACTTGCCAGTCGAATGCAAGAGAAGACAGAAGAGTGAAGAGAGACCGCAACACGTTTTATGTTGTCGGAGTCTGCCCCGCCGCAAGTAAATATTATTTCTAGACCGGTTACCAACAAACTACAATACACAACCGCTCCCGCAAACGCGCTGTGTTCACTCGCTTTTTTTGCTACATCTCCGAGGTTCGGGCAAAATGGCGATTACAGTGAATCCGGAACCTTCGAATTGTAATGTGGCCCGGTAGTAAAGCGTTCAAAAAGACGCAGAAGATGATTTGAAAGGGAGGGTTCCATGCCAACTTGGAATGAAACCAACTCAGAACCATCTCAGATAAGTCATTTAGAGTGATAAAAAAAATATTTTAAATTAGCCGATAACCCTAACCTAACTTAACCTATTTAACCAATTTTTTATTTATATTTTTTTATCACTCTAAATGACTTATCTGAGATGTTTCTGAGTTGGTGTCATTCCGAGTTGGCCGGTCACCGAAAGGGAGATATGAAAATACCAATACGAATGTTAGAGGGAGCGCTCTAATATTAAAAAACGTAAATAATAAAATTGTGAAAATATTCAATAAAACACGGCTCGTTTAAAATAAAGCAAAAATCTCTTGATTAATATCTAAAATAGCATTTAAAGATACGCTGTGATTTTTTTTCGAACGTTTAACATGTTAAATAACAGAGCAAAATGTGTTTATAAAAATTTTCGGAGCGTACTTTGAGATTTTTTCTATCGAGGGAATTTCATACAAATAATTACCGATTCGGCAAGGCATGTAATGTAAATGTACATATATTATCTCCAAACATAACATATATTTTTTCAAGATCTTAAAACCTTAAAATTTAAGTTTTCCTTCATTAAGGGAGTTATGATATAAATCGGTAAAAAATTCGGAATGCGAGATCTTAATAGTAGTAGATTAGACAGATAGATACGCTTGGTAATATTAATCTGGTAGTGTGTAATAATAAAAGCTTAAGTTGGGAGACACGCTTAGTGTAGTTCTAGTAAAATACCACTATTTATAATAGAAATGTTGCTTAAAATGGCTTTAACAGAGTTGGGTGACCAGTTCTGAATTTTCCGGTACTTTCCAACCTTTATTTTCCATATTTCCCTCGCCTCTCAACTACCTTCAGTCTCACAACATACCCCAACTGGGAATGACCTAGTCCCACTGTTCGCCAGCAATTCTAACTGTGTTCACCACTCGTACTTCGCTTGAAATTTGTTTGAGTTGTGGAGACAAAAACTTGATCTGAATAATCAGGAACTTTATCTAAATATTCAGGAACTTGATCTGAATAAAAAGGAACTTTATCTGAATAATCAGGAACTTCTGAGTAGTCAGAACTTGAGTCCTAACATCTCTCTTCCCTTTCGCCTTCCCTCACACGTTTAAAACTTCGCCTTAAATATCTAGTATTAACAATAAAGTCTTATACATTACACACATCATGATCAGTGACGGTTCGTGACGCGTTACCTCGTTGGGAGTTTAAACAGAGATTAAAAAGGGAGAAAAACATCACTCAGATAGTTATATGTATATGAAAAAAATATTGGCATTTTCATTTCATATTACGTATTTATTTTTCTTCCTACATCTAAAGGAATTTCACACATCTCTGCACCAAATATTAGTGGCCTAACAACAAGATAGAATTCGGACATTCGTTAAAACGTCTAAACGCTAAAATATAATAATACATCAACTGTTGTAGAAAAATAGTTTCAAATGCGAAAATCACAATTTACGAAAGAAAAAATTAATTACTTATTTTAATAATATCAACCTAAAATCCGATAACCACAGAAAAAAGGTTGATTCTTGAAAATTACTTCGTACAAACTTAATCTCTTAGGTGCTGCGCACTCATGTAGCTCGTAAATTGCTAAGGTTTTCAGGTCCGGCGCCACTAGTATGTTTTGTAAGAATCTAAGAAATATGAAGTAAGATCCCATGTGCGCTGATATTCAAAACGCACATATGGGATTTGGGAATCATTCCAAACTCGCCCCTGAAGTACAGGTATCAATCGGACGAGTGGACTTTTTAGCGTGGAAATTGAATGACGCCCAGTTTAAAGTGTGGTAAATTTAATCTTATTTTCTCAACTTTTTTGTATGGGAGTTCACCGCACAAAAGCACTTTAGAGAAAATTGATCAATTGATCACGATATTATAATACCTACGCCTTCCTCCTTTAGAAATTAGGGCGCATTTCCACTAAGGTTAATTGGCACTCAGCATTAGCGTTTGCATTTCATGGCATCGTGCCTTGTCGGATCGGCGACGAATTGATTTATCTGGTAGTGTATTTAGTTAGGTAGGTATTATTATTTACGCCGCAGCCTTGTTCGACCCGTGCCACCCTGACACGCCACTCGTGTTTGACGGAAACAAAACATTCAACAGATTCTTTTTTCTGATAATATTATCTACGTGTAAATAGTCTAAAATATTATGCAAACTAATATACAATATTTGCTTTAGCTCTTTGCAAGTGTAGTACTGGTTCCATAAAGTCTCGTCAAACATAATTTTCCTGCTCTGGTAACACGATCACTAAACTTTGAGACATTCTTTTACTCTCAATTTGACGTCGCGAGATAATTTGACACATCACTAAATGACAATGTCTTCATAAGGCGAAACAGCTGTCACGAACAATAATAATTATTTAGCAGATCGTTTATATAAATTATTGAATTTATTATTGAATATATGAAAGAAATATAAAAAAGTATTAATACCAACATTTTTTATGGCATTTTTTAAATTGTCAAGTTTTAACACGCAGTCCATCTGCGCACCTCCTGATATACCTATAAAATCCTGTCGCTAATATTTTCCTTTCGGCCAAAGAGAGTTCACTTTCATTCGTTCGGCTGTCTGTCACTTAAATTTAGAACTTTGTAATGATAATATTCCAAATCTTTAAAATTAGATTTTTTTTATTCAAAGTCGTTAAACAGAGTTTAAGTTATATTATCATAGTTTTAACCATACATTGAAACAACCAGGTCATAATATTATTAATATAATTCGTTCGGCCAAAATCTCATTCAGTGTACAGCCGGCTTGGTGCGAATGCTGCGAGTGCGAAGCGGAATAGATATTTATTTTCATTATACAACCGGCGGCGCGGCGTTCGACCTTGTAGTGACGTCACTCGGATTGTGTATGTGTGCTGTGTAAGTGTTGTAGCGCGCTTCAGGCGGCCGCGGGGCGAGGGCACGTCCGCCCGCGATGACAGTACAATGGTGTGGCCGACTATCTTCTATGCAGAGCTGCAGAACATTTGGAAAATTGTGGCTTATACAGAAAAAAAACTTATTTCGCTCTTAACGTTGAAAAAATTTTGTCTCACTAGAAATAACAAACCGTTTTCAAAATCTTGTTTTCTGTTGACTAATAACAATATATGAATATATTTTTAATAATATTTTATGGTAAAATTCAAAGCTCCATAAATAAGGGGGCATACCTTAATTACGTGAGCTCAAAGGGGGTGGGGGTTTCAGAAAAATCTCACGTCTACTTGAAAAGAATTACGAAGTGGCACAAATTTATCTCACCAAGGGGGGTGGGTCTAGATTGGAAGAAAAACTGCTCGCGTAATTAATGTATGCCCCCTAATGATAAAGCGAGCTACAAAGCATGGTGACCGGACAACTCGGAATGAAATCGAATCAGAACTTATTTTGAAATGTCATCAAAAGTAATGTAAAAAATATAATTTAAAAATTGTTAAATAGGTTACGTTAGGTTAGGTTACGGAGTATTTAAAAAAAAATCATAGCTTTTAATGACTTTCAGAGAGGTGTTGAGTTGAGTTGATTCCGAGTTAGCATGGAACCGCTACAAATTAATACAAAAAAAAATTGTTGACTAGAATTTCCAAATAGAGAATTTTGAAAAATTTACGCCGCCAGAGCTCAGTGTTTGAGCAGGTTTTGTGCTTCATTTTTGAGATTGCCATTAAAATCATTACATTTTAAGAAAAAGTAGATCTTACACACAACAGAAGATTTAGTAAGAAATAAGGTTTTGAATTCGAAATATTACAAACAAATACGCAATATTATAAAAAAAGAATCAAATTGCACATCTGAACTTAAAAAATTGCTGAAAAATTATTAAAAGGTCAAGATTTTTTTATATTGGTATTTTTTCTATATAAATTCGATTTTTGCAAAAAAACCATTGATTGTACGCATGTAATTTTATTTATAAACAAGCCTATGAATGTGTTTAAGTATGTTGTGTGCCTTTGAGTGTGTGCATGCCTCTTGAGAATGTTGCCTGTGTATCTATTTGTCTATATATTTAATGTCTTTGTATTGTAGTCACCTAAAATTTTTCTTTATCTATTTTCTATATTGTGTTTCTCATTATATGTGAGCTTTAAGGTTAAAGGTCATATATAATATTGTGAAATTGATCTGCCGACAAATTGCTTTGATAGTTAAGCGGGTGCTTTTAATAAATAGTAAAAAATAAAAACAAATTTAAAAAACAGCGACACTGAAACGGTACCTACTTGGGTAAGTTCCTACAAAACCAAAAATGTCATATACATGTGAAAAAAGTTTAAAACATTTATTGTCACCAAGTTCTGACGATTATAAAAATGCTTCTAGTTTTGGGCGGCTGATTCAAAAACCTGTTGTTTTTCTTTAAACTTTGTAGAATTGCCAGATTATTTTTTTTTTGCGGGATTTATATCGTGCACTTACCAAAACTGCCGACCCATGTCTCGCGAAAATCATCGAAGAAATACCTTCTCGAACCGTGCGCTTGACGACATAACGCAGTCTGTATTATTGTTGGAGGAGTACTGAATTTTTTAATCGTTTATTATTAATTATTTGCACATCTTTTTGAACGCACGGAGAGTGCTAGAGCGGTAGCGGCGCGCGAAGTTCCACAGCGGCAACGGTACCGAAAGTGGTCACACAATTCGGATGACCGTGATACGAGTTACCAACCTCTAGAAATTAATGTTCCATAACCTAACTAGAATCATTAGGATAAAAATAGAAATTTTCTTTGTAAAATTTTCAGGTCATGCCATCTTCTTAGAAATATTATCACAAGGGTGATCACAATGGTGATAATAACATAAACATATCAATCGTCCAGTTGATTAGTCAGACAATTACAAATATTAAGTTTTGAGATAATGAATTATGTAATATTCGAATGCTCACCATAAAACAAATATTATTTACACGTGTCTATTCTTACATACTAAATCAGCTAAAATACAACACCGGGAGGCATAACGGTCCGGTACATTAGTACGACATTTTGAAATATCCTAATAGTGACCCAGAAAACATAAAAATTTCGTTTATTTCACTAAAAGTTTTTCTGCTTTATAATTGTTTTGGTAGTGTTTATGAATAATGTCATCTAAAAGTCTTGGCGGTGGATGCCACTGCCCACTTGCTGCGTGGCGGGCCGGATCGAGAGAAACTGGTTGAGGGAGGCCTTTTGACCTTTCCAACCGAACTCTATCGACCCATCGCCTTGCCTTGCACCGCAGTTAAAAGGATGGATTCGTACGTCCGTTACCCCTGGACATACTGACCCCCCAGATTCCATAAGATGACATAGGCCCTAACAGAAATTATTTTCCCCAGGGCCTACCGTGTGAAGCTAATATAAAAAAACAAATATATATATATACACTAAGAATATACACACTTTTGACTTGTGTATTCCTCCGGTTTCATGACAGTTGATCCGCCGACAATTAGCCCCCCGGAGTTATGTACAATGTGCAGTCAGTTTAGGGAAAATACGGTATACCTAATTACACAAAATATAACTAAGCTACAC
The DNA here is from genome assembly GCA_936435175.1 of Glyphotaelius pellucidus. Lineage (NCBI taxonomy): Eukaryota > Metazoa > Arthropoda > Insecta > Trichoptera > Limnephilidae > Glyphotaelius > Glyphotaelius pellucidus. Next base: position 12,620,971 of record OW386545.1, on the reverse strand, counting down.
TGAAGGGATGTGCAGAGAGGATGTACCGCCGAATAACAAAAAGTATAAAACATATTTTCATTCAAACGCAACAAAGAAAAATCTACTTGTCTATTTACTGTGTACACCAGCGCATAAGTACAAAAAATCGACAATGTGTATAAATTCGTTTGAAATTCACACCAGCTTGTTGATTTTATGTATGAATTTGTTAAATAATGCACAGAAAATTGTAATTTTGTAGTGAATATCATTTCTGGGAGCCAGTCCTCAATTCCTCTCAATAGCTTTTCCAAATCTCCTTCCTCTTTCGCTCCTTCCTCACAACATACCTAAATTTGCTTGTTTCTTTGAAGAACAACGCGCAGAGCACATAAATTTTTATTATTCAAAAACGAAAAATCATCTTTGTCTAAAAAATAAATTTGAATAATAATTGCAGGGGCGTCACGCTACATGTGAGTCTTAAATGATTACTGTCGAAATGACCTATTCAGTGCTTGAACACCAAAAGCATTAAAATACCCATAAAACAGACACGGTGAGCATCGTTAACAACCACTCGTGCGAAAACCTACCGCACACTTCATAAATCCGTTCATAAAATCATTCAAATTAGTATCGATGGGATCATAAAATGTTATTACTACAGTTCCACATCTACAGCAGTGATTTTTCAGATAACTTACAAATTATTGCGCTTTCGGTAGTAAATATATTACGGACATAATTACGTATTATATAAGATATTCTTGTTCCAATTCTAGTTTTGTAATGAACTGTGTCACATTACGCATGAAAATGTAGAACACAGACAATGGGTGGGAAAGTCTTGTTAATTTGTATATTTTAAAATGTACGCAGTAAATTCTTTTGTTTCAGCTGCACTCAATTATTTTTTAAATAATCTTTTAAAACTATTCAAATTCCATGACGCCTGAGCACACTGTTCGAGATTTTTATTAAAAAATATAGATTTTTTTTTTTTTTTGGAAAACCAACAGTTCATAATATGTTATTAGGATGTGGTAAAATATATATAATAAAAAACCAATAATAGGTTTTCACTCTTGTTTCTGTTTATTTTTGATTTGGATTGTATAAGAGTACACCTAAACAGAATATAAATATACACTTTGTATATATGGGGTATACACGCACCCGAAGGATTTTGCAGCGTGGTAATAAATGTCAAAAATGGTAATACTCGCAGACATCTACTTTTTGTACTCCAAAAATGCCCAGAAATCGCTGGTTAAAATCCTTCGGGTACGTGCTGTTACATCCTGTTTTATTAACATTTTTATTAAAGAAGAATTAACACTAATAATCTAAACGAAATGTGAAAGAGAACAAGACACAGAAAAATAAAAAAATAACGGTCGCAACATTGACTCGAACCCAGAACCTCTCATCCTACCGGGACAGACTGCCGGCAATTCGGCTACTATATATATTTTTTGGTGACCGGACAAGGGGCCATCCATAAATTACGTCACACCTTAAGGCGGAGGGGGTGTAGAGAAGAGTGACAAGGGGTATGGGGGGGTCAAAAAATCATGAAATTCTAGGGGGAAGGGGGTCTCACAAATGTGACAGGGGGGGGGGGGGGGGTTAAAAATTCATGAAATTTGTGTGACCCCCAACTCAGAACCACCTCAGAAAAGTTATTATTAAAAGTGACGAAAAAAATATGTTAAAAAATTGGATAAATAGGTTACGTTAGGTTAGGGTTATGGGATATTTTAAAATTGCTTTTTTCATAGCTTTAATGACTTTTCAAAGAGTTGTTAAGTTGACTTTATTCTCAGTTGGCATGGAAATATATTTTTTTATATTTTTAAATCATGTTTTTTCATTCACAAAGCGATTGAAATGCGTTGTTTATTTGCATTAAAAATTGAACATTGTTTATATTTTTTAGGCATGCTTTTTTACAAACGAAAACAGTAAATATTATTATGCAACGTCACCTGATAAGTATCATACTTTGTCTTAAACATAATTTACTACGCTATCAACAAAATTAATTAATTTCAATGTTTTAAGATATGAAAGTGTGTATCCATGAACCTTTCGAAAATTATCGCTTAATCTTAATTTTATCATTTATATTTATTACGATAAAATAAAAGGCGAAGTTTTGTCATATGAATATTTGAGCTGCGGGACAAAAAGAGACATTTGTTCAAAAACATTTTAGAATAATGAAACACAACAGGTGCAGAAACCTAAAAATAATTTAATCGAATTGGATATCTCCCTCACTGTCATGGTGAGAAATATGATCTAAACGGTGTTCGAAAGAAAAACACCACGCTTTGTATTCAAATCAAAAAGTTAACCATAGAAAAAATAAAATGTAGACCTCTACGTCACCAAAGCTTACGACTGCAATTTGAAAAGCATTTGTGAATTTTTTTAAAATTATTTTGAGAAATATAATTTTTTAATATTTTTACATGAGTGAAACGAGAAAATATTGAAGTCCTAACATTTATAATACATTTGTCTTAAAAAATATAAACATGTTTTTTTAAAGTGAAAACTTCTTTAGCACCGTTCTGATTTGAAACTCGAAAGTGAAAACTTCTTTAGCACCGTTCTGATTTGAAACTCGAAAGTGAAAACTTCTTTAGCACCGTTCTGATTTGAAACTCGAAAGTGAAAACTTCTTTAGCACCGTTCTGATTTGAAACTCGAAAGTGAAAACTTCTTTAGCACCGTTCTGATTTGAAACTCGAAAGTGAAAACTTCTTTAGCACCGTTCTGATTTGAAACTCGAAAGTGAAAACTTCTTTAGCACCGTTCTGATTTGAAACTCGAAAGTGAAAACTTCTTTAGCACCGTTCTGATTTGAAACTCGATGAAACGAAAATACGACAATTAAAAGAGACAAACACATACATATACAGGATCTAACCTGTGAGAAAATGAGATAGAATAATCGGTCTCCTCTTTGTGGGGTGCTTTGTAGCCTCCCCACTCTTGTCTACTTTAGTTTTCTGAACACTTGTAATTTTTATTATCGGTAATTTTAGATTAAAACAGAAAGATGAGCCATTTTAAAAACTTTGGTTTGCATACAAAATTTTTATATTTACTAAATTATACGATTATTTCTAATAATAAAAATTGAAACCGTATTTCATCTCCTTTCAAGAATAGTTTTTAGTTTTCGGATACGTTCGGAAATAATCTGACCATCTGACAAAATAAGCTGAGGCCTGAGAGTTAAAAAATAGATTTATTTCCGTGACATTATGACAGTATTTGATTTATATCTTTCATAAGTAATTTAGGAGAAGTTAAAATTTATAAACATTGATAAGTTATAAAAGAATAGCTACATCATTTTCACATGCCAAATTTATTTTGTATAGATAATGCAAAATGACCGACTTATCAAATGTTATCAACATTATATTATTAATATTTTTTATCGATCATGATAATAAATTCAAAGCCTTTGGTAGCTTTGTTGCAACTTCAAAATATTTCTCGTAATCAGCCGTCACAAGAGCGCTTTTATTATGGCATGGGTTATTTCAGCATATCGTTCGCCCATGATGTGCTGAAATAGGCCAAACCATGAGAGTACAGCGCTTGTGTAGCAGTAACATGAACCAGAGTTGAAGATACTCTCAATGTCGCACTGGTGAAAAGACCGCCATTCAGAATCAAATTATTGCTTCAAACGCCATAGCCAGGTACTTCCCAACATTTCTCTTTCCCTCCTCACTCCTTTCAGACTTAAAACGTACCCCAATTGAGGATGCCATCATAGTTCCTACACTGGCTGCAGGCAGTTGAAACTATCGTTGTACGATATTCACTAAAACAATTATATGCACAAGATATCCTAATATACACATTCAAAAACCAGGAAAACTTTGCACTGACAAACTCGGGCCGATTCACAAGATCCACATCACATGTATTCCACCAACCAACAATTAAAACGACTTTTGGACAAATAAATATGACATACTTCTCTATAAAATTATTTTGCAATGAAAACCATTAAAAAAATACGACTTCAAAAGAAGAATTAAGATATAGATTATAGACATGGGAAGGAAGAACATAAATTCAATTTTGCAACCAAATAAAGATTAATGCTTGTAGTATTGTACATTCTTTTAGATATAACTTTATAATTTTCCTATTGGAATATTTTAAAAAAGGTATTAACTTATAATTCAAAGACAAAAACATGTACAATGTGACCTTAGAACGGGGTACCTCAGTAAGGACACATTCTTTTCTTTTGTAAATGTAAAATGTATAAAAAAAAATAAACATAAAAAACGACGCATACCAATGTTTAATTATGGAAAAATCTGGCAATGTCATGCCACTAAGTGCTCCGTTGTAACGGGCAGGGTATTCAAATCCAAAAGTAAATTTTGTATGAAAAATGCCACGCAGTAGTTTGTCTTAAAGAGGGGTTACAATGGAGCTCTCAGTAGTACAAAAATGCCAGTTTTTTTCCAAATTGACACTAACTTTAATACGATTTAATTAATATTTAATTTAATACGATTCACATTATATTTTTTAGATGTCTACAAATAAGTACCTACATGAATACGTGTAGGTATAGGAATTTAAATGCAAATATATCGATACCTATCTACATCACAACATGAATGTTTAAAGGTGTGTACATAAAAATATGTGTGCATGCACGTACGTGGGTGAATGTGTGAACCGTACGTATTATGACTGAGAACAATGTGAATACTTATGTACACAATCACTTTATATCTACATACATACAACACATGCCTGAACGTCTACGTGCTGACAAGTGTTTTAATATTTATCATTTTCATTCATTTCAGTTCTAGAGGCTGATAAAATGGCTACCTGTTTCAGCATTTTTAACAAAACGAGAGCCATATTTCAACATGAAAGCAAATATCATCTTTCGTTACCTGATCACTAGAATTTCTACGTTCGCGTTTATTTACACCGTTACAATTCCTTATTTCTTCAGAAAAATAGAGGCTTTGATAATAGCCTATTTTAGTCACTTGATCAATTATGAAGGACAAGCTGAAGCTGAGCCACGTGGCAAAATATTATGCAGGGTGTTTTACAATTCCTTTTTCTTCAGAAAAATAGATAGGCTTTGATGATGGCGTATTTTGGTCACTTGATCAATTACAAAGGATAAGCTGAAGCTGAGCCACGTATAAAAATATTATACAGGGTGTTTTACAATTCCTTTTTCTTCAGAAAAATAGATAGGCTTTGATGATGGCGTATTTTGGTCACTTGATCAATTATGAAGGACAAGCTGAAGCTGAGCCACGTGGCAAAATATTATACAGGGTGTTTTACAATTCCTTTTTCTTCAGAAAAATAGATAGGCTTTGATGATGGCGTATTTTGGTCACTTGATCAATAACAAAGGACAAGCTGAAGCTGCAAAATATTAAACAGGGTGTTTTACAATTCCTTTTTCTTCAGAAAAATAGATAGGCTTTGATGATGGCGTATTTTAGTCACTTGATCAATTATGAAGGACAAGCTGAAGCTGAGCTATGTGGCAAAATATTATACAGGGTGTTAAGGGACATACTTGACTTACTTTAACGAGTGATTCCTGACATTATTTGAAGTAAAAGGTGAGACAAATTTTGGACTCCATTTTTTCAAAATAAAACATTAAAAAATCAGAAGATTCGGGGTGAGGGTTGGGCGGTTACTCGACTGAGTGACCAGTGACGACATATGGAAGAATTTTTTTTTAAGCCACCGGAGACCAAAATTTCATTCACATTTTTACTCCAAATAATGTCAGGAATCACTGGTTAAAGTAAGTCGTCCTTTAACACCCTGTATAATCACATAAAATAGTGAAACAGGTTAAAAAAAAGATAGAGATAGAGTACAATAGGAGAAAGCAACAAAACGACAAGATGGAAAATCAACGGGGTTTTACCAGGTTTATCTAATAATGTAAATAATATGAAATGACTAGAGTTAAGATTTTATAAACAAATTATATTGCATTGTTACGTAAGTCTTTTGATGAATACAGTACAGTAAAGTTTAGCTGATTGCCAAGTGTTAATTTCTTCCAACCAATCCTGATTCTCAATTTCAAACATGTATTTTTTTTAATAATTTGCTTAAAAATTTTTTCATTACAAATATAAAATAAGCCAAAAACATTTCGATCCTTTGTAGGTTGTAGTTACCTCAATGTTGTTAACAGCAAGTTTTATTTTTTAAGTGTGATGTAATAAGTACTGCAGGAATAGATAAAGGTTTATACTTATTATAAATAAGATTTTGTGTTAAATAAAAAACCTTAAAAAACAGAATAATTGAGGTTTGAGATAAAAATCAATTGAGTCTGTAAAAAAGGCAAGATCATACAAAGTAGTATTTGGTCTTTGGCCCTAAGCTCATTGGGTGAAGTTTGGTCAAGTCAATCACCCCAAGTCCCAGGTCACCTTCCGGCGTCTGGGCCACGGCTGGTGGCTGGTGTGGTACAATGGACCAACTCTGCAAAGGTCATCCTACGTTAAATCAATGACACTCATACCCAGGCACAATTTAAAAATCATTACAGCCACTTTAGATGACTGGAATAGTGTGAAACAGTGATAATGGCAAACCATTAGGACATTAGGAGAACCAGCCGACAGTCACGAAGTTCCCAGTCAGGATTAGGACAAAGAATCTCGCCTATGCTAAACGCAAAAAAAGAATTTGCGAAAAGCTTTGTGTCATTCAAATTATAATGTAAGAAAAATTACACTTAGAAGACTTGAAGAAGAATAATTACTCAATTGCTTTCGAACAACATTTTTTGAACAGAACGTCCTCACAATTCCAAGAAAAACTGTTTTCTAAATTATACTAATAACTATGTAAATATCGCGAATACACGTTTCATTGTGGGTATATTCTTGAATGCAATCACGAATTAACCATGTTTTTACTGTTAATAGCACATTGTTTGTAAATAATGTTATGATTCTGTTTCAGTTGACGGTGCAGCCGGTCTGCAAACAAACTACGAAGATCTCACTTTGACAGATTAACGCTTAGTAGAGTTTGCCCATAAAAACGGATTGTTCAAAAAGTGTCTTAACTTGTGTACCTGAATCTACCACTGAGCGAAAATTACGTCCAGTCGCGTTGGTAATCTCGAATAATGTGTTTTAGCAAAAATTTGACACTGCACTACTTGACGGACAAATAGTTGTGTAGTAAATTCCGGGTAGAAAAGCTGTACAAATTTTATATCATGCTAGAGAGATTTTGGTTTTTATTCATAACTGAAAATCGTACAGACGTGCGACCGTTGTTTCCAACTTTTCGATCGATCAATCTGAGTCTCCGATCAGTGATTTGTTTAGTAATGCTCGTTTCGCCTGTTGGTCGGAGAGTTGCGTTGGGAAGAGCTAATGTGTGCATTTGAGGGGTGTTGAGCCAATTTCGGCTCAACAGTCTATCAGTAGGATTGCGAACAACGGCCGTTAAACAAATATTTTTATGCCCTAAACTAAACACTTCTTTTGCCCAATACCATTATACCCACAAAGGAAAATGTTTCTTCAATAAATTACCAGAAGAATTCAGAACATTATTGATAAAATTCTTACAAAAAACAATTTAGAGAAATAATTAACGAAAAAACCGCTTCCCCTATTTCCACATAAAACTATGTAATAATTTTTGTTTTATTTTACATTAGCCCCACGGCATAGGAGGCCGCGAAGATAATAATTCCTCTCAGGGCCTGTGTCATATTTGGGCATGCTGTGGGGAGGGTCTTTTTAGGAAAGGAGGGAGAGGAAGTTCTGGGAAGAAAAAGGGTATAAGGGGAGGGTAGGAATCTGGGGGTCAGTGTGCCCAGGAGTGACGTATGAATCCATCTATCCCACAGCGGTGTAAGGTGATGTTCCGAGAGAGTACGGCTGGAGAAGTCAAAGGGACTCCCTCAACAGTTCTCTTCCGATCCGGCCTGCCATTCAGCTGGTGGGCAGACGCATCCACAATCAAGATCGGGACAAACCTCACCCCATGGATCCGGGCACCCCTGCTAAGTCACCCAAAGTAGCGAACCACTTAGGGTGACCTATGGCAGAGCTGTTGGTTATCCAATAAATGGTCCCCGGGGCGGCGGTACATACCCGCCTCCCAAACTGATAATCCTATAATGCCCCATTTTTATCGTACATCCATACTAATATTATAAATGAGAAACTGCTCGAGTTTGTTTATGACCTTTTCACGCATAACACAATATAAAGACTTTAATAATTCTATCACCAATATAAAGCTAAATTATATGCGCAGACTACAGGTTGGTACTACTACTACTGTATATGATGGTAAGCTCTGGCGTTATGAAATTATAAATATTAATATATTACATTTGTTATACGTTTTCTGTCGCTAACAAAAGCGAATTTTTGCTAACGTCAGAAAAAAATCTTTTCCATGGAAATAATGTTGATATATTTTTGGGCTCTATGCTAGTAGGTACTCAGTCTACTGCAGAAAATTCAAATATTAGAATTCGTTTTTTTTGGACAAGCTTGGAATAAATGTCAGATGAGAGTTCCTATATTAAAAATATAATTCGTAACGATTATAAAGACTGAATGATAAATAGAGTATTTTTTTATTATATTAACGAACTTCCAAATATTTAAATAAAAATAAACATCCGAAATGTTTGTAAGCGCATTAATTCCGAACGAATGAACAAAATTGGATAAGTAATTCTTTTTTTCTTTGAGCTATAGCATTATGAAATTTAGGTGGTAGGCGAGATGTTTGAAAACTGAATGTAAGGGAATGAATATATGGAATGCGGGAGGGGATGGGGGGGAGATAATTGATAAGTGCAAGCGCTTCAGTAATTTCCCGTAAAACCATGCGAGTTAAGCCGCGGGGAAAAGCTAGAAATATATATTTTTTGTTTTTCTTCTTACTAAATACATACATATTTAAGTCTTTTAATTTCATTATAATGATTACGATGTAACCATATTAACAATATATGTGTATTTTTTATATTATTTATTGTAATAACAGAAATGTTAACTGTTTCACAAAATTTTACCACAAACTATTAATCTGTTCACTTAATCTACACTTCTCTTCCATCCACAAGCAGATGCTTGGATTATCGTTGATGTAAATCATACGATGCAAAGATGAACAAAAAAAAGTCTTTCCTCTACGATAAATAAATTATTAAAGTTATAATTGAAAAAATGCACGATCACAACACGCTACAATTATTCCAACCTACATTTTAATTCAACTGCGTACGTAATTTAGCGTCGTCGTGTCGGAAAGAATTACTGCTAAGGCATGAAATAACAGTGCAGCATAAATATTATTATCAAATGATGCACTGAGATTGCTTCACATCGGTGTAATATAATGTATATCTATGGCTACTCGTTATCGGAGGTTCGCCTGTATCGGTTCTGATAACGGAGCAAACAATTTTGTTAATGTTTGCGTTGTACGAGAAAGATCACAGGTCAATGATACGGAGAGCTTTTGAACCGTTGTTGATGGACGTTTAAAATGGAGAAAAAAAAACAAACTTTTAACAATTTAATTGGGTTTATGTAAGATTAAAAGAATTAGACTGGAAAACTTAGCGGTTTGAAGATTGAGATTCTTTCTTGCAGCAGCGAGGAAAAAAATATACAACATGTACATACCAAAATTTGATCTGTGATTATATGACTTTTTTATAGGTATCTACAATCGGTTGGTTTCGTCATTTCATTTAGGTGGCACTTAAAAGAATTCATAATCTGCTCTTTCATACATGGCGCGAGTATAATTATTGAAAAAGAAGATAACAATAATAATCGAAACGAAAAATGAAAGAGAAAAAGACACAGAAAAAGATAATGGAATTATTTCACTACAATTGGTAATCGCGCAGGTCCCTGTTAGACGAGAGTTTCAGGGTTCGAGTCCCAGTTGCGACGTTATCTTTTTCAATTTTTCTTGATCTCTTTCATATTTTCGTTTAGATTATTATTGTTATATTCTTCTTAAATGATATATTACATTGATGGGAATAAACTTCAAAATTATAAAAAGAGAGTTTTTCTTATAAAAAATCGAATATTTTAGGAATAAACACTTTTTGTAAGTTACGCTCTGAGATAAATTAATTGTTTACGCCTATTACGCAATATGAATATGAATGAGTAGTATTGTCGCTGATTCAATCAATATTTGAAATTCTTCCTTGAAAGATTTGAACAAAAAAATCTAAAAAGTGTAAAAAACTACTAGAATTTTTAAATTAATAACCATTGAAATGTTTAAATGCATTTAACATGTGAGAAACATAAGTTTTCACTGGATTAACGATATAACCCATATGATGTTTAAAGTCTTTTCTTAAATTTGTTCAGTAAAATCTTGTTAAGGGATCAGTTTTGATTGATCTATTGAAATCTCCTGAACGCCTCTTAGAGAAACTTAATTAGAGCTGAATCCGTTATCACTAGCGAAATAAATATGGCTGTGTGCTTTATTCACTCGCTGTTTGTGATGTGATGTTTCCTGGTGTATTAGTTCCCTGTCAGATATTGCAGCGAGTCTTGACTGCCGCTGATAAGGGGACCACGTGACCCCGCCGCTGATAACAGTTATCAGGGCGATACTGAGCACCATCGCAGAAGATTGGGGTCAAATCGAATCGAATAATATATCTGGTTTGCTCCCTACACACATGAAAATTTTAAGTGAGAGAATATGACATAATTTAACCTGCAGACGCGACCGTATCACATATGTGATACGACGTGTCACAAACGGGATTGTCGCAAATGTGATTCTCGAAGTTCCACAGTGAGATGGAAGTCTTCGCCCTAAACTAATTCTTCAGATATTCTGACACATATGTTACAGATATAAAATGGACCGCACGACTTAAACGGATATACCCTGCAGTATCATATGAGATTTTGATAAAGTTCCCTGTGCGTATCGCGAAAATGATCAGTATTAGTTTGGCCATCAATTAATCTGGTGTCCAATTGTTTTGATAATATATCCGCTCCTCGCTGTATGCTCCTCATCTCTGACTGACACATAAAATAAGTGTCTTAGCTTTCGTAAAGACTTCAAGCTTTAATCATATTTTGAGATGTTGACAGCGTTCCCCATGCCTGTCGCTAAGGTCCGTTATTGAAGGGCGATCCATGATATTTCATATCTGGTGTGAAAGTGTGAAATCTTTGTGTTGTATTAGTTAGAGTTAGATCTTCAATAAAATCGACTTAATTTTGTAACGACAGCAATAAGATTTCATCAATAACTTTTGTTTGTCAAAGAACCTAAAACATCTTTGCTTTTAATATAATATCGTGTATTGTGTAGGCACAAAGATTATTTTAATACCTACCTATATTTTAAAATCAATTTTTTTGGATTAATATCATATACTATTTAATTCGAAACATCTGGTATTAAATAGGTTAAATACAAATAATAAAGAATACAAGAAATGCTATATGGGCGTGTTTTGTGATCCACCGTTCTGATCCGACGCTAGTATGGTCCGACGCTCTGCTGTACCGAACCCGTTTGCAAAGCGGTAGATAAGTCCTAAAATTTAAGTTTCGTCTACTTCGAATACTTTCTTTGTGTGTAAGCACTATGATCATTCTTTGCTTAAATATCATAAAACTGAGTATCACCAGCGATATAATATGTAAGGCAAGTTTAAAAGACAAAGCGCAAGCTAAATGGTCTAGAATCAAAAGGTAACAAGTCAATAGCAACTTTGCTTTGGATTCATATCTTCAAGGAAGTCATTTCTAGTGTGTTATATCCATTCAGTGGTTAAACATGTCGCGATGAAAACAAAAGTACAATGTTTGCTATATACGTACGAAGTAGAGAGTTTGTATCAAAACGTGTTGACCAAAAGTCGTAACATTTTTTTAATTACTACTAGTTTTTTGTAGTAGGTAGGTACCTGCGCCGATTTCAACCTTCGATAACCAATTATTTATATTCATATTAAGTCTAATGAAGTTGTCATCTATATTGCGTACCCGCTCAAAAAGAAGAAGATGGAGAGATATGTAAATACGAATGTTGGTGAGAGCGCGCTAATATTAAAAACGACATTATTTAAGCGAAAATTGTGAAAATGTTTAATAAAACTCGGCTCGTTTAAAATAGAGCAAAAAGCTTGTGGTGTTTGTACAAAACAGCATTTAAAGAAACACTGAGAATTTTTTCATACATAATACCTACTTGTAAAATAACTGAAAAAAAAATGTTTGTAATAAATTTCGGAGCATACTTTTGCGATTTTTTCTATAGAGGGAATTTCATATAATTGCCGTTTCGATGTAAGGAATGAAGAAACACTGTGAATTTTTTCATAGATATAACTTGTAAAATAATTGAAAAACAGTGTTTATAATAATTTTCGGAGCGTACTTTGCGATTTTTTCTATCGAGGGAATTTCACATAATTGCCGTTTCGGTGTGGGGAATGTATAGATATTATCTTCAAGAATAACATATATTTATTACGAGCTTAAAAACTGACAGAATTTTAGGAAAATATGTAATAAATCGGTAGAAATGCGGGAAGCTGGGCCTTCAACACTAGAAATAACCAGTAAGTTAGGATTTCATGGATGAATTGTTTTATCGATTAGCCGTGAAAAGCTTGAACCCTTAATAAAATGACAATGAGTTAAAAAATGATACATTTAAAATCATATACTTTAGTTTGAGTGTTATCAATCAAACTATCTAAATGATAAACGAAACTTAATCACTCCTGGAATTCAATAAATTCTAACGAAAAAATAGATATCTTATAAAAAAAGTAATGTTAAGATAACTTGCTAGCGACGCGACGATTGCGGAAATGCGATACTGAAATATGTCAGTTATCAAGAGAGAAAAAATGCACATTAAAAAAACTGTACCCAGTATTAACATAATACTAGCTAAGTAAATTTGCACAGCTTTCTCTGTCTGGAATTTTTATAATATTCTATTCTTATTATAGGATTCTATAATTTTAAATTGTCATTTTGTGATACTCGGGCGAAACCGAGTAGAACATCGATAGATAACGCTTTGATAAAAAAATACGAACATATTTAATGTATCTACTCGCAGTCAGTGGCTAGCATAGAGTTATCAATCAGGGCAGGTAGTAGCAAAAATAGCGAATTAATTGACATTAAAAAAAACTTACCAGATACTTCCTCACCTTCACAAACCTACTTACTAAGTTTTCGCTACGAAAGGCTAAGCTACTGGCTTTAGCCATTGGGTTTACAGCCGCATCAAATGACCGCGTAATTTAGGCACACTACATGCCATGACTGAATAAAATTTATAAATTACAATGGAAGCCAACATAAAATGAAAATCGTTTTGTTAGTAATGTTGTACTAATCAATAGAGATTAGTTGGTGACCATTTAATAAAGCCGATAGGAACTGGTTCCAAAAATAGCCGGTTTCTCGGATCCAGCGACAGCTAGTCAACCGGACAAAGTAACCGCGACAGGCAATGACGTCATATATAATATATAGGCGTGGGAGAAGTCACAACGTGGTATTATTATTTACAACGGCCAGTTACAATAATAATCATATCATCAATCTCTCCATACCCGGAGAAATTCACGAAATTACAAAAACATTAAAACTTATACCTGCCAGCCGGCGTTCCTCACGCTAGCTGATAACGTAGTTGGCGTCATCTTTTGGCATAATTGGCTACTTGCTTGAATTCTGTTCCAATACGAAAGTAGCTTTTTAACAAACTTCAAGTACGTGCGTCAGAGATGTATTCGAAATCGGGTTCTTAAATTTCAACCGTACAGACGCAAGGCTATTAATAACGTCCGATACCAACAGATGGCATTATTTGCTACATTTGCGATGTGTACCGAAAGGCACGGCCTTTTTCGACACTAATACAGATGAGTCTTCCCTTGAAAGTGCATTGCGCACACTGTACATTTTTTGTGTAGAATACAGTCCATATTTGAATAAATCATGTGTGTCATTTTGCAAACTTAGTTCCTGCTTTCGCCACGTTATGAGTACGGCGGTGGAGTGCGCGCGGCGCTGTGATTCGTATCTGGAACTTCGCGCGTATATTTCAGAGTGTAGATTCATTTCTTGCAATCATTTTATAATAATTAATATTATTTATATGTTTTGTGTGAGTAAAGCAGGGAATGCAGTGCGCATGTGTAACGGAATGCATGCCCCTGATCACAGTGTAGGTGGATGTTATAAATTAATCATATTTTATAGATGTATTTTGACGTCAATCGAATAACACGTCATCGCAGTATCGATAATCCTAACATGTTTTTGATTCCGTCTACTCCTAGCATGTTTTGTCAGCCACATTGTAGACGAAACTAAAAATATCAGAATTATATATTATTATCGTAGGTAGTCAGTGCGAAGATTGTTGACATTAGATATAAAATCATGTGATGATGTCATAGGAAATGTTTTGAAAAAAAAACTGGCGGTAACAAAATGTGTGTGATAGTAAAAACAGGTGGAATATCTATTTTTATATCATGAATGACAACAACAAGCTAGGTGCAAAACACAAATACGCACCCAGGTCTAATCCCGTAAATGCTAAGTTCTTCGTCAAACTACAATAATAATTGGGTATAGGTTGAAAATATTGAAAATGGATGAATTCAAATATTTTTGTCAGGCTATCAAGAAATATGTTGACCGGTCAGTGGTTGAGTGGGCATCGCGTTTGGGTCCCATTCGGGCGTCGCGTGTTCGATTCCTCGGCTGGCTGAGTCCTCCATCATGACTCAAGCAACATTTTCGGCTTAACTGTGGTGGTTGTAGGAGATTTTCAAACATTGTTGGGTTATTCGTAACCAGGGAATGCTTGTCTTTCTTTTTAAATAAAAAAAAATGTGACTTGTTATATCAGAGAACAAGGATGCTTACTATATCAGAGAACAGGGATAACCATAGAAAATTTAATCAAACGCTGAAGGACCGAGAACGGACGGGTTGACTGGGGCTATTTGACGGCCCCTGTGGCCGACTCACTATCCGAAGGTCGCGGGTTCGAATCCGGCGTGCACAAATAAATGGTATGTTTGCGGTAGGTTTCAAAGACCACCATTCAGAATTGAAACCTTGCTTTAAATGGCTTTAGCCATGTTTGGTGACTAAATTTGAATATCCAGGTACTTCCCCACCTTCCTCTTCACTATCTCCTTCTCCTCCCGACTATCTTCATAACATTTCCCAATTGGGGATGCCATATTCTCACTGGTTCCAGACGGGAGCAATTGGGACTCTTGTGCGGTACTATTGTAATATTTTTTTTTTGAAATGGCTAATAACGTAAAAAAAACTCATTGGCAACTCTTTTATCTAAAACTCTGTGTTTTTTTTTAAACAATTGAAAAGATATATGTTTCTAAGAACATTGAAATTACAGGCAGAGAAACTGTGCAAATTTCACCAGAGACTTTGCTGAGAGATAAAGATTGTCTGCTTTATATTTAAGATTAATGTTTGATGAGAGAATAAAAAAATATATTTATTATACATCAAGCAGTCTTTTTTTAATTCACAGTAGTAGGTACTGAGTTCTCCTTTGCAAGAACGTAGGCCATGTTTACATTTATAACGTAACGTGGCTCTCTGGTTTGTAAGGAGTTTACTTAGAAGTACAAGTAAACACGCCATAAAAATACAAAAAGGAAAAAACTGGGTAAGCGAAGAAAATCTGCTTGGAAATATTTATTTGTTTATATTTATTTTCATTTTCGTTTAAACACACAGAGCAAATCATTTTTATAAAAAAAATATCACAAAATAATAATAATAAACAGTGAAAAAGAACCAAAAATTAATAATAAATTTAAAATGATAAAAAATATAAAAATAAATATGGATTAAAAAAATGTTGTTAGCTGCACTTTACTTAATTATTTTGACTTTAAATTTAAGGCCCTCATTGAAATATTATTTATTTATTAGTTGTTTCTTACAATTGTGTACATTAATATGATCTATACTGCTCTTCTATTAAAAGCATTTATTTGGGGAAGGGAGAAGAGTGTACATTTGAAAAATTATAACAAATTAATCATGCATGGGTACACGCACAATTTTGTGAAATGAGGAAATAAAAAATTAAGGATATTTTATATGAAGAAAATAAAAAAATACATGTATGCCTACATCGTATATTACATTATTATATATACAATATTTTGCACCAAAAAGCGGTATTTTTGTGTCAAATAGTTGTCTGAAATGCTTTCAGATAATTAAGTCAACTCCATCATGAGCTGTGGAGCTGCGAAATGCCAGAAAAACTGTGGGCAAAAAACAAGACACCATATTTTTTTGTGTTTCAATAACACTGAAGAAAAGATGTTGAAGTGTGTTAATATTTTATTTTCCAAAATATATTTATTTGTCTTGTCAGTATGCGGATAACCTAAAAAATAAAACCTCTAAAATGGTTCCATGCCTACCCTGAATCAAGTCCACTCAACACCTCTTAGATAAAAGTTTTTTAATAGTTTTTTAGACTATTTTTACGAATATAATATCATTGTTAGGCAAAAATATTGTAGGGCATATACTTCCTGAACAAATTATGCATGACAACAAAAGAATGCAGACATATCACCAAAATTAATTATCTAGATACAGTTGGAGGATTTTATAAAGGCTTTATTAGCCTCCCCATTATCGATCGAGTTGTTTTGTAAAGAAATATATTGGCTATGAAAAAAGCTATGGAAAAAAATTAAAAGCTATGGAAAAAATAAAGAAAAATAGCCTAAACATTTATTGATAAATACATTTTTTATAATTTTTTTTAATCACTTTAATGACTTTTCAAATGAGGTGTTGAGTTGATTCTCTACTTATTAATAATATTACTAATTATTCTCTACTTTTTTAAAACTGTTTATATAAAAAGTTTGTATCACAAAATGTTACCAACTGTACCAAAAAAATTGTTAATAAATAAAAAAAAAATAAAAAATTTCATTCCTCTAAAACTGTACTACCAGATACCACACATATATTTTAAATGTTTATACAAGAACGAAGAAAAGATTTTAAAGAACGTTAAGTTCTTATTTTCCATAACATATTTGTTTGTCCGTTAGGTCCCATTGTAATAAGTACATAATCTAAAATATAAGTATTTAACCTACAATAAGATCCCTAAACAATAAATCGTTCTTATATCATTGATATAATTTTCCATTGATGCCATAATCTGCGAAAGTATAAACAAAACATAATACAGAAGAACAAGATAGAGATCACACGACGTAAAGCAACACGTGTAGTTGCACCGGGTAACCGTAAACAACAAACAACATTGTCAACAATACGGTCGGTTGGTGGGAGAAGAGCTGGGGGAGGGGACAGCCGGGCCCCCGACACACCTTCCCACGTGACGTACGCGCACATACGTCAGGGAAATTCACGTCAAACCACAACAACTCCGCGTATCGTTACGTCCCGTACGCAATATTTTCTTGCAGCGTTATTATTGTTTGTTTTTCCAGTTTTCATTAATGTTTTTAACACTATTTTTGTTATCATTTGGTTTTGGTAATTACTTATAACTTTTCAGCAATGACTTAGTACAAGATTAGCACTATTAATATTTGGTTTTCGTCTTTTTTTTACTTTTCGTCAATGCTTTCTGTCTATTATGATTATTTGTTTTTTAGGTAATGATCAATACTTTCTTAAGATAATATAAACATTTACAAATATTTGTTTTTAAGCTCTTATTAAGGCGAAGCTAAAAGTTAAATCACGATTTTAGATTAATCTGTACCAAGAATACAATAATTTACATTATAAAAACAAGCTTTAGATAAATTGAAGCTCTTCCTACCGGTTCCATTGAGTGTAATTTAAATAAAAATGTTAGTTACTAAAAAATCAGAAAATAAGCGCAAACTACTAAAAAATGTATTTTTCATTAGAAATGTATGAAAGCACATAAGAAAAACTTTAAAAAAATACAATTTCATGGCGAAAATTATCTCTGACAGTTTTCATTGATAAATTTTTTTTCATAAAAAATTATTTACAAAATTAAGAAAAATCACTTTGGCCCTCCGTTCATGGAGATACTTACAAACTACGTGATGTGACACAACCACAAGTACCCTGCGGATGAACTACTTTTTAATACTGGTTTCCGTACACGGCGCTACCCGAAATATACTGAACTTGATCATTTTTCACGTGCAGCCGTGGATTTAACACGATGTCAAATGACTTTTTTTCCAACATTAATCTATGCCTTCTCCACTAAATCCTTTCTTGCGTATTCTGGTAATGTATAGTTATATAAGCACGCGTTTTTTTCCACTTCCAGAACAAATCTAACATTATTTTCATGTTCAGACACCATTTCTGTCAAACTTCAAACGAAAGTAGTATACACGAATGCTGCAACGCGTAGCGCGCTACCAGCACCGTCGGTAGCGCGCTACCGACTTCAACCCGACATCCGTCGCGTAGCGCCGTGTACGAACACCAGCAAAATTGTATGGCGGGTACCCACGAGCGGTGCGCGTGCTACGCGCATCAGGCTCGAATAGCTTGTAAGTAGCTCCATGTACGGAGGCGCTTATGCGCTTGAAATCGTGATTTCTAGACTCTGACAAGCAGTTTTAATGCCTATTACATACATTCGGGGCGATATAAGGCGCACTAAGAATACATACATTTTTGACTTGTGGCTACCTCTTAAAGTTTTCTCAAGATTATTATGTTATTTGATTTTGAGTTTTCATCAGTGCTTTTTTAAAACTATTATTATTTTTCTCAATTTGGACTACAGCTGTCTTATTGCTAGTAAATTTATTATTTGACTGTGTTCATTATAATAATATTATGGCGTGTTATCTTGGTGTTATCAAACACTTATCGGATGGATTTTTTCCTTGGATTTCTTAGAAAGGCACGTGGAACTGTTGGCGCTTTAAATTGTTATTGAGAATACAATATTATTTTACGTTTTTTCGGATACAGATATGTACTCCTATATATCTATGCAATTTTGCACCAAATCAACAAATAAATAAATCATTATAAAAGGTGACGATGTATTTATTCATTATATTAGTCCTAGAGAGATGTCGTTACTTCGTAAGTAACGTCATCGTTAAAGAATCTTCTGTCTTTTTCGTTTTTGTACAAGATGTGGGAGAAAGAAAATTTTTCATCGATGACGTACGTAGGACCTCGTGTATGGGACTACTTTAATATCTCTGTAATTAAGTGAAAGAAAATCAATAAAAAAACGATTTATTTACGACCTGAGGTTGTTATCTTAATATATTTGCAATTTTTATGCATTCATAGAATCGCAAGTACGACGTGAATAAAACAATAATTTATTCGTTACAAAATGACATTATTTTTAATAATTTAAAAGTTATAAAGTCGACGGGATGGAAGAAAGATGTTTGTATAAGATTTTCTTGCCACCAAGCTACTTATATTGGTATTGTAATGCATATTTCCTTCAAGATGATATAAAAATCCTAATTTAAAATGGTCTGCACTCTAATAAAAGCAAGCATAAATATATTCGCCAACTAATACAAATATAACTAATACAAACCCCTCGTGTGTGTATTTTCTTGTGCCGAGTAAGACGGTCGAATTATTTTTAGCTCCGATATATTTCTGGCAAAGCGTCAAGTAATTTCACGACTCGCGCTTCAGCTCTTTAAAGTTCCTTTTCAATATCATAATTAGACTGAAAAGTACTCTCGCACTCAGTGCTAGCCGGTTTCGAGCATTCGAGATATTACCACGAAACAGACTATTTTGAATTGACGTTTTTGTTTCATTGATATTTAAAATATAAAACAAAAATAATTTCGCACAAAAGAGAAAAAAAATCATTTCACAAATGTATTTTTTTTACAGTTAATACCGCACAAGAGTCCCAACTGCTCCCGTCTGGAGCCAGTGAGACTATGGCATCCCCAATTGGGATATGTTGTGAGGCTGAATGTAGTGGGGAAGGGAAGGAGATAGGGAAGAGGAAGGTTGGGAAGTACCTGGCTATTCAGATCTGGTCACTAAACACGGCTAAAGCCATTTCAAGCAACGTTTCAATTCTGAATGGTGGTCTTACACCAGGGCGATACTGATAGTATCTTCCACTCTGGAACGTGCCGCAAATATACTATATATTATTTTAAATGAATAAATTGTGAAATAACACAAATTAATCAAATTAAATTTATTTGCGCACGCCGGGTTCGAACCCGCGACCTTCGGATTGTGAGTCGAGAGTATTGCCTCGGGACCACGGAGGCCGTCAAATTATTATAATATTATTAAAATATTTCTGCATCTTCGCGATTGTAGATAATAGACTTGTTTTTAGGCTGTTCTGTCATTTAAAAAATTTAAATTGTTATTTTAAAAAATGTATGATTTCTCCATCGTTTTAATGTGGCTTTAAAACAATTACATATGTTGTTAATTGCAATTTGTTTAAGGATATTCAATTATTATATTGCGATTGTAGATAATAGACTTGTTTTTAGGCTGTTCTGTCATTTAAAATTTTTTAATTGTTATTTAAAAAAATGTATGATTTCTCCATCGTTTTAATGTGGCTTTAAAACAATTACATATGTCGTTAATTGCAATTTGTTTAAGGATATTCAATTATAAGTTACAATTATTAACGGACAAGAGAATAAACTGGCTTTCTAAATTTTTTTTTTTTTGTAGAACTCAAAATATAAAGGCTCTATTTCAAAATCTGTAAGTATTATGTATTTACTTTTATGTAAGCTGAATATGAAAGTCGTCAACAATAAAATATGTAAGTACGTTCATCCCCCGACATACTTTAAAAATTTTTTTTAATGTGAATACCGCACAAGAGTCCCAACTGCTCCCGTCTGGATCCAGTGAGACTATGGCATCCTCAATTGGGGTATGTTGTGATTCTGAAGGTAGTGGGGGGGGGAGGAGATGGGGAAGAGGAAGAGGAAGGTGGGAAGTACCTGGCTATTCAGATCTGGTCACCAAACACGGCTAAAGCCATTTCAAGCAACGTTTCAATTCTGAATGGTGGTCTTACACCAGGACGGTACTGAGAGTATCTTCCACTCTGGAACATGCCGCAAATACACTATATATTATTTAAATGAATAAATTGCGAAATAATACAAATTAATCAAATAAAATTTATTAGCCACGACGGGATTCGATCCCGCGACCTTCGGAATGCGAGTCAAGAGCCTTACCGCTGGACTTCGCCGGCCGTCAAAATACGTAGTCGGTATTATATACAATACGTAGTCGGTTTAGGGGAAATACGGTTTACCTACTTACACAAAATATAACACAAGTTTACCGAAAGGGTGTGCAGAGAGGATGCAATGCAGAAAAACAAAAGTATAAAACATTATTTTTTTTCAAATGTATCAACGATAAAATATACTGTACATATCAGCTGTGTAAGTACAAAAAATCGATACTGCAAATAAATTCGTTTACCAACTTATACAAACCCATACCAACTTATTATTAAAGGTATTTTGAAATCGATTTTAAGTTTTTAATTGGTAAATAATGCACAAATAATCATAATTTTTAATTAATTATAATTTCGAGGAGCCAACTGTCAGAGATTAACTTTCGGGGCACCATTATTCTTGGGTCACAAGTCACATCGTTACCTGCATAATCCGTAATAGAATAAACCAACCGTAGGACTAACTATGCATACACCTTCAATTTATATATGTGTGTACATATATGTATGTGTATGTGAATGTGTATGCGTATATATATTTATATGCATGTGTGCAGGTACATGTATTTATATGGATGTGTATGTATGTGTATGTTTATATATATATATTTTTTTTTTATATTCCTCTAATATATTTAAATACTTTTTTTTTCTCTTCTAAATAACCAATGTACAATAACTATTAAAATTTGAAAAAAAATAAAATACATATAAAACTTTCTATTACAACACATAAATACTTGTCATACATAAACATAAACAAACACGTAAACACCTCAGCACAGGTTTTCCTAGTTAGGTGTTCACGAAACATACAACAATACCTATCCACAGTTTCACCTTCACAAACCTACCTTACACCCAACATAATAAAATTACAAAATATATTATGTAAAAATGTTTTCAAAATTGATCTTTAGGTAAATACTGTAATACATAGAAATAAATAAATAAAAAAATAAAAAATAATTTACCTAAATCTAAAAGCATTATTCAATTTTTGAGCTTAAATCTGCGTAGCAGAAATTTGCAGTAGGATTGTTGTTTTCTGGAGATGTTTGAAGCAAATTTCAACGTAATACGACAACCTAGACAAAAACTACGTTATGCCAATTCTCTATTATCAATGACGTAAATAGTGTACACGGGATACTGTGATCCAACATCGTAGTCTGTCTGATTTGAACGTCAAAATTATTGTACAGGTGTAAATTGTGTTTCTGCGGTTTCGAATAAATCAACAATGTCTGAGTGTTCACTATAAAGACTATAAATATGTAGGTACAAATCTATCTGAACTGGTAGATGTGTTGCAGCAGTGTATGGACGAGCGATGTATATGTGACAAATATTGACCAATGTTTTAGAATTGAAATAATTCTCCAGTGATTTTCCATTTGCAGAATAATTAATATTATTATTTTAGTGACGTCGATGTCACGCCGCGTCGTGTCGAGACACAATATATTATCAAAGACTGGTGATTGCAGAATACATTAATGATTATTTCAATATGCTTTGGTTATGTTGTTATTATTTTTACTATATGCAATGTTTAGGATGACGATCATTTTTTTGCTATTTGGTCGGGGCTTTGCTATTTTGCTATAGGCTCCCGACTCGTGATCCGAAGGTAGCGAATGCCAACGTGAGCAAATAAATTGTATTTGATTAATTTGTGTTATTTCACAATTTTTTTTTTTACATGAGCTCCACACAGGAGGCCCTGAGGAAAATAATTTCCCTCAGGGCCTATGTCATCTTTGGGGATGCTGTGTGGAGGGTTTTTTGAAGGAAAAGGGGAGAGGAGGTTCTGGGAAGGAAAGGGGTAAGGGGTGGGTAGGAATCTGGGGTTCAGTGTGTCCTGGTCATCCGCATTCAAGACCTAGACAAACCTCACCCCACGAACCCGAGCACCCGTGCTAAATCACCAAACGTAGCGAACCACTTGGGGTGACCTAGGGCAGAGGTGTTGGTTATCCAATAAAGGTTCCCGGGGTGGCGGTACCCATTCCCGCCTCCCAAATTGTATTGATGTAAAAATTGTAAAATAGATTTGAATAGTCAGGTACTTCCCCACCTTCCTCTTCTCTACCTCCTTCCTGTCCCCACTTACCTTCAGCCTCACAATATACCCCGATTGCGGATGCCCCAGTCGCACTGTCTTCAGACGGGAGCAGATGGGACTCTTGTGAGGTATTCACATAAAAAAATGTATTATTATCTAGGTAAATATTCAAACGATTAGGAAATAAAAACAATTTTCTAGTCAGCTTATTCGATTTATTTTACGATCGTAAAAAAATGTCAACATTTTGTACAAACACATTTTTTTTATTAAAAACGTACTCCTCGTGCTTGGATTGTCATAATGATTAACGATTATGACTGGAAATTGATGAAATCGCATCATATTATTGTAATTACATTAAATTTATCCTTCATTTTGCAAAGTGGAATACTTGCAGAATGTGCAATTGAAAATGACAGTGGTTATAGGTGGAATGCGGTTGGACGAGAGAGTTGCTTTAATACAAATTAACATAAATTTATAAGCAAATTGAAGCAAACACAAGTAAATTTTCGTAAAAGTTTATCGTGGTACATTATAAAACATATTTTACTTTAATGTTAGTTAGTTTTGGAAGTAATTTTGTGTTTCAGGGCAGTTTAATCAAATAAAAACAAAAAACATAAAAAAATAACAATAATAACACTAACAAATGTTGAGCGTGTTCACACACAGCTATAAAAGTTGTAGGTGTCCATTGTTAATATATGGCGAGCGATATGCTGAAATAGGCCAAGCTACATATTTTATAGCTGTGTGTGAACACGCTCTTAACATTTGTGTGTGTTATTATAGTTATTTTTTTGATGTGTTTTGTTTTTATTTGGACACCTACATCTTTTATAGTAGTGTGTGAACACGCTCTAATGTGAGTTAAAACATCACCAGGAAATGGTCTGAGTAGAGACCTTAAAAATTTCGCAATTGGAATCGTGAATTAACTATTCAGAATCGAAACGTTATTTGAAATGGCGTTAGCTTTGTTTGCTGACCAGATCTGAATAGTCAGATTCCTCTTCCTGATCTATTTCACCTCGGTTCTTTCTCCTTATAACATAAACCAATTGGGGACGCCATAGTTCCCTGGAGCATTTAGAATTCACAGAAGCCAAACGGTGTGGTTTAACATCTTCTCTCCCGAATTTATCGGGCCCGTTGTCACTGTATTTGTGTGGGTGGTTAGAATAAGGTTCCCTTTTGTGCAAGTATTGGTGTAGCCGAGGAATGCAACAGGCGGTACGGGCGCACGCGCAGAACCCAATTTGGGTGGCAACAGGTGGAAAGCTGCCAAAAGTTCGGGAGATAAATGCCGCTCTAGGGGACGATGGATTTTCCGAACAAAACTACGCGGGGCTCGACTTGATCTCAGGAATCGCAGCCTTTTAAAGAGGTGCCATTGAGACGGTAAACCCCGCTCAGTAAAGCGAGCAAAAATGTCTTATTCTATTCTGCTAATGAAACACTGAAAACTTGAGAAATGATTAGAGATTCCACCGGCAAAAAGTATTATCTTGATTGATTTTTGGGGAAATATGTCGTTTTGCGCTTTCTTTTCCTTTAGCCAACCTTGACGTTGGAAGTAGATTTACGGGTTAATCTCGCAACTGAAGTTGTTACAAATGACTGATTTTAGTCTGTATCATAAGCTTTTTGGCAAAACAAGCATCAAGATTTTTAAGTGCACGTTAAAAACAATATATTATTTTTTATAAGGATTAACATTTTTAAAGACTGAATTTAGTTTTTACAGTGATTAAACATGAATATAATATAATGCAGGTCACTTTTTTGTTGACAACAGGAAATGTTGACAAATTTGTCTTTGAATAATATTTAGAAAAAAAGTAGTTTTATTTGGTTTTAACTCCCTGAGTCAGCGTGTAAAGAGTTTGTTGCAGCATAACAAAATGTTATTGAAATGTAATTATTACACCGTCATCCCTTAACTTTACGCGATATAAGAGCATCTTTTGTGCTCTTTCCTTCCACAACAAAGGGTGTAAAAAACCCTCCTACATTCCTAAACATGGCCTGGAATAGATATGATAAAAAGCACTAAAAATGCCTTCCGAGTAGATTTCTATGATGATGAAATACAGTTCTGCGTGTATTATATTATTAATTTAAGACGAAGCCATACGAAATAATGCAGAATCATACAAAACCATGTATTTTTGTTTTGAAAATTTAATCACTTAGAAGTATTATAGATGCTTCAATTAAATACTGAGTGTAGAACATATCTTTGTCCTTAAAAAAATCGGTCATTTTTTTTTAATAAAGTATTATGTCCATAAAAAAACACTTTCAAGTTCAAACTCTCCTACTTATAAACCCCCTTTCGGATGTGGTTTTATTGTTTAATGTAGCAAATTCTGCTTCTTTTATGATAATCGCAAAAAAAATTATATTTACGCCCGATATTCACAAAATAAAATATGCATTTTCGCGTTGTTATTTCACAATACGGCCGATAGTCGACGAATTTGGATTTTCAAAGTGAACCTTTTGCAGTCCACCCAAAGACTGCTAAGTTGCCGCCACACCCATTTTGCATCAGTTCACACCCGGACGGAGCGGGGAATAGACGTATAGGCTCCGCGTCGCTTGGTTTCGTGATATCAATTTTTAATTTCCTTGTTATTACAATAAAAAATGCGTAAAAAAGAAGTCAAAGTTTTTTACAGGCCTTTACGAAATCAACCAAAAGTTTTCAAAAGCTTTTTCTCAAGTATTTTTAAACTCCTCCCATAAAGGGGCGTGAATTCCGATTTTGATTTTTTCCTGGACTATTGGATCACCTTAAGCTAATAATGGTCAGACTCTTGGATCCCGAACACGCCCACGTCGCATTTCTTATGCTCTTTATTATACGGATATTTCCATTCAGCGCCTCAGCAACGGGACGACTGGCTAGTGGCTACATCCGTTTAAACTTTCATTGGATTTTTTTACTTGCAAAGTACATTCTAATGACGATTAATTCAAATCGGCCAACATCGCAGAATACCGCCGTAGGTAGGTACGAGTAGGTCCAATCTTGTTTGCAAGCGAAAGTAATGAATTCAATTCGTAAACCGGATTCCATAAAATGCCACGTCAGGTGTCGAGTACCTTCTTAACATGGCGATCTTTTAGAATTGGATTGAATAAAATCATGTCACCAAGATACTGAATTGATTTTTTTGGTTTAATTCAAAAAGGGAAATAAATTAATGAAAATGAAACGGCATTCACAACTCCTTCCAGAAAAATTGGTTAAGCGCAATAAATTAGTCTAAGGATTAATTTTCGTCTACTCTGATTAAGTCACTTGAAGAAAATCCAGAAGAAATAAGTAAAATTTGATAGTAAAATGGCTTAATTTTCAAGTATTTGCAAAAAATGGGCGTAAGTATATTTTTATAACCATTTTATCTCATTTTTTCGACCACGTGAATCTGAAAAATTTGGCGTATGCGTGTTAGTATAATTTCAGGCAATGTGTGAAGTGCAGAACTAAGATATCTCAATATCTTTACGAGGGTATTATTAAAAAGTTTTTGGGTAGGTTAGGTACCTAGATTAAGGCACTCGTTATCATTTTTATGATTATTTACTGAATTTTCTAGAACCTGTTGAAGCCTACCACCGGTACCACCCAACTTTCATTGCGAAATATTGTTTACAACAAATTTAAACCTATTTATTTTGAGCGCTCGGTCAGACGGATAAAAAATAACCTACTTTGTAACAATGAAATGGTATAAACAAGTCCCAATTCGCTTCCCTCTCGAATTGTGCTGTCAATATCTTCACAATTTATCGATGGTCAAAAATAATATTACAGAGAAAATCATCCAAGGTACTATATTATATAATAAAATAAAATATAAAACTATAAAACTATATAACAAAATATTATATATGCTAAACTGTATCAATTTATCTAATTATGTAAATATTATTTAGTTGAGATCATGGCGATGTTATCATTCAGAGAATTTCCCTGACCCATTGAAACTAGAGCTTATCAGGCATTATTTACGTTTTCCTAGAACTATTGCACTCAATTGCTTCTACATATTTGGAAAATTTCATGATATCCATAATAGTAATCTTGAATTTCTTGTCGACTCATTGGTATTTTTTATTGTCAAGTAGCTTGATTGGTTGGGCTAATGCATCGTAAAAATTCTGTAGCATAGGTTTTTGAAGAATATTTCTTACTTTGAGGAAAATGTAATGAAGTTTACGAATTCTTTCAATATTTAATGCAATATTTTCTGTCTATTTAATGGGTCTATTATTATGCCTAAATATTTTATATAATTCGTAGGTGTAAATGTCTTGAAATAATTTTTGTCGGAGTTTTAGGATATATGATAATTCTCATCCAACCATTGTTTCAAATTCTTTATTTCTACATTTGCGCATCAATAGGCTTCTTCGACATGCTCAATTAATTAATTAATATTAGATCTACAGTAGGTACCTAAATATAAAAATAAAAAAAATTGTTTTGATGCATTGTTTGACGTATTATCACAAAAGTGGCATTGTTGTACTTAATACTTATCACATGACCTATATCACAGATAGTTATTTATCTGAAAAAAAAAACAACGATATAGTTAATACTTTATTGAACGGTACTTAGTTCTTCCTATATCATTACTTATTTGACGTTAAAGAATCTGAAAGCGATAAAAGTACAATAAAAAGAAGAGCGAAATAAGTTAAAATAAAAAAAGTCACTTGAGACGGTACCAATTTCAATTAAGGCAATTGAAACTTAAACAAGATTAATTAATGTAGGTACTTAGTATTATGTTTATACATTCACCGAATAAAAAATAAGTGTGCTCTAAGGTTATTAATATCAGCAGTAGATAGGTAAATATTTCAACAATATAAATGATAATTATATCAAAACACTAGTTAAATTCATTTTCAAAACGTGCAAAATTAGAGCTTTGCATTTAATTCCTTAATAGCATAGCGTAGAATATAACAACAACGTATTCCTTAATTATCTAAAAATCTATCTTATCATTTGAACATAAGACCCTTATGACATTGTTTTATCGTGAAATCTCTAATGATTATCTTTTTCTTAACGAACAATCGTTAAGCTCGCATAGATAAGCAGAGGTAATTAATAAACCTGTTGAAAATGGGATAAATCTCTTAATCCCCCAACACGCTGGCGATGTTAACATCTAGAAAGTAGCACTTGCTCATCTGGGGAAATTAATTAACGAGTGTTAATTATCGAGATTGTACCTTCTCGATCTCGAGCCCAATGGAGCACGAGATTAAATCGAGCATGCCTCCGCTCGGGTTTATATTTCACTTGTTGCGTGCAGTAATTAAGATAATTAAGGATTTTTACTTTTGATAATAATTCATTATTTGCGTGTTATGGAAATGTAAAATGGTGTAAAGGCGACTGTATGGGTTAATCACCGTTGAAATGGACATGGACATGCTTAGTAAAATTATCTACTTTGTTGAGTACTTTCAGACTTTTGAATGAATACCATAGAATGTTTTATTTTTACCATCAATTAAAGTTGATATGGAATAGCTTGTTTTTATTTGAAAATAACTAATTAGCACCATCACGCGGTCCAAGATCGATAAGACTTATTCTAATTGGCGATGATTCATGATTCGTGGAATGTGCATTGATCAATAGAAACAATGTTTATACTGATCTATTGCCTCGTATTCATTATATATCTTAGAGTGGGGTCGAAATTACATAAGCGTGAATTTCAAGTACCAATATTAAGTGCGTTAATGTGCAACAAAAACACCGTCGGTGGCAGTACAAATCCTTGTGGTACCCCTGCATTGATTTGGTGAGGAGAAGAGGCTATCTTGCATTTCATCAATCTTTCCTGGATTATCAATTGGATGATCTTGTTTGCACCGTTGTTCCACAAAATCTGAACCAAGATATTGGAGTTTAATTATTTTTTTATGCTTATTCGTAATAAAGTAACCCAGGATTTTTGTGGATATTTCGAAAGCTGTAATAATTATTTTATCCCACTTTTCTACGCTTTGTTTAGTATGTAGGTCGCCATACAACACGTATAATAGAGTTTTATTTAGTTTTAGGTCACGCCTATAACTTTTTAAAAACATGAATTAATTGACAACATATTTCAGCGGAAAATGGTCTAATCCGGGAAACACGAGAAGGCTGTTTTATCACGCTATTCCTTTAGGCGTAGGTCCCGGAGAATAGTGGAAAATCCAACAAAAATATCAAGTCAAGTCATCTCGAAAGATATTAAAATTGATTTAATAATAATTGCCTTGATAATGTTTGCCTTGAATTATGTGGATGCAAAAACAGTACATATATGTTTATCTGAAGCTACAAAACTCCTGAACGGTGAACTCTGAAGTCATAAATTTTCACAGTAATATCTATCTAGGATTTCTAAGGCAACGAAACAATTCTCAACGTTTAATGTTAATTCCTTCCTGAGCTATGGCGCTTTGAATTAAACATTTGACTGTCAAATAAGAAAAGGTCATGTATTTAGTTCTATATTATTCGTGAAATTTTACATGGTCCTACCTCTGAATGAGAGCTCATTTGTAACTTAGGGGCCATCCATAAATTACACCTTAAGGGGGGGGAGGGAGTAGAGAAGTGTGACATTGTGTGACAAGGGGTATGGGGGGGTCACCAGCTCTGTGACGTCACACGTAAAAATCTGAAATATTTGATTTGATGTTGATTTTATGAAAAAATATTTTTAATAAAAAAATGAATTTAAACTACTGTTTTGATTATTTTTAGATGTAAAATTGCAAAATACGTAACGTCACACTAGGTGGAGGGTGTCTCACAATTGTGATGATGTGTGACAGGGCCGGGGGGGGGTCCCATGTGACGTAATTTTTGGGTGGCCCCTTATCTGTGACACGCATCGATCAAACCATCTTTGTTACGGGGTTTATACTAAATAAGACTTTTGATTTTAGGGCCTAATCTCGTTAGATGATGATCGATATTCAAATTCTGATCAATAAATTCCACCTTTGAATGACCGATTTTCGTCGCTGTGAGATAACGTGTCGCCCTTCACGCGGCTGCGGACATGCGCGCGCATCCGTAACGCCGCGTCTCGTCACCTTGCGCACACTGCCATGCGCATAGGACCCTGGACCGCGCGAAGACGCCAAGGGCCCCTAAATCATGCCACGTGATGGTCATTATTCCACGTGCCCTTCGAAATGTTAATCTTACTTCCTGAGGTGATGGCCGATGCTAAAGGCCTGGGAGCTCTGCCTTAGACGGATATAAATATGTAGATACATATTTTCAGCTAAGAGTTATTGAGAATTTCTCGTTCATTTTACACATTTATACTTCAAAACTTGGCTACTTTGGTTAATGTAACAGCTTCATTAAATCATGAACTGTTGATTATAATTTTGAAATCAAATCATTTTATTCGGGCAATACAGCTGAGTAAACCAGATATTATGATAACTGGTCTTCGTAAAATTATTAAAAATGAAAGAAAAAACTAATTATTTGACTACCTTTGATCAAGGGCGTGTCTAAGGGTGAGTTTTAGGGGGTTGAAACCCTCAGTAAAGCAGTACCTACTCATAGATTAAATTCCTGGAAAATACAATAATATTATTTGGAATTATTTCTGCAGTTTGTCCATCATTTGAGCAATATGATTGTAAATTATAAGTTGCGGTAAGTAGAGGTCCCAAAAAACTTAATAAAAAATGTAATTAATATTTGTATCATTTTTTGAAAATTACCCCGACGACGCTTTTCGATATTTACTACCAGCTGAAGATAGATGAATAGATTTAGACACTGAAATACGCGATAATTACCAAAAACAACACTCCATTTCAACTTTAACAGGAAATGGATAATAATGCGTGTAAATAGCAAAAATCCATTATAAAATATTTTGAGCTTTTCGTTCATTTTTTTCGCCATTTCTGTTATTTAGCAGTACTTATCGTCAAACGTTACTGATAGTAGATATTTTCTAGCAATATTCAAGATGGTCTCAAACTACAAATAAAATTATTCGTGCATATCAAGTTTCAACGACATTGCAATTTTAATGCATTTTCCATACACGGTTATTTAATAATTTTTTTTCTTACATTAATTTAGTTAAAGCAAAGTACTGTTTTTGATAATTTGCTTAGAGTATCCCCTTCACAACCTTCACCCCTCCCCTAATGTCAATGCTATAGCTACGCCCTTGCCTTTCAACATCCTCTAATTTTCGTCAAACAATGTCTAAAAATACAACGTACAACTACAAACCTGTTAAGAGAGTTGAGTTAGCTAAGAGCTTTCCAGTTTTGCACATAGAGGGCAGTGCTAAGAGCTTGCCCGAAAGTCCGCAAGATGGCGGCTAGATTAAGAGGTTAGGGCTCTAGAGGGACGGGGCCGGGGTGCAGGAGCTTCCACGCCACGAAACACATCTCATTTATCCAGCTTGCAGTAAGGCCGACTATTAAAGTATTAAATGAATCCCAGATTAACACAAAAAACTCCATTCTTTCCCAAGAAGTAATCTCCTTCCAAAACGAGTTAGAGAACTGTTTGTGTGAACACAACAAAACCCTAATTAGATGTTTCTATCAATGTAAAAAAAACATCGTCGTAAATATGAACACTATAGAATTAGACTTTAAATTTCCATAGCTGTCGATAGAATGACGTCGTGAGATGAAATAGTTGCGTTCACCTAAATATTCCAAATAAAAAATTGTGCAAATCTCATGACGCCATTGCTCAACGTAATAGTGTTTGAAAAAACGAATGAAAAATATCATAAATTCATTTTTAATGTACGTCTATAAAATTTTCGCCGGATGTTTGCTTTTAAGGTTGCATTGATTTGACGCTGACAAAATATTAATAATAATGTCACGGGCATTTAAAAACCATTGGCAGTAAATTAAAACAGCATGTTTTAATGCGGTGACATTTGTTTCGTGGACCCGCTGCAAACCGTAACTATCAGCATTCCGTAGTCAGGGGTTTTGTGTTTTCTAAAACGGTTGACGATGCTGGATTCCAGTTATAGAAACATTTACAAATGATGCAATACATCGCTAGATTGCGTATATTGCTTTAGGTGTCGGAACTCTAAGCAAAAAAGGACGAAAGCCGGTCTAATTGATAGCAAAAACGCAGATATAAGTCGAATATTTAGCCATGTGACCTTCGATGAAGGCCTGGTTGTTTGATTGGTAGTAAAGTGGTATAGCCAAAACGATGAGATCGTCGGCCTAAATGTATGGAGCAATAATTATTGTTCCTCTCAGATTTCACTAAACATCGCCAAAGTTATTTGAAATAAGTGTCAAATCAAAATTTACACTGAAGGGCGGGTTTTGGTATCGCCGCCCCGGGAACCATTTTTTGGATATCCAATATCCCTACCATAGATCACTCCAAGTAGTTCGCTACGTTCGGTGACTTAGGGGTGCCCGGGTTCATGGGGTCTTGTCTTGGTCTTGGCGGCGGATGCGTTTGCCCACCTACTGACCAGCCGGACTCTCCCGACCCATCGCCTCACACCGTGACGGGAGGCATAGATTGATACGTCCGTCCCTCTTGGAAACATTGCCCTCCAGATTCCTACCCACCCCTCATACCTCTTTTCTTCCGAGAACTTCCTCTCCTGCCAATCCCTTAAAAGACCCCCCCACGCAGCATCCCCAAATATGACATAGGCCCCGAGGGAAATTGTATTCCTCAGGGCTTCCTGTGTGAAACTAATGCAAAAAACTGAATGCTGTTATTTTACAAGGGCAATAGAGACACCTTACCCGTCCACTAGGTAGGACATACTCTAATTGAATGTATATATTGTAGAAAACGTGTTGCGTGGGTTAACCTGATTTAATAAGGAAATAATAAGATTCAATGTGGTTTGTTTACAAACAAGTAGTGCACGTCATGTATGATAAATTTTATTATTATGTGTAATGATAATGGAGTTACCAAGAAAATTATACCAGAAAATGATAATCTGTTGTGATTTTCTAATAAAAAGGAAAGCTAGACCTTGTAAGACTTAAAGATGTATTTTAAAAATCGTTGTTCACAAATAGAATACCGAGACTTGTAGGGTAGAATCTATGCCCAAAATATGTACATATATTATGATGTGTGGTGCGAAATCGAGCAGGTATATAAATAGCAAGAAATAGAATAATAACAGCAATAGTTTACTAACTTGTTTACTAAAATACAAATATCTTCACGTAGAACTTTTAAAAGAGGTGCATTTTCAAAACTATATAAAGTTTTAAAAACCCTTACGATACTCACGTTTGTACTTATAATTCTGTTATGTTTTGATTTATATGTACAACCTGGCTTTTTTACGGATCCCAATGTATTGATATTTTTATGTTTTGTATAAATTTTAGTTTTATACAATCTTTTGTTTTATATAATTTTTGGTTTCATATTCCTATATTATAAATTTTATTATTTCAATTTTTTTTATTTTGCTGTTTTCATTTAAAGTTGGTTTTATTTTGGCTATACAAACATGTACAAACTAAAAAAATAAAAAAAAAACTGTCGATTTCCAGAAAATAAATAAATAAGATAC
Source organism: Glyphotaelius pellucidus (assembly GCA_936435175.1). Lineage (NCBI taxonomy): Eukaryota > Metazoa > Arthropoda > Insecta > Trichoptera > Limnephilidae > Glyphotaelius > Glyphotaelius pellucidus. The sequence goes on along the minus strand of OW386545.1, from coordinate 12,586,957 downwards.
CATAATAATAATAATAATGGGATATTTTGAATGCGCCGTTTCTGTGAGAATGTCCTCAAGGGCGCTGAACAAATATTATTTTGCTAAGATTTATATAATTATTTTCAAACAGATACACAAACATACTTACATTAAAATTATTATCAATATTTATTAACATTTTTACACATTTATTACAATTTCGCGAACTGATACAATTTCAGGCTTTTTTATTAAGTATAGCAGTCGATCGACGCATTTGCGCACTAGTTCATGAAATAGCCTATTCTATAAATGACTTTAGGTAGATACTAACTGGCTGTCTTAGCTATGTAAATTAGGTTAGCAAGTGCACCATTTGTGGATATGATTTTCTGGAGATGAGTTTTAAGCTTCGCTCTGAATTCTGTCTTTCGAGTCTTTAAAAACATTCTTAAGTCGCCGCTATCCGAATTTCTACCGATTTCTTGCATATCTCCCTTTAACATTTGAAGTTTTTAAGTTCTTAAAAAAATATATGTTATTTTTGAAGATAAGAGCTATACAAAGCCCACGCCGAAACGCAAATTATATGAATTTCCCTCGATAGAAAAAAATCGCAAAGTATGCTCAGAAATTTTTTATTTTCAAGCCTGTCCCTATTATTTAACAAGTTATATGTATGAAAAAAATTACAGTGTTTCTTTAAACGTTGTTTTAGACAACCCTCACGAGATTTTTGCTCTTTTCAAAACGAGTCGTGTTTTATTAAACATTTTCACAATTTCGCTTCACTTTTATCGTTTGAAATATTAGCGCGCTCTCTCCAACATTCGTAATTACATATCTCTCCATCTTCTTCTTTTCGTGCTAGGATACGGGGCCTTAAACCGTGAGGCATTTTTCCCAGGTTTAGGTCCCAAACTAAGCATCTGGTGTGCGCTTTGCAACCTTCCTTTAGCTGACGACGTCGCTGATCTAAGTTTGAATAAGTTGTAACGCTGAATGAAAAAAGTGGAAAAGTCATAATATCAGTAGAAAACAAGTATCATTGTTTACGTGATGAGTGCGAGTAGAAAAGCGTGAGAATCTTCAAAGGAAACAATAAACTTGACTCGCATTGTTGGTAAACAACTTTTGTTAAAGTGCCAGTCGACTAAATGATATAATAGTAATAATAATTGCTGGCGTCAGAGCGTATCGTAGGAACAACGTTCACTACCAACGTAGCGTAGCAAATAGTGGGGATGTTCAGGCTTAGTTCAGCGGTCGACAACGTTTTGAATATAATTATTACAAAGAATACACTTTTAAACCAGCTATTAAAATATCATAGTCATCTGGATAACCAGCGACCGGATAATTGGAGTTCTACATCAGTCCTATGGCAGTCATCCCATGTGAAGCCTATGTTTCGCTTTTTTCCGGAATTTTTTTGGCAAACTAAATGAACATACAACTGCGAACTTTTCACCAAATTTTTATTCATATTTTGAGTACTCTACAATTTTTCAGCCTAAATTGTCGCACATTGCTGAGTACACGGCAACTAAGCAACTCATTTTCAAAACGGTATCGGGCTGAAAAAATTGTAGTGAAAAGTGCGCTCAAAATATTAATAAATAAATATGTGGTGAAAAGTTTGAAGTTGTAAGTTTATTTAGTTCGCCAAAAATTTTTCCAAAATAGCGAAAAAAGAGCTTTTCACTGCTATATTATAGTTAAAATAAAATAAAATTGATAGCAAGACAGAGTCGTATGGAGGAACCTTGTCGATGCAATGGGTCCCCGACCCGAATAGGATAAGGGGAAGAAGAAGAAGCATTGAAGATTGGAAATGCGAACTGAAACAAACCAATTGAACAAACCTTCAAGAGCTTCATTAAAAAAAACTCTATTGAAACCATTTAAATACTTAACCATTCAAAATCACAAAAAGTAGCATTGACAAATAATAAACAGGCGTCTTATTAAAATGACATTAGCAACATATACGATATGATTAAAAACCTCCCTCATCAACTCTTTATTTAAATACAGAATTATTTAGTTTAAAGCCACTGTTGATTTACGATTTAACTAAAGTTTCAGTTGTTTCACCAGTACAGCACTAAAATGTATACAAAAGGTTAAGTTATGTTAGATAAAAATAGGTTGTCATAAAAATATTTGAACTCAACTAAGCAATCAGGATGGGAGTACGCTGAGACATCGGTCGCGCAGCATGTTCAGCGCAGTTGTGGAATGTATGAGAAACATGCACGTCTCAGCGTATGTCGCTCCATACACTTCCATACAACACAAAAACCAAAACTATCTTGCGCTGAACGTGCTGGGCGACCGATGTCTCAGCGTACGCCCATCCTCAATGCTCTCCACAAATGAACAGAAAAAAATGTTAAAAAAGTAACAACGAAATTTATCGGTTGAGCCCTCCTGTCTAAAATCGTTCGCTACGGAATGGAAGAATGACAAGGCCAACAGTACGCCACTACCTACAACAAGCTACAAGCGTTACGTCACACCAAAAGCCGACAGCCGAAGAGCTGATAGCCAAAAAGCATGCAGCGCCACATTCAAACACAAAAAACTAAAAAAACGTCTTTGACAAATTGTAAATCACGATCCTCTTCCTCGAAGGCAATTCACGGACATTCCATAAATTAAGAACGATTCGAGGTTGAAATTATCCAGAATTCTGTTAAAGGTAGGTACGTGAAATAATAATTAGTATTCAGCTCGTGGCAACAGGTTCGATTTCCAAGTAAAATGTTAGCTTCTTAATCAATTTATCGTTGGGGCTATTTTAAATTCGACCTAGAAAACTAAGTCTTCGATTCTAGAACAAGTTCTTCATACCGAGAATTTGATAATCAATCAAATACAAATATTTATAATATTACAAAAGATACAACTGGCGGTCGGGAGGTTGGCGGGTACGACGTCCGGATATCGGATGGCAGTCAGGCGGATGTAGTTTGAGTCCCGCATCGCCTACTAACTCACTTTTCAGATCGACTTGAAAAGGTCTATGGCATAAATGTATATCATGTAACTGACTGTCATGACTATATAAGATGAACAGTCTGGAGTCAATAAGACTATGACATTCACAATTGGGATATGTTGGGAGGTTTGAGGGAGTGAGGTTGGGAAGGAGATGGGGGAGGAGAAGGTGGTCACCTTCACCAGGTCTATACTGAGAATATCTACCATTCTGATAGTGTGATAAAATTTTAAATGAACAAAAACATGTATTATCATATGTACAATTGCCCCGGGAACTATTTATTGGATCACCAAAACCTCTGCCAGGTAGGTCAAGGTCACCCCAAGTGGTTCGCTGCGTTTGGTGACTTAGCAGGAGTACCTAGGAGAGAGGATTGTCTGCAGATGCATCTGCCCACCTACTGCGTGGCGGGTCGGATTCGGAGAGACTGATTGAGGGAGATTTTTGACCTCTCCAGACAGACTCACTCAACCCATCATCTTGCACCACGGTGGTAGGGATAGATACATCCAACATTCATACGTCCGTCACTCCTGGACACATTGACTCCAAATTTATACACACCCCTCATGCGTTTTACCTTCCCAGAACTTCCAGAACCTTTCTTTTCCTAAAAAGAAAGGTTCCATCCACACAGAAATTTTTTTTTCCTCAAGGCCTCATGTGTTAAGATATTGCAAAAAAATGTCTTATAATAGCTGAGCAATATTTACATTTCATATGACAATAATAATCGTAGAGCAAAAGGTACAGGATTTTTCATTAAACTTTTCATTACCCACGAGGTTTTCGAGCGTATTTTCATCGTGGAAAATTTCAGAAAAGTAAGATGTGTTAAGAATGTATTTCCAGAACTTTCGTTTCCCTATGCGTGCCAAAATTCCGCACATGTTGTTTAGCACGTAAAACATAAAATGCATCCTAATGTTTTAGTTGACTTTGATAGCACAGGAAAAGAACTAATTAAGAATGCTATTCAAAACTTGCAATATTTAGGGGGTATTTCACTATCCTCCTCTTAGAGATTATTCATGCGATAACACATTTTCGATTAATTAAACAAGATTTATTTATTTAAAAGTCTGAGTTTACTGTTCGCTACTTAAACCTATGAATGTGGCTATATATAGGATAAGTTAGCCGATTTTTCTATCTGTTGCGAGTATATATTTGCTTATTTATTAATATTAGTTATCGTACGGATAAGCTATCAGGAGTATGGTGAAATACCCCCTTAGTTCTAATAATACAGCACGTAAATATATTAAATGGATGATATCTATTATAGAATGCGTGCGTGAAAACTTCAGCCATAATCGTCACCACGACTTGTTCAAGAAAAAATGCTCTAGCACAGCACAGCATGACAACAGGAAAGGTACCATTGAATGAAATATTATATTTAATTATTCTTTGAATAACCTTAAAAATGTTTTGTCCAGGTTTACCTATCTTCTCAATTTTTAATAATATTAAAATAAGAAATCGTTTAGGTACTCTCTAAACTCTAAATGGATGATTAATCTGTCCCACAATTATTATTAAAATGAAAATACATATAATATTATAACATAATACTAGATTATCAATAATTATATTAGATAATATAATTAGATATTATCTAAGTTTCGTCTTGGTGAAAGACCACACTCAGAATCGAAACATTGCTTGAAATAGTTTCAGCTGTTTGGTGACCAGAAAGAGACAGATACTACCACAACTCCCTATTCCCAATTTCCTTCCCCTCTCCATCACAACATATAAAAAAAAAACAAGAGTCCTGCTGTTGAGAGCTTGCTGTACTTTCGCTTTCTTTCAATTTGGGAGATGGTCCGGGTACTGCCGCCCGGGAACCATTTATTGGATAACCAACACCCCTGCCATAGGTCGCCCCCAAGTGGTTAGCTGTGTTCGGTGACTTAGCAGAGGTGCCCGGGTTCATGAAGAGAGGTCTGTCTAGATCTTGGCGACGAATGAGTTTGACGCCTTCTGCACGGTGGGCCCAATCGGGAGACTGATTGAGGAAGACATTTAAACCTCTCCAGTCGGACTCTCCCGACCCATCGCCTAGCTTCGCAATGGAAGGGATGGATTCATACGTTCGTCACTCCTGGATACACTGAACCCCAGTTTCCTACCCACTCCTCGTATATGTTTCCTTCCCAGACCGTCCTCTCCTTCCTTTCCCTAAAAATATCCTCCACACAGCATCCCCAAAGATGACATAGGCCCTGAGGGGAATTATGTTCTCCGGGGCCTCCTTTGTTGAGTTAATTTAAAAAAAATGAAATACTGTGAGTATCGCCCTTGTAATATTAACTGAGGTCAACACTCAGAGTCCAAACCTTCGCCACAATGAGCCTAATTTTATTCATTTCAACACCAATATATCATATTAAATTTGAGGTGGGTTAGGTATTTATTTATTTTTACGAAAACATGTTATTAGTTAAATTATTCATTTTTAAGGTTCTTTCAAAACGAGAAATTTAGCCTCATTGAGTGCGTACATAATAGGCAAATGACCGGAACGACCCACGTGATTTCCTTCTAAAGTGACCTAGGAAGGGTTATAACACTATCATGAGGTCATCGTCAGTGATCTGCAAAAGCCAGAAAAATGCTCAATCATTTATCGGTACATCAAAGCATTTTCTGAAATGGCCGTGTAAAAATTACAAACGGAAGCGTTTACAAAAAAAACTAACCTTGCATAACATATTATACCTTAACCTGTCTTAATAATTTCTGACTGGTATATATATGACTTTGTAAAAGCATATCAGTAGATAAATGTAAATGTTACTAATCACCGGTAGCACATAAGATTTACCAATTTACGAATTTTTAAACTTTTTCAATGAGATTTTCGCAGAAGGTCCCTGGTCCCTTCTGCTCAAATTCAGAAAGCGGATTCCCGTTTTCCATCCCTAGCCAAGGACATGTCCCCTATGGTGATCGGACAATTCAGAACTACAAAACTTCAACACCTGCTTTGAAAATTCATCAGTCTTCAAAAATTTTAATGACTTTTTTTTTACATTAGCTGCACGCAGGAAGCCCTGAGGAAAATATTTTTCCCTCAGGGCCTACGTCATCTTTGGGGATGCTGTGTGGAGGGTGGTTTTAGAGAAAGGAAGGAGAGGAAGTTCTGGGAAGGAAAAAGGTATAAGGGGTGGTTAGGAATCTGGGGGTCAACGTATCTAGAAGTGAGGGATGTATGAATCCATCCATCCAAATGCGCTGCAAGGCGATCGATGCATCGAGAGAAACCGGCTGGAGAGGTCTAGGTTAGGTCCCCCTCAACCAATCTCTCTCGATCCGGCCCGCCGTGCAGTAAGGTGGGCAAAAGCATTGGCCGCTAATACCTAGACAAACCTCACCCCATGAACCCGGACATCCCTGCTAAGTCACCAAACGTATCGAACCACTTGGGGTGCCTATGGCAGGGTTGTTGGTTATCCAATAAATGGTTCCCGGGGCGGGGGTACTTACCCATATCCGCCTCCCAAACAGAATTTTAAAAAGGGTGTTGACGTTGCATGATTCCGATTTGTCATGAAATCCAATCCACCTACTGATCCTCATTATCACCTTAGCATCATGAAACTATGATTGAATGAAAGCGGCATTAATATTTAGAAACGTATAGAACTCATACCCTTAGCTAGGCACAAACCCGAACTAGTGTGATTTTTTCGTATACCTACAGCATTTTTCCACTTCTTACTTACTCTAGTCTATGCCAAATGAGGGGGTTAACTACACTAAGGACATGTCCCTAGCTAAGGATATAAGAACGAGAATCCACCTCGTATAGGCTATGGCATCCCCTATTTAGGGTTTGTTGCGCGGAGGGAAAGGAAACGCAAAAGAGGAAGAATAAAATGTACCTGATTATTCAGATTTTCACCAAAATGCCTAATACCAGTTCAAGCAACGATTCGATTCAAAATAATGCTGGCATTTAAAAAAAAGTCTTTTGGGTTTTTACAATAGCAGACACGCTCGATATTAACGACATGTAGAAAAAAGCAATTAAATCACTGAAACATTGCTTAAATGAGCTGAATTGTCGACATGAAAAGAGAGTTGTCAAGTTGTGTATATTCGAGGTTGGATATATATTTATGGCAGCTACTGTGGCTCGAATTTTTTTAATGCGGTAGTCGTTAATCTGTTGGCATTGAATCGAGCTAATACTGCTACCTCGTGAATTATGTCATTCGGAGTAAGCAAATCACTTCATTTAAATGCCGGGAAATCAGAAGGCTGTGTTGCCACTTGTTACTGTGAAATATTGAATGTTAAATATTTTCCGCGTTTTAAATAATGCAAACAAATCATTATAATATTTAATACGTTTATTTACAGTATACGATACATCGAAGTTAATAAAATTAAGTGGAAAGTCCCCGATTTGCCAGTGTTCTATTCTACTTTACGCTGGATGGGGAGGTTTTTGGAATCTCACATGTGACCTTCCTCTTGATTTGATGGTCAAGTGCGCAAAGTTTTATCAACCTCATAATAAAGCTGTAGATTTGTTTACAAATCAAATCCACGCTGCTCGACCGCCACAAAACCATAAAAAGACAATCAACTTTATATATTAGAAGATAGATAAACAAAACAGTTTATTGGTTACAGTGATGAAACAATTTACAGTGATGAAACAATTTACAGAGATGAAATATATCATGGTGGGTACCTTTGTACTATCTTTCGTTGTAATGTATCATATGCTAAATGTATATTTAATAATTATTATTAATGCAGTTTATTCCTAAGAATATTTAAGAAAATAGCCCAAGTAAATTAATAATTTTAATTTGTAAAGGCAAGTATTGCATTGTACCTACTACCCCTTCATACCAACTGAAAAAAAATTATTATTATAAAGAAAAATTATTTTTAATTCATAAGTTTAATGTATTTTTTCGTGAATTCCAAAAAGTAAAACCACTATTTGTTTCTTATTATTTATTTTTATTACTAATTTATTAGTTATTCTTGCGGCATACGAGTATCTACTTCCCAACCTCCCCTTTCTCCGCTTCCTTCAGCCTCACAACATACCCCAATTGGGAATGCCGAAGGAATGTCGTATTTCCACAACAGATTCTTGTAAAGTGTTCACTTTGAAAAAAACCTGCAAACTAGTAGGTTCCGATCAATACAAAGTATAACTTAAATTCATAAAACAACCTAGTTCTAATATATAACTAATTACAGTGGTAAGTATATCTTGTAATTTATTACTATAATAACTAGCATCTTAATTACAGCGTCTCGACAAGCGATCACAGGTCAAGTTTACGAGACATTACGTAATAATAAATAATTGTTGGAATGCCCGTGCTGCCCGTGGAATGCACATTGTAATAATGTTGATTACAATTCTGCGATGGTAGTGATTTTTTTATATTAGCTCCATACAGGAAAATAAATTTTCCTCAGGGCCTGTGTAGAGGGTCTGTTTTAAGAGGGAATAGCTAGACAAAACCGGAAATATGTCATTTTTAAATCAAATTTTAAACGTCTTGACTCTTTTCCACAAAAAATTAGGAATTGCTTTCGAAAGCCTGTTTTTTTTATCTGGTAAAGCTTTTTTTTAAATTTTGAGAACATATGTTTATTTTTAGTACAATAAGGTTTTACCGTAGGTCGTTGGCAGATTTGTTAAATTTTCAAACAAAATTTTGTATTATACCTACAACATAACAGATCATATAATCGAGCAGTAAAATAAATCAATTAATTATTTGGGAAAGCTTTGTTTCAGAATTTTAATTTAAGTTCGAATAAAATCATCAGCAAAAAAAATCTGGGCTCTTGTTTTGTGACCAAAATACTCCAGTTTATCTAATTATATACGGTCTTACAAACTAATATGTTTAAAAATATTTATATATATTCTTATTTTGCTTGGATATTATTGAAAAATTAAAAATACTTATGATCAAAAAATAATTGCAAAAAGTACATAATTTTAATAGTTTTATCATCACGAGTTTGAGCATTTTTGAACGTAAGTATTTAATCAAAGCAAATTTTGAATGAAATAAAATCGATATTGAGTTATGTTACAATGCTGGTATGGAGAATGATTAATCTTTCTCACCGGAACCGCCCTGTACAGTTGCAAGGGTAGATCGCAAGATCATCGTTTGACGAAATTTAAATTCTCGGCCGCTGGTTAAGGAAAAGGAGTTGACGAAGTTCTGAGGAGGAAAAAGTTCTGAGGGGTGGGTAGGAACCTGAGAGACAGCGTATCCAGGAGTGGCGAACGTTTGAATCCATCCATTCCAATGACGCGCAAGACAATGGGACGTGAGTTAAGAGTACGGTTCGAGAGAGTCGGGCTGGAAATGCCAAAGGTCTCCCTCAATTTCAACGCAATATGTGAACAGGCACATCAGTCGCCAAGACCAAAGAAACTGAACAAACCTCAACTCATGAACCCGAGCACTCGTGCTAAATCTCCAAAACTAGCGAACCGCTTGGGGTATCCTATGACAGAGGTTATACAACGAATGATTCCTAGGGATGCGGTACCGATATCCGACTCCTAAATTAAATTAAATCCTTTTCAAGGTGGTTTAAATGTTAAAGACGGAATAACAAAACCAAATCCACTGATGATCTCAAGTCAACCACGGATATGAAACTACGATTTTGAGCAATTCTCATGATGAAGATAGTGTTTTGTAATTCACTCAAGCAGCCTGTTTTGTATGCATGTATTAATGGGATCTTGCACATAACTATATATGTGTATCGCGTAGTAAACTACGTAGTACGTTCCTATACTGTTGTATTTTATTATATTATATTTGATTCTATTTGAATGCAGTAGATTGCCATTATAGTTATCCGTGGTGGGCGGCTGGTTTTATATTGCCAACGAATAATTTATCTAATGTGAATAATTAAATTTAAATCGAATGCTAATGTTGACGAATTTTTTGTGGTATCGAAAATATCAGTGCATTTTTGTATCGCAGCGCAGGCGAAAGTACAACCTCAGGACCAGTAAATATTACATTACATATTTTAGACCAGTACCTATATATTATTAATAGTATTTAATTAACTTTTTTAATATTGGGCTATTATATAATTCGCTTAAAACGTGATGTAATTAAGGCACGTGTAACTTTATATCAACTGGTATTTACAAACTGGTTTCCTCAGTGTTTTCAGTGTTCTTTTTCAACTAGTAAAAATATCAAACAGTTGAACTTGGCATAAAAAACAATAACACGATGCAATGTTTTTTTTTCTTTTATATAAAAAGATATTACATAAAACTCCGATAGCTTAAGACGGAAATGATATTGCGAGCAGATTTAAAAAATTCATCGAAATTTTTTACTTATTGTAAAAATGTGGGATATGGGATGTTGTCTTGTTTCAATAAAGGCAGTTAAAATGATGTTATACGTGAAATCCTATTTAGATACTATTTAGATTAAATCTTTACGACAAATTGGTTAACATTATGAACATCAAAAAATATGCTACGGATAAATTGAAGCTTTTCTATGTATTAGATTTACAATAAAATTATTATTTACATGACAAAAAATATAAGCGTAAATCACAAAAAAAAAAGTTTTTGCATGACTTAATTATGAAGTAATATAAGAAACAATTTTTTAAAAATACCCCTTTATGCCTAACACTATTTTTGAGGTTTTGCGTGTTCTAACTTTTTTTTCATTCTTATTAAATTATGCACAAAATAAATAAAAACCGCTTACCTGTCTTGTGCAAATAAGACGCTCGATTTAAAATTTTGAAGGCATGAGAACGAAATATTTCTGGCGTTTATATTCCTCTTAAATTAATATCGTTTTCCTTACATTAGCTCCATACAGGAGGCCCTGAAGAAAAAAAAACCCTTAGGGCCTATGTCATCTTTGGGAATGCAGTGTGTAGGTAGGTTTTTTCAGGTAGAAATCGGCCACCCCTGCTAGTCACAGCATCTATGGCAGGGGCGTTGGTTATCCGATAAAAAGTTCCCGGGGCGGCGGTACCCTTACCCGTCTCCCTAATTTCTTTGTTCCATAGCTCATGATATAAAGGCTACCGCTTACCAATTGAACTTTTTTTTTTTCAAAACATATGTTGGATTTGTAATTAAATATAGTTTTTGACGTGATAACGTCTTATAAATCGATGAACGCCCGCTGCACTCACGAAAAAGCATGACTCATTGTCACGTTCCGCCTGAGCCGAGCGTGCAAGCGAGAGAGCGGAACAAGCGTTCGGCTTGTAACGCATCTATCTATCTTCCAATCCATCGTTATTATATGACGTTATCACGTAAAACCATCGTCCGTAAACCGACTTTACAGACAACCAAATTTTTTTTTTTTAAATGATTTTATGTGACCATATTAAATATTAAACGTAGTGGTGTACTGTATCCGTTTTATATAACCTTATTGGTATGTTAGAACTGACCTACATTCGGGTTGAATCAATCTAAAATTTGTCACTTGACTCAGTTAATGTAATTTAATGAGAAGTGAGGGAGAACCAAGAGCAGATAAAACATCAGTGGAACAATTTTTAGATAAAGAAAGAACAGCTGAACTAATAAAAAACATTTTTTCCAATGATCGATTGGAAAAAAATATAATTTATCGTCTTTTTAATTCTTATGTGTACTTATGTCATCAGCACCTTCGTGTTATGTAAGGTCAAAACAAGTGGCTGTATAAATATTACGAAATAGCATTACATATTCCTTTGAATAGATTGTAATTAGGCGTGACAAGTACAGTCTCGAGTACTACAAGATCACTAATTCCCAAAGTGGTCCCTAGGGATCCACGGCAGACCCGACGAGGGTCCACGTAGGCGCGATAAAGAAGTGGGGGTCCACGAACTGGTTTCGTGGACACCTACTTGCCCCATATCCATATTCCATCCCAACCCCCGTCTCATATCCCATGACGCCCCCTCCATAACAGACAACAGAGCGACTGGCTTTGATTCCATAACAGATAACAATGTCTGTATCAATAACAGCGACTGGCTTTGACTCCATAACAGAAAGCAATGCACGTTGTTGTACCGGTTATGCATGAGATCTTAGCAATCGCCCAGCTAGGCAAGGGGGGGGGGCGTAATGGGATATGGATGTACTGGGATGGGAACATACCCCCCGTCCCATATCCCATTATGCCCACTCCGCGTAGTGGCAAATATAATCTCGAATACTGGTCCATTTTGCCCCCGTTTGAAAAAGCAGGGGGTCCACCGTGACCAAAAAAATTTTAAAAGATACTCGAGGAAAAAAGTTTGGGAACCTCTGTATTAGATCGATGTATCTAAAGTCGGGTCGACCAAATATTCAAAACAACAAATAAATACGTTGGGTCGGGGCCACAACGTTTTTTGTTTACACATCGGCTACGGAAAAATAAAAAAAAATTGTGGCCCTACCCCAATGTTTAATGTTTGCACACATTTGGTTCAATGATCGTATTTTTTGGTTTTATAAAAAAATATTAAAAAATCATTGAGTTTATAGTTCATATTAATTTATAAAAATCACCTACCCCAATGGGGTAGTTGTCATTCTAGTGGATATCCTCAGCCTAAAAAAGAGCTTTCTTAGTTAGCTTCATACAAAAATAATGATTTTTTTTTCGCTAGAGATGCGGCTTTAAAGAAACAAAAAAATTGCTTAATTACTTTGGCCTGTAAATACATGTTCCAACCTACTCATAAATGCTGCTTGTAAGCACTTTCTGCAATCTTTAGATCAAATGATAACTGAATCAAATCTGAGTGCTTATATCTAATCATTTAATGAGTACCTCAGTCAGTATCTACGAATAGTTGTCGAGTAGGTAGGAATCTTAAAAGAAGAAACACATTTTCAGAAGTAGCTAGATTGTTTGTATAAAAGAACGGCTATCTGTAACTTACCACGGCAGTATAGCTAACAACTTGCAAGAAAAAGTCGAGATAAAAATACTGCGCCACCAACACTTTCTCTCGCAACATGTAAGACGATAATGTATGCACATTTTAATTCTCTATGCACAACACGCCATCCGTTGGGCGCCGGTATGCGATCCACCTCGTGCGGCCAAACCGGTTCTCGGACGCGGCCCGCCGGTTGGTGGGGACTGACCAAGGACAAAAGGTTTCGCGGGGAATCACCCGGGATCAGTTGTAAATCCACGAGGCTCCATGGAAAGTCAATCGAGGGTCCGATAAGTTATTCAAGTGACAGAAAAATTACAAAAATACTGCAAGCCTTCCTATTATTTTACCGGTTTTGCCCGTAATTTTGAATCTTGAATAATATTACAGAGAAAAAAAGAAAAAAAAATCGTATCTCAGCACGCTTCAATATCCTTAGGCGAAATCATTTTCCTTATTTAATACCTGTCAAAAAAGGATAAAGGTGTCTTGTCTCAATCGATAAATTGATATTTCATGGCCCTATTCTGAAATTACTTTGGAATTTGACAACAGTTGGGTAGACCCATAAATTATCTCCAGAAAAGTTTATTATTAAGAATTAGCTTTAGAAAGCAGCTTTTAATAATAATAATAATAAACGTTGTATAGCGCCGTTTTTGTGAAAAATCACTTGAAGGGTGCTGTGTTTTCTGCTTTATGCTTAGTTTGTTATATTTATACAATAAAGTTTTTTTTTATTTGAACTTGAATTCACAGTTATTCTAATAAAATGTAAAATATTCTTGCAATTTTTTTTCGACGCATAAGAAGTACGCCGTTGGGGGGGGGGGGTTGCGGAACGTAGTGAAGCTGGTAGGGAAAGGTGCAGGGGAAGAACACAGGGCAGGGGAACCGGGCGCGGAAACGGGGACGCACGGGAAAGAACACGCAGCGAGGAACAATTATTATTTCTCTCTTTGAATGGCAATGCAACTCATGCCGTGCCGAGTACTCGCTAGCATTCAAGTATTTATACTCAATTATAATTAATTCCCATATTTTTGGCTGCTATCTGTTTTATGACAATGAAATTTATAAGCTCCAAATACAACTGTATGTTATCAAAAATGTAATTATTTACACGAGTAGGTTCATTCATATATGCTTGAAATAATATCAGATTATTAAATCGCTATTGACCTTATCACGTGGTGCATAATTTTACTATCTCTGATACAATTTAATGCGCAGAAAAAAATAAGCACGAACGTGTATGAGTAGATATCACATGCGACACTGGCAGAATGTATTGTTATCAAACGCAGACTTGTGTTTATAGAGTAAATTGTATAAAGTAACCAGCATCGGAATGTGTTACATTCTTGCTAGGTTATTATCTTCTGTCATATTCATACACATAGATGATAATATTTATATAAATATAATAAATTTCTAGTTTAGATTGAAATAAGCAAAATTGGATAACCCTTTGGAGGCTGGGTGTCAAAAACGATCGTGCGGAGAACTTTTTTTTTGCTCTTCAAAAATACTCATAATCCTTGTATATTAGTTATTTATACTGCCCTTATATCCAATAAGGGGCCATCCATAAATTACGTTACACCTTAAGGGGGGGGGAGGGTTGTAGAGAAGTGTGACATTGTGTGACAAGGGGTGTGGGGGGGGTCATCAGCTCTGTGACGTCACATGTAAAAATCTGAATTTTGATTATTTTAAGATGTAAAATTGCAAAATATGTAACGTCACACTAGGGGGGAGGGGGTCTCACAAATGTGACGATGTGTGACAGGGACGGGGGGGGGGGGGTCAAAAAATCATGAAATTAGTGTGACGTAAATTTATGGATGGCCCCTAATAATAATAATAAATAAATAAATATATATAAAAATCAATTTTTGTTTGTTCATTTGTTTGTTAGTATGCTATGCGCTGCCATACCGTTCATCCGATTGCGGTGAAACTTGGGTGATTTGTTGTGCACACGCCCGCGAAAGTTATAGGCTATATATATATAGTGGTAAGCTCTGGCGTTATGAAATTTGAATAAATGAAAATGAGTGTATTTTATATATTTTATAGGCAAGGAGGGAAGGCATGAGGGGCAAGGTAATGAAGGAGGTGGGGATAGCTGGAGGGATGACGAGGGAGCGGAAGTCGTGGAAGGGGAATGCGGTGGGAAGAGGACGCAGGAGGGGAACGGGGACGCATGGGAAAGGAAATGCAGGCAGAAACAATTTATATCTTTCCATTGCAACACATGCCGGGTACCAGCTAGTAATAAATATAAGTAAGTTGAGTAATTTTCGGGTTGATCAATGTAATTTATTATGAAAGGATGGCCTCGAACACCCTCGAAGGGTGAAAGCCAGAAAAAACGTAATTGACTTATTTCTGTCGTTTCACTCGGAGTAGCTCCCGTGTCGTGATATGCGTACCAATTCTATTTATTCTGAGACTGACGTGATTCTACGTTAGCAAAAGCGTGTGGTTGACCATTGGCCAAGTACATTTTGACATAATAAGAAGCGCTAAAAAATATAAACGTAAATAATTCAAATAATATTAAAACCTGCAAGTTCAATTGGCAAAAACTATGAACCGTTCTCGAGAAAGAATATCTTTGAAAAGAATATTTTTGAAAGGGTTATAATTTATAATCATTAACATGTATTAAACATTAGTATAAATTCAAGGAAATCATTACGGTAATAAAGGACTAATGTTCAAATTATTTTAATCACGAGATGAATGCGACCTCCGCGACTGAATATCGTCACAAATAAATAGATGGATTGTTAAATCATGAATGTTTAAAGGTTAGGTGATGTCGTAATGGGCGGCTGATGGACGCGATAGCTGTGATTGGTTCAGAAATACAAGAGGAAGCTTTTTACTAAAACCGATCAACATGTAAAATCAGAGAACTTTACTTGAAGTTTCGCATTCCAGAATTATGGAAAGCTGTAAATGATATCATTCCGTCCCCATCCTTGTGATTGTATTAAATAGTAATTCTTCTAGAGCCCGCGTTTGGACACCGAGAAGAAATTAAACACAGACATTTAATCGGAACTCCACTGGACATCCAACCCATTGCGTAAATGTATAAAATTATATTTGGAAGAGCTTCACAGTGGCTTCGCAATAAAGTTTGTTAGTTGCTAGGCAAGCTCACCAGAGGAGTATTGGTTTTAATCTATTAAAGTAGGTAACATTGTGATTCTAGAAGATTCTTTCTGAGATTCAAATGAAACTATTTGAACATCAGATAATAAAAACAAATTAGCAGCTATTGTTCGGCAAGAATAAATCTGTAAAGAAAATAGTCAGTTTGGTAAAATATCCAAGACAAGTAAACAGGAAAGCTCGGAAGTAGATCAACGGGTCTATCTATGTCTGCCCTTTCCAGGGCACTTTATTGTATTCGACTAATACATCAGACGCCTTCTAAGAAGTCCCTCATTACTTCATTACGGAAGGATTTCATTACTTTTCTCGATTCAATTGTCTCTCCGGGTTCATTTCAACGGAATCAGTAGAATCAAAAGTTGTAAATTAAAATTGATAGGACCTACAAGGAATAACTCTAAGCATCTGAATTCCAATCAATATTGAATTTGATGAAAAAAAATGTGAGTATCCCTATAGACGATATAAACGATGCATGAAACAGTAAAAGATGTTACAAAAGTGACGTGACCATTAGAACCAAAATTTTCATACTTATCAGAAGACTGAAAAAAAACAATCCCGTTAAAATTCTACGAACTGTCGGATTTCCTTGAAATCTTTTGAGAATTAAACGAAGTGTTTTAATGTTATCCTGTCACATTTTCGACTTGCCAACAGATTAACAGCCTTGTTTTATTACGTGGTATAAAATTTAGCCCCACTCCACACACATTCTGATTTAAATATTTAGGTCAGAGCTTGACAAAACACGCTTTTTAGGGATTCCTACCTTCCAACCAGCCGAAGAGTTGCTGTCCCCCTTGTCCTTGAAGTAGGGCACGTTCTGCACCATCCACTCGTAGATCTGGGACAGGGTGAGCCGACTGTCCTGTGAGGAGGTGATTGCCTGGGTAATGAGGTCCGCGTAAGACAGGTTGCCCCACGCATTACGGCGCGACGAGTTCTTCTTGTTGGCCGCCACTGATGCCGGGGAGGGAATTGTTACCCCTGGAAATTGAAACAAGGATTAATAATTGACAATTGACATGCGGTTACCGGGCAGGAGCACTCCTGTTCCGGTGCGACCGGAAGGAACCCCTGGAGGTATTTCTAGAACTAGAAAAATCAGTAGGTACATAATCTAAAAGTTTAAAAAATGATTTCTAACAAATCCTAACCTAACATTATCCTAACTTTTCGAAATGATATAGGATGCTACTTACGCAAGATGAACACGTGATTCTTGTATACTGATTTATTTTTGGGATATTATGCCGAGTTACTCAACCTCCTTGTTAGCCAACGTTTCGGAAAGTGTCCATTATCAGGGCAGATGTGATTCTTTAATCGTAATATCTTGGATTTCGAAACAGTAAAGCATAATATTATGTGGGTTTGGCCTAAATCAGCATATCTCTCGCCATACATTTATTTCCATTGGGAATGTTGTAAGGCAGAAAGAAGTGGTGGAAGATAAAAAGGAAAAATGGCATAGGAAGGTTTAAGTACCTGGCTCTTCAGATCTGTTCATTTCAGCAATGTTTCGAATCTGAATGGTGATCTTTTACCAGGGCAACACTGAGAGTATCTTTCACTGTGTATATTTTATTATCGCCATAAATATTTGTTTCACAGTCTTCACAGGAAAATACAATTTATTGCCATTTACACAATACGCGTGACCCTGTGAACTTGATTTCGTATTCGCAATCTTGTTTTCTTTTTTTCCTTTTTATTTATGCAAAACAAACAATATGCCTAAAAATTGATAACACTATCACCATAATATTATTATGGAGGAGAGTTCATAAAAAAATATTTATATTACCATCGAATTAAAACCTCGTCATAAAATTTGAGAATTCCACGGCAAAAGGTATTTTCGAGATTAACTCTTTGGAATGTTTTGAAGCGTTTTGTATTTGCATCTTCTCTGAAGATGGACAATGTAACCTGTCCGAAACATTGGTTAAAGAAGGAGGAAGCGTAAGACGGCCTAAGAACACAAAAAATAATCCTCATAGAGTTTATAAGTACGTTTCACGTGTTGCTTGAATCTGACTTCACTAGCAAGGTGGTTAATCATCAACCATCAAACAGTATTAATAGCCTTCCGTTTGCGTGGTTGAATTTCAGAACCCGACTTCGATTGCATGTCTAACGCCACGTCTTACGTCTTACGCTCCGCGCCACAAATTCGCACAAATTCGCATAATTCGCACAAATTCGCGCCACAAATTACACGTACACGACATCTGTGTACGTGGAATTTCAAACGAAGCCACCGTTGTAATTCGGTTTTTAATTTAAAAATTCGTCACAAGATGTCGCCACTTCCATCGGCAGGTTGATGTGGACGTGCCCCAGGCAAGTATAAGTACTACGATTTAGTGAACAAGCAATATCCCTCCGCAAATGGAAAGATTGACGGTGATGCTCAGTTGTATCAAGCGGCTATATGTTACATGTGACGTCATTGCCTATCTCGGTTATTTTGTCCCGGTGACTATCACTGGATGACAGTGGATCCGAGAAACAGGCTATTTTTGGAACCAGTTCCTATTGGATTCTGGATTTATAAAGTGGTCACAAACACTAACTGGGCGAAGCCGAACCAAAAGCCGCCCGCAGGGCCTGACTGCAAAAACCTGGGGAGCGGGTTTTTAAGATATAATTGGTTAAGATATAATTGTCTACGGGCTACTTAAGCGCCTTTTGCTAATATTAAACTGTGTTATTTATTACTGTTTGTGTTGGTTACACATACCTCGACAAACATCTTCAACTGAATTGTATAATCCGGTTTTTCTTTCAAAGAAAACTTTCGCGTTGTATGTGTAGATATGTACGCTTGCTGAAGTCTCTAACCTAAAGTTTTTGGAAAATGGATTTAGAGGGTAATTTTCGTCGCATTTTGAACGTCAAGTATGCGAAATTTCATCAAGAAGTATCAAATTTCTGCTTTAAGGCGGTACACAACCGTAATAATTTTTGTTTGCTCAAAACTCACATTTTAATCATTTCCGGCGAATTCGTAACTAAAATTACTCTTTTCGCGGGTCGCGAGTCGCAATTTGTGTACACGGCTCCATTACTTACGTCATTAAGATTCTGAATATATTTTAGGGTATATTGTCGTCTTAAGGGATGTGAACTGGGAATAAGAGATTCTTTCTTTCTTAAGCTTATGTTTTACGCATGTTTAGATTATTATTACTTCCTACATTTATTTATATTATTTTGTTGAAATTTTAATATTTTTAGATTTAGATGCTAGCGTTACTATGTGTATTTTATGAATTTTAAAGTTTAAACCAATTTGATTTCATGAAACTGTATACAATCCATGATAACCTTTCAATTATTTCCAATAATTCTTTTTGGATTTTTGGTTTTATGAAACTATATACCTTTTAACATTTTCCTTGTTAGATTTTTGATTTTTATGACACTTTGTACATTTCATGGTAACCTTTTAACAATTACCAATAATTTTTTTTCGACTTTTGTTTTCATGAAATTATTTACACGATAACCTTTAAACGATTTCTAAAAAAAATTTGTAGATTTTATATACTTATGTTTTTATATGTAGATGTTTGATTATGTGCATGCGTGCGTATACGTAGGTGTATGTATGTGGATATGTTTGTATATGCGTCTACATGCACATATATGTACCGTCACAGTTCAGACATAGTCTAGTGAAGCGGGTTACTTGTTTGCATATGATAATGTTATTTCAATAAACGCCCGGGTTGCCGGCAAATTAAAAAAGGGTGTTTTTATCTCATGTAGCCAGTGGTCTCTCTCGTGTTAAAGTTCAAGTGTGCAAAGTGTCATCAATCTCTGAATAAAAATGTAGATTTGCATAAAAATCAAATCCATGTCATAGGCCACAGACACTTAGATATAAATAGATGCACATATTATAAAACACCTTATTTTATTTAATATTATCCTACCGAGCACTGGGCAGACTATTCCAATTGCTTTTTATTACGAATTTTTCGGAGGCGTGACGATTATTTCAACATGGCGTCGAAATTTAAACTCAGTATTGAATTGCCGGCAGCGTTTATGGTCAGATTTCGCGCTCGGCGAGTGGACCAAAAGCAAGCACGGGCAAGTAGTAAAAAGTCAACAATTAAACGTAATGACGCTCGTGATCGTCAGGTTAACTGCTAGTTCGTATTTGTATGTGGGTTTGTTTTGTTGGTGGGGTTTTAGGCAGTCTGGAGACCGGCAGCAAGAATTCGACGGTGTAACGGCACCGAATCTTCGCGGCCTGGCCGTCAGTACAAGGCCGAGCGTAGCCGAAATGTGCTGCGACCTTGCTGTAACGCCAGTGCGTTCTGGGGGACATTTTAATGAGAATCAACTATGTAGATGGTTATAAAATTACATTTCAAATAACTATTAAAACTGAAGCAAACAGGCGGAGTTATTAGCAACGAACAACGATTGTTGATTATTATCAAGTGTAGTTTTCATTTTGGGAGGCGGGTATGGATACCGGGAACCATTTATTGGATAACTAACACACCTCTGCCATAGGTCACTCCAAGTGGTTCGCTACGTTTGGTGACTTAGTAGGGGTGCCCGGGTTCATGGGATGAGGTTTGTCAAGGTCTTGGCGGCCGATGCCCAACTGCTGGTTTAGGAGGTCTTTTGACCTCTCCAGCCAGAATCCCTCGACCCTTCGCCTTGCAGTTGAAGGAATGGGTTCGTACGTCCGTCACTCCTAGACACACTGATCTCAAGATTTCTACCCACCCCTCACACCTATTTCCTTTCCAGAACTTCCTCTTCTTCCTTTCATTAAAAAACCCTCCACACAGCATCCCCTAAGATGACATAGGCCCTGGGAGAAATTATTTTCCTTAGGGCCCCCTGGGTGGAGCTAATGAAAGGATATCTGTGAGTATCAATTTATATTTCCTCACAATACGCCAAAATACAGTTGCCTTCTTTTTATAGCTAGTACAATTTCAGAGTCATTCGAGGAAGACCTTCCAAATTGATTATCCTATCAGTCCAGGGTATTTTGAGGATGCGCCTTGGTGTATGGTTGTTTGAATCAAATTCACATGGAGGACATTAAAAAAATCTTTTTTTTAAATTTGTTTATTTTGATTTTTTTTTATTTATTTTATCAATTTTTTTAGACTACTTTAACAGGCTTAATAAAACTTTTGGAGTCGGGTCTTCGCTTCAACGAATTTTAAAAGACATTAAACTGCTGATATAAGCCCCCAACAACAGATTTAAAAAAAAATTTCACTATTCAATTCGGATTCGAATTATTTGGAAACAAGAAAGTTATATCACAAAATCCAGTCCGAATTTCTAACTTATATACGTTATGTTAACAATTCAGTTTAGTCCAAGTTTCAATGTTGTACAAGTGTATAATAAACTGCACAGAAGAATCGAGAAAACAACACGAACAAGTCGTATTCTAAAATTCAAACTTAGGTCAAGGTTACGAGTTCTTTCGTTTTTAGAAAACCTTGCCGCAAAGGCAAGTTCTAGTTTCTAGGGATAATTTATTAAGAATCAAGTAGGTACTAGAACTAGATAGTTGTAATAAAGTTATATTCCAAATAACCATTGAAATGTATCAAGGCGCAGAGTCACTAGGAACACAGAAATCTACTTGTTGATAGTTATCATGTGCCAATACGGCGTATCTTAGTATGAAGTTATTTGTAGCCAATAGGTACCGCCATATCGCGTTTTATGAAGTGTGTACAATTGGGCGCCAGTGAGGCGGTTGGTGGCGTTCGATTTTCAAAACCAGGAATCATTTCTTCTAAATGCCCACGGCGTCTGTCATTTTGAGAAACTGAACCAATATATGATGTAAGTTTGACCACTGGGTAGGTTTTACAATATAAGACTGGGTCCCAATTGCTTGGAATAAGTGGACTACGGTAACCAATAATATTAGAATTGTGGGCTAATGGATGTGAGGGAGGGGATGGATAACGGTAAAGGAACATCTGGATAAATCAAGGTTGGTGTAATGCTAATAAATAAATAAAATATTCGGAACAGTCGTCCTTCGTTTGGGATATAGGTAGATACTATGTAGTGTCCACAATTATACATAAATATCGCTATATTCCGCTATGGAATGAGTTCCATTATCGTCGGAGAAAATTATCTGAATATCTTAAATTCTACGGTCCATGGTGGAAATGATGTTTCCAGCAGAAAAAAAAACTGTTAAAAATATGCACCACTTGAAAGATTTTGCTATTGAAAGTCAAGAAATTTTGAACTCATTCGTACGGGAAAGTCGTGCAAATTTCATGAAACCAGTGCTTCGTTAAATTAATAAAAAAAATCATTTTGTTGGGTATAAAGTTAAAATACAAATTACCTATTTACAGCGGAACAAAAATTCGTCGTTTATGTATTTAAATTACTACCCAAAGAAAGCATTATTAACAGTGTTTATTTTTTTTATTTTATTTTTCATGATAAATACAGTAAAATGATTTTTTTATTATTTTTCATTTACTCACAAATAATTGCCCAAGTTGCCTCTAAAATCATGTATCACAAAAATCTTATATGGCCTATATGTTATAATTTAAAGCAAAAATAAATAAAGTAGCTCACATCCGTACTAGATATTTGATGTACCTTTTGATTACAAAAATAATTTTTCAGTTTAGTTGGGTATTTTGTTCTCAAATCCAGAATTAAATTTGTATGAAACCGGCCGAAATGGGCCGCGCATACGTTTCTCTTAAGTTACATACATTGCCATCATGTCATGTAAAGTAGGAATGAAGCTTTATAGTTAAATTCCACTCATTGCGATTGTGTCTTGTAAGGTAAGAATGATGCTTTTTGGTTGAATTCCACACATTGTCATTATGTCATGTAAGGTAAGAATGATGCTTTTTGGTTAAATTCCACACACTGCCGTTACGTCATGTAAGGTAAGAATGATGCTTTTTGGTTAAATTCCACACACTTCCATTACGTCATGTAAGGTAAGAATGATGCTTTTTGGTCAAATTCCACACAATGCCATTACGTCATGTAAGGTAAGAATAATGCTTTATAGTTAAATTCCACACATTGCCATTTTTTCATATAAGGGAAGAATGATGATTTATAGTTAAATTCCACTTGCTATTATGTCATGTAAGGTAAGAATGATGCTTTATAGTTAAATTCCACATTTTGCCATTAAGTCTTGTAAGATGGGAATGACGCTTCGTAGTTTATAGTCAAGTCACATCGTTATTGTGACATAGATGTGTGTGTAGACGAGAGTTTTCCAGCGATCAATTAGTTATTGGAATTGAATTTGGAAGGCAAGGGGCATGCGCTCAACGGGGGCGCAGCATCGCCTGGGGAGTCGTGTGATTAGGAATCCAAGGCTCTCGGCGTTTCTCCTCGGTGGCTACCGCAACACGGCACGTGTTTGCCCGCCCTACCTAAATACTTGGACTATTATTGATTGGCCGAAATCGGGAACAAGATTGCCTTTAATTCCTAATAATAAATACTCCTTTCAAACAATTGGCTGTTGTACGATTACACAAGGTATTTTAATTATAAAAATTACCTACTTTAACTCTTTTTAGGCCTAGCTACTTACAGGTTTTTTATTGTTTCGCCGAAATCATTGAACAAGGAAGTTTTTGATTCCTTATAATAATTAACAAGGTAATTTGTTCGTTTCATACAATCAAGAGGGACGTTTTGAGCGGCTCGTTTCAGCCCTTTTCGTACAAATCTTAATTTTGGATTTGAGATCAAAATATCCAACCAAACTGAAAAATTATTTTTGTAATCAAAAGGTATATCAAATATCTAGTACGGATGTGAGCTACTCTCTTTATTTTGTAAGAAATAGGCCATAAAAGATTTCAATGTTTCATGATTTTAGAGGCAACTTTGGGTGGGGATATTTCTACGATATTTTTATTTTTGATTTTGAAAGTGACGACTTATTGTTTATTTATTTATATTATTACATTTTTTTCAAAAAAGGAAAATGATTACCTATATTTGTACTGCTGTAATTAATTGTCAATGTCAGGGAACAAGCGAACCTTTAATTCTTGAAAACATACCTTTACCTGGGTCGTTTCTACAATTTATTATCTGTTGCAGGATTATTGAAAAGTTTAACATGAAAATAGTTACAATTATTAAACTGTACGAAATCATGGAATAAGAATCCATTAATTCACAATAATAATAAAAGGTTTAACGGTGGTAAATTGTAAGCGAGAAATAATTCTACGATGTGTTGTTTGTGTTATTTTTTACACGGAAAATTTATTGCTGTACCCAATCAATTCCTTCGTTCGAAATTGATTAAAATTAACAGAACTCTAAGAGAAAGATTATCAACGGAATAAGTATCTATCTACTTGCATTAGATTATTATGGGAAATATCAGAAGAGAGAAAATACCTATCTGGGTAAGAATCTTGTTTGAAAAGTAATTATTCGTACATAGCATTGATTTTGCCATGATGCTAGTAAAAAAGTTCTGAAGACAGTGTTTAGTATTGCTTTTTTATACAAAATAAAGCCAGTGAATCCAGCGAAACTAGATTTATCTGAATTCTAAGGGAAATAACCACTTGAGCATATTCCATATGGATATTCGCTTGTCTTCCGTATCGCACTAGTGTGCTTCTTGGATTTCGACTCAGGAGAACATAATGCATAAGAGCGTGTACGTATTATAGCCAAACCACGTGTTGAATGTCCCTGACAGCGAGCGTTAGCATGGGGAAGAAGGGGGCGGGGGCGGAGTGGGCGAAGGGAGGCGGGGGGACGCGGAAGAGCCTTGACAGCAAATTTTGTAGGCTTCCATCCGAGAGGTGAACAATGATACAAATTACAAAACGCTCACAAATCCTCAACTCGGTGCTCCAACAAAAAAATCAACTAAGCAACGTATATCAGATTACCATACGATTTAAGCGTATGGTCTTGTAATATAAAATTGAATTTAGAAACGCTCAAAGGCAGATAGCTCTGTGATCTTGATCGGTATTTTGGACATGTAAAAAAAGAGCGTGGATCATTAGTGCGGAAAGGCAACGTTGTAGTTTGAACGAGCTGAAGAGGAGAACATCGACTGGCTCGTTGGATGATAACAGTAGTAGATAGTTCACTGAGGCTACCGCCAATAAAGGTGTGCTCGGTGGTGTATCAAGGGAATAGCAAATAATTCCAAACAAGTCTGAAAAAGATTCTACAGCAACTAGTTGTTCGTTCTAAAAATAAAAGTTTCGAACAAATTTATCAAATGTGGTATTTATTAATGCTATGGTTCGCGTTTGTTTTAATTCTTCATAGTTTTATATTGTTTTTTTTTTTTACACAACTAATTATGGAAACTTTGTGTCATTTATAAACAAGCGTCATAGCAAAATATTATATCATGACATGTTTTTAAGACAGTTTTTTTTTTTATTTTGTGTTTTTATCGATGTGTTTATATGATTTGCAGGAATCAAAAATCAACAACATTCCCCAGTAGATAAATGACATTCTTAAAGATAAGGTTTATGAAATTCTGTATTTATTCTTTGGTGAGCGGACAACTCAGAATGAACTCAACTCAACACCTCCTTTGAAAAGTCATTAAAAGTGATGAAAAAAATAGTTAAATAGGATATTTAAAAAATACATATTATGCGGTTATGGGATATTTAAAAAAAATCATACCTTTTAGACCAGTCAGGTACAAATTCAGAACAAATCATATTAGTCTCATAGAAATCGTTGTGTCTCCCTTACTATCTATCATGTTTAGAAATATGATCTAAACGATGTTAGAAAGAGAGAACACCTCGCTTTAGATTGAAATCTAAAAGTTAAACGCAAAATAATCAAATTGTTCATCTTTATGAATCCAAAGATTCAGACCGCGATATGAAAAAAAATATGAATCTTTGGGATTTTTTTTATTAATTATTTTACTTGAAATGACCAAAAATGACTTTTCAAAGAGGAATCCAAAGATTCAGACCGCAATATGAAAAAAAATATGAATCTTTGGGATTTTTTTTATTAATTATTTTACTTGAAATTACCAAAAATGACTTTTCAAAGAGGAATCCAAAGATTCAGACCGCAATATGAAAAAAAATATGAATCTTTGGGATTTTTTTTATTAATTATTTTACTTGAAACGACCAAAAATGACTTTTCAAAGAGGGTTGAGTTGACTTGATGAGTTGTCTTTGAACCTTATTCTTTATGTGCTGTGATGATCATGTTTGAACAGATTTAAAATAAGAATTTTTAATAGCAAGTTATCTTTGAAAAAAAGCGTTCGTTCGATGATCAACGTATTTTTTAGATTGATAACTTATAATCATTAATTATTAGTATTTTTTAATTAGCAAATTTGGAGTTAAAAATGTATGTGTTACTTTGCTGTCCAATAATTTTTTTTTTCAATTAAAAAACATAAAAATATTTTTCCATCTGAGTAGTCGGGTAGAGCCTACCGGGTCACGTGATAAGCACTCTGTCTTGCTCCAGCAGCACGGTAACACACGAAACAATATCCCATCGCAATTTGTAGGGGTCAAACATTTAAGCAAAAGAAATGCACATTTCAAATAAATAATTATTAATTAGTATAACAATTTTGATACCTACTTCATCGCTTGTCCTGATATGATTTATGATTATCAGTTTCGATTTTGAAAATTAACAGTTCATTGAACTTTAATATCTTTACGCAAGCACCCATGCACCGACAATCTAAATTATAGTATGTTTAGTAATTACTTTGAGAATCGCCCTGGGGAGACACCGCCCTTCAGAGTAGAAACCTTGCTTGAAATGGCTTAAGTTATGTCTAGTGAACAGATCTTGATGATGTCATTGATGCCTCGGGGGAGTTTGGGCTCATTTTGGCGTAATCTCTTAAAAATACTCTTACCAGGTAAAATAAGAGAGACCTTTTACATTAGTATTTAATTTAGGAGGCGGATATTGATACAATTTATTGGATATCCAACACCACTGCCACAGGTCTTCCAAATTGGTTCTCTTAGCAGGGGTGTTCGAGTTCACCGGGTGGGGTGGGGGTGGGTGGGGTTCAGGTCTTGGCGGCAGATTCGCCTGCTCACCAGCTAGCTACGTGACGGGCCGAATCGGGAAAGGTCGGATCGGACAGGGAGAACATTTAACCATTCTAGCAGCTGTATCTCGCCCCGACGCCTTGCACCGCAGTCGGAGGGATAGATTCATACGTTCGTCACTGCTGAACACATTAACCCCAGATTCCTACCCATCCCTCATACCTCTTCCTTCCCAGAACTTCCTCTTCTTCATTTCCTTAAAAAAGCCGTAAGAAAAATGATTTTTTTCAGGATCCCTGTGTAATAATAAAAAAAAATGTTAAAAAAAAGAATTGTATTTTCTTTAGCATCTGCAAAGCGATCTGGTTATTTTTGGTTTTGATATCGAATTTGTGATAAAGATGTAATAATATCACAAAACTTAATAGTCATCCAAATCAAGACATCGTGATATCAGCGATAAAATGAGCATGATCGGTGATCCTTGTACACTGAGTACTGTGTGAATCTCACATAATATATAAGTATATATTATAATATAATATATAATATATTATAAGTACGCGTATAATATAACATTGGTCGGGTGTTGTAACACGTGACTCGGGGTGCTTTTTGGATGGAGAAATTGTCATGATCTGAATTTTATATTATGCTAGCGAGTTCCCGGCAAGCGTTGCAACGCCACTTCAATGAAGACATTTTTTCTCACTTTATGTCCTTTCCCATTCGTCCCCGTTCCCCTTCCCCTTCTAGGTCCCCTTCCCTCCCGCCTTCCCCCCTTCATCCGCTTCCACCCGTCCCACGAACCCCCCTCCTTCTTAGACAACTTTCATAACGCCAGAATTCACCAGCATTCATATAAACCTTCGCGGGCGTGCGCACAACAACTCACCAAATTTCTTCGCAATCGGATGAATGATTTAGGAACGCAGGGACAAACAAAGAAACATTCAATTTTATACATTAAGATTGTACTAGCGAGTTCCTGGCCCTAGCAAGCGTTACAATGCCACTTAATTAAGAAATTGTTTCTCCCTGCGTGTCCGTTCCCATTTGGCCTTTCCCAGTTTGGGACGGTGTCGTTAAATTGCAGTATTTTACTGTTTACGGCTAGAAAAAAATAAGCCCAAAGCTTTTTTTAATAAGCGGAATAAATAAGTAACAATTATTATTATATATATATATATATTTTTTTTTTAATGAGAAAAACTCTCTTTTTATAACTTTTGAAGGTTATTCCCATCAACGTAATGTATCATTGAAGAAGAAGATAACACTTATAATCTAAATGAAAATATGAAAGAAAACAAGACACAGAAAACAGAAAAAAACAATGGTCAATGTAATTGGAAAACGCGCACGTACCGGTTAGACGAGAGGTCTGGGTTCGAGTCCCAGTTGCGACCATTGTTTTTTTCTGTTTTCTGTGTCTTGTTTTCTTTCATATTTTCATTTATATTATAAGTGTTATCTTCGTCTTCAATAATTATTATTATATTTATTATACGCCTAGAAAGGAAGGGAAGCGCCTCATCAACAGTATGTATGGAGGGACCGCGCACGGTACCTACGTACCTGGCCATATAATTAGACCCAAGCAAAGTTTTGAACATTTTTTCATTAACTGGTCCACATCCAAATAAGCTTAACAGGGAGAATAATTTGTTCGTAATATAGTTAGTTGTCACCAAAAACACACTTATTACCCTTTTCCAATTCTCAACAGCGAATGTTTGTATTTGCGGGCCCACGCGAGACGCTTCTCAATCGGAGTGAGTTTTGGCTTTCGGGCCGGTTTTCGAAGTCCAACCGCAATTCAACCAGTCGAAGCCTCAATTTTTCGCTGGAAAACCGTTGTAGTTATGTTTTTCGTCAATAAACGATCTGTCAATTTGTATGAACAGGAATATCGCTAATGTTCCTGCCGAGAGGCGTAAGGTATGTAATGCTTTTCTTTACAGTTTTCATGTTGGTTTTCTTTGCTGTTTTTCTTGTATCCAAAAATAAAAAAATAGTTAATGGTATGTATCTCTATGTTTCCAAAATTTTTATTTTATTTTCCTTTACTGTTTCTCTTGTTTACTGTTTTTTTAATATTCAAAAATAACAAAATTGTTACTGGTTCAGTAGATAATTATGTCTTACGAGCGCCTTATATTTCTTTTGTTTCCCAAATGTTATTTCCTTTCCCTTACTGTTTTTATTTTCTTCCTTTACTGCTTTTATTTTATTTTCTTTGCCTTTACTGTTTTTATTTTTATTCGGAATTCGAAAACACTTTACGTTGTATATTCGATGCTTAACTAATTCTAAAACTCTATCACATATTATAATTAGGTAAATGGAATTTGTCGATCTTTCTTAACACTACATATATTAATCATCATGTACCTAATATATACGAAACCTATCAATTTGACTGTCCTAGAACGGGACTCCTTCCTAGTTGGACAGTCAAAAGCTTCCTTGTATGTTATTGTATTTTTATAACAAAAAACAAATAAATAAATAAATGCGGCGCCTTCCACAACAACCATTTTTTCACGGTTTTCTTCACAGAACTTCTCTAATGCCAACCGCCTTTGCAATCTCTTATTAAGATAGGCTTAGCAGCTTTCGGAAGTCCTGATATTTGACCAACTTTCTTTGGCGACAAGTCAGAGTATTATCCCATTTTCATAAAAAAATGAACATAATATATTAATTCAATTTAAAATTGGATTTTAAAGCAGGCCTATACATACATAATACGATAAATCTAAAAATATCGCAGTTATTTAAGACATTGCTGATAACAACCTTGTTTCGGAGACTAACCGCCCTCTCGAGAGATAAGTAATATTCGAACACACTCTCACCGAAAAAACAACAACAAAGTGACTTATATAATACATGTTGTGGGATTGCAAATATGCAAATAACATTGTTGCCAGTAAAAAAAGAAACATAAAAAACATAACCATAGATTAGAAAGGTCGAGTTCAAATACAATTGAGCTGCCTTTACATTAAAAATAGACCACACGACTGAAGTAAAACTTCTATGAGAGGAAGAGAGAAAGAAAATGTGCGCGCGCACTGCTCTCTCTTGCTCCTACAGTGTGATACAGACAATAGTACCCTTTACACACAGAGTTCGGAGCGGGACGTGCCCCGCGCCGCGCAGAAAAGTCTCAGCACTGTAAATCGTTATCTTACTTTCGGTCTTTACTTTTCTGCGCGGCGGCCTGAAGTGGCGCGGGGAACGTCCCGCTCCGAACTCTGTGTGTAAAGGGTACTTATAGGCCTGCACTGTGTCTTAGATATACGCAACGTAACTGGCTATGAGAGAAAGAGAGAAACAAAATGTGTGCTCGCACCTCTCTCTCTTGCCCCTACAGTAATATACGAAACGTAACTCTCTCTCTTTCTGTCTTCACTAACTTATATCTCCCTCTCAACTTCCGTTCGCCTCGCCCGACACTTTTCATAACGCTCTCGTCACGCATTCATCAGCTTACTCCCCAAGTCAAGCGTGCGTAAAGAAGTTTTACTTCAAAAACTACTTATTTCTTTGCTTGGGTGACCTGGGTCTGATAATATAGTCAAGTACTGTAGATAGAAACCATATCCACGACCTTAGGGTCCACAGTAAAAATTCTCCACGACATATCTGTTACTTTCTATGATCCAAGATTCACGTGCTGTGAAAATCATAAATTCGGATAACATGTTTTACCATAAACATCGTTAAAATGAAGAATTATTTTAACTTGAGGCACCGTATCCCCCTCAAAAAGAAGAAGATGCAGACATATGTAATTACGAATGTTGGAGAGAGCGCGCTTATGTTTAAAACGATAAAATTGAAGCGAAAATTATGAAAA
The DNA here is from genome assembly GCA_936435175.1 of Glyphotaelius pellucidus. Classification (NCBI taxonomy): domain Eukaryota; kingdom Metazoa; phylum Arthropoda; class Insecta; order Trichoptera; family Limnephilidae; genus Glyphotaelius; species Glyphotaelius pellucidus. The sequence goes on along the minus strand of OW386545.1, from coordinate 12,555,912 downwards.
TATTTAATAAAACACGACTCGTTTAAAATACAGCAAAAATCTCATGGGGAATGTCTAAAATAGCATTTAAAGAAATACTGTGAATTTTTATTATGTAATTATATAACTTCTAAAATAAGTGAAATGAACGTGTTTACAATAATTTTCGGAGCATACTTTGCGATTTTTTGTATCGGGGGAATTTCATAAAATTTGCGTTTCGGCGTGGGGAATTACAGATATTATCTTCAAATATAACATATATTTTTTTAAGAGCTTAAAAACTTCAAATGTTTAAGGTACAGGTATATGTAAGAAATCGATAGAAAATCGGGTAGCGGCGGCTGAAAACGTCATTTTCATACTAAATTTGATGACTATGTGAACTTTAAATCTTTAATGAGAAGAATTGAGAAGATAAAGCATCAGAATCCAAGAGCTTTTTTGAGTATTTCTTTATTTTACAGAACACAAGAACTTTATCGATAGCTTCAGCCACTTTCTTTCCTTCGAGAAATCAGTGCTCATGCTTTCGTAACTTTTTCAATTCATTATAAACACATTATTATATCTAGGTAAATGATTCTGAGTCAGTCTAATTTCCATGAGTCGTACGGTTCGTATTAAGCGATTAATGTAACGATGCACATTAAATTACAAACCAGACTTCTGGAAGTACCTGGGATAATCCCGGTCAAAACTGGCCCAATTGGTAAACCTAATTACAGTTATTTAATTAGGTTTTAATCTTTATTATTTTCATTTACAATGAAATTCTTTAAAGGAGGCCTTCACCTTTGCCTGAGAGAGGGGTTCTTGCAAACGAATAATATGATATCCCATATTACATTTTTCAACAAGATTGTACATAGCATTAATTATACTTTTTTATAACTGTAAGATACCTATTTGCAAGAAATAAAAGGCTTATTATTATTATTGTCAATTATTTTATTATCAAGGTTGGAATGTCTGAAATCTTTCAAGATCGAAGACTGTTTGAGAATGGATGTTTAAGATATTGTCGTGTTATTCGATTCCTTGAATTCCATTGTTTTGATATTCTATACTAATTATTCGTATCACTTTCCGAAATCGTTGAGAAATACTAGTCATCTGCTTTGGCAAGTAATTGATGCAAAGGTAAACATTTTACCCCTGGAATGCCAGGCTCCCGCGATCTAAAGCTGCTCTAGTGCGCCAGGATAAACTGCCGAGCTGCTCGCCGTGCGCCGACTGACACTATTTTCGTAATAACTTTCTTGATCTTAGCAAAATTATGTTTATTGTAATTGTACTGTCTTACCAGATAATATGTTTATATATTCACAAAAAATGCATAGTCTAACCTATGTAGTTTCCCCAGGATAGCTACATATTATTCAGAGATTTGTTTTTTTTTTTTTTTTATCTCATTTAAGTCATTTGCCGAGTGTGCGCCGGCATACACGCCAAAATTTTAATTTATTTTTATTTTTAAATGCGATTTTAAACCTTTTGTATAAAGAAAACGTATGAATGACAAGGTCAGAATCGCTTGGGACATTATTGTTCTTGACTTATGAGGTATCCTAAATACACCTAGCCACTCGGAATATTTTTTATTAAATTTGTCTACGGCATCGACCCTTCATTTTTCCCTGGATTTAAGCTGTCAAACTATGAGCGTCGTAGGTCGTGAAAAAAAGATCAATAAACCTACAAATTTATCAAATAAACGCAAGGAAAGTTGTTTTTATACATAGTTTATTGTTTAAGGAATGTGTTTTGGTAAATATAATATACGATAGCACAAAATAAACCCACAAAATATTACGTCAAAGTCAAAACATTGCGAAATTTACGTCGTTTCCTCCTTGGCATTTGAGAGGATGTCGTAAAAAATTACCTTTTCTTGAGTTTAATTATATTTTCCAGCTAAATAAGCGTTATTCACAATAAACAAAGGTAATAATATGAGGCTTACCTACAAATAAATGCAGTGCTGCTTTCAAAAATCTGAATTAAGACATTTGCAACAGGAATTTGCGTAGCGCTTTTTCACAGATAAAATAAATATATTTGCAAGTAGAGAAACGACAAGCGAGAAAAAATAATTAAGATACGTATTTTCCCCTCTACGCGTATAAAAAAAAATGTATACCAGAAGTATTTTTTGGTTATAAATTACAATAAAATCGGGGCAAGTGCGGTGAACTAGGTAGGTACTAGGAAATCCGCTACGGATTCGCCGGCACACGACGGATTTCTTGGCACACTAGAGGTTAAATACTCCAAGCGATGATCCTAGACATCTATTATAATATATTTGTACTAATAGTATTGGTGGAATATAGAAGACAGGTCTAGAAACAAGAAATAAATGTTTAAGTTAATGAAGTAATTCATAGTCAATGTCAAAGGCAAACTGGGCAAAAAATATATATTATACCATAGTATGCATATGATTTGAACGTTTCACGAGTTTGTTCTCTCGTGTTGTATCCACAGCCGCCAATAATACATTGTATACGGGACTATGTACATAAGCAGTTTATAACGAATTAAATGTAATTAAAATAATACGTAGGATAGAATAGAAGTATTGAAGCATTGAAGACATGACATAAAGAAAGATAAATTATTATTAATTCTGATCATGGCAGTCTACAAATGACTATTAATCGTTAATGGTTAACTAATCAACTTAATGATGTCAATTTTGATGTTTTTAAAGACATTGAGATGTCAAAAAATATTGAAACAATGAATGATACTCACGAAGTGTGAATTTAAAAAAACATACAAGAAGGTCGGGATGCGACTGAGAATCAATCTCCGAATCTTCTGCTTTTACTTGCAACGTTTTCCTTAAATATCTATTTAATCGTCGAAGAAGAAGATAATACTAATAAATCTAAACGAAACATGAAACAGAATAAGACACAGAAAATAAATAAACAATCTGTGTGTGTAATTATAAAACCTTCCGAAAACTAAAGTAGACAAGAGTGGGGAGACTACAAAGCACCTCATAAAAAGTAGAGTAAAAAGTATCTCATTATCTCGCAGGCCAAATCCTTTAGATGTACGTGTTGTCTCTTTTAGTGTCGCTATTTTACGTTTCATCGAGTTTCAAATCACAACAATGCTAAATAAGTTTCCACTTCAAAAAGTTAACGGTCGCAACTGGGAATCGAACCCACAATCTCCGGCGTACCTGGACAACGTCTTTAACCACTCTGCCACTGTAACCTGATTTTTTTTACGTAATTTTTTCTTGATCTCATGTTTCAATCTCAGAATTCTCAACTAATTTTCCCATATTTTTTCGCTACTATCTTTTTGTACGATTACAAACTTCTACCACAGGCATGCCCTCCCTGCGACCCAATCGAAGATTTTTGCGGCTCAAAAATAAGTTTTCAGATTTCTACGTTTTGGATTTTGAAATTAGATCATTCTTGTGTCATTAGACCTCGGAATCTCGATGGGGGTTTTGATTGCGCATGGCCACAGTAGGAATTCATTTTAGCAATCAATTCCACCCAAAGGAGGGTGAGGGCAAAGGACACACGTTAGCGCTTCTAGAAGAGTTATTTCAATTAATTTAAATATATTTTTACATTATACCTGTTTCTTGAAAACCATCAAAACTGTTTGAATACAATAATTATGTCAAAGTGGAGCGATAAGCTCTCAAAATACTTAAAAGATAATTTTAATAATAATATTATAAAATCATGTTGATGCGCTGTAAGCAAAAAATAGATGTATCGTGAAATATTTAATAACAAGAATAATATACCTCATATCTACGGAGCAGAAACGAAAAAGGTTAATATTTTAAAATCATAGAAGATTCCAAACAGAATTTCGCGAGAGTCGGCAGAGAAAAAAGTAGGAATTTCGGGCTCACGTGTATGGAAGATTGCCAGAAGGAAAGTTAAAAGCGAACGGGAGGAATTATTATTGTATACAATTTGTAAACTGATAGAGATGTAGTACAAACACACACGCGCGAATTTTGGAAGGTGTTGAGTGGTGTTGGTGAGAACTGCGAATACTGGCTAAACTGAGCGATGCTTGTGGGGGAAGCCGCTGCCTAAGCAAGAAGAAACCCAACATTAAATATTAGTTAAAGGATCTTTCATTAATCAGGTCATTTCACTATCGTTAAATTTAAATAAAACAAAGTGTGTGTGAGATAACACCGAATTTTTTATTCGTTTCAAAGGCATATCGACGCCATTATGTATGGAATATAACATCGTTCCAATGTTCGCCGCGGCTTCTCTAGGTGGCGCGCATCCGAAATGTACAATTTTCCATGACTCTGGCGCATAAATCAGGCTGAATTTGACCGATGGCATGGGTTATGTTGGCTTTGAGGGCCGCTGAGGTTTATGACTTATTCGCATAAACCTGCGACTTAAGAAAACCCCACAAGAAAAAGTCTAACGGGGTCAAATCGCACGATCACGGTGGCCATCACATCACCTCCACGCGAGATTTTATCATTAAACAATTTATTCAATTTTAAACAATTTTATCATATGCATGTGATGTTAAACGCTACATCCGTCCATGGTGATTTGGCAAAACAAACAATTTGACAGACATCACTTCAACAATATGGCCGCTATCAACTGTCAAAGTTCGGAAGTCCCTATTGGAAGACCCTTATAAAAAAGAATGAACTAACGGTTTTTCTGCGAGAATACGTTCATGAACCTTAATTCCATTCATTTGGCAACACGGTGAATAAAAAAATCATACCTAACTATCTATAAATAATAAATTGTGTAGTGGCCTACGTAAATAAGACGTACAGCACGCGCCAAACTCTTATGCAGCCCTGAAACGGAAGGAACGCCCTGAACTTGATAGAATCCATTCTCGCGCAGTTATATGAATTTACAATAACCGTATGTAAGGTGTAGTAAATTGGTGACCGGCCAACTCAGAATGAAACCAACTCAGAACCACCTCAGAAAGGTCATAAATAGTGATAATTTTTTTTTGTGTATTACAGACTGTGTGTCCATTTACAATACACATGTGACACAAACTACACATTTATAGATAAATAATAGAAATAGAAAAGATAAATAGTAACATGAGACTTATACCTATAGCGGATAATTTGTGGTGCTTAAATGCTTCTTAAATTCTTCGAGGCTACTGTTAAATATGTCAATAGGTTTGGAAGCGTTATTTAATAGCACCATACCTCGTGTCGTGCTATGCCGAGCCAGTACGTCCGTTCTGCTGTCTGGTATACATAGAAGTTCGTGGTACCGTCCCTGACTGTAGTTGTTTGGCACAAACAACTTATAGCATTCCAGGAGGCATGAGCTATCTATTAAATTATTTATTATTTTGTATATATATATATAAAAATATATTTAAAAAATGGTTAAATAGGTTACGTTAGGTTAGGATTAACGGCTATTATAAAATTATTTTTTTCATAGCTTTTAAGGACTTTTCAAAGAGTTGTTGAGTTGACTTTATTCTGAGAGTTGGCATGAAACCGTAAAAAACGTAAGAACCGAAAAAATACGTGCGACAGAGGGGAGTGCCGGATGCTGTTTTTCTGACCTTGAACTCGACTATTGCGACGATTTTCGTATCAAAGTCAGGTCGGTATTAAAGTTTGGCGTACACTATACCTAAAACATTGGCATATGATATGCCACTGAAGACTCCGTTGGACCATTACTTGCTGTGTGTGACATAGGCTTAAAAAATATATTGTGTGGTTTATGAGCCATCATAAATAAGGTAAGATTTTAATTCAGTAAGATGACTGAAACATTTTTTGACAGTTAAAAGGTTTACCAAAAATTTGACACCGAATCTAATACTATTGTCATAACTGCGCAAAACTTATTCTATGAATTTTGTTTGCAAAATCTTATGAGTCTATTGTAATATATGGTAAACCTGTTTGCTGGCAAATTTACAGTCATTAACAGTAAGGACCAGGTAGAATATTTCAATCAATTCAAACCAAACATAGACCAGCATCCACACACCTTTACGGATAAAATAAAGTAAATATTGGTTTAAAACTTTAATGTTTTTTGGTGTAAACGAGTAATTTCAATTTCTGGAATTCAAAAGCAATTCAGATACTTGTTATTAATTAATTTAAAATAAAAACATTACCCATATTGTTACGACCAGGCCGAATGTCATAATAACTTTTTTTGTTGTTATTCAAGATATGGCGACTTACAAATATGACGTTCGTCAAAATAGTGATTAAACATTTAAAATTTTATTATTACGGTTGTAATAAAGTATGAAGTATTCCATGTCAAGGTAATCTCATTATCTCGGCTATTAAAAAACAATATTCGGACGGCAAAAAAGAAAATAACTGTTTCACGTCTTTTATAAAATTCCAACACCTGAAATACCTACCTACAATATTTGTTGGTTTTATAACACTCTTCACAACACAAAATGAAAAGTAGAAAGATATCAAAGACTCGATCGTGTATAACTATCTTTTGGTGTCATGGACTTTTTTCAAATCAGGAATCAGAAAAACATTTTAATATTCGGTATTTTTTTCAAATCGGGAGTCAGAAAAACATTTTAATATTCGGTATTTTTTTCAAATCGGGAATCAGAAAACATTGAAATATTCGGTAATTTTTTCAAATCGGGTATCAGAAAAACATTTTAATATTCGGCAATTTTATTAATAGATGGACATCCTAACTGGATTTTCGGGGAATCCCAGTGAACAAAATGATAACAAGAAAGGTAAACAAAATTTCATACTATGATACGTAAGAGAGTGACGTGTTTTGCGTCGGTTTTGTTTATGTTTTTAGACAGATCTGACCAATAGATTGTTGACTATTTTTATACCCGGATTTGTCCGACATTTTTAATGGAAAAAATGTAAACAACCAACATGGCGTCGTATCTCATTCTGGTGTGTCCTAGTCATGGTGGTGATGAGATAGCGAGCTAAAAATAGTTAATAGTTATAAAAATAGAATTGGAAATTGCTTACACGAAAAGCTATGTAAATTTCAGTGACCGGACAACTCAAAATGAATTCAACTCAGAACCTCATTTGAAAAGTCATTAAAAGTGATGTAAAAGAAATATATTAAAAAATTGGTTAATTAGGTTTACGTTATGTTAGGTTATGGACTATTTTTAAAAAAGAGGTGTTGAGTTGAGTTAATTCTGAGTTCGCATGGAGTCGTAATTTTCATGACGCTAGAGCTGACCGTTTGAGATTATTTGCCGCGTTTGATTGTAGATAGCACATAGATTTTCAAGTTTTACAGTTATTATTATATTGATAATGATCTAGTACAGCGCACATAGCGTGCAATGAAGGGTTCCATGAGAACTCGGAATCAACTCAACACCTCTGAAAAATCATTAAAAGCTGTGAAAAAAAGCCCATAACTTAACCTAACGTACCACTTTTCAAAGGAGGTGTTGGGTTGAGTTGATTCTGAGTTGTCCGGTCACCACAATGAAGATAAACTTATTATAAATATTGGTATCATCTTTTTTAATTAAAAAGTGTTGTGTTACGTTTTCTTCTTCCACAAGGTTGTTATTCAACAATTGCCATAAACATTAAGTCTTAAATAATTATATTTTTTATATGTTTGTAGTTATTTTTCAAGGGATGTGCCTAGGTACTTACTATCTGTACAAATGGGTTAGTTATGTTATGTGGTTTACTTAGAACAATAATTAGAATGGTAATATAGTAAAATAAGCAGAATTGCTACCGCTGACTCATGACTTAGTCATATGTCAGTAGTTTCAGGAAAATTACAAATAACTATTTTGGGTTTTTCTAAATTTCGAGACGTCTGCAGTAGAAGCGCTTCAAATTGTTTTGCAGCGCGGATCTTTATAAACAAACATGTTTTGTTTTTAAAATTAAGTACGATGCTCGAAAGATCATAAGTTAATAACAACATTACTTTAACAGCGTTTTACACATTAAAAATTACAATTTGTTTGCAGTGTTTTCGATATAAAAACGTTTTAAAAATATGATCATAAAATAAGCAAAAATCAACTAATTTACCAAAATATTTAAATGATTTTATTCGTGTAAATAATTATTTGAATCTAGGTGCTATCGAAAATAGGAACGGGAACCATTGATGCATTGTATTTTAGTACCATTTTACAAATTTCATGACCCATTCACTCATGAAACGAATGAGAGAAAAATGAACAATTTTCGTACTGCAAGTTTCAATATATACTTACATACCTAATATAAATAAATATTAAGTGAACATTTTCTATAATGTAAGAGGAGACTGCGAAAGGTTCCAAACTGGGTAGGTAAGTACCTAGTTCGAAAATCTTTTTTAAATACTTCGATACTGTTGGAGTGCACAAATACATCCAAAGTGTCCTCTTTAAAATGATTCGTCCGTAATTGTAATCATTTTAAAGATGAAAAAAAAACATATAAACAAAGAAATTATTTTTTTCTAGTTACTGTAGCAAATAAATCAAACTTGAAAATAATCTTGGGTAGGTACCTACCTTGTTAGAGATTAACTTGATCGATGGTTCTTGTTCAATTAATTACCTCGATTAATTAACGAATATTTCTGAAATATATTCGTCATTATTTAGCAAAGAGCAAGCCTAGACTATAGAAAATAAAATCGTTGGTCTTAGGTTAAGATACATTACTCAAAATGACTTAATTTGCACTTGTATCGACCAAGGACATTATCAGACCAGAAAATAGGGGATACGGGGGTTGGTTAAATCATTTTTTGGCAGAAAACACAGTAAACTAACAGGCAATCTGGCAGTAAACAAAGTAATATTTTGATTCAGTAGTGACCTATCATCTACCAGCAGCAGGGGCGGTTCTAAGACTCAAAAAGTAGTCAGCATATGTGTGCAAGGGGGACTAACTAAAATAACCCAGTTCAATGATATTACCACGCTTTTACAACCACAATTGATACTTCTTTTAAGAAGTACTGATGGCGTAGCTTGAATAGTTAGTATATTGAAAGATGTAATTACAATTACCCATGTTGGAGAGCTGGTGGTTGGAACTGTTGTGGTTGTGTTCCTCGGGAGGGTCCACATAGTTGTCTGGCCTGGGCAGGGGCCATGTGTTGGAGCGCCCTCTCATCTGGGGCTCCAGCTCGCCTGAGCCCACCATGCTGCTGTCACACCCCCCCGGGGGTGTCTGCCACGGGCTGCCGTACCCGTCCATCTCACACAGTCGGATCGCCAGGTACCAGGGACACAGCGATCAGTAGGAGAAAATCGACACACACTAGTCCGATACTACGTCTAAACTTCACAAGTTTACAATCCTGTCATCTTCCAGTTCTGTTCGAAGTAACGTTTACACTTTACCAGATTGGACCGCTGGGATTGCTGATATAGTCATTGGGAATGATGCTAGAGTTATTATTGAGTATATATATATATATACACTTAGCCGCGAGACGACGCGGGGTCAATCGTCCGATAAATTACGCAAACGGGAGATATTATGCGGCCCCGGCGCACTCGGTCAAATTTGAAATTCAATTCGTAGCAGGCGCGATGACGGAGACAGATTCGGCGCGGAGAACAGATTGTTTTATCACTTATATCACACACTGGTAGGTACAAGGTACTAAACGTACTTTTAAAGTTTTTAGTCCAGACTCTAAACGTAAACTAGACTATGGCTAACCTTACACTTGTCTCTGAGGGAACTGTTCTGAGGGAGGGATTCCTCAGAAAGAGGAGCGACAAAGCACGGAGCACTAGCAGCAAGCACGGAGGAGAGCGGGTCATGTGACAACACTAACTGACTAACTGGTGGCTGGTGGCGGTTATCAAAGGTCGGTCCGTGTTTGCGTTGCGTCCCGCTCGGCGCCTCTCGCTCGCGCGAAGATTTTAAATTCGTGGCACCTCGTCCCCGCCTCTCTGGACAGCTCCACGCTAAATATACACGCCGGCGGCGCTGCGTAATTCCACCACCGTGTGCTGGGTCTCCTTCCGCCACTCTACACTCGCCACAGTCCACACGTGAAACTTCTCCAAACACTTTTCCAAATGGGATTCCACGAAGACTGTTTCGCTCGGCGGCGAGTTTCCCGCTCGGAGAACTGCGCGAAAATATTCAAAACTTTACGAAAAGTCTATGCGAAAGTTGACAACACCGACAAATAATTGGAACGTAATGGAAATGGATCCGGGACTGGCCGACGGCATGGGACTGTCGCGAAAATATTGCTACAAAACGTAAACAAACCACGCGGTTTTGATGTTGCTGCGTAATACACGACGACAACGTCTAGATGCGCCACGTCGCACGACCTTTCTGCGGACGATCGCGCTCGGACTGGAAGTGGGAGCCGAGCGGCCGGGGAGGTGGCGTGAGGAGAATTCTCAATATTATTTACCCGCTCATTCGTTCGAATTTGTTCGTCTTCGCTCGGCTAACATCGGCTGCCTCCGCCGCGCATGCGCTCCTCGCTCGGTGGAGCCGAGTACGCGAAACTTTTAAACTGGTTTTCGCGATTTTCCACTTGGTAACTACGAAATAGAAATTAATGTACGCTTTGCACACATAAATAATACCACACTCTTACAATTCATCGTATTTACGGGATAGATTTACTTCTTTGCCGAATAACCATAGTACATAATATTCTCTAAATTGTATTTGTTTCAGATGGTTCTGAAATATTGTTCAGTATTGGCACAGAATATATTCTGGTGACTTTAGAGTGAGCTGTGAAGAGGTCCTTTTGTTGTGATAAAATGGGTTAGAAAAAAATGGTCAAGAGACGTCCAGATGAGGTCGTTTTTTATTATTACGAATATTTCCATTTACTTACCTAGATCATTTATTTACCTCCCATTCAAGCAAATGTTTTCAGGTGTAAAATACCAACCGCCATTGTCTGATTTGTTTCACAGACAAGAAAATATTTTTTTTCTGTCAGTGTTAAATAATATAATTGTTTTATTTGAAAATGCAGAATATTCTGTGTTTTTTCTTCAATAATGGCTCATTGTTTTAGTCCACATTATTGAAATAAAACATTTTTTAATTGGGAGGCGGGTATGGGTACCACCGCCACAGCAACCATTTATTGGATAACCAACACCTCTGCCATAGGTCACCCCAAGTGGTTGCTTAGTATGGGTGCCCGGGTAAGAGGGGTGAGGTTTGTCCGGGTCTTGCGGGGTATGCGACTGCCCATCAGCTGCATGGCAGGCTGGTCCGAGAGAGAATGGTTGAGGGAGTCCCTTTGACTGCTTCGCCGTATTCTCTCGGAATATCACCTTGCAAGGCAATGGGAGGGATTGAATCATACATCCGTCACTCCTGGACACTTTACCTCCAGATTCCTACCCTCCAGTGGCGGTCCGTGAGCTAGAGTGCTAAGATTGAAAAATACGACGTTATTGATGTTGTTGTAGCTGAAAATGATTTTTTTTTTTTTCAAAATTTCCGTATTTAGTATGAAGATTTTCAGGATGTACTGAAATATCCACATTAAAGTATATCTTCATACAAAATGTTGAAATCTTGAAAAAAAATAAAATTAATTTTCAGCTACAACAAATCAATAAAGTTGTATTTTTCAATCTTTTCATGCTTTCAAGCATTCTAGCGCACTGAAACTCAGGGACCGCCACTGCTACCCACCCCTTACACCTTGTTCGTCCCAGAACTTCTTCTCCTTCCTTTCCTAAAAAGACCATCCACACAGCATCCCCAAAGATGACATAGGCCCTGAGGGGAATTATTTTCCCGAGGGCTTCCTGTATGGAGCTGATATAAAAATAAATTATTATTTATTATTTTAACTTTATGAGTAAAACCTCAAACTGTAATATTTAATTAAATAAAAATAAATTGTTTTTCATACGGTTTTAACGATTTTTTTTTACATTGTTAATCAAAGTTGTTCGTTTGTGGACTGTACATACTTGAAAAAAAAATGGGAACCGCCTTCTAGGTTTGAAACCGAATATTCGCCGTGGAATTCCAATGAAATATTTAATTCATTTAGAATAATTTATATGAAGAAAAAAAAACGGTAAATAATTCAGGATGATGTTAGTAATAATCCTAGAATTGTGATATAAATAAAAAAAATGACCAAATATAGTGGTGCCAATAGCTCAATTGGTAGTGTTGTTCCGGTAAGAGTAGATGATTTGTTTTTAGTCCCGGTTGCGACCATTACCTTTTTTTTGTTTTCTGTCTTTATTTTAATATTTCATTTTAATATTTACATTATTTTCTTCGTTACACCGATAAAATATTAAAATCAAAAACTTCATAAAGTTTCGAACAACGTCGTAAACTTTCGATCACATTGTGGAATTTTGAAAAGTTGTAAAAGACAAAAAAATCAAATTGAATTAAATATGTCATTTTTCTACTTTTATTTTTCTTTCGATTTGTGTTGTCGAAATATTTCTAGGGAAATAATCGCGTCTTTTACGATGTCATTTTAAGAGGAATTTTTTTTCTGAATCATTAATAATAATTTAAATGTTGTTATTAAAGAAAGTATTCTGAAAGACGTATTCAAGGTTATTTTATAATAAAAAATCATAAAATAAGTCAGATACGCCTCCTACATTGTACGTATGTCTGGCAACGTTAAATTTTCTTGACAACAAGCCTATGGGTAAGAGTGGTTAAAAGTCTACAAAAGCAGGAGATACGAATTTTTGAAAAAATTAAAACTTTCTTTTTGCTCTCCTGAACAATTAACATTTTGTCCTTTACAGCATTTCAAATTTCCATGATCGATAATATATCCAAAGTGCTTATTGAGGAAAATTGAAAGAAATTTGCGGAAAGCTTGCAGTACGCCAATGAGCCTATCATTCCCTATGTTCTTTATTTCAATCGACCCACTCGAATAATATATATCTTTTTCCGCAGAAAAGAACAATAAATTTTAATGACACTAATCGTTCGATTCCTCTTGAGCAGCAGATAACATAGGCCTTCCGTTTTAATTGATATAATTCCCTCAATTATCCACCCCGTTAAGGCTCTCTAGGAGATTTAGTGTTATCAACTGATGGTTCCCACAATGCTACTGGAGTAGGAACTGGAGGTGGAGAGTGGAGACTGAAGGAAGTGCCCGTATTGGCCATGCCTCCCCTCCACACCTAGTTCCGATACGCGCATACATATCTGTAAGAAGGTAAGAAGATTTAGCTCTCGGGTTTAAGTATAGACACATTCATATAGGTGCTACAATACTACCCACCCTTCTTACCTATCCACCTTTCTTCCCACCCTTCTTACAAGTGGAAATCATTCGATCCCTTTTTACTACAGAATTTATATTCTACTGGCTGAATCCCTGGCGTAACCTGGGTTTTACGCAGAGTTTTCGAAATCACATTTATTTTGATTCTAAATAAAAAAAATACTTTTAATCACATTGTTAAAAAAATCTGTCATTTTTCGTAAGCAATACTTACAACTTGCGCCCTTGAAGTAATTTTTTACAAAAACGGCGCTCTACAAATTGTCAAATTACTATTATTATTGTTAGTTCATCAGGGTTTATTTAAAACTAATTACAATTAGACTAAAGATGCCAATTGATGGGGGAGGGGAAGGGGACGGGGGTAATAAGGCATAAATACAAAGGGAACAAATATAACAACCGGTTATTTATGTGTTTTTGGTTGTTTGTAATATTTGAACTCATCTTTACACTCTTACAAATTTCCAAGATTTCAAGTTTGTCTACGAAAGTTGTTTTTTTTTTTTTTAAAACAATAAAAGTGGCTAAAACTGAGTATTTTATTAAATTTTTAATTAAAATAGTGCCACAAAATATGTTTGCTGGGTTTGATGAAGACTTTTATTTTGAACGTCAAATATTCAAAAGTTCCCAAAATATGAAATTTTGCTTTAAATGAAGGGAAAACCAAAATAGCCGTGTTGGGAGGCCGATAGGAGTGGAGAGGAAAGAGACGGGGAAGAAGAAAATTGGGAAGCACTCAGCTATTCAGGTCTGGTTACCAAACACAGCTAAAGTCATTTTCGATTCAAATAGTGGTCTTTCACTGGGGCAATACCAAGAGTATCTTGCAGTCTGGAAGATGCCGCAAATACGCAAAAAGTTTTAAAAAATTTATTTAAATTCTGGATACGCTAACATTTCCAGAATCTCATATAACTACAAGAGCTACTCGTTCGAAAATCGTGTAACAAACCAGTATTGAGCATTTCTATCACGGAATTTGAAATGCTGTAAATGGCAAATTGTAAATTTTTCAGGAGAGCGAAAAAAAAGTTTTTTATGTGTTCAATAAATCATATTTCCTTTTTTGTGGACCTGAAATTATATTTTTTTTATTTCAAATTAACATTGGATAGATTTTTCAGAATACTCATTATTTTTGGAAAATTTCTTTAACGACAGTATTAAATTAATTTTTAATTTTTCACAAAAAAATCTTCTTAAAATGCACGTCATAAAAGATGCACTTATTTTCCTAGAAATATTCGACAACCCATTTGGAAATGAAAAAAAAAGGAAAAAATGTGACAAATTTTTCGATTTATTGTACTTTACAGCAAATTTCCGCTATCGGTTTCAAACGCAGTTATTAAGGATACGCTGAGGTGGCGGATATATTTAACCGTTCGGGAGGTATGGACAAGACGGCTGTACTATCATATATTTCAATCAATATTTATTCAACCTAATTTATATTTCACATTATTAAGCTTTATTTTATGCTAAGGCATACTCTAAGGCAGTGGTTCCCAAACTATTTTGGCCCATGGACCCCTTTCCCAAACTTCCCCTCCCCCAATCTTCACCTCTATTTTGCAATTTTGAAAGCTGGAGTATTTTATATAGATTAGCATTAGTAACTTAACATAACTTCAGTACGAATAAAAATTTGTCACAATTTTTTTTATTCGATATTAAACCTTGCTGTCCGAGCAAGGTAATATCAAATAAACCCGTGTTCGAACCGTTGTTCAGGGACCCCCAACTCAATTTTAATTTTCCACGTAATCCCTGAATGATCCTGGGGACCCCTGGGGGTCCGTACGGACCACTTTGGGAACCACTGTTCTAGAGTTTCTGCTAATTGAAGTAAAAACTTCATTAGCACCTTTGTGATTTGAAACTCGATGAAACGGAAACGAGCGACACTAAAAAGAGACAAACACACACATCTTTAGGATTAAGACTGCGAGAGAATGACATAGACTAATCGGCGTCCTCTTTGTGCGGTGTTTCGTAGAATAAAATGTAAAATAATTTTTAAACTTTGTAACGATATTATAATAAATAAACCCTTTAATTGTCCTACTCCTGATAGATACTCTACATTCGTCTCATTCTCTCGAAGTTTAGTTTTCTGAAGGTTTCACTTCAACCGCGTGTGAACTTCACTTATGATTTTTTTACTTTCTGATTGCTTTACGATTAAATGCCACACATTAAAAGACAATCATTCCCGGGTTACGAATAACCCAACAATGTTTGAAAATCTCCTACTACCACCACAGAAAGCCGAAAATGTTGCTTGTGTTGTGATGGAGGACTTAGCCAGCCGGGGAATCGAACACGGGACGCCCGGGTGGGACCCAAACGCGATGCCCACTCAACCACTGACCGGTCGAAAATTACTCACTTAACTGTGCAGATAATAATACTATTTTCTATCGTGAAATGTTTGTTTGAGACACAACGCAATTGCATCCCTGACATCACTATCGAAGATATCTTATATTAAAACCCCTTGAGTGTCATAATAAATTCAATTAAAGTATCTAATGAAGAAACCCCGGATGTGTGTTCCCAGTTCCCGTCCCATCGCACGTGATTAGTGTTCGCTTCCAGGTTCCAGCCGATCTAGACTAATTGGTGATTGTCCATCGCAGCTCCCCACTTAGGCAATATACCGAGGGGTGAGAAACGATTGGATTCCTCCGAGAAATCGAAAGTAAGGACTGCGAGGGCACGAACGAAGTTCATGCTCAAATACCACTAAGCACGTCTACGTGATCTGCGAGGCTTTTCGTTTCGGGAACTGAATGATTCCGTAAAAAAACTGTCCCCTCGAGAATGAAAGGTTAAAGCTTCTATCGGTATTTATTTTAAGTGTGCCCAATTATTATGTTTTATGTATCTTTGATAGGCACTTTTAAAAAAGATTAAATTCATCTAATTGAATTTTGATTTTGTTTTCTTGAATGAATGAAATGGGTGGAAATTAACCCACTTACCCACATCCGATCGAGCTGAATTTCAACAGTTTGACTCGTTGTCAATGACAATGCATTCTATCATCTTTTGGTTGCACTATAAAAAAGCCAGTGTAAAGCTAATGTAAAAAAAGAAGAAGAAAAAACAAAAAAAATTGAACCATCACTGTCTATGGACAGGTCAGAGGGACAAAGAATTTGAACAATTCATCAAATTCCAAAGTTAATTTTCAATTTTTAAAATTTAATTCTTTTAAAAATAAAATTTACTTGCCACAGACGGAATTTGAACCTGCTTCCTCCGGATTGCTTGCCCCTTGTCCACGGAGTCTAATAAATTTATTTAAATTTCGCGGATAGTGGAATTATTGTGAAACTAGATTGTTGGATAATAACAATTGGATAATTTTTAGAGCGCCGTTTTTGTGAAAAATCACCTCAAGGGCGCCTCAATCTTAGGCTTTACCTAATTTTATTATTTACAATTAGATACAGAAAACATACTTACCTGGCAGGTCACTTCCGATCAACACACTTTGATTAGAAAGTTTTTGCTTGGAGAAGATACGGCTTTGCACGCGGAGGACATTATATTAGAAGAATCCGTATTGTATCGCGAATATGCAAATATAAATAAAAAATATACATAGATGATATGTATTATGATTTAGGAGCCGTTCCCACTTTCTAAGTAAATTCACAAACGAGCTAAATATCCATGAGTAATGAATTCCTAATTACATTACCTGCACCGACCCTAAGTACTTAATTACACTAATAATGACGATATGACGATTTGCAGATTATTACGAATTTTTGGACACAACAACTATAACAAGTACCTACCTACTTTTATAAATAAATAAACGGATTACCTATCCGTTGGAACTACACCCTGTCAGTGGGAACTATTTGCAACAGATAGCTACAAATATTTTAATCAGTTAAAAGGCTTTTATTTCAAGTAAATATTAAATTATACATTAATTTTAATTAAAAACTTGATAATGAAATGGTAATGATTTGATGTTCATAATGGAACATTCAAAATGTTCACAAGGCCCTGTATGGTTATTTTAAAAGCTAATTATGATAATTAATCTTAGTATCCTGTAATTGGTTCCATGACAACTCAGAATATGCGATTTCAATACCCCTTTGAAAATTCATTAAAAGATGTGAAAAAAAAATTGAAAAATAGCCCATAACCTTACTTAACCTATTTAACAAAATTTTTTCATCACTTTCAATGACTTTTCAAAGTAGGAGTTGAATGATTCTGAGTTGTCTGATTATCCATGTAATTAGTACCTACCTGATTTAAAAAAAGTACTATGCAGGGTGTTAAGGGACGTACTTGACTTGCCAGTTAACCCTGCCTTCAACCAGTAACTCCTGACATTATTTGGAGTATGAAGTGTACAAGAAATTTAGTTCTCCAGTGCCATTTTTAATATTTTTTTCAACATATAATTAAAACATAAAAAAATCAATAGATATGGTTTTTTATAGTTAGGGCTGGGTGAGGGGTTGGGAGCTAACGCTGAGTGACCAGCGACGAGACAAAGATTTTTTTGTGCGGTTTTGAAGAGAAAAAAAAAATTATAAAAAAAAATTGAGACCAAAATTCCATTACATTTTTTATTCAAAATAATGTCGGGAATCACTGGTTAAATATGTCAAGTACGTTCCTTGGCACCCTGTTGAACTATTTCTGGAAGAAGGCATTAGCAAGAAAATGAGAACAAATCAGAGTTTGCACCGATTTTTTTCAGGAACTTGAGAAAAAGCGAGAAATCAGTTTTTCTTAGAAACATAATTCATATGCTTCGTTTGTAGATCGTATGAAAGTATTACTTTAAAGTTATATAAGTAGTGTTGTTAACAGATTAACATCACAACTGATTTTAATACTCTTTATTCTATCTGACATTTCGTTGCGTCGTAGGTTTTATACAATTTATAGATGAACCTCATAATAATGAATCCATGCTTTTACTGTGATGTTGAAGGTATGGGAATTTTCTTATTTAAGAAACATAATCACAATAATTAATATTATGAAAGACCATATTTTTTAATTCCTTCAAAACAAAAGATCCATGTTTTGAATCTTGATTTTTTCAGTCGACTTTTTTCCCTTTTCTTTCCCAAAATATTACACGATGTTATGGTCATAATCTAGCATATTTTATACACATAATAATTCTAGGTTATTGTTATTACGCTTTCATTCTTCGATATGAAAGAGTGAGAAATGTTTTAAAAAATATGTTTAATCCAACAATATTATACCTGTTTTCATTTATCTGCCGAAATAATGTTTTTACAGGTGGGTACTTAGTTTACCTTAATGCTAGTACCTACCTACATTAATTAACGCTTTTGAACTTAATAGCTTCTTTGGCAAAATTATAATTGCCAAGCTTTGGTAATAGTAACTACAAACTATTAACCCATTTGCCAATTGACTTAAGTATGTAAGTATGACAACGTGTCACCAATTCCAAAAGTGCTATTTAAGCATAAAGTACAAAGCGAGAAATGCAGTAGGTAATAAAAGTTTGAAAAATTCCCTCATAAAAGTGGATAGGAACTTTCACGGGAGAGGAAGTAGAGATAGCATGAAATGTAAAAAGGCGATGGATGTTCTCAATACCCCATTGTTAAAATAATTTTGTCATAATAATAGAGATGAGGTTTTAAATTTCATAATATATTTTACAAAATTTCAAAATAATGATTCTTTAAACGTATTTATTACCTATCTAACTAAAATTATTTATAAAAATATGTATAATAAAATCAAGCGAGTAGGACACATCCTGGCCTAAATTTTGAAAGAAAAAGCCTTTATTGTAACTTTTTCGTACCGTGTTTGTACTTTGTTTGTACTTGATTTGTGGCTTATTTATAAATGTTGGTACCTTATGTTTGTGTATACCTTGTTTGTACGACGTGTGTGCATTGTTTCTATCTTGCATAATTTGATCGTGACTTGTTTGTAACTTATTTATACTTGGTGTGTACTATGTTTATACCTTGTTTGTAAATTTTAGTGTATGTAATTATTATTGTACCATGTTTTTACCTTGTTTATACATGGTTAGTAAATAGTTTTTACCCACCATGTTTAGATCTTGTTTTTCCCTTGTTTGCAACGTGCTCAAATGTGTGTGTACTGTGTACCTTGTCGCTTTTTGTTTGTACCTTGTTTGGACACAGCTTTTCAGGTTTTTTGGTAGTTTGTATCTTGTATGAAACTTGTTTGTACCTTGTTTGTACCATCCTTGTGTGTACCTTGTTCATCATTTAAAACTTGTTTGTTACTTGTTTCTACCTTGTTAGTACTTTGTTTACGTTTTTGAAAGATCTACCTTTAAAAAGATAATATGTAGTCATACATCCTCCACCACGACGCCTTCCCTCCGAGAGAGATAGGTATCGGCCGAGCTACGTTATTACACGTAGGATTATAAAGTAAGGGATATGACTGAAAAAAAGATGACCAGGCAGCAGATAAGATATATTTCCAACGTTAGTTCCTCCTTCTTTTCCTCTCGCAGCAATAGCAGAGATTCTTTTTATGACTTTAGCAAAGATCAAATTGATACTGATACAATAGTGAATAGCTATCTAACGGGGAGTTCTCTACGGGATGGGCTAGTCAATCCGAGTCCGCGATACCACTTTTCACGAGTTCAAATGAAAATCATATGTGCGCTGTCCACATTGGGAGCAAGAAAGTTCCTTGATTATTTTTCTAGCCAAAGAAAACTCAAATGAGAGTGAAGACTACGGTGACTATTGGCGGCACTTTTTGAGGTTGTGCTAGAAAATTACAACTGGTTTAAAAATGGCGACACCGAGTAATACTTTTTAGGACTATCGCTAAGAATAAAACAAAACGTGCGATTAAAAAGAGATCCGGTCGCCGAAAAATTTTGACAACAGGTATTTTATCAAACTGTTGCCGTTACTGTCACTCTTAGGTACTCCCCCGCGTACTGAGCGAGAGGGACAATTGCACCTCAGGCTGTTAATACCTAAATAAAATCATCGAAATCGAGGTTTTGTATTCCCCATTTTTCTCCTCCAAAACCGAACCGATTTTAAAGATTTTTTTGATAACTGCATTCGATTTGGGAGGCGGAAATGAGTACCGCAGCCCGGGAACCTTTATTGGATAATCAACACCCCTGCCATAGGTCACCCTTAGTGGTTCGCTACGTTTGGTGATTTAGCAGGGGTGCCCGGGTTCATGGGGTGAGGTTTGTTTAGGTCTTGGAGGCGTCTGACCAGGACACACTGAACTCCAGATTCCTACCCACCCCTTAAACCCTTTTCCTTCCCAGAACTCTCCTCCCCCTCCTTTCCTTTAAAAAAAACTCTCCACAGAGCATCCCCAAAGATGACATAGGGAAATTATTTTCCTCAGGGCCTCCTGTGTGGAGCTCACGTACAAAAAATACTCTAAGTCTGAATGTTTCGCTTTAAAAAAAATGTTTAAGTTATGTACTTAGTTGATATCGTTCAAACAGACAATTTTAACGATTTTTGAAGGGTCCTGATCCTGACTCTTATAAGAAGAAATTATCAAAAAAGCAAAACGTACCGACACGCTAATGGTCGATATCTATATTATATTTAAAAAAATTGCAGTAGTCTCAAAATCCAGACAGGAAATTGGGGAATACGTTTGTATGGACAAAACACGTCCCGTTTTTTTTAAGACAAATATTTTCAATTCGTTCACCGATTCGCGCTTGAAAAACATACAGCTATTATTCAGGTAATTTAATTATTTATTTATTTATTTATTCATACACGCCTTGAAGGCTTTTACAGAATCACGTTATTTAAGTTACACATGTTATTCAGGAGTATAATTGTAAGCTTGAAGTATATAACATTATAAACTGTACTTTAAGGATACAAACAGGTTTAATATGTACATAGGTATTTAGTTTCGTTATCATTAAAATTGTACAAAGGAGTTAAAAATTTTACGTAGTGTAATAATGGTAAAACAGAAGAGTGCTTAAGATACTTTAAAAGTAGTTATTGAGGAACGTGTAGGTATTTACTATGTTGATTTTATTATTAACTTGATCATGAATAAATTGTTCGAAAGCAAGTTTTTCAAGAATTCGGCAAAATTAACGCAGCGATAAATAGTACCTACACATAGAAAAAAATAAATAAAAAATACATGAGTTGTAATATCTTGAAAAGTTATACAGATAAGTTAAACAAGTGTATAGTGTGATAGTAAAAAAGTAAAAAATAGTACAAATTATGGTACAAAAAGTACAAGATAATATTAATACAAAAGAGAGAGCGGATAAAAAGGTAAGTACTAAGGTAATCTTTGTATACATAAGTATTAAATTTAGTTTTTATTGTGAACATGAAGAGACCATCGATTTTAATTTAATCATTTTATTTTATTTATTTATTTATTTATTGTATCTTTACATTGCAGGTAAAAATGTTTACAAAACAATTTGCAACCTCACTAGGACAAGCCTGAGGTTAACAATTCTACAATCAACAAAATAACACAAAATTATACAGATATTGAAAGAACAATATTGTTGCATTTCTTACAGGTTGAGATTATTACTAAACTGCTGGCGCTAGGTAGTACATTCATGTAAGCATGTAGACTTTTGTAGGGTGACCATTTTTTTGAGGACTGATTTAAAGTAAAAAATAAAAGTTTTTTTTTTTGTTTTAACGATGAAGTTGTAAATAATAAATATATGTATATAATATAATATGCTTTAAATTTGGCAGAAGAATGCTAATATATTATTATTGCTAGGGCACCAAGATTTAAATAGAAATATAAGTCAATGTGAGTTAGTTATTATATTTATAACAATAAATACGAGAGGATTGTTGTTAATTGTGTTCTTATTTGGCTACCTTTATTATTCACATATTTCATGTTTTGCGATAATTAATAATTTGATAAAGGTGCAATTGATTGATATTTATGGCTTTATTTTAAATATTCTAATATACTGAGTTTGAATTTAGACACAGATTGGTGACGATAAATGTCGATTGAGTTGTATTTATTTCCGAGTAAATGGAGTCTTTGGATGGGAGAGTTTATAAAATAATTATTAGCGTGATTGGTAACAGAATACAATGCATTCGACCGAGTTTCGCGAGTAGGTACTCGCAAATTAATAAAATTTGTCAAATCGAGGGCGTCCAGTCTGCCATTCGAAATTTTGAAAAGACAAACTAAATCACTTTTTATGCGCCTTGATGTCAAATCGGTTATGTTAAGTAATTCCATTAGGTATATATAATTAAGTTCTTCAATCGGTATACCCAGTATTGGGTATACCGATTGAAGAACAATATTTATTATAGCGAACTTTGAAGTGATTCGAGGTTGAGCACCTCTGGCGCACTTACGGTGCCCATAGCAAGCAATAAAAGCTTTATATTAGCCCCACACACGAATGCCAGCTAAGTCTAATAAGGACGCTATAGTTGAACGCAAAATGGACTTGTTCAGAGATATCCCGATTTCCCATTTTCGTTTTTCAGAGGGGGATGCAGAAATTCGTCTAATTTAATCTCTGAATCTAATAGTTATTAGCCCGGCTTCGACCGAGATCAAACACTCCATTTTAAAATCATGTTTCTAACTTTACAAAAATCGGAATTAACAAAATGGTGTCTTTTTTATTTATTGTTATCAATTTTAATTAGAAGTAAGATTTATTGTTATCAATTTTAATTAGAAGTAATTTTATGTAGAACTCCATTTTAATTTTAATTTCTTTCTAATATTGAATATATATGGCTGTGGAACGATTTGCCGGCCTCTGTGTTTCCTCCCTCCCAAGACCCTGTAGGCCCTAAGGGAAATTGTTATCCTTAGGGCCTCCTGTATGAAGTTAACATAAAAAAAAATAAAAATCAAAATAGCGTCTTGTTTCAAATTTAGTCATTTAACCATCGATATTTCAGATGATGTTTTTGCAGACTTCAAAATATTCCTTTTTCAGTATTTACAATGTGTGACTGAAATTTTAATTTTATTTTTAAAAATGATTTTTTTGTACACTGGTCGTTGTTAAAATGACGTCGCGAGCCGAAAGATTTTTTTCCCTTTATTGTTTCCCTTAAATATTATATCGTAAGTGCATAGATTTCACCTACGCACCACATCAGCTCAAAGACATTTCATGCACCTAGCTCCTAAAATGTTTAACCTTCTCCCCGAGAACCTAAAATCCGAAACCCAACCCCATATCTTTAAAAAAAAATTATCAAAATGGATCCTTACATTCAGTAACGATGATGAGTAAAAATTTGCTATTTTAATTGAATTGTAATATAATTGATACAACTCGTAACATAAATTAATTTAATGTGTTAATTAAATTACTAACTTAATTTGTTACTAAATATGTTACTTAAACTACTTAAATGAATTGCATAAGTTAATAGCTGTACACTGTACCTACACAATCTGTAAACTTCATCCGCCATAACACAGGGACATCCCTAGTATGGCGGATGAATTAACACAATTTTTTGTTCATTGTATAAACTTCTTTTAATAAATAAATAAAAAAATAAATAAAATAGATTTAAAAATTAATAAACAAATGTAAGTAATGGGAATCCAATAAAGGCACTGCCTGCGTGTGGATGTATTAAAATTTAACAAAAAAAATACCAATAAAACTAATATTAACTTTTTAAATAAAATAAATTACTAAAATACAAAATCAATCAACTTTTAATGTAAGTTTATAGTATATAATGTGTCGGTTTTGTTAAGTGAAAAGTGAAAACTTAAGATTTAAATTTGTTACAAGAAAAGTGTTTCAACGTCTGAATCATTCAGTCGTAATTTTAGTTCTTTTAATTATATATTTTATGTGTACTACATATTAAATAATGTACGAGGGCCAATAAAACTGCTATGTGTTTGCATTAATTTGTTATTGATTTGGGGGTGTAAAATACATGATTAGTCCGATTGCTAATTCTATTTTAATTTTTTTGAAATTATTTTTGTTTATAACCCGTTTAATCACAGGAGACCATATTTGTTCCAGCTCACATAGGTCTCATAAAAATCATTGTCTCCAAAGTGAGAAGTATGATGTAAACGGAATTAAAAAGAAAAAACAACACGCTTTATATTCAAATCTAAAAGTTAACCACAAAATAATTAAAATATACACCTCTATGAAACCAAAATTTCCGACCGCAATTCGAAAAAAAAATTGTGAAATTTTTTGAATTTGTTAAGAATTATTTTTATATAAAACGACAAAAAAGTGGAGACAATTACAAATGTAATTCATTTTTCTAATAACATATGTGTGTTTTTAGTTTTTTTGTTATTAGTAATTTTAGTTAGAAGAAACGTAAGTTGAGCCATTTTAAAAACTTTTTAAAGTTGGCATTCGAAATTTTTATAATTAAAAAATTATATGTTTATTTCTAATAATAAAATTTGAAAGCATATTTCATCACCTTTCGAAAACCGTTTTTAATTTTTGGGAAATATTTTAACCTGCTGACAAAATACGCCCAAATTTTGAAAGGTCAGGATCCATATTTTATAGTTAGCAGTATGAATAACTTGCGGTTATTAAATATTTTAGTTTTTTTTTATATTTAATTAAAATTATATTTGATAGTTTTATTATCAAGTTCTGCAAGTATTTTAGTATGTATTTTTGTTACAGCTGTTTCGGTTTACAAGACCATTTTCAAACTTCCATCACTTCACTGTTAGGCGACTTATTAATAAGATTTTAAATGTCAATTTTCGAAGGTGTCTATTTTGATTTATTACCGGTTAAACCAATTTGCTGATACACTAATTGAGAGTGTATTATGTAGGGTTCGGAATTTCGGAATCTATTTCCCCAACTAAGTGTTAAGGTTTTCTTAATTGTTTTATAATGATGTTATTGCTATGAATCACTGGAGTGCGTTATATAGGTTTAGGTTTTGTAAATATACAAACTAGTGGGGAATAAATAATTTTCCTTACTTTATTAATTAGCGTAACATTGGGGTCATTCGTTCGTTGATTTCTAATTCAAACAAATTAAATCTAAGACTCTTCCTTTCTATATATAATGGTTTAGGCTTATTGTTTTTGAGAGGAACGTGATTATTCACTAAGAGATGTTCTGCGAATTTTGAAGAAGTGTTTTTATTATAACATCGTACTAAAATACTTGAAGAACTTGATAATAAAACTTAATCAAATTTAATTTTAATTAAATATAAAAAAATGGAGTTCTACGAATTAAACACAAAAACAATAAATAAATATTTTAGTGTATAATAAATCGGTGGAGAATGTTTTATTTATATTTTTCATAACTTTTATAATGTGCTTTTGAGTTATTTGTAAAGGCTTAAGAAGAACAACAGGTATTTTACTAAACTGTTGCTAACACTGTCGCTCTTACTCCCCCGAATACTGAGTGAAAGGGACAACTGCATCTCAGGCTGATAATCGAAGTTTTGTATCCCCCATTTTTCATCTCCAAAATTTGGCTGATTTTTAATTTTTTACTAACTGTATTAGAAGAAAATACTAAGTCTGTTCGATTTGCATTTTTTTAAAATACATCGTTTAGTTCGTATACTAAACGTCTGTTGATGGCGTTCAAACCAGGCAATTTTTAGATTTTTGGAGGGTCCTAACTCCTATAAGAAGTAACTTATCAAAAAAGTAATACATACCGACACGCTAATGGTCAATATCTGTATTACATTTTTTAAAAATTGGAGTTGAAATTGGGGAATTCGTTTGTGTGGACAAGCCGCCCGGTTTCTTCAATAAATGCATCAAACGCATCACCCCATCCTATAATGCCGTAGATCATGGGTCGGCAACCTGCGGCCCGCGGGGCGTCTCAGAGCGGCCCCCAAGATTCTCGCTGCAACGCACGTGAAGGACAATATCATACACAACGGAGTGAAAGGGAGCAAGAAAGAAAGTGGAGAAGGGATAGCGATGGAGGAACGATTTGCAAATCAACTTGATAAGTTTGCAAAGTGATACCATACTTAAAATGGCTTTTAAAGTAAAAACTTGCTGGATTGCTTACGGAGGTTTGCCTTCTGAAAACTCCAAGGAGTTTAAATAGTTTGCTGAGCAAATAATTTCTATGTTTGGTAGTACATACATTTGTGAGCAAGCTTTTCAATTCTGAATTATCGAGAAAACAAACACATTTAGCCGCAATACTACGCGACTCTATTTAAAAAATGCAAGCTTATAAAGAAAACATGCAAGTCAAATACAACCAAAAACAGCCGCATTGATTTTATTAACTATAATAAATGTAGTAAATAAGCGTTTAATTTTTAAACCAAAATATTTGTACACAAAAATTCATCTTAAAAAGACGTTTTACACGGATACCGGATGTTTTAAGGGAGGGGAGGATAAGAAGTTCTGGGAAGGAAAAAGGTATGAGGGGTGGGTAGGAATTTGGGTGTCAGTGGGTCCGGGAGTCATAAATGTATGAATAAATCCTTCCAACTGCATTGAAAGGCAATGAGTCGAGAGAGTCTCGCTGGAAAGGTCAAAAGGCATCCCTCAACCAGTCTCTCTCGATCCGGCCCGCCACACGGCAAGTGGAGAGACGCATCCACCACCAAGTCCTGGACATACCTCACCGCATGAACTCGGGCACCCCTGCTAAGTCACCAAATATCAGGTATACTGAAATGGCACGTGACCTAAGTGCGGCCCGCACTAATCCCCACATAAAATATTTGGCCCTAACTCTGTAAAATATGTATGTAAGGTATCTCAATTTCGAGATGATTTTATATTTTATCAATTTGCAATTTCCAATTTAGATTTATGTCGACAGATACACCTAAATATTTAATGTTTTCAACTTTAGCGAGTTCATGGCAGAGCGAACATGTTTCTTGATTGTAATTCGTATTGCGGATTATAATTTTAAGATAATCTTTTAAGGTTTGCTGCGTTTTTCTTTACAGAAAATAGATTTGCAAGTTTTAGAATGCTATACTCACTGTATTTAATGGGACACCAATGGAAAATTTTCCATTTTATTTTTAAGTAGAATAAATTCACAAAAAATTCTAAACAGTTTAGATATCGTTTAGTATCATATGAAGAAAGATAAAAACTTAATTCCAAGGCGAGTAGGTACCTCAGATTACCGTGTTTTTATTATCTATGGTAGGTACTTATCCAATTTGAATGTCGTTGTGATTAAGACAGTACCAGTGGTGTAACTAAGAAGTAGGAAGGTTAAAAAACTATGATACCTATCTCTGAAGGTCACCAACCCGGACCTAGGTAATATAATAATGTGAATAAAATTACCGTATGATAATATATTTCAAGTATCGCACTGGTGTAGGACCACCTTTCAGAATTGAAACGTTGCTTTTTATTTATTTATTATTAGATACTCGTAGCTGCCGGCATGCGTTGCAACGCCACTTAAATAAATAAATTATTTCTCCCTTCTTGTTCTTTCCCATTCGTCCCCGTTTTCCTGCCGCCTTCCCTTCCCCTCCCGCGTTCCCGCACCACCTTCCCGCCTTACCTCCTTCCCCTTTCTATTATACAAATTTCTTTACGCCAGATTTCACCAGGATATAAACCTTTGCGGGCGTGCGCACAACAACTCACAAAAGTTTCATCGCAATCGCATGAATAGTATAAGAAATAATTTCATAACGCCAGAGCTCACTATTGTGTACAGAAACCATCGCGGGCATGCGCACATGAAATCACCAAAGTTTCATCACAATCAGAAGAATAGTATAAGAAATAATTTCATAACGCCAGAGCTCACTATTATGCACAGAAACCATCGCGGGCGTGCGCACATCAAATCACCAAAGTTTCATCGCAATCGGATGAATGGTTTAGGAAAGCATTAGGGACGAACAAAGAAACATTCATTTTTATGTATTAAGATTAAGGTTGTCCAACAAAGCTGTCACACAGCTTGTCTGTAGGTTCTACTAAATCAATATTTCTTAACATCTAATACATAATGTAACATTTCTAAGTAGGTACATTTAGAGTTATAAGGAATATTTTTTAATATTTAAAACATAATAATTTTTGGAGCATACTTTGCGATTTTTTTTCTATCGAGGGAATTTCATATAATTTGCGTTTCGGCGTGGGACGTATCTAGATATTATCTTCAAAAATAACATATATTTTTTTAAGAGCATAAAAACTTCAAATGTTTAAGGGAGATATGTAAGAAATCGGTAGAAATTCGGGTAGCGGCGGCTTAATACTAGGAATATTAATTAACATTTAATACATAATGTAACATTAATACATAATGGAATATTTATTAACATTTAATGCATAATGCAACATTAATACGTTATGTAACATTTAATACATAATGTAACATTTCTAAGCACATTTAGAGTTATAAGGATAAATTTTACTTTAAAACGAAGGCATATTTTGCTTAATTAAAAGTTCATATTGAAATAGGTTTAGCCTTGTTAGCCCACCAGACCAAATCAGGTACTTTCTCACTTTCCTGTTCCTCATTTTCCTTCCCCTCTTCCCTACCTTCAGCCTCACAACATACCCCAATTAGGGATGCCGTAGTCCCATTGGCTCCAGACGGTTGGGTTGAGCTGGGACTCTTGAGCGGTATTCACATAAAAAAGAATTGTACTTATTCCATATTTTACATAAAGGTAAATATCATGAAGGTACAGGTAAAACATTTTAAAGAGACCCCTGTTCTTGTAATGGTGTACTGGAAGAATAAAAAATGATTACATAATTACTTCTTTTTAAATAAAACAATAACTTGGCTAACACAATTTTTTGGTACATATTGCTGACGTTTCGCTAACAAAAATAAATATAAAGTAAAAATGGTAGGTACCTACAGCATATAAATAGGTACATCTATTTCTTACAATTAAGAAGTCACAACTCTAAAATAATGTCGGAATCTTAAGGCGATCTTTAAATAATTCATAATCTGCTCTTTCATAGATGGCGCTAGTTTAAATATTTAGATGAAAACACTTTTTGGAAGTTATGCTTTAAAACATTGAGATGAATTCTGTACCTTAAAGGATAAACCAAGTAAGTCCATCGCAATTGCTATGGACTTACGTGGTTTATCCTTCAAGGTACAGAATTGTTTGCGCCCGTACATTCGCAATATGAATAATCAATAGTTTTGTCCAGAAACAAACTCAAATCTTTTAAGAAAGTCTAACAAATTCAATATTGGAAGGAATCACCGAAACAATAATGTATTTGTAAGCCTATCTTTAAGATTTTTAAACTAAAATAAAAATCTGATAGTTTTCCAATTTAGTTCTAGTTCAATAAAGCCCTGGTGATAATTCAATGTATAAATTAAAATATTGCACTGGTGCCGGTACGAGAAGAATAAGAGGATTTTTTTACATTGGCTCCACACAGAAGGCCCCGAGGAAAATCCCCTCAGGGCTTACGTCATCTTTGGGTATGCTTTCGAGAGGGTCTATTTAGCAATTTCTGGGAAGGAAAAATGTATGAGGGACGGGTCAGTCACTTCCATTGCGGTGGGATCTGTCACTCCCATTGGAATGTTCCGAGAGAATCCTGCTAAAGAGGTCAAAAGGTCTCCCTCAACCAGTCTCTCCCGATCCGGTCTGATGATTGCCGGGGCAGCGGTATCCATACCCGTCTCCTAAATCGTTATGGTAAAAAAATAAAAATGGTGAACTTTTAACGACAGCAAACTTTGAGCGTGGTAGTAGTATGTTTATAAACACGTGTCACGTTATAATATATTAATATTACATATTTTTAAACAAAATATTTTTTTTTATTTCTACTTCAGGCTGGTCAATTTTGAGAATGATTTCGTCAAGTTCAGCAAGAAATGTTTGTTGAAGTTGGTAGATAGGAATTTAAAAAAGTTTCTTCAGTAATATATTTATCATGTATGTATAACAAAATAGAAGATAAAGTGATGTGTGATACCTAGGAGATACGTTTTAAAGAGTTTTTTTACGAATACTTATTAGTTTATGAGTTGTAAAGGAGAGGAAGTGCGCACTTTAAATCCCTGATCTTCGATAGTTCTTTGCATCGTCATTTCAGCGCGAGTTTATTGCATTAAATTTAATCGACCAATCGCGACAGTTTTGCGAAACTTTTTCATCGGATATCGCGGGGAAAATTTAATCTCTGCGTAAAAGATTGAAAGAAAGGAGAAAGCTTGGCTTAACACTTTAGCAGCCGAAAAATATCCGTGTCCCAGAATAAAAATACCCGATACTTTAACATTTACGTCATCTCACCAGTAATTCTCCCACGAACAGGACTTGAACATAACTTTGAGGCCCCGTAACCGAGCACGAAAAGAAGAAGATGGAGAGAGCGCGCTAATACTTCAGACGATAAAATTGAAACGAAAATTGTGAAAATGTTTAATAAAACACGACTCGTTTAGAATAGAGCAAAAATCTCGTGGGGGTTGTCTAAAACAACGTTCAAAGAAACACTGTGAATTTTTTCATACATGTAACTTGTTAAATAATAGAGGCAGGCTTGAAAATAAAAATTTTCGGAGCATACTTTGCGATTTTTTTCTATCGAGGGAATTTCATATAGTTTGCATTTCGGCGTGGGGATTGTATAGATATTATCTTAAAAAATAATATATATTTTTTTAAGAGCTAAAAAACGTCAAATGTTCAAGGGAGATATGCAAGAAAGCGGTCGAATTCGGATAGCGGCGGCTTAAGGGTTAAATCTGAAATCGTTTCTTTACGAAGAAGGGTTATTCCCAAAGAATTTCGTCCAGAGAAATCATAACGTTCGCTCGCATGCACACACGTATCCTTCAGACAACATAATCCCGGTAATGTGGAACAAGATCGTTACAATAAAAGTAAATTCGGTTGATGGGTGACAACCCTAAAGGGTGGGAGGGGGCGGGGAAAGTTAGGGGAGAGTCAGCCAATTTGGCGATTGAACAAGTTATCCGATACCAAGTTAAATAGCGGACGGTTTCAGTTCGGGGGAAGGTACTTAGTTGGAAAACTGCTGGCTTCGATAGACGAATTATTATTGTAAATGGTCGCTATCTGGGGCTGCGTCGCGTGCGTGAAAAATCTATAACTTTACATGTTATGGGTCATATTCCTGATTGATTAAAAAATATATAGGTACATGAATAATTGAAATTTTCCTGGATAATTGAAATGTTTTTATACAAATACAGAATTAAATGTTTTAACAATTTTTCCATACAATTTTAAAAAACGTATAGGCGAATTTGGAAAATAGTGTTAAGCGGGAAATCGGTGAAAATACATCGCGTAGGGACGTAGACACCCCAAAAACTTTTTTAAAAATTCTTTTTTGAATATTTTGATTTCTTCAAATTTGACCTAAGAAATTCCAACTCCGGATTCAACCAAAGCTATCGATAATGTATTAGTTGGTGACATTATTTCCTTAAATAAAAGGAGAACCGGCTAAATTTTGCAGATGAATACTGATATGTAGAGTAGTATATTATCTCAACTATGCTGTGCTCCTATGCTGGGTACCTCGTGGACTTGGACCAGGAACCCTGAAGTTTCTTGAAATATGCCACACACAAGATAGTTACACCCGCTGAAGAGGATGCAGAACGACACAAAGTTGATTTATTTCAAGTTCATGAAAATTTATTAATTAACTGTTTTAGTATGTACAAGATTATTATTTTAGGTACTATAAGTTAATGTTTATATAAGAACCTAAGAAATCCAGTTTCAATATAAGTAATTTTTTTTAAATTTTTTTTTATTTAGAATACATACATATAACAGATTTAAGGGTAAACAATATGGTTCTTAAAAATAATTACAATATATTAATTTCTTGTTAACAAGCTACCCAATTCAATAGAGAAAGAATTTCTCGTGTTTGAATTTTGGAGTAGTGCCATTGTAAAAAAAAAAAATAGTTACATAAATTATGTTATTTTAAGTAATTAAATTACAAAGAAAAAAATAAATAAACCTTTATACATGATAACCGGTCTATATAATGAACAAGAATAAAATAGGAGTTAAAATTTGACATACAATATAGATAAAACAGGTATAGATATGTAGCAGAAATAAAAGTATTATTTTTGCATTTGATTGTAGGTGGTAAGTACATAGAGTTGGTTTAAAAACATTTTGAAATGAGAGAGCTGAAAATATTGTAAAGTAGGTACATCATAATTAGTTGTTACAATTTGGGTGCATACAAATAAGTACAAGTTGAGTTCGAAGGCTGATGAAATATTTTTAGAGGATATGTTGTGAAATTTTTTTTGTTTTTTGTTTATAAGGATATTAAAAATTAATTGCGTAGTAGAAGGACATATTATAATTTGTACTTTATCAATTTCTACTAGTGGGTACATGTAATCATAAGATACGTAAACATTTGTTCTATGAGATTAAAACTTGTAATTATTGTTGGGTTGGTCTAGTAGTTTTTTGATTTGGGATTTAAAAACTTTATAATTTTTTTCGGATTTGATTTTATACGGGAGGGCATTAAAAAATTTTACACCTTGATAAGCATAATGTTGGTGAGAAGCACTTGTTTTATATTTTGGGATTTCTAAATTGCCACGTGATCTTGGTCGGTTACTTAAGTTTGTGATTGTTGTTGTTGTATTGAAATGATCTTTGTGAATTTGTAATAGTGTTCTTTTTGAAGATTTTATTTAGGCTGAGAACCTTAAAAGAGTTAAAAAGTTGAGTTGTAGGATATATAGATGGTTTTCGTAGGATGACTTTTAGAATCAACCTCTGTGCCCTTTCGACAGGTAAGAGGTTAGTTTTGAAAGTTCCACCCCATCCGATTATACCGTATTGTAGAATAGATTGGGCAAGAGAGAAATAAACAGTTTTAATCATATTAGATGATAGGATGTTTCTCAATCTAATGAATATGTAAATAAGTTTTCTTACTCTGGTTACTGTATTTTGGACTTGTTCGTTCCATTTTAAATGTCTATCTTCTATGACACCCAGATACTTTATACTATTTTTGCCTGTTATTCGTAAACAATTTGAATTTTTGCATTCATTTTTATTTTCACATTGTGATGAATGGATTTTAATAGTAATATTGTTTTCGAATTTTTTTTCTTTTAAAGAGAATGGTATAAAATATGTTTTTTCGGTATTAAGTGAGAGACAATTTAGGTCGAACCATGTTTTGAGCATGTTTATATTTATATTTGCGTTGCTCATTGTTTCTTCCCAAGATTTCCCTTTAGTGATAACTACAGTGTCGTCTGCATAGGATATGATATCTCCAACTATAGGAAGAGTGAACATTTGGTTTACATAAATAATAAAAAGGATTGGACCGATGACAGTTCCTTGTGGTATACCAAATTATGAGGTCTTGGGTTCACTTAGGGTATTATTTAATTTGACATATTGAAATCTCTCTTTTAGATAACTTTGGAACCGTGTTTTACGTAATGTAAACGTGTTTTTAAATATATTTTAAATAATTTTGACAACAAAATAACTTTGTTTAATTCCACTTCAATATTTTTAAACCAACCGGTTTCGGTTCGACCTGAACCTTCATCAGGGTGAAAAAAATATATTAAATAAAATACAGAGTATTTGAATGAAAAGTGGAAAAGAGAGAAAGAGAGAGAGAGAGAGAGAGAGAGAGAGAGAGAGAGAGAGAGAGAGAGAGAGAGAGAGAGAGAGAGAGAGAGAGAGAGAGAGAGAGAGAGAGAGAGAGAGAGAGAGAGAGAGAGAGAGAGAGAGGGAGAGATGTTCCATCTTATACCTGGTATTGGAATGGATTGAATTTCATATGCCAGTTTTTGATGACGTCCTACACAACACATTATTTTATTTGCTATAATTTTATTTGGTTATTTTACTATCCTTCAGAAATATACGTATATTTTTTTCATTGAACTAAGCCTTTATTCATTTTAATCACAATATAAAGTTAAACTATCAATGAAATTTTTATTTTTCTTTGGTGCCAGGTATTGGGTACTTAACCTTATTAGTATTAGGTAGATATTTATTTTTTCATCATGAGAGAGATCGCAGTTTTATTTTACCTAACAATCTAAATTAAAAATGCCTAACCATGGATTTTCATCAAATAATTGGACTAAATAAACATGAAAAATAATATTAAAAAATATGTGGGGGTCGTTTATAGAATTACTATATACTCCTATATATAATTTTTACGGCAATATTAACGTATTTATTAAAGATATTATTAAATAATATTTATTAAACAAATTGATTTCTTTTAAATTTTAATCCTAATACTTGATATTTCCTAAAATCACTTTTTGGCCATTTTACAAACACCCTTGAGGGCTGGTCAAAATGTGATCAATTTGGAGAGATATTTTAAAACCTATCATGGAATTATTTCAAAAGTTCCCGCTCGTTGTATATTTCGATTAATCACAAAGATAACTCAGTATTTTCGTTTTTCAGCAAGAGATGTCTCTCATCTATTCTGAATTATTTGTTATTGACATTATTTATTAGTACCCTTTACACACAGAGTTCGGAGCGGAACGTGCCCCGCGCCACTTCAGGCCGCCGCGCAGAAAAGTCTCACAGTGAACTGCGCTGAAAACCGTTATCTTACTTTCGGTCTTTACTTTTCTGCGCGGCGGCCTGAAGTGGCGCGGGGCACGTCCCGCTCCGAACTCTGTGTGTAAAGGGTACTATTGTTTCGCGAACCGAAAATATTGCAATATTTTTTCTGACAAATCATTTGATCGAATTTAAATTTATATCCGTGATTGTAATCAACTAGGTTATTTACAACATATTGAAGTCAAATGCTATTGTATATTTTGTTTATATTATGATTTCTCGTTATTTATTAATATCAATAATATTTTTATTCATAACGGATCCGAAAAAAAAATTGGTGAATAAAATATATTTATATCAAAGAATCAAACCACTTGAAAGAAGTTCCACGTGACATCGTTTGTAAAATAGTTTCATAGATATCCGCCAGACTTCAAAATCGTACGGAAAAATGTAGTCCATCAGGGGCGTATAACTTACTAAAATTTTGAAACTAATGGCGTCCCCGCCGAATGCATCCGGTTTATGTATTTATTTCGATGATGACGGTGATAGTTGTTAGAAACATCCGGTAGATTAGTATATTTATTATCCGGT
The DNA here is from genome assembly GCA_936435175.1 of Glyphotaelius pellucidus. Lineage (NCBI taxonomy): Eukaryota > Metazoa > Arthropoda > Insecta > Trichoptera > Limnephilidae > Glyphotaelius > Glyphotaelius pellucidus. The sequence continues at coordinate 12,520,460 of OW386545.1, read as the reverse complement.
AGAGGGATTTTATTTGACATTTTTAGCGTCGATGTTATTGCGTGTTATGACTGGTTTATTTATGTGCGTGTTGTACGTAAATATTTTGAATTTAAAGTGTTGGTTGCTAATGTTAAAGCGCGTCGAGAAATCATTAAAAAGCCGTGCAGCGTTAAAGGCTTCACAGAATTAACTAAAGTCAGTTTCGTGCGACGTGCATGTCGAACGGAAATGTTTATTTATGTTCGACCATAATTTGATGCTTGATTTGCCGTTGGACATATTTTTATTCAAAATGTGTTTACATGAATTCTAGAGGTGAAAAAATGGTATACACACGTCTATAATTGAGATCAAGAAATCAGGTAATTACATAAAACATTTACATTCATCTTAATTTATCTGTAAATCAATTTGAGGTTAATGACATTTGCTTACGAAAAACTTTTTTGAATTTATCGTGAAAACAAGTTTATGGGGTACTAGTGGTTAATGTTTTACATATTTCGTTTCAGAAAATGTTCGAACACCTCGTAACATGCAGCATGCCGCTTGAAGTCCCGAAAACCCTTCTGGACAGAAGGAAAAAGTCTCTGATCACCTCTCACCCCAGAAGATAGGTGGAAGCTTGAGTGACAATTGGCCAAGGTGAAAATGCCCATCTCATACAAGACCTCGTACAAGGTAAAAATAATAATGTTTTACTTAACAAACCTTCAATTAATAAATCATCATGTTTCCCCGCAGGATAGGCGGAGAGGACGGACTGCCAAACAACTCAGTCTTTGCATACAATCCTTGCTTTATTCAATTTTACATTTAAATGTATGTGGAGTATTTAAATGGTAGCATTCGCATTTCTCCGTAGGAGCTCAATACAAAATGTTGTTTTGTGAACATAATTTCATTTGAGATACAAATATCGTAAAAAGTGTTTTCAATTTTCAGATATAGCAAGAACACCAGAGGAGAATTCAACGCCTCAGTTGAAGACATGTCGCATGATTCCAAAGAAAGGTGATTTTGTTTATATCTCTACTTGCTACGATTTCTTGCACGTATAACAGGGTCAAATAATGCTCGGAGAGCTTAGTTTAACCTCTCGTTTCCACCATAAAGAAAGAGGGACCCTGTTGCAGATGATTATTAATGATCCACTATCTCGGTAGCAGTCCCAATGAGTGGTATGGATCGTACGTTGATTACAATCCATGCAAGTGATTTGAATATAATTTTGGTATGAGTTTTAGAGCGGCAAAGGTTGTCTATCGCTCACGTATTTCGACCTACAGAATTCATGTAAACCGATTCACACATACTATTCCGACTCTTGACGTGGCCTGTCGCATACATACTTTGTTCATCACAAGTATTATGCGTTCCCAAATTTATTAATGTGATGTATGGTTTTTTAAATGTGATATATTTATTTCAGAACTTTTGCTGTGAGATGGCTGAAATGGGTCCTCATCCTATGGGAAAGTATACTCATACATCTGTTATTTTGGTTGAAAGGAAATAATATTTATATGTTTAGAATATTTAGATTTTTTATTTCGTTCTACAAGAACTAAAATATATATGGAGACAGGAAAGGAAAAACGGCTAAAACGCCATATAGCTGTGATATTAAAGATGTACGAACATAAACAAACAGTATAACTTATTATGTAGGTTCATCTTTAATGTCACGGCAGTACGACGCTCTAGCCATTTTTCCTTTCCAGTATCAATATTTCCAGCGGATCCAGTGTTTTATATGCTATTGTCGATTGTCTTTCTGAAAATTAAAAAAGTATTTTAAAATGTACCCCTGAGTTATCATTTTCAGGATAACAGGTTTCCGTCTGACAAAGCTCCCTGCTGAGAAAATGAGCTGTAAAAAATGATGTAAAGCTCATTTCCTCAGGATAGCGTTTTGTCAGATGGAATGATGTTGTTCTGGGGAAACTTTCACCTTTTTGTGCTTTCAAGCATTTTTGTTTTTTAAATAATTTATTGGGCTAATGAATGAAGTAGGTCGAGTGCGATTGTATTGTCTATGGTAGACAAATAAACTTCCTCTATCTTTTAGTCTACTCGCGCCGTTGCAGTTCATTTTATGGGTTTATCTGTGGTTTTGATGACAGATATGACGACAGACCATTTTGTATGGAGAAGGCCCGAAGATATCGATCTAGGGATTAGTATATTTATGTAGTCCATCATGAAAAACGATTGACGCGACTCACGACTCGCATTGTTTGTGGTTTTCTGTGGGATATTTTTGACATATCCATAATATTTTGTGGAATGTCGGGGCCTACGATAAACAACGTGGTGCCAAAGAAAGAAGAAAATTTTCACGAGTTTCTCACAGAGGTTAGTTTAACAACATTTAACTTATAAACAAAGTGTCTTCGTGAAATGTAAGGTTAGGTTATTGTTATGTTATTCTTTGCTTTCAGGTGAAAGAAATCGAGAAACGGGACTCAGTTCTCACTTCAAAACAACAAATTGAGCGACTTCTCAGGCCTGGGTCCACATATTTCAATTTAAATCCTTTCGAGGTGCTACAAGTCGATCCCAAAACACCTATCGAAGAAGTCAATAAAGTATACAGAAAGTTTACCATCTTAGTACATCCAGACAAAAATCAGGTAAGCTTTTGTGATTATAGGTCATTTATGTGTTATTTGGTGTTTGTTTCTAAATGTTTTGGTGACTGACAAGGATAGAAACTTAAAGTAATACAAGACATAGTGCCAACACAACTTTGTGTTCATATGACTGATTAAGTTGACTGGCACCAACAGCAGCCTGCAGGTCTTTTGAACTGATATTTTGATCAATCTGGACATTTTCAAATCGCAAACGCTATGTGATTGATATTATTGTAATTCTCTGACCGATTAGCCTCAAATCCAAGTTTCAAGTCATCCTCATAGTGTTAATTTGATCCTACGTAGTAGAATATATTAGAATAACTTAGGCACATCACGCTTGTGTGAAAACTGGGAGATGCACATTACAAACAATCATAGAGTTATCTTTTTTGGTACTTATTTACTCATTATTTGAGTTTTTATCGAAGTTTTAATACAGTTTTGGCCAGCATACTCCGTAACCCTTCTTAATTTTTCTTATATAGTAAGTATTTGAATTTACCCTAATTTAAATTTTGATTACATGTTACTGTAATCTAGGTTTCATATATTATATGTAAATTATTTAATTGGTGTTATTGTAATAAATTAATTGGTGTAATATTCATTAGGGCCCACTTTAAGGCCCTAAGCTAGCATGCTGATAGCGGCCCTGCCTCCTCAATCTGTCATCTCAAAAAAAATTCCATGGTACCCCCCATTGGGGTACCTATGTTGTGTGGGTGAATAGAGTGGAATATAAAACATTGCATTCACAAAGACATGGGAAAAAGTGTCGGAGGCTAAAATTTTCTAGGTCGAAGGGCGAACGAATTTTTCGGAAAGTCAGTATCCTAACAATATTTAGAAAGAAACCTAAAGCATTTTTTAAAATGGAAATCATGTAGTATTGTTTTTTGGATTTGCTAGATCTCTGATCTCTGCTATATAAGTCCTCCATCATTGTCCCGTTAGCCCGTTACAGGCGCTTTGCATTACAGGGAGCAAATCAATGCGTCGAGAAAGGAGAAGTTTTGAAAATATTGTAAGCGCCCCCGGCCTTCGGCCGATTACCCGAGTTGCATCCCCACAAATTTAGGTTTTAACCTAGTGAGCCTAAGGGTCAATCGGGCCCTGTCAATCATTAAGAAGGGCATCCGTGTTCATTTTATTGTTTATCTCATTAAATGTAGGTATTTTTTAAAATACATAAAGTTAATTATTGTATTAGCTATTAGGGTAGAGCGTAGAAGTTTGAAATGCCACTAATTTGCGTTTATTATAATCTGCCTCCCCAAAAACCTGGCAAGTGTCCAATTAGTGAGAGCCGCAGATTGCGTACATGCAAAATATGCTCAAAAAAAAAAACATGGCATTGCCCAACATTTGTACACGGTTGACATTAAATTTTGTCATTCAAGGGCAGAACGAAATGAAACTATCAGAATTCTGTGTATTATAGCACAGTTGCTGCAATACATAGCTAACCGAAGACTGAAATGTTCCAAAATCAACTATAATTAATCCTGGTGACTGGTAAAATGGTCAGCGAGAACAAGCTAGATGGTAGATTAGTAAGTGAATTTGTAAGAGTACTATAACCCAACCTGTCGCTTTACAAAGCTTGCACTTGGAATCTAGGCACCCGCTGGACTACTGTATTTGACAAACGAATACCGGCAAATTATAGAGCTTGATTTTGTGTTTAAAACTAGTAAAAATAATAACGTATTATAGTAGCTGTTGGATAATCGAGTGACCCTTTATTGAGAGAGTGCTGTATGTAATTTTCATGCTTTTCTCTTATCCACTGCTGATTGGTAGACAAAATGACTTGTATTTCTGAAGAAGCTAATTTAATATGGTTTGATTTTTTAAATTCCAGGATGATTCAGAGCGAGCCCACCAAGCCTTTGAGATAGTTAATAAAGCATGGAAAACCCTGCAGGATGAGGACACGAGGGCAAAATGTCTGGATATATTTGAAGAAGCCAAAGAAAGAACCGATCACATGGTAATTACTTTTATTAATCTTTTGGTTTCTACCATAATATAATGCCCCATAACAACTGTTCTGCCATGATAAGTAAAAACACATTGACGTCCTTGAGAGTCTCTAGGAAGACACCGCGTTTTTACTTACCATGGCAGTGTTACTAGATATCAGAAAATCTGTGCCACGAACTTCATCCACGAAAATAACACTGAACACATCCACAAACAACTGAACACATCGTAGAAGAATGTCCCCTTCATCAGTTTCCCGGAAAAACTGTGCTGAAACTGTGCTTTGCATCCCACTTTGACCTTGAATTACTTTTCTCCATCTTACGAAGAAGACTAAATAAATTCATGTTATATAATTTGGATTTTTTTTGTAATTTTTTGTTTACTTTGATAAACTTCTCATTTATCCTGTGAAGTCTTCAAAGTAAACTTCTAGAGAAAGTTTTTATTTTTTATTTACATTTGGTACAGTTCGTTTGGTACAGTACGTTAGAACAACATTGTCTCCAAATTTGTTATGCTTTAACTTAACTGTGATTCACAAAGCCTACTTTAGAAAATACTGAAATTATTTCATATTCACATTTTTAGACCATTTGTTTTAAACTAATTTCAGATTGAAGAAAAACGGAAAAAGTTCAAAAAAGAAGGTAAACTATCGGAAGGAATACCTGAGGATGATCCAGCCAAATACAAACATGCGGTCTATGTTATGACTATGAAGGTAGGTACCTTTAGCTATTTCCATTTTGAAATTCATCAAATGAATTACATATATGCATAGTAGGTAATCAAAGTGTTCATAATTCCAGCCCAAGGAATTATTAATAGAAAGGTTTCAAAACATTTTGTACTTCTTGGGAAATTTAACACTCTCAATGATATTGTTTTCGTCTCATAGTCAGGAGACGTAAAATTTGCTTAAGCCTTAACCAGGGTGGGAAGACATCCTTCATTAAACCAAGAAAATGGTATTAAAAGGACGGGGTAGAACCACGAGCTTTACCAATTGTTAGAAGAGCCATCAGTAATGATTATCAGAGATTTATAAAACCGGAACAGCTCTGCAGAGCACTATATTTAGCAAGAATAGAAGATAGCTGACCACCAAATTAAGCCTTCAAGACGTAGGCGTACTTGGACGCACAAACTGTTGTGGCCGAATGCTGTTGAGGTTAAAACTACCCTCTAAAGGTGGTAAACGAGCAAGATGAATAGTCTACCTTGCCAGGCAATGTAAATGTATAAGACAAATTCACAACACAAAAAATCGATCTCTTGCAATGTATAAGCATTTATGAACTTGTAAGCAAACCACCAACCATGTATAAACTTGTAAGCAAAATTATTTATTAATTTTAACCGCTTTTGAAATTAGGACAGGTAGGTGGCGAACAGAGACCACATATGTAACGGAGCAAGAAGGAAATAGATTTGGTAATATTTCATAATATCGATTGCTGAATAAACTCACCGACAAGACAGGGCAATACTGTCCTTGATACTGCAACAGGTCGTATGTCAAAAAAACGTATTTTGTTTTTTTTGATGGACAAGTATCTAAATTTCTGATGTATATATCATATCAAAACGTTGTATTTACCTATTTTTCAAACCTCGGGCCGCATGGAGTACAAGGTGGTAAAAAAATGGGTCGCATGAGATGGGCCACATGGGATGAGTTTAGGGGCCGCGGGTTGTGCACCACTGCTATAGGCGTACAGAACTATCCAAGGGACTCTTGCTTTGTTTCACGAATATCAGTTGGGGAGAGAGGGGGTATCCTACTTAATATAAATATAAAGCAATATGTACACGTTAATACATAAGGTATTTTAAATTCCAGCTATTTGCCGACATGGAGAGAAAACGCCAGCACTTGGAGACCAGGGATATGGAAGAGAGGAAGCGGAAGAGGGAGTCGGAGATTGAAGAAGAAGAGCAAAAGTCAATGCAGAAAGAATGGGCTAAGAATTTTGAAGTAAGTTTGAAAATTACCAATAATATTCATTTTGTGATAAATGGAATTTGGAAGAACGTAATAATAGGTACACACCTGTTTGAATTTTTATTCTTCTTCATTATTAGGCCCTTCTTGCGCAAGTAGGAAAGGAAGTATCTTGGCGACTGCCTGCGACACATCTGCGTGGAGGTTCAAACACAGGCACATGTTGCCGACATTTAAACATGGCATCACTTGTGTCAAACATTTTCTAACATTGCGTGTGCTTTAGGTCAATACTAGGAACAATACAGAACAACTAAGAATGACAGGATATAAAAATGACGTTCATTCTAGTTTTTACATTTTGAGAATTCAACAATGATATTAACAGTTCAATTTTTATTTTATATTCATGGTGTTGATGCGGGTCTCGTGATTTCAGTAGCGATGTAAGTGTATTCTATGCGACAAGTTTTTGGCGATGTACTTCACAACATGAGTATTGGATATTTCTATATCCCTGTGGAAGAATGGCCTAATACGTTATTTATTCTACAAAACTAAAATGAATTTTATAGGGTTGAATTATCAACAACTAGCGAGTACAGGCATGCGTTGCAATGAAATAAAGTGTTTTAATTCTGTTTGTTGAAGTACTTTTGGATACACAATATTTTTTGTTTTTTCATCCAGTGCGTAAATTGGAAGGTTTTCCGATGTGTGAGCAGGCCACGTACAGCTGCCCACGTGAGGAGTATGGATATTCCAAATTTAACCCTACTATCCCCTATCGCTACTATGTCTCCTTTGTAATCCTTCCCTCTGCCCCTCGTCCCCATCCCCACCGTCACCCCTCCTCATCGTGTCCTTTCCCATCATCCCCATTTCCTTCCCCGTTCCCTCCTGCGCCATTTTCTCCTCCCACGTTCCCCTTCACCCTTCTCTGCCTTCTCCCCATCTCGTGTTCCCTCGTATCATCCTCCCTCCTCCTTCTGATCCCCATTCCCACGTTTGCCTTCCACCTTCCCCGCCTTTTCCCTTCTCCCTCCTACTTGTTTCCTCTCTCTCCTTTCGCTGCCGCTAAACTATATAAAACACACTTCTCAGATGTCTGTGTGAGAAGCATGGATTTTCCAAATTTACTCCCTACTATCCCCTATCGCTCCTACGTCTTATGTCTCATGTCTCCTTTGCAATCTCTCCTTCCCTCGCTCCCCACTCCTCCCTTGCTTATCCTTTCCCACGCGTTCCCGTTTCCGCCCCCGTTCCTATTTATTTGAAAAATTCAATATTATTCATGTAAAGTAGATGAAAATGATTTGTTTTGCGTTGAATATGTTCATAAAATATCTCATTGGGTCCCGTTTTCTTCTCTGCTTATCCTTGTTTTTGCACTGTTTACTGTAGGTATGATCTTAACATTAGTATTTTAGTTAATTGTTTACTAGCACCGACGTCAGAAGAGAGAGACCTTCCCTAACATAAAATCTGGGTATCATTTCGAAGAGCTGGAGACAAACCACGTGACCATATTTTTGGAATGCTTTGAATAATCTACGACATCAGTCGTACGTTGAAAGCCGAAGAGCACACTTTAAAACCAGACCCTGCGCAGAAAAGTAAAGTTCGGTAAAGTAAGGCAAAGGTTTACAGCTCAGTCCATTGTGGGACTTTTCTGCATAGCGGAATATTTGTAAAAACAGTTAAAAAACCGAACCACTTCAAATCGGGTTGCGTAGCGACACTAAAATTCCCCTTCTTCCCTCCCTGTCGCTAAACTATATGAAATACACTCATTTTTCAAACAATTCGCATGCCAATTTGTGAAAACTATTACTCACAAGTATATATAGAAAACTATATGGGCGTGCGCACAACAACTCACCAAAGTTTCATAACAATTGGATGAATAGTGTAGGAAATAATTTCATAATGCCAGAGCCCACTATTATATACAGAAAACATCGCGGGCATGCGCACAACAAATCGCCAAAGTTTCTTCGCAATCAGTTGAATAGTTTAGGAATGCATAAGGGACAAACAAAGAAACATTCATTGTCATTTATTAAGAAGATTATTCAATTTGTTTGAAGTCAATGGAATGTGCGATTGTATGCATCAAGTCTTTAACAATCTAAAAAATGACACCTGTGCAAATTAGGACTTGGCGAATTAGTAGTAGTACAGCTGGCGATTGTAAAACGTTGAATATGACCGTTGGAAATAGCATCGACTTAGGCGCGAACACTAATTATTATTTTTATAAGTACTTACGATTCTAATAATATTGGGGAATCCCAACGTTCTCTAGTTCAACTGTTGGAATTTTGCCACTGTTATAATAGATATAATTTACTTGCCATTCGCAGAATTGCTAGCTGTGTATTGGATAGAAAAATCCACAAAGACATCTAGTAGGGAGGTATATAACCAAAAACCATTAGAAATTATGCATTTATACGGTGCCAAAACAATATATAGACATTGACTGCGTTGCATTGTATAGAATTTTATTTGTTTGTACTTATTGATGTTCTTATTTGCATCCAACTGTTGATGCACATTTTCGTCAGTAGCATTGACGTTGTCATTGACGGCATCTAGCTGTTATTACCAAAGGCTAGTTATATTTTGATGGTGACCCAACAGTTGATCCCCCGAAACGATATTTGCTGTAAAATAATAATTATTTGGGCTTTATTTACCAATTTCAAACGTAAAATCGACTTCAAAAATACCCTTAACCTCTGGTTTGCCGATTGCGCGCCCAGGACGCGCCATAAAAAAAAAAAATTTTTTTTTGAGATGCGATTTTAAACCTTATGTATAAAAAAAATGTATGAAGGACAAGGTCAGAATCGCTTGGGGCATTCTTGTTCTTGACGTAACAGATATAAGGAACACACCTAGCCTCTCAAATAATCATCTTTGCACATATCTATGACTTTCGAAATGACATTTCTGCCGCGATTTGAGCTGTCAAACTTTGAGCGTCGCATGTCATGAAAAGATCGATAAAACTATCAATGTCAAATAAACGCAAGTAATATTATTTGTAAGCATAGTTTATTGTTCAGGGAACGTGTTTCGGTAAACATTATATACAATAGCATAAAATAAATCAGCAAAATATTACGTCAAAGTCAAAACTTCGCGAAATTTTCGAGTTTCTTCCCTGGCATTTAAGAGGTTAATAATAAATTGGTATGAAAATCAAACAAATTTATAGTGTTGATTTTTTGTACTTATACGCTAGTATACCCAGCAAATAGAGAAGCAGATTTTTCCTTGATGCATTTGAATGAAAATATGTTTTATTAAAATATGTTATAAAATATATTATATATTTTTTTTTTTTTTAAGTTTTCTTTATTCATTGAATTGTTTGTTACATAAATTTTATAATTTTTCGACCACCATGCTAGGCACATGCCCGTGTTGTGGTGGTCGATTTTCTATGTATTACATTAACATATAAGCAATAAAAAAATAAAATGTGCGAGAAAATAAAAAATATAAAATAAAATAATAATAAGGAAATATTATAGGATACAAGAGAATATAAAATGATGTAAAATGCTGTAGAGTAATTATAAAAGAGTTAAGAAGAATATAAAATAATATAGTACTTAAAGTGTAGAACATAAAAAACATATGTATACTAGAAAGAATATAAAAAAGTAGGTGATTATAAAATATATAAGATCAAGTATCAAATAAGCAAATAATTAAAGGTTTTTGTTACGATGGAAATCTATAAGTGCGTGGTTATATAGGTATGTAAATTATTTTACACCAATTTTTTGTACAAATAAATTTTAGAATTCATGTTTCAAGTCCGGCGAAATTACACTGGACACGAGTAAATTATTATTGCTACATTATTGGACAGTGCGTGTAGGCAGTGGGCACAGTGGACAGAGTACACGGTACTTGTAGGCACCGTAGAATCTGTTACTTTAAGGACACATAGTGGTAGTAGACAGTGGTGCCAAACAGTTTTAAGTAAATAGTTTGAGAAGTATTTAAACTTTTTGTTATTAATATTATAGTAATTACGTTTAGTTCTTTACAAACTAAAACTTTTATTTGTGGTGTAACATACGTTCTTTAAAGAAATTCTTCAAAGAATTTCTTCAAAGAAATTCTCTAAAGAAACTCTTTAAAGAACTTTCGACCCTTTCCGGATATCCATATTTGGACACCTGTTGCAAATTGAGTAAGTGTACTAGATCTCTTGATGTTGTAATTTAGTGTGTTGTATATTTTAGGTGCGATGTATGTGTATTGCCTTTGTGAAAAAGTGGTTTTTGTTATAGGGACTGTGCATTTTGCATGCGTTGAATAGCGTGTATGTTTGTCTTTTTGTGTGGATTTTATTAAACCATTTTTCCAGATATGGATGAGAACTATTTTAATATATAGTTGGCGAATGTCTAGAACTGCTAATTTCTTGAAAAGTGGCTCTGATGGATGAGAAGGGTAATATAAATATGTACAATCATATGGGACGTGTGGGATTGCACTATCCTCCCCACATCCTGGAATAAAACTTTATTATTATTATTATTATACTTTTGTTATTCAGCGGTGCATCCTCTTTCCTTAGGGTCTCCCGTGTGGAGCTAACGTGAAAAAAAGGGAAAATTCCCAATAAACTACTCTTCAGTTACAAGTGCAAATATGATTATAAATATGATAATCTAAGAATTTTTCTAATTTCTAGGAATCTCGACAAACACGTGTGGACAGCTGGAAGACGTTTCAGGCCGGCAGCTCCAAGGAGAAGAAGAAGAAGAAGACTATGGGCTTCAGGCCGCCCAAACCCAAACCCGAGTCCAGATAATTTTAGAATAGTATTTCTCTAAAAGTATTTTGGTCGAAACAGTCCTATTTGGTAAAAAAAACTGGTAACTTACGGTTGGTTGTCTTTGACTACTAGTTTACAGATACTGTGTACAACTTCACTAAGACTCGTAGATAACAGAAATGAAGGGAGATATGGCATGAAAGCGTGCCGAATGTCAAAGAAATATGTATGGGTGAACGGTGTTGGTGACACTATTGTGTACACGGTTTCATACCGTTCATGGCCCATTTCCCTTGTTTCTATTATTTATATTATGATTAGTGCTGCAACGATTCGTACAATATTTATTTACATTTTTTGAATAATGCAATGTAATATTTTGTTGCTTGGTTTGCATCTCATTACTTGCAAATATAATTTTTCTTACTTTTGAAGACATCATCGATTCGTTAATAATTTCTAAATTTACTCTAAAATGTCAAATTTTTTTCAAGAGATATGTTCATTTGCCACATTGCGTAGAGGTAAAATACATACCTACACGATTTGAACTATATAAATATGTGTATAGATACTTAAAAAAGATAATTAGGATTACTAAACCAGGCTTAGAGAAAAATATTCCACTTAACGAAGGAATATATCGTCCCTTAGCTTCCAACACCGCTCAAGTCGAAAATTGGCAGTTTTCACATTTTAATGCCTTTAGATGGAGCTGCTCTTTGCGCGTCTAACCATTGGTCACATGATGTAGATTTCAGTCAATCAGAAGCCGTAATTCGAAAATTAGTGACAGCGCGCAAGTCGGTTGGCCTCTCAACACCGCACAGATTTTTTCGTCTCCTGTAAGGTTGGTAAAAATGACTTATGCGGTGTTGTTAGCTAAGGGACGATATTGTTTGTTGACGCTTCACTTGAAATGAAAATCCCAGTCTTTTTGAAAATCTTTGTTTCGAAACTTTGTGTATAGGATCTTTGCACCGCTAATTATAAGATTAGAACGTTATTTAACTACCTCTGCTAGTCATTTGTAACAACATTATAAACCAATAACTGAACCAGAAAATAGCTTCATAATATATTATTATTATAGTTAATCGAAAGTGGACTGTTTCAACCAAACGTACTTTTATTACCAATTTTAATAATATTAACACCCATATTAAATTTAGTTTTGACATCAATATTGATAATTATTTTTATGACTATTCATTATATTTGAGTCCCATCACCGATGATAAGTTTCTGTGATTTCAAATTGTGTTAGGTTATTATTTTTACAAACATTTACTTCAAAGATTAAATGTGAAATTAATGGTAATTTCAATGGTTTTCGCAAGGAGAAATTTGCTTTAGATAGAAGAAACAATATAAAGAATATATTATTTCTATTTCTAAAGGCATTCAAACATTGCTTTATTTTCAAATCCAAATATTCAACAAGCTTTTAATTACCGTAAAATGGGCGACTTTTGAATCTGGGGCCCAAAAGCAAGTGTCAAGGTCATTATTTCTTTGAAAGCACCCTTTAAAAATTGTTTTTCGTGTAGAATTGTGTACTATTCAGGTTTATGTAGAAATAATAAAACCAGTTTATATTAATTTTTCAAAGAAAAGTTCTTCTAAATGGTCATCACTTTGTTTATATTCGTATAAATTTTTTTTTGACAATTCTTTCCCAAAAATTTTTTTAGATAAAGTTTGCTATTCCGGGGAAAAATCTTACGATATAAACTTGAAATATACATGAATAATAAGATATTTTATCTGATAAACAGAAACCAATTGCAAAAAAAAATTATTTTTTTTATTCCGATATTTGAGCAAAACTCGTCGACTCTCTTTTATAAAAAAAGTTATTAAGTTTCATAGTTGAAAATTGGTCAAAGGCACCCCATTTAACGGTACATTTGTATAAATTATTTAAATCTTTGGCTTGAAAAATCTGTGTGCCAAAGAAAGTCAAAATAACCTCCACTGTAATGAGTACAAACAATTGTTTCAAATCATTGATCAAATGTATTATCAGGGTGGCCATGGACCTGGAAAATGGGAAAACTTGGAGAATTTTGAAATCCGTTTTCTGTGGCCACCCTGATTATGTATTATGTCGACTAGTTTAATATTTTGCAAGATAAGCAATGAAAAAATTAATTTACTTAACCCAACCCCTTCTGCCTTTTGCACGCAGAGAATTGCTGCTTAAAACTAGTACATGAATATTATATATTGCTTTATTGAATATTATGATTATTTATGAAAACTATGTACTGTAATGGCGCACTTCAATTTAATATTCAGATAATTTCTGTAATGCAATTTTTTTTGTGAAAAACCACCTCAAGTGTGCTTTTACTATCAAATGCATTGCATTTATTGTTTCAAACTATCCACTAATTTATTTTCAGAAAATATATTTTGATTGTAAAATATTATTTTGATCATTTTTCATTAACTTAATCCACATTGGATTCATAACAATTTTCATCCGTAAGTCTTTTATTCATCTCATAACTACAGCGAAACTCTCTTAAGAAGTTTTCCAAAGGACCAGAAATAAAATCTTATGTGTGGGTTAAATTGAGCCGTTTAGTCTTCGAAGGACCGAAAACCAAACTTCTTATGCGTGAAAACTTTTTAAGAGGGTTTCACTTTGGTTTTAAAAATTAAGGTAGATTAGCCAAGATACCTACCTCTCTGACAGACTTTCTTTTTTTTTTTTTTGGTTACAAATTTTCATATTTTAATTATGATCCCTAATGTGTGCACTATTCTCACACGTAAGTAGAAATAAATATTTGTCATCTATGCATTTCATGCATATTTTTAATGTACCTTTTAAAGATTTTTTTTGCCTTTTTTACCACCGAACTAGGCAGCCACATATCTGTGTTTCTGTGGTTCAATTAAATTATATAAGATACATAAATTAATAAGATCTAAGAACACAATGAATTACCTTTATAATATAATAAATATAATCCCCAATAATAAATTGTTGTAATGTGAAATAATAATAATAAATAATAATTGTACTGTTCAAAATTCTGCAAATAAAATTAGTATGATTAAAATAATGCTCAATTCCGTCATCAAATAAAATATTGTATAAGAAGATCCTTTATAATAATCTCTTATGAATATAAATTCAAATATTCATTAGTATTAACACTTTTATGAGAAATAGGTTAATATTTTTTTTTTCTTCAATTTTGCTAAGACAATCTACGCATAATGTTCATTTCAGGTTCAGAAAGTAAATCTTTCATAAATAATTTTTAAGGATAGAAAATTTGACAAACATTCATTTTTATTGTTTAAGATCATGAACATGTTGTTTGAGATTATTTAAAGCTTGTGTTTAAAGTTCTTCTATATATGAGAAAATAAAGGACGTTTTCACATTAAATTTTAGGGGTATAAATTGATTCCTGTTGAGTAGGATTTATAACTGGTGGATGATTTAAAATATTCTTACAGATTTTAACATCTATTTTGAGTTTTCCCACAATAAAAATATTATTGAACATATTTACAGTCTCGAAGAACAATATATAATCTGCTATAAATTGGAAATCGTTTTGTCTCCTTATTTTGTTGATTCAAGTCTGTATTTTAGAAATTCTGAATGAAATGAAATAAATCGCAAGATGGCATTAACAAAAAAATGTAGAAACAAACAAAACAGCTCTAAAACAGCTTAAACAGCTCTACTGCAAAACTACAATATCGCACTTCCGATATTGTTCTTCGGGACCGTCGATATTGTCCAGGGAAAATGAATATGTGTTTATCCTTTCTTGGTGAAATATGATGGTTGTTTCTTTTGGTCACTTTGAATTTAGATATTATTATAAAGGGTATCCGGAAACTCGTAGTACAGACGTGAAACTGGTAAATCTGCCTACCACATTTGGGGTTGATTTTATTTTTGATTTGAGCTTTCGTTTCCGATAATAGAAATCGAGTACAAAGTTGTAATTTTTTGCATCAAATTTAAAAAAACTAATTAAACTAATCGGTTAATATCAGCTGTTTGTATTTTAAAATGTGTCTTTGTGTTTAAATAATGTTAAAGTAATGTTTTTGTGGGTTCTATAATATGTGATGAATGTTACCAATTTCCCGCTTGTACTAAGAGTTTCCGGAGACCATGTATATCCTGCATTTTATGATGTTTCTAATTTAAATTTTACGTTAAATAAAACTGTGTAATTCAATAAATGATCAGCTTTTAGCCCTTTGCCATAAAATTATTTTTAACCGCTATGAAGATGGTAAAATGTGAAAAATAATTTGTAATTATTTTAATTAGGCGAGCTGAAATGGAAATTGGTCGCCGGACCATTCTAAGACTCCTTCCTTGCCTTCCTCAATGGTTTGCTGATTATTTCATTGCCTTTGCCGTTCAGAGTCGTTCTATAGTTTTCTATTTCTGATTTCTATTTCTTCTAACTGCTACGACTTAATAATTCGTAAATTTGTTGCCTAACTGCTTAATTTTTTTTTGTTTGTCATCTTTATTACATCCTTAAATATTTTACATCAAGTACCAGTTCTCATGTACAATAGAGATATTACTCTATGTATGTGACTGATCAATACATTTTTTGTTGTTGTTGTTTATCACCTAACAATTCCTGACTTTCATTGAATTAATGGACACATTTAATTTTGTCCGCATATTTTATTTAAAACCAGAGTTCATTTCATTTTATTTTCCATGACCAGCTGAAATTGGTTCCATAATATCACATATCTGACTAATTCTAGTTTATTAATTAATATTACGATTATTTATTGATTGTTAGGACGTGCCCTTTCATCTTCAATTTAACGATAATATTATACAGATCTAGCTTTTTCACAAACACTATTCATAGCTATTAATCTATGAACCAATGTATGTTGAAGAATCGACAATTCTACACCCAACTTGATATATTCGTGTACCCACTTGCTTGTAAATTTGTTTGTTTGTTTATTTTTTGTGTTTTCTGTCTGAAATAATGCTTGAAAATCATAAATCTTGTCAATTGGGGACATATTATTACAGTACATATTTGAAATGAAATGGATGAAATGAATTTTAAACTACGAACACATTGTATTTTCTGTAGAAATTTTAGTATTTTATAATCCTACCTTCATACATATGTACATACCCGCTAATACATACCTTATGATAGCGATAATACATAATGTATTGCTGTGGTTATTTAAAAAAATGTCCCGAAGCGGTTTCTCAAAATATCAACACATTGATCCTATTTTGGAATAAAAATTGCATCAAACTAAGTAAATATGCATCTAACTCAAATTATGTAACCCCTGTAAGACTGGAAATACAGCCAGACGTACCATGATAAGCTCCGCTCTGCTACTAGATCAGCCACGTCCAGTTCAGCTCGTCACTGCTATGTTGTCTGTCAACCGTTGCGCTTACTATCTGTGTGAGAGCATTCAATGCTGATCGAGCAAAGCATGCGTGTTTTTAGTCTTATAAAATTAATAATGAACAGAGAGGGTTGTTACTGAGGCACGTCTTCACGCTCTCTTGCAATTTATCTAGTAATTATTTATACAAAGATCAGGATACTAAGCTAAAATGTTGGCTTGAGGTGTGTGAGGCATCGTTTCCGCACTTTGATGAATTCAATATTATTAAAAATGTCTTAATTAATTGTAGACGATTGTACTCAAGCGATGTCGGCGAGACACTGCGGAAACATCGAGTAAGCGTGGCTCTATTTCCAGCCTTGGAAATTTTAAAAAGCGCCAATAGAATGGCAGCTATAAATAATGGTAATTAAAAAATCAAATTTGAATATTTTGATTGTTTGAATATTTTTTATGCATAATAAACAAACCGCCCAAATGCTTATAGTCAAATTATGGAAAGGTATCACCTTTATTTTGAATATAAAATAAAGAAATACATATGCACGAAAGTTTGTCAATAAATGGGCAAATTTAATACAAGATACGCATACATTGTTGTTTGTTTGGTGTTCTAAGCTTCACCAAGTGGAAAAATTATACACTCATCTACGGATATGAGCAAAATTCTGTATTGAATAAACGTATATGTATAAAAAACGTCAAACATGGACAGGAATGTTTATTCACTGACATTATATTTTAAAAAAATTATGAAAACAGTGTTTGGTTGTCGACTACTAAAATTAAGTTTAAATTATATTTATGAAATATCAATAATTTGTTTATATTTATGTATACATGTTTGCAATGTATAATATACAATTTATGTAAATAAAGCGGCATAGTCTACTGCTTTTATGTAATTGGCTGAAGCCCAATTTATTAATTATGGGATAATTATTATTATGCGTGTCGGTAATACTGCTAAGTATTTTTTTTTCTATACATTGATAAAAAAAAAATATTAAAAAATCAGGCAGTATATCAGTCCCTTTAAATTGCGCTCTAGATATATTTGATTTTGTTTCATGAAAAAATAATTTGTCAATAAAAATTTAAAATTGTAAATCTTAGTTTATTTTTCGTTTTGACAGATAATGTTTAGTGGCGTATTATAATATTATGAAAATTATTGTTTTAAAATTTAAAAATGTAGGTAATACGAGAAGTGTGTACCTTAGAAGGATTTAATGAAAAATATTTTATTGACAGTGTGAAAATGAAATCGGTAATGTTTTTTGAATCCGGTATTGTTGTCAGTAACAGTAACATGTACATGCAGTGATCAGCGATTTAAGTAAATCTCAACATGCCTTCCTTTACTTTACCTTCCTGTACATGAAATATTTATATCGTTTTCTGTATAAAATTAATGATATCACTTGTATAAAGAAATAAAACATTTCAGACTACAATAATTTAAGCATTTTATTCATTTAAATATTTACTATTATGTATATCTTCCAACACAAGATTTTTGCGATTCTTCTACAGAGTTATGAATTTTCATGTTGATTTGAAAGAATGTATTATGCACATTCAAAAAACGTTAAGTCAGAAATTTGACAGTTTTATGAAGTTATTTACACACTATAAACTGGCAGAATAAGTCATGTTAAATCTAAACTTTCTATAAATAAAAAAAATTAATTTAAAACCAGTCGAAAACGGATACATACTGCCAAAAAATGTTAAATCGATTTGCCTTATATTATGTCTATAGATGTGCACTTGTATCTGCCCTTATCATTTCTGGCAGAAAACTTAATTCTACTTATTTGTTTTTGGATGTAGGAGAGTGTGTTTTAGAGTTAACGTTTTTTGCCAGTATATCCATGATACATTTTACTTATAATGGTGTGAATTTAGACATGCCGAGAGGTAGTGCCCATTGTAACGCAGTTTCAAGTCTTTTGGATCTAAATTCTTTGTCCTCTGCAAAATATTAAAATTGAACAATTTATTGCTCATATATTTTTTATATATTTGTATAAATAATATTAATACAAACTATAAACAATTTGGGCTAAATACAAATTAAAAAAAATAACAGTTGTTAAGTTCTCTATTTTTTAAACATTATCTGTTACTCTGTGCAGAAACGGGCGGTCCATTTGATAGATTCTCCTAACTTAACAAATGAATTGCAATCTTTAGAGCACAGGCGTCAGGTGGGAATGCTGTCCTTGTTCTACTGGTATTACAATGGAAGATGCTCTGAGGAAATAGCATCATTGATCCCCTCGGCACCGGTGTACAGTCGGTAAACATGCCAAAACGCGCCCAACATTTGTACACGGTTGACATTAATCACATGAGAACGGGTCATTTCTATGACTCATTCTTGAGTTCAACAGCCCGGCTGTGGAACGATTTTCCGGCCTCTGTGTTTCCTCCCTCCTACAACATGGGTCTCTTCAAGATCAAGAGGAAGGAGTGAACATGAGTCTCTTCAAGACCCATGTTCACTCCTTCCTCTCCTCAAAAACACCCTCCACACAGCATCTTCAAAGATGACATATGCCCTGAGGGAAATTATATTCCTCAGGGCCTCCTGTGTGAAGTTAATGTAAAAAAAAAATCTCCATACAGGTCTTGAGTAAAAAAAAATCCTCAAGGCCTGTGTCATCTTTGGGGATGCGTAGGGTCTTTTTAGGGAAAGAAAGGAGAGGAAGTTTTGGGAAGGAAATAGGTATGAGAGATGGGTAAGAATCTGGGGGTCAATGTGTCCATCCCTCTCACTGCGGTGTAAGGCGATGGGTCGAGAAAGTCCGGCTGGAGACGTCAAAAGGTCTCCCGCAACCAGCCTCTTCCGCAATAGGTGCGCAATCGCATCTGTCGCCAAGATGTAGACAAATTTCATGCCGTGAACCAGGCACCCCTGCCTGCAACGTAGTGGGCTACCTGTGGTAGGGGTGTTGGTTATCCAATAAATGGTTCCCAGGGCAGCGGTACCCATACCCATCTCCCAAATCTATGTACTGATTCTATTCTAATTCTTATACATGTATGGTGAATTTAAAAAGCATAGCGGATGAAAGAAGAAGTCGGAAATGACCCAGAAGGACACGGTGAAATGAATCAAATACTCCAGCCAGGTCATGTCAAGAGTTGAAATAACAAATCATTATTTATGAATGTGAATGAAGCAAGGAGTGTTTGAATGTGTATGAAGATGGAGTTGTGTCTCTCTGCCTATCATTCTGTCCTCTCTGCCTACCATTCTGTCCTCTCTGCCTACTATCTGCCTGGTTAGTTTAAAAAAAGTGTATCAAGCCTCGATTACATTGAGTGAGTTTACAAGCTACTAGTCGGCAAATTTAAAAGCGGGCAAATGGGCGAGTGCGATTGTGATGACGACACATAAAACGTTCCACTCGCTCAGTAGCGAACTAGCTAAAATAACAACTCCCGCGCGAACTAATTTTGTCGACATTTTGTAGAAAACAGCTAGCTCACCGCTGCTATTTGCCGGCTACTTAACAGATTGTACAACGAATAATCCATATCGAGCGGTAGTTTGACAGTTACAAAATCAGCTGTTCGCGGGCCGCCATCTTGCCATCCGCCGTACACGCTAGCGTGTAGCGAGGAAAGTTGATCCCCTATCAACTTTTTTCGTAGATTGTTCACAATCTGCTAGTTAGCTAGTTATACGATTACACTGAGCGAGTTTACTATTCGCCGGCTAGTAGTTTGTAAACTCGCTCAATGTTATTGAGGCTTTAGCAAGAGTGACTGTTTCAATACTTTGCGATATTTACCATTTTGTCTGCAAAATTCTTTGATGGCGTAATCATACTGTTTCCTTTTAGGTCTCCCATACATAAAATGTGACGTTGATGCTACGCCCTTTTCCCTTTCCTTGAATTAATAAAGTAATAAACTGGAGATATCCTTTAGAAAAATTAATTTTAAAAATTGTTAATAACAATTTAGCATCTTACAAGCTGGGGCGTGTCTTTCAAAATCTGCAGAGAGCAGATAATTTTAATAGTATACCTACACAACTTCAACTCTGCACAATAAGTGTGTCCCACTGTTAAGTTTGACAGCCACTTCTGGTCTGGAACCCCTAAATACTGGAAAATCTGTTGAGATTGCGGAATTGGGCAATTCTTTTGACCGATTTACGAACAGATTACTGTCTTAACCTATCGAATGTTGAATGGTATTTGCCGCAAATTTCATAGAAAATTATTTTTAAATAATTCAGAGTAGCTGCAATAATCAAATAGTACTTAGGTCCTAGATTGATATTGGCGCAAGCGAATCCGACTTTGTCCTTCATACATTTTCTTTATATGATGATCCATGAATTTTTTTTTGAATTGTCGAAGCATCGCCCATACCTCTCTAAATCATGCTCACTGAATATAAGTCATAGACATTCCAAGCGCAAAACAAAATTCGGTAAAATTCTTGCAATTCACTACAGACAGTGCTGCCAGTCGCTAGGGTGATCAAGATTACATTGTTATAAATTCATTTAAAGAAAGGGGATCCCCGGTTTTGTCCCAGAATAAGTAATGAAAAATTCCGTACCTATTTCAATCCGTCTGAATCGTAGGTGCGACAAAAATATAAGTTTCTTGCTAGATATTTACATTATTTTTTGTGAAATTTTGCCGCCCCCTTAAAGTGCCGCCTGGGGCGGGCCGCCCCCCCCCGCCCCACCACGCTATGCCTCTGAGCTCCACTGATCCTTTTGGTACCGGTGCACAGTATTAAAACACACCAAACGTGTGCCCAACGTACACGGTTATTCGTTCAGTTGTGATTTGTCATGTGAAAAAGAGTTGTGTTTATAAATCAAGAATTTCCTTTCTAAGAAGATCGTGGTGTAGCTAATAAACAACGCCCCTTCTGCGCACGGCATGAGGCGTACATCTGCGCACCTTCTTTTGCTTGCGGTCTAGATACTTACTAATAATAATTATTTTTTTAATTTTTTTTTATTGAATATAATGGTACAGAGGTTACATGTTTTTATAAATTAAATAAAGTTTTTCTTTTAAAAATACATTAATTAATAAGTATTACACCCTTTTTTTAGAGCAGAGCTCGAGTAAAAAAGGTGGAGAAAACGAATGTAAAGCACAATTTAACAAAGAAAAAAATAGTAATTTTTTTTTATGTGTAAAACAAAAGATAGGAATTTAACAGTGAAATAAGAAAAAAATGTCATATATGTAAGTATACACATACACACACGTAGATGTACGCACATACCTACATATATATACGTATACAAAATGTTATCGGCATGTGTACATACATAAAAACATATGCATATGTGTACACATACATATATAAAAATATACATGTATGAATATAACAGAAATGAAGTTGAGGAGGTAACAAAAAAGAAAGGAGAAAAATAAAGAAAGAAAAAGGATATCCGTATACTACAATTGTGTTGAGAAGTATAGTATTATAAGATGTAGTCATAATAATGTGTTTTATTGATTTTTTGAATTTTTTATAATTAGTTTCCAATCTTAGATTAACTGGTAATTGGTTAAACCATTTCACTACAGTATATTTATAGAATTGTTGGGCTGTGGTAGTGTTACAACGTGGGACAGTCATAGAGCCAAGTATATTTGTTCTAATGACGTAGGAGCGTTGTTTTAGAGTTTTAGAGAAAAATCACCTCACATTATATGCTTTATCAGGTATTATATGTTCTTTACCTGTTCCCAAATATTTCTCCAAGAGATCTTCTGTTCCCTTCTGTCCCCCCGTTTGGACTTGGGATTGTAGGGGGTCTTATCGTAAAGCATGTCATAGTCTACATACTTTATTGGAGGTCCTCTGACATTCCCAAAATATGTTTTACTGCTGTAACTTTGCATGCTGAATTTAAAATGTTAAGAATTTAACATGACTTTTGGTAAATATCTTTACTTTGAATATGTTTAAATAATTTTAACGGTATTCAGATTACTTCTCAATTGAAATATTTTTATTTGAAAACTGATGAATTTTTCTCTTGACACATATTTCAAATTTTTGGAATCAATTTTTTTGGTTATTTAAAAAAAAGTAAGCACCTATAATATTGCCTACAATCATAAATATAAATGTTCTGTAGTTACTTACCTACTTCTGCAGAATAACTAAAAAAATATAAACCTATGTAGGTACCAATATTATACATATAAAAAGGAAAGCCTATGTTATTAAAAATGAATAATTTTAGAACCAAAGTAATTTTTTAAATCATAATGTGGTACTATGACTACCCCAATTTGGGGTATGTTGTTGAAAGGTTGGGGAAAGAAATGAGAGGTGGTTGAGGAAGGTTGGGTAGTAACTGGATATTCAGATCTGGTCAATAAATATGGCAAACGCCATGAAATCATTGTTTCGATTCTGAATGGCGGTCTTTCATTAGAACGGTAGGTATTGTGACAACTTCGAGGCGCGTGGTACAAATAATTTATTTATTTGTATATAATATATAACCTTTACGAGAGTGTGACCACTGGTGTGTAAGGGAAAAAAATGAACAATTAAAAATTACAATTTAGACATATATGTACAATGTCCATACATAAATCAGATACTTAAACAAAAAAAATATATAAAGATGTATAAAATAAAAATTTAAATTTAAAAAAATTGTTTACTTAGAGTTGTTAATTTATTATTAATATGATTTTAGGTGGCTAAACTATTTAAGACATTACTATCCAATTTATTTTTAAATTTATTATAGTTCGGTTCCAATCTCAGCTCTCTTTCCAGTTTATTAAACCACACCACTCCATTGTACGCGTAGTAGTGCTGAGCAAAACTGGTAAGCATCAATGGCGTACATAAGCGACCCACCATGTTTTGCCTATTGCTTTCCACGCGTACGTGGTGCGACTTCTTAGAAATATCTTTGTGAATTTGGAGTAGCGAATTTTTTATGTATATAATTTTTAGAGGTGGGACGTGAAAGTCTTGAAAAAGTTGAGAGGTTGAATAATCTGATGGTGTTTTAGTAATAATTTTGATTATTAATCTTTGAGTAATTTCCAGTGGCAAAATTGAGGTATTGTAAGCTCCTCCCCATGCAACGATACCGTATTGCATTATTGAATGGGCCAGAGCGTAGTATATATTTTTAAGAATTTAGTTAAGTATATTTCTTAAATTAATAAATATGTATATAAGTTTTCTTAATCTATTTATAATATTGGTAATTTGAGTCTTCCACTTAAGGTTACTATCTATTATTACACCCAAATATTTTATTTCTTTTTTATTTGCTATGCATAGACAGTCATTATTTTGGCATGTTAATATTTTAGTGTTGCATTTTTGTGAATGAATTTTAATATTTAAGGTGATAGAAGTTATTTTTTTGTTATTTATTTAAAAAAATAAATAATGGGTTTTTTAAATGTTTAATGTTCATAAATTTTTGTCGAACCATTCTTTTAAGGTATTGATATCATGATTAGCGGTTATTTCAAGTTCATTCCACGAATTTGCTTGGAATATAATTGCAGTATCGTCTGCATATGAAATAAGTTTTCCTGTTATTGGTAATTCAAAGATATTATTAACATACAGGATGAATAGAAGAGGGCCCAAAATCGTGCCTTGTGGTATTCCAAAGTCGCTTGTACTCGGTTCACTAAGAGTGTTTTTTATTTTTACATATTGATTTCTAGAGTTCAAGAAACTTTCTATCCACGTTTTAGCGTTATCTATAATTCCGATTTCGTTAAGCTTGTATAGTAATTTTTTGTGACTTATGCTGTCAAAAGCTTTCTTTAGGTCTATGAATATTGCAAGAGATTTTTTGCCTTTGTCTAGTGCTTGATGTATTTTTGTTGTTAAATCTATGATTGTGTCCTGTGTGGTTATTTTTGCGCGAAATCCAAATTGTTGGTCACTCAATACATTATTAATTCCAACAAAATTTTGTATTTGCTTTTTAGCAACCTTCTCAAAATTTTTTGAGATATTTGATAATACTGATATGATGTTACTTCATTTTCTACGGTAGAGGTTGTATTATCTACGATATTAGTTATTTTGTTTGCGAGATTTTTTCCGACATTAGAAAAAAAAATATGGAAAGCATTCGCACATTGTTTAGGGTTATCCGAAACTTGTACCATATTATTATTAATATGTAGCCCTAAAATGTCACTTGTTTTCCTTTTTTTATCAATTATTTCATTTATTGTTTTCCAAATTTGTTTACTGTTGTTTCCTGAATTCAATACTTTTTTATTTCTTCAAAATAGGCATATTTACTTTGGGGTGTCATCATTAATTTAATGAAAAACAAATACCTTTGTATAACACCACTATTTTATTAACAATATCAACATGTTTCGAAAACTATGTTTTCTTCGTCAGGATAATAAGTCAATAATAAATAACAAAAGACAAACAAGTATAGACTAATTAGAACATAGACAATATATTAGAAAGGAGAGGTGATTAATTACCTAAAATATATCATAAAAAACAATTATATAAAATAAAATATAAAAAATTAATGTAATTTTTTACCCATTCTAAAATAATTTTTATATTTTATTTTATATAATTGTTTTTTATGATATATTTTAGGTAATTAATCACCTCTCCTTTCTAATATATTGTCTATGTTCTAATTAGTCTATACTTGTTTGTCTTTTGTTATTTATTATTGACTTATTATCCTGACGAAGAAAACATAGTTTTCGAAACATGTTGATATTGTTAATAAAATAGTGGTGTTATACAAAGGTATTTGTTTTTCATTAAATCAATACTTTTTGTTTATAAAATTCCTCTTTGGTAGTTTTAATTAGTCCCGTTAGTTTGTTTCTGTATTTTTTAAAGTATGAGATGATCGGATTATTTAGTGGATATTTTTTTGTTAGTTTAAATAATTTTTCTTTTTCTCTTATAGAAACCACGAGGCCATGAGTAATCCAAGGTTTAAGTTTACGAAATTTATTTTTATATGTTTTGATTGGTATTTCATAGCTTGAATCTTTTATATGTTTTTGAAAGGTGTCATGAAATTGTAATGCACTTATATTCACATCTTCTGTGGTAAGTACAGATTCCCACGTTTCGTGAGACAGTTTTTCATATAGTTCTTGTTGATTTATTTTTATTTTAGGAGTGGCAGAGTCATTAATATTATTATTTATTTTTTGTTTTTCTATGTTGAGGTTAAGTATATATGTACGTTATGTTGTTTCTCCATATTATTGTTTGAAGATTATCAGTATTGTTGGAATTACACCATATGTGATCAACACACGATGGCATTTGATTGTTAAATTCTCTAATATACTTATTTATACAGGGTTTAAAGTTTAAAGCGGTCATCATGTTGATATAATTGTCTTTTTCAATAGTATGGTTATTTTCAGCAATGTTTATATTAATATCACCAATTAGAAAATTATTTGCACATTTATTGTTTAGGACAGTATTATTCAGTTCTGTTATAAACGTTGGTATTTCAGCTGAGTGTGTCCTGTAGACTGTCATTATTTGTATCGGTAGGTTACTTTTAATGTTCAATTTTATAATAATACAGTTTGCATTGGTCATATTTATTTCAGTAAAGCTTATGTCTTGGTATATTGCTTTAGTGTATATTACAATACCACTATTCTTATTAATATAATGTGAACTTTGAAAGTTGGTGTAATTTGGGAGAGTTGGAATGATTGAGTTAGTATTTAAATGGCTTGTGCTAGTATGATTATGTCTGGATAATGTCTTTAATATCAACAACCTTTATCTAAAATATCGGTAATTTCTGTAAATATAAGGGCATGTTACATGAAATTAGCGTGTTATTGTTTCTTAGTGGGGGTTATTTATTTATTTTATTTTATTTAAGGTTTTATTCCAGCAGGACTGGGAGGGGTGTGCAATCCCAGTCTGCCATATTTCATAACAATAATAATAATACATACAATACATAAGAGAATAAATAAAGATAAAATACAATAAAATAAAATAAAATAATGCAATAAAAATTAAGCATAAAATTAAAATTACATTAAGCAAAAAATAAACAGAATAAAAAATTAAATTTTTGTGGTCGTCCATCAGGGAAGTCACCTCATTGTCTGCATCCATCGCTCATTTAGGGGGGAACTAAGCCACTCGGATGCAGCCACGACAATGACGTTAATTTAAAAGTTGGCTTGATTAATTTATTACCGAACTAGCGACGTGCCTTGCAATGCAACTCAAAGAAAGGAAGTGTTTGAGCTTCTTCTGTTTAACTCCTAGATTTCCCTCCTCCACCCTACTTCCCCCCCTGCCGCTAAACTGTATGAAATATACACACTCCTTGCAACTGTCCGTGTGAAAGGTATGGATTTTTCAAATTAATTCCGTGCTATCCCCTACCTCTACTATATCTCCTTTGAAATTCCTCCATCTGCCCCTCTCTCGTCCCCCATCTCTCCTTCATCATTCCCCTGCATGTCCTTTCCCAAGCGACCCCATTCCCGCCTTCGCTCCCCTCCCGCGTCCCCTTTCCACCTTTCTCTTGCGAACCCCTTCCCTCGATCCCGCGTTCCCGTTCCACCTTCCCCATCTTCTACCCTGCCTTGTTCTCCTCCCGCGAACCCTTACCTCACCTTCGTTCCCCTCCCCCCTCCCGGATTTTCCTCTCTCTCCCTGCCGCTAAACTATCTGAAATACACACCATTTTCAAACAACTCGCGTGCTACCTTTAATAAATTTTGTATACAAATTTCATAACGACAAAGCTCACCACTATACATAGAAATCTTCGTGAGCGTGTGTACAACAAATCACCAAAGTTTAATCGTAATCGGATGAATGGTATTGCAAAGAATTTCATAACGCCAGAGCTCCTAGGACTATATACAGAAACCACCGCGGGCGTGCGCTCAACAAATCACCAAGTTTCATAAGGGACAAACAAGGAAACATTAATTTTTATTTGTGAAGATTAACCGGCGTTTTCTTGAACCGATTTTCCCGAAAAGTGATACATACACGCGTTACTTTGTTTTACTTAGCGATTCAATTTTACTCTTTCCATTATAAAACTATGTTTGATTTTAAAAAATGTATTTCAAAACGCATTCAAAATGTTGTTGGTAGTTGACAAAATCACCCAAAAGCTTAGTGTGTTTGGGATGAACCGAGGGAAAACCACATAACAGTTCTAGTGTGAAATAATTTATTGTGACAGAGTAAACAAAAATGGACCAGTTTATCCCGAGACGGCACTCAAAGCCGAAGATTGGATTTTAAATTTTTTAATAAATTTTTGATAAACACATTAATATTTATTGCTTTCAGATTTTGTTTATTTACGAGTACCTATATACAAGCTCAATCCTTAATGCTTGTTCAGAAGGGGCGAATTCGCCGCGAATCGTTACGCGCGTAAGCATACGCGCATAGGCGAGGTACTGATACATTGCGTCCAGAAGCATCGCGCGTGCTTAAAATAAGCGCGTAGTACCAAGGGCAATGGAGCGGCAAGTTCCACGCTCCATCTGGACGCAAACTGACGCACGTATACGCGCGTAACGATTCGCTCTTTCTGAACAAGGTCCAATTGACACCTACAATGTTACTTCGTTGATGTACCTGTGTCGTAGTTTATTGCGTAAAGGGTACACTTGAGGTAGTTTATGATTTTGGGATACAAATTCCACAACAAAAACAACTGTACTTGGGTATATATATTAAATTCATTCCAGAGTTTGGGCTTTTAGAATTTTCCCTTCCCCCACTGACGTGCACAAGATGACAAAAAAAATCCTCTTTGGTTTACATAATTTCAATCTTTGTTGATTTTTATCCCATTCTGTATTTAGTTAATTTTTCTAGTTTTGGAATCGGCCGTCTTCGTATTTCAGAGAAGTGTCCTTTTTTCGCACGTAGTTCTATTTGATTTGAATATTCAAGAATAAACCAGATGTATCTTTTTGTAAGAAGAGGCAAGAAATGCAAAGAATAGCCAAGACAAGGGAAGAAATAAACAAGTGAGCCTCGAAAAAACAAGAAGAGGCCAGAAGAGCCAAGATGAGGCAAAAAAAGACAAGGAGAAATAAGAAGAGACAAATAGAAGCAAGCTGAGGCAAAAACAACGTGAACATGATATAAGAGCCAAGAAGAAGCCAGAAAAGGCAAGAAGAGAGCAGAAGAGCCAAGAAAAACTTAAAAGGACCAATACGAGGCAAGAAGAGACATTAAGAAGCACGAATAAGCAAGAAGAGAAATGACTCAGCAATAAAAGATTAGAAAAGACAAGAAGAGCCATGAAAAGGTAAGAAGAAGCAAAAAAAAACACTACGAGCCACGAAGAAGCCAGGAGGAACAAGAAGAGGCAAGATGACCTAAAATGAGGCAAGAAGAAGTAAGAAGAGGCAACTTGTACATAAAATTTGCCTGATCAGAATTCAGGCTAATGTTCTAGTAGGTAGTTGTATTTTACTGTACAGAAAATGTAGATCTAGGTATAATTTTGGACGATTCAAATCAGCTGGATCGCTGAGATGAAGCGCTTTGCAGAATAAAGCCATAAACCGAAAACAGTAGAGTCAGTTTGGGAGATATTTATCCACCAATGCATAGAAAATGACTTAAAATGATGAATAAGATGACAAAAATAGGAAACATTATAAATCTTTGTTGTGTCGTTTGGTTTGTAAACATTTGAGTAGAAATTGGGCTGGTTTGAAGATTAGATTTATTCACCCCCCCAAGGCACTGCCGGTGCAGGTCCTTATGTTTTGGGCGATTTGGAGCCCCGTGAAGCCAGCTTGGGCGATGGAGGTTCCAGAGCAGATCACCAGGTTGGTTGGAATTCCAGTTACAACAAAACCTGCATGTACAACCTGGAAATAAAATTATACGTATCGTTATTTAAGCTTTACGAGAACGGTAATCGAAAAACGGAAAATGTTGCCCATGCGTAATAATAGAAAAATGCATTATAAAATCGATAAAAATAACAAAATTACATAAGACATCACACGACAAGACAAATACAATTTAATGGTCATTTTAATTTCGGTTTGAGTAACCGATGCTTCAATCTACTCTTCCGCAGATCCAGTTCTATGGTATTTTGATCCCCTCTGCAAATTTTTTCATCATTACGTTTTCCAATATATTAGTAAGCTTGCATAATATTTTTTTAATCGGTATCCGATATAATATACTCTTTGAACCCTCAGTGACACACTGAACACATTACTTTCATTGGTTCCGCAGCTTTCGTCGTAACAGACAGAACGCTTCCATTTCATCCCATTGATTCCATTATCCTATGATCCTATCCATATCCACAGGACCATCGGCCATATCTAAATAAGGTTTATTCTTCGTACTTAGGTACAATTAGAAACAACTTTCCAAATAAATCTTACCGCATTTGAAATTTTATTAATCAGTGCATCTACAGCAGGCTGTTGTTCCCTCAGTATCTGGTTTAGGCAGCTCCCCACCTGCACGAAGTTGGACCAGTTGGCCGTCCCGCAACTCGGCACCTTGGCGGATACGGTCTGCGCCAAACTGGAGGCGGAATCGGCCAAATTTCTTGCGTCCGACAGGATGGAGCTGATGCCTGTCAGAGTGTTGTTCAGGCAACCAGATAAATTAGCCACGGTTGTTTCTACTAATGTTTGAGCGGCAGATCTCTGCTGCTGTAAAAATGATGTAAAACTCACTTTAATAGACCTGCATTAAGTTATATTACGCAACCCTGGTGTAAAACCATAGTAAACAAGAAATGGAAAGATTTTGTAAATAAAACTTTTTGCTGTTTTAGGTTACACATAACTTCAAATATATGTGCTATACAGACGGTATATCAGTTGTTGCAAGGGTAAGCTGCATGCAAATAGGAGAAAAGCAGCGCAAGCCGAACCACGAATTATAGGAAAGAACCGAAACAAGCCGGAGCGTGGCTCGATTCGCGCATCTCATGTGTATGCGCAACATGACTACACATGCTTTAACAAGCCTCTTTCGCTTAGCTCAGAACATCTTCAATTCAGAAATGAGATGCAAATTTCACGTACTTTAAAATATTTTTGTCTATTAAAGAAATGGGATTTTAGCTTAAATATTATTATGTTTGCTGCCCAAAAAATGTTTGTACTTACATCAACGCATTGCGAAATCGCTCCCGTCAAAGCTTGCGTAATATTCACAACATTTTCAATGACCGTCTCCACCTGAGTTATGATATCCTGGACGGAACTATTCAAGTTGGCGAGGAACTGATCTCTCTGATGTCTGATTGTGGTGGTCAGATTTCCTACGGCCTTACTGACAGCGTTTACCGCATTCTGAAGGTCGTCGATCAGATTTGCGATCAGATATCGGGTAAAGTCGTATACATCAATAGCTCTTCTATTTCTGCTGTGGACAACCAGACTCGTAGAGGGAGCCCTGAGCAATTGCAGCTCGAGGTCAGGTTCAGGTAAAGATGCGCCATTTGTCTGAAACAGATAAAAAATATCTATACTAATATTATAAAGAGGAAGGATTTGATTGTTTGTTTGTTTGTTTGTTTGTTTGCATCGAATAGGCTCCGAAACTACTGAACCGATTTGAAAAATTCTTTCACTGTTGGGAAGCTACACTATTCCCGGGTAACATAGGCTATATTATATTTTAAAAAAAATTAGGGATTTTTACTAAAACTCCAATAATGTAACCCAAGGTGTAAAAAAATTACCTAAAATATTCTTTACATCGCGTGCGCTGCGAAAACTATTGATGATAGAATAAAATAATGTACTATGACTTTACAGAAAACATCATTATCTACAAAAAATGTCGCAACAGCATATGTCTAACTATTATAGTTATGCCACAATAAGTGTTATTTTATTTTAAAAAATTAATTGAAATGCCGCCGCTAGAAAAGACTCTTTATTTGTATCTTGATATTTATTCTTATCAAAATAAATTATTTTATATTTGAGACTGCTTCAATGCCTTTATATAACATTTTGAATTATTCAATTCGGACATCCCATTCAAAAGATATCACGAGTTTAAAAATGTAAGTATTATACGATGTAAGCGTCACTGGGGTACGGGCCGTACAGGAGGACACCAACAAACAATCAAGTCTTTCCTATCTTACATATTTTTTATTTTTTTATTTTATTTGTGGATGCTTATATATTTAAGTACATGTAAACAAATATACCAATACTACTCTTCCACGGAAGCATTAGCTATATAAAAATCAAAATTTGTTTGTTCGTATTTTATGCGCTGCCATACCGTTCATCCGATTGCGATGAAATTTTGGTAATTTGTTGTGCGCACGCCCGCAAAGGATATAGACTATTTATAATGGTAAGATCTGGCGTTATTAAATTTGTATAAATGAAAATGTGCGTATTTCATATATTTTAGCGGCAAGGAGAGGCAGGGGGGAGGGAAACGGGGGAGGTGGAGTACGTGGGTGGGAAGACGAGAGATGAGAAGGCGGGGAAGGTAGAAGGGAAACGCGAAAGGGGAAGGGGACTCGGAAGGTGAACGGGGACGCACGGGAAAGGACATTCAAGGAGAATCAATTAATTTCTTTGCATTGCAACGCAAGCCGTGCTTTGTGCTTTGAGTTTTAGCTTTAAGTTTTGAACTTTAGCATTCAACGTTAAGCTTTATGTGTAGAGCTTTAAGCTTTGAACTTTAAGATTTGATATTGAATTTTGAGTGTTGAGCTTTGTGCTTTGAGATTTGTGTTTTTAGCTTTAACTTTGAGCTTTGAGCTTTATTTTTAAGCTTTGTACTTTGAGTTTTAAGCTTTAAGCTTTGAACTTAAGTTTAGAGCTTTGATATTAAGTTTGAACTTTGGCCTTTAAGCTTTGAACTTTTGCTTTCAGCTTGAACTTTAAGATTGAGCTTTAAGCTTTGAGTTTGATGTTTGAGCTTAATGCTTTCGGCTTTAAGCTTTTAGCTTTGCGCAAAGCATAAGGCTTAGTGCTAAAAGCTTAAAGCTTAAAACTCAAAGCTCAAAGCTTGAAACTCAAGGCTTTAATCTCAAAGCTTAAAGCTCAAAGCTCACAGCTAAAAGCTCAAAGCTCAAAGCTCAAAGCTTGAAGCTCAAAGCTTAAATCTCAAAGCTTTAAGCTCAAAGCTTTAAACTCAAGGCTTCAATCACAAAACTAAAAGCTCAAAGCTTTAAGCTCAAAGCTTTAAGCTCAAAACTTAAAGTTTAAAGCTTTAAGATCAAGGCTTAATCTCAAAGCTTTAAGCTCTAAACTTAAAGCTCAAAGCACAATGCTCAAAGTTTACAGCTCGAAGCTTAAAGCTCAAAGCTTAAAGCTCAAGGCTCAAGGCTTTAAGCTCAAAGCTTTAAGCTCAAAGCTTAAATCTCAAAGCTTTAAGCTCAAAGCTTTAAACTCAAGGCTTTAATCACAAAACTTAAAGCTCAAAGCTTTAAGCTCAAAGCTTAAAGTTCAAAGCTTTAAGCTCAAAGCTTAAAGCTCAAAACTTAAAGCTCAATGCTTAAAGCTCAAAGCTTGAAGCTCAAAGCTTAAAGCTCAAAGCTTAAGGTTAAAGCTCAAAGCTTAACCCTTCAAAATTTTGGCGTATTTTGTCAAAAGGTAAAAATGTTTCGATATGTATCGACTTTGCAATAAAAATTCAAATAAATGGAATATTTGTAAACGTATCCAAAAACTAAATACTGGTTTTGAAAGGTGAAGAAATACGCTTAAATAAATGGTTTTATTAGAAACTAGCTGGTACCCGTCATGCGTTGCCATGCCATTTAATAAATAAATTGTTTTCTCCTGTGTGTCCTTTCCCATTCGTCCCGTTCCCCTTCCGCCTCCCCTTCCTCTCCCGCGTCCTCTTCCCCTCTCGCGTTCCCACTCCGCCTCCTCCACCTTCCCTCCCCCCACTCCACTACTCCTTTCCCCGTCCCGCCCACCCCCTTCCAAGCTCCCCTCTCCCCTCCCAGGTTCCCCCTCCCAGATTCCCCTCCCCCTCCCGGGTTTCCCTTCTCCCCCTCCCGCGAACCTCCTATCTGAGTCCTCCTCCCGCATTTCATACATTCTTTCCCGGTACATTCAGTTTTCAAACAGCTCGCATGCCACCTTTTGCATATTTCATAATGCCAGAGCTCACCAGTAGTAAAATCCAATTTGTTACAGTCGTTCGGAAGTCATGCGCGTAAATACATTTCGGCGATTCATTTTTTGGAGATAAATATTAACTACGATGCCTGAATTAAAAAATATATACCAACATGGTTTTCACGGCAACGATTTGTTTTGCCAACAGTGAAAGAATTTTTCAAATCGGTTCTGTAGTTTCGGAGCCTATTCGATGCAAACAAACTAACAAACAAACAAACAAACAAACAAACAAACAATCAAATCCTTCCTCTTTATAATATTAGTATAGATTACAAAAACATTTTTTAAATACAAAATTGTTTAATGTAAACTTTAAAAAAATTAAAAAATGCTCAACTGACATTTTTGATATTAAAATTACTTATCTATAGAAAATGTCTTTGTTACTGTCTATGTGTGTGTGATGTTTTGCGTTGCTAAACCGTTCATCCGATTGCGATGAAACTTTGGGGATTTGATTTGCGCATGCTCGCGATGGTTTCTATACGTGTATAGTGAGTTCTGGCATCATTTGGGACGAATGGGAAAAGATAGCGAATTATAAGTATAGCGAATTTTTTTCTTTATTAAGTGGCATAGCATATGCCGGGAACTCGCTATTGTATTTAAATGCCTGTGTCAGAATTTGGTAAATTGAATTGTGTAATAGAAAGTACCTACCCTAATATTCTAAATCTATACTAATATTTTGAATGCGAAACTGCGTGTGTGTGTTTGTTACGCTTTCACGCGTAACAATAAACTAATAAACCGATCTTAGAATTTTTTCACCAATAGAAAGCTTCATTATAAGCGAGTAATATAGGCTATAAATTATGGTAAGTTCTGGCGTTACGAAATTATAAATATTTATATATTATATTTATTTTACGTCTTCTGTCGAAAAAGGCGAGTTATTGCTAAGGTCAGAAGAAAAGCAAAACAAATCGTTGCCCTGAAAACCATGTTGGTATATATTTTTTAATTCAGGCATCGTAGTTAATATTTATCTCCAAAAAATGAATCGCCGAAATGTATTTACGCGCATGACTTCCGAACGACTACTCCAAATTGGATTTTACTACTGGTGAGCTCTGGCATTATGAAATATGCAAAAGGTGGCATGCGAGCTGTTTGAAAACTGAATGTACCGGGAAAGAATGTATGAAATGCGGGAGGGGGACTCAGGTAGGAGGTTCGCGGGAGGGGGAGGAGGGAAACCCGGGAGGGGGAGGGGAATCTGGGAGGGGGAACCTGGGAGGGGGGAGGGGAGCTTGGGAGGGGGTGGGCGGGACGGGGAAAGGGGTAGTGGAGTGGGGGGAGGGAAGGTGGAGGAGGTGGAGTGGGAAAGCAAGAGGGGAAGAGAACGCGGGAGAGGAAGGGGAGGCGGAAGGGGAACGGGACGAATGGGAAAGGACACACAGGAGAAAACAATTTATTTTTTAAATGGCATGGCAACGCATGCCGGGTACCAGCTATATATTATAAAAGAAAGTGCAAAAAAACGTGCGTCCTGCAAAAACTCAGAAACGAGTCCCGGTACGATCAAGTGAGTTATATGGTGTGATAGATCTATATCCCCCATCTAGGATGACGGTTTCCGTTTTTACCTAAAGGGCGTGCTTTTGAACATATATGGGCTGGAAGTTTCGCCATCTTGAAATTTCTAGATCAGTCTTCCGGAAAGTTCTAGAAAGTTCGATAGAGCTCTAGAAAATTCTGGAAGGCGGAGTACGTCGTGGAATGTTCGGGAAAAGGGAATCGGGAAAATCATTGTAGAACATTCCAGAATACTCTCGAATGTTGTCCTGAGCGAAGCCGGGTAACCCAGCTAGTGTTAAATATAACTAATAACCATGCACACTTTGGACGTGTCGTTTGAACAAATTTTTCCAATTCATCAAATTTTGAAGATAATTTTTAAGCTCTGTGCATGTTCTATTCAAGTTCTGTTATTATTTCAGTTTTATGAAGCAACTGCATGATAAAATAACAAAACTTGTACACAGAGCTTGAAATTAACTTCAAAATTTGATGAATTGCTTAAATTTGTTTAAACAACCCATCCTTTAGTGTAGATAACAGACGATGACAAACTTTAATTAAATCATATGCACACAGTGATTAGAGACGTGATATAATTTTAATGATAAAAAATTAGAGCATATATCTGCAATGAAGGTTATGCTCGCGCGAATCATTAGGCTGTTTTCTCGTACGTTTATTATTATTTATAAGGAGATGGTCTGCATAGCTCCGTTTAGTGCTCAGCTCGTTAATTTGTCCAGTATGTTTCCCCATCTCTCTTGTTTCATTTCACTTCTTTGACACTCATGTAACCCAGAATCTTTAAGAATGTTCACAAGGGTTGTCGTTGGGTGTTTGGCCACAAATGGATCGGTTTCCCTGCATTCTCCCAACATTTCCCTCCATCCTAAGGATTGGTATCTATTGGTATCTACCGACAGCTGCACGCATCTGCTGACGTAGTAATTTCGAGGTCGTGATTCGTGAATCGTCCTGTGTTGTTCATGCGTTATTTAATGTGGTTATATAAAATGAACATTATGTTATAGCTTCAACACTCCAAGCCACTTTAAAGTTTTATAACTCCTGTTTAGGATCTAGGACAACGGTCCGTTTGATAGATTCTCCTGATTGCAATCTTTAGAGCACAGTCGTCAAGCGGGAATGCTGTCCTTGTTCTACCGGTATTACAATGGAAGATGCTCCGAGGAACTAGCGTCATTGATCCCCTCGGCACCGGTGCACAGTCGGGAAACACGCCAAACACGCGCCCAGCATTTGCACACGATTGACATTTGTCATATGAGAACGGGTCGTTTCTATGACTCGTTCTTGAGTTTAATAGCTCGGCTGTGGAACGATTTGCCGGCCTCTGTGTTCACCTCCAACAACGTGGGTCTCTTCAAGACCCATGTTCAATCCTTCCTCTCCTCAAAAACACCCTCCACACAGCATCTTCAAAGATGACACAGGCCCCGAGGGAAATTATTTTCCTCAGGGTCTCCTGTGTGGAGTTAATGTAAAAAAAAGGACAATCGTTCCAATCCTGAAAGTTTGTCCTAGACAGGAGTTATTAAACGCTTATGAATAGTATATCTTCAAAATGTGGAGACATGTCAAAATTTTTAAAACAATTTAAGAAAAATCTGATGATAATACTAGCTACTTAAAATTCTTAGGTGCAATGCAACTAACAAAAAAATATGTAACTATGATTTGTTTTTCTGTAACAAAATCAATTGTTAAACAATGGAAAATAATTACTTAAAAAATCGAAAACGTATCCATCCAATCGAATAGATATTAAAAAAAAAAGTATTTTGGTGAATTTTACGATTGATTTCCAACCTAAGGAGTTTGTTTTTTACGTGAATTGTGAAGGCGTGGAGGAAGAAATTTATTTCAAAGATTAAAAAATTGTTACTTACGGGGATTGAAACTGACAATGTTAAAAACAAAACAACGAAAAGGACGACAGCCTTCATCTTGATATACTATTTTAAATTATATTTAATAAACCAACTCGTATGTCACTTCTTATTGTATGATGCAATGTTACAGATACGATTATCACTGGCGGAAATGAATCTTCTCGTAGGTCTTTTATAGAAAACCTGGGTTCATTTAATTTTTTCACCGAAATATTTAATATGCATGATATTATGTACATTGTCGTACGATAACATATTTTAATCTTGGACACTTACCTGACTATGATTTCAGGAGATTTCACTGTTATCGTGAGTAAACGTCGAGTTTATTGCGCTGTACAGGGTGTCCTGGTGGTAAAGTGGAGGTGACTCCTAAAAGTTGAATAACATTTTTCGAAATTCCTATGGGCTTTTCCCGTACAAAAATATTTGTCCAAAGAAGAATATTATTGCTTCCATACAAACAATTCATCTCGTTTACCCGAAAAATTCCTTAAAACGTTCGAATTTCCAAAAAAGCTATTTTTCCTTTTCACTTGTACTATCACGTAGATCATGGGTCGGCAACCTTTTGTTGTCAAAGGGTCAAATATTTTACGTGAGGATTAGTGCGGGCCGCACTTGGGTCACATGTCATTACAGAATATATATTTTTAGGTGAATACCTCACAAGAGTCCCAACTGTTCCCGTCTGGAGCCAGTGAGACTATGGCATCCCCATATGTTGTGAGGCTGAAAGTAGAGGGGAGGGGAAGGAGAAGGGGAAGAGGAAGGCGGGGAAGTAACTGGCTATTCAGATCTGGTCACCAAACATGGCTAAAGCCATTTCAAGCAACGTTTCACTTCTGAATGATGGTCTTACGGCGATATTGAGAGTATCTACCACAAATATATTATTTATTATTTTTAATGAATTAATTGTGAATTTGCACAAAGTAATCAAATAAATTTTATTGGCGCACGCCGGGATTAAATTCCATGACTTTCGCATTGCGAGTCAAGAGCCTTACCCCTTGACCATGGGGGTCGTCAATCAATGAGATTTTTGTGGTTGCTTTTGATTTGCAAGTTTTTTTTAAATATTAGCTTACATTTTTGAAGTAGCGACGCGTAGCATTGCGTCTTAATGTGATAACTGAGAACAGTGTTTGATTTTTCGATAATTCAGAATTGAAAAAGTTTGCTCACAAATATATGTACTACCAAACATCCCCTTTGGTAGTACGTATATATTTTTGTTCCCTCAGCTCCCCATCGCTATCCCATCACTCCCTTTCACTCCGTTGCGTACGATATCGTCCGTCAGGTGCTTTGCGGTGAGAATCTTGCGGGCCGCAGGTTGCCGACCCATGATGTAGATCATCTCCCGAAGTTTATGCACTCTACCCCCGGACGCCCTGTATATGTATATTTAAAACCACAGCAAGACAATAATTGTTTCCTAAAGCCAACACTAATAATTACGTATTCTAATATTAGTTTATAGTTCTAGTCGGCTTAACGAATACGGAAACTGTTAGTTTAATTAAACTATTTTGTTGGGTTTTCAAATAAGAGCTGGATCATTTGAATTAACACGAATGAGATAACACAAATGAAGCAAGGAGTGCGTGCCGAGACCGAGTTGTTTGATGGTGCAAGCTCTCTGCCTACCCCTGTAGGGAAATGGTTACTAAGTTTTTACGCGAGTGAAGCCATGAATTATGGGAAAGGAACGAAGGAACCGCAAACGACTTCGTTCCTTTTCCATAATTCGAGGCTCGGCTCGCGGTAGTACCTGCACGGTTAAACGCACCCTTAGATTCTCGCCGGGCCAGGAGGTCTAACATGGACGATCGATAAAATCCTATATCGATACGATATTGACTAAATCCGTCATCTCTGGTCAGTTATCAATATTTGCGAGCACGGTCAACAATAGATAAAAGAGATATTCCGACCAACGATTGATAAATTTTAGCGCGGCGTCCTGAGTGTTTTAAAACATTTTGAATAATGTCGTTCGTTACGCAAAATAACTGGCTTTATAATAAATGGAAGTGAACTAGCGAAGCTCTTAGAATTGAAAGAAATCGTGTACGCTTTCCCTAGACTTAAACAATTCACCTAAGACGCGATCAATTTATTCAGTTCGATCTTGTAGAAATGAATGTGGTTGAAATATGTTTAAAGACTTCATTAACTAATTAATTCCCAGGGCTGGCCGGTAAGCGTGTGACGTCATCAACGACACGGTACGGTTTTATCCAAGTTCACTTTGGAGATATCGATAAACTAATTTTGAGTTATATAACTTTTTAAAAATAAATAAATAAAAAATGAAGATAACCTAATTATGTTAATCTAACGATTAATTATGTAAACTGAAATGCGTAGTTTGTTTACTGAATGTGTGGTGAAATAAGAATTTACCCGTAAAGTACCTGTTCGATGTCCATAAACTGGTGAATCTACACCGATCTAACATTAGACTTTTTCAAACTATTTCAATAAATTAATTGTTTGTAAATCAAAAGGTATAGCTTACATCTAGTACGGATATGTGCTACTTTATTTATTTGGGTTTTAAAATATAAAAAAAGACTATTAAAGAATTTCATGTTTCACGATTTTAGAGGCAGTTTTGACTTTTTTGTAACAACTAATTTAAAAAAAAATTAAGTTATCCAATCTAGTATGTAAATATAAAACACAAGAATTAAGCATCGTAAAAAAACGTTTTGTCAGCCGAAATTTAGACTGTATGTGCGACAAATTTGTATTCTTACGTATTTATTTGATGTCGTCGATCAAATTTGCGATCAGAAGTCGGGTAAAGTCGCATAATATATTATCAGCCCTTCTATTCCGGCTGTGGAAAACTAGACTGGTAGAGGGATACTTGAGCAATTGCAGCTCGAGGTTGAATTCAGGTGAAGATGCGCCATTTGTCTGAAACACGTAATAATAAACATAACTAATAACCATGCAAACTTATTATAGATAACGATGATGACAAACTTTAATAGATTCATGTGCACACACTGATTATATATGTTAAGTAATTTTTTATGATACAAATGTAGAGCACGCTTCTGAAAATGAAGGTTACGTTTATGGGAACCATTAGGTTGTTTCCTCTTATTATTATTTATAAGGAGAAGGTCTGCATGACTCCGTTTACTGCCAAGCTCGTTAATTTTCCCTGTGTGTTTCCCATCCCTCATGTTTCATTTCCCTTCTTTGACACTCATAAAACCCAGAACCTTTTTATAATATTCATAAGGGTTGTCGTTGGGTGTTTGGCCACAAATGGATGCATTCTCTCAACATTTCCATCCATCCTATGGATTGGTATCTACTTTTATCTACCGACAGCTGCACGCATCTCTTGAGGTAGTAGTTTCGATAGTGATTCGTGGAGAGTAGGTACCACGAATCGTCCTGTATTGTTGTTCATGGTTATATAATTAATGAAAATTAAATAAAATACGGTATTGAGCAGTAATACACTATTCCATCATTATGACTAGCTGACTGAAGCCAGTGATCAAAATTGTCGAGGAACGAAGCAAATGGGAATGAGTGAAATGACAGACAAGGAGGTTAAATAATAGAAATAGGACTTTTATAGTGACAAATTAAACCACGTGTTGCTCTGTAAATAAAGATTTTATTATTACTTTCACATTAAAAAAACACTAATTACATTATTGTAAGGTTACAAACATTACCTGTAAACAAAGAAATGACATTTAAAGTTTATTTGTCGATCTTTTTATATTAAACAAATTAAATTATTTTCTAATATTTCAATTGCTCAAATTTCAGTCACATAGCGAGTAAACAATAATGTTGTAACCAAGACTATATTTGAAAAGCGATTCTTAATTCAAACGCAAAGGGATACTA
Source organism: Glyphotaelius pellucidus (assembly GCA_936435175.1). Classification (NCBI taxonomy): domain Eukaryota; kingdom Metazoa; phylum Arthropoda; class Insecta; order Trichoptera; family Limnephilidae; genus Glyphotaelius; species Glyphotaelius pellucidus. Next base: position 12,479,202 of record OW386545.1, on the reverse strand, counting down.
GGCATTTCTGGGTAGGTATTCTTTTACATATATATAAAACTTTATTCTCCTGTTTTCATCATGAGTTTCCCATTAAGGATATTGAACTAAATTCCTCTGTATTATCATTCACCCTTTACCTTCCCCCACAGGTTTGATCATAAATCCCTCTCGATGAAACAACTTTATCTCCCTGTTTAATCACGGCTTCCCTATGAAAACGTGACTTCAATCCCCTGTAGAATCATACGCCCTAACCTCATCCCACCACAGGTTTCTTCACGAATCCCCCTTGATGACACAACTCTATCCCCCTCCTGTTTCATAATGAAAGTTATGTCATCAGGGGGTGACAACCTGTTGGGGAAAAGGATAGAGGGGTGTATGATGATACAAGGGGATCGAAGTAATATATTCATGTAGAACTCATGATGACAAAGGCATGAGGGCATATTATTAGGCATCGCATATTGAAACTGGTGTGATTAAATTATTATTTTATATCAATCAAACAGCAGAGAATTCCTACTTCTGTGTGAATTGTAGGTTAAATACCTAAGAAATAAATGCTAAAAGTTGAGATTTGAATTCCTACTTAAATTATATTATGTTCTCCAGTCGCCTCCAGTCTTCTCACTTTTCCATCCTGTCCTACTTACTTCCCTCATGCTGTCACTCTTGTCCTGTCGCTCTCACTCTTCCTCGGTCTGCTTCTAGGTCGCTTCCACTCGGGCACCAACTTAATCACGACTTACGGCGTCATATTATTTGACATTCTTTCCACACCGCCAGCCAATTTCTATATTTCTGTAGACTTCTTACTTTTCCATCACAAAACAACTTAGAACTATAGGTCTGACTTTTCTTATTTAATTTTGTTTTGTTGATGTCCTAATTAATTAAAACCAGTACAGTTGTTTGGTTGTTTTCAACACCTTGTAGTAATACAATGCTAACATGAATGTGCAGATTGTTTGCACGGGTAATGAGCGTTTTCATCCCGCGACAAAATATCCCCGACAAAATATCCTCCGACAAAATATCCCCGACAAAATATCCTCGACAAAATATCCTCCGACAAATATCCTACGGACAAAACATCCCGCAACAAAATATCCACTAAAACTTAACCTAACCTAAACTAACAAAAAAATGGGACAAAAATAATATAGACATCCTGTAAATTATTGTTCAAAAATAATAAAATGGGACAAAAGTAATACAGATAACAATAATTTATTGTCTTTACAAGATGTCTATATTATTTTTGTCCCATTTTTTTGTTAGGTTAGGTTAAGTTTTAGTAGTTATTTCGTTAGGGGGTGTTTTTTCCGTAGGATATTTTGTCGGGGATATTTTGTTATTAATTACTGTGGAAGATAAATTTTATCGTTAATAGAGGATATTTTAATCGTCATCCAAAAATACATTTTTTTTAAAAGAAAGACAAACATTCCTGGGTTACGAATAACCTGAGAATATTTGAAAATCTCCTACTACCACCGCAGTAAGCCGACAATCTCCGCCACTCAGCCACTCACCGGTCAACTTGCTTCTTCTTCCTTCTTGAATTTATTTTACGACTGTGTAGTATAGCAACATTCCTTCAATGCGATATATTGTTTGAACACGAGTAGGTGGTTTCTTTATTCACATCATGGCAATTTTCATTACTTTCATATTGATTTTTAATAATTAAAATTTTTAAATAATACCATTATCCGCTACGTATAAAAATCAAAATTTTAGAAAAACAATGTCGGTCAGAAGCGGTCCTCATAGTTGCCTCGATAGCTCAATGGTCTACAAGGGTTTTAGCAGACACGAGATTGCTGATACATCCATTAAATTTGATAAAAGAGGTTTTTTTTTCCGAAAAAAACCTCTTTTATCAGACTGGTGTGGCATTATCGCTAAATATTGTCTAACAGAAATTTTCGATTTTTATCCATTTTTTGTCCTCTGTCGCTCTACGATTTTAATCAATACATGAAGATAATGATTATCGTCGGTTTGAGGAACCGATTCTTTCATCTATCCTTTCACAAATCCGGTTGTATGGTGTTTCGATGTCCTCTTACGCAAAATATGTAAGTATTTCATCATAATGGTCAATATGTTTCAACCTGCAAGTTCATATTATGTAGTTAGTTAGTTCATGTTTATATTAGATTTTTTTTTCGCCTTTAACCTCTCCGCGAGTGAGTTTTGTCGAACAAAACTGTACGTGAGGAGTGAGTTTTTTTTGATTAATTTTTTAAATATTTTTTTATAAATTATCATAGTTTTACTAAAAATAATATTATATTTTGAATTAAAACGTCATCGACATCAATCCACGTAAATAAACCAACATCGAAAAAAAACATGTCCATACAAAAAAGCTGCTTCCTTCTTCTGACGACCGCTAAATGACGCAAAAAGAATTTTTAAACTAAAACTGTGAAGTTGGTATTGTAGGTATGTCTTCCAAAACTTCAACAAACTACGCGCAGATGTCAATAAAAGCCACTACCAATCAAATAGTTTCATTAAATATGACGGTATTTGAATAATAGCCGCTGACGAACCCTTTCGAGCATACTCTTCTGGGCATTTTTTCGCTTCGACGAACCGTTTCGTCTATACTCGTGGAGAGGTTAAGATTGCTTGTGATGCCACACAGCGTATGTATGTTTATTTCGTACGTGTTTTTTTATGTACGATTACTACTAGCTATATAAAATTTATATTTTTTTTATATTGTCATTGGGTAGTATTGAATGTATGTGTTTATTGGGTGAAATTTGTTTAGATCTTGGCGGTGGATGCATCTGACACCATTTCAACTCTCCAGCAGGACTTGCTCGACCTATCGCCTTGCTTCGCAGCGGGAGGGATGTGTGATCAAATTGTGGATTCAAAATATATATTCTGAAAGAAACTTCAAGTTTAGGGAACTACAGACTGTCCGTAACATAAATTTAGTGGTTCGTAACATCTATCCAGTGGCCCGTAAATAGGAACCCTGACATTCGAAGTATTTTTAGTAGCGTGTATTTTTTTTAGGCTTGATGCATTTAAAAATTATTGTACATAAAATTTGTCCACTCAGAATTAAGGCTGTTGTTCTGGTAGGTTGTAGGATTTTATTTTGTAGAAGATAGAAGAAATCTACATACTTAGATAAGTTTTTAGATTTATTTTAGCAAAAAGTATTTTCGTTATTTGTTTTTGGGGTGTTATGCCGTGTAGCGCTACCTCCTTCTTTAGCCAACTTTCGGACAGCGTTACAGTGTCAATCATCAGGGTAGATGTGTAATTGTGTACTTGTTAAAGAAGGAAGTAGCGCAACACGGCATAACACACCAAAAACAAATAACAAAAATCTACATAGGTATAATTTTGGACGATTCAAAACCAGCTGAATCGCTGAGACGAACATGTTAGGTGGAAGCACTTTGCATAACAAATCCATAAAACGAGAAGAATTGAGTCAGTTTGGGAGATATTTATCCACCGATGTATAGAAAATGACTAAAAATAACAAATAAGATGATAAAAACAGGAAACATTGTTAATCTCGGTTGTTTCGTTTGGTTCGTAAACATTTGAGCTAGAATTGGGCTGGTTTTAAGATTAGATCTGTTCACCCCAAAGCATTGCCGGTGCAGTTCCTTATGTTTTGAGCGATTTGAAGCCCCGTGAAGCCAGCTTGGGCGATGGAAGTTCCAGAGCAGATCAACAGGTTGGTTGGAATCCCAGTTACAACAAGACCGGCATGTACAATCTGAAAATAAAATTATTCATATCGGTATACTACTTCTTCTTTTGTATGGCGGGGTGTCAGAGAGGGATATCTAGGTCTGCGAGCCAGTCGCAGGCGTTGCACTGTGGACCACATCAATCCCGCTGGGGAATAAATGGAGTGGGCATTCGTTGACCACATGTTCGGTGGTCTGCACCGCACCGCAATCACACATCGCCGACTCTTTAAGAGAGCACGAGGGATTTTCAATATTTTATGTTGTTTGCGTGTCTTTAAAATCACCCGTGCACATAACAGAGACAAAATAAAAAAAATTACACATTTCTTTTTTTAGATACAAGTGTGTTTTATACCACCAGTTTAAATTAAATATTTATAAAAAATACTGTCTTACTTTTAAAACAGTTTATAAAATGTCAGTTTTCAATAAATCGTCAATCGACCTTCAGATTTTTTCCATCTACAATCATATAAAATATGAAAAAAAATTATAAAAAATTAATTGTAATAGAAAACATCTTGGCCTATACCACCTCATTTATATATTTTTAAAATGTAGCTTAAAAATGACGTATTTTAATTTTTTTAAACTACGTAAATCAACGGTGTTTAAAACCATTTATTTGTACTAAAAAACAAATAATTTTGCAAATTAAAAATATTTCCTAATAAAACAGTACATTAACTATAAAATTAATAAACTAAATTTAAAAAAAACGGTGATGTATTGGGTAATACATAATTTTTCTATGCACCCAAAAGACATAAAAACGATGACATCTTCGATTTACTTTCATTACGCGAAAATCTTTCGCCACGAGCGGTCGTCTGCGGCGCTATGTTCTGTAAGGTAGTGTTGAAAATATTTTTGTGTGTTTGTGCTAAGATAGAATACATATACATTAGAGGAATCAAATCAAGCAATAGAATTTGTTCGCGTAATTTGAAGGAAGCATGTCAAAAAATTAGACGAAAACGTGCGCGGCAAGGACACGGACGATTATATGCTTATATTTTTTTACGTGTTCACTACTATTAGCGTATTTGTATGAAGAATATAATTTAGAAGGAGTTATGTCAAAAGGAATTAGGTAACGAAAGTGGCGAATACGTGACATTATCCAGCAACTTGTACCTTTTCACCTCTTGGCTTGGTAGCTTCGCACAGGGACCCAAATGTGGCCGATTTGAAGGTAATATGTGAAAAGAGACAATCATATGAACGTCCGCGCCCGGAACAAATTAGTCCTTTCCACGTTCTCCCTTCTAAAAATGTTCGAATATTTGGTAAAAGCACGGAGTACAGTCATCTCTCGGTTTTACGAAATGATTTTTAATTATTGTATTTATTTATTTGTGTTTGTTTATCGCGCTTTTTAAAAATATTTTTAATATTATCTTTAAAATTTTCATATTCATAAAGGATACCTAAACATCAAACAGCAAACAATTCGAAATTTTGCTTCTTCAAAAACTATCTGTAAAGTGTGAAATATGTGAAACTCAACGTAAAAATGTCAATTTCTACAAAAAATATTTTCTAAAAACAGAGCCCAGATGTAATAAAAACTAAAATAAACCCAATTTTTTGCTGAATGCCGATTTGTTAAATTTTTTTAACCACTACTGTTTAATATCTACTTACTATAATACTCACGCACAGGCTTCGCCTTTGTGGGATTTTTTGTTACTCTCTTGTATTTTATATTATTATGTATGTACTTAATATGTATCAAAAAAACTTTGCCAATTAAAAAAATACATTACTGTTAAAGAAGTTCTTTTTAATTATATGCGTAAAACAACAGTTATTGTTTTGGCGATGACTTGGGTAGGCAAAACAGCTGTTATAAGCGATGGCCAAAACAACATTGCTTTATTTTTTGCTTGATATGTTATATAGTTAATTTAATCAATATTAATGTATCGTAGAGCCGAAAAACGAAGAAAAGAGTGTAAAGAGAGGATATGACGCGATTGTGAATGGTAAAAGAAGTCCGGAGAAGACATGGAACGATCGAGCAAACACCGTTGTGATTTTTCACTAAAACGGCGCTATACGAATCATACAATTATTATTATTAAATAGTTGAGAGTCAGATCTGTACCTAACTTTATAATATTTTTCGATGTCGTCATATCAGACAGTAAATCATTTAAAAATAAACACTTTTTAAAAGCTCATCAGGGTGTTTATAATGAATAAATATCCGTGTCGTCCTAATGTTTTGAAGTATGTAAGTATTTCAAGGGTCCTAATATATTATTTTATTAAAAAGTGAGTGTCAGGTTTCAAACTTCAAACTTGTTCACAAGGGCTGTGCAAATAAATGGTTGATTATTATTATTCTTATTTCTTAATAATTATTCGTAATATATTATTATTATTCATAAATTATTTAACTAAGCTATTAAATGCGCCCTTGGTTTTAAACAAATTTAAATAAGTTCGTCATCTTTTTCAGTACACGTGTAAAAATACCCGGAGTGGCTCGGGGTTGTAAATGTTTTGGTACAAAGTTTTGAGGTTGAGAATTCTAAAAACTGGGTGTAGTTTTAAGGTGGAAATAATATTATTGCTAATAATTGAAGAAGTTTTTTTTTACATTTGTTTCACAAACAAATAATTATTTGATTCATCTCTTCCTCGGGCGTCCCCGACTTTTTCAGCGATTGTCTTCGTGTAATCAGATTGTTACTAGACAGTTACATGCAGTACCAGTACAAGATTGTTACTACGCTATGTCGATGATACTCTAGACTGGAATCTGAAATATTTATTTATTTATAAGCCTAAAAGGCGTTTTACATAAAAGTGATATAATTAATCATTATATACAGCGCATAGCTAAATTTCTATATTTCATAGTAAGTAGTAATAATAATACATAACCATACTAAAATATAATAATCGCTGTTTAGTATTGAAGTGAGTTTTATGTTTTTTCTTCTTCGTGTTTTAAAAACTGTTTTTTTTTCTATGGCTACTTACTGAAAAAACCTAAAATTTCAAATAAATAAGTTTATTTTTCTGCGGTGTTTATAGTTCCATGTTGTGACAGCCCTAACAGTCCAGAAGTAAATGGACACGCTCGGAGCATGCAGGTGTTCTGGGTTGGAAGCCTTCAGAAAAATTCCCAGAATTTATGGAAAATTGTGTAAATATTGGAAAATGTGGGAATATTAGTAAACATGTAAAATTAATTAATACACCTCCAATATTAATTTTATAATGAGAAGATGCAGATTTTTAAAGAAGTTGTCGTTTATATTTTTAAAATTAAAAATAAACGTAGATTGTGGTGTTGAAACCCCATAAACATTTTGCAATTTATTTTTAAAATCATACTATTTGAATCGTGAATATCCGCCGATTAAAAAAACTGTTTTTTTTATTTTATTTTTAAATTATTTTCCACTGTAATAGGGAATCTCAGGGGAAATTTCGCCACTTTATAGGGAAAAATCGAAATCTAGCGATCCACGAAATCGGCAAAGATGTATTTGTCGTTTTTTAATTTTTGTTCGGGAATGATCGTTGTAACTCGGGATTTTACGAGCAGATATACTGGGGTCAAATCCGTGTCAAGTAACAAAGTACAATAACATTTTGCAGAATCCACTTAAAAATGCGACGAGGGCGACACAAGCGACTAATTTTTGAACTATTTTAGCAAATTTCGACAAAATCGATTGCTCTGCTGGGCTCTTAAGCCCCATCTATATGGGCACAACGGCTATGGGAGCACTTTATCCTATTGATGACGAGTTATTTAAGTTTATATTGGTAAGCATCGGTATTTAAGTTTATCGAGAACGATAATTACAAATGGAGAAATGTTGTGCATGCATAATATTAGATTAATACATTTTAAAACCGATTATCATTCAACAAAATTACATTAGACATCGATAAAGACTGATACATTTTTATTATCGGTTTGAAGAACCAATTCTTTCATCTATTCTTTCAAAGATCCAGTTGTATGGTGTTTCGAAGCCCTCTTATGCAAAATACGTATTTCATCATTCCGTTTTTCAATGTCTTAGTAAATTTTGCATACATTTTCTTTGATTTGGTATCCGCCATAATACGCACATTGAACCCTCTGCAGCGCCGCGCATTTGTTTGTACACACTAAACTCATAACTTCGTTGGTTCCGCAGTTTGTTAGTAGCTTGGCGACAGTCGGCACGCTTCCATGTCATGTATCCTATTGATTCCATTATCTATGGTGGTCCTATCCTTACCCATATACCTACCCACAGGGCCATCGACGGTCGATCATACCTGGATCGTACTTAGATACGATTACAAACGTTATTAATGCTTCCTAATTAACTTACCGCATTCGAAATTTCATTAATCAGCGCATTTACGGCAGGCTGTTGGTCCCTCAGTATCTGGTTTAGGCAGCTCCCCACTTGCACGAAGTTGGACCAGTTGGCAGTCCCGCAACTTGGCACTGTGGCGGATATGTTCTGCGCCAAACTGAAGGCGGAGTCGGCCAAGTTTTCTGCGTCCCACAGGATGGAGTTGATGCTTGTGAGAGTGTTGTTCAGGCAACCAGTTGCATCAGCCACGGTTGTTTCTACCAATGTTTGAGCGGTAGATCGCTGCTCCTGTAATAATTGTATAACACTCATTTTAATAGACCTGCATTTAATCATATGACGCAACCTGTTGTAAAGCCATAATGTAAACAGATAATAAGTGTAAAGATTTTTAAATAAAACGTTGTGCCGTAATAGGTTACACACACAACGTCAAAAATATGCTGTACAGACGGTACCTATCAGTTGTTGCCGTGGTATGCTGCGTATAAAAGGCATAACTACACCTACGTTACAAGCCTCATATTCGCTTAGCTCAGAGCATTTTTAATTCAGAAATGAGGTGCAAATAATATATATATATTTTTAATTATTTTTGTTTATAAAATAAGTAGGATTTTTTCGAACTATGTAACGAGAGGCACCACGCAAATCCGAATCTTTCTCGCTCATACATAATACGGCATCCTTGTCTGCCGTCTCAGCGTGCCGGAGGACTTGCATTGGTTGCACAATTAAAACTAACGGCTAATCAGCGTGCAGCTCCCCGCTCCCGGACACCTAATTACCAAAAGATGTACCTCCAGCCGCCTATAAAAACGACTGCATGGCCTTGAACGAGCAGAGATCCAGCAAACATTCCTAAAGGCTCAATACCAAGGATCAACTGTGGGATAACTTAGTGTCCACATTGATAGGTAGAGGAACCTTTAGAGATAGTAAGCCTGAAGACCTCAGTAGGAGCTCTCTGTTGAACTCACGAAGTGTTTTAAATATAATTTACGTTATAACTAGCCATTTTGAGCCCACTACTCTGGTTGACAGTAGAGGAGGTTACCGTTCTGAAAATTATTGTTTGCTGCAAAAAAAAATTGCACTTACATCAACGCATTGCGAAATCACTCCCGTCAATGTTCCCGTATTATTCACAACATTTTCAATGACCGTCTCCACCTGAGTTATGATATCCTGGACGGAACTATTCAAGTTGGCGAGGAACTGGTCTCTTTGTTCTCTGATCGTGATGGTTAGATTTCCCACGGCATTGCCGACAGCGGTTACAGCATTCTGAAGGTCGTCGATCAAATTTGCGATCAGATGTCGAGTAAAGTCGTATACATCAACAGCCCTTCTATTCCTGCTGTGGACAACCAGACTCGTAGACGGAGCCCTGAGCAATTGCAGCTCGAAGTCAGATTCAGGTAAAGATGTGCCATTTGTCTGAAACAGGTAATAATAAACATATCTTATAACTATGTCCACTTATTTTAGATAAAAGACGATGGTGAACAATAATAGCATATCCACACACTGATTAAAAATGTGATGCAATTTTTATGATAAAAATGTGGACCACGCATCTGAAAATGAAGATTACATTTGTGGGAATCGTTAGTTTGTTTCCTCTTATTATTATTTATAAGGAGAAGGTCTGCATGGCTCCGTTTAGTGCTCAGCTCGTTTATTTGTCCAGTATGTTTCCCCATCTCACTTGTTTCATTTCACTTCTTTGACACTCGTGTAACCCAGAATCTTTAATAATGTTCACAAGGGTTATCGTTGGGTGTTTGGCCACAAATGGATTGATTTCCCTGCATTCTCTCAACATTCCCCTCCATCCCAAGGATTGGTATCTACTTTTAGGCATTACTACCGACGGTTGCACGAATTTCCTAAAGTAGTATTTTCGAATAGTGATTCGTGGACAGAACCACGAAGTGAACCACGAAGTCCAGTGTTGTTCATGCGTTATTTAATGTATTTAAATAAATTACAGTTTTGAGTAGTTAATACCAAGACTATCGCTTTATTAATTGCTTACAAGCCAGTGATCAAAATTGCTGAGGAACGAAGCAAATGGGGATGGGTGAAACGACAGATCAGGAGTTTATATAGCTTCAACATTCTAAGAAACCTGCCAATCCTGAAAGTTTGTCTTAAACAGGAGTTATAAAACGCATGTATGAATATTTTCAAAATGTGGAGATACGTCAAAATTTTTATAAAAAATTAACAAAAATCTCAGGTGTAACCAACAAGAAAAAACAAATATAATTTGATTTTTTGTAAAAAAAACAGTAGTTAAAACAATGGAAAATAATTATTTTGAAAAACGCTTAGACATTAAAAAAAAACATTTTGGTGATCACAAACACACAAACATACGATTGTATTCAAAACTTTTTTTTAATATAATTATTGGAAAGATGTAGAGTTAGAAATTTATTTTATTGATTTAAAAAATTATGTTACTTACAGGGATTGAAACTGACAAAGTCAAAAACAAAACAACGAAAAGGACGACAGCCTTCATCTTAATGTACTATTTTTTTTAAATTTTATTTAATAAACCAACTCGTATGTCATGCCGTATTGTGTGATGCAATGTTACAGATAGAATATGACTGGCGGAAATGAATCTTCTCGTGGGTCTTTTATAGAAAACCTGTGTCTATTTTATTTTTTAACTGAAATATCTCTTGTGCATAATATTATGTATAACGTCGTACGATAACACATTTTAATCTTGGACACTTACCTGACTATGATTTCAGGAAATTTCACCGTTATCGTGTGTAAACGTTGAGTTTATTGCGCTATATATATTTGAAAAAAACAAACAACAATACATGAATTGTTTCCTAAAGCCGACACTAAAAATTACGTAAACTAATATTGGTTTAGAATTCAAGTCGGCTTAACTAAAACAGAAACTATATCTAACTATTTTGTTGGGTTTTTCCAGGGCTGGATGATTTGAATTGTGCCATATATTGCTAAATAATTTATTAAATATACGGGGCCCATATTTGACTGTTTATTCTAATTCGTCATATAATAATACATTAGTTAAATTAGGTATGTATGAATGAAGCAAGGAGTGCGTGCCAACCAAGTTAAAAAATAGGTTTATTTAGGTGTTATTATTGACTATTTTTTCAAATGGGATTTACAAATAAATAGAGACTGAGATCTCTTGTTAGTAGATTAAATACTATGTTACAATATGCACACTTCGACCCATTATTTATAGACTCTCCGGTAAAACAAATGAAAATCACATTCAATCAGTTCAAAATTTATTGGTTAAATTATTGGCTCATAAAAGTTACACGAACTATGGCATAGTGTTCTATACTTTTACCAGAATCTCAAAATTCTCTCAGGTAGAGCAATTCTGTGATGTAAAATTATATTTCAGCATATGAATAGCCCATCACATAAATAGACCGGACCACACTTACAATACTCGTTTTACGTTAAATAAAGGAGTAATCGTACCCAAGCATTTAAACAAACTAGTGGTCGCCCAATGGTCGAAATTCGACCATAATTATTGTAATGTTTTTTTTTATGTTTGACATTCAGTAAGACCATAGACAAATAATATTAAAGACAAACAATATTAATCTATTCTCAATTTGACCATAGACTTTAACAATAAACAATAGAGTAAAGACGCGAGTGTGTGTGTCAAATACATGGTAGTGTGTGTAATGTTTTTGTTTTTGATTTAATCCATTTTTATGCATAACTTTTAAAAAATATTAGCATTCTGCACTCCTCCTCTATATAAACTATAAGTGTGAGAAATTTCATACTCCTCCGTCCGCGCAATTTTCGTAAAAAGGGGTACAAAGTTTTGGCTTCACGTATTAATATATCGACCATAATTATTGTAATGTTTTTTGTATGTTTGACATTCAGTAAGACCATAGACAAATAATATTAAAGACAAACAATATTAATCTATTCTCAATTTGACCATAGACTTTAAAAATAAACAATAGAGTAAAGACGCGAGTGTGTGTGTGTCAAATACATGGTAGTGTGTGTAATGTTTTTGTTTTTGATTTAATCCATTTTTATGCATAATTTTCAAAAAATATTAGCATTCTGCACTCCTCCTCTATATAAACTATAAGTGTGAGAAATTTCATACTCCTCCGTCCGCGCAATTTTCGTAAAAAGGGGTACAAAGTTTTGGCTTCACGCATTAATATATTGATGATGATGATGATTGATGATGATGATGATATGGACAAAGAACGCTGTACTACATGATATCGAATTGCTTAAATATGTTACCTGCCGAAATTAAAAAATGGACAAATGTGAAAACAAATATTATGTTGAAAAATTGGCTCGCTGAAAGAAATAGATTGTAACACAAACAATTTCTAACTGCATAGTAAAGTAAATAAGGTTTATTTTTATCTTCAAAGTAAAAAACCCATTGACAAACTACTTAAAAGTACTTTATTGGGTCTTTTCTTTTTTTTTAATATTTCTTTTCAATTTTCCTATTACATCGTATTATAAAAAAAAATTACAGATGTACTGATAAATTGCAACAACTATGAAATGTGATAAAGCTTCAACAAAAAGAATTTAAAAAATCGCGGGCTTTTAAAAATTAACTGTAAGTATGTACATTTTTATTTTACCATGTTAATTTAGCCGAAGGTAACAATTTCGATTAAATCTTAATGAGAATCGTAAATTTTATTTAAAAACTTAACACTTCAAGGTTTTCATTTAAGAAAATCAATCATGTTTTTGGTTTTTATAGATATTTTGTTAGTTTTCAAAGATGAAATAACTTCTCGGAAAGTGTTACATCGACACAATTTTCGTTTCATGCGAAATGTTATCAAAATATTTCTCATTTATTATTTGAAGGCGGTAATGGTTATTATTTATCAGCATAATATTGAGGTCAGCTATAAAATGTTTTCTGCTAACAAATATAGTTAGTTGGGCAGCCGCTTATGGTCAGCAAGTAGAACAAGATTGATCGTCAAATAACAAAGTCAACCCCTAACCTAATGTAACCAAGTATTGAGTCATACATGACAAAAAACAAACTATCACTGCCGACAAATACATAGTTTGATGTCCAAATAATTTAATAATTATTTTCTTACCAACCAAATATTTAAATGATATCCTTTAAATTAACTCTCTAAGGCAAAGCTTAAAAGATAAAATATCACTCATAAATCCTTGAGTGCTTTTGTATTGGCGTGGTGTTGCTTTGTTTTCTCAATTGATGGTGGTGTTGCTTTCTCAATTGATTACAGTTATAGCATCTTAGATTAAACTTGATAAATAATCTTGTAACACAACAATAGCCCTCACTTTAAACATTGTTTCGAGCTTTGAAACTTACTCGGGTCATTTTATAAAACGTTGACATTCATTTCCAAAATGAAACAATGGATATTGCCGATATTCTTAATAACTTTATCAATAATCGTCAAACCGGTAGAAATTATTTTTTCCTTACTTATATAAACATATTATACGTATTAATATATAAAAATATATATTATATTATTACTGTTTTTCTCCTCGTTATTTATTTTATTTTCAGTAGGTTTCTTCGACTGGTTATAGCTCTTATCTTTCTTTCTTATACTAACACTTTTACGCCTATTTTTATGTTGCCTATTTCAGAAGAATTATTCCACGAGCTGTTTTCTCTTTTGTATAATGTTAATGAAAGTGCTTGCATACTGCTTACTAATCCCGTACGCATGGACATTTTAGAGTCGTTCAAATAAATGTAGTTTCGTTCAATAAAAATAGAGTCTTGACGTGTGCGGTGAAGGAGGAAACTATATGTTTCCTTATAACGCCGTTGGGAAAGTGTAGGGGTCTCCTCCAATATGTATTAAGTATACAAAACATAAATATTTTTAAAATTCAAAATATTAATTTTTAATTTTGAAAGTGCCTTGAAGTTGTCATGAGAGTCAACGAAATAAGTTTATGTTTGTATTAACCTAAAGTGGATCTTGTTCATATGTTTTAGGCTGATTGCTGTGAAATGATATTATCCGATGACCCATTTATTTATCCGAGGGATGTCTTGTTCAATGAAGAGTATCTGATAGACAAAATTGACGATGTCCAGAACGACATGGATCTAATAAATACTAACTTACCAATATTAAGAAATACAGCCGATTCGGAAACAAATTTGTTGCTGGATCAAAGAATTTCTTTATCTTTTTCACAATACCTTTTCAACAAAACGCGTAATGGTATCATGAGCACAGTAAAATCTGTAGAACAAACCATGCGTTTGTTGATTTCAAAAATGGACACATTAAAAGTCAATTTTTTGAAAAAGCTCGATGAAACTTTCCAAAACGTCAAAGAGGATGTGAAAATAGCAATTGAAAGCATAATAGACAAATCTGTGAGCGTCGTTAAGTGCGTTACGGTACGTAGGTAATTTTTACGGTTCCATGCCAACTGAGAATAAAGTCAACTCAACACTTCCTTTGAAAAGTCATTAAAAGCTATAAAAAAATAATTTTAAATTAGCCGATAACCTAACCTAACATAACCTATTTAACCAATTTTATATATATATATATATATATTTTTTTTTTATCACTCTAAATGACTTATCTGAGATGGTTATGAGTTGGTTTCATTCCAAGTTGTCCGGTCACCATTTTTACACTAGGCACTAGAGAAGGGTAAGTTCTGCATTTTGTCGGAGGCCTCAGAGACTTGGTGCCTTTTAAAAGTACTCGAGTTCTTAGAGCAGGTCCCGGGAGCCACAAAAAGGAGTGGAAACCGCTTCCCGCGAAGAACCCGAGTTCAAGAGCCCACTCCAGCTGAACCTACACATCGCTACTAGGCACTGGCATATTTAATATTTGTAGGCTTTTTAGGTTTATGTTTCTATTCGATAATATTATTTTATTTAAATTTGTCTAGCGCGCGTGGCCTTACTGCAGATGCATAAAACAAACTGTAGGGGATGGGTACGAACAGAAACAAAACGGGTTTCGACTTTTTGATTAGTCGGCGCATGGGCGGCCGACTGGCGCAGGCGTGCCGACAAGAATGTTTGTATGTCAACGTATCAGACCGAACACAGTGAAGGCAGGTTCAGATTTGTGTCCGCGCGAGGCGGCGCCGGTAAGCTTTACCGGAATGAATAATTTAATTCCTGCTCGCCGGTGACGCCGGTCGGTGGAACTTATTAATTCTGAAAGGCTATTCCCTAAAATTTATGATAAGAGATCGTTCTCCCGCGAGAAGTGCTGTCAGATTTGTGTGATTTTCTACGGCTGTTATTTACTTTTTCTATCGACCGATGTCAAAATTTCAGCTATGAGCTATCACGTATTTTAGTTTGGATCGTTTTAAGCACGAATTCCTGCAAGTATGCATGATTATTTATTCATTTAACAGCTGTAGAAAATCACACGAATCTGACAGGATGGGAGAACGATATCTTAGAGAATGGCTCTTCTGGTATATTTAAAAAAATCTTTCTTCGTCCGCCTTAAGATCGCTAAACAAGTGATAATATTCACCATGACTTTTTCTACTACGATTAATTGAATGAACTAGTGGTCGCCCAATGGTCGAAATTCGACCATAATTATTGTAATGTTTTTTTTTATGTTTGACATTGTAAGACCATAGACAAATAATATTAAAGACAAACAATATTAATCTATTCTCAATTTGACCATAGACTTTAACAATAAACAATAGAATAAAGACGCGAGTGTGTGTGTCAAATACATGGTAGTGTGTGTAATGTTTTTGTTTTTGATTTAATCTGTTTTTATGCATAATTTAAAAAAAAATATTAGCATTCTGCACTCCTCCTCTATATAAACTATAAGTGTGAGAAATTTCATACTCCTCCGTCCGCGCAATTTTCGTAAAAAGGGGTACAAAGTTTTGGCTTCACGTATTAATATATTGATAAAAATTGTTTTATTCCTTAATTTCAAGAAAGGATTCTCCAAGAGTAAAAATCGTCGTGTGACAAACTCGTCATTTCGTAAAAATTGCCAGCTGCTGTCAGGCTACCGCGCAGGTAGCACAGGTTTTATCCGCGTTCTGTTTGTTCACACCTCAGCGTCAAATGCCGCCAGCGGAACCGGGCACTGAGCGCCGTTAATCTGAAAACCGAAACCAGCTTTGTTTTTGTTCGTATCCGATCGCGGGAAACCGACCTTTAGGTTGAAATTTACAGTTTACAACGTATTTACACAACTGACAAACAATCATTTGTGTATGGTAAACGATTGTTTATCAGTTGTAATTTAAAAAGCATTTATTATTAAGACGGTTAGACTGTAAAACTGAATGTGAATCCATCTCCAAAGATTTTTTTTACACGCAGGACCAAAAATCTGCATTTGACAGCTTGGTGAAAAAGAGCATCACTGGAGCAATGGATTGTGTTAAAGACACCATTGAAGAAAGCATAAAGGCTATTAAAGAAGCTTTAAGTGTATCCACTGAAGCTAAAGCACTGGTCGAAGATCTCTCCAAACAGGAATCTGAATGTGACAACCAATCTGATGTAAAACTTGGATTTTTCAAATGTCTGTTAGGAATACTTCGCCTAACAAAGACGTCTGTGAAACTACTTCTTTTGAAAATTAAGACTTCGGTTTGTTATAATTTATTTTCATCAAATCACTTTTCTGTTTACGGCACGGCTTTTGCCTAAAATTAAATATTATGCGTATTTATGTTTATAATGCACATATTTAAAAAAAAACATTTTACATATTCGGCGTTGATGGCTGACGAAAATAGATTGTATGTACGTGATGAATTAATATTACAAAATAATACTTTTATTGAAGGAAGCAAACACTTGGTGGCGATATTAACCTAAATTAATTGAAAAATACACTTTTTTTTTTTTTTTTTTTTTTTTTTTTCTTTATTCATTATAATGTTTGTTACATGAATTTTATGATTTTTCGACCACCATGCTAGGCACATGCCCGTGTTGTGGGCATGTGCCTAGCATGGTGGTCGAAACACACACTATTTAGCATATTTGGAGTAAAAAACGTGTAAATGATTTTGCTGTCCGATGATATTTTTTTCATTGAAGCCGCCGCTACCCGAATTTCTACCGATTTCTTCCCTCTTCTCCCTAAAGGCAGTATTCTAGTTTAGAAAAAAACAATTTTTTTTCATATTTCCAAAGTTTAAATATTCAAAAATATCTCCTGAAAAGGATTTTTGGAAATTCGCATTATTTTAAAAGTCATAACCATTTTTATGTCGCGGTTTAGACGAAATCTTACCAAAATCTGAATTGAACAAAATTTTAAACGCATTTTTCTCAAAATCACCTTTTTCGAGACGGTTGACACGATATCTAAGTTCTACGGAACTAATTTGCTTGAAATTTGGTGTGAGCCTTCTCTATACATTACTCTACGGCGGAAACTAAAACTATACGAAAATTTCATTTTTTACTATTTTTAAAAAATTTGGAAAGTAAAAAAAACTAGTATAAAAATGTCTTTTTATTTCAGACAGCCGCCATTTTGCGAAAAATGATTCTTTTGACTTTTTCTTAGTTCGGGCCATAGCCGCATTTGTTTGAATTAAGAATAATTTTTTTTTTTAGATTACTAGTCAACCAGGGCGCATCGTGTCAACCAGGGCGCGCCATCTTTTTTAGACCCCCCACTTCAACACCCTGTAACTTTTTGAATTTAGAATTTTTTTGTTTGATTTTTTTAATGTTTTATTTAGGACGGGTTGTTTCAAAAAATTTGATGAGTTCATCAAATATTTGAAGTTGATTTTCAGGTTCTGTGTAAGTTCTTTTCGAGTTCTGTTTTTTTATCATCATAGGCCAGCTGCTTCACAAAACTGAAATCATCACAGAACTTGAATAGAACTTACACAGAACGTGAAAATTAACGTCAAATATTTGACGAATTCGTCAAATTTTTTGAAACAACCCATCCTTAATGTTAAATCAACATTTGGTAAAATAATGGCTTGTAAATAAATTATATATTTTTTATTGCACCTGAAAAAATACCTACAATTCATGCTGCTGGACTAGAATACCTCCTTTAACATTTGACATTTTTAAGGTCTTAAAAAAATATATGTTATTTTTTAAGATAATGTCTAGAGTCTAGACATTCTTCACGCCGAAACGCAAATTATAATTTAAAATAATTGAACGCACCTTGCAGGCGGCGGGATTCGTTTGCAGAGCATCCATCTCAAACGGACGCAAAGATCGCACTGAAGCAGCTACCGAGCTGGGTCACCACAGGTTTTAGAAAGGAAAATCTAGTGCTGCCATATTTTGAGAAGTGTCGTCCGCGCAAACGACATAAAATGAGTATTGGTCTTAAACTATTGGATAACTTTTGTAGATATGTTGTATTTAATCAGCCGACCGGGTTTTGCTTAGGCTCAAGATTCATCAGGGCTCAGATATTATCATCATCATCATCATCTTCATCTCCTTTTCAAGGAGATGAAGATGATGATGATTCATTGTCTCTCATTCATTGTTTTAAACATTAACCTCTGTGGTTTCTCATTTACAGGTTCGGGTCGCATTTAAAACCTTCAAAGAAGCGCCGCGCAAATTGATCAGTTGTCAATCAACGATTAAGGAGGACACTTCAAAAATCATACAAAATATTAAACAATGTACCAATAATCCAGTTATATTATTGGGAAGAAATTTGGAAAGCGATTTGGAGAGTCCAGAAGAATTTGCGCTGGACAATTACGACGAATATGATCCCCCAGATTTGGAAGAATACGATAAAGACGAAGAGGGGGAAGAGGATTATCATTATTAAAAAGGAAAATATTAATTTAAAGTCACATTTAATTATTATTCTCAGACTACTTGGTCTGTGATGATACTTCAATAAAACAGTTTAAAAATAACACCTTCGTTTTTACCAAATATTAATACTTATTACTTTATTTATTTATTTTGTTTGTTGGCTCACCAACAGAATACATTACATAAGCTTATAAATTGAACATGGTTATGGTAACAGTGACAATTCCAATTAAAGGTGAGCACACCATTCATCTTAACATTCTCAATATGTTTACACAATAAAAAATTATATTACATCTACGTGCATAAAACAAGAAGGACCAAATATTACAAAATACATACGTACACACTTACGTGTACATGTACACACATGTATATGCATGCGTGTGCATACTCTACACACACATACATACATGCACATGCATACATGTACATAAATATACATTTATTTATACACACATTATAGCTCCAAGTGAGATCATCAGGGATACGTAAGTACAAGTTCCTTCTGAAGGATTAATAATAATAATAATAATAATAATAATAATAATAATAATAAGTTTTATTCCAGGATGCGGGGAGGATAGTGCAATCCCACACGTCCCATATGATTGTACATATTTATATAATATATTTTTATAACATTTTAAAACAACAGATTTTTTTTTTTTTTTTAAACATAGAATAGGAAAAAAAAAACAAAATAAAAAAAATATATTTATATATATATAAAAATTAAATATAAAAAAATAAATAACTAATCAATTCTATTCTTCAAGCTCGGGCCCAGCGCTCACTCAGGAGTGGGGTTTGGTGCTGAAACGCTGCGGTCACCACTGCATTGTCGGAAGCCATTAGCCGCATCCTGGCTCCAGTGACCCGATGTCTCTTTAGACCGGCGAATCCGTGCAGTCCTAGTTCAGTGAACATTGAATTTGAAAATACATCCAAGTCTTCATGTTCGCAATGTTTATTGTATAATCGAGTCATTCTTGAGATTGGTTTGAAAACACTAGTATTACTACGGTAAGTATCGATCCAAAAGGTTTCAAGGTTTCTCGTGAATTTCGGCCTCATATTAAGATTAATTTGATTAATTAAATTACAGCCCAAAAGCAGTAACTTGTATTTATACAGAGTGTAACAGCACGTACTGAGGGATTTCCTGTGCAAATTTAGAGTAAAACATAGATGTAGATGTCATTTTGATGACATTTTTTTTCTATTAAAAACATCAAAAATAGATTAGTCAGACATCTCCTAATACTAAGTTTTGAGATAACAAAGAAAGCAATTTTGGAGGGCTCAAAAAAATATTAATTACATTTAATTCTATGTTTTACATATTAAATATGTCATAAAATAACACTTGGAAGCATAACCGTCATGTAGATTTGTATGACCTTTTGAAATATCCTACTAGTAGCCCGAAAACATCAACATTTAGTTAAATTCACTACACGTTTTTGTGCATCATAATTGATTTGGCGGTGTTTATGAGTAATTTGAGTATTGTTCCAGATGGATGGTAGGTACACTTTTACATATAACTGCAGACTCAACCCAAATCTCGATTTTTCGGAAATGTCTGACTAATCAACTGGACGATCGATATTTACTTTTACATTAAATTTATTCTTATCAAAATGCCTAAACGAACATAATATCTGGCTAGTTTCAAAACAACCACACTTAATTCCCATTTTGTATGAGACGACTGGGCTAAAAGGGAAAGAAGGAAAAAAAATTTTTGATCAATTTATTGGTTTTAAAATTGTCTTTTAAAAATTTTAAATTGCACACCATATTCAAAACAGAATACATAAAAATTTAAGAGAAAATCCGAATTTCGTTGAAAAAAAAGTTGATTTTGCCACAATCGGGTGTTAAGTCATTAATTGTCGTGAAAGAGTAAACTGGATTTTTTGCAAAATTTTGACTATTAATCTTATTGTTCTTTAGTCGATCATCTGCGGTTGTCAGTTTCCGGAGGAGAAGAGGAGGAGTTCTCATCCTCCCCATTACAGCCAGCGATCTTCTGCGTCATTTCCAAGTGATCCTGGCTGGCTTTAGCGATGGATTCTCCTGAGCAGGCGGACAATTGTACCGGGACGAGGACCAGAGTGGAGGCTGCGTTTGTTACCTGGAAGAATATATGGTTAAGGCTGCTAGCCAAAGCAATAACAAGTAACAATCTCTCGTGTAGACTTCGAAACTAAACTAAGATAGTAGATACTACAAACTTTCAAAGAAATACAGCTAAATAACACAATTCAAAATATCTTCAAGATATCAGAGTAATATTAAAATCCCAAAATTTAACACTAAAAAAAATAAAAATACCTATATCTATCTAGTGGGTTTAATTTTTTTCAACAAATCTCAAATTACAAAATCTACAAATTATCGAAAATAATCATGAATTCCAGCTTAAATTGAAAAATTTCCTGAAACTACTTAAGAGTTCATATCTATTATTATTTCTTTTAAATCTTGAAATCTTTTATTGATTAATCTTGAGTTTTTCTTACTTATCTTTTTGTTATTATTCGCAATATTTTATTATTTATTTACATGATTTTATATAATTGAGCTTGAATTCCCCCACCCAACACAAGAGCCTTGTCTCTTTACGGTGAGAAAATGCTATTTTTATATTCCTTTATAACACTGAATACACAAAAAATGTATACCTAGATATTGCAAAAAAATTATTAAATAAAAAAAAAAATATATGTATGTGTATAAAATGTACTGTTTTATTCGTTACCACAATGGCGGTCGTTGCGTTTGCCCACCCACTGCATCCCTGGCCGGAACGAGATTGATTGAGAGAGACCTAACCTAGGTTTCTCCAGCCGGACTCTCTCTACCAATCGCCTTGCACCGTAGTGGGAGGGATGGACTTCGGCGTCTCCGGTGACATTTTTTAATTAAATTAGAAATTTGTCACATGTTGTCATTGGTCATCACTCAGTCCACCCAACCACTCCACCCAACCCCCGACACTGACCACTACGTGTTGTGTTGTTATTTTCCAATGAAAAAAAAAATGGGTAAATTTTACAATACGTATGTACCATTCATTACCAAGCTGGAATGAAGTAAGTCAGCTTACTTTGTTCCAGCTTCGTTTGTAGTAAAGCTGAACTTCATTTGTGAACTCACCATTTTATTATTTTTTGCAATAATCAATCAATTTTTCTTGCTGTAGTGGACTATCTTTGTCTAAAATGCGACCTCGGAGACCGCCCGTTCTCACTGGTTATAGTCGCCCCTCATCTCCCTGCAGGACTGCATGTTGTCATCTGATATCTTAAGAATAATTTAACTCACCATTTTAGTAATTTGAGCAATAATTGATGGAACATTCTTCTGACTGTAGTAGACAATCTTCCTCAAGCATGCAGCCTGGTTGACCTCCGGTTTTCCCCATTGGTTATGCTCGCCCCTCATCTGCCTGCAGGACTGCAAGTGGCTCTCCATCTTATCGGCCATGCGAATGCCGAAGCTTGACAGGGTGGTCGCGCTAGTGAGCTTGTCCTGAACCTCCGAGATGTAGTGCTCGGCGCAAGTGCCCATGCCTGCGAGGGTGGTCCGCTCGAGGTTTTCGGCGGACTCTTTCAGCTTCTACGTAAAAAACAAAGCAAAAACCAATGAGCTAACAATAATGTTTATTTATGCCTAAAATCAATATATATAAAATAAAATATAAATAATATTATAAAATAAAGTGTACTACAATGTGCATGCCGCTAAAATTCAGAAACGAGTCCCGGTAGATCAAGGAAGTTATATGGTGTGGTAGCCCTCTATCCTCTATCCATGAAGAAGGTTCCCGTTTTTACCTGAAGGGCGTGCTTTGGAAGATATAAGGGCTAGAAATTTTTAGAACATTCCAGAACATTCGAGAGTATTTGAAAGCATTCCACAATATTCCAGAACATCCCGGAACATTTTGGAATGTTGTGGAATGTTTAGGAATAGTCTGGAACGTTCAAAAACATCCCATATTATTGTGGAACATTCCAAAACATTCTCAAATGTTGTCGAATATTCTGGACCATTCGAAGCCTTTTTTGTATGGGTGAGGTTACCCGATAACTTTGGTATATAAAGCAAGATCCGTCGTGGGGTCGAATGTCAGTTTAATCTCATATCAACTCCCCGAGCGAAACCGGGTACCCAAGCTAGTTAAATTATAAATTTGTAAAATTGCTTTGTAGAAGTAAAATACTTATATGTGTAGTTATAACGAGATATTTTTTTCATTAGCTAAATTACAACTTAGTATCATTGATAAATAATATAAATTGTATTGTAAAGTGTAAAGAAACAATAAATAAATAAAATAATATGATTCGTATAACATAATTTTCAATTTTTTTTTGTTTCACAATTTTTTGTTGGTTTTTATTGCATAACAGTATTTCTACAGTACGTTTCTAATGAGTGGTTCCAATATAACCAATTAAAAAAAATTGCATAAGAATATAACGGTAAATTGAAAGATTTTCAAATCCAATATTAATTAAAGGTTCCGATATTTTACAAAGATATTATGTAGGTAACTGTTTATGAGTGGATAACACGGGATATGGGTATAGTTTGTTTCTGAAGCCAATCAATCTTTAATCAAGTTTTCCTTTATACATCCAAATTTGTTTCTAAGATTACAAAGAAAATTATCATACTCACAAGAACACATTGAATAGTTTGAGGAGTCAAAACCTGAACATTGTCCAGTACACTTTGCGCGTAGATTTCCACCTTTCTCGTGATGGATTCCAAGAATATTCCCAAAATATGGTAATATTCTTCCTCGCGGGATTTGACGATGTCTGCCATTCCAAGATAGGACTTGGGCACAGTGTTGGCAACTTCTCGGAGACCATCAATCATAGTTTGTATGTAGTGTTCGGTGTTGAAGTAGGGGTTCCCTCCGGTCGTCGTCTGGCTTCGGGGATTCAAGTTAAGTTCTTTGGCTATTTTTGCTTCTATTAGGTCATTATCCGGTATCTAAAACATATTGGTATCTCAAATTTGAAATGCTGTAAAGGACAAAATGTTAATTGTTCAGGAGAGCGAAAAAGATTTTTTTTAGGAAGCAATAATATTTCCTGTTTTCGTAGACCTATGATTACGCATTTTTTATTATAAAATTACATTGAAAAGATTTTTCAAAATACCTAACATAACTTTTAAATTTTTCTAATTACAGAATTAAATTTTTTTTTGATTATGCAGAATTTTTTTTAAATGGACGCCGTAAAGCCACAGGTCAAAAGAGAATTATAAAATGGAGAAAAATGACATGTTTAACTCATTTTTTATTTCTCTTCCTTTACAGCAATGGTTTGATATTAATCGATGAGGAATTATAATAAATTTGAATTTATCTCCGCCAAAAGTTTTATCTTATTTAATTTTTAGGGTATTGTGCCATTTAGAGCTTCCTGCGCATTTAGCCAACGTTTAAAGCAGCCTCGCTGTGTCCATAATCAGGCCAAGGCCTTCTGAAACTTTAGCTAAAAGAGGAAGAAGCTCGACATTGCATACTGCCTCAAAAATCAAGCTCGATAAATCAAGAATTGGTTGATTCTTGATTTGTGACGGTACATAGAAATATAATTGTGATTTAAATTGAATTATTTTTGGGGTATCAGGACAGATGTGTAATCGAAGATTGCGGTGAATAGAAAATAAAAAGAATGTAGAAATATAAATTACTGATATGATACGTACAAAAATAAGACATAATTATTTTGACAATTTCAATGGTTAGCGGAAAGAATCTTTAATCTTGTATCAAGACTTGGAACTTTAATTTTATTGAATTATTTATTAACGTACTAAATTTAATTACAATAAATAACATATTATACGAAGTTAAAAGAAATAAAAGGAGAAATGATGCCTAAAGGATTAAAAAAGGCTACGATAAAATAGAGCACAAAAAACAATAAAGGTAATGTCAAGGTAGGAACAACGTTTTGATGGAGTTTATGAATTCTGCCACGTCAATAAAAATATTACTTGCGTAATGACTGACAAAAATTGGTTCCATGCCAACTCGGAATGAATGATAAGTCATTTAGAGTGATAAAATAATAATTTTAAATTAGCCGATAACCCTAACCTAACTTAACCTATTTAACCAATTTTTTATTTATATTTTTTTATCACTCTAAATGACTTATCTGAGATGGTTCTGAGTTGGTTTCATTCCGAGTTGGCCGGTCACCACAAAAATTACCAGATAGTCCAAGGCCCTAGCTTGAATTGATAAGTCTAGCCATTCTGGACATTGGTGAATGGTATCTATTTTTTTTTGGAGTGTTGATTGAGGAAAAGCAATTAATTATTTCAGGGTCTACAGGAAGGGATGTTGAAAGGGATGAGTTGCAACAAAGTAGGCGCGTCAATTATACCGTTAATAATTTTGGAAATGCCGATGAGATCAAAATCCCTTCATGTTACCAGAGGCAGCCCACACATCGGGAAGAAAAAAACCATCCTTCAGGTGACAAAAACTACAGATCGCGAGACAGAGGGATTGATTTCCCTGCACCTCGTCCAACTTTACAATAGGATACACCATAAGATCAAAGTCTTTTCTACGCTTTTCTAAAGAAGAAAGCTTCAATTTTCAAGTGCAGATGTGAATTACAGGTTCAAGGCGAGAAATATAGATTTAATAAAGTATTAAAGTACAGTAAGGTCTAATGATTATTATTAATAGACTAATCTAAAAATTCTATAATTACCTGAAATGAATTCGAATAATATATGGTTATCAAAAACACCGCAACCGGGAGAATGGTCTTCATTATAAATTTATCGTGAGCAGTGAATTTCCAAATATGAACACTGATTTTCCTACAGGAACAAAAACAGTTTGATTAGGATATAACATTGCAAAAATAAATTTCGTCAAGTATTAATGTTTTTAACTGTCTAATTGTCAAGGAAAAATTAATGCAGGTAAAATTTACTAGAAGACTTTATCGGCAAACAACGTGTGGTTTTTAGGCCACATGAACAATTCTTGAGAAATATTCACAGGTATAGCTGACCATCTTTATTAACAACAATTTATGGGGCTTACTTAATAAAATCGATTTAAAACATAAAAATCTAATTTTCACCTTAATAAGAAATAATTGAAGTGCTTAGAAATTTATTTCTGTGTCTTTAATTGAATTAATTCGTAATAATTATTCGTCCCAGTTGCGAAATTAACTTTTTTTATTTTTTGTGTCTTGTTCTCTTTTATATTTTCGTTTAGATTATTAGTGTTGTCTTCTTCTTCAATGATTTATTACTTTGATGGGAATAATCTTCAAAAGTTATAAAAATAGGGTTTTTCTTATAAAAAATTGAATATTCATTTTGACTTTTATAAAAAGGTCAATAGTTCCATATAAATAAAATCGGATATATTTGTTCGAGACGCTACCCAGGTTACAAACCGGTTCTTAGAATGATTGTTTCCAATAAATAGGGTAGTTATCTATAATATGGAAGAAAAATTGGTCGTAAATTTAAAAAAAATTTAAGTGCTTATAACAAATTAAGTTATTTGTTTACTTCACATGCATAGGATAAGGTGGTAAAATATGAGTTTCATTTATTTATTTATTCAACACATTGTAGGTATATATAATTGCCTAGTTTTCAAGCACAGCAGAATCCAAATAAAATACACTTTTTTCTTTTAAAAAAAAAATATATATTTTGATTTTAAAACGTGTGAAAGAAATAATATAAATAAAATTTCATTGAATAAAAAAATACATACAAGACATAACGTTGCAAGAAAAAAAAGAAAATACAGCTATTAGATAGGCTTACAAAAATACATCTTCTGTTTAGGAACAGTGTTGAATAAATATTTTACATGATCCACAAAACTCGCCAAGTTTACATTAAATACGTCAACATCACTTATAAGTATTGATTTCCCATAAAGTGAAAGCGTTGTATCGGAGAGTCAGCAATGTAGTTGCGCTTATGTATGTTGCTGTAGAATATTGAATTTTGTCGTGTCGTTATTGTGGGCATGCGTAAGTTTATGAGTTGCAGAATTTTGAAACAGTCTAATTTAGAGTTTAGTATTGTTAGAATAAAAAAGTAAAATCGTTACGATAAATAAAAATAACGTTACGTCTGTCTTCCAATTTATGCTTTATTAGAATAAGTAACTGTTATATTTAAACTCTAAACTAGACGGGGCGGGGTGTGGGCGGTTACTCGGCCAAGTGATCAGTGACGAAATTTTTGAAACTTCTTTAGCCCCGTTGTTATTTGAAACTCGGATGAAACGGAAATGACGCATTACAGTACCTGCGAAGCGTCAAACTGCGCTGATTGGCAGCTCTGATTATGATCTCACTTATCAAGGCACCTATTGGTTGAGATATGAAACGGAAATGACGCATTACAGTACCTACGAAGCGTCAAACTATTGCGCTCATTGGTGCTATTGCGCTCATTGGTCGCTTTGATTATGATCTCACTTTTCAAGGCTTCTATTGGTTGATATTGTTTTGGTGAAGTTTCGCTTCTACCGCGTGTGAACTGCACTCGATTTTTTGTTATGAGGCCATACATACACTTGTATTATGCAGGATTTACTTGAATTTCTTTAACCAGCGATTACTGATAACGTTTGGGATAACGATGATACCTAAATTTTGGACGCCGATGACTTTTTTATCATTTTTTTTTCACCAAAATCACACAATTTTTTTTTGACATGTATTATTACGTTTGTAAAAGTCCTAAGTGCATTCAATGAATAAATAAACAAACGAAAATTTTTTTTGTTCAAAATCATTTTATTTAAACTATTTCAGTCGTACTCACTGATAAAGAAAGCAAACAGTTTGTGACTTGCTCGATGTTTGTTTAAAACCACTTAATTTAAAATCTCAAAAAAAGTGGTTATAAACAAAGAACATTTTAATTTGTATAATGTCAATCCACTTCATATTCATTCAATAAAATGAATGTCCCTCCCTTGTGAAAATTAGCAATTAAACATTTTTCTTTACTTACATAAAATATAATACATCAAAATACTGAATTTCTTTACGTATTTTTGCAATCCTTATCACCACTTTCGCGCACCGATATTTAAATATTGTCTATTGCTCGAAAAAGACCACTATCCACAGAAGAGCTCCACGCTGACCTTCCCGCCGGAAACATATTAATATTATGTGTTTAGCGCCCGTTTGAAACATAATAAAACAATAAAAATTAATCAACCACGCTTTTATATTGAAAAATATATTATATTGCAAATTACCGCCAGGCAATAAGTTTGCGCGGACGATAAATTATATATTAATTACTTGAACAATAAAGTTTTAAAATAACCAAATAATGTAATTACATTATAATCATTGGTTTTCACTGTGTTTTGTTTGATGTTAATCATACGCCAATTATTGTTAAGTACTGTTTATACGATTTTCATAATGGTTATTAAAACGTTAATTTATAGATTTCAAAATCAAAACATTCACACATTATTTAAGTTCACGAGTTAGGAGTAAATAAAATAAAAACCTTCGAGAAGAGAGCCACGATTTTAGATTTTACGGCCAGAAGAATACTTAATAACAGTGAATTATTTTTGGGGTGTTATGCAGTGTTGCGCTACCTCGTTCTTTAGCCAACGGGCAGATGTACACAACGCGTAAAGCCAAAGATTTTGAATAATAAGTTTTAGATTGATTAAATATTATTACCTACGGCGAATCGCTTCTGAGGAAATTTATTTATTTATTTACGCCTTGATGACTTTTACGTGTAACATTGGTAAGTTGTACAGGAGCATCATAACAAGTATCGGTGCCATCCATAAATTACGTCACACCTTAAGGGGGGGGGAGGGGTGTAGATAAGTGTGACATTATGTTACAAGGGGTATGGTGAGATCATCAGCTCTGTGACGTCACATGTAAAATTTGACTTTTGATTACTTTTAGATGTAAAATTGCAAAATATGTAACGTCACACTAGGGGGGAGGGGGTCCCACAACGTGTGACAGGACGGGAGGGGGGTCAAAAATCATGAAATTCGTGTGACGTAATTTATGGATGGCCCCATATAGCAAAAAATAAATACACAACAATAAGTACACAACAATTACGTATTAAGAGCCATTAACCAGCGGCCGAGAATTTAAATTTCGTCGAACGATGATCTTGCGATTGTACCCTTGCAACGGTACAGGGCGGTTCCGATTATTCTCCAAACCAACATTTTGTTGAAAATTTAACAATTCAACAAAATTTAACATTTGTTTGAAAATTTAACAAATCTGTCAACCTACGGTAAAACCTTATTGCACTAAAAATAAACGTATTTTCTCAAAATTTTAAAAATAGTTTCACTAGATAAAAAAAAATTCAAAAGTCTTTCAAAATCAATTTATAATTTTTTGTAGAAAAGAGTCAATACATCTAAAAGTTGATTTAAAAATGACATATTTCCGGTTTTGTCTGGTTATTCTCTCTTAAAGTAGTTACAGAGTAGTGTTTAGTGAATTTATTACTTTTAACAATTTGATATTTAAGAATTGTTGCAAAATTTTTTTTTTACTTTAAAAGAAAGACAAACATTCCCGGGTTACGAATAACCCAACAATGTTCGAAAATCTTCTACTACCACCACAATAAGCCGAAAATATTGCTTGAGTCGTGATGGAGGACTTAGCCAGCCGAGGAATCGAACACGCGACGCCCGGGTGGTACCCAAACGCGATGCCCACTCAACCACTGACCGGTCAATTATCGGTATTATCTGCATACGTACACGTTTTTCAACAGAGCAAGTTTCATTTCCCACACGATGTAATGAAATATTCTTCTTCTAATATAAGTTGATGATGATATTTATATCTCTGCTCGTGGCTTTGTGAGTGGCGGTGTAAAATTAATTTTTACATAAAACCACAGTTTTAATTTGGACTTGTGAATTCATCCCTCCCATTGCGGTGCAAGGCGATATATATATAAGCCGGTTCCGAGAGAGTGAATAGAAAAGTATGTCGGGGACGCCCGGGGAGCATATGTTTTCGGTCTCCGCGGTCGGGATCAAATCCCGGCGTGGGCAAATAAATTTTATTGCATTAATTTGTGTTATTTCACAATTAATTCATTACATAGTATTGCGGCACGTTCTAGAGTCGAAGATTCAGTCGCTCTGGTGTGAGACCACCATTCAGAATTGAAACCTTGCTTGAAATGGCTTTAGACGTAATTGGTCACCAGATCTGAATAGCCAGCTACTTCTCCACCTTCCTTTTCCCCTTCTTCTTCCTCTTCACACTACCTTCAGTCTCACAACATACCCCAATTGGGGATGCCATAGTCTCACTGGCTCTTCTGAGGTATTCACAAAAAAAAACGGCTCGATAAAGTGAATCAAATGCTGAAAAAAATTACCTTTTTAAATCATTGATTTTTACTTTAAAACCACACCCAGTTAACTAGAATTTTCAACTTCAGAACATTACTCCAAATCATTCCAGCTATATCGTCTAATATATACCTAAATAAGGGTGTCTGTTGCGGGCGGGTGGTTAGCGTGGATTTGATTTTTATACAAATCGGAGCCAGTAAGACTATGGCATATACAAATGTTGTGAGGCTGAAGGTAGGTGGAGGGGAAGGAGATGGCAAGGAAAGATCTACCACGCTATTCGGGTGAGCTCACCAAACACGGCTAAAACCATTTCAAATAATGTTTCTGTTTTCCTCTGTCGCAAATACACTATAGTGTAAAAGTATTATTTTAGTTGATTTAATAGCGAAACAACACAAATTGATTAAATAAGATTTACTTGCGCACGCCGGGATTTGAGCGCGTGACTTCCGGATTCGTAGTCTTGCCACCTGGACCACGAAGGCCGTAATTAATACGTTAGGTAAAAACTTGTGACAATTTACGTCATTTCGCAGAACTCTCCGACCAGACCTCTTTCGCAGACCGCAGGCAATATTGATATTTCCTTTAAAGTTGAATTGAACATCTGTTTTGAGTAGGTACTTGTTTATGCGAAGATTGTCTAAGTTCCTAAATTGTTTAAAAATTTACAAACAATCCATTTAACAAATTTGTAGTTGATTTATTTTTCTATGTGTTATTGGTATTTAGGTTTAGAACTCAATATTTTAAACATTTTGTGACAGCACAACATTATCAAATCTGGCCATAACCCGTTGAAACCAAAGATATTGAAATACAAAAGATATGCTATGATGGCCGCCCAACCGTCGGCGGACTACCGTCTAATGGGCGTAGTTTGAATACGGAAATAATCCGTTCATTTAGTTGATATTTAGGAGATGTGCAGTAGTATTGGTTTACAATATAGATTGAATGCGGAAGGATTTCATTCATTTAGATAATTTTTTGCCACGCCAGGAAACACAGTTCCACCTAGTAAAAACTGTCCATAGGACATATCTTATTCATTTTTAATAATAAATATTTCATATTTAACAAAAAACATTTCATTTTTATCAATAAACATTTCATTTTTAGCAATAAAACTTGTTTTTTTAAATAATTTTACATTTTCCCCACTCCATATCTCCTTAAAAATTGATCCTAGCAAAAAAAATTATGTAACCTTTTTTGTAGAAAATTTTATGTAAATAATTTAGTAGGTAGACACTTTTCGCTAAAGGAAGTAGTTTTCGAGTTATTAACGAAAAACTGACAAAAGGGACATTTACAGACCCCCCCACCTTAGCTCCACCCCTACCCCCCGGTACTTTTAGTTTGTTGTTAAGGACACCTTCCCCTACAATTGTGCCAAAATTGGCTTCTACACAAATTGTTTCCTCTATTTTTCCTTCGTTGCCTGGACTATATATATCTTTGGGTTCAACGATGGTATGCTCATTTTGAGAAACGATGAAAATTTGAGAGAGCAAACATAGCGGTATTTGAAATCATGGTGGTCATTCATTAGGGCGAATTTGACATAATTTCTCCCAATTGATTTAAAAATAAAACTGCATGTTTTCATTCAACCCTGGATTAAAATAATAACAAGAGTCCCAACTGATCCTAACCACCAGGAACCAGTTCGGCTAAGGCATCCCCAATCGGGTGTGTTGTGAGGGTGAAGGTAGTGGGGAGGGAGAAGATGGGAATAGGAGGGTGGGAAAGTGTCTGGATATTCAGATCTCGTCACCAAACATGACTAAAGTAATTTCACTGAACACAGTTTTCAAATCTGAATCTTGGCTTCTCACCAGGGCGATGCTGAGAGCATCTTTAATTATAAAGTGTGTATTTTCGTAAGGCGATCGTAATAATGATACGAAAACGATTGAAATAATAAAGATAACCATTAAATGAACCGTTTATTGGTGCCAAAGGTCACTCCAAGTGGTTTGCTGCATTTGGTGAATTAGCAGGGGTGCAGATGCGTCTGCCCACAGATTGCGTGCCAAGTCGGAACGGGAGGGACTCTTTGAGGGAGATCTTTGGACCTCTCCTGCAAGACTGTCTCGACCTTGCATTGTAGTGGGATGGTTAGATTCATGCGTGCGTCACACCTGGACACACTCCACACAACTTCCCCAAAGATGACACAGGCCATGAGAGGAATTATTTTCCTCAGAGCCTCTTGTGTGGAGCTACTACTCATGTATAAAAAATATATAAATAAATAAAGCTCTAAAATGGATGAGAGGTTACAGCCAAAATAAATTTTGTAGAAATAAAAAATGTTTTATCAGGATTAATACAGGTTTATTGAAAAACAAATTGACGCGAATGAAATGTTAAGAGTGCATTACAAAAAGGCTAGACATTGAATGGCATAACGATTTGAGTTAATATCGGTTAGACAAAAGGATATAGTATAAATAGTTAGTTTAAGTATGGTGGAATTAGGCGGTAATGGTGCAAGCCGCGAGGGTGACAACGATGGGCAGGGAGCTGACGGCAGCCGCAGCGGCCCGCTGAGCGAAACAGGCGGGGAGGTCGACTTGAAGAGTTGAGAGACTAGCGATGAATACTGAGGCTGAGGCGATCTGGAAAAATATAATTTGAAATTCATTGCGTTAAGAAGAAAAATCGATTGGTTACATAGATAAAGATCGATTGGTTACATAGATAAGCAGAAAGATCGATCGGTTACATGGAAAGAGCACTTCGACGAATTTTTTATTGTTACTTAGCATTCGTAATCACATAATATTATTTTGTACCCATTCATTTTAATAACTTCGAAACATAAAGTGAACAAAAGTGTTTTATTAGAAAACGTGATTATTTAATTTGAAAATAAATTAACTACGAATGGGTAGTTAATTGCCTCACCATAACGCTTTAAAATGAGCACTTAAAATAGTAAATTTGACCAGTTTTTTTTTTACTGATTTGGTGTATTTAAGAACGCAGTAGGCGCAAAATTTTTTTTCAACAAACGATTCTAAAAATTATTAAATTTTTATCTAATTTATCGTGGTGGGTTAAATGATTGTAAGGGAGGGGCGTTTACAACCGATAGAAGTAAAGGTGATAGTTCAGCAGTGTATCTTGGAAAAAACCAAAAATCATCGAATGGCCTCCTTGACCGGAAAAGAAAAGTAGAAGTCCTTTGGATAAGATGGGATGACGACCTAAAGATAAATGTATGTATTAAATAATGGAGAACTGCCAAAAAACAACCAAACTAAAGTCCTATACTGTAAGTCAAAAGCTGTGGACACCAGAAGGATAATGGCGCCGTAGAATAAAACTGCGTCTTCCTCTACAGTAATGAACCTCTCCAAAAATGACCGTATATTTCGTGGCATTTGCGATTAGCCAATAGATCCGCATGTAACACGAAGTCTCAGATAAAGAGGCTAAAGCAGGACATGAATTTGTAAATGCCGGATGCCGGGATAAGAAACAAGTTCGCATAAATGCAAGTGCAGCGAACTGATGTAAAAGTGGGAAATACGTACATTAACAGAAATGATGGCAGCTTGTTCGGCGACCTTGGCGGAGGCGATTCCGACGATCTTGAGGTCGCACAGCTCTTGGGATATGGTGTTAAAGGTACTAGCGACAGCTGGGTCAGGACAGGAAGTGATCATGTTGCTCTTCAGGTTGGTCAATATGGCGGCGATGGTCTTGGATGAGTCAAAGATGGAGGTGACGATGTCGACAGCTGTCTGTATCTTCTCGGTGACGCAGCCGGTGATGCTCTTGATGGTAGCGTTGTTAAAAGCGTCGATCTCGGTCTGGTGCTCCTGAAATACACACGTTCATAAATAACTCGTTACTTTTCATTTTTCTTACAATTTTTGGAACAACTTGGTGCTTAGGATACACAGAGATGCTGAGAATCTTCAACCATGGAATTGCATCCAAGGAACTGGTGGTGTGGATACTTTTCGACAATGCTCGCCGTAGTTTGAACTGTCAAGATCTCATTGACGCATTGACCCTGGTAGGCTTTTGTGAAAATGGAATACTGTTTCACTAACCTAACAAAACCGTGCTGTTTTGTTGCAGGAAAAAACCTTGCCATCTATTTCATGCACCTTCAAGAATTTAAAGAAAAGTTACAGAAAATCTCTTATGAGAAATGGTAGCAAACAAGGGCAAAACCTTGTCCTTGTTAGATGCAGAGATTAACCCAACTATCGCCAAGTGTGATAAGAAACTAGTTACTTTTATAGTATTATTTGTCGAAGTAGATAAACAAAGTACAGAATAAATACTGGAAAATTGAAGACTTCATTTGTACGTCATTTAAAAAGGTAAATAAACTTTGGTTTATTGTACACGGTGATTGTGAAACACACTGCGTATAAATTTTCTTTTGCATATTTTATCATGCACAACCTATTTACGAATATATAAATGAAAAACGCGGAGAATTTAATTTTAAGTCAAAGAATTAAAACTTATTTGGTTTATTATGTCTATTTGGGAGGCGGGAATGGGTGCCGCCGCCACGGGAACCTTTATTGGATAACCAACACCTCAGCCATCCGTCACCCCAAGTGGTTCGCTATGTTTGGTGATTTAGCATGGGTGCCCGGGTTCATGGGGTGAGGTTTGTCTAGGTCTTGGAGGCGGATGACCAGGCCACACTGAACCCCAGATTCTTACCCACCCCTTAAACCCTTTTCCTTCCCAGAACTCTCCTCCCCTTCCTTTCTTTAAAAAACCCTCCACACAGCATCCCCAAAGATGACATAGGCACTGAG
Source organism: Glyphotaelius pellucidus (assembly GCA_936435175.1). Classification (NCBI taxonomy): domain Eukaryota; kingdom Metazoa; phylum Arthropoda; class Insecta; order Trichoptera; family Limnephilidae; genus Glyphotaelius; species Glyphotaelius pellucidus. The sequence continues at coordinate 12,444,061 of OW386545.1, read as the reverse complement.
AGAAATTATTTTCCTCAGGGCCTCCTGTGTGGAGTTCATGTAAAAAAAATCCTTATCGGAGGAGTCAACTGTAAATAAATTCATCGTTAAGTGGTTCCTAAGTCGTAAGTAGTTACTCAGTGTTTTCCTCCACACAGGAATGTCCAATTACAATGTGGTGGCTTTCCACAAAATATGGATACTAGCAGAAGTAGGGGTTATGAATGATTTGGAGTAAAGTTTTGAGGCTGCTAATTCAAGTAACCTGGGTGTAGTTTTATGATTAATTTTTTTAGGTACTCACTTTACCATAGACAAATATTTTTTTGAAGTGGAACACGACTTCTTCTATTATTCACTTCCACGTTATGCATTCTCCCTAAACCCCTTTCTTCGTTCATCACGTACGAGTATGCACATTTTACCACACAAGTATTTCATTAATTTGATCGAACCAGGTCTTTCTCGGGCGTCTCCGATTTCTTCAACCATTCACTTCCACGTAACACATTTCCCTCTACCCCTTTATCTACACATACGCCTAATATTAAAATACATATTTATTATTTTCACTTAATCGTGCCATGTCTTTCTCGGACGTCCCCGACTTCATCTAACATTCACTCCATGAAATACGTTCTCCTTACATCCTTCCTTCGTTCATCACATATGCCTCATTTTGCTAAACATAAGTATTTGTTTCACTTAGTCCTGCCATATCTTCCTCGGGCATCCCCGACTTCTTCTACCATTTACGCCACACATTCGCCTTATAAATCTTTTTTCGTTCATCACGTACGCCTCATTTTGCCACAAATAATTATTGATTCGTGTCTTCCTCTGGTGTCCCCGACTTTTTCTACAATTCACTTCTTGTAATTACTTGAAACCCACGTTGTTACTGTTAAAAAGCTACATTATATTCACTTTAATTAGACTTCACATCTCATCTCAGAGATATTGCGTCAAGTCTTCTTCGGGTCGGGCGTCCTCGACTCTCTCTTCCATTCGCTACTGTATACTATGATGTTACTATTAAAAAGTTATTATAACGACTTTAATTCGACTCTGCATCTTATTGCAATGCAAAGAAAATACGTTAAGTCAGCGACTTTTTCTATCATTCACTAATTTATATCAGTTATTAGTATTAACAAATAAATTATGATGATTTTAATTCGACTCCGTATCTCATTTCAGCGTAGGGTTCTCCGGACATCCCCGACTTCTAGCATTCAAACCACTTTCTAAACAATCCTATCATAAATAAGAACAAACTTTGAAATTTTCTTTTCTGAAAATCTGTGGTTTTTGATTCTTTAGGGAACACACATAAGATTACATTTTTATTTATATAGAAAAATAATATAGCCGAAGTCCCCGATGTTGCCCGGGCTTGACGCAAAGTTTTTCGAAATTTTGAATGTCAAGTGGTCAAAATTATATCAAGTTAATTCAAATTTCTGCTTTAAGGGATGTGAAAAGAGGCAAGGTAGTTTTCCGAAATCTCATTTAAACAGTGACCTTCTCTGATTTTGAAGGTCAAGTATTCAAAAATTCATCAATCTCCAAATAAAACTGTAGATTTGAATAAAAAACATAGCCATACCGGGACATCTCTTTAAATATGAGTAGATATTAATATTTAATATATTGCTGACGTTGTCGGGTCCATTGCAGAGTTTTTCAAAATCTGATGTGGACAGTAATAAAAACAAAACTTCATTAAAAAGTCTTAAGGGGTTGAAAAAGGAGGTGGTGGCAGTTTCTCGAAATTTTGTGAAACAATAACTTTTCCATTATTTTGAAGGTCAAATGGGCAAAATTTCTGTAGATTTGTGTACAAATTAAATCCACCCTGCCCGCCCTCCAATTTAGGAGGTGGGTTTAACCGCCACCCCGGGAATCATTTATTGGATAATCAACACCCTTGCTGCAGTTAGCCCCAAGTGTTCGCCACGTTTAGTGACTTAGCAAGGGTGCCCGGCTTCATGTGGTAAGGTTTACCTAGATTTGGGCGGTGAATGCGTTTGCCCACCTGTTGCGTGGCGGGCCGGAACAGGAGAGACTGATTGAGGGATACCTTTACCTAGACTTCTCCAGCCATACTTTCTTGATTCTTCACCTTGTGGGAGGGATGGATCATAAAGATAAATCATAATCAAACTTTTTTTTCTCCCTTTCTCTAAAAATACTCTCCACACAGCATCCCCAAAGATACCATAGATCCTGAGGGATTTTTTCCTCAGGGCCCTCTATGTGGGGCTAATGTAATAAAAAAAACCACCCGTCACAAACAGAAGATCAACTTTACATATTATTAGATGAAGATTTTCAGGGTAAAAAAATAATATTTTCACCAAAGTATGAAAAAAGTTTGACGACCAACTTACAGTGTATTGATGTAAAGTGTCGTCAACAAAACTGGTGTCGTACAGAAGACACGAGGGAGTAGTGAATGCAATGCTAAAGGAAAGTAATCTAGCACAAAAAGGACAGGCAAAAACAAGGTCGAGAACTTTTGGCTACGAAAATACTTCCAGAAAATAAAAGAAAACCTTTTCATGCATGCATTTGATCAGCAGACCTAACAATAGACGATTTAATCCGCTGTCTTTTAAGCGCAAAGAGCTGGTAGTCAATTTTGGAATCTTCAAAGTTTTCCCCCAACCTTTAAACCGACCGAAAGTGAGAGTACAAATTCTTATAATCATAAAAAGTCTATTGCACATTGAGTTGGACTGACCTGAGCGCATCCCAGGAGTTTAGCGGGTACTCCTCCTTGCTTGACGACCTCGGCTTCAATCTTCGCCTGTAGATCAGCCATGACCTTGGCGGCCTCCGTCTTAGCTTCCGCGGTTTTGTTCAGGACGATGGTCTGGATTTCGCCGATCAGAAGGCCGGCGGCGGCGGTAGCCTTAGTGGTCTGCGCCTCAACTTCAGCGGCCAGCTTCGCAGTGGCTGCGTCAACGCTGGCCTGTACCTCGGCCAGAGTTGGAATGCTGAGCTGCGCATTGTTTTCCTAGAATGCAAAAGCAAATTTACTATAAATGTCGGTATTTCATAGTACGTTTGCAGAATGTTCCTTTACCAACTCAGAAGAACAGTTTGATGGTTAGGTTAGGGTAAGAGGTCTCACTGATAAGTCTACCAAGTTCTTAAAATTTAAGGAAGAAGATACCCTACAACAGTGAAAATTCGCACATTTCGTAGTACACAAAATAACTACCTTCTTCTAATTTCATTTAATTGCCATTAAAAAAATACTTAAAATATTGATTTTGTTAAAAATATTGTTTTGTAATAAATATATTTGTGAAATTAAACACCACAGCCTTACTTATAAAAAACTACCTCCCGATTGTTAGACGGTGTTTTCGATACACATTGCATAAATACTGTTCAGTGTTCAAGCTCAGATTCGATTTTATACTAATAAAAAATGTCTTTTATAAATGCATTTTTTGGTAGACTGACATTTGAAATTCCCGTCTTGAAAAAGTGAGGATATTTCAGGCATATTATTTTTTTTACTGTTACCTGTGGATTTAATAAAAATTCTGTGATGTTTTTTAATAATATAAATTTCTTATGCATGTGTAGGTAAATATAAATCCTAGAAATTGAATCTAAAATATCTTTTTTTATTTTTCTCTAGGAATTGATGTTATAATTGTGACAGTTTTCTTGCAGATTCCCTAAATAAAAGGATGTGTTTATTATTTTGTTGTGAATCTACAGTTTAAGACATTTGAGAAAGCAGTAGAGACATCAATGAATAAACGATAAGGATAAAACTGGAACGAAAAACAATAATAGGTGTCGGGCATTCAATCCAATATCGTATTTGTATATCTACGTTTCTTGAAAGAATAGAGTTTTTATATATTTTTAACCGAAATCTTTCAAGAAAGGCACACAATTACAATATATTATAATTGAATCACCGATACAACATTGTATTCGTATGCCTGTATTGAAAGAATTAAGTTTGTTTGAGTATTGAGTATACTCGTACGTGCGCGAACAAATAATTCAGCATAATATTGTAAAGCATTTCTTGCAAAAAGTGTTTTTTCCTTTGTATCGGTGATTCAAAGCAATTGTGAATTTGTGTGTCTTTCTTAAAAGAATTGAGTTTTTATAGGGACAAAACTATTGTTATTAACTTATTATCCTGACGAAGAAAACATAGTTTTCGAAACATGTTGATATTATTAATTAAATAGTGGTAGTTATTGGTTTTCATTAAATGACGCCACAAAGTAAATTTGCGAATTTTGAAGAAACAAAACTATTTATTCACATTCAAAATGCATATGTAAGGGCGCAAATAAATTATTCATATTAATATATTATGGCATAACTTGCTAAAAGTTAGTGTAAGTTACATAAAATAATGAAATTAGCGCCATCTATCAAAGAGAAGAATATAAATTCTTTTAAGTGTACCGTTAAGGAGATCGATTGCAATGATTGGTTTCTAGGGTGAGGTCTGGCGTTGTTGGTTTTATCTCTTGGAATTGATTTGACTTTAAAGAAAGCTTTACTAACTTGTTATTTTGATGGAAGTGTTATCGTTATTTGTTCAAATTCTTTGCGATTTTGTATTTTTGTCGTTTATACGCAGGACTAAGGTAAACAGCCTTACTTTGTTAGTAAGTTTCAGTATATGCTCTATGTAACATTGTGACTTTTTAGATAAATTCAAACATTTTAAGGAATTCTTCACTTAAGTAATATTAGCATCTGATTTTAACTGGGGGTTGGATTTATTTGATCTGATTGCTTACGTGAACGAAAACAGCGGCGAACAGAGCGAAGAAGAAAATTAGTTTGGCGTCCATGGTGAAGTGTTCTCAAAGGCTGTCTCTGAAGATCTAATTAGTTGAAAGACGTTCCCCATTTTATATACCCCCTTTCTGTTTGCATCTCTGAATTAAGCGATCATTTTTGTATGAACAGGTGTTTATTCAAATTAGAGCAAATATGAAGAGAAAACTTATCTAAAACTCAGTTTTTTTCGTCTGGTGGTTACGTTTTGCGTGCAAGGGCCGATAACCAAAAACTGTTTTATTTTCTTTGGAGGCTTACTAGGAAGACGCTTAACGTCACGAATCTGTATTACACAAGATTATGTATGAGGCGGTGCAAACATGTGTGAAGCAAGGAGTAGATTTTCATCTTCTCTATCTGCCTCTGCGGAAACTGACGTTTTGGTTAGTCACTATAATTGATGTAATAACCTCCTCTATCGAGCGGTCAAGATACTCGACTACAAACCCGGAGGTCGCGTATTCGAATCTCCGCGTGTGCAATGCTTTTTTCCCGATTAATAAATACATCGTTTATTTGTGGCGCGTTACAGAGTGGATGATACCCTCATTATGGCCCCGGAGTGAGACCACCATTCAGAATTGAAATGTTGCTTGAAATGTGGCTTTACCCGTGTTTACCCTCAGAACTGAATAACTAGGTCCCCTGAACTGAATAACATCCTAGGTAACTGAACAACATCCCCACCTTTATCTTCCTTATATCTTTATATCCTTCTCAACACCTTCAGCCTCCAGACGATTGAGAGCAGTTAGGACTCTTGTGCGGCATTCACGTAAAACAAAAAAAATACATTTATTTGTTCGCTCTTCTTGCTTTTCTACAGAATTATAGGTTGGGGAGGATCTTACAAAACAGTAAAAGTTTCGCAAAGAATCATCATTAAAGTAATTCTAAAAAAAATCTCTCTTCTCAACAGAACCACTTTGTAAATTGTTTCCAGTACCAAATGTCAATGATATATTTAAGCAAGCTTCCATTATAAAAAAAGTGTTAAGAAAAAAATAACAAAGAATATCAAGAGTTTTACAAACTAATGTGAAATAGAAACCAATTTATTAATTTTAAAACAACTCAAAAGCAAAACCATTATATTTACCAAGCTCTAAAAAACTATAATAACCTCCCATCTGAATTACGCTGTATCATCAACCAATCAGAACAAATAAATAAAATTAAGCAATCTTTAAAAAAAACTTATATTAGAAAGTATTTATTTTATACAAAACTTATTATAACATACAACCTAAGTAAGAATCGTGGCTCCCCTTTCAGTTCTTCTTTTCTGATATGGTATACATGAACAATGAAATTATAAAGATCACTTTGACTGACGTCCGGTAGATCGGCGTCCTTTGCATTCCACGCAGCATAGAAACGCGAGGAGGGCGGAGCCTTGTCCAACAAGGAAATTGGAATAGGGGTCACAATCCTCAAGCAATAAGGAACCGACTTAAGAAAAATCTGATAAGAATCACAAAGCACAGTTTAAAAATTCGATCAAATGTAGAATAACCATCATCATCACCATCATCTTCTTCCTCTTGTCCTATTCGGGTCGGGGACCTATTGCATCGACAAGGCGCTTCCATTCGCCCCTTCTCGCGCTGATTGTGCGGCCTCCGTTCATGGCAGTCCCATCCTCTCCTCGCACAGTTTCTGGAGTTGTTTTGCCCAATCGTATCTGAGGCGGCCCACTGGACGTAGAATAACCTTTATTCAAAATTTTAAGATTTACATAAAAATCCATAAGTAATAAAAATAATTATAAAACAGTCTAGGATAGGAATAATATCGAGTTCCAATTTTGTCACAGTCGCAAATCACGACGTTTAGTGGCGTGCAGTCTTTTTTTTTCATATAAAGTAAATTTGATACTGCACTGTACCTAAGTTCAGCCAAACACGATCAAGGTAATGCAAGAAAATGTTATTTTATTATTAATTATTTCTTCAATAGGCATGCCAAGGCCGCCCCTCTTGAAAGCCTTTACCGCTTTACCGCCCACCTTTTGCCTCTTTACCCCTACCACCCCCATTGGGATCCTATAGTACTATAGTGTACATCCTTTCGATTGCTTTTTCGTTCTTAAAACGCCTCTGCACACCTAACTATATTTGACTCCATGTTTTTTTGCCTCCGTGGTCGAAGGGTAAGTCCCTCGACCGTGAATCCAGACGTCGCGGACTTAAATCTCGGCGTCCCCAAGTATATTTTATTTAATAAATTTGTGTTATTCCACAATTAATAAATTAAAAATAATATACGGCTCATTCCATTCATTGACGGCCTCCGTGGTCCCGAGGCAAGACTCTCGACTCGCAATCCGAAGGTTGCGGGTTCGAACCCGGCGTGCGCAAATAAATTTTATTTGATTAATTTGTGTTATTTCACAATTTATTCATTAAGAATAATATATAGTATATTTGCGGCACGTTCGTGGTAGAAACTATCAGTATTGCCCTGGTGTAAGACCACCATTCAGAATTGAAACGTTGCTTGAAATGGCTTTAGCCGTTTTTAGTGACCAGATCTGAATAGCCAGGTACTTCCCCACCTTCCTCTTCCCTATCTCCTTCCCCTCCCCACTACCTTCAGCCTCACAACATACCCCTGATGCCATAGTCTCACTGGCTCCAGACGGGAGCAGTTGGGACTCTTGTGCGGTATTAACTGTAAAAAAAAAAAAATTCCAAGCTGGAAGTTACTATCGGTATCTCTCTGTTGAAAAACCAGTATTCAAAATTTAAACTGTACTGTGGCAGTGAAAGGTTTTTGGAATTAATTAGCCAGGTACTTCCACACCTTTCTTACCCTTCCTCCCCCACCACCCACAGCCTTACAACTTTATGTGGGTGCCATAGTCTTACAGGCCCCAAACAGCTCCGGGAACAGTTAAGGCATTTGTGCAGCATTGATATTAAAAAAACTTGTATGTTAATTTCTCTTAACTACTAAAAATTTCATCAGTGCAATCTCTCGTTCATTTCCAAGGTCGGAACAATTTCCAAAACTAACTTCCAGCTCATTATGTCATTCAGGGAGCGGGTAAAACCATGGGGAAAATCAGTAAATTTACATCTCCCGATCCTCAAATGATGTTTCTGGTCTTTGTAGCCAAAAGTTCTGGATTTTGTTCTCATTAAAAGAAAACTCCGTAGTCAATAAAGCACTTTGCAATTTATTTGTATTAGGTATTTATTTAAATCTCAGAATTATTGACAGCCAGGTGCCATCTACGCGTAACCTCTTAAACAAAAGTCGAGGATAACACAAAAAATATTGTTATTCTCCTGCTGAAGCTTAATGTGATTAACATGTGTTTCCTTGTGCCTTCCATGTTCCTCCACATCCTGAGTATCTCTAACAGGAGCCCAATACATAACATTTCAGGACAAATTTCTTCAGCAACATTCAACAATCACCAACAACACAAAGCAAAAATTGCAAAAAGGATTTTAATATCTGGTTTCTTAAAATGCTTTCTCTCCCCTTGGATATTTTTATTGCCATAATAAAATAATTTCTTTAAAAAAGGTTTGTTATTGCTAAACAGGATATTTTCCATTTAACCCTTCAATTCCCATGTCAAAGTTAATAAAGATTTTTCTTTTCTCTTCAAATAAAATAGTTTATATTTATACAATTAAGACAAAAAAATATTTTATCAATAAATCAATTACCCCAACTTCTTTTTATGGGTGTGTTACATACAAGTGACACTGGGCAATGCAGTTAAGGCTCTGAAGAGGATACAGCATGTTTTTTATTCTGACAGTAGGAATAAAATATCAATGAATGATAATGAGTTTTATAATAATATTTATTTAAATAAATTTTAACAATAATATTTAGATATATTAAAAAAAAGAGCACTTATTTATTGTGAAAGCTGTACCAATACTTGAGATGCAAACTGATATTGCACTTGGCACGCATTTTTCTGGTGTGTTGGTGACAATATCCACATCTTCGTTGAGAGCAGTAGATTTGCGAGTGATCATCAGTACTTCCTGGACTCATCACCTCGATAGGTACTCTTATCTGCAGAGGTACGCCACAATCGGATTTGCGGCTCGGAGGCTTACCATATTTTTGCAAGTATATTGTTGCGACATTTCGCCGAAGATTGCTGTAGGTCCAGTTGTTTTCTGACTGTCTTTTGATCAGCCATGCATTTTGGCAAGCTACATCTAAACCAAAAGCAAACAGCGGGGACCACCACTTTTTGCCGCGAAGAGTTACACTCATGGAGTGAACGTTTTCGTCAAAACGGTCTACCCAACTCATATCTCTTATTGTACATCTCGACAATAATTGCTGGTCAATCTATTTGAATTTTTGCCCGTTTTTTATCCACAAATCCAATTCGATCCACTCCATGGCAGTTAGATGCAATGGTGATGGTACTATTGTCATTTCATTTAGCTGCAATGATTTCCACAGAAGCTTTGTGACATAGCTTACCTTTGGCTCTTTTTTTATGTCCTTTTGAGTGTGGCAAATTGCAGTTCTCTATATGGTTTTCCCGAAGAGCACCTGTACCCCCAAAATTCTGCTCTCGCAAATATTTTAGCAATGGTAACCCCATGAAAAAAATTATCAAAGTATAAATTGTAGGATCCTAACTCTTGTTGTAATCTTGATTGAAGCTCTAAAATAACAGCAGCTCCTAGGCCTTAGTCGGATTGCATCTTGAGTCCAGGGCCGGATGCATCCTGGTAGGTTCACAACAAATTCTAAAACACCACCACAACATAGCGATAAGGCCAAAATGTAAACAACGGTCTGGATATTTATTATTTAGAATGAATTCCGAACAATAGATTTGTTATAACCCACAAGTGACAGTGTATATTTCCAACGTTGCAACAAACATTCTATACATTATTTTTGTCATAAAATACATTTGTACTTTAGCTTATTTAGTCATTTATTGCATACAATAAGAAAGAAAACAAACAACAATATTTGCGGTTTTTGCATTTTTATTTCACTTTATGTCGCAAGAGATCACATAAACTCAGACTGCACCAATTTCGCTTGAAACACGAGAATGAATTTGACAAATAGCTTGGGGCTAGTGTTGCCAGAAAAAAAATAACGAATAGAGTTACTAATTGCCTTTGCTTTACTAGTAGGAGAATTTAAAAATAAAATTTCGTGTGGTAGAAAAAAAAAATTAAACTTTGGTCACCTACAAGTGACACTGGGAATTGAAGCGTTAATTAAGATTTTCAATAAATTCATGATGTGGATGTAATATGTACATATTAAAGAAAAAATTTTGGCAGGATGAAAGGATTCGTCTTCAAAAATTATGGGGTAACAAACATTGGTGAAATTACAACAAAAATATGATTGGTTTAAGGTAAAATTTTGGTAAACAATGAAGACTTTCTTCGGATTAAAATAAGTTTATTGATAGATAACATGACGTTAATGTAATACAATGATTAAGAAAATGAAATGCTGAAAATTATTAATTTGAATAGCAAAACAAATTGAGTTAATATTCAAATCAATAACATTCGGTTAGACAGAAGTAGATAGTATGGGTTAGTTTTAGGATGGTGGAATTAGCCGAAAATGGTGCAAGCCGCGAGGGTGGCAACAATGGGTAGGGAGCTGACGGCAGCTGTAGAGGCCCGCAGAGCGAAGCAGGCAGGGAGGTCGGCTTGGAGAGTTGAGAGACTAGCGATGAACACTGAGGCTTGGGCAATCTGGAAAAATATAGCAATAATTACTGGAATATTAAAGTAATCCGAATTCAGACACAGGCCTCCAAACACCAATTGGATTACGAAAACAAAGTAGGAGAAAAGTTATGCACAAGACTATGATTGGTTTTGGTATATAAAAATATAAAGTTTGTGATATTGAAAATGGGCTAGAACCAAAAGGTAAAGTCCGTGATAAGATTGGTGTCCATTCAAATCTACATGGAAGGCATTTTGTGTGTGTATTATTTATTCAGTGATTTCGGTTTTCTTAATAAGTCTTCGATTCTTTGAGAAGTCACCTTTTCATTTCTTTTCTCTTTGCTCATCACGCCAATATCGACAAATTATTGAAACGGTATGACAAAATAAGCTGTTGGCTTTACTTTATCAACACCGTTAGCACGATCCAATCTGCTTAGTACTCGATCGTATATCGAAAACTTTATCGATTTCAGTGAAAACAATCACTAGAAAATTTATCTATGGCATTGTTAGAAATTTGTAGATGATTCGTGGCCGATTGATTGTATGTCAATTGACTATCGACGGAGATCGACCAATCACCGATAACATCAATTAAGATCGTGTCTTCCTTGAGAGTCTCAAGGAAGACACTGTGTTTTCACTTACTACGTTTACCATATCAACGTTGTTTACCATATCAACGAGTTTACAATTACCACCACCTGTGCCAGTACATCGAAAAATACGTACGTTAGCAGAGATGATGACGGATTGTTCCACAACCTTGGCGGTCGCGATTCCGACGATCTTGAGGTCGCAGAGCTCTTGGGAGATGGTGTTGAAGGTGTTGACGACAGTTGGGTCAGGGCAGGAGGTGATCATATTGCTCTTAAGGTTGGTCAATATGGAGGCGATTGTCTTTGAGGAGGTCACGATGGAGGTGACGATGTCCACAGCCGTCTGAACCTTCTCGGTGACGCAGCCGGTGATGCTCTTGATGGTGGCGTTATTGAAGGCCTCAATCTCTGTTTGGTGCTCCTGAAAGAATTCGTTAATAAATCGTTACTTTTTATCAGAGGTGTCGTCCAATTTCCGTAAAAACACAGTCCTCAAAAAATCTTACTGTAGTTAGTATAACAACCCTTTAAACAAAGAGTTTCCTTCGTCTACTCCGTGTAGGAGCCTCCAGACATATCCAATTTGACCATCGATTTGAAGAAAACAAGAGGAACAGAATCGGACAATAGGCTTACCATAAGGACGGCCTAGCCTTCATGTTGCTTTAACTAATGCGAAATCGCGCACCGCGTGTATCCTGGTGCAGAACAAAATACTAGATCGTTTTTCGTGTTAGTTGTAACAAGCTAGAAATATCCTTCTATGAATGACAATGAGCCACCGAGAACTCCGTTGTAACCTAAAAAATTGATGTTGTTTTAGTTGTTTATGATAAATTGAGAAAGGGTTAAATGGAGCTTTCAGGGGAACGCCTTAATTGCATTAAACTTGCCTATAAGGACAAAATAGTTCTTGCCATTATACAGGTAATCAACCCGACCACCGTCGTATGTGTTAAAAAACCAGAGAGATGTCAGTATGTGTCGATGTAGATAAATAAAGTGTGCAGAATTTTCGAGTAGTACCTATTACAACGTGGCAAAGTTTCTTGTGATAAAATATATGACTGAACGCTTCATTTGTACGTCTCTTGAAAAGGTATACAAACATTGGATTATTATATGGTGATTAGGAAGTACACGAATTTAATCTAAAAAAAAACTACACAAAACTCTAAAACAAGTACACAAATTATGAATTATGACACCATTGAGGCTTTATTTTAAGTTGAAAAATAAATTCAAATATAAACTGTTCTGTTTTTTACCGAAAATCTTACAGCTCATGTGAATGTTTTCAACTTGATAGGTAGGTACTGTAATCAAACAAAACATTTAATCACAACAAAATTTTACCACAAATTTATCGAAATATTAGATGTCTATCGGTTTGCTTTGATCGAAGATTTTTTTGCTTTTCCAACCACATCTTTCATCAAAGCCTTCTGCATGCTTTCAGTATTCAGTTGTTTTCAATTTTACATAAAACATGATTATTTTAGAGGTGCGCAAAAAAGATTGACGTTCAAAATATCATAAATTATTTATATTGTATTTGTATATTCCAGAAGATAACAAAGGAGTATTTGCTGGCAATTATTGTAGCATTAAACCAAGATAATCTTTTCATAAACAGCTGTTGATAACCACGACACCATCGTGGTATGCAATAATGAAGGCCAAAAAGATATTCATTCAGAACGTTATCATAGGTATACAGATATCAATGAAATAAAAAAGAGGTTATACATATAACTAACACTAAATTAAAAAAATAAATTATTATGTACTATTTTGCTTAAAAAAAACAAACTGAATGATATAATCCTCACTAGAACAACTCACACTCACAACAACATAATTGCATTGCATATGTCGTGTTTAGTAATAGAAGCAAAACCAAAATAAAATGTCTAGGCATAACGGTAGACCAATGCCTAAAATGGTTTAATTAATAATACATTATGGCATTGTGGGATGGGGTGGAACCTATAAAAACACATACAGCCGCTTTACATAATACAAAAAAAAAGAATATTATGAACAATTCTACTTAAACCATCATATTAAATAGAACTTGAGTTTAAAGAAGTCGGAAAACTAAATGAATTATTTTTCTACCACGCAACGTTACGAATTTATAAAAATAAAGTCCTAGATAAATTTATAAAGAAAAAGTTCTGAATAAAGTTGCACCATTTAAAAAAAATTGAAATCTTTGAAAAATATCAATTCTTCCAACTCCAAAATGCAAAAAAAGAACAATGGGACAATTCAATTATAAATATCTCTCTGAGTAAAATTTTTGACGATGTAATATTACGTTTGAATAAAAATTTACAATATATCTCCCAGTACTAAAGTCTTTATCATATTTGTAAAAGATACACCAAGAGTTTCCTTCTCTTTTTATAACAAAATTATTGACAATGTGATACAAAATATGAGATGCAGTGGTATAAGTTAACTACAAATATAATATTCTCAGAATGCGAAATTAATTGATTAATATTTTGTACCAGAACCAACTGAAACGCAATATAGTCCACAATGGTTATAATGTCCATGAGAGAACAGAGGATCGGGATTTTAAAGTAGTCTATAAATAAAGGTTTTATCGATAATGTTGGTAACCGTTTCCGAGCACGACTGCATATTGCAAATGAACAAACAACTAAGTGTTCTTAATTTATTGAACGTGCTTGTGCGTTAACGATTTGGTGTCGTGCTATCAACATTATCGATAAAACCTTTATCGATCGATAAAAGTTTTATCGATCGACCGTGTTTGAAATTTATTGGATATTTGCAAATTTTCGATAGTTTAAAAGATATTCTTCATCGTATTAAAAACGTGGTATAAAATCACAATTTGTATGTGTCTGTTTTAAAAATCGTTATATAGAGCACATACAAGAAAATCTGATTTTATCAATGTTAATCAATTCTAGTCAGATAAAAATACTAGAAATAAAAGCTACTTTAACTGCTATTGCTAAGCATGCGATCGCAAAAATCTATACTCTACTGATGGCACCGAGAAGATACGTAGAGAAAGCAACACTTTTGAGAAGGGAAAGACATCGTAGCAGAAAAAGGATAATTAGATATCCAGGAGTTTTAGCGGGTAAAGACCAAGAAAAACATTTAAGGACCCATTTAAAGTGTAGGAAGTTAGTTTTGTAAAACCTAAGTACACCCCCAACCTTTGAACGGTACGAAAATAAAAGCACCGACGAAGGGTGTACGTCTTGCGAGACATTAACATAAATGTTGGCCTGACCTTAGCGCATCCCAGGAGCTTAGCGGGTACTCCTCCTTGCTTGATGACCTCGGCTTCAATCTGCGCCTGGAGATCAGTCATGACCTTGGTGGCCTCCGCCTTGGCTCCCTCGGTCTTGTTCACGACGAAGGCCTGGATGTCGTCTACCAGAAGGCCGGCGGCGGTGGTAGCCTTGGTGATCTGCGCTTGAGCATCAGCGACCAGCTTCGCAGTGGCTGCGTCAACGCTGGCCTGTACCTCGGCCAGAGTTGGAATGCTGAGCTGCGCATTGTTTTCCTGGAATTCAAAAGAAAAAATACCGTTTTATGCTAAAAATTATCTTTTCTGAGCAAGGACGGATCAATGGCTACGGTACATGGTCTGACTCAGCTTCTTCTAAAATTATATAAAAAAATGGGTGTCCTTTCAAGTAAAAGTGATGAAAACGTATTCAGAAATATCATTCACAATAAGGAAAAAATAAGAGCTTGAGTATTTTTTTTATCTGATATTTAATTATTTGTTTATTTATTTATTTATACTGGGTTTACAGATGTTCGCACTCACGTGAGAGCAATCCAGTTATAGAAACTCAGTTATTACAGAATTGCATAAATCCACAATTACGTTCAATTAAATACAGATACGTACAATTAGAAAAACATCACGAAAAATAAAAGTACAGAATTACATACAAGCTCACTCAAGTAACACATTACAATGAGTGGCAAGAGACATAAGATATACGCGAGGCATGCATAGAGAGACAATTGACACAATATAATCAGTTAGTATTTTTTACGTACAAATTATCGACGAAAATATGTACTTCAGCACACTCTATCTTGTTATATAGTCGACACATCTGGGTCAGAGGGCTAAAGTAGGCGATATTATTTTTAAATGTATTCATGTGAAAAATGTTATGGCGTCTTATATTTCAATACTGCTAATACATAATAAATACTTATAAAGCCATTAACTTATTGTTATAAATTGTCTGTTCTGAAAATCTTTGAAAAAAGCAGACTTGTTAGTTAGTTTCAACTTATAATATGTTTTTTAGAAGAGTGCATAGGTATTTAAAACAGACAGAAAGTTTATAACAATGAGTTAATGCCTTTGAGTAATCACGTAAGCGGTGCAATACAACGTCAAATAAAAAAATACGACGAGGCGAAAACAAAAACTACAATAATAAGACTTGTTGACAGTAAAGTTTGTTTTAATGCAGGATTACCCCTTCTTATCAAGAGATGTTGAAATTGTTGATTGCTATGGTGGTAAAAGAACTGGATGTTTGTCGTAGAAGATTTTATTTATTTTATCTTTTCAGAAGTGTCTTAAGAAACTGATGAAATATTTTATTGAGATATGATTTCGGTGTGATTTAAGATTGGTAGCGTTATTATTTGAGCCTTTTGCTTACGTGAACGAAAACGGCAGCAAACAGAGCGAAGAAGAAGATTAGTTTGGCGTCCATGGTGAAGCGTTCTCAAAGGCTGTCTCTGAAGATCTAATTAATTGAGAGGCGTTTGCAATTATATATAGGCCTTTTTTCTATTTGTTTCGTGAAATTAAGCCAGATTTTGAGTGTGAACAGGTGTTTATTCAAATTGAGCAAACATGAAATGGTAACTTAACTAAAATAAGTTAATGTTGAGGCAACTTACTTTACATACTTCCTGTGGTTTTTTACGCGATGCTCGATTATCGTACAATTTCGATTATTTATGGAATCTTAATATAAATATAAACACAAAAGTTCGTATGGATGTATGCGTGTTTGTTAATCTTTCACGCAAAAACTACTGATTGGATTTTAATGAAACTTTGCAATAATATAGCTCCTACATCAGAACAAAATACAGGCTATACATAATTGTAAGCTCTGGTATGAAATGTGTATAAATGAAAATGTGTGTATTTCATAGAGAATCTATTTCACGAAATAGATTCTCAAAAGTAAATAAAATGTTGAAGGAACTAAATTGGCTAACCGTGAAACAGATGTTGACCCTGCACACGATGATATTTATCCATAAAATAGTGAACAACATGTTACCAAAATACTTCTCAAACAAAATTATATACAACAAGGACATTCACAGACATAATACAAGGACTTGCAAGGAAATCAGACTACAAAAAAAGGACAAAACGAATACGCAGAACAGTTTACTATACAAAGGGATGAAGTTATACAACACTCTACCAGAAACTTTAAAGGCCGCACCAATTGGAAAGTTCAAAATTTATTGTAGGAGATACATAGAACAAGAAAAAATATAGTTTGAAATATGAAATGATATAATTAATTAGGAAATTGTAAACTTAAATGTACAATTTACTAAAATAAAACAAATAAATAAAAAAAATATATTTTAGCGGCAGGGAGGAAAAGCGGGGGAAGGGGAACGAGGAAGGTGGGGTTCGCGGAGAGGGAAGAGACGAGGGAGGGGGAAGGCGGGAAAGTGGAGGGAACGGGGACGCACGGGAAAGAACGTGCAGGGAGAATCAATTTATTTCTTTGAATGGCGTTGCAACGCATGCCGGGGACCAGCTAGTGTATCATAATGTAAGCCGTGCACTTAAATAAAAAAGTGAACTATTAGACAGAGAAATGTTAAATATTTCTGTCTTCAGGACTAATGAACGTTAGCTCAAGAACAATAAACATTGATTGTTTTGTTGTTCTTAAGCTAACGTTTCGAGCAGTCTTGCTGTGTTCGCCATCAGGGCATGATATGTGAAATTTTTATCTGGTTTATCTCGCCGATAAAGCCTGGCTAACCCCTCAGTTCTCGGACATATTTTGTCAGAAGATCAAAATATTATCGCTGTGCAATAAAATTCAAATAAATGGAATATTTCTGAACGTATCGGAAAACCAAAAACTATTTTTGACAGGTGATGAAATAGGCTTTCAAATTATATAATTCAAAATAAACATAATTTTTAAATATGAAAATATTGGACAAATGAAACAATATTTCTTTGTTAGAACCACTACATATTTTATTTACGCCGACCGGTTTCAGAACGACTGTTTCTTCCTCAGGACAAACATAAAATGTTTCTAATAAACAAGTGGTTCTAACAAAGGAACATTGTTTCATTTATTTACGATGGAAAACCACAATTAATAGTTTTTATAAAAATATTGAATGCAAACTAATTTTGCATTAATTTATTAACGATCAAATCCAAACCAAAGCACTTATTTCACACTTAAGCTACCATAAGCCTCTCGTGTCATTTGTTGAAATTGAAAACTTGGAGTCTGTATATAATATGTAGAATTAAATGCAAAATAAAATAATTTTTAAACTTGGTAACAATTTTACGAGTAATAAATAGTTCCTCGTATAATAAATAAACCCTAAAATTGTCCCACTCCTGATACTCTGCATTCGTCTCATTCTATCGAAATTTAGTCTTCTGAAGGTTTCACTTCTACCGTGTGTGAACTGCACACAGGTTTTTTTAAAATTTTTTCTGCGGGTATTTACGATATACTCGTGTTACGGCATTGGTTTTCAGCAAACTTGAAAAATGTCGTATTTAAATTTTTAAAAAAAATTTATTTATTATAAATACAAAGTAATACAATATGACAGCAAAAATAAAATATTATACAGAAAAAAGAAAGTCCCAAAAAACTACTTTTTAGCAGTTTGTCGATGGGTACTTTTACTTTGGAGATATAAATAAACTTATTTTACTTTATTATTCAGTTCGAATTTTTGTGTTAGTCTAATACAAATTGTTTCTTTCGGCTAATGATAATGAATATTCACACAAACTATAAGACAACGATAATGAACAATACGTCACGTTGCCTGTGACGCCTTTTCCAAAGGCTTCGTAATAAGCAGGTGTTTTTCGCCGTCGAGTTTCAGTGCACCTTTTCCTATACGTTTAGTCATCGTATTATTGTAGTACATTTGTTTTCTTCTCCGGAGTCGCTAGATGTCCCTTTTTTGTTTTATTTTCCTGTTCATTTTGGAGTGGTTTGAAAATTGGGTATTATTTTGCAAAAAAAAAAACGTTTATATTAATGAATTTTATAGGATTCGAATCCAGGTCACTGATGGTTAGATAGTTAAGTAGTGAAGGATGATTTTCTCCATATTTTTGTCATCGAATTCCAGTGCACCTTTTCATATACATTTGGTCATCATATTAATATTTACGGTTTCTTCTTCGGAGTCGCTAGATGTCGTTTTCTTTCGCCTGTTCATTTTGGTATGGTTTGAAGATTGGATGTTCCCCGTTCGCTTGATGTCTCTGTCTTTATGGCCGCTGATACATGTCAGGCACCTTGCCAACTTCGCTGTGGAAGGCACGCGCCGAGGTGCGAAGTTACGGCGTTATATTAGAACCGAGTATTTGTGTAGAACTGACGTTGTGACTAGTTGTGATGCACTTCCATTTCACCCGAATTTCAAGTCACTCACGCCCCTATGGAAGTTTCAATTGAAAAAAAAAAAGTTATGCGTCATTTCCGTATAATCCGAGTTTCAAATCACAACGGGGCTAAGGAAGTACTATAAATATTAAATACTGCCGTCAGAATGTTCCTTATAGCTTTTGAGAAAATTATTAAAACGGTAAGTTTTATTCAAAGAAAATTGAAAAAAATGGCTTGAAAGCATGCACAGTAAGGTGGTCCAGGCCCTCATAGTAAAAAAAAATTTCAAATATAGATGTCGCCACCCCCTTTATTTGTTACACCTACCATTTATATTATGTGTAAAAAATTTCAACACCCTATCTTATATACAAGGGGGTGCTCATCGAATTTGAAGTTTCTGACCAAAGTTCAGGATTTTAAGTAAAACACGTTATTTAAGGTTTATTAATATTACAAGTATTTTAATCAAATACGTATACTAAGTATTTAAATGTGAACCAAATTCGGAAACAAAGCAACAATTTTCATATTATTATTCAAAATCTTTCAAAACTATGTTTGTTAACTTCTTTTGGATGTTTCAGTAGAAACGATTTTTCTATTTTGTTCAACGATGTGAAGTAAAAATTGCTTTTCTTCCTCTTTCTTAGCGAGTATCGTGTTGTAATCTTCAAATAGTTTAACACCTCTCTCCGCTGTATCATTAACAACACCCAAATTTTTGACGCAGCTTTTGCCTTGAAGATAATCAACATTGTCATTCCAAGTCTCAGGAGATAATTGCAAGAAAGAGTCCTTGATATCGAGAACTAAGAGCATTTTCAACGTTCTTTGTGTTGCAAAAGCTTCTAATGTAACCTCTGCAAGCTTAGCAGAATCACCTCGTACCGAAGGATTACCGCCAACAGAACTTATTTTTGAACAATGGCCTGTTTCTCAGCATCAGAGAGCTTGTCAGAAAATAAGGAAAATGCAACTAGTTTTTCTGACGAATATCATAAGTGACGCTCTAAGACACCCCTAGCTGCTATACTGATTTCGGAATCAATGGCTTCGTACAATTTTAAGCTTTTTAAAAATAGTAAGTCATTTACTTTACTTTACTTTATTTGCTCTTCGTAATCATCACGAACTCGATTCCCCCAGATAGAGTGGTTGTAAGACTCTCAAGAGTATTTTCAGCGAACTGTTCTGCATTCTTTTTGAGGTCAAGAAAATCGTAGTGCTTCTTCGATAATGATTCCCAAAATCGCTGAATCTTTTGAAAAGTGGGATTTGAGGAGAGCTTGATGGCCTTACACACAGAATAAATATTTTTGAAAGCATTATTTCAAATACGTGATGACGACAAGCAAGCCACAAAAGATCACGTCCTGTCTTTTCTTCGAAAAGAGCGCAAGCTCCCTTTTTGGTAACGGTGTTAGAAGCAGTAGTGTCAAAACTCATAGCCCGGACTTTATTTGTGACATTCCACAGTTGCATTGTGTCAAAAACAGTATCAGATATTTGTTCCCCCGTTCCTGCACTAAGTTTAGGCACTCCTAATGATTTTTCACAACCATTACCGTCTTTTGCAATTTTTATCAAATTCGAAGCGCTTGCCTGGGCAATATCAAAAAGTTTGTCTAGTTCTTTTGTAAACAAATACTCTCTTTTTCTTTTTGCTTCAGATTTTTTCCTCTAATTTTCTTCAATAGCAGCCAGTTCTTATGAAACTGAATCAGTTTTTCAATGCAGTGATTTTGTTGTCTGGTCGGAATACTAGATTTACTCCATACTTCTGTAAGTTCTTGAATAATTACATGTGTGGAATCTTTCACCTTTTTTGATTTATTTAATATGTGATGATAACGGAGTAAAACATGCCGAAGAGTAGGAAGTTGGTTAAGCCTCATCCAATGGCTCAATATCTCGAACCCCAAGTAGAAAAATTTCGTTTTTTTTCGATTAGATGAACACATTTTATTACACTGATTCACTTCACAGTCTAGTAAATAAGTATCAAAACTGTTTAAATTTGTTTATAAAACTCTTCAGTGGTTTATTTTAATATATATTTAATAGTTCAACACACGAAGCTGTCATGTAACAAAAAGTAAAAATTAAGCATTTATAGAAAAAATTCAAAAATAACACTGGATTGAGCACCCCTTTTTGCTTGTGCTATCTCGCTGAAATTTTACTGTGTTATTTATTACTATGAATACATGTAATAAATTCACGAGGTGGCCAAATAAAAAATATAAAAAAAAATTTGGACCACCTTAATGCACAGTCTACCACCAAACTGGACGAATTATGAAAGCGGCGGGCCAATAATGTTACCTACGCATTGGATGCGTAGGTAGAAACAAAGGCGGGAAACCGCCTTGCGAGCAGCAGTAGTATGAGTGAACGATGTTGGTGACAATATTTTTGTGCGCGCTAATTCATTCGTTTATTAGCTTATAACCTATATCCATTGTTTTTATTACCGAAATTAAAAAGAACATCTGCAATTTTAGGACGCCATTGGAATAATAATTAATTATTTCTGTGTAGACACGCAAAAAATATTCGATTAATTAACGAACACATAGCAATATTGTGAAGTAGGTACCGGTAAAGTTGTAAAAACCCTCAGTTGTCACGTAATAGTCATTAGATATTCATAATAATATTCCCGTCAGGTGTTTTAGTATATAAGAATAATGTAGATAATTCGTTAGTCTATAGTTCGGTAGTCAATGTTTTCATCGTGACAGATAGCCGACATTAATGAATGTTTACATCTTATAAATTACAATTAACATTTAGATTTAACATGTCTAACACACATTTCGTAAAGTGCAGGCATGAGTTGCATCTTTAGTAATTATAAAAAAACGAATTTGGAAAGGTTAAATAATTATTTAAGATAGGTGTCAGGGCCTACAAACTTCTAGGATTCATCATTAGAGTGACTAAACCATTCAGATTAACACACGTAATTAAAATACTGTTTGTCTCTTTTGTTCGATCAATATTAGAATTCGTATTTGTCATATGGAATCCCCAATACAAAGTTAATATTGAAAGGTTAGAAAGAATTCAAAAAAATATATTGAAACGCAAATCTTTTCGAACACTCATTATCATTCCATAATTTATCAACTTTATAAGATAGAAGAAATATCCGACCAGAAATTTTTATTCAAAATCATCAACATTGTTGTTAACAACTACTATCTTCTAGAAAACATTAATTTCCACTGTCCAAATGAAATATAAGGTCTAAACAACTATTCCACATCCCGCACTCAAAAACAAATTACACACAACATTCATGTCTTAGAAAGAAGTGCACAAAATAAAGTAACGTCTTTTAGGCCGCTGATATTTTCCATTTTTCCCCAGGTAAATTTATTAAATGCATAATAGAAAAAATTAAAACAAATTGTTGATTACGAACCCTCTGTGTGTTATTTTCTCATTCTCATTATGTTGTTTTTCTCTTTTTATAATAATAATAAAAATATTTTAATGATTTATTCAGCGCCTTGTGAAAAACCACCTCAAGGACGCTGGTAAATGGCTAATTTATCCTTGAACATTATCTTATGATGTGAAAATGTAATTTTTATGTAGGTTCACAGTTTAATTTCACTTTATGTATCATTTTCATTTCATCACAGTTTATTTTGGTATGAGGGTAATTTTTTGATTTTTTTTGTCGATTTTTTTTCGTGTCGATTCGTCCACATATCATAATTGCTCAATCGAGTAACCAACAAATCCTCACCCCAAAAATATTAAAGAAGTCACCATAGACTAAAATTTCATTGATAATTTTTACTCCAAATAATTTCAGGAATCACTGGTAAAAGTAAATCAAGTACGCCACTTAGTAATACCTTGCATAATATTCGCCATGCCTATGGTTTAAAAAAATATACAATCCAGTTTAGTTGAATATTTTGGCTTCAATTCCAATTTTTTTTTTTTTGAAAAAGACCGCGCAGTCGTTACTCTTTATTTGTTAATACTAGTTTTAATTTGCCTTATTTTGTAGCTGTTTTTTTAAACGTAAATCATAATTGTTTTTATGGAGAAACCGCATGGTTGAATATACAATAAATTAAAATTAAAGTTTTTCCTACAAATCTCTTATCATAGTACCAACGCAACATTAGAAAAGATGTTACTACTAGTTTAAGATTAGTTAATTTATGATCTACGTGCCTAGCTAAGAATTTAATAATTTAATAAAACACATAAAAAACTTATTTCCACTTACTATATTTTTAATGGAAACGGTTTCAGCCTTATAAAGCCACCTTCGGACTGGTCTTTACAGGCGTTAACAGGCTTTAAAATGGTGAAACTGTCACAAATAAATTTAGCATGAAATAAGTTATGTGTATTTTAATGTATTATTATAATAAAATTCCACCACAAATTGTCAGTATCAAAAAGAGCTTAGTTTTTACTAGCTATTTTAAAAAATTGTGCCTTTGAATCGATATTTTTTACAAAAATGTCGCAAATAATCTAAATGTATTTTTTATTACATACTTATGTGTAAAATACAAGCGATAAAATTAGGTACACTTATAATACGATTTAATAACCCAATGAAAAATTATAACTAGATTCAGAACATAAACTAGGGGTAGGCAGAGAGGACGGACACGGTCTTGGCACACACTCCTTGTCTCATTCAATTCATACTTCGTCTCATATATATTCTTCTATTATTGGCTCTTGACATGGCCCGACTCTGATTCTGATTCACTGTGTGCTTCCCCGATTTCTTCTTACAATCGTTCTTCGTTCATTTGCTACATGCCCAATCTATCTGAGCGTCCTTTTTTTAATCTTACTCATTACGTTTACATCAGCCTTGGATTCTTCGTGGATCTCCACATTTCTCACACCATCGTACATGGTTTAACCACACTCAGGGATATTTTTTCGACGGAATTCAGTAACTTTCATCATTCCTCTACCTGTTCCATGTCTCACTGCCATACATCAGAAAGGCTATTCCCTAAAATTTGTGATAAGAGATCGTTCTCCCGCGAGAAGTGCTGTCAGATTTGTGTGATTTTCTACGGCTGTTATTTGCTTTTTCTATCGGCCGATGTCAAAATTTCAGCTGTGAGCTGTCACGTATTTTAGTTTGGATCGTTTTTAACACGAATTCCTGCAAGTATGCATGATATTCATTTAACAGCTGTAGAAAATCACACAAATCTAACAGCACTTCTCGCGGGGGAACGATCTCTTATCACAAACTTTAGGGAATAGCCTTTCAGGTACCAGCACTACTTTGGGGACTGCTAGCTTCGTTTCTTTGGACAGTTTTTGTTAGCACCAACCGCGTTTAGTCTTCCATTATGGAGTTATCTGCATTTAACCTTCTTTCAAAATCACTATTAGCCTTCCTAACTCTCGTAAACATACTTCCCAAATACGTAAAGCGAAACATAAAGATGTGGATACATTATCTTGTCTTAGAAAACACCGGATGTTCCTCTGAGAGATGGCTTACAATAATAATTATTCTCGGAAAAATATAATTGGCAGGTGTTAAAATAACAAAGAAAAATGGAAAAATTCATCGGTTTTCATAAAAATGGAAAATTAAAATAATTCATTGAATTTTTAAACACAATTGCGTCGGTTTTATTACATAATATTATATTGCTCTGTACGTGTGGAGACTGTATCGTGTTACTATAATTATATGGCATAAATATGTAAATATTTTAGATGAGCAGTGACGTCTTTAACGAATCTGAATTTACGTGGGTGCTGCAGTGGCGCGCCAAGGAGAACGGTCCACCCCCCCCCCCCAAAATAAAAATAAAATATAGACGGGGAGATATTTTCCCGAGAACAAAGGTGTAGAATTTTATGCGTACAGTGGTTTTAATTACCTCAATAGGTATTTGCTCTGGCACTCCATTACGGGAGTTATTGTGTAATCATGAGCAATAAATATTGAGCAATGTAAGCCGCGCAGAATGTGCAAAGCAGAGCAGGTCAGATTTTGTAATGTATAGACGTGTATAAAACGACGTATGCTGCGGGACAGGCACGTGCCGCGCAGAAGTGCGTCTGCTCTACTCTACGTCGAGTTGTGACCGTGGCGCAGATTCTGCGCGACACGTGCGCAGGCGGACAATATTTCTCACAAGAATTTTGCTTTTTCATGCATTTTCGCTTTGAAAGACCATAAATCAATAGTAAATTGTTCATTTCAAAGTTAGAGTTGGACTCGAAACTCGAAATTCTCACAAAAGACCATTGCCGAAGCAGGTACAAGATAAATTAAGCTGCGTCGCAGCGTATGCTGGTCACCGATTATTGCGTCGTCTGTCCTGCGGTAACATTTCTGCTCTGCACATTCTGCACGGCCTTCGTCTCAGCAAATTCCCAGTCTTACGGACTGCGCCTCAAAAAATGCCGAAACGGACTACGCCTTGCGAGGATAAAAAAAATTGTTGAGCTTATATGCATCACCAGTCACTGGGCTGCCTCCCAGTGGAAAATTTTCAGAAACTCGCCTTTCGAGAATAAAATAATTTTCTCCTTTGCCACCCGTCATTGTATTCGAAAAGTCAAATTTATTATTCAAAGTAAAACTACGCCTGGTAAAACGCGCGCATAGTGATATACGGATATTTTTCATTAAAAAAACCAAAAAAACATAATTTATATCATTTTATTGGCAATACTGCAGTTGGGACTCTTGTTCGGTATTATTAAATAAAGAATTTGACTTGTTTACGCAGTTATGACTATTATAGAATTTAAAAAATAAAAATAGTACTTATGCATTGCATATTCTCATATTTTTTAATTCACCTACCCCCCCGAGACAAAATCCTGGGTGCGCCACTGGGGTGCTGACTACATAATATTATCGTTTGTAAAGTATCGCGCCAATTTCAAACTGAACGTAAATGACTCGTAGATTGACATTTTTTAAATGTCAACACCTCGCAAGAGTCCCAAATGTATAAAGTTAGGGAACTATGGCATCCCTGACATGAGTTGGTTATGAGGTTGAAGGTAGTGGGAAGAAGAATGAGATAGGGTTGAATGTTGGGAAGTACTTGGCTATTCGGATCTGGTCACAAAATTTATCTAATATCATTTGGAGCTTAGATTCTGATTTGAGGTCTTCCTCCAGGGTGATACTGGAATCTACCGCCCTGGAACGTATCACAAATACTCTGAATATATATTTTTTTAATTAGTGGCAGGTGAAGAAACACAGAAAATATTAATTACGAAATTAAAAAATTAAATAAAAATGATGTAATTACGAGCATAAGTATAATGCCGTTAAGAACGGGACATTTTTATTTGATGTTGGTGAAACAAGGCAAATAAGAATATGATGTTTGTGAAACTAGGCAAATAAGAATATGATGTTGGTGAAACAAGGCAAATAAGAATATGATGTTGGTGAAACTAGGCAAATAAAAATATGATATTGGTGAAACTAAGCAATTAAAAAATGACGTTGGTGAAACTAGGCAAGTAAAAATATGGTTTTGGTGAAACTAGGCAAATAAAAATATGATGTTGATGAAATTAGGTAAATAATAATATAATGTTGGTGAAACTAGGCAATTAAAAAATAACGATGGTGAAACAAGGCAAATAAAAATATGATGTTGATGAAATTAGATAAATAAAAATATGATGTTGGTGAAACTAGGCAATTAAAAAATGACGTTGGTGAAACTAGGCAAGTAAAAATATGGTTTTGGTGAAACTAGGCAAATAAAAATATGATGTTGATGAAACTAGGCAAATAAAAATACGATGTTGGTGAAACTAGGCAAATAAAAATATGATGTTGGTGAAACTAGGCAAATAAAAATATGATGTTGGTGAAACTAGGCAAATAAGAATATGATGTTGGTGAAACTAGGCAAATAAAAATATGATATTGGTGAAACTAAGCAATTAAAAAATGACGTTGGTGAAACTAGGCAAGTAAAAATATGGTTTTGGTGAAACTAGGCAACTAAAAATATGATGTTGATGAAATTAGGTAAATAAAAATATAATGTTGGTGAAACTAGGCAATTAAAAAATGACGTTGGTGAAACAAGGCAAATAAAAATATGATGTTGATGAAATTAGGTAAATAAAAATATGATGTTGGTGAAACTAGGCAATTAAAAAATGACGTTGGTGAAACTAGGCAAATAAAAATATGATGTTGATGAAACAAGGCAAATAAAAATACGATGTTGGTGAAACTAGGCAAATAAAAATATGATGTTGGTGAAACTAGGCATATAAAAAATTATGTTGGTGAAACTAGGCAAATAAAAATATGAAGTTGGTGAAACTAGGCAAATAAAAATATTTTTATCATAAAAGTGAATTTTATTTATAACTGGCGTGTACCCGGCATGCGTTGCACTGCCATTCAAAGATAAGATAAAAAAGTGTCAGAGCGTTAATTCTGTTATTGAAGAATTATTATATGCCCAATCTTAATATTTTCTCTATTTTAAAAAGTTTAATTTTATTATGTTTTTAAAGTGAATAAATTGAATCGAATTATTGAAGAACTTTAGGATATACAATATTTTTAACAATATTTTTAGCATGGATTTTCCAAATTTACTCCCTCTATTCCCTACTGCTCCCTTGAATCCCTCTTCTTCGTTACCCTTTACACTTCCGGATGCCCAACCCTGCCGTGAAACTAT
Organism: Glyphotaelius pellucidus; assembly: GCA_936435175.1. NCBI lineage: Eukaryota > Metazoa > Arthropoda > Insecta > Trichoptera > Limnephilidae > Glyphotaelius > Glyphotaelius pellucidus. The sequence goes on along the minus strand of OW386545.1, from coordinate 12,416,561 downwards.
ATGAAATACACACACTTCTCACAGCTCTCCGTGTGAGAAGCACGAATTTTTCAAATTTACCCGTTGATTTTCCTTATGGCTAAATGCGTCAGCGTCTCATTTCCCTTGCGTCACCGTTCTTGCCCCAGTTTCCCGTCTATTCCCCTCCCGCGTTCTCCTTCCACCGTGTCCGCCTTCCCCTCCCTTCCACAAACCCTTGCTCCCGCACTCCTTCCCCCTCTCACGTTCCCCTCTCCCCTTTCGTTCACCTTCCACTTTCTCCCCCTGCCACCCTCCCTCGTACCCTTCCCGCAAACCCGCCCCACCTCTCCTTCATTCCTTCCTCTCTCCAACCCTCCCGGATTCCCCTCCTTCTCCTGCCTTCCCTCCTTGCCTCCTGCCGCGCGCCACCCGTAGTAAATTTGGTATACAAATTTCACTACGCCAGAGCTCACCAATATATACAGAGACCTTCGCGGAAGCGCGCACAACAAATCACCAAAGTTTCATTGCGATCAGATTGGATGGTTGAGGTAAAAATTTCATAACGCCAGAGCTCATCATTATACGTATAAACCATTACAGTCGTGTGCGCGACGTCACCAAAGTTTCATCGCAATCGAATGAATGGTTTAGAAACATTAATTTTTATATACTAAGATAATAAAAAATCATGTTGACACCTCTATGTCACAATAATTATGGTCCTTTATAAAAAGAGTCCATGAACTCAAGCCGAGTAATAACGACAAATTTTTTCAGTAGGTATTTAACTAAAAATATAATAATAATAATAAAAATACGCAGGAAAAATTCTTTCGAGGCCTGTATCGTCTTTGGGGATGCTGTGTGGAGGGTTTTTTTTAGGTAAAGGAAGGAGAGGAAGTTCTGGAAAGGAGAAGGGTATTAGGGGAGGGTAGGAATCTGGAAGTCAAGGAGTGACGGACATATTAATCCATCCCTCCCACTGCGGTGCAAGGCGATGAATCGTGAGAGTCCGACTGGATAGGTCTCGATTAGGTCTCCCTCAACCAGCCTCTCCCGATCCGGCCCGCCACGCCGAAGATGGATAAAACGCAATTTCCAACAGGACCTACACAAACATCACCCCATAAAGCATCTTGCTAAGTCAACATACGTAGCGAACCACTTGGAATGACCTATGGCGGGGGTGTCACCTATTCAATAAATGGCTGTACCCATAATCACCTCCCAAATAAATAATGTTAATTCCGTTCTAAGAATGATTTACATTAGAATTTCTATTATTCATCGTACTATGGAAAAGCAGGGAAAAATAAAACCCATCAAAAGATTGATCTTTTGTTTTTAAATAAGGTTAAAAGATTTTTAGCGAAGAAAACTTAACTCGAGATAGAAATTAAAAGTTTTCTGGTGATTTTTCCGGTCAGTCAGGTAAAGCACCCGTTTGCGGCTATTTGTAAAACTACGCAGTAAATGCGTTTGCTGCAAACATTTTTCTAGGCGCAACGTATTAATGTATTTTATTATTTTAGAACACAAAATAAAACATGTTTAAATTTAATATTATGTCAGATTGGTTTTATTAGTTTTTATAATTATACTAGCTGACCCGGCAAACGTTGTTTTGCATGAATTACTTTTTTAAATTTTGATTGAACTAATAATATCGCTATTAAAAAATAGGGGTTGATAGTAGAAAGGTGAAAATTTAGGGCAGTATGTATTTTTCAATGCCTCACCATAAAAAAATAAATAAAAAAAAAATTTGTCCAAAAAAATAAAAAATAAAAATTCGGGGTGCACCACCCTTAACTTTTAGGGGTGTGAAAAGTAGATTTTGGCCGATTCTCAGACTTACCCGGTAAGCATACAAAATTTCATCAAAATCGGTTCAGCCGTTTTGGAGGAGTATGATAACTAACACCGTGACACGAGAATTTTATATATTAGATTATTTATTAGTTATTGTTATTATATTATTCATTCTGCAAGGCAGTCTTCTATAATCTTTTGAGAAATGAGAATCTAGAAATGAGTCAAAAATTATATTATTGACCTACGAATGTTGAAGTGGCTGCTTTGGAAAACTACTTAGCAACCAAGACTATCATAAATCATGAATATATTATGGTTACTTCTTATTTATTTATTTATTTATTGACGCCCTATTGGGCTTTTACATATCAAATACAAATTTCTTTAAACAACAGTATAACATAAATAAATAAGATTACAAAATATATAAAGAAAGCATAAACTCAATATAATAAATAAGAATATAACTAATGCTTAATTCACATGGATAACTTTTGAGAAATTGTAGGAACAATCCATTTATCTACGAGCAACAAAAACATTTTAAAAAATCAAAACACATTAAGTTTTACTTAATTACTCGTTGTTTGCATCTAGAATACGAACAAAAAAAAAACAAGCAAAAGAAAATCTAAATAAATAAACTGAGGGGGGGGAGGGGGTCAATAAAAATTTCGCGTTTACTTTAAAAGAACATATATTATTATAGAGATAATAAAAAAATATTAAATTGTTTCACTTCTTTTGAAGTGTCCCTGAAATATACCTGAGTATTCCTGAAAGTTGTATTATTTTTACTCTTTATGAAAATAAATACAGTCCTTTAATAACTCAAGTGTAAATCTTACGTGAGGGGGAGGGAGGGTCCAACCAAATCTGACTTAATCTCAACAAGGGGGGGGGGAAGGATTCTAAATTGAAAAAAAAACAGTTCAGGAGTTAGAAAGAGATGGATACGGCAAAGAAGAAGTTTGGGAAGTGGCAGTTCTTGGCGGTTCTCATCAATCCGAAGTCAGCAACGCTCTTCAGTCATCCACCCCACTTTAGAAATATATTCTTTTAAACTTTTCGTAGAACCCATAAATTAGAACTTTGCCTTGGGTCCCGATTCTTCTTAGCCCGCCACTGGCTGGAGAGGGGAGTTTATAACTTTTTTTTTATGTGCCAAAAGTTAAAATTACATAACCAAATGATGCTGATGGCATTTGAAGGTGTGCATGATGTTATAAAATCATGAATGCCAAATGTATTGAACGACGACCAACTTCATGTTCATTGGTGCTGAATAATTACTATCTGCAATTCATTGAATATTGAACTGACAGCATAGCATTCCGTCGTAAGTTATTCAGATATTTAATGAGGTTTATATTGCTTCTATTTCGTCTAGAATAATGTTTCCCATTATTGAGTGACCGAGACCAATCTTATGGCTATTGAGTAAATAAATAAAGTAACATAATTGTTTTCGTGAAAAAAAGCTCAGTTACTAAGTACAACTGTCCGAAAGGTTGTTTAAAAAAACTTTTTGCATAGATTAACATATTTGTGAGCGTTTTTCTGCAGGTAACATATATATTAAAATATGCATATACCAGAAAGATATCAATCTTTTTGTTTACCTAAAATTGTGTTCACGTGGAATCCAGACACGATTTTTGAAATGCGACCTTCAAAGTAACATAACTTGCTTGTTCATAGATAATGATAATTTAATAAGTTTTCGGAAAAAAACTCTTCTTTCAAGATGCGGAAAATATTAATGTAATATTGAATTGAATCACCAAGACTTCTACGAACTAGTAGATTACGAATTATTTTAAGTTTACTCTTAGTTTTTAAGTAAAATAAAGTAAAGTACCTATATTTTCTGTTTATTTTTATAAATCTACTAGCTGGGTTACCCGGCTTCGCTCAGGACAACATTCGAGAGTGTTCTGGAATATAGCGGACCCGACAAACGTTGTCCTGTACACAACTGTCGGGACAAACTAAAATTAAAATAGAATAATATCGATTTAATGAAAAACAAATAACTTTAAAATTTCTTAAAGATAGGGGAACATTAATGAGTCTACTTAGTAAGGTATGAAAAGCTGCTACTTTTTGTGAAAATGGATGATTAGAAGTTTCATGTATAATGATATCTGTATATGTGTCTTTACGAAAAATGTTAAATTCAAATTTATTATTGACAATAGAAATACTTAAATTCGAAAAATTTAAACTGCAGTTTTTTCCAATTTCTATATTTCAATTTTTAAAACAGAATTAAATACAATTAAACAAATTGCAATAAATAACGGTTATACTACACAATTAATAGATAATATGTTAAACAAAGAATATAAGAAAAGTTTTTTAGATCTTTTGTTTATCCACACGTAGTTGACAAGAATAATAATTGGAAAAAAATTGTATTTTTAAATAATAACACTTCAAATTTGATAATTAAAAACAAGCCAGATAATATCCAATCAGATTTTTACGCCAATAACAAATTAAAAAATTATATATTAAATAACAAGGACAAAGGTGAGCTTTTGAACAAATCTGGGGTTTATAAATTAATTTGTAATGATTGTAACTTTTTTTTATATTGGGAAGACTTCCAGAAATTTTAACATTAGAGTTAAGGAACATCTAAGATGTTTAAATAATAATAATTATTCAGAATTTGCAAACCACATTTTGGAAACAGGTCATTCTTTTGATATTAATAAAGGTTTAAAAATTTTACACACTAACACAACGGGTATACAATTAGATAATTTAGAAATTTTAGAAATTAGAAAAAGTGTTAATAGTAAATTAAATATTATAAATAACCAAACGTTTTTTAAAAATAGCCATCTTTTAAATTTATTTTCGTATTAATACTTATATTTATAATAATTTATTTTGTTATTTAGACTTCTTGTTTTGTTTTTAAAAGATTTTGTTTATTATGTTAATGTAATTTTTTACCCATTCTAAAATAATTTTTATATTTTATTTTATATAATTGTTTTTTTATGATATATTTTAGGTAGTTAATCACCTCTCGTTTCTAATATTTTGTCTATGTTCTAATTAGTCTATACTTGTTTGTCTTTTGTTATTTTTTATTAACTTACTATCCTGACGAAGAAAACATAGTTTTCGAAACATGTTGATATTGTTAATTAAATAGTGGTGTTACACAAAGTTATTTGTTTTTCATTAAATTAATGATGACGCCACAAAGTAAATTTGCCTATTTTGAAGAAAGAATAACATTGAATATTCTGAATATTCGATACTGCGATGGTAGCGCAGTCTGCCGGATCCAATATAAAACATTCCAAAATCAACAACTCCTTAGAAATAAAAAAAAAATAATTAAAAGAACATTTTCCAGTGGACCAAATTGTGAATTTAATCCATTCTCGAATCCGCTTGAACCCACACAAAAAATTTCATCAAAATCGGTCCAGCCGTTTAGGAGGAGTTCAGTGATATACACACGGACAGAAGAAATATATATATTAAGATAGATTTGAAATATGAAAGGCATAGTTTTATTTTAAATTTGAAGTATGTGTCTAAATTTAACAATGTTGTGTTTAAGCTCTGCAAGTATTTTAGTTGTTATTATTGTGGCGGCTGTTTTGGCGTTCAGCCATTTTTAACCCCCGACGCAAGGAGCGGTTTTATAAGTTTGACGTGTCTGTCTGTCTGTCTATGGCATCGTAGCTCCTAAACGAATGGACTGAATGTGATGCAGTTTTTTTTTGTTTGAAAGCTGACGTAACAGAAATGGTTCTTAGCTACAATTCATTAAAATCTGTTTAGACGTTTCAAGGTTATCAGCCTTTTTTGTGTCGGGGGTTTATTAAAACTTTGTAAATTTTACTTATTAAACCGTGATTATACCAGAGTGAGATAACTCATGCATTTGATTTTACACTCACCTTATTTTTATTTGCGTAGTGGTTAAAATCGTTTATTAATATTTTCAGCAATTTAACCACTGGAGCGTTTTTGGCCACATTTCGACCAATTTGTAAACACCCTCGAGCGTTCGTGGCTAGAAGGTGGCGAATTTGAAGAGATGTATTAAAACATTTTTTGGAATTATTTCAAAAGTTCTCGCGACTCGCTCTGTTCGTCAGTAACAAGCACACATTTGCTTTCACCGATATTGAAGAGATGTTACCCATCTGTTAACAAGGAACTGGATTGTGGTAATTTAATCTTTGCATAGAGCATCGTTATTTACTCCAAATATCTTAAAAATACCGGAAGTGTTTGTTTTATACGTTTTAACGGACATGGGGGTCGTTCTTCTTTTTAACCTACATAAAGTTGTCTCCACCAGTTAGTGGAGAAAAATTCAACAGAATTACCAATATTATTATTTTATAATTACTTTAAAATCTACTGTACTAAAGACGTAACGACTGTGTGCGTTTAAAAAAGATACGTGTTTATATTTTTGTAGTAAAAATTACGTGACAGAGTTGTAACTCCTCGTGATAAAAGTGTATTTCATAAAAATCACAGTTCTTCTGCCACCTCGACTTGCGTGTATTCTATAATATTACAAAAAATGATATGACGACATAAAATATAAAACTATTTTTAACTCCAAAAGGTATAACCTGTCAAGTAACAGCGATTATTATTTTTAATGATGTTTAATAAAATATTTTAAAAATCTCAAAAACTTGTCTCCTACAATTTTTATGTCGTACGACAATTCTGTTTCGAATTAGGTGAACACGCAGCTCATGTTTGTCACCCCCAATAGGCATTTAGACCTCCTTCCCCCCTTGCTACAATTTCCTCTCTGATCCAGAGAGATTCATATAAAGTAAAAACAAAATGTGACAGAGTGGTGGGAACGTGACAGAGTGGTAAAAGTTATGTAGGTTAAAAAGAAGAACGACCCACATATTGTGTTGGTTGTTGAAATCTTTACTTATTTCAAAGTCCTGGAATTAAAAATAAATCATGAAATTGCATTTAAATTTGCATCTGTTAAAAATGACCTTTTAGACTGGCATGTGTATTAACGTGACATTTGCAGTTTTTTTTATATTAATTCAATAAGAGTTATTCATAACAAAGAAACAGTTAAAAATTATTACTCTACGATATTTTTAGGCCTGATTAATTGCGACTGAAAAATTATATGTCAAGTGAAAAACCTAACAAACCATTACAGTACAGAGTAAATTATAATTTTTTTTTAATAAAAATAATAATTTTATTATACATAATTTTAAAGCCTACTTTTAGTTCTATTTAACTGTAAAAAAAACAGACAAATTTCAAGAGTTTGTGAATTAATTCATTTTATTTATAACCTACAAACTTAAGACAAATTACAATCATTGGCTTTAAACGACAGTTAAAATCTGTTTTGTATCAATATTTGGAGGTACGATTTTTTTAAAGAGGGCGGGAAATTTCCAAACCGAACACCGAAAAATTCCGAACGCGACAAATTCCGGATAAAATTGATTATAAAGCCGAACGCTCCAGTGGTTGTTTAGAAAATGTGTCACTGTGTGAAGCACTGACCTTTAATGATTATCTAGTGATGGAAAACAACAACAATAACAATAAAATTAATAATAAAACACAATAACAACAAATAAAGTATCGCTTATTCCTGAATAAAGACACTTGGTTGAAGAAATAATAATAATATAGTACTTACACGATTTCAACCTTTAGACAGGAAAATATAATATATTAATGAAGATTTATAGCAGAATATCACTTATCTTCAGGTACCTACCTTCCCTACATATTTGCATTTTGTATTGAATAATATAGCCATAATTATTATGATAATTAATTCCAACGGTATTTCCGTAAACCTATTAAACAAGATCACCAACATCTTGCATAACATTTTTTCCAAGAACCACTACACAGTTTTTGTCAAGATTGTAAAAATTGAAAAATTGAAAAAATTAAAAATTGTAAAGAGCGAAATTTTATAACATATTTAATATGTTTTATAGATTAACACAAATTAAATTAGTTTATAACTTTAAAAAAGATAACACTAATAATCTAAACGAAAATATGAAAGAGAACAAGACACAAAAAATAGGAACAGATAATGGTCACAACCAGCAGGTTAGATGAGAGGTTTTGGGTTCGAGTCCCGGTTGTGACCATTATCTTTTTCTATTTTTCTGTCTTGTTCTATTTCATATTTTCGTTTGGATTATTAGAGTCATCTTCTTCTTCAATGGAGGGTAGACGAGAGGTTCTGAGTTCGAGTCCCAGTTGTGACTAATATCTTTTTCTATTTTCTGTCTTGTTCTATTTCATATTTTCGTTTAGATTATTAGAGTCATCTTCTTCTTCAGTGTAGGTTAGACGAGAGGTTCTGGGTTCGAGTCCCAGTTGTGACCATTATCTTTTTCTATTTGTCTGTGTCTTGTTCTCTTTCATATTTTCGTTTAGATTATTGGTGTTATCTTCTTCTTCAATGATTTATTACATTGATGGGAATAACCTTCAAAAATTATAAAGAGAAAGTTGTTTTTATAAAAAACTGACTATTTTATAACAGCTTATTACCTAGTTGCTGAAAAACTGATTTGAGGTGAATTAAACGTGCTTAGTTGTTATTAGGCAAAATTACTGTATTTAGGAACACATATTTGTTATCCATCGATTTCAAGGCAATATAGTCATAAAATAAAATGCCTTGTTGTTGTTCTGTGGTTTTACTGATGAATAACACTTCTCAGATGATTGGGAGTTTCAAAGATACTCGGTTCGTCAGGTTGCGAGTCGTACCTACAATTTGTAACCAAACGTTCGTTCTATTATATGCTCTTTGTTTATCTGAAGCAGGAGAACTCGTCACTGAAGATGCCCAGTTTTCAATCGGATATCATCGGTTATTTCCGTAACGGTTCGGGTATTAGACATGAATGGGCTACAAAATGATATCTACATTTTTTACTCCAAATACGCTCAGCAAACGCTGGTAAAATCCATTGTGCTGTTACACCCTGTATATGCATACATGTTGTCCTAAATAGTCAACATAGATACGTCATTTGCTAGATTATAGCGAAATGCAATCAAAAACCGCCAGTCATTAACAATCGATTAGATCCGATTATCGTTCAATAAAAACATTTAAGAATTTTTGTTCCGACCACAAGACTTGGTTATTAATAAAATAATAACCCAGATTCGAAATGAATGTAAAATCGGGTGAAGGTCTTAAATATCCTGGTCGTTTATTGTCATTATCAGTGGTACATTATATCCTAAGGCTTTCCATATGTGTAAAAAAGTTCTCAGACAGTTTATTATTGCACGGTTTTTATTCGAGCGAACATTTCGCAATGGAGACGATGAGATCACTGATCCATTCATGGCATCTTACAGCGGTTTAGGCGCATATTAAATTGACTGTCATTCGTAAGACTATTGCAAAATGGTAAGCAAACATTCTGCTGCTGACGATGGGAATTTCTTTGAGCTTGTTAATTTTTCTCCAGTTTTCTCACAGAAACTCGTAATAATTTATCTCACACGACATGCGAATATTACACAACCTGATTGAATATCATTTTTTTATCTCAATGCGCAGATTCAGTTGGTTTCATTCCAACTCAGAATCAATTTAACTCAACACCTCTTTGAAAAGTCATTAAAAGCTATGAAAAAAAATTGGTTGTCTGTAAAGTCGGTTTACAGACGATAATTTTACGTGATAACGTCATATAATAACGATGGAGTGGAAGAGAGATAGATGCGTCACAAGCCGAACGCTTGTTCCGCGCTCTCGTTTGCACGCTCGGTTCAAGCGGAACGTGACAATGAGTCATGCTTTTTCATGAGTGCAGCCGGCGTTAATCGATTTATAAGATGTTATCACGTCAAAAATAATTTAAAAATAGTCCATAACCTAACCTAACGTAACCTATTTAACCAATTTTTACATATTTTTTACCTGACTTTTAATGACTTTTCAAAGAAGGTTCTGAGTTGATTTTATTCTGAGTTGACCGGTCACCGATTCAGTTAGAGAAAAATATTCATAACGTATCACACAATGTACCTCCACAACATCCTTCCCCCAGATATAAAACTAATAGAAAAATTTAATGAGTACAAATCAAGAAAAAAACTGGCTAAAAACTGGCGAAAACACCCCAAAAAACACTGATAACGATATATATGTAGTCCGATATATTCACTTCGAATTAATTTGTGTTTGCGTTTCTAAGATGGCTATAATTCTAATACTTTTCAAGTTGAAACAGTTATGTGAGGGTTCGTAAACATAGGATATTTGTAAAAACTGACTTACCCCTATTCTAGAGATACGGTATTACGGTGAATCCATATTTTGATACAAAGGGGGCACAGCTGACGGTAATCACTGCAAAAGTACACATTAGATTCGAATTAAACGCACTAAGGCATCAATTGAGTGTGTTTACTGCATAGGTTATCTACAGGCTCGTTTTTGTATATTAAATGCATTGAGAGATCACTATAATGATCATTGCACATGCTGCTTAAACAGACTGGTTGTACAATAATTTATTGTTGTAAATGTCACACACTTAGGTATATTGGCTAAATACTGTCAGATAGGGACAGGTACTTGGATAACAGATTGGGTGGATGAATGAGGGAACATTATGTTAAAGGGAGATACATAAAGTTACGCCAACAACATGGAAGACAAATAAAATAGAATTAAAGAATTTTAGACCGCCTCCGCACGAAACCTCATAGTGAGGAGGACTAAGAAATACAATTACTGTACTTACTTAAATTTACCATAATATATCGTACGTACCATGTTTTATATAGTCGCTAAAATATAAACATAAACAGCACATATTTTAAAGGAGCATGCCTCATGTCACAAACATTCACGTCGATACTGACTTCCAATTCTCACCGTACTAATGCTGCATTTGCCTTACCTAACTTAACTCTTTCATCGAACGTTTTTCAGCCGAGCCGGATAGAAAAAAATGGTTTTATTTGTATATTTTAAAAATTATTATGTATTTTAATTTATTATTCTTCATTGTAAGCGCCCGCTAAACTGCCAAAGCTGTTTGTCAGCAGATCAATTTCACAAAATTAATTACAACACTAGAGCACACATACAGCAAGAAACCACTATTCAGAAAATAGATATGGAAGAATAACGTTTTAAGCGACTACAATACAAAGGAATAAAATACACAGATAGATTGATATAACACAGGCAACGTATACACACACTCAAAGACACACAACATTCTTAAAAAACATACATACGCATAAGATTACATGCATACAATCAATAGATACTAAAGAAACAATATCAATATACAAAATCTTGATCTATTATAAACATTTTTTTCAGCGTTTTTTTTTTATTTCGGCAGCAATCTGAATCGCTTTTATATGCATCTTATTAAATATGGTAGGTACAAGATACGTGAATGTTAAACACCTGTATTTTATTTAGTTTTGAAATGGACTTATCTTCATTTTAAGTAAATCTTATGTAAGTAAAATAAAAATACTAATAAGTTCTTCAATAACTGACAATAAGACTCGTGTAAAAAATGTGTTTTTCCAGAAGAGACTGCGACTCTAAAAATATACTTACTCTAACTTACTTTAACCAGTGATTCCTAACACCATTTGGAATAAAAAATGGAATTAAAATTTTGGTCTCCGGTGACTTTTATGTCTTTTTCCTTTTTTTTTCTTCAAAAAAACAAAAAAAAATCCTCCACATGCCGTCACTAGTCACTTTAACGAGTATATGCCCAACCCCTCGTCCCACCCCTAACTGTTCAATGCCTACCGATTTTTTAATGTTTTTCATTGAAAGAAAAAAGTCACCGGAGACCAATATTGTATTTACATTTTTACTCCAAATAATGTCACGAATCACCGGGTAAGGTAATTATTTAATAATAATTAATGTTGGTTCTCTTTGTGTAGGTACTTATGTGGAGTACAGAACCTCAGAAAATTGTTTTTGCCAAATCGAAAGTATCCCTATTTCATGCACGCATCGCGAGTTTTCTCGGTTAAAAATCATAACCTACGGAGACCTGCTAAAGCCAAGTTTTCTCTTGAGACAGATCTACTTGGGTTGTAGCAAGATGTATGCAAGCTGTAGGCCAGACAGGAAGGATCATCTCCAAAAGCGTCTCAGAACACTTTCGAGACTTAAAACGCATCGCTTATTGGTTCTTGGTTCGACGACAGGGATAATCTCATTAGTTCTTTGTGTTCGGTACATAATATCTACACCAAAACCAAATGCCATAACCACGTTAATTTAGCAAAAGTCCCATGCGATTTACGAACTTTAAACGTGGTTTATATTTGTAAACAGTTTATATGTAGCTCTAGTTACATAATATGCCTATAAAATGCACAATGAAGATAATAAAAAATATTTTTACATCTCTACAAACGAAGTTAGTATCCTTGATTTGGAAATATCTCATTTAAAGGAAAATTTAATCGATTGAACGAGCTATCATTTAAATTTTAAACAGTGCTGGATTATTACCTTTGAATGGGTGTATTCATTGGAACATAAATGAGGTCTACATGCAAATAGGAACAAACTTAAATGCATTGAGTTAACAGGTGGGTTTTGAAGCGCGAAATAACCTTCAAAATGATTCGACTGATTGAATAACCAATTATTACATAGGTATTTGTTTACCTTTCTGAAACGACCATCGTGATTAATTTAACAATTTTAATTAATAATCTAATCAAGATACAGCCATAAGATAAAAAAAGTCACTGAAACATGTCAAAGGAATTGAATAAACAATATAAACCTACATGCAGAGAAATCAAACCAAAGTGATGCTATTTAAACATAAGATTAAGACGATATATCTTGAGAATTATATAATTTTTGTAGGTAATTAATGTTAAACAGATACCTCACGAAAAAATCGGGTAACCACTGACTAGATAATACACAATAGTAATTGTAATTGAATGCAAACCGACATCTCCATTGATTTACTATATTTTTCTTCAAGGCCATTTAGCATGCACTCCGATTCTCTCAAACTGCCTCACATCGCTTTTCGCCATTACGTTTGACGTGAAAGAAAATGTCGGTATAATGAAGAAACAAATTCCTACTTTTGAAATTGAAAGTATTTTAAATTACGAAACACGCCCACTTTGCATTTCTTGTGTTTTCGCTTATTCGATGGGCGTAAGAATAAATTTCCGCCCCCTCGATTTCCCGATTAACCTTTATTCAAATATTTTTTTATATCAATACCGCACAATATAGCTGAAAGATATAGGCATCCCCAATTGAGGTATGTTGTGAGGCTGAAGGTAGTGGAGAGGGGAAGGAGATGGGGAAGAGGACGGTGGAAAGTACCTGGCTATTCAAATCTGGTCACCAAACACGGCTGAAGCCATTTCAAGCAACGTTTCAATTCTGAATGGTGGTCTTACATCAGGGCGATACTGAGAGTATCTTCCACTCTGGAACGTGCCGCAAATATATATTATTTTAAATGAATAAATTGTTAAATAACACAAATTAATCAAATAAAATTTATTTGCCATGTCGGGATTCGATCCCACGACCTTTGGAATGTGAGTCAAGAGCCTTACCGCTGGACTACGCCGGCCGTCTAATAGATCTAAAGGATCCACAATAATGGCAAGAAAATTCAAATTAAACAAATGTTTGGTTTGAAGGCTGTATGTGTTAAAAAGTATCTGCCTTAAGTTTTTTCAATTTTGATGGTCATTCTCAGAAGTCTGAACTTTTCCAAATGCGACGACATCTGTAAATACGAAATTACGTTCATTCTACAAAGTGTGGTTTTAGAACTAAAATGGTTAAGATTTTTAAAGAAGAAGGTTATTTTCTAGCATCGCAAAAATCCCCTGAGGTGATATTTCAGGAAACTATCGATAAAAATATAATGTAATACGGCAGACCCCTTTGTTAATTTTATACGTAAATTAACTATTAATTTCGCCTCAAGGGTTTGAAGTTTAAAATGTGTTTGTGTCTATTTCGTTGTTAGCTTATCGGAAAAAACATTCAGTATCTATTCTATCGATTATTTTCAAATATAAAAAAATGAGACAACGCGAGTTCGATTTTAATTTGGAGAAACTGGAATAATCCCGCGGAACGCATATCGAGCTCCATGAGTTTAAAATGGTTTTGAATTGTCATTGTTGGTGACAGTCAACAGTCAACAGTAGCTACTTGAAGTTAAGTCATTTTTTTACGGTCGGCATTATAAGCACGTGATGTTTGCAATGCTTTCAATTGACCAAATGCGTAGGTTTAGTTGCTACGAGATATCATTATACCAATATTTGGTTAAACACGCATGACCAACAGAGTACCCAGTAAAATTGTAAAGCTGGTTTTAAATGATAATAAAACAGACCTAAAATTTTAAAATCCATTGTATTATAAAATTAAACGTAGATACTTAGTTCAGAGGTGGTGGGTTCAAATCTTGGCAAATACAAATAAACAAACAAAAAATCACAATGATTGTTTTCAGCCGAAATAAAATATAAAATATTTTTTTGAAGTGGTGATTTTCAGGGTAGGTACTAATGTTTCAGAGCCAAAGATAGTCTCTGAATCTCTAGTAAGCGACCACTACTTAAAATCAAAAAAGTTGTGTTGGGTGAAATGGAATTTTCTTTGTTTAATGATAAGCTTGATTTACCTCGGTCAGGTTGGCGTCACATTTAAGTCCCACCCACGCATCTTGAGTTCAATTCCTTGGCTGGTTCAAGTCCGCCATTACGACACAAGCAACATTTTCCGCTTACTGTGGTGGTAGAAGATTTTAAAATATTGTAAGATTATTTGTGACTAGGGAATGCTTGTCTTTCTTAAAAAAAAAATTAAAATCTTGTCAACCTTCACCCCCGCTACTTTCAGCATAAAAATTAATAAAGGAATGAAAATGCTTGGCTTCATTCTTCAAAATTCCAGAGGTTTTAGGAATATTTCAACTTTAAAAATTTTGTATACATCCTTAGTACGTAGTCAAGACGAATATAACTCTTCGATCTGGTCCACCCATTTTAAAATACATTCAGATTCAATCGAGAAAATTCAACATAAATTTCTAAGACACATTAATTTTAAACTCGGCATTTCCATTGAAAACATAAACTATAATTACTTGATGAAAACATTAAATTTATTAAGACTCTCAGATCGAAGAATTATATCTGACTTAATATTTATGTTCAAAATTGTAAATGGTCGAATAGACAGTCCTGATTTAACTAAGCTCATTGAATTTCATGTACCCACGAGAGCCACTCGTTCTAAAATCTTGATTAAATGCTATAATAACCGGACTGAGTATACGAAACACTCGCTTGTACCTAGATTACATGAAGTTACTAATAGATATGCTGATGTGGCAGATCTATTTAACTACACGGTAGGTAGGTGCAAGAGGGTTATACTATCAAATCTTTTCGATCGATATTAGTTTTATTTGTACTATAGATTTTTGTATGTTATCGCATCTCTGGTGTCATTTCTCTTTCAAACGCCACAATTATCTGTTATAATCTTTATTTACTGTTTCTAATATGTTTCCTATGATTTTGTGACATGTGTGCTTATGGTATATTTATACCGTTGATACTAAATAAATAAATAAAATTCATCTACTAGCTCCCGTAATTATTAAGTAAGTGCGGTAAAAAATGAGTGTTTCAAATTTGTTATTCCTATTGTAAGCGGAGGATGATGAAAAAACACCGTGACTGTCGTTTACTGCTAAAAAACAGTAAGATTTTAACCACATATATCAATTATTGTACCACTTTGGGACCACGCTGACAAAGATTTGAAGATCATGTATTCACAACGTGATTTTCAGACCTATTCATAGAAGCGGTACATCTCGTTACATTAACTAAATGGTCCAGAGGAGCCAGAAGTCAACGGGTTTCGCTTCCAATTCCAATAGATGAAAGACACAGCAAATTTATGCAAATTATCCGCATCCGCTCTGACCACCGTCTCAAAGAGACATGTCTCTCTGTTAAATCATCATTGTGCCTCTCTTGTCTGCATTTAGACTCTAGATGACCGGACCACTTTTTTAAGACGACTTCTTGTTTAAAGTTCTAGCATAACTAATTGTGACAATTTGGTGTAAATCACACCAATGTGTTTGTAGATACATACATTTTTTACACATGGACAAACATTTTGGAAGGCATTCTTAACACCTCGGACTTATATTTTTAAGAAGAAAACATCTGGGAAAACCCAAAAACAACCTTAAAGTTTACGTAAAGCTTTTATTAAACAAATATTTGTACACTTACCAATGAAATTCGGAAAATATGTGATTGACAAAGTGTTAGGACGGGTTGTTTCAAAAAATTTGACGAGTTCATCAAATATTTGAAGTTAATTTTCACGTTCTGTGTAAGTTCTATTCGAGTTCTGTTATTTTATAATCGTAGGCCAGCTGCTTCATAAAACTGAAATCATCACAGAACTTAAATAGAACTTACACAGAACGTGAAAATTAACGTCAAATATTTGACGAATTCGTCAAATTTTTTGAAACAACCCATCCTTAATGTACTATTTATAGAATTTTTTAACACCAACCTGAAATATACACATATTTTTAGAAAATCAATAACAGGAATCGTAGTACGAATTACGTACAAATACACAAGTACCGTCACTTAGAGGTTCTAGGAAATATAACTTCTGTGAAAAGTGAAAAACTTCCAATACAATAAATATGCAGGTACATCACAGAAACATTTGCAGATTTGAAAATCGAATAAAAACAAGTGAACCAAAAATATTAGCATTTTTTACAAAGGATATTGTTATTGTAATATTTAATAATATCGATTGTAAAGTAAGTACATAATATTTTTTATACAAGCAGGCATTTTTGTATGTGTATTTAGCACCTCGGTCATATGTTTCTAAGAAAACATTATTTTTGGGAAAATAAAATAAAACCCCATTACAATAATATACCGGAAAAATACTTGAATATGAAATTAGGAAAATATGTGATTTGTGGATAACAAATTAATACATTCATTGTATATGACAATGCTATTTTTATTGAAGTAAAAACTTCCTTCGCACAGTTGTGATTTGAAACTCGGTGAAACGGAAGCGACCGACACTAAAAAGAGACAAACGTATCTATAGGATTTAGTCTGCGAGAGAATGAGATAGCAATATCCAATCTTTAAACCACTCCAAAATGAGCAGGCAAAGAAAACACAAAAAAGCGACATCTAGCGACTCCAAAGAAGAAAACAAAAATACTAATAAAATGACCAAATGCATAGGAAAACGTGCACTGGAATTCGACAAAAATATGGAAAAAGTCATCCTTCACATTCATAAAAAAGTGCTTCATAGTCTCCCTACTATTGTCTATTTTAGTTTTCTGAAGGTTTCACCTCTACCGCGTGTGAAATGATTTTTTGTTACCGTGTTTATTCTTTTATGTAAGTTTATTGGTAACATTGGTTTGTAAAATTACATTAACCTTAAGAAAAATTCAAATAAAATGTTAAGTTTTTTTTTTTAAATTAATTTCTTTTCTTTTACATAAATATGATCAGGAATTGTAGAATGTATTATCACTTATTTTAAGGAAAACATAAGTTATAGAAAAGCACAATAATTTAATATTACAAAATTAGTCGTTTCAGATGTGCCTCCGTAACTCCGGTTCAATAAACTCAAGTACTTTTGCTTTGAATTGAAGATTCAATTAATTTATTTTATAAGTATGGTAGGCTACACGTAGAGTAACCTAAACTAGATGCGTTCAATATTCATTGTGATCCGTCAATATTTATCACGATCCCGTGGGTTCACGATACGGAATATAGGAATCTAGAATTCATATTATGATCCTTCAATACGCTAGCCTACACGTTCAATAAATATCACAATTTGATAAATATTGACGAATTACAATAAATATTGAACGTGTAGTGCTCGCATTAGAAGGCACTGTTTTTTCCTCTCTTTTTACCTTCAATTGTAAGTTTTATTTCTCTTCTGAAACTAGTGCATTGTTGTATTCTCCATCCGTGGGATCACCTGTAGAAGTCGGTTACAGTGCCGTCGTAAATAAACAAAAGAGTAATGTACGTTTTCATTCATACCAACGTACCCTCCATCGTTTATTAGTCAATTGAATATCCGCAACGTCAATTTGTAAGTTTGCAGTTGATTCATATCGTTTCATATAATATGTCGACCTTAAAGAAGATAGCCATCTCTTCAAAATAGGCAAATTTACTTTGTGGCGTCATCATTTAATAATGAAAAACAATTACTTTGTATAAAACTTTTAACTTATTATCCTGACGAAGAAAACATAGTTTTCGAAACATGTTGATATTGTTAATTAAATAGTGGTTGTTACACAAAGTAATTGTTTTTCATTATTAAGATAGCCATCATTCGTCAATCAAATTTGATTGATTTTACCACGAAATAAAACGGAAATGTATTTCATAGCCTAAAAAACGTTTATGGATTATTCTGAAGGTCACAAGTCGAAGTTGCAAATTTAATCGTAGCTTATCCATTGAAGGATAAAACACTTTGTTTGTTCCTTTTGAGCTAAGATAATAACTTTGTTTTTTCGTGCTGCGTTAATAACTTTGTTTATGCGTTTTGAATTGAGTCACAACGATACTACTTCTAGGAATTCTTGAAAATAACTTCCAACCACTTCTTGATACTTCCTTGGAAAGTAATGAAGTGTATGTGTATTTATTACTAATTGTAATTACGAGTGTGGTTGCAGGTGGGCTGAGAACATATGAATTAGGGTTTGCATTATCGATGTTTCGGTAACCGGTTGTATTACGATTTACCTGTACCGGTGAATATTGCTAACTTATATTTTCCGAAACACCTATAAATCTGGCTAATTTGAATAGCTTAAATATACATTTATATATAAATTATTTTAATTATACACCGGTATTTGGCTCGAAAAACAAGATTTTGTAACATCGATAAATTTATTTATTTATTTTATTTTATTTTTTGACTCTTTTATGCGCCCATGGGGCTTTTACATGGGATGTAATAATTTTAACATTTTTTTACACAGGAATTAGTAATAAAAAATAGATCTTTAAAAATAATTTCTTGGCTTACAACTGTATAAAATTTAAAAAAAATCTTATAATAAAAATAAACTGAAATTATCAGAAACTATTGTTGACGTAAAAAAAATATTTAACAATGTTTTAAGGATCGAAACGTTACATTATTATTGTGAAATCATTTTTGTTTACAAAACTACGTAAGCGAAGATTGGCGTCTTTACTACATAATGTTTAGTGAATGGTGACATTGAAATAGGTCCTTGTGCGTAGTGAGTCGAGTAGGTACTCTTAAATTGACTACACTCACGAGTTCACGACAGTCGGGATTTAGAATTTTAAAAAGAAACATAGGTAGTTTATCCTTCGCTGATCCTCAAGATATGTATTTTTAATATATTTAATTGAAAAAAGTGTAGTTATTTTGTTCTGTGAGAAAATTTAACTTAAAATTAATAAATCGTTAATTTTTAAAATGAATTTTATAGTGAGGTGACCTGATTACGGAAATACTCTACTTAGCTATAAATGCAGTAGTATAAATGCAGCGGGTGAAATGAAAGATCAAAGACTGTTTTACTCATGGTTTGTTGTTATACCTAGATATTCCTAGAATTCCTTTTTAACCTATTTTAACATTATGGTCGGGATCCTAATTAAAGAAACAAAATATTAATTTGTCAAGCTTAGTCATTCCTAACGAATAAGAGTACCACTGACTTGTGGTAAACTACACCTGCAGTCTGCAAAATGGTATTAGGTATTATAGTGACCTACATTAGGTATTCTGAGATCTCGTGAAGTTTTGATATTACTGCTAAAATGATAATATATATTTTTTACCATAATGCTATAAATGTCACCAGTTGAACCTCCATAATTACCGATAAATGAGAAAAACCGTTACCAACCTAATATTTTTACCGATATTCCGGTTAGTTTGCACTCCCTGGTATGGAAATGGTCGTAACGGGACGCCTTGCCGCCATAGGGTCTGTAAGGCGTATGTGCCCATATGGCCGCGGCCAGTGGCCATTGGGCCAGTCTTGACCTTGCTACAATAACGACAAATTAATTAGCGAGTGGCGCATACATTCATAACTGGTAATTGTAAATTGCAGGTACGTTCACGACTTGTGTACAGACAAAAAGCAGCCGAACTTGGTAGAAATTGCAAGTGAATTTTTAACTTTTTGTTAAAACATCAAACGATTCAAAAGATGTTAAATTTATTTTCATTTAACCTTGAAACCCCTGCGGGTCTACCTTTAAAAACAATATCTATACTTTATTTAGCCATCCCACAGGAAGTATTCTTTATCTCAAAATTTCAAATCTCATCATGCCATTGAACTGCATCCAAAAATGATTTCTGAACCTCATATGACCATCTAGTAAGGGCAAAATACTAAACTCTTCCAGTAATCACAAATGAATTGTAACCAAAGATTTTTTTTAAAGAAAGATAAGTATTTCCGGGTTACGAATAACATGACAATATTTGAAAATCTCCTACTACCACCACAGTAAGCGAGGCCGCACACCAGACTTACATTTGTGTTACGATAACTGTGGCGCCACATTTGAAGCGCGACACATTTAACGCCCCCCTGTGTTTTCGCGCAAGCACGCACACCTAGAACACATTTGTAGCGGGTGCAGTTTGTGGCGAGACGTTGGCCGCGCCACATGTATTCAAGATCGAACGTGTTCGTTTTTGTGGCGCAGTGGTTTGCAAAAATGGAAGACAATATTGAATTTTATGTGGAGTTTATTGCAGAAGTTGAAAAAAACCTTATATTTTATATCCATGGACTCACTGATTATAGCAATAGACGGATTACAGAAATCATCTGGACCAAAATTAGCGAAAAACTTTTCTTTGTCGAACTGTAACTCTTGCGAAATTTTGAAATTATCGTAAATTGCAGAATCTTAATTAAACGGTGCACCCAATAACGTCGTTTTTCTCAATAATTGCTACATCAAGAAATCCGTGTCGTCAGATGATGTCGACATTTTCGAGTATAAGCCACAATTGTGCGTCCGGTGTGCGTGTACGCGACACATATACTCCAAGCAAAAATGTAGCATGCATATTGTGGCGACGTAAATGTGGCGTGCATGTGGCGTGTGGCTCCGGTGTGCTGCTCTACTTAGCGAAAAATATTGCTTGTGTTGTGGTGGTACAGGCGAGGAATTGAACACATGACACCTGGGTGGGACCCAAACGCGGTGCCAACTCGGCCACCGACCAGTCATAATTTTATAAAATTCCGGTCTTATAAAATTATAAATATAAATTTGCCAACCACACTTTGGAAACAAATCATTCTTTTCGTATAAATAAAGGATTAAATTAAACAAACTCAATGGGTTTACAATTCTGTATTCTAAATAATAAACCACTTAAGTCCATAGCTAAGTCTATAGCTAAGTGTGGTTTACCCTTTAAGGTACAGAATTAGATTACTTAGAAATTTTAGAAATTAGTAGCCAATTAAATATGTAATATTAATAACGAAATATTTTTTAATATAGCTGTCTTAATTTATTTTCATATTAAAACTTACCTATATTTATAACAATTTATTTTCATGAGACGTCTTGGTTATTTTTTGATTATTATTTTAATTTAATTTTTTTTTAAATATATAAATGCAACGTGTGGGTAATCCCACACATTTTTGTAGTATTTTTATTTCATGTTATTGTTTTTTATGATACCTTTAACTCATTAATAATCACTCTTGTTTTTTGGTCTATGCGCTTAATTTTTTGTCTCCTGTTATTTTAAATTTATCCTATCCAAGAAACCTTTGGTTTCGAAACATGCTGATAATTTTGATCAAATATGAGTTGCATACAATGTGATTTGTTTTGATTTAATCATAACCCTACAAATAGCTAGTAAAGTTATTAAGCCTGCAAAGACAGCATCACCCAAAAGCGATTCACATGCCTTCCTACCAACCTCCGATTATGCCTAGCGGAATAGCATTTAAAAGTGATAAATTTCAAGACATTTCAAGCACGCAGGAACAGCATTCACAACATATTTAATTCAACAGGGACAGCATTACAAATAATTCCAATATTCAAGGAAATCGAAGACCTTACGAAATATAACTTATTCTTTATGCATTGCTAATACTGCTGATTTGTATTTTCACTTTATTTTATTTCACCATATTTTTTTTAAAAATAAAGACAAACATTCCCGGGTTACGAATAACCCAACAATGTTTGAAAATCACCTAGTACCACCACAGTAAGCCGAAAATGTTGCTTGAGTCGTGATGAATGACTTAGCCTGCCGAGGAATCGAACACGCGACGCCCGGGTGGGACCCAAACGCGATGCCCACTCAGCTACTGACCGGTCGCAAATCTATCTAATCTTCTTTTTACTACTTTGTTCTTATTATACACACTACCTATTTTATGTATTCTTCTCCTTCATTTAGATAAATTTAACAATTCTTACGTAATCTGTCAATAATATTGCACTGAAATATTTATTTTACACCCACCTATGTTTTTATTTATTGTTTCTATTTATGTCACCTACTTCAGAACAGGTTACACCTAGTGAAGTGGGTGAAGTTAAGTAAACGATTAAATTAAGTAGATAGCAAATTAATTATGGTACTTACCCGGTTTTGTTTTGTATGAAACTGTAATATTAATATTTCAATAAACACCAATTTATCGGCACTTAACTGAATATTTGATGTGGCAATCACCCGCACAGGGACAGCTATGAAATATAATTAATTTACTCGAGGCAATAATGCGCTCCCTTCAGGGAGCGCATTATTGCCTCCAGTTCTACTTAGGAACTACTCAACAGAAACTCGTAGATGCTTTGCGGTTTAAACTATTTTTTTAAAATGATCAATGGCCAAGTATCTAATGAATATTTGTTCCAGAGTCTCACACTCGGGGACGTCGCCACAGTATATTACTATAGTACCTTAACGCACTGTCAAATCTGTGCCCAAATTCACCCGTGAGAATAGCGACCTATTACCCGAACACGGTGGATGTAAAATTCGATGTATTCTTCGAAACCTGCATTGAGTTTTCAAAGTTTTTCGTACTACATGCTCACTGTACCAATTCTACTTTTGCAAAGTATTAGATAAAGTATCTGAATGTGTAATTATTATGTGCACAAATAAAATACAAGTCCCAAAATTTTCTTCCAAGAATCATAACCCACTTGAAACCCACAGGAAACAAACATTTGTATTACAATGGAAGTTGCACCAGGAACCAGCGTCATTGATCTCTTCGGCACCGGTGCATAATCGGGAAACACACCAAACGCGCGCCCAACATATATACATGATTGACATATTATGTCACATAAGAACGGGTCCCTTCTATGACTAGTTTTTGATTTCTTCAGCTCGACTGTGGAACTTGGGTCTCTTCTCTTTGGTCTCTTCAAGACCCATGTTCACTGCTTCCTCTCCTCAAAAAGACCCACCACCCAGCATATCCAAAGATGACATACGCCCTAAGGGAAAAAGGCCCTTAGGGCCTCCTGTGTGGAGTTAATGTAAAAAAAATATAATCCGTTTTTCTAATATAAACATCTGTGTGTAGTTCGTTTTTCTAACATAGACGTCTGTGTATATTTTGTTTTTCTAACGTAAACGTATGTATGTAGTTCGTTTTACAATATAAACGTCTGTGTTTAGTTCGTTTTTTAATATAAAGGTCTGTGTGTATTTCGTTTATCTAACATAACTCTTTGTGTAATTCATTTTTCTAACAAATACCCATTGGAGGTATTTTGTTTTCCTAATAAATCTTCTATTTTGTTATGAAAGTAAACGTCGGTGCGTAGTTAGTTTTTCTGACATAAACAGCTAGACAAGAACAAAGCCTTTTTATAAGATTAGCCTCCGCCTCTGCCAGCCACAAGTACCTACAGAATATTATAATACATAAACGATTGTCCCCTACGAAACAAGCGACCGCCATTAATGATTAGTAGTGCACGGTGAAGTAGGCCAATGTCAAATAGCCTGATCCGCGGTGAATACTCTGATGCATGTTGCCTCGGGCGTACAGCGTATGTCACACGAGTTAAAGTTACACTTATCGCTCAAGTCTGCACTGTGCAGAGATAGGCTTAGCTATTTATTTGTTAACCTTAAGTTAGCTCACATCGTGTGTGTGCTAATAATTTCAGAAAACATATTCAGGGCATCAGGTTCGGTCACTCAGCCGATTAACTGCCTAAAGCCTCAGATTGATCCTAGTTGTCCAATACTTATTTTTTTCCGAAAGAAGAAAAAGAGGATAGAAAATTCCACAAAATTTACAAACTGTTTCAGCAAAATTTTCTCAGTTGTTATGAGTGATAACAACAATAACGCGTTGTTTATTCGTGTAGCTCTTCTTATTTACTAACCGCAAGGATGACAGAAGACGTATTAATTTAAATACGGCGGTCTTATTGCGATGACAGAAGACGTATTAATATTCTTCTTCGTGTGCCCTATCAGGTCTCCCCGATATTGGCGATAACTCTGGTAAACTCTCTATCTTGCGCTGCCCGGAAAAGCTCCTCCATACTTCTAATACCGGTCCACTCTCTTACATTTCGCAACTAAGATATTTGTCTCACACCGGCCCTCAGCGATCCTCTATCTTGACTTTTAATATTAATTGAAGACCCCTTTACCTACATCATAATATATTTATAAAGGCAGTACAAATAGTACTATCCGCATAATCTGCTTAGGGATGACTACTGACAGCCGGCGTAGTCCAGCGGTAAGGTTCTTGACTAGCATTCCAAAGGTCGCGGGATCGAATCCCGGCGTGGCAAATAAATTTTATTTGATTAATTTGTGTTATTTCACAATTTATTCATTTAAAAGTAATATATAGTATATTTGCGGCACGTCCAGAGTGGAAGATACTCTCAGTATCGCCCTGGTGTAAGACCACCATTCAGAATTGAAAAGTTGCTTGAAATGGCTTTGTCCGTGTTTGGTGACCAGATCTGAATAGCCAGGTACTTCCCACCCTACTCTTCCCCATCTCCTTCCCCTCCCCACTACCTTCAGCCTCACACCATACCCTAATTGGGGATGCCATAGTCTCACTGGCTCCAGGCGGGAGCAGTTGGGACTCTTGTGCGGTATTTATATAAAAAAAATAAACTTAGTCATTGGGTAAGCCTCAACGCGTTCCAAGCAATTCAAAAACCCAAACATTATAATATGTGATCACCATAAAGCAAGAAGCATAAAACTCTACAACGATGAGCTCTGACAACATTCAAATCGCACGGTTACATCTGTCTGGAATTTCTAGTTCAAATCATCTTTTAATTTGGCAAGCGCACCGCCGCCCTGGGAACCATTTATTGGATAACCAAAACCTCTGCTAGACGTCATCCCTGGTGGTTCGCTACGTTTGGTGATACGACCGGCTCACGGGGTGAGGTCTGTCTAGGTACTGGCGACGGAAGCATTTGCCCACCTTCTGCTTTGTTCACATTTTTCGTTTCGGGAGAGACTGGTTGAGGGAGACCTTTTATCCTCTCCAGACTTTCTCGACCGCCTTGCATCGCAGTGGGAGAATGGATTCATATTTCCGTCATTCCTGGACACATTGACCCCTGGATTCCTACCCCCTTCCTTTCCATTAAAAGATCTCCACAAAGATGACATGACATTGGATATAATAAAAAAAAAAAATTATACCTTATAGATTGCAATGTCATTTCAATCACGAGTTGAATGAGTTGAAAAAATATCGCTTTAACCCTTATCAAATAAATTAAGGCACCATATTATAAATATCGGATATTCAAATTGTTTGATAAGAAACTATGCTGTTAAAACGATTAAGATGTTGTGACGATTCCAAGAAATAACTGCAATAACTTTATAGGCGGTACGAAACGAGCAGCTTTCTACTGTCAATACAATATGCCTATTTCATGCTGCTACAAGCAATAACGAAGGTGGTTTTATGAGTAGAGACGCGCGACATTTAGTTGTATAGTTCAACAAAATCTTCTTTATGACCCTGAGTGACTCCTCGATTCACGATGATCATGATCATGAAATAATCATGTTCTAAGAATGATTAGTCTGCGCAAGTATGAAACATCTTCAGAATGAAATACCACCAGGTAAGTTCGTTCAACAGTACTGGGAAACGGCGTAATCCTCTACGTTTTAAAATATTTATTTACATAATTTATAATTATGTACATATTTACCATCTTTTGAGAAAATGAATTCCTTGCTGGAATTACCCAAGGTGAGAAAATTGTGTATTTAATGCAACTTTCTAAAACTAAGGCAATATATTTCAATGGTAAATATAGTGAAATCCCACACTTATAAAGGGGTTTAGTTAATTCAGCCTTACTTGTAAAAATACATTTCCCAACCGTTGAACGGTGTTTTAGTTTTAGTTACACATTGAATAATTTAAGTTCAAATTTTTACTACTAAAAAAATGTCTAACTTGCTGCGCTAAAACTGGCAGCATTGTATTTTGGTGGATTCGCGCATGGCGAATCCGCGCATGCGCATCAGTTTCCCCGCAAAATTGGAATTTTGATTTGTGATATTTGATGTGCAATTCTTATCATGTATCTGTTCTTAATTTCTATTCTAATGACAAATTCACTATTGTTTAGTATTTTATTTTATTTTCGACTTTATTTTCGGGTTAAATCTTCCCCACAGGAAAAACTAAACTCTTCCACACACTTTTCCACAAATGATCATCTAGTCAATCCACGCTATGCAAGTGTATTATATAAGTTTAATAAATACAAAACAATACAAGAACAACATTTCAACCTACCAGAGACCAAATGGGAAAATAATTCACCGACTACAGATATTTTCATATCAGAGGGTTCGGCTCGGTAGAACTCCTAACTGGACCGAAAAATCCTACTATAAATATTATATCAATATAAATATTTTAAAAATCTGTCGTAATTCTACATGTATTTAAAATGACAGATTTTATATATATATATATATAAATTCTTTGATTTAGTAGCATAAATCCTTCTATTTTTGCGCTCAATTCTCCAATACTCAACCATTTGTTTTACGAAAGTTTGTCAGCATACGTTTGGTTGAGATAATTGAAGTGTTTTGCGTGAATAATTCAATACATTTACTTTTACATTTGTTATTTTAATTTCTGATCCAATATTATCACTTTAGAATTTCCATAGCTAGGGAAAAAAATTAAACTTTATTTCATTTTATTTATGTTACCAAGTGAAGTTTAATTTTAATTTTAAAATACGTGATGTAATCATGTTCCTAATAATATAGTACACCTGTATAATCTCTTGTCTTAATACCGGAAGGAAATATCAATAAGTCCGGTAGGTGGCTGAGTTAACAAATGCGTCGGGTTCCCACCCAGTCACCGGTTTCCCACTCAG
Organism: Glyphotaelius pellucidus; assembly: GCA_936435175.1. Classification (NCBI taxonomy): domain Eukaryota; kingdom Metazoa; phylum Arthropoda; class Insecta; order Trichoptera; family Limnephilidae; genus Glyphotaelius; species Glyphotaelius pellucidus. The sequence continues at coordinate 12,389,189 of OW386545.1, read as the reverse complement.
GCGGCGGGTTCCTACTCAGGTCTATTGGATTCTATTCCTCGGTTAGCTAAGTCCTTCATAAATAGCACAAGCAACAAGCAAGTCTTTCATTTTTAATTATTCAAAAACAAATAGCGTCCAATTTTAACGATTTTTGGGGGGTCCTAACTCCTGCAAGAAATAACTTATCACAAAAGCAAAACGTGCAGACACGCTGGTGATCGATATCTATAATATATTAAAAAATATTTGCAGTAGTTTCAAAATTCTTAGGGAAAATTGAAGAATACGTTTGTATGTACCATGAGACCATGTATGAATATGAACGCGGGAAGGAGGTACGTTTGGTGGTCTGTTCTCTCTACCCACCCCTACGGGAAATGTGTAACGAGAAACTTGTAAATTTTAACATAATTAAATGGACCCTGAAATTAAATACATGGCGGTGTATGTTATGTTTTATGATCTTTAGTAGGTACTTAGTGTGTAAAAATTCAACTATGCATTTTCAGAATTTTCAATTGAGTAGGCCTCAGTGGTCGAGGGGCAAGGCTCTCGACCAGCGATACGGAGGATGCGGGCTCAAATCCCGGCGTGCGCATGTAAAATTTATTGATTAATTTGAGTTATTTCACAATTTTATAAATTTAAAATAATACACATCATATTGCATCACATTCCAGTGGAAGATACTCTCAGTGCGGCCATGGTGTAAGACCACCATTCAGAATTGAAACGTTGCTTGAAATGGCTTTAGCCGTGTTTGGTGACTAGATCTAAAGATTCAGCTACTTTCCTACCTACTTCTTCTCCATCTCCTCACCTTCCCATCATCTCCAGCCTCACAACTTACTCAATTGGTGATGCCATAGTCTTACTGGCTCCAGTTGGAACTCTTTTGAGGTATTCACATAAAAAGATGAACCGGAACACCATCCGAATACTTCGAACGATCGTGTTTCTATTTCTTCTAATATTTGCTAAATCTATGTCACTGAATTGAGCACGCAAGTTGTTTTAATTAGACGTATACATATTAGATTACATTTTGACACATTCGAATTTTAGGCTGTGCGCCTAATTGTTAATTTTATTATTCTCACGGTTAGTGATAATTTAAAAGAAAAACAAACCAACTCTTCCGGATATTCAAAATAATAATAATGAATAATTGTTAAGTAGAATTTGTGGTATTCTCATGGGTTGGGCATTGTCAGTGTTAAACTTGAAATATCGTGAACTTCAAAACCATGAGAACTAAATATAAATTTCTCGATAACCTTCAAATATCTAATTACACCCGGAATTTTTACCATATGTGATATGTATTAGGTAAAACCTTTATATAAATTACAAAAATCTTATCTAACATTATTATTAATGGGATTATGTGTTTATTATTTATTTTCATATAAACCATAGAAGTATAAAGGGTAAAAGTACAAAACTTAAATATTTTGTTGTTAGAGAGGTAGGCATGAACACAAAAAAAAAACAAATATAAAGTAACAATTATGGAATACAAAAAAAATTCAAGGTAAGTATCTACTGCTAAGTAGGAGCAAAGATGAAAAACAATAGGGATCCAGGAGATGGGATATTAATTACTACAAAAATTTATTATGACAAATTAATGGTGTACAAATAATGGTAATGAATAGGGACCTGAAAATTTCGCGTTATTTGTTGGCGAAATCGCGTTATGTTTTGGAAATATAATTATTTTTGGGACGCTTAAGTTATCAACAAAATCAGTGGTATTTTGCTAAAAAAAGGTCGCTTTTTATGTATAGGTACCTCACAAGAGTCCCCGTATTTTTTGTTAATGCCCGAGAACGAGACAACGTATTTATACGTTTTGAGGCATGGGTGTATTTTTTAAAATTCTTCTATGAATACCGCACAAGAGTCCCAACTGCTCCCGTCTGGAGCCAGTGAGACTATGGCATCCCCAATCGGGGCATGTTGTGAGGCTGAAGGAAGGTAATGGAGAGGGTAAGGAGATTGAGAAGAGGAACGTGGGGAAGTACTTGGCCATTCAGATCTGGTCACCAAACACGTCTAGAGCCGTTTCAAGCAACGTTTCAATTCTGAATGGTGGTTTTACACCAGGGCGATACTGAGAGTATCTTCCACTCTGGAACGTGCTGCAAATATATTATGTATTATTTTAAATGAAATAATTGTGAAATACCACAAATTAATCAAATAAAATTTATTTGCCCACACCGGGTCTCGATACCGCAACCCTCGAATTGCGAGTCAAGAGCTTTACCCCTCGACCACGCCGGCCGTCCTTGGGTTAGGTATTTAGCGATAAAATTCAAAATTGAAAAATGAGTGATACATCGCGGCGTTATCGACGTGAATTTATGTAGCCACGTTCCATTATATGGTTATTTGACTTTGTCAAAAACATTGACAAAGGAATATTTACAATACCTATAAGTATAAAATTTATGGTTTTCTTATCTTCAAATAACAGAAAATATCAATTCACAAGTATGAAAATGATGATCGTATAAAGCGAAAAGGAAAGTTTTTTTTCATATGGGTCGTGATATAGTTTCCATATGAAGATCGGTGTTAAAACAAAACATCATGTAAAACGCACTTAATTATCGTCGTGATCGGCTCTAAATAACCCTAAACCCTAACTCTAACTCAAAAAGTACTCATTTACCTATTCTCCACCCCCCTTTGCTATAGCTCCCTCACTTCCTTCAACCTAAAAATATGGATACCGCGATCTACAAGTTGTGGGCAAAATTGTTGTGAACTCTTACGCAGAATCACGTTAATAGTATTTAGACATCTCAATTCTCACGTCTCACATAATAAATGCTTACCAAGTTATAAAGCAGCTAGAAACTCTCGGCGGCGTAACTGTGAAAGTTAATACAACACCGAATTATCATAATATTACGCTATAACCTTGTCAAGCAAGTTGCGCCAGTTGAATTATGCGCACGCTTGATTATGTACGGAGCCCGGGTTTGCGTGATTGTTGCATCTAAAAGATTAGTTACATCGTGGTTACGACTGACTTGGCAACAATATAGGTATCTGTCGGTCTTCGGAGACGCCAATTCAGAGCTTCAATAACTGATGTGTAAAACTTAAGACCATATAACAATGTGAATACCGTACAAGTGGTACTGTCCAACTGCTCTCATCTGTCCGAGCCAAAGGGAAGATGGGAGGTGAGGAGGAAGGTAGTGGGGAATGAAAGGGGATGAAGACGTAGAAGGTTGGATGATATTCAGATCTCGTCACCAAACACGGAAACATCCATTTCTAGCAATGTTTCGATTCTCAATGATATACTTTCACAAGGACAATACTTGTAGCATTTACCACTTTGGAACGTGTGGCAAATACATCTACCAGGCTTAAAGTTTTTTTTACTAAATGTAAAATTACATTAAATCATTTAATGAAGTGTAGTCTTTCACCAGGGCGATACTTAGAGTATTTATCACTATAAAATGGTGTAGGTAAGCGGTTACTCGCTGCTAGTGTAAAACACAGTTCATCCGACTGCCAGTCGAGTAACAAGATAACTTTCGTAGTTTTTTTTAGTTTTTATTACATTAACTCCATGTGTGTAATCTTGGGGAATTCTTTGTATGAGAGGAAGTTCCAGGAAGGAAAAAGTTATGAGGGGTGGGAAGGAATCTGGGGGTCCGTGTGTCCAAGATTGACATATTATGAATCCATCCCGTCATTGCGGCGCAAGGTGATGTGAGTTGCGAGTGTCCGGCTGGAGAGGTCAAAGAGCCTCCCTCCATCAGTTTCTGGATCCGGCCCGCTATACAGAAGTTGGGAAGACGCAACCGCCGCCAAGACCTAGACAAACCTCACCCCATGGACTCGCCACCCCCGCTAAGTCACCAAACATAGCGAACCATAATATTTATTTATTTCTTCAAAATTCGCAAATTCACTTTGTGGCGTCATTATTAATTTAATGAAAACAAATAACTTTGTGTGCACCAGTATTTAATTAACAATATCAACATGTTTCGATAACTATGTTTTTTTCGTCAGAAGATTTAATTAAATAGTGGTGTACACAAAGTTATATGTTTTCATTAAAAAAATATTTATTTATCTCTCCATTTATCCAAAAATGTATACAACGCAAATTATTCATACTATACTATAGAGAAGGGATTCTAACCTTGTGGGAAAAACCCAAAGAAATGTACGTGCGTTAATTTCGTTAACTGTGGGAATATTATTCCTGCAACCACAATCATTACCAACTTTAATTAATATATTTACCTGCAATCTATTATAAAATCTTTGTAAAAGAAGGATCTATTTACAATATCCCTTACATTTCATTATAAAACTTATAGCTGCAAAGCGTAAGGCTTAAAATGCTAAATAAAAAATAACCAAAGCTCTGAGTGCAATTATCGACTCAACATTGTTATTCGAGTCAGGTCTTTGTGTGGTCTTATTTGAATTGAATGGAGTCTGTACGTATAATTTTATGAACAAAAATCGAGTGCTTGGTCCATTGATACCGTGACGTATTGAGCACAATGCATGAGCGTTAAACACAGTTTGCAAAATGTGTACATGTATCTACTTCTATTGTCACGGCGATGCATGGACAGATTTGTCCTAGGTGCATCAAATGCATTTTTTATACTTATTGCCTCTATGCATACAAAGATGCCGATAGATGTCAGAGGTCAAGATGTTAATCATCCGCGTATATAGACAGAGATTATGATTTTATTTTGGTCCTTCTGCCATGTTGCATGTTGTCTCAAAAATCAATTTATTTATTTATTTTTTGTTATAAAAATACAAAAACAGTACAAGGAAGCTTTTGACTGTCCAACTAGGAAGGACTCCCGTTCTAGGACAGTCAAATTGATAGGTTTCGAATGCATTAGGTACATGATGATTAATATTAAAATTGAAAAATTACAATTACCTAATTATAATATCTGTTACAGTTTTATAATTAGTTAAGCATCGAATATAAAACGTATAGTGTTTTCGAATTTCGATTGAAATAAAAACAGTAAAGGCAAAGAAATTAAACATTTGGGTAACAAAAGAAATATAGTAAATAAAAGTACGTATACAATAAAAACAGTAACGGAAAAGAAAATAAAAGCAGTAAAGGAAGAAAATAAAAACAGTAAGGGAAAGGAAATAACATTTGGGAAATAGAAGAAATATAAGGCGCTCGTAAGACATAATTATCTACTGAACCAGTAACAATTTGTTATTTTTGAATACTAAAAAAAAAAACAGTATACAAAAGAAACAGAAGAGGAAAATAAAATAATTTTTTTTGGAAACAAAGAGATACACACCGTTAACCATTTTAGTATTATTGGATACAAGCAAAACAGCAAATAAAATCAGCATAAAGACAGTAAAGAAAAGAAGATTAAAAATTTTAAAATTTTGGGAACATAAGAGATGTACAGGGTTACAATAAAAATCATGTTTTGTTAAAAGTTTTATGAAAATGTGGTAAGCGAACAATGCAGCGCTTTCACGACAGTTACCTTCTATTGGCAGCTCGTATGAACTTTTTATCATCAGCGACGCAACAGGCCTTGTTAAAAAAACGAATCATTCTGTTACCGATTGCCGTCAACTCAACTGCTTCAAGCAACTTACTCCAGTTTTCTTCTGATAAATAATCTCTTATATAAATACCCGTAAAAACAAATAAATGTCATCTACGAAAAATATTTTGTGACAACGTACCGAGCTTTGAATAGAATAAAACTTACTTATATTATTTTATTTATTTATAATGTTGGTACATAACAGACCATAAATACAAACAACTTTGAAACACAGAGTTCAAAGCCCCAATCATGTCTGATTACGTCTAAAAGGGATCGAAATAAAAATCTAGTCTCTTTCAACGGAAGAAATCTTCAAAATAGGCCTTAAATTGAATGGTGTATGCTTGGTGTAACTCTGACCTTAAGTGTAACTCTTGGTGTAACTTTAACTCTAAGTGTGACCAGCTCAGATACAGGGGTTCCATCAATGCCTGAATCAAGTTAGTTTCTCAGAAGCTGGCGTAATGTACAGGGCCCGCATATACTTTAACAGTGCTCAACTGCTAACCCTATGTGTGCACATTGCAAGTGCGCCCCACGGTTGAATTTGGCAGGCGTCTCAGGTCTGGAGCCTCAAAATACTTAAAAATCCCCGACCCTGTACAGAAACGGGCGGTACATTCGATAGATTCTCCTATCTTAATAAACGGATTGCAATCTATAGAGTACAGGCGTCGGGTGGGAATGCTGTCCTTGTTCTATCCGTATTTCAATGGAAGATGTTCCGAGAAACATAGGATAAAAAGTTGTCTTAGCGTAGAAAATAGCGTCATTTATTCCTGCACCGGTGCACAGCCGGAAAACACGCCAAACCCGTGACCAACAATTACACATGGTTGAAATTTGAGGGGACAGTAGAGGAAATTTGAGGGGACAGGGGGCAGTTTGAAATATCGAAGAATTGTTTGTTTAAGTTTGATAATCAAGTTTAAGTTTTATTTCTTGCTAGAGCTATCGTGAGTTAACTCTTTTTAGGACCAGAGGAACTTACAATTCATAAGTGTGACGAAATAGATACAATTTCACATAGATATTTTGGTATCAAAAATATAAGATTCACATACAGTACAGTATAAAATAAAAGACAGGTTAAGTAGAACAAACAACAAGAGAAAACAAATAAAGAAGAAAGAAAACACGGATGATTACATATAAAGGGAAAAGTAAAGGAGAGAAAAAGAAACAAGACAGAACAAAACATGACAAGCAATTTACATATTTTCGTTTTTCAATAACTTAAAAAAATTATTTCAAAGCATCACTTTGAAATTTTTTTATAATGCTGGATGTTTTTGTACGTATCTGGAAGCGAATCGCATGGTGTGTATGCAATACAGTTCAGAGATTTTATTCCGTATTTTGTAGTGGGTGTTTGACAAACGCAGATTTTATTGTAATTTCGAGTATTGTGGTTGTGGGTGTCTTGAATGGAGAGTGGCTTAATGTTAGTGAGTAATTATTGAGTTTGAATAGATGTCCGATACCGGAAACTGAATAGATGTCCAAATGAATGAGTGGAAGCCCAAAAACATTTCTGAGATTTTTTTTTTTTGTGTTATTGTTTTTAGGGTGTTATGCCGTGTTTCGCTACCTCCTTCTTTAGGCAACGTTTCGGACAGCGTTACAGTGTCCATCATCAGGGCAGATGACCAAATGATATTGGTGAGAGTGTTTACTTATGTGTGTCGAAGCGATACCGTGCTGCCAGCTCCATTTCTCTACGAGCTGGTGTTAGAAAAATTCAGCATGGTTTTTTGCGTTTAGCTTTGGTGTAGCCGTCAATTACTGGATACCAAGAACTATTGAGCTTAGCTCCGTCGTCTCTGTTAATATTGATGGGGTTTTTATGGATTTCAATTGCCTCCGTAATTAGGCGTGCTCTGTAAGTTTTGGGTCTTCACAGGACTTCAGGAACAAATCCAAAGTAATGGCCGGTTTCGATTAAGTGCTCGGCGATTGCCGATTTGTCAGGGTGGCCAAGTTTACAAGCACTTGTGTTTGTAAACTTGGCCAATAGCTTGACGGCTACACCAAAGCTAAACGCAAAAAACCATGCTGAATTTTTCTAACACCAGCTCGTAGAGAAATGGAGCTGGCAGCACGGTATCGCTTCGACACACATAAGTAAACACTCTCACCAATATCATTTGGTCATCTGCCCTGATGATGGACACTGTAACGCTGTCCGAAACGTTGCCTAAAGAAGGAGGTAGCGAAACACGGCATAACACCCCAAAAACAATAACAAAAATACTTTTTGGCCGTGAAAACCTAAAAACATACATTTCTGAGAGTTCGTTTTTGAACCACATGCAGGACAGCTATCAATTTCTTTGAGGCAAAGCCCCGGGTAAGCAGAGATAGGAAAGGTGAGAATGTACCATATCAGTACGCTAAAGTTAGTAAGGAAATGGGCGGTAATCCTTGAAGCCTATATAGTACACCAATTAACATCTAGCTACAGGGGTAATTTTCTGCTTTTCATTAGTTAAAGATTAAACTTTAGCAGGCAGGTGCCTAATGTAGAGGGTTTTAGGGACGTATTTGTCTCACTTTAAGCAATGACTTCTGACATTACCCGGAGTAAAAAATGTAAATGAGGTATTGGTCTCCGGTGAAATTTTTATATATATATATTTTTTTCAACATAAAACATAAACAAATCAATAGGTTTTGGACAGTTAGGGTCGGGGGTGAGTTACATGACAGTTACTTGGCTGATTTTTTGTTTGATTTTGGAAAAAATATTTTTGAAAAAAAAATGACATCAAAAAAGTCACTGGAGACCAAAATTTCATTTACAATTATTATTTCAAATAATTTCAGTAATCACTGGTTAAAATAAGTCAAGTATGTCCCTGAACATCCTGTATTGTGTACATCGAACCTGATAATTTTATGTAAATATGCTTTTTGGTGTTTATTAGTGGGAAATTTTCCATAAAAATATTGATTTAAGTAATGTATTTATCTTTTAACACAACGGTTTTGTCAAGGATCATAATCAGGACTTTGGAATTTTTAGAATAAATAACAAATAAATAAAATGCTAATAAGCACCTAGCAAATATCATAAATATTCGTCTTTAAGTTCATATCTTATGAATCATAAAAGTACACAGACGCTGACGATTATAACTTTATTGATGCTGTTGCTGAAAATGATTTTTTTTTTTCAAAATATTAAAACTTTTGTGTGAAAATTTTTCAGTTAGGTGGTGATTTCCTCATCTAACTCTAATCTAACTGACAAAACATGAATTCCCAAATAAAAATTACTTTTAAGCTACGACAACATCAATAAAGTCGTATTATTCAATATTATTACTTTAGCTTAAGTTAGGAGCCGTCACTGAAAGAAAATAAACATCGAACTAACTTGCTTAAACGTACTAGTAGTTTCATCGGTACGAAAAAAGCACAAAATAGATATAATGACTCTATTGTACTTACTACGTGGAGCATGTATCCTCTGAATATGGCCGCGGCATTGCAGATTGAAATCGGTTCTTTCAAAGGTATTTTTGGAGTGGACAAGGTTTAAAGGTATTTTTTACGATATACTAAGTTTGCTACCCAAAATATCTACAGTTAAAACCCTGTCGAAAAAAAACATGTTCATGCTCCGCACAGGAGGCATTTAGGGAAATGGTTTAGTGTTTTAGTTTTTGAGTATTTTTCACTCGAACACTCTCGGAAAACGGCGATGGACCGGGGCGATAATGAGAATATCTTGTACTCTGGAACGTGTCGCAAATAAACTATAGATTTTTTAAATTCAATCAATTGTGAATTAACACAAATTAATTAAATAAAATTTATTTGGGCCGGGATTTGAACCCGTAACCTTCGGATTGCTAGTCAAGAGTCTTGCCCGTCGACCACATGGGCCGTCAATGGAACGACAAAGATGAATAATTAATATAAAGGCCTGAATGCTCTTAAGGAGGTTTTTACACTGTAGCACCGATGTTAAAAAAATATTCTTTGAGACATACGTGCTACACTGTATGACGGTGCTACCGGTACACATCTGAGCTGTGGACACATTGCCCAGTATCGCAATGGGACAAGCAAAAATTTCAAAGTAATCGATTGTATCTAAAATTCCAGTTGTTGCAAAAAACAAAAAAAAAATCTAATAAAGAAAATCAAGAAAACTATAACAAAAAACGAACATTAAAATTTTTTAAAAGTTAGAAAAAAATTAACAACCATTTTTTCAATATTATAAAGATGTATTGACTTTTGTACAATTCTGTGGTTGTATTCGGATATTGATGAAATTTTCGCACACTTTATCTTCAAATCAAGAGGAAGGTCACTGTCTACATGAGATTTTAAAAAAAAATGGGTGAAGCCCGGGCAACGCCAGGGACTTCGGCTAGTAACAAATAAAAAGGAAACGTGCAAAACAAACCCCTTTTTAGTCAATAATACATCATTGAAAACAAAAATTGTTTTCCTCTCCATCATCGGGGTCATCTTCTTCTCTGACCTCCAATCTAAGCAAGGAATGAAAGATATTTATTCGTCATCGTGATCAACTTCCTACCTAATATTTAAATTATAACTTCTTTATTACCCATTCTGAATGGCCATAAGGACAAAGTTTTAGTGGTTTTTATACATAATACGCGATTCATTGACAACCAAATGACCTCACTCATCTAAATTAAAAACTTTTATTAAAATTCATAGAAACGATTTTATTGTTCGCGGATATAATCAGAAATTGAACGGTTTTGTGGATTTAACTCTTAACTCTAGAATCTCTAGATAATAATGTGGTCAATACCGCTATAAAAAAAATGCTACAGCCAATTTACACAAGACCTTTCGACTCCTAGCTCCTAGACTGGCTAGCTAAAAGAAATATCCCCTAAAGAAATATTTCCGATATCAAAATAGTTTTTCTTTTTTACCGGACGTACCGCAATAATTGACCTTATGGTGGCACTTCACTCAGCGTTGCAAATTTGTGATTACGTGTTGGTTGTATTTGACAATAGGCAATAGACAAACATGTAAATAAACGCAAGTAAACATGGATCCAAATAGTAAAATACAAATAAGTTTGCTATTTAGAGAGCAATTTGATTGCAACAGTATGTTTTTAATAATAACAATAATTATATTTGATCTAGCTTTTTTTATACGTATTCTTAGTAAGACAAATTTTGTGGTTAGTCCTTAATAGTAAAAATTTCTAAACTTCGCAGTGAATGACCAAATATTTTTTGTGCTCAAAATCTGTACTACAAAATACTAAAGGGTTTTGTGACAAAATTTTGTGTCTATTTTGAATCAGCTACCCAAAATTGCAACTGTTTTTCATTATGTTTTTTTGAATAAATTAATGAATATTTCAGAATAAAAATCGAAAGCATTTATTAGTTTTGCGTCGAAGTTATAAAATTTTCGACATAATACATAGGTTTGCTATACCACCGACTACAAAGTTAATCAAGTCAAGCAGTATGTACCCAATCCCCGGCGAGCGACTAATATATTAATTAAAAACGGTTTAGTGTTTGGCATTCGCCATATTTGCCAAATAGGCAAATTTGGCCAATACTTCATATTATAATAATATATCTGTGGTACACGGCGATTGATGCCAAATACGCGAATACGAATAGCCAAGTTTGTCAAAAGACAGTCCTTACATAGCAATAGTTTTTCAAATTTGCCAAATACGCGAATGTGAATAGCCAACGTATCACCATTACATTGGGCACACTGACAGCACACTCCCATCAGTTTGGTTCTTCGGCGGTATAAAATATCCACGATAACTGAAAACAAATTAATACTCGCAAAGTCTGAAAAATAAGTATATGTGAACAGTGGTAAAATTAGAACAAAATCATTTAACATTTTTCATTGCTTTATTAATATTTTTATTGCTTCGGTCAAATACATCGTACTCTATTTATTATAATGATTGTTATGTATTTATTGCATATTTATTATATATTAACTTATAGAGGTTATCTTTGTTATAAAATATGCATTAAAATATGAGGTCCTTCTTAATATTATGGCCAAAACTAATTTGGTTATAAAATATTAAAATCTCACCGATTTATTATAAAATCAGGGTTAAGCTTTTTTTTATTAGCTCTAAGACACAAGTATCTACATTGATATTGATTAATACCGTGAATTATATTATATTATTGTCAATAAACGTTATCTATTTTATTATAATGCATTCTCTTGCAATGTTCAGCAGAAAAATATGGATATCAGTGCCAAGGTTATTTAGCAATAATATTATCATCATTTTTCTAAGAAGCATTGTCAATGCTGGATTAGTTCTGCATCTCGGAACAATGAAAGATATGTGTCCACGCAAACTTATAAAATTATCGGATACATAAAAAAATTTTATGTTATAAATTTCCTGGATTGCTGATTATGATTGTTCAAGATGGTGATGGCCATCTATGCTAATATTATAAATGCGAAACTGCGTGTATTTGTTTGTTTTCATGCATAAACTAATAAACCGATTTTGAAAATTCTTTCACCAATAGAAAGCTACATTATGTGCGAGTAATATAAGCTGTATGTAATGGTAAGGTCTGGGGTTATGAAATTAAAAATATTAATATATTATATTTATTATACGTTTTCTGTCGCTAACAAAAGGGGGTTATTGCTAACGTGAGAAAATAAATCGTTGCCGTGGAAACGATGTTGATATGTTTGCAGGGAATTTTATTTCAGGCGTCGTAGTTAATAAGACTCCATGTAATATGGATGACAGATTAATATAACCAGCAATAATATCATTTGAATTTTTACAAAATGGACCATTTTTTGTACCTTCCCGTTTATTGAATAAAATTAAAAAATACATTTGTCCTCGTATCTTACATAACTGAAACCCATTATTAAATAATGGGATCATGCAAAAATGCGTAACTTTTTATTTGGAAGATTGATTTCTAGATTGATTTTTCAATTCCAAACAATCTATTTTCTTCAGGTATGGGTAAAAGTATCTTTCGAGAATGATAGAGTTGTACGTTAAATTAAAAGGATGGAAAATATGATTTTTTTTTCGGGTCCCAAAGGTGTCAATATCTTTTTCTGATTTTTCTGTTTTCAGATTTTCGATTGAGTTTCGCTTATATTGTCTTCATTGAATTAAATATGATATTTTTGATAAATTTCTGTATATCACTTAAAAAAACTTTTAATTTGAATTAGAAGGCAAAACAGTTGTGACTGTGCAAATCCGTATATTTTTCAAGGCCTGAATAATATAAATATATTATACTAGCTGGTTCCCGGCATGCGTTGCAATGCCATATTCACACACGTAAATGTATGTCCTGCATGTCCTTTCCCGTGTGTCCCCGTTCCCCTCCCGCGTTCCCTTCCACCTTCCCTCTCCCCCCTCCCACTCCGCCGTCCCACCAACTCCCCTCCCGTATTCCATATGTTCCATACATTCCATTCCCGCGTTCTCCTTCCACCTTCCCTCTCCCCCCTCCCGCTCGCCGTCCCGCCAACCCCCCACCCGTATTCCATATGTTCCATACATTCAGTTTTTAAACAGCTCGCGTGCCACCTATCACAATTTTTTTTATTCAAATTTTAATTTTATTACAAATATTACATTTACATTTATTACAAATATTAATTTTTGACTTTGGTAGGAAGCAGTCACTTTGTGGTTTGACATAATATTAATTGAAATAAAACAATTACTTTTTTGTAACCACTTTTTATTTATTTAATTTTTTTAATACCGACCGGTTTCGCTTAACACAAACATCTTCAGGGTATAAAATTAAACTCATCAAAAAATATTTATTCACATAATTAATTAATTAATTAATTTTTGTATATCATAAGAACAATCAAAAATTTTAAGAACATCAATCAAATTTGGTACTTAACATTAGGTACAAATTTAAAATAATTTTTGATTAGTTATTATTATGTAAGTACTTCAAATTAATTAATTAATTTAAAGAGTTTTGAAAATTGAATTTTGATTTAATAATCATTGTTTTGCAAAATGATATTCTCAAATTTTTGACAGTTTCACAAGAATTTTTGTAATTATTAAAAAAAAAAATCAGATTTATTTAGTGTGGCTGTAATAATCCAGAAACCTTCGCGGGGGCTTAAAGACGGTATTTTGAAAGTTCCAAACATAGCAATACATAGACATCTCACTAATCCCCAAGCATCTTTTAATTTTTATATATATAGATAAGTCAATAATACGAAGTGCGGATCTTGTGCGCTTCCCAAATATTTAAATAGTGAATCAAATATCTGTTCCCAAATTGACAATATATGCATTACAAGTTTTGAACTTTAAAAAAAAGCTTTCATAAAACTAAACTTTACTAAACGGTACCTTTTTGATATTCTTCTCATTCTAACGAATCTTCAGCATTCAACGATCTTCAGGTCCTATACTAATTACGTTGTACGTAATTAGTAGAGGACCTGAAAAATTCGTCCATTTTACGCGATTAACGTGAGTCACTTTTCCATTTAAAAAAAAAAAAAAATTGACATAACATTTCTATTATTTATAAACACCACCGCATTTAGTTAAAATAACCCGAATTTCGACAAAAATACCAATACAACATTTTCAGTTCCCTATTGATTATTGTAGAATTTCCGATATTAAAGATCAAATTTTACATGCAAAATTATATAACTTATTTAATGCGTCCCTCTTTATTACATTTCGGTTATTTTTTTTGATTGAAATACCTCAATAAAGACAATAAAACTGATTGGTGTGTTACGGTCACTGTTTATTTTAAGCGCTCATAAATTATTTATGAGCCAAATTTATGCTTGATTTGATATGCATGTCTGATTATTAACTTATCTAGATGACAATTAAAAATCAGTCACTGGCTAAAGCGTTCAAAAACCTTGAAATGTCACCTGTTCAATGCGCTCCTTTCGAAACACTATAATATTATTATAATGATCATATTTTGTATTATGATTAAGAAATCAAACACTTCACAAAAAATCATAAAAGTAATATAGATACCATGAATCTCATTAATTGATGAGATCCATGATTCAGTCATATTTCATGTCAATTAATATTGCGTACGTACTAGGCAATTGCTTAAAATGTAATGCCATTAATTCAAATGTGTTTTCAATGCCTACTTCTCTAATTAGGCTTCACTGCAAGAGATGATATGAGAGATGCATGTTATTATGAAAAATTATAATCTTCTGATTTAGATTTATAATTCGCAACATTTTTAATTTAAATGTTTTTCTTCTAGAAGCTTCTTTGATATAAATTATTTGCTAGCTTCTCCAGATTCACATATGTGGCTAGCACGATCTTTCAAGGCAAGCAAGGGTTTAGACCGCACATTAATGAGACAGTAAAAAATAAGTTTTGCAAAACCTGCGTAAAAAAGAGTATTCCGTGAAAGCAGCCAATATCACGTCGAAATATGAAATCCTTCGCATTTTTTTAACCGGAGTCGTTCTTTTGATAAGGTGTGTTATACACGTCTAATTTCATGAAACTCTTTGAACCTTTTTAATGATAAAGGCAGGTAAGTTCACTGATCACTGATCATTTTGTATCATTAATGAAGGCAAGATAAATGTTTTATTTATTAACTAGCGAGTTCCCAGCATGCGTTCTATGCCACTTAATAAAGAAATTGTTTCTCCCTGCGTGTCCTTTCCCTTTCGCCCTGTTCCCCTTCCACCCCCCTTCCTCTCAAGTGTTAATTTTTTTTTATACTTATTGAAATATTTCACAACTTCATGGCAGGTGTACCATGGCGACCTAAAGACCAACTGACTGAAAAAAACAATGGACACATACGCGATGCTAATGATAAAACATTTATTTTTATTAAATGATTTAATGTATTTTGTTAATCCTTTGTAAGGTTAAACATGAAAATAAGGTTAAAAAATCGGTACCAGTAGAGTGAATCTGTTTTGAGTGGGCGTAATGCTAGGTAGGTACTTAAATAATGTTTTTACGCTGATAGTAATGAATATTATTGCTTACAATTACAGCTTCACGGAATTATGCAAGAAGGCAAATTTTTTTATTTCACTGGAAAAACCCGTTACTTTTAACCAGGGAGGTTTATTCCTAGTCATACATCGTAAAAGACCGCGCCGCATATCAGTCAGTCCGTATCCTCGCTATTACGACATTCCTCGCTCAAATTTAAGCGGAATAGATCAAATAGATCGCTAAAACCTTGATAAGCCGCAAAATAGTTTACGACATTCCTCGCTCAAATTTAAGCGGACTAAATCGACCGCTAAAACCTTGACAAGCCGCAGAATAGTTCCTTTTTGGGCGTCGAGGCGCTAGCATTCACATGCCAAACTTTTCGTTTACGTAAATAATTGCACCTCATCGAAATTTACGTAATTTTCATACTTTTGTCAGTATGGACTATTCACCGAGTGATAAGGAATGTCCATATTATTAATTGATAATCAATCTAAAATAGTTTGGTAAGGGATTTTAAGTTTCAACGTCAGGACAGTTTGTTTTCAGCGGTGAGTTAGTTGTATCTACACTAACATCAACAAAACAAATACTATTTAAAATTAATGTATAAATGCTTATTTGAGATGGAAAATTTATCAAAATTAATCAAAATTAACACACATACCCAACTTTAAAAATAACCCTCATCGTTTTTAAAAGCTCACGATCATATTTTCTCCATCTCCCGGTGCATACATATATCCCGATGACGATGACAGCGGAGACCATAGATATACTACTCATGTAGATAGTAGTTTTGTTTTCAAACGTAATCTTGGTGACATATATTGGTGACATGTAGACAAAAGTTTTGTTTTCAAACGTAATATTGGTGACATCTAGGTTTTCGATCTATAAACGGATTATATTCCAAGCCGTGCTAAGCTCGGCATTTCAACCAAGCCAAGCTAAAAACAGCTGATATACCGGGCCATAGAGTTCAGGTAATGCGATTACACAATGATTATGGATATGCATGATAGCGAAGAGAATAACAATAATATTTTTGTATGATTTGTGTAGCGCCGTTTTGGTAAAAATTACCTCAAGGGCGCTCCACAAATCTTTAATATACTTGCGTATCCTTTCCCATTCGTCTCGTTCCCCTTCTGCTTCCCCTTTCCTTCCCATGTTCCCTTCCTCTCACGCGTTCCCCATCCACCTTCCCCGCCTTTCCTCACCCTTCTCCCGCTTTCCTATCCTACGAACCCCCCTCCCGCGTTCCCCTCCTCTCTCCTGCGTTCCATATATTCAGTCCCGGTACATTCGGTTTTCCTGCAGTTCGCGTGTCACTTATTGCAATTTTTTTATACAAATTTTCATTTTCCATAAATTCATTTTTATTCATTTGAGTCAATTTGAGCCAATTTGAGTCAATCATATCATTAAGAATTTTGAAATTGCAGATGAGATCAATTTTCAAGTAAAGATTTGAGTTATAGTTTCAAGGTGAGAAATACATAATGGCTAATAAAGTGAGTTCTTTGGGAAATACGTATTTCACCAAAGACGGTTATTAATAGAGTATTACAAAAAAAACAGTAATGATAAAAACCGAAACCAGCAGGATGGTCTTCATTACAAAATTACTTTGCGCAGTAGGTAAATATCCAAATATGAACACTGACGGCCGCTGTTTCCAATCCTACTAATCAACTGCTAAGCCGAAACTAAGGCTCAACACTGCTCAAATGCACAACTACGCTCTTTCCAACACACAAGTATCGCTTAATCATTGCTCAACCTAAGGAAACCGGACACGTGGATTAAGCTCGACTGAGCAAAGCAAAGTTATAAAAAATGTCAACGCCACGAGGTACAATGGATAACAGTATTTAAAAAAATTGTGTGCGTTAATACTAAATACAATAATTAACTCTTTAATATTAATTAACAATGAAAGTCACTTTTTTTGTCTATGAAAGTGGGCTGGTTCACTTAAGATAATCCACGATAAAATATTTGGGGCAACGCGAATCGAGCGATACCTTTGTAATACTTACAAATCACTTAGCTGATTGCGAACTTGGATTTGTCGATCGAAAAGTTGGGAATAACGGCTGTGATTTTTCTGGAGGAATAAAAACAGTTTGTACACTATTCTATTTATTTAACAATGCTATTACATAAAATGTTCTCTACATGTACCTGCTGACGGACTACAAAAGCAGTTTAGCAGGTTTGAATGATAGAAGGTTTATTCAGGAATATTTTTACCTATACACAAGTGTATGTACGCTTAAAAAGCACTCTAGTTTGAATAACAGTAAATTTAACATGCCCAAAACAAGAATAAAAAAACCCATCGACATTATAAAAAAGGTTCCTAATTTGATTACGTAGGTTGTTATTACAACAATTATTATTATTATGTTAGACATAATTGAGCAGTGCTTCAATATTAGTTAATTAATCTGCTTTATAGTCACAGGCTGCATCTCGTTTATTTTTTTAAAATTGTTAAATTTAATTTGTAAATACGAAATTATTGAAGTGAAAACTTCTCTAGCACCGTTGTGATTTGAAACTCGATGAAACAAAAAATAGCGTCACAGACAAGAGACACATACATTTATAGGATTTAGCTTGCAATAGAATGGGAAATTATAATCGGTCTCCTTTTTGTGCAGTGCTTCGTTGCCTCGCCACTCTTGTCTACTTTAGTTTTCTGAAGGTTTTTCTTTGTTTTTCTACAAAAGGTTTTGTATTAATAATTTTTTTTAGTTTAAGTTTTCGGGCGTTGAGTTGCGTTTGTGTACTGGCATAGCATTGCGAGAATGACACATGCTCAAGATTTTAGCTTTTTTTTGGCACTTTCACTACTTACACTTCACACCTCAGCTCATTTGAGGTGGGACACCTCAACACCTCATGTTAATATTTGAGTACCTCATACAAACTCCTTCGGAAATTGTATCCCACCCAATACTACTGTGGATCACATATTATTATACTGACACCCCTCAACGCTAAATGCTTCTAATCTTGTTTAATTTGGAATTCAAATAAGTATAAAATATCTTCCTATACGTAGAGGACTTTCAGTCAATTTGGAAGCAGTGTTATTGGTTTTGCTCGAATTTGCCGATATTTGAATCTTAAGTCCAGAAGAGCTATTCTCTATCTTTTGTGAGAACGAGATCGTTCTCCCGCGAGATGTCCTGTCAGATTTGTGTGATTTTCTACAGCTGTTAAATGAATAAATAATCATGCATACTTGCAGGAATTCGTGTTTAAAACGACCCAAACTAAAATATAAGACAGCTCACAGCTGAAATTTTGACATCGGCCGATAGAAAAAGCAAATAATAGCCGTAGAAAATCACACAAATCTGACAGGACATCTCGCGGGAGAACAATCTCGTTCTCACAAAAGATAGAGAATAGCTCTTCTCACGATAGTACCCACGCTCATTCATGCTCGATGGTTTTAAGCCCATTCGAAAATGTCTCAACGTGTGTTTCGTCTCACTCGATGCTTTTTTGTTTGGTATCGATGCGAACAAATTCAAGGTATGTAATTCTAGCTCGATGTTGGAGAAAATAAATTAGCTGAGCGTCGTGGCAATATATATGGCGTCTTGTATCGAGCTAAGTTCCAACACAACTAAGGTTCCAAGACAACATGTTCGATCGAGCCAAATCTTCGTGTCGAATATGCGTGTTTGTAAAGTCTTACTATTATGAGATTATTTCTTGAAATGTAGTAACTAGGCTAAAAACACGTGCTGCAAATATATAATCTTCAGGGTCATTTCGCGCGTCCCGTCGGTGTCGGTGCTGTTAGAGCAGATGTGTTATTTTGGTGATCCTATCACCAGCCCGGCTAGCTCAGTCGGTAGAGCATGAGACTCTTAATCTCAGGGTCGTGGGTTCGAGCCCCACGTTGGGCGAATATTTTTTATTAATTCTAAATTTATTCTGGATATTCTTAAAAATTATAACCAACCAAAGGAAGCACTTTTCAGAAATAAAATGATTGGGAAAAAATTTACCTTAAAATAATAGTTTTTATTTATCTTGATGAATTTTTGTTATATTTTTCGCTTCTGTGTTAATTAACTACCAACCATATCTTTTGTTTGCATTATTTTTTTGCTGTTTTTTTAATCGCTGTGTTTTATTATTTACTTGTGTTTAATTGTGAGGCCACTGCCCACCGAGTTTACAAATATAAAAAAAAAAATGTTTTTGATACATATTATAATAATTTATTTACTTTAAATTTTGATATATTCTATTTTAAATAACGACAATTAAATTTTAATTATTACGTTTATTACATTTCTTTACGAACTCTCATTATTTTTTCTAATTTAAATGAAATAAAATGATTTTTTAATTTAATCAATTTTTTTTTTCAATATCATTTTTATCATTTTTTTTTTCAATATCATTTTTTTCAATATCATTTTATGTGGAAATACTTATAAGGTGTCAGGAAAGCTTTATACTTTAATATAATCTGAATAAATTTTTACGATTTTTATTATTGTATTCATATTAAAATTTTATGTTTTAAATACGGTTTACATTTACTATTACTATTCCTATTTACGGTTCTATTCATTGAATTTTTACGCAACTTAAAATTAAAGCGCAAGCAAAAAATAATAATGACGTCACGTCATACCGTAACTCGAATAAAACGTTCGCCATTTACCATAATTATCAGATTTGGATTCCTATCTGAAAGGTCCTTGACCTCTATCTAACCAAAAGATGTAATAACTATAAAAATAATCACGAATCTGGCAGTTGCACCAAACCTCCTATTATAAGCTAGCCACTCGTAACCTTGAATCTTCTCCACGACACAATAAATAGTAGGATGTCAGTTTCGAACCTTGAATTTGTTTGTATGTCTTATCAACAATGAAAATGTCGCTGCTGTATTCAAATGTTGGAAAAAATGAATACGGTTTTGTAGAATATTTATTTATTTATTAATGCCCTTTGTAGGGGCTTTTACATATGGATAGTAAAAATTATACAGTATTTTTTTGTACATAACTGAACTTCTTCAGTAACAATATTTTGTATTTGTTAAGTGACAAGTTGAAGATGTTCACTGAATTGTAATAATTATTTCCCTCCATCAGTATTCTGGGCAAAGAGCAATAAATATGTTAATTAGTCCCAGAATTTCTAAACAAAAATCCCGACTTGTAGTATTTAGTAGGGGAATTTTATTTTATTTTTATTTTAACCAACAGTTACAATAAAAGGTTTTCACTGAATCCAAGAGCTAATCAATGCAAGCAATTCTGGACTATCAACTACATCATTTACACTACAAAAATACCAAGTCGGTGAAAATTCTTCTGTCTGACAATTTAAGCACATTCATATCGTTTAAAAGATAGTTGTAGTTCAACATGCTGGAATATCCATTTTAATATACCTGTACAAAACGTAAGAATTTATTTTGTACTCTTTCAATGTACAAGCTACATGAATATTATAATGTGGATTCCAGACGGGAGATTGTATTCAAGTTAACTTCTAATAATAATGAACAATTATTTAATATGTTTAATATTATTAATTGTTTTTGTCTTTAATTCGTAGAACGCCATTTAATTTTTTTCATATTTAATTAAAATTAAATTTTATAGTTTTATTATCAAGCTCTGCAAGTATTTTATTATGTATTTTAATTACAGCTGTTTCGGTTTTCAAGACCATTTTCAAACTGTGGCTAGATCCACTGATAGGCGACTTATTTATACGGTTTGAAATGTTAATTTTCAAAGATGTCTATATTGATTAATTACCGGTGTATTATGTATGTAGGGTTCGGAATTCCGAACCCTACATAATACAGACTCAATTAGTGTGTATCAGCAAATTGGGTTAACCGGGCTAGATCCACTGATAGGCGACTTATTTATAAGGTTTTTTTTTTTTATTATTTTTTTTATTTTTTTTTATTTAATATAGATATATAAGTTTACAGTGGGTTAATATAAATTACATATTGGTTCAGAAATTCTTTAAAATTGCAGTCTCACCAAAGAAGAAGCTAGTTCTTGTGCTTGATGAGCGAGTTACACTAATTATGACAGAAATAGAATAACATTATGCAATAGGTTATATAACATTATATAATGGGAACAATTGAAACTTCTGGATCATCTATATGTGAAGATGTACATAAAATGGGATATGGTTACATACTAAAATATTGTGCACTTTAGAGAAATTCGAAAAATCTTAATTATATAGAAATAAATATAGATTGACAATAATTAGAAAGAAAGAGAAAAACAGGTAATTATTTAATTAATTATTCCTGATGAAGTGTTGCTTCAGTTTGAGTTTCAGTTTATTGATGTCTTTGATTTTTTTTATTTCAATCGGAAGATTGTTGAAATATTTTATTCCTAAATAGATGTAATTGTTTTGCATTAGTTTGGTATTAAATTTTGGTATTTTGATGTTGTCTTGATATCTTTTTGATTGGTGGGTTTCAAATTTTTTGACGGTATTATCTTTGTAAATTTGGATAATTGCATTTTTCTTGAAGATATTCTCTACTCGAGGCACCGTGAAATCTGCGAAAAGTGTTTCTGTTGGATATGTGGAGGGTTTCTTTAGGATTACTTTAATGATTAGCTTCTGGATCACTTTGATCGGGGAAAGAATATTGTTGTATGAACCCCCCCATTCAATAATTCCATATTGAATTAATGACTGGATTAGTGCATAGTATACTCTTTTTAGATTGTTGGGTTTTAAAATATTTCTTAATCTTATGAATATATATATACACTTTCTGATACGCTTAACCAATTCACAGATATGGCTCTTCCACTTCATATGTTGTTCTATTATCACTCCGAGAAATTTAATTTCTGATACTGATTTCAACGTTGAACAGCCTTGGATACATGTGATTTTGTTGCATTTGTTATTGTGGATAATTATTTTAGTGTTGGGGAGTGTTTTTATTTTGTTAATTGAGAAGTGTATGTAGTATGTTTTGTTAGTGTTCAATGAAAGGAGATTTGTATCAAACCAATGTTTTAAGGTGTTCATGCTATTATTTGCTTGTTCGTTTACTATATTCCAGTCGATCCCATTCACTATGGTAGCTGTGTCGTCGGCATATGATATTATGTCTGCGTTAAGTGGTAGTTTGAAAATATCATTGACATAAATTATAAATAGTAGGGGACCTAGCACAGTGCCTTGAGGTATCCCGAAATTGCTTGTTAGTGGTAGACTTAGGGAGTTATTTATCTTGACTACTTAGTATCGTTCAAATAGATAGCTTTTTATCCATTTTAGAGCTTTATCGTTTATCCCAACACAGTTTAATTTTTCAATAAGTTTATCATGAGAAATACTATCGAAAGCTTTTTTAAGATCTATGAAGATTCCAAGGCATTTCAAAGATTTGTCTAATGTGTTCTGAATAATGTTCGATAATTTGGCAATCGCATCTTGGGTTCTTCTATTTTTCATAAATCCATATTGGTTGTCGTGAATTATGTTATTTTTGTTAATAAATTCAGTCAATCTTTTTTTGATAATTTTTTCAAAGATTTTGGCAATGTTTGAAATCAGCGATATTGGACGATAATTTGTCACTTCTTCTGGGTTGCCAGATTTATGAATTGGAGTGATGATGGTTTTTTATATATCGTTGGGAATATTCCGCTTTGAAGACTAATGTTGATTAAATGTGTCAATGGTTTTGAAATATGTTTTTTGATAGTTTTCAGTGTTTCGACAATAACTCCATCGAAACCTGGTGCTGATCTTCCCTTCATGCTTGTAATAATTTGTTCGATTTCCTGGGCTGAAGTAAGGGAAAACATGTCAATTTTGTTTGAGATATTGACGTTAATGTTCTGTTCGTCATTGGACGGTAATTTTTCTATTTGATTTGCAAGGTTTTTGGTTTTTGGTTTGAAATGTTAATTTTCGAAGATGTCTACATTGAGTCTGTATTACTAATTGAGTCTGTATTTCCGGTCCGGTCCTGTCCGGTAATTAATCACTGTAGACATCTTCGAAAATTAACATTTCAAACCTTATAAATAAGTCGCCTATCAGTGGATCTTGCCACAGTTTGAAAATGGTCTTGAAAACCGAAACTAAGCTATAACTAAAATAAATAATAAAATACTTACAGAACTTGATAATAAAACTATCAAATTTAATTTTAATTAAATATAAAAAACAAAAAATAAATGTTTAATATTGTTTAAATTTCTAGTTAGCTTAATTATAAATCCCAACATTTCTAAGCCCTTATTAGAGATTTTAATTATGTGGCTAACAAATGAAAGATTTGATTGAAATTGGTCTAAGTCTTAATAGTTGAAATTTATAATTACCAAAGGACTAATTTCGGTTATGCGTGTGCAGGCCAGCCACACGGCATGCCGCATATAGTGAGATGTATTTATACGCAGCGTTAGATTTGCTAATATGCGACTGGCTGCAAATGGCTGCTTTTAAAATTTCCACCACGACGGTACGGCGACGGCAATGGCACTTGACATCTCATTTGTTAATAGGAGTGAGGGAGATGTATGAAAACGATTGAATTTCTTCTTTGAGGGAAGCAAACATACTTACATCATATTTGACATTCTTATTTAGTGTGTAAGAAAGAGCTGCAGCATGATTGCCATAAGGAACTTCCATTTTTGTATATGCAGCATTTGATTTGCTTATCTTCTGCACGAACTACTCTGGGACTGGCGCCTAGTTTCTTTTAAATTTTTTACGGCACGCGTGTCTCATTTTTTTTTAATATGAGTAAGAAAGATGTATGATAATGATTGAATTTCTCTTTTGGGGGAAGCAGACATACGTACATCGTTTGTCTCGCTCTTATTTTGTGTGTAAGAAAGAGCTGCAGCTGTTATAAAGAACGTACAGTATTTTCTTTTAATGTCGTTGCCGTAGTAAAACTAAAATTCCGCAGGGGAGACGTGTTGGCCTCCGGTACACCACAACTACTTGCAAGCCCTACGAGGCCTTCCGCAAGTGCGTATGAGCCCTAACTCTGGTTCAGTGAACTCTGCAACTCGTATTTGCACTGAATTAAGTGATATTTTAAAAATTGGAACTGATTGTATGAATAATTCAGACAAGCGATAAAGTACGTGCCTATAATGTATAATTTTGACAAAAAAATATTTTAATCATAATTTAAAAAATTGGAACGGATGTGTCAAGAATTCAGACACGAGTTAAACATTTGAACAAAACAAATGCACATTTCAAATGAAGAATTAAACTAATTAATACAATAATTTTCGATAATTTGTCATCGACGTTCGTCCTCTTGCTTTTCACGCGTCTTCTTTGAAAACGAAAAAGACAGAAGTTACCAAAACAATGACGTTACTATCTACGAATGATCTATCGCTGGGAGTTCTATATCTACTTTATCGCCTGTAAAATAATTGTTTCCTAGGTAATTAATCGTCTTCATCGTCTTGTCTGAACAGTTCCAATTTTGAAAATGATTTTCTGAAGCTTGGAGGAATTCCTCCAAGCTTCAGAAAATCCAGCCTTGAAGTAGGTATGGCTTTTTAACTGCATATTTGTAGCTGTGTACCTACTCATCTGCAACACGGTGCATACTCGGTAGCAGACACAGTAACCAGGCTCCAAGTCTATACCTACGCTAGGAATAAATAGCCCTAGTATTCATGCTTCGGCCCGTCGCGAGTTGCGGTACAGTTCGCAGGTGAGTACGCGGCTTTACAGGACGAGATAAAGGACAAGGACACAATCACTAAACGCACGACAACTACAATTAGAATGTTTAATTAATTGATATGTTAATTAATATCTTGGATAATGTACACATTGTTACCTACGAAGGTATGCATAATATTTATTATTTATTAGGTTTCACATAATCACAAAATTTTCATTTCGATCAAATACATTTGGGAGGCGGGAATGGGTACCGCCGCCCCGGGAACCTTTATTGGATAACCAACACCTCTGCCATAGGTCATCCCAAGTGGTTCGCTACGTTTGGTGATTTAGCAGGGGAGCCCGGGTTCATGGTGTGAGTTTGTCTAGGTCTTGGAGGCGGATGACCAGGACACACTGCACCCCAGATTCCTACCCACCCCTTGAACCATTTTCCTTCCCAGAACTCTCCTTTCCTCCTTTTCCCAAAAAAAAACCACCACACAGCATCCCCAAAGATGACATAGGCTCAGGGCCTCCTGTGTGGAGCTCATGTAAAAAAAAAAAAAATGTGATGACGATTTACGATGACAGGAGGTGTCGGGTAAGTGTAGGGAGACAGAGCCTGTACCAAAAGGTACTAAGTCAGTGACCATATTTGTCCCAATTCAATGCTTTTGAATACATACGAAAATTTAAAAAAATATCAGAGTTTTGACAAACAAAAAAGATTTTTAGGTAGATATTGCAATTTGTAGTCAAAGATATAAAATAAATATCATTGAAAATCTACGAGACAGCCTGTATATAAAGGAGTTGAACATTTTGATTTCATACCGCAATATTTATAGAGGTCAGGAACGAGGTTGATTAAGGAACAAAAAACAATATAAATAATTATAGTTCATCGATTCTCCAACGCGTGGAGATTAAATCAAGATGCACCGCTTTATTCATAGAATACAACGCGTGTGCGTTTGTAGATTGTTGTTCACTGTTCATGCTGTAACTACAAGATGAAAATGCACCTAGATTGACCTTGACAAGAGTTATTCACTCCGAAGGACTCGCATTAAAGGGGCGTTTTTTGCATTATTACTATTCAGGATTGCTTCGTTCAACACACCCTAGAATCTCCAGATACTTTGTAGTTTTAACATTATAGTAACTATTTTTAATATTAAGTAATTATTACAGTTCCCTTTACCTTATGTGAATAAAAAACTAACAAATTATTTCGTGTTATAATATTACCGACTAACAATCTGTTTTAATTAATATTATTATCAGTTTAATGAAGTAAATTGACTAGTTGGTTGTTGTTTTTCTCGATTTTCGAGAGAATCTCCGAAGCTTATGATTTTTTTCTGTTTATTATAAATCTACGCGTTCCTCAAAAAGGAACTGATGATTGTTTCTGTTTATTATGAATCTCCGCGTTCCTCAAAGAGGAGATTATGTTCGTTTATTTGTTTATTATGAATCTTCGTGTTCCCCAAAGAGGAGCTTATGTTTGTTTCTGTTTATTATGGATCTTCGTGTTCCTCAAAGAGTAGCTTAAGATTGTTTATTGTGAATCTTTGTGCTCCTCAAAGAGAAGCGTATGATGGTTTTTATCTGTTTATTATGAATATTCGTGATCCTCAAAGAGGATCTTATGATTATTTATCTGTGCTCTTCGGAAGTTTACTCAGAGTTTTTAATGCCTTAATGTCATCAGGACGAAAACTTTAGAACAGATATTTTCGTGAAATATGATTTTTTTTTTTTTTTTACATTAACTCCACACAGGAGGCCCTGAGGAAAATAATTCCCCTCAGGGCCTATGTCATCTGGGATGCTGTGTGGAGGGTCTTTTTGAGGAGAGGAAGGAATGAACATTGGTCTTGAAGAGACCCATGTTGTAGGAGGGAGGAAACACAGATGCCGGCAAATCGTTCCATAGCCGAGCTGTTGAACTCAAGAACGAGTCGAAAAAACGACCCGTTCTCATGTGACAAATGTCAACCGTGTACATATGTTGGGCGCGCGTTTGGCGTGTCTCCCGACTATGCACCGGTGCCGAAGGGATCAATGACGCTAGTTCCTCAGAGCATCTTCCATTGAAATACCGGTAGAACATGGATAGCATTCCCACCCGACGCCTGTGCTCTAAAGATTGCAACCCGTTCGTTAAGATGGGAGAATCTATCAAACGGACCGCCCGTTTCTGCACAGAGTCGAGGGTATTTTTCAAGTGTTTTGGAGCTCCAGACCAGAGGTGGCTGCCAAATTCAACCGTGGGGCGCACTTGCGATTTGTACAGGGTAAGCAGTTGTGTACTATTAAAGTATCTGCGGGCCCTGTACAGTACACCCAGTTTTTGAGAAGCTAACTTTACTCTGGCTTCGATGGAGCCCCCATACCTGAGCTGGTCACTTATAGTTACACCAAGCATACAACGGAAGGTCTGTTCGGAAGATTGCTTCCGTTGAAGGAGACTGGATTATCTCAAAGGGCGCACATAAATTTTTTTTTGGACGAAAATCGGGCCATAGCATCATAATTTGTTTGTGTGCAGTTTGTAGTTAACAACAAATTAAAAAAAAAAATATTACCAAATGACTTTGAAATTTAGAATTTATTTAGAATCCATTATTAATACATTATTCATCGATTACGGATTGTCTTTTAAATATGTATTCAATTGAGAGTAAACAGTTTAATGGTAAATACTTTGCGAAATTTCGAGATTGCACAAAATATTTGCGTATGTATACCTAGGCAATTTTTGATCAAAGTAAAGCCAATGTTTACTTATTCAACCTTGTTATTCGAAGGTTAATCAAAACGAATATATTAAAGCCTAGATATCCGATTAACTGTCTGTCCACTTTAAGGATTAGGTATGCATCAAAATACCTGTTTCTTTGTGCTTTACTGGTTTAATAGGAAGCAATAAAAATATTAAACATATGTTTGGCAGTGGGTAATTTATTACGCACTCAAATATTGATTTCTGTTTATATTAAATAAAAATAAATATGCGTAAATTTCACTTCCTTGGTCAAAAGTTTATTTTGTCAGTGCGTCTCGATGACCACGAAGTAAAGCGATTGTATAAAAAAATGATTATTAATTCACGACTTTTCAGGAAGCTTTTCTAAAGGCGGTGTCAAACACTTCATTCAAAGTAGTTAATCCTTCATACACAAAGTGAGCTGCAACTCAATCACACGAAACGATACTGATTTATCAAACAACACTTTGTTTCCTCTTATACATTTTCTGACCTAGGTTTTTGTAGTGAAGTAGTAGGTAGTACTACTACCTGCTAAGAAATCAACTTATTTATGTGACTCTTTCCCCGTAAGCGAGGTCCCTTTTATAAACAAGGCTTTGAGTTATTGAGTGTACTTTGCGAACAAGTCTCATGGGATGGAGTGTAGTACCGAGAAGTGAACTAAGGTCTTGTCTGGCCTTGGAAACTTGTGACAACTGAAGTAAAAAGTCTCGAGGCGGTTAATTCAAGTGACGAGTTTATTTAAACATGCAACTTGACTTTGGATTGATAAAACGCTCTCGTTACTTCATTAAAAACCATCCGGTGTGATGTCGTCTAGATTTCTGATGGTAGAATTTCGATTTTCTGCGACGGCGATAACCAAGCATGGCAAAATGAGGAAAATCAGGTGCGATGTGACTTAGCCATACTCTCGACTGTAGATTTTCGATTAGGATGAAGAAAATTGAATACTGGGAGGGCTAAACTTGTTATCTTGGATGGTTAATTTATGGTCTGACGGCTGGCGTGGTATTGCGAGTCAAGAGCGGTAAGGCTCTTGACTCCGAAGGTCGCGGGATCGAATCCCGGCGTGGCAAATAAATTTTATTTGATTAATTTGTGTTATTTCACAATTAATATCTATATAGTATATTTGCAGCACGTTCCAGAGTGGAAGATACTCTCAGTATCGCCCTGGTGCAAGACTTTAAATTTAGAATTTAAACGTTGCTTGAATGGCTTTAGCCGTGTTTGGTGACCAGATTTGAATAGCCAGGTACTTCCCCACCTTCCTCCTTCCCTTTCCCTTCACGTGCCCACTACCTTCAGTCTCACAACATACTCCAATTAGAGATGCCATATTATCACTGGCTCCAGACGGAAGCAGTTGGGACTCTTGTGCGGTATTCATATAAAAAAAACAATTTATCTTGGGCTCTTTAGAACATTCTCGTTACCAGAATTACGGATAATTTCACGCGAGGTCGCCAACACAAGCTTTTGATTCTTTCCAGGTGAAAACTAATTTACCAATGGTGATGCCCCTGGGAAGACTCACTAGGTTAATTAACTGCCTTGCGGGAAATGTGGATATTTTCCACATATCCTACATCGATTTTAAGCGTGAAATAACACTTATGTTTTGATTAAATGTATTACTTTAACTGTAAATGCAATTATTATGTATCTTTTCTTACCGTTTTCGCAATGTATAGGTTTTATCCTGTTTTAGCAAATAAATAAATTATAAACTTTTCTATGTGATTATTGGTCTACACTTTTGAATGAATACATCCAATTTTCCGAAGAAAGGTTAGCAAAATGAGCAAAATTTCATACTGAAAACGGTTACGAATTTGTTGAATTGTTATAAGTATATCCGTTAATAATAATATTTTGATTATTTGTATAACGCCTTGTGAAACGTTTTTGTGAAAAATCACCTCAAGATATCAATCTACAATGCTCTATCTTATTATACATTGTATAGTACCACTTATTTACTGGTTACGGTGGCCACAATGAGGTTTCATATTCGATTACAGACCAACATAAATAACTCTGCAGTCAGTTCGTCGCTAGTATTAATGTAATTTAATAAACACGCAGTCTAATTAACTATCCGATTTCACATGCAGAACTTTACAAAATACTCTTATTATTATATTTGATTTAGACTAAAAATAAGATAAAACTACTCATCGAATTTTTTCAACTGTAGAATACAGTTTTAATTTGACATCTTGAAATGTTGACCACATCGATTGACATGTTAGATAAAATGAACCTGCTCAAATATCATACGACTCCGATACTGAGACGAAACGATAAAGGCGTTTTTAATGGTTTATAGTTCAACGAACCAACATACACACTATCAGCCTTACTTATAAAAAAACAGTTCACATCGTTAACTGGTTGTTACACTTTGAATAAAGATTGTACAATTTCTTTTTACAATTATTACTAATCAAAAAATGTCATTATTTTGTTGGCAACATTGAACATCGGTAGATAGGCGCATGCGCGGGTGAGCCATTTTTTTACGTTAGGCAAAATTAGAGTTTTGACGTTCGATTCATATATTCGTTTTTGTACATAATTTATATTCTAATGACCTATTCACTATATGTTAGTATTTTTAAACATTTGTGTTACTATTCTACAGTTTTCTTTAATAATGTGATGTTGTGATTTTAATTTTGTTAACAGATAAAGATTTTTGAAATGACTTTATTTAACAAAAATTCCATGAGATTGATTCTTTTTAAGGCACGGCATTCCCGCTCAAAAAGAAGAAGATGGAGAGGTATGTAAATAAGAATGTCAGAGAGAGCGCGCTAATGTTAAAATCGCTAATATTTTAGCGAAAATAGTGAAAAAAATTTAGTGAAAATGTTTAAATGAAAACATGACTCGTTTAAAATAGAGTAAATATCTCGCGGGGGTTTAATTTTTATTTAAAGAAAGACTGTGAATTTTTTCATACATGTAACTTGTAAAATAACTGAAACAAACGTGTTTATAATAATTTTCGAAGCATACTTTACGATTTTTTTCTATCGAGGGAATTTCGTATAATTTGCGTTTCGGCACGGGGTATGTCTAGATATTATCTTCAAGAATAACATATATTTTTTTAAGAGCTTTAAAACTTAAAGTGTTTAAGGTACATATTTATGTAATAAATCACATGAGGTACGCGGCGGCAAAACTTACTCGTATGTGTAAATAAATACAATTTAAGAAATCAACGTTTATATTTGTAAAAAATTTTTACAAAATGTTAGAATTTTTTTGTTATTCTCGAGGAATTCTTCTTAGTAATTTACTATTGAATTTTATAATTAAATTGAGATAAAAAAGTGAAGTGACATTTTTTTATAAATTCCTTAAATAAAAAGACTGCGTTTTTTTAATTTTAATTTTCCGATTTTTTTCTATGTTTTAATAAAAATAATGGTGGTGAGTTTTTTTTTAACGTTTTTCATGTTTTAAATTGAAATATTGCAATTTTTAAATATTGAGGTATATTTCAAGTACAAAAATCTAAAATGTAATTTTATCAAGTTTCTAAACTTTGGTATTTGTTTCAACTTAAAAAATAAGAAATATACAGAATATTTACAATACCAATTAATTTAACCGTTGTATACAGTGTACTATTCTCTTTAGCTGGATAAGCAATGTATATATCTTTGCATGAACTATTTTTCACTAATCAGCAATGTTTGCACATACACATTCGTTTATCAATTGAATAAACGACGTTTTTTAGTAAGCCTGTATGTAGGTACGTAAAATTAATAACGTAATAACCAATTTTTGTTACGCAATTTTTCACAAATGTCATTTGACTTTAAAGCACAAATGTCATTTGAATACGCTCTTCCTTTGTCAAATATTTATTTGGGATATTAACGAGTTACATAAATAGCAACAACTAAGTTTGTTTACATTACCTACTTACGAAAATCAAGCACCCTTGAGACAATATTTCACAACAATCTCGCTATAGAAATTATCCAATTTAAAAAAATATATGTTCACGACACTCGCAATATAAATGTGACACTCACATTTATATTGAGCTTGTTTACTTATGATTTTTCAATTGTACGTACAAAATGTTAAATCATTTAACAAATATATTGAAATGATGGATACCGTTTGGAACTTGAAGTGAGGTTTCAAAACATTTATAAGATACTATCGAATACCCGGCATGCAAGCTGCAATGCGACTCAAAGAAAAAAGGGTTTGTGTTTTAATTCTGTTTATTGAAGTGAATCTGGGTACCAATATTCTTTGTTTTTCTGTCTGAATACACGAATAAAGCAGAAGGTTTTCGGTTTTCCAGAGAACGGGTCACATCGTGTAAGAAGCATGGATTATCCAAATTCACTCGGCTTTCCTCTAATGCTACTATGTCTCCTTTGCAATTTAATTGCCGGCAACCCGGGCGTTTATTACAGTAACAATATAATACAAGAAAAGTCTGTAACCCGTCTCACTAGACGATGTCTGTTCTGAGACGGGTACATAAATATGCGTGCATGAACATATTAATACACAATTAGCATAAAAAAACATATTAATCCTATAAACACATACACACAAACATAACATACATACACAAACGTATACGCATGCATGCAGTATTCAGTTTTATTAAATTTAAGAGTTTAGCTAGCATCTAAAAACAATAACATTTCAACAAAATAATATAAAGTATTAAACTAGACATGGGTAAAACATAAGCAATATTAATAAGAAAGCATAAATCTCTAAAAATTTAAATATCGCATATATGTAAATAGAGAATCAAGATTAGACTGAGATGGGATTATTAGTAACTTGGTGAATTACTTCCTCTGTCCCATTCTCGTCCCCCATCCTTCCGTTAACCCTCCCCAGCTTGTCCATTTCCGTTCCCGCTCCCATTTCCTTCCCGCGTCCCCTTCCCCTCCGCACTCCCGCCTCCCCCCCTGCCGCTAAATTACATGAAATGTACTCACTCTTCAAACAACTCGCGCGCCACCTATAGTAATTTTTTTTTTAAATTTCATAACACCAGAGCCCAGTAGTATATACAGAAACCTTCACGGGCGTGCGCACGGTTTCATCGAATTAGTTTAGGAACGTAAAGGACAAACAAAGCGTTAGGGACAAACTAAGAAAAATTCATATTAATATATCTATATGTATAAAAATCAAATACACTTGCTTGGGGATTTGTATGTATATGAGTTATAAGTTGTCTATATGTTGCTATATGAAGTATAGGAAATGTTTGAACCTTTCAAAATACCTTCTTTACACCCCAGCGAAGGTTTATGGATTATTACAACCACATGACAATATATCTGAAAAGTTTTTTTTATTGTTACATAAACCCTTGCAAAACTCTCAAAAATGTTAAAATTTGAGAAAGACATTTTGCAAAACAATGATTGTTAAACCAAATTCAATTTTCGAAACTCTTTAAATTAATTAATTAATTTGAAGTACTCCCCTAATACTTTGAATTGAATCAAGAATATATATATTTTAAATAGGTACCTGTATTAGGTACCAAATTTCGTTGATTGTTCTTATTATGTACAAAAATGAATATTTGTAATATATGAAAAAAGAAAATTTTAATAAAAAAAATGTAATAAATGGCGATCGAGCAGTTTTAAAACTGAATGTACTGGGACTGAATATATGGAACGCGTGAGAGGGGTTTGCGGGACGGGGGAGCGGGAGAGGGAAGAGGGAAGGCGGGGAAGGTGGAAGGGGAACGCGGACGGGGACGCACGGGAAGGACTTGCAGGGAGAAACAATTTATCTCTTTGAATAAGGCATTGCAACGCATGCCAAAAACCAGCTAGTTGAGATTAAAAATAAGGTTTTTGTTATTTTTAATTTTTCATTGCGTTTTTTGTAAACAAGGAGTAGTAATAGAAACCTCTGTCACATGTCACCCCAAAGGGTTCGCTAGGTTTGGTGACTTAACAGGGATATCCGGGTTCATGGGGTGAGGTTTGTCCAGTTCTTGATCATGGATGAGTCCATGTACCATACACGATAGAATTTTAAATTTTAATAATTATTGATTTTACCTGAATTAATCTGTTTTGAGATCGCGTATAAATACAATTATCTTATTGCGTTAAAAGCACAGGTTAAGGCGGCGCTTCCCCGCTCAAAAAGAAGAAGATGGAGAGATATGTAATTAAGAATGTTGGACAGAGCGCGCTAATATTTTAAATGATAAAATTGAAGCGAAAATTGTGAAAATGCTTAATAAAATATGACTCGTTTAAAATAGAGCAAAAATCTCGTGGAAGGCATTTAAAGAAACATTGTGAATTTTTTCACAAATATAATTTGTAAAACAATAGACGTGCTATTAATAATTTTCCGAGCATACTTTGCGATTCTTTTCTATCGAGGGAATTTCATATAATTTTCGTTTCGGCGTGGAACGATATCTAGATATTATCTTCAAAAATAACATATATATTTTTGAGAGCTTAAAAACTTCAAATGTTGTAAAAAATCGGTAGAAATTCGGGTAGCGGCGGCTTTAAGAGCTAAAGTGCGTTTATCTTTTGCAGCTGGTGGTAGATTCCTTCGGAGCACAAACAAATATTCCAAAACAGCAAATAGGTACAACAGTTTTTTTATGAAGAGCCTCCACACAGCTGACATAGGCCCCGAGAAAAAATCCCGTATATGTCTTAGAGGAAATATGGTATGGATTTATTATAAAATCGGTGTTTGTGAACGTAGATTGATTTTATAAAATAGAAACTCTGCAGTGCAGTGACAACATGATGTCATGAATTCATAAGTCAAGATGGGTTTTTTTGGCAGACTTGTCTCGAAAGGTCAATCAACATAGCCTTTAGTCACTCAATCAAATAAACAAATAATCACTCTTGTTGTAAATTGTAAATAACACATCATATTATTAACCTGAGTGCTTGATGTAATTCACAAAAGTCATACAAATATTACCTTTATTACTCTCTCTCTATTGTAATATTGTAATAAAATATTATTTGTGTGGATGAGAACCACACGATTTTTCTATTTCAGATCAGTGGTAAATTCATAGATTCGTTGAAAAAAATGTCTGTGGATGGCAGTATATTTAAAAAATATATTTTTAGTAATTTATACCTGGATTATATATTTGGACCTGACCAAAAATGAGCATATTTTTTTTTTAAAACACGAAAAAAACATTTGTAATACACCACTTGATTGAATTAATACAAAGATGTACGGTTTCCCTAAGCGCAAGCCTCGTAAGGTCAAGTAATATTAAACCTGTCAATTTTTTTGTAGCTTAGGATTAGGTTTTGAAAAAGGATTAGCCATCGAGTACCTACATTAAAAAATACATATTTTTGCTTAAGTTCTTTGTAATATTAAATGTAACTAACTAACCATCACGCCGTTTCACCGCAGGGGTATGCAGAGAGGACGGACCGCCGTACAACTCGGTTTTGGCACACACTCTTTGCCTTACTCACATTTATACATCGTCTCTATTACTCACATTTATACATCGTCTCTAATATTCTGACTTTTGAAATGGCCCGACTCAAGTATATGATTCACTTGATCGTGGTATTTTGTTTTAAATTTGCCGATTCGATATAGTAGACAAAATACCCTTTTCTATATTGACAGATGCAACACCAATTCCAATCAAAATGAATTTATGCAAAGGACATGTAACTTCTATAACAATAAATTTGCAAATATAGACACACGCGCTGACATATTCACTGCTAGTTACTGTCGTTACAAAAATTCATTGTATAACATTCTAGGTGCGAATAACACATATTCATGATTATTAAATTAATTGTATCTAATATTTTTATATTACTTGCGTGGCAACTTTCCCTTAACTTTCCTTTAACCCTCTCCTCCTCCTGCCCTTCCCAACCCAAATACCTAATTTGCAGTCTATTACAGTTATAATCATACTTATTTTATTGTTGTGTATTGGTTTATTATTTGTTGAATTTGGATTTGTATTATTATTATTTTTTTAAATTGCTGCTTAGTTCTGTTTTTTTTTTTTTTCATCTTTCTTAAATATTTTAGTTTACATTCAGTTAGTCTTTATAAATACCTATCTGTGAACATTAATAATTGGTCTGTTTTTTATTATTCTCTTATGTATATTATATTACTAAGACTGTTTATGTTCCTTAAATAAATAAACAAATAAACAAATTTAAATTAATATAATTAAATTATGGTGTACAGGGAGACAGGGTAGAAACCGATTAATAAATTAATGTCATTTTAACTACAACGTAATTACGTAAAAATAGAAGTTATGTAACTTAAACATAAGATATACAGAACATTATGCCCATGTCACGTATTTTAATATCACACATACCTTTGATACTTAACTCAAAGGTTAAGGTGAATAAAACGAGTTTATGTATCCAAGCATCGTCGATTGCTCACAGAATTTAAGTATGTTCATAAGTAAATAAATGTAACAAAATAATAACATAATTCATATAAACATTACGTCGCCTTAGTTCTTAATTGTCCAAACGAACATTTTAGTTTTTGTTCAATCTCCACTTTAAAATGAAAATTAAAGTATAAAAAATGATAGTTAATTACTTAACTACGAATTATTTAAACTAATGAGACCTTCGCTTTTACGAAAATAGCTTTATCAAACACCTATCATAATGTTTCATTGAAATAATGAAAGAAAACCTTCTCCTCCAGTAAAATTTTCTAATGGTCGTTTGGACAATTAAGAACTGAGACGACGATTAGTTCCACTCGGAAAAAGAAAATCATATATATAGAAAAACAAAAACATATTATATAAAACCTGTATTTTATTTTGAAAAAAAGTTCGAAGATACTAACATTTTATTTTTCATTTATTTACTAGCGCTTGCCCGGCGTGGGTTGCATTTCCTCTCAAATAATGAAAGTGTTTAATTTTGTGTTCTAATTTTGTTTATTGAAGTGCTCTCGAATACGTTCTCATTCCCGCATCGCTTCGTCTCTTACTAATTAGGGCGATGGATGGTTTTTTTTTTTTACATGAGCTCCACACAGGAGGCCCTGAGGAAAATAATTTCCATCAGGGCCTATGTCATCATTGGGGATGCTGTGTGGAGAATTTTTTTCAGGAAAGAACGAAGAGGAGAATTCTGGGAAGGAAAAGGGTTTAAGGGGTGGATAGGAATCTGGGGTCCAGTCGTTCAGTGTGTCCTGGTCATCCGCCTCCAAGACTTAGACAAACTTCACCCCATGAACCCGGGCACCCCTGCTAAATCACCAAACGTAGCGAACCACTTGGGGTAGCCTATGGCAGAGGTGTTTTAATGGTTAATTTTCATCCCGCCGCTCAGTTTTACAGATGTGATCCCTGGAAGGGACGTCACAGCTGGGATGATCGATATAAGGTCGTGAGTTAACTAGAGAGAGTTGAGTTGCTTCCCGGTGCTAACCGCGCATCTTCAGGTGAAATCTCTAGCAGGACTGAATCAAAACCGTCGGCTTCGGTATTCAGCTAACCTATTGTGAATAGACTCGTTGTAAACCTTTTTGTAAAAGTAATTTCCCTTGGGAGTGAACCAATAAAATCTATTATTGAACCGTGTCATACTTGCAAATTGATTGAATTCAAAATAAAGACTTAGGATGGGTTGTTTCAAAAAATTTGACGAATTCGTCAAATATTTGACGTTAATTTTCACGTTCTGTGTAAGTTCTATTCAAGTTCTGTGATGATTTCAGTTTTGTGAAGCAGCTGGCCTATGATGATAAAAAACAGAACTCGAAAAGAACTTACACAGAACCTGAAAATTAACTTCAAATATTTGATGAACTCATCATATTTTTTGAAACAACCCGTCCTTATAGTGTAATTTAATTATCCTGTTATAAAATATATTTGACTGGCTTTCAACTAGCTAATATATTTGGCAAACTCTTACTACTTACATCATAATAATTATAAAATATTGTTCGGGTAGGTACACAAGAACTGAAATAACTAGTTTATTCGAACCATTTATTCTCATCCAGTAAAAGCAGAAGTCAGTTCAGATTTCTGATCAGTTTGAAAGATAAACGCATTTCATTTGGCGCAATCTGACATATGAAGAAACAACACTATTAAAATAAAACCACGAACAAATGTTAACGCGTAAAGCAGGTAGGTATTACTCCGTACTAGGTTTGTCAATAGGGTCACTGCACGGCACTAAAACTTATACTCGTATATTCCTTGTCACAACCGTATAAAAAATAAGTTTCCACATCACCAATTTGATGAAGATTAAATGAGGAATGTTTCGTAAGCTAGATGGATCATCCTAATTGCTAATATTGAGACATCAATTATTACAAGCATAGGGTATTTCATGCATAACATTTTAAAGACAAGTAGTTATGTTGTTTGAGGACGGAATAATGAAGAAACACATAAACATAGCATTTCCAGTGACAGAATGCGTAATCTGTGGTTCTAAATAAAACATCTGCAAAGCCATTTTTGTAAGGTTCACCGAGTTCAACACTAATCATCACAATAACTCCACTGGCAGTGTCTATGCACACATTTTTAAGACGCATAAATTACTAGCTGACCCAGTGCTGAACGAGTGCGTTGCTGTGACGTGAAATCGAAACATAACGCCATCTTCTGGATGGTTACCTAACCTAGTGTGTCGATATATCGTCACCTTAGTTGGATAAGGTTCTATCTACGCCTTACCGCGCTAAGGACTTTGACACCTAAGCACATGTTCTTACGTATCAAAGTCCTTACCATTGTAAATTGCAGTTAGAACCCTATCCAAATGAAGTGACGATATTACACCGCCATCTGTGAGAAACTAATGGAACTTACAAATAATTACAAAACATCGTCCTACAACAAACATTTAATGAACAATTAATTCGGAATAATAAATATTGAGGTCAATAATCGAGATAAAAACAATTCTATATTTTAAGTTGGACCAAATTACACACAGTAAGCCACACTTCATCAAAATCGGTTAAGTAGTTTCGGCGTTTATCTCGAACAAATATCGTGAGATTTTTATATATAAAGATTAACTTAATTGAAAATGTAAACCTCTCTAATCAAAAATCTAAAATTAATAAAGCAGACCGACAAAAGATTATTTTTTTTTAAAAATAATTAATTCCTTTACTGACAGCCCTGCATTATTGCAATTGATTTAATTTCATCTTCCAGATTCACACGAACTAAAAGTAAATTTCAATGCAACAATAATGTCCATACCAATG
The DNA here is from genome assembly GCA_936435175.1 of Glyphotaelius pellucidus. Lineage (NCBI taxonomy): Eukaryota > Metazoa > Arthropoda > Insecta > Trichoptera > Limnephilidae > Glyphotaelius > Glyphotaelius pellucidus. The sequence continues at coordinate 12,349,813 of OW386545.1, read as the reverse complement.
CGTTTATCCCTATGTCACGCGGACACAGCTCAGGAAACCAATATGATAGATATTTTTAAAAGCTCGATAGAACTAACAAAAAAGCATTTCACACATTTTTTGTTAACACTTATTAACTTACATTTTTTTTCTAATAACCAGATTGTAATTTAAAGTTCTCATTATGTTTTCGCCATGTTACTAGATGAAGATATTGAAAATGGAGTTTGTAAAGGCTTTCATTTTCATGCTAAAGTTCTAGAGATTAGACTTTTGTCTGGGGATACGATGTAATATATTTTTTCATCGGTCGTTATGTATGGTGCAATTATTGATTCATAAATAGGAATCATTATGCAGTTCAAATGATGATCTTAGGCTTGAGACAATTTATTATACACGTAGTAGGAACTTAGATTTACGGGATTAATCAATAAATATTCCCTCGAATTACTAAAAGATAGTTTGGATACTTATTTTGAAAGCTTTAAAATGATTAGAAATGGTTTTAGTTGTAAAAAGACAAACGTACACGTAGAAATATTTAAATGCGAATCACTCACAAACCCTTTATAATCAGCAGCAGAGTGGTGAAAGACCACCGTTCACAATTGAAACGTCGCTTAAAATGGTTTTGACTGTATTTGATGACCAGATCTGGCCAGGTACCTTACCACCATCCTCTTTCCTCTTTCTTATTATCCTTTTCCTTTCCACCACCTGCAGCCTCACAACTTACCCCAATTAGGGATGCCAGACGATAGGGAATTTTGTGCGGTATTCATTAATTTTTTTGAAAAAGCATCAGTGCAAGTCAAATCAAATGAGTAAATCGTTACACACTACTCTATATTTTGAAGGTTTAATAAAAAAAAATTAAAGGTGTTCAATATTCTACAACATAATAACGCTACATTTTGCGCCCCTTTTCAATGTTGGTTTGGAAAACTACGCTTTGGTAACGTATGAATATCTCGATAATTTTTCAGAGAATGTAAGAATTTTTAATGATATTAAACTTCTGAATAGACTTGTTTTTATTTAAGTATGACGACCTCCGTGGTCCTGAGGTAAGACTCTCGACTCCCAATCCGAAGGTCGCGGGTTCAAACCCGGCGTGTGCAAATAAATTTTATTTGATTGATTTGTGGTATTTCACAATTAATTAATTAAAAATAAACTATAGTATATTTGTGGCACGTTCCAGAATTGAAGATACTCTCAGCACTGCCTTGGTGTAAGACCACCATTAAGAATTGAAACGTTGCTTGAAATGGCTTTGGCCGTATTTGGTGACCAGATCTGAATAGCCAGGTACTTCCCCACCTTCCTTTTCAACATCTCCTTCTCCTCCCCACTACCTTCAGCCACACAACATACCCCAATTGGGGATGCCATAGTCTCACTGGCTTCAGACGGGAGCAGTTGGGGACTCTTGTGCGGTATTCATACAAAAATTCTAAAAAATACACCCGTACCTCAAAACGTATAAATACGTTGTCTCGTTCTCGGGCAATAACGAAGAATTATGAAGGATGTTGTGGGTATCGAAAAATATTATTATTTATTTGCCTCTTGCCATTGTCAACACGAATTTATTTTATGCTTTCGTCAAGTCCAAATTTAAAAGTCAAATTATTCTGTGCTGACCCACATACATAAATAATACGAACCTTTCCTCGTGTGAAAATATACAAATACGTTTGGAGACATTGAGCAGATTTTTCCAAGTGGGGTTTGGAATGTCATACTAAACAAAACTAAACAAAAGTTTAAAGATGATGTGATAACGCACAAGACACGACCAGTCCAGCGTTTTGTATGGAAAAGAGAAGACAAGGGTAAGCTGGAATTTGGTGGTTCGTATATTTAAGAAAGATTAAATTTACATACAAAGGTATATTTTTTCTACTAGGCGCGTCTGAATAATATCCTGAATGTTTTGATTTCATTTTTACTTTAAATTTATACTTTCGTCACACATAGTGCTTCGTATAAACAGGTACGGATGTGAGTATAAGACCGTATAAATAATTGTTGTTGACATCAAGATGATAATTGACTTTTACGCAATTTTCCCAAGAAACAAGAAATACCAGTGACTTTCGAGAAATAACACTTGAAAAATAATGTTCACTACTTCAACGAAGAATCAAATGATATGTATATATGCACTTCAGTAGTGTTCAAAGAACAATTGAACAATTGAAATTGAACAATTCATCAAATTTCAAAGTTCAAATTTATGATCTATGGAAGTTCTGTTATTTTTTCATCATGGCCCGTTGTTTCACAGTACTTAAATATAACTTTCACATGACTTGAATATTACTTTGAAATTAGATAAATTGTTCAAATTCTTGTGCCCGAGTTCATGGGGTGAGGTTTGTCTAGGTTTTGGCGGTGGTGCGTTTGCCCACCTACGCGGAAGGTCGGATCGGCACAGACTGGTTGAGGGAGAACTTTTGAACTCTCCAGCCGGACTTCTCGACCTATCGCCTTCCACCGCATAAATGCATACATCCGTCACTCCTGGACACATTGACCCAGATTTCTATCTACCCCTCATACCTTTTTCCTTCCCAAATTTTCCTCTGCTGCCTTTCCTCAAAAAGACCCTCTACACAGCATAAAATCAAGTTACACAAATATATTTCATGCAATTTTATACAGTGTGTAACACGACGTCAGACTTTTTTAACCTGTGATTCTACCTGTGAAATTGAACAAATTTTGTTCCACGTCTTTTTATTTCAAGAAAAAAAAATCATAGTCTCCATACACATACTGTATTTAGAGGATGATTTATTTTAGCTTCAAAAAAGAGTTATTCATGTATCAGTGGTTAAAATAAACGCCCGATTTTCTGTCTCACCCTGTACAATCAATCATACAATGTTAACATACAGTCAATGCGATCCTTGAGCTTTAAAGCTGGTTCACATTACGCTATCAAATATAAAAGATCATAGCACGCCAAATAACGCTCTACATACAATCCCTTCAGACCGTTCAAACCTAAGCGTTTTTAAGCGCAGATCAATCATAGACAATACACATCTCAGAGGTAAACGCTCCAGACGCGATATCCCAGAAGATAACTCTCCCCTTCTCCGACTAAAACAGGAGAGGGGGTCATTGTAATTACGGAGTTGCTTAGACCCGTGGATGACAGATGTCAAGTTGACAGATTTCAGTACAAAAAATATGCGTTCCGTTGCCGCTCCCTAATTCGACTGACCCCCTCTCCTACCACAGGAAGAAATATTTGATAGCCTGGTGTGAAAGGACAAAAGATAAGCGCTCGCGAATCAACAAATATCTGCTCGCAGATTTATAGCGTAATGTGAACCAGCTTTTATTTGCAGAGCAAAGTTTTACAAAGTTTGACTCATTTCACATAGGTAGAGCTGAGTTTTAAAACCTACGTTCGTGCTACGATATCGTTACCTCAGTTCTTATTTGTCCAACAGACCATTTTAGTTTTTGTTCAATCTTCACTTTAAAATTAAAAATAAAGTATAAAAAATTATAGTTAATCACTTAAATAAGAATTATTTAAACTAATGAGACCTTTACCTTTACGGAAATAGCTTTATCTTAAAAACCTATAAAAATGTTTCATCTAAAAAATGAAATAAAACCATCTCCTCCTGTAAAATTTTCTAATGGTCTGTTGGACTAAAACGAACTAAGGCGACGATATTGCGTACTCCCATTTTTGCTTCGCGTACCCCATGGGGTACGTGTACCACAGGTTGAAAACCACTGGCATGGAGTATCGAGTATTTGCAAGCTTAATTCGCAGAAGATAATGTAACGTAATTTTATATTCTTATTTTTATCGTACTTTTAATAAAGGGAAACCCCCACGGGAAATTATTCAATAAAAAAGCTATCGTAAACGCGCCTATGGCTGAAAATCATTAAAGTAGGATACAATTCGATGCCATGTCAATATTATACGCTGATTATGAACGTTTATATTTAAGTACCATAAATGATTGTTTTATGTAAGTCCTCGATAAAATAGTTTTAATAGGAGAACAACTTCACATTTTTTTCAATTTATTAATAATTTTGTACGTTATTATTTGTGTTCAATGAACCTCAGTAAGGTCAGAAAACGCTTTCCTTATGGTAGTTTTTTACCCTTCGAGACTTTTAGTACGTTCACATTACATTTTGTGATTTATTGAATAAAATTTAGTTTATTTTGCTCATTAAATAAAGATCATTGCTTTTAAAACCATTGAAAAAACGGTACCAACGGTACCAATTCATTGTAACTCTTAAAAACAAAAAGTTAAAATTGTTGACAATTTTTTAAAAATTAGTATCTTCCCAATTTAGAAGTAAATTCAGCATTCCCCGAAGCCCGGTAATTTCCTATAATAAAGAAAATAACACTAGAAGTGACTTCCGTACGAATTTGAATAGAAAGAAATGTTTTTTTTTTTTTTGAAGGAAGTAATTCGAGTATATGAGTATGCATGTCTGACGCCACGCCTTACGCTCCGCGCCACAAATAACATATGTGTACATGGAATTTAAAACTAAGCTACCGTTGTAATTCGGTTTTAAATACAAATATTCGTCACAAGATGTCGCCACTTCCGTCGGCAGGTTAGTGTGTACATGCCCCAGGCATGTATAAGTACTACGATTTAGTGAACTATCCGTCCGAGTATGAAAAGATTGACGGTAATACTCAGTTATATCAAGGGGCTATATATTACATGTGACGTCATTACCTATCTCGGTTACTTCGTCCCGGTGACTATCACTGGATGCGGGGAACAGGCTATTTTTGGAATCAGTTCCTATTGGATTTATAAAGTGGTTACAAACACCAACTGGGCGAAGCCGAACCAAAAGCCGCCCGCAGGGCCTAACAGCGAACAGCGTATTTAACTGCTAGTCTTTAGTTAAAATAATAATCTCTGACGAGGCTTAGCTCAAGCCCGAGCCCAAGCTAAGCGATATCTGGTCGGGTGTTAATTATTAATTCAAATAAATAGTGGTGTATTACAAAGTATCTTATCTTTTATGGGCATCACTTACATGCATTTTTACGTGTGGTATCATTGCCACCTCTCCAAAAATATCTCGGCACCGCTCCGAGAATGACCGTGCAAATCATTCCGTTCCGAGCACTCGATCCAACCGCCCGTTCGCGTTTTGTACCTCTCTACCCGTTTCATACGTGAACACTAATTGGGTAAATTATTAAAATCTTAAATAAATGTTAAATCACTCAAATAAGAGTACAGTGTTATCAATCATCATCCAGTAAAATCATTGAACACAGGCTCGCGGCCTGAAAGTACCGCGACCCCCAGGAGCCTGACTATTCCTCATGATTAAATATTAATATACACTCGTCTGATGAGAAGACGGAGCACAGGTCAAACATCCTCCACCAGCTCCTCAGCCTCTGGAACCAATTCTTTCAACCTTGGTAATCCCGACGCTCAAAAACTACTTTCAACACTTTAAACAAATATAAAATATTGATAATGAGGCAGTTCAATCATGTACAATAAATACTGTATATATCTTACTATTCATATGTAAAAGCCCCGAAAAAGGGCGTTAATAAATAATAAATAAATAATAATAAATAAAATATGTAGAAAGAAACGTTCTTTGGGAAGGAAAAAGTAAGAGGGGTGAGTATGAATTTGGCGGTCTGTATCCGTATATATAATCTGTATCCAGGAGTGATGGACGTATAAATCCATCCCACCCAGGCTGGAGAGTTCAAAAGGTGTCCCTCAACCAGTCTCTCCGATCCGGCCCACCTCGCAGCAGAGGGGCGAGCGTAGCAAACCACTTGAGGTAACCATGGTCGGTGTGTTGATTAACTAATAATATTGATTCTGGAGGCGGCAGTACCCATGTTTTCTTCCCAAATAGGAACATTTTTTTAAAACGTTGTGGAAATCTTTCACTTACGCAATACATTCTATGTCAAGTAATTTGTTGCACAGTACACAACACAACACTTGTAATTTAATCAAGTATAATTATAATTATTTACCGAACAGCATGACCTGAATGACGGAGATTCTTATAAGTAATAAATACCTGCGAGTAAAGGTATTTGCTTGGCTATTATAAACATACCAATAGAGCAACGCTAATAATAATTGAATGTCACGTTTGCATATCATTAAGTTGTTGTACTGAGCGTGTCGAATCAACATCAACAGTGACTAGGGATGTTACAAATGTCAAAATCTTCATTTCACGATTGCAAATGTTTGAAATTAATTTTCGCAAATGAGAAAGCCAAAATTTGGTAAGGAAATCAATTGTAGTTTGTTCACCGCTTTGCTAGATTTTAAAATCATGTTTTAGTTTTTTTTTATTAACTATTTTTCAGTCGATGGTGTTCTTCACAGATGAGTACAATATTAACAGAATACTGGCTGAATTTTATTTTCTGTGACAAATCAATATTCTAGTCGAATATTGATATAAACATATTTATTTTGAAAAAACCTATTTTTATCTATTTTTTACATTCACAGGTCAGCAGGAGTATCACTAAAAGATAGAATTAAAACTTCACGCATTCGTGGTAGCCTGGGTGTCACGGACATATATAGTAAGCTGGAGGAACGATAGTTAAGATGGTATGGACACATAAGACGGAGACCACCAAACCACACAGTGAAGCAGGCAATGTCTATGGAGCTTCATCGACAGTCATCCAGAGAAAGACCAATGAACTCCTGGATGACTCAATGCTCCAAAATATTGCAAAGAAACGGCCTGGGTGAAAGCTTTACCCAGAACCGAAGACAATATAGCCAGAGGACGAGAAGTGCCGACTCCAACAGCCTACCCAGGCTATGAGTTGGGAGAGTGCAAGGAAGAAGAAGAAGATTTATTTTTTTACATTAACCCTAGCCGGGAGGCCAAGAGGAAAATAATTTCCCTCAGGGCACATGCCATCTTTCCAATTGGAGATCCTGTGTGGAGGGTCTTTTTAAGAATAGGGAGCTCTGGAAAGGAAAAAGGCATGAGGGTAGGAATCTGGCGGGCACCGTGTCCAGGAGTGACTGTGAATCCATCCTTCCCACTACGGTGCAAGGCAATGGGTCAAAAGTCCTGCTGGAGAGGTCAAAAGACCTCCCTCAACTAGTCTCAATCTATCAACCCGAGTACCCCTGCTAAGTCACCAAACGTAGCGAACCACTTTGGGTGACCTATGGCAGAAGTATGGTAGATATGTGTAGTAATATTTTTTTTATTATGAAAATATAAGTCCAAACGATTGAAAGTTGCCGTTTCTAGTTAGTACTTTTAAATTTATACTTAGAAATCCTTGCACGATAAATTTTAAATCATATTTGTCTTCTTAAAATAATATAGTTGTTAGATTCAATTAAGTGAAAAAAAAGTATTTTTCTAAGTTTGCAACACAATTTGGGAGGCGGGAATGGGTACCGCCGCCCCGGGAACCTTTATTGGATAACCAACACCTCTGCCATAGGTCACCCCAAGTGGTTCGCTACGTTTGGTGATTTAGCAGGGGTGCCCGGGTTCATGGGGTGAAGTTTGTCTAGGTCTCGAAGGTGGATGACCAGGACACACTGAACCCCAGATTCCTACCCACCCCTTAAACCCCTTTCCTTCCTACCCACCCCTTAAACTCCTTTCCGTAAAAAAACCCTCCACTCAGCATCCCCAAAGATGACATAAGCCCTGTGGGAAAGGAGCTCATGTAAAAAAAAAAAACACGATCGCAACTCTATATGCGAATTCAAATATTTGTTGCATCCCTAATAGTGTCTAGTTAGTAAGCTTGCAAAATTTATGAAGATCCTGGAGGAGCCCCCAATACCCACTTCTAAAAAGGTAATGGAATTTTTATTGTAAACTAACTATATGGCAAATAAATTATTTCTCCGTGCATGTCCTTTCCCGTGCGTCCCCGTTCCCCTCCCGCGTCCCCGTTCCCCTCCCGCGTTCCCCTCCCGCGTTCCCCTCCCGCGTTCCCCTTCCACCTTCCTCGCCTTCCCCTCTCCCGCTCCCCCATCCCTTCAACCCCCATCCATATATTCAGTCCCGGTACATTCAGTTTTCAAGGAGCTTGCGTACCGCCTATTATATTTTTTTTACTTCAAATTTTCATTTTTCATTATTATATTACCAATATCAATTTTGTATATTTCAAGAACAATCAATCACATTTGGTACCTAACATAGGTACCTATTTAAAATATCTATAATTCTGGATTGGATCAAATTATTATATAAGTACTTCAAATTAATTCATTAATATGAGTTTTGAAAATTGAATTTTGATTTAACAATCATTGTTTTGCAAAAAGTTATTCTCAAATTTTTAACCGTTTTGCGAGAATATTTGTAATGATTAAAAAACTTTTCAGATATATTGTCATGTGGTTGTAATAATCCAGGAACCTCCGCGGGGGTTTAAAGAAGGTATTTTGAAAGTTTCAAACATTCCATGTGCTTAAAGCAGTACAAAGACATATCATTAATCCCCAAGCATATTTTGATTTTTATGTATACAGATTGAAGGCCTGATTAAAATCTGCATTCATCACAAAATATCTAGCAAAATCACAATTTTTAAAGAACATTTTTCGGTTAACAGTAGGTACTTAACGATGATACTTTTGAAATAAATGTATTTTGATGACCTCCCATGAACTCATTTAAAACTGCATCGAAATCGAAAGTGTTTATTGAGTCACAGTGATATATTATTTAGATAATAAAATGTGGTTATCCATGATACGGAATTGCGAAAGACAAAGATTATAGCGGATGTTTAGCAGGTGACTTGAAAAATAACTGCCATGCAATTTAACACTTAGCAAATCATGGCATCATTTTTGTGGATTCACGTCAAGGGCATTATTATTATATTAATATGTCTGGCAATTATTTTTACTTCTAAAAACGAGTTTTAAAAATAAACATGAATTAAATAAACAAAATATGTGGTCATTTTCTATGGGGCCATTTTTGTGAAATATCTCCTCTAGGGTACTTCATAAAGCTATGAAATAACTTAAAACTATAGTTAAATTAACATACTTATATTTAAACGTAAACTTGTTTCGATGAACACGCTACGGGTTCGTGAATTTGTCAACTGATATTTTAAATTCACTTCTAGAAGATTCAACTGGAAATATAACTTTGTGTGGAAATGATGACCAATGCGAGCTTATAATATATTCGAGGAAATAAGCCATCCGACTAGAGTGCAATAAGATTAAAATATTGTTGAAATTATTCGGTAAATTGAGTGCCACAGAAACATAAGAAAAGAAAGTTGTAGAAAAGCATTTGATAATAATTAATGCAAATCTACGATAAAAAAGAATGGTGCAATGGTGATTTATCTGGTATAAAAGCAATGGTAGTTTAGCTTCTTTATATTGATGCATTTTCAAATGTAATCTGGGGTAAAGGTTTATTTAGTTCATTTCGTCTCTGTAATGATATGAGAGCATGTGATATAACTATAATTACTATTGATATCTCAATCGCTTCATTGCTTGCTCTTTGACATGCTCAAAAAGCTTTTTTCGGTTGAATTTAGAGAAATTGTCAACAAACAAAAACTAAATAGAGTCAACCTTAAACGGTTGTAACTCAGCTGTCTGAGCATATTTTTCGATATTTTACGTGAGATATACTACCGACCCCTAATATAATATTTTTGAAGAAAACATCGTGCATCTATTACGTATAAAGGGTGTAACCTAATTAATCAGCTGTGGCGTGTAATATAAACATATTTTTGTTATTTTTTTTAAATTGAAAAAAATATATCAAAATGTTTTCCTATGACTTCCAATTGTAAAAAGCAAAAATATATTTGTTGATGATTTCTACCCAAATACTTTATAAATTTTGATATTCCACCGTTCTGTATTAAGTAGAACATTTTGTTTCCCTTTCAGATAACGTAGACACATACAGATTAGTTCTGGAAATCGGAAAAAGTTCTGGAAGATCAGAAAAATACTGCACGCCCTGACATTGTATTTCATCATGAGGCGGTCAACCTTACAGAGGTCGAAATGAAGGTCATCCAGTTTTGCACAGTAGTTAAATTTCTAATAATAATAATTTTTTTTTTTAAGTTTTCTTTAAGTTTTCTTTATTCACTGAAATTGTTTGTTACATAAATTTTTTAATTTTTTAATAATAATAAGTTAATTAGAATAAAGCATGATTTTTAATATAAAAGTACCTACCCATGTAATTTATTTTATTTGTTGGTGATTTAATTTCTGGATGATTGCAATCTAGTCTCCTTCAACGGAAGCAATCTTCCGAACAGACCTTCCATTGATATGCTTGGTGTAACTATAAGTGACCAGCTCAGGTATGGGGGCTCCATCGAAGCCAGAGTAAAGTTAGCCTCTCAGAAACTGGGCATACTGTACAGGGCCCCCAGATACTTAAATAGTACACAACTGCTAACCCTGTACAAATAGCAAGTGCACCCTACGGTTGAATTTGGCAGCCACCTCTGGTCTGGAGCCCCAAAATACTTTTAAAAAAAAAAACCCTCGACTCTGTGCAGAAACGGGCGGTCAGTTTGATAGATTCTCCTAACTCAACAAACGGATTGCAATCTTTAGAGCATAGGCGTCAGCTGGGATTGTTGTCCTTGTTCTACCGGTATTACAACGAAAGATTTATTGCAAAAACGTCCGAAGTAAATATTCAGATTTGTTTTAAAAATATTACATTATGTTTATACACTATTTTATGACAAGTGATAAGTTACAGACTAGTTAAATTAAGTTGTAAGGCGCCCTTGAGGTGATTTTCGCACGAAAACGGTGCCATATAAATAATACAGTCATTATTATTAGGTAGGTACTTGAAATGCTTTACTAAGTGAAATTAACATCCTTCAACTGACATGGAGCGAGAAATGCTTAGTCATTATTGGAAAAGAGAAACCAATCTCCAGGCACTAACATGTCGACTTTAGGTATACTCGGTAATGACCAAATTCATTCATTATATTTATTTTAAAGTTAATAATCCGGCAGTCAATAGCAGTAAAAGCGAAGAATGTGATACCTATCTACTGTCTTTTATACTATCATGTGAAATAGAAAGTAATATCGAAACGAGAACTGATCAACAAGTTGCCTTTTGATATACGAATGGATTCATTCATACACAAAGTGTATATGTAACATTGACCATAGCTATATAAGAGGATATCAAGTTATCTAAAATATGTGCATTAAAATAGAGTAGATACTAGATAAGAAAACACAAGAATAATGCATTAAAGCGAATGGCCGGCTGTGCGTAGGTACTTTTTCGGACATTTCGTACATTTGGATTTAAGGCCAAAATATACAACCACACCAAAAAGTTGTTCGTTTACATCAAAAGGTGTAGCAAATTTTTTCTAGTACTGATATGTGCTACTTTATTTGTTTTTGTTTCAGATTATAAAATACATTTATTTATTTATTTTGAGAAACATTACATATTACATTGTTATAATGAGCTTTGGCTGTCCAACTAGGCAATTTGCCCGTTTTAGAACAGTCAAAATGAACAGATATTTTACATGTAAATAGTGTGTTGACTATAATATTGTCTTAAACTTAAATATAACATTTGATAAATAATATTAAGGTTTTGATGGTAGATACAAGAAGTTACTTATAAGTGTAAATTATATATTTGTCAATAGAAAATAAAATATAGAGAAGAGAAATAACAAGAACATTCCAAAAGAAAAATAAAAAAGTGTTTTTTTAATTTTTTATTAGCACTTATGCTCTTCAACCAATTCAAGAAATTTTAGTATTGATTTTGATGAATTAATCAAATCGAAAATCAAAAAATGGGTAAGAAAAAAAAAAAAATAATGGATTAAAAAAGAAAAAGGAAAGTAGAGAAAAGAAAATGCAAAGAATTTTTTTTTGTAGTTTTTAAACGTAAATTGTATAAAAATAATATTAAGGTAAGAAATACCAATATAATACCAGTATATATGAATGTCAACAAAAAAGAAAATTTAATGGCTGTTGTTTAACATATTTTCGCATTCAGTTGTCCCCAAGACCAGAAGCCAATCATTTACCAGATTACTCAGAATGCTATCACTTTTTGATTTCCAAGCATCGGGTATAAGATTAAGCAATTTAGGGCCTAAGTACGAAAATTGTTTTTGAGCTAAGGATGAATAAATGGTGGGAGGAACTACTGGGTTCCTCTTTGCATCTCTGGTGTCATGATAATGGTCTATGGAAGTGTAGTGGAGCCGCTGTTTTTGGGTATGTATTATGATTTTCCTAATATATAATTGCCTTACATCAAGAACACGAAACTCTTCGAACAATGAATCGCTGGGGTATCTGAAAGGTTTTTTGAGTATGACTCTTAGAAGTGATTTATATCAATATCAGTAGGTACTTACAAGAAATAACAAGGGACGCCGTTTTCACACCCATTTATCGAAAACTGCTATTTTATAAACAGTTTTAAGGTACGAATTACTTTTTTGTTAATATTTAAATTTAACAGGTGGAATACATCATACATGCATCTAATAAAAAATGATGACAAATATTTTTTTTATAATAATAATAATAATAATATGGATGATTTATATAGCGCCGTTTTTGTGAAAAATCACCTCAAGGGCGCTGTATACTATAACTATAACTTACAATATATTTCTTAAATCTAGAAAACTACAAACTAGACAAACAATTAAAAACAACTTATTACTAAAAATTGCATCCACCGGTTCATACTCAAATATATGTACAATGTCTCGACCAATGAACGCGATGATTTTTAAAAATGCATACAGGACCATACTTACCTGGGAGGTCGCTTGAAATTAACACTTGTTTATTGTTTATTAAGAAACTTAGATAGAGTTTGCACGCAGAGGACATTATTGTGAACACTTGTTACGTGTATTTAATTCTGAAATATATTTTAATATTAGTATAAAATACATTCTTTAATGAGTGTATTTTGGAAATCAATAGCAATATTTTATAGTGGGCGGTACAGTAGTACAAGGATTTCATCTTCTAAATGTGATTCGTCAAGAGACAGATTGATGTGTAAAGATTCAAGTAATTTTAAATTCAATAAGAAAGGTGTGATAAAGACATATCATAGGCAATACAAGTATGATACTCTCAGATATGTATATTTAAATTAAGGATATGAGAGCCCAAAAAGGTATGTTTTTAATTTGGACCTAAATTCTGTTGGGTTTGTTATGCATCTTAGTTCCGGAGGGAGTTTATTCCAAGCCTTAGGCCTAGATACTCCGAAAGCGCGATCTCCAAACTTTGTATTTGGCTTGCGTTTAGGTTCCATTATTCTGCCTATAGCTGATGATGTTGCTGATCTAAGGGTTGACTGCCTCGGACCAGTAATGTGCTGTTACGTGCACAGGTGACTTTGAAAACACGCAAAACCACAAAATATTGAAAAAATTTTAAAAATCCCTCTCGGGCTCTTAACCACACCTTAATTTATGTTAATCAAACCAAGAATGCCATCCTTGTGTATTGTGCTTTGAGAAAGCGTTAATAATTAATCAATAATAGGTGAAATTATTATAATAATCACTCAACATTTATTAAAATTACCTGCAACATTAACAGATTTATCTCAATTTAGGAGGAGGGTTGTAGGTACCGTCACAACGGGAACCACTTATTTTATTTTTTTATTTATTTATTTTTTATTTTATTTATTTATATGTTTTATTTTAGTAAATTGTACATTTAAGTTTACAATTTCCTAATTAATTATATCATTTCATATTTCAAACTATATTTTTTCTTGTTCTATGTATCTCCTACAATAAATTTTGAACTTTCCGATTGGTGCGGCCTTTAAAGTTTCTTGTATAACTTCATCCCTTTGTATAGTAAACTGTTCTGCGTATTCTTTTTGTCCTTTTTTTGTAGTCTGATTTCCTTGCAAGTCCTTGTATTATGTCTGTGAATGTCCTTGTTGTATATAATTTTGTTTGAGAAGTATTTTGGTAACATTTCGATAACCAAAACCCCTGCCAGAGCTCCCTCAAGTGCTTCGCTACGTTGGTGACTTAGATTTGTCTAGGTCTTGGTGACGAATGCTTTATGCCCACAAACGGTGGTGGGCCGGATCGGAAGATGTCGGTTGAGTGCTAGCCTAGACTAGCCTAGACCTCTTCAACCGGATATCATCCCGTTCGATTGCCTTGCATCGCAATAGGACGGACGGGTTCGAACGTCCGTCACTCCAGGACATACGACCCTCAGATTCCTATCCACCCCTTGTACCTTTTTCCTTCCCAGAACTTCCCCTCCTCCCTTTCCCTAAAAGACCCTGCACACAGCATCCCCAAAGATGAAATTGATCCTGAAGGTTTTTTCCTCAGGGCCTCCTGTGTTGACCAAATTTTATAAAAAACTATTTACTCACTTAACGGTATTGCTATTTCTTATTCAAAAGAGATATCCCGTTTGTCTCCATCTTTTACGATGCACGTTGTGCATTTTGCATATTAAACTGGATTAAGTTTTGAACAAATTAAACAACTACTTTGCGTATCAAGATTTTTTTTTCACACAGTTGTCCAGTTTTGGTAAAACCCAGCAATTATTAGTGCCCATATCACAAATGGTGGAGTGCGAAGTGATACATGGAAAAGCCATAGATGATGGGACTGTCACGGGTGTAAGTGCAAAGGGAACAAGTTTTGAGAAATAGACCTCATGAAGTAGGATTTTTATTATCTTTGTAATAATACAATAATGAAGCCCATTATTAAATATGTTTGGCAAATAATATGATAATAATAAATAATTGATTATTTAAGGAATGCATCTACAGGTCCGCATCGGACGAATTGCATCAGGCGATTATCAAGCGTAGTGCGTCCTCTGTATTCGGATTGTCGACGCGACGGCCATTTGCAATCGGATTTTCCATCATCCGTAGCGAGCGGATGAGCTGTGTGTGCGAGCCGGATGCAAAAAGCGGCCGAGCAAGCGCATCCCGTGGATTAGAGATGAGTGAGTTCTGCATTTTGCCGGAGGCCTCCGGGACATGCTTCCTTTTAAAAGTACTCGAGTTCTAGGAGCGGGTCTCGGGTCCAAGTTCTTGGGTGCGAACGATTGCAAGACGCGCGGGTTCGGCCGGAGCTGAGCCTCGGAGCCGAACCCGGATAGAACCCGGAAGAGAACCCTCACGATCTCGGAGGCGCTTGGGTTCCGGCTCCGGGTCCGGCTCCGAATTCCGGGCTTAGATCCGAGTCCTGGACCGGGTTCTCTGGAAGTAGACGATTTGAAAAAGGAGTTGAAGTATGTATCCCGCTTCCCGCGAAGAACCCGAGTTTAAGAGACGAGTTCAAGAGCCCACTCCAGCTGAACCCCACTTCGCTACACAGGATCGCAATCCGCATGACGTCATCGACGTCATTTTCGTCAGAATTACTGCGTTGCGTCCGATGCGTGCGTTCCTTACGGTGCGTATAAGTGGACGCTCTTGTATGACTAACTATACAAAGAATTATAAAATTCGTTTGATGCAATTCGTACGAAGCGTACGATGGACACTTACCTTTACACAACATTTATTTTATGATTTCAAGTTGGATATGATTCAAGCTTTTCGTAGCCTAGAATTTTATAAATGACTGATTTAGAGAACTTAAATACTGTAGCACCTCTTTGTTTTATGACACTTTTATGAAGGTACACATCAGTGGTGTGCATATTACTCTTAAACTAAAATTAAACTATGTGCGTGTTGACAGGTTCGATTATGAATTTTCGAGTATTTGATGACTACCATTTTATTATGATCTTCTGCTGTGTGATGAGGCCAAAATATATATTTTTTTGTAGAACGTGAGATGAAAAATATTCAAAAATTCATGAAAACAAAACATGTTGATCATGATGTGAGACTGTAAAATTATTACCGAAAACACAGAAAGACAGGTTGATAAAAATGTATATAAACCATTGTAGTAGGTAATTTCGCTCTCTCTCACCTCAACTCAGACCACGCGCATCTCTAATCGTGTACACGGTAACAATAAATGTAATCTCTAGTAAAATATTAATAAATATATCGTAACTTGCTAATTGTTTGTCATATTGTACAACTGTACTTACCTCTGTTGAGACACATTAAAACCACGTATAACTACCTATACTAATAACATCTGTCGAGGGACATTGAAACTACATATCCATTATTAACATACAAGCTCCAACTGTTTCCAACCGCCTGGGGCCAGTGAGACTATGGCAAGCCCAATCGTGATGAGAAT
This sequence comes from Glyphotaelius pellucidus, assembly GCA_936435175.1. Taxonomy (NCBI): domain Eukaryota; kingdom Metazoa; phylum Arthropoda; class Insecta; order Trichoptera; family Limnephilidae; genus Glyphotaelius; species Glyphotaelius pellucidus. The sequence goes on along the minus strand of OW386545.1, from coordinate 12,333,501 downwards.
GTGAGGCTGCAGTCGGTGGGGAGAAGAAGGAAATGGAAAGAGGAAGGTGGGGAAGTACCCGGCTATTCAGATCTGGTAACCAAACATATCTAAAGCCATTCCCAGCAAAGTTTCAATTCTGAATGGTGGTCTTCTCAGGGTAGTTTTTTCAGGGTAGGCACAGCTTCTCAGTCTTCACGAACAGCACGCCACTTGTTTCACACATTTTTAAAAAAATTATTGCATTGAGTTTTACAATAAAATATTACAATCTAGTACATAAAAAAAATTATCGACTTAGGGAATAATTTCGCAACTGATCTAACATTATCAGAAAATACCATCAACGGGGTTTCGCGATAAAAAATGCAAGCTAATAGGTCTTCTGCGTGTGACCCAGCCACAAATTCAAAATGATTTAGAAGGGAAAAAAGTCTGTCACGTGAACAAAAAAGACAAATCATAAAAAAATGTATTATTAACATCGAAATGAAAAAAGTCAGTAATTTATTTTTTAAATTAAACACGCAAACAACAAATTAAAATAAATTGCACATCGCTACAACAGTTATTCTTTATCTTTTTTGAAGACTCAGTACGATTTTGTAGTACTTTTACTACTCTTCATACTTTATGATTAAGCACAATAAATGTCTAATTCCCAATTGGTGGACTGCAAAAAATGTAACAAATAAAGAGAGATTGCGCTTTTATCACTAGGAAACAAGGAAGACGACAAGGAATGGAGCGAAGGAAGACGGAAGGAATAAAACCTTACCTTCAAATGATGATGAATTTCTGTTTTTTTTTACATTAGCTCCACACAGGAGGCCCTGAGGAAGATAATTTCCTACCAAACAGATAGAAACCTTCAAATTCATCAAATTGTATATTCGACACATTTGATGTAACTTCCTTCTGTTCGACATAATATTTAGGTTAGGACCCGATGCCGATAGAGGTAGAGCGAGATATGCTCACATGTCGGGACATTGTAGTAATATCGGACACATGCATTTTGGACACGTTGCACCTGTTTTGGTTTTATTTTTTAAATTAAGGACAACTCGGAATAAAACCAACTTAGAACCATCTCAGATAAGTCATTTAGAATGATAAAAAAATATACATTAAAATTTTGGTTTAATATGTTACGTTAGGTTAGGGTTATCGGCTAATTTGAAATTATTTTTTTCATAGCTTTTATTGACTTTTCAAGAAAGTGTTGAGTTGACTTTATTCTCAGTTGTCATGGAACCATACATTGTGTGCTTCCATTGTTCAACACTTAGAGAACTAGGTAATACAGTAGGGCCTCGCTAATCCGGATAGGGAAAAATAAGACCCCTTCCGAATTATCGAGGCGTCCGGATTACAGTGTGAATATTAGAATTAAAACACATTTTTAACTTGGGTTTCATTTATTAAAGTAAAAACTTAAAGTCAATTTAGACAAGAATATGTATGAGTATGTACGTACAAATGTACTTATAAGAAATTCAAACTTGTAAGAAATTTGCGCACTTAAAATGAAATAAAAAATTTTAAAACTAAAAGTGAATTCTTCTTGAAAAATCTTGTTGAAAAGTCTGTAATATACTTCTGCTTATAACTTTCGCACTTTATTTCAAAAGCACGGTTTCTAAGTTGACGGAGAAACATAGCTTGTCCGGATTACAGCGTGCACCGAAGCAACGGGGGTCTGGATTAGCAAGGCTCTACTGTAATACAATAACACTAAGACTATTTACTCAAAAGATTTTATAATGTGGACAACACTGGACGTGAACTGCTTTATATATTATTTTATTGTTCATACGTGTGCACTGTCATTAAATTCAAACGCATGCATCTAAAACCGTAGTGTCCTATGCCCTTGCACATATAATGTTATTGGCTACTGACTTAACTAGTCCAAGTTATTTTATATTATTATACAACCCGGAAGCGGAAAAGCTGTGAGTTACATTATTTAATCAACTTTTTCACAAGTGTCTGTGTATGTAATTGCAAGTTGATTCATAAGTCTGGCGGGAACTGCACTGAATCGGAAATACTGGTACACGTAGGTAAATGGTTGGTAGCTCGACGCAATATCAGCATTGTTATTATATCGTGTTGAAAATGCAGGTAAATAAAAACGGGATTCACTAACCTACTCACCACAGTCAGTGAAGTGCATTGCTCATTGACCAGGCCAGGCTGTAGCTTTTTATTTAGTTATTTATTTCTTCAAAATTCGCAAATTCACTTTGTGGTGTCATTATTAATTTAATGAAAACAAATAACTTTGTGTACACCACTATTTAATTAACAATATCAACATGTTTCGAAAACTATGTTTTCTCCGTCAGTAGTTTTCGAAACATATTGATATTGTTAAAAATAGTGGTGTACACAAAGTTATTTGTTTTCATTAAATTTATTTATTCACGCCTTGAAGGCTTTTACTTGTACACGTTATTATAGTTAGATAAGTTATTTAACATTGTGTTAAAAAATTATTAGCAGAATTAAAAAGAAATGACAATATTAGAATAATAATAATAAAATTTATGTCAGAATTTTGGAAATTTCTGATAAAAATTTTGGTGAAGAATAAATGAAAATATCAACGGAACTGAATTTATTTCCAAGCCTATGAAGTCTTTGGATTGGGGAGTTAATGAAATAATTAGTTTTTGGCGGATAAACAAAGAACAGTTCTGGAAGTCACGATTTGGTACTCGGAATGTTATTCGTTTTGTTAAGTCAGGTGCGTCAAGTGATCCATTAACTAATTTGAATAAAAGTACCAGATCGCTCTTGGTTCTTCTACAACACGATAAGTCAGTTAAATTAAGTAGTTAATTTGTTCAATGGGTATAGAGAGTTTGAAATTAATGAATCTTAAATCTCAAATTTATGTAGAACTCTCTCAATTTTTAATTGATGTGTTTTATAGTATGGGGACCAAATAGTTGAATTATATTCTAAATTACTTCTAACTTAAGCAGTGAAGAGAATTTTAAATGAATAAAGTGACGTAAAATCTTTAACTGTTCAAAACACCTGTTTTTACAGGTGTTTCTTTTTTTTTCATTACTCCACATAGGAGGCCTAAGGAAAATAATTTCCCTCAGGGCCTATGTCATCTTTGAAGATGCTGTGTGGAGGGTGTTTTTGAGGAGAGGAAAGAGTGAACATGGATCTTGAACAGGCCCATGTTGTAGGAAGGAGGAAACACAGGGGCCGGCAAATCATTCCACAGCCGAGCTGTTGAGCTCAAGAACGAGTCGTATAAACGACCCGTTCTCATGTGACTAATGTCAACCGTGTACAAATGTTGGGCGCGTGTTTGGCGTGTTTACCGACTATGCACCGGTGCCGAGGGGATCAATGACGCTAGTTCCTTGGAGCATCTTCCACTGTAATACCGGTAGAACAAGGACAGCATTCCCACTTGACGCCTGTGCTCTAAAGATTGCAATCCGTTTGTTAAGATAAGAGAATCTATCAAACGGACCGCCCGTTTCTGCACAGAGCCGAGGGTTTTTTTAGGGCTCCAGACCAGAGGTGGCTGCCAAATTCAACCGTGGGGCGTACTTGCGATTTGTACAGGTGTTGATTGTTATTACTAATCAGACAATTATTGTGGTGTTCTGTTGTTTCTTCTGATGAATAATAATACTTTTAGGATGATCGGGAGTTTCAATGATGTGTTTATTATCGTCTTGAATAGAATGAATATTTAACTGGACTAAACGTCAGTTCAAATGGCTTCTGTGTGTTTATCTGAGGCAAAAGAACTGGGCACTGAAGGTGCCCAGCTGTTATTGGATAGCTGTTATGGTTATTTCCGTAACTGTTCGGGTATTAGTCACGAACGGGCGACAGTTGACTCTCTCATACAGTACAACTTTACTGAGACATCTGAACTACCTACACTACCGACAACTGTTGAAAAACGTTGAAATTTCGTACATATTCATATACACTACAAACATTTATGAAGAATAAAGCGCTCAAGGCAAATTGAACTAAACGTTGAAATTTGCCAAGCAGAATCAATTTCTTACGATCATGAATTATTTTTTCGAAAATCTGGAAAAATAAAGATAGGCAGTGCTTTTCAGCCTATATATTTACATAAGAGGTTCAAGACAACTTTATAAACGACTTCTCATTTTGTTTTTTGGGGTTCCCTTGTTTGAAATTCTGCCTTCCAAATATTTTTCCTTGTTTTTTAGTCTCGGCAGTTGGGCAGGTCATCATTTCTCTACGTCCGGCATCCGTTCAACATTCCTCGAGCAAAAGCAAACACATTAAGCCCGCTGACGACGGATCCTCGGGCTCGGGTAGCCGCTCTGGAGCCGTCCGTAGTGCGGTCCAGAACAACCTGCCATTTCTCCGTTGTTTTCATTGAGAAATGATCGGGTTTGGTGGCACGGTTTCGGGTCCCCACCCCGGTCGTGCCATGCCACGCTCCGCGGTACCACTTACCACTGCCGCTAGTACTGTACCACTCCGAGCAACAGTCTACTGCCAGCGGCAAAAGCCAACCAGCAACCGACTATACAGTCGCGCGGAAGGACACTCGGTCCGCGCGCCTCACTACCGAACGTTCTCCGTTCTCCATGCCATGTGTAACGGTCCATCGTGTTATGAATTCCATGTGAAATTATTTACTTAGCAAACCAGTGGACGCTTTCTTCTGTCGTCTGTCAGTGTGTTCAGTGTACAGGGTACCCGTGACGCTTACCGACTGTGACGTATCTTCGCAGCGGTGTTGTTGTTAGTGTTCTGTGATTGAGTGTATAAGTGGACTTAGGCGGTGAGCAGTCTTTGATAGCCACGGGTGACGGGACAGTCACTATCAGGCCGCGGGACAGACTAGATCTGTAGTCTTGAATGTTCGTAAAAAAATTATTGTTTGTGATTTCTTGCTGTATATTTGCATTCAAAGCGCATCGGATATTAAGGCGCGCTTGCGAAAATAGTGAGACGTGATGGGACGTTGAATACTCTCTGTTCACGTGTGAATCAGTCGTTGCAACGGTTTGTCGTTTTATACATGTAATTGATGGTTACCTTTTACGAGCATGTTTTATTTTCAGCCATTGTTCTCTTGCATTTATTGACGTTAGAACTTTCACGGAATGTCGCCGGCGCCATAATTATTGCACATACTTATTTTAATGCATTTCACTCATAATCACTTGCATGTCATTATTAAAAAATACCAAAGTTTATAATGCTATATCGACATGGACGAAATTAACTGGATTGAAGTTGTTATTTAATGTAAAACTACTTTCGATTTTGAAACAGCTATTTTACGAAGCCGGTAACTGAATTGAGGTCTGATTTTAAGTTCACATGCAAAAATGCTACCACGAGACACACATTCAACGAATCTAGCTCATAGCCAAGCAAAACGACCAAGAAAATGACATTTTAATGTTGAGATCTGAATACCAAAATAATAATTAATTATTGATAACTCATTTACATTTTATAAAGTTTCAACATCTGAATTCTACCAGGGACTTAGATAAATAAATTGCCAAGCTTTAAATTTTGCACTACGCACAAATGCAAGTTACAAGGTATAAAGTATACAATCGCTTACGTTTTCTCTCGATAATGTATTGTCAAAGAGTTCAATGGATCCATGTCTCAAGAATTGTATTTATATTCTTGTTTGTCAGTTATCAGAGAATCGCACGACGTGCTTGTGTTTGATGCAATTATTTCCATCTTTACTTTGTAAGAGTTGAACAACGTCGTGTTTGCAAAACACAAATGCAATTTTTATATCATTGCGCTACCGCGTTCTTGAACTTTCGATTTTCCTTGCAGCACCAAATAATCTGATAAGTATTTCAAAACTTGTCGTTCAGGTGCCAAGAAATGGATTCCTTGTGTACTGATTAATGTCAGATAATATCAGTCATCCAATGCAAGCGTAATCAGTACGATTATGAAAGGGACGCTTGTAATGTTCGCAATCGGTTAAACAAAAAAGGTTACACAATAAAGGAGTGTTAGGAGAACGCAATATTTAATTTTTACAGGTAAATAGTTGACAAGTGCAAGTAATAAAAAAATTGTATTATGAAACATGGTAGTAGAGTTTAAAATAATCAATAAAGAATTTAATTTTGAGTGATTTTAGAGGCAAATTTGGCATTTTTTGTGTGTTACTTGTTGTAATCGTTAAAAAATAATCTAACCCTATAATACTGTTTTAATATTATTAAAAGAATAATAAAATTTTAACACGCTAAAAAGAGCGATTTCTCCAGTAGAAATTTTGATTTATTTATTTATTTAAAGCTTCTTCACAAGTTTATTCATTTAAGCATGTAATTATTAACCCCACTAGGGTTCGCCTGTATCTGATTAAAATATAATTTTGAGTTCCACCGTAAATCGATCACTTGAATCGGTCAAAATGCTTCTTTTAATGATTTATGTTTTTTTTAATATATATTAAATATATTTCATCATATTATACATTAAATAAAGCAAAAACATATTTTTAAATAATAATTATTAACTCACATATAATTGTCAATGTTGCCTCTAAAATCATTAAAAATTGCACCCTTTATTGCAGGCCTTTATTTTATAATTTAAGTCATAAACAAATAAACACTCGTTAGTACTAAATATTAGCAAGAGCTTTTAAATAAAAAAATATTATTCTGTTTTTTTTGGGTATTTTGGTTTCATATCAAAATTTAAGTTTCATATGAAAAGGACCGCGCAACCGTTCCTTTTATGCAGTTATTTTTTGTAAACACCTCAGTAGGAGAACATATGCTGAAGTGTTCGCAAGTTTTAGATAGTGTTATTGTACATTAGATTAAAAGCAGTTAAAATACGTTTATCATAATAGCATACAGACAAAGGAACAATAGTAAGCATGTAGTGAAAAGAAAAGAAAAGGATAGGTACTACATGAAGTAAGCATGTGAAAATGAATATGATGCACCAGTTGCATTGTAAAAGAGTATGGAGTAGGATTATGACTGGATGCAGGAATGTGACATTCCATCATATCTCGGGGTGAGTACCTTTGAGTTGAAAACCGTGTTGGTTGGTTAGTTCTGTTTACCCCATAAATGTAATCATTTTTTGTCACTGAAATCAAAACGAAGATTTGGAACAGCACATTATCTTCCAGATACGATGCAAACATTTTATTTCTAAACCACCACCAAAAAATTTTACAAAAAATATGTTTATTACGATTATTTCATGTGTATGCAAGTCATAATAATTAATAACGTATTGTGAAAATTCCCTAATTAGCGCTGTAACTTTGATTTACAAATAGTATGTTAATTACAACTAACGGTTTGATGAACTGATAAAAGGATCAGTGCATATCAGGTTCTTTTAAAATTATATAATTTAGTTAAAAATATTATTGCAAGTACCTTCTTATAATTCGTAGAGACCTGAAAATTTTGCATTCGCGAAAACGCGATTTTTTTCGTTAAACACGCGAATTTTTCAATTTCCATGAGAATAATTCGAAATGGCAATTTTCAGGCAAATAATGCAAATTTTCGTATTTCACGCGGTTTTCTGGTTTTTAAGAAAACAACAAAATTTAAAAAATAAATATCTTTGACTATGGTTTTAAGATGCTTTTGTAGCCATAAAATAGAACGTGCTGTATTTTATTTTCGATTTAAAAAAGTCATATCGCCATTTTCTCATGACAAAAATCAAAAAGTTAAGATCATTTTCATTACAAAATAACACCACTTTTCCCAAATATTCCAAATAACGCGTAATTTCTAGATTCCTCTCATATCGTCATATTTTAGCATCTAGTTTTAATAAAATTAGCTACCGCTAAGATTTTCTCATTCGTAAGGACCGCCAGTATGTAAATAATAATATTTTGTATATTTAATGAGTATACATACATTCTCCCAACGACACAGTACAAAGGTTTATTATTAAGACATTGGTAGATTGATCTTCTAAGATTTTCCAAAACTTTTCGCAATCGAAACATATGCCGGAAAGTGAAAGCCCCGGTATTAAATATCCGAAGGTCAAAATCAGAGTTCCAGCTGTATTATACACTTTTTACAGTATTTTTTAGTTTTGTACCAAACACACACAATACAATACGAATTTCTGTCATTTTTTTTGTGCGATATTGATTGCTTTTTTATGGTTAAGGAATTGAATGCAATTGAATGCACAATATTATCTGTTTGTTATTATACTAACGAACAATCATCCTTTGTTATCTCTTCGGTGTTTCAATAAAGCAGCCAATACGGTTGCAAATATTATTCATAATTTTAATGTTATTGGAAATAAAAATATACTCATTATGCTTTCAGGATAAAAATAGATATGCGTCTAGATATTTACGTATTGTCCGGAAACATTTTGAAAATCACTACTTATGCGCGTTCTGTAGTCATTTTTTAAAGCCTGCGTTATGTTAGGTGGTCCTTGTACTTTCTGAAAATGTTTTTAAAAGATAAGGTTTGGTTAGGTTAGGTGGTGATTAAATTATTTGTACTCCAGACTTATATTCAAAACTTTATGTTGGTTTGCGGAATTTATTAGTTAGTATGTACAATGTACATATTACCAATTTAAAACCAGTAACTAAACGCACTAATTTCAGTAGTTTATGCTTGGGTAAGTTAGTAAGTAATGTGAAGTAATCCTGCGTAATGCGTAATATTATTCAAGTTCGATGAACTTTACATTTTCAAAATTGTGACTACTTATTGGAACTATGAGTACTTTATCACATCGGACGAATGATAAAGAACGAACGAACATTATTTTATGAACTAATACATCATAATTCGAAATGCGTAATTATTTTGTTTAAATGTTAAATGTTGGATAGATGACGTAATTTTTCAAGTTTTCTAATATTCGATAATTTTTTTTTCTTTTGCCCCGGTGTCGGTATGTGGGTTTGTTCTTTATCTTTAATTTTGACCGTGAAACCGGGAGGAAGGTCACTGTCCGTTTAAGATTTCGAAAAATCACCCCCACCCTTTAAAGCAGAATTTTCATACTTTTTGATAAAATTTTGCACACTTGACGTTCAAAATAAGATAATAATTACGTGATTACGTAAAACTTTGTGAAAAGCTCCCGATTTCAACTAATTTAAATACTTTTCAGTTCCTAAAAGCACAACTCCTCTACGAAAAATATTATTGTGTTGCCAAGAGCTAGGAATATGCACCACAAAGGAAACTAGATTATTGCATTAATTTATTAAAACACGAATATATTTCCTTGTTTTCTTTGAATTTCGCACTAGAGTAGTAATATCGTTATGCGAGCAATGATACCAGTGGAATTGCATAATTTTTTAAGTTATTAGAATTTATACGACATTACTATAAGGAAGTTTGTTAAAAGTGAATTGATCATTAATGGATCCAAGATATTTTAATTTTACAGATACACTTCCGTTATTATGTAAAATATCATTACACCCGACATCAGTGTGATAATGTATTACGTATTTGTTTCTGTAAGTATTTCAAATGATTTGAAATGATACGCAGTAGGTACCTACTTACTGCAAGGTAGTGGCATACCTTTATAAGGCGAAATATCACAAAACTGCCCTATATAAATAACTAGAACGTTTTATTTTTTTTTAAATTAAAATATTAGCTTTACATGAAAAGTTTCATATAAGGTATCGGATTTGCTGAGGAAATATGAAAAATAAATAAATAAATTACAGAAATGTTGTTCTTACTGTGCACACATAACTAACCCGGAATAAGAATAAATATAAATTAAATCGGTTTTATAAAAAAATATAACTATAATTCAATATTCGGTAAACATCAAAACTTATGCTTTACAAATAAATCAACTGTTAATAGGTCCCGACTTAGAGAGTGGCCTCCCTTCCTTAGGGGAGGGGGGAGAGGGATTTTTATTTTGTACAACTGCATAAGTGACGAGAGCGAAGGGACTAGAAAATTAGTTACAATTTTCACGAAGAAATGAAAAAGCTCCGCAGGCGAAATTTTTTCCTTGTTATCCCCAATCGGGGTAGGTTTATGTGGTGTGGGTGAAGGGAGTGGAAAAATAGTTAGAATTCTCATAAGAACACGGAAAAGTGCCGCAGGCAAGTAGTTTCCACCGTAGTATGCCATTGATAACCCAATGTTATCTTATGCACTGTCTCATTTTATACGACGAGTATTTTAATAACTAGTATTTCTGAGAACCGTAGACCTCGTGTCCAAAAAATGTGTTTCCAATCATTTTCCCTTGCTTATTAAATCAAATTCAAAATTTCCTCTGAAATCGTAAGATTTATAAGTTAGTACTTAAATACCCACTTCATTATGAACCACATTTTACGTAAAAAAATTCAAATAAAGAATTACACAATTTGTCCAAAATAATACCGTCATCACACTGACAATTCTTTTTTCAAACTTTCTTCAGACCGGTAGGTGCCATAATATTGATTATCCCTAGTTGACAGCTCGTAGTAAAATTAGGTAACACGATCATACGAACTCTGGCGGGATAAAAAGTTGGTATCCAACACTGCCGCCATATTGAACTGGAACCGAAATGTAACAAACAAATTTACAGACAATATCAAATGGTCGTGGTAAAACATATGCTATGTTCAGTCGATTACAATTTTCACTATATTTTATCAATAAAACATCGATAATCTAAGCATTATCAGTCACTGGCTTTAGCATTCGGTTTCATCTGAGATTTGAATAAAAAATAAATGGAAACAAAAATTTGGCGTTTTGACGGATAAATGAATTATATCTAATTTCCATACCCAATGTCGAAAGTATCGTTGGAAGCTGAAATTAGACCATGTACAGTAAATGATTTTTAAATTTCATGTCGCCAGAGCTGACCGTTTGATAGATTTTGCTGCTATGTCTGCTTCAATTTGATTAAAAAAACAAACAATTTCGTGCAATTCACATTCTAATTTTACATTACAGAAATTTGTTTCCAAGAGCAATGCGATTGAATTTTTGCCAGTCTGATTTGCATGGCCAGTTTTGCTTTTATACCAAAATCAACGCCAGCGACAAAATACCACATTCCATCCTTTGATGTGACGTGAATTCCCGATGATAACAATTCGGAACAATCACAAAGCGTTTTGTTGTTAGATGTAAAAATGAACAAACAGTTTGTCACACTTCTAAATGCCTGGCGAGTGCCCACTCGAATATAAGTACGATCAGGTACGACATACAATAATTTAATTCAAATCGGACAAGGTACTTGAAATGACATCCGGAATCCGGATAGAAACTACTATGCCGATTGATTTACCAACCGCAGACGATCGGTTCACATAATACAAGTATAACATAATTTAAACAAATGTAGATAACCCGCTCATTCTACAAGTAATAATATAAAAAGAGTTTGGGATGACAGTAATTGACAAATCAACAATGTTTGCCATGTTTCCGGTGGGTCTTATCCAAATATAATAATAACAGCATATTCAGTAATTTATTGTACTGAGTTATACGATCCTTTATGCCTGCTTTGTCAAAACTCGAGGAGAGCAATGTTTGCTCGCTGTTTCTGACGTCGCATCGCATTTTCGACTTGTTCCGTCCGAGTCGGTATTTTGTACCACGACAGTTGATCCCCCGAAAATTGCGCCCTGGCATAATTATATTCAGTATGCAGTTGGTTTAGGGATAATACGGTAAACCTACTTACACAAAATCTAACAAATGGTCCGCGAAGGAGTGTGCAGAGATGATGTGCCGCCGAATAACCAAAGTACTAAATATATTTTCATTCAAATACATCACGGATAAAATTAATAGTTTATACTCTACACACTGCACATACCAGCACATTAGCAGCATAACAATGAGCAGGTTGACACATCATACCATGCCTTTGCGAAAGCTTTCGATAAGGTGGATCACTTAGTGCTCCTAAATAGGCTAGAAGAAATTGGTTTTTCCGAAAACTTACTGAAACTCTTTGTTAATTATTTGAACGAAAGGGAACAATTCGTGTCCTATGGTGAATTTAACTCTAACACGTATCCTAAAAACTCTGGTGTACCGCAGGGATCCAATTTAGGACCCTTATTGTTTTTAATTTTTATAAACAATATTCAGAAAAAAATCAAATTCGTCCGTTTTTAACTTTTTGCAGATGACATTAAACTCTTCATGAGAATAAGATCCTTAGAAGACTGTAGGAAACTCCAGGGAGATATAAATGCAATTATTGACCAGAGTAATTAACTGCCTTGCAGGAAATGTGGATATTTTCTACATTTCCTGCAATGATTAGCGTGAAATAGCACTTATGTTTTAAATAAATGTAATGATTATGTATCTTTTATAACCGCTTTACAATGTATTAGTTTTATGCTGTTTTTGCAAACAAATAAAATAAAATAAAATTAATAAATTATTTTTTATAAAATTAATTAGTACAAAAAAATCGACATGCTAAATAAATTCGTTTGATAACCACACTTATTATTAAAGGTATTTTTGAAGTCGATTTTCAGTTTGAAATTGATAAAAATCCTAAAGGTATTTTTGATGTAGATTTTGTGTTTGAAATTGATAAATCTACAAAAAATATAATTTTATATTAATTATAATTTTGGGGGGTATAACTGTCAGGGGATCAACTGTCTTAACTCTTATCATTATTCAAAGACGCAAGGCGAATCATCACCGTGCATGAGGTATATTAGTACGCTATATATACAATGCGCTATTCGGGCTCTCGCCACAGCTCCAATTGAATATCTCGGCGAGATGTTGTGTTTTATATTGTAATTTAAGTAAATGTAGTGATTAACCTTTGTTGTCGTACTCCTTTCGGTAATAATTTGGACTACGGTTAAAATGCATAAAAATTGTTATTAAAAATAAAAAATACTAACAGATAGAACAATTAGTCATAATATACCCGATATAGTTTTACATGACAAAATTAAAAAAAAAAACTTATATCATTGATGTCGCTATTCCAAATTCCTGTAATATTCAATAATCTGTTTCTGAAAAAATTAGAAAATATACAGATTTAGGATTTATTTGGCATTCTGAGACTATAAAAATATTACCATTTGTTATTTTGGGGACTGGCATTAAACCCAGCTCTCTCATTCAAAATTTAGGCTTATTAGATTTGTCAAAGGATCTATACATAAAAATGCTAAAATCAATCATATTAAATACATGAAGGATTACGAAAGATTTTTTAAATATTTATATTTAGGGATCAGTAGGATTTATCGGTCCAGTTAGGAATTCTATCGAGCCGAACCCTCTGATGTTGTTTTTGTATTGTTTTGTTCACATGTTGTTCTTGTATTGTTTTGTATTTATTATACTTATATAGTGCAAATGCGTAGCGTGGATTGACTTAATGATCATTTGTGGAGAAGTGTGTGGAAGGGTTAAGTTCTTTCTGTAGGGAAGATTTAACCCGGACATAAAGTCAAAAGAACAATTTAAAAATGTCCAGCGCTTTCTACAACATCAATTTATTTTGTAAATTTCAAAATGAAAACTTAGACATGCTGATTGTTGCGAGGTGGTTCGGTGCTAGAATATTAATTATTTACCTAATTTATAGACTAGACAGTTATGGTTTATTAAGATATTATATTATTGTACCTAGGAATCGAAAATAAAGTTATTGTTTATAAGGTTTACTCGAAAACTTACTTTCGAACCTTCGGTCCTGTTGCAACAATGAGTTTATTACAAGTACTTTTACTTTTAAACGATATTGACAAATTAATAACACATTATTATAAGATCAGGTCCCAAGCTGAAGTTAATAAGTTCCCTCTGAAGGACTTTCATTGGGTGGTCCGACTAAAGCACAGGTTTTCAAACTTATTTCGAACACCGCCCACTTTGAGATTTATGTTTAACATACCTTTTTACATTACCATCTGTTGTTTATCTTAAAAACAATTATTGCAATTATAATTTTTAAACCCTCATTATTATATGGATATGATAGATAGGGTGTGACCCATATCCTATTTTATTTTGTTTTGGAGACCAACAGTTTACATTGATAGCAAAGCATAATAGTATCGAAGTCACAATAATTGTATCATTTACAAGTTGCCACGTGGGAGTTACATATAAATATATAAGTGACATGATATGAAAGACGATAATGAAAAATTACATAACAGAGGGAGGGGTGGGATGGAGGGGGGTTTAGTTGAGGTAAAGTAATAAACATATGCATAACAAAAAGAGGAAGTTCATAGAATGTTGGTAGCATTAGGTGAGTGTCTATGTGTCTGTAGTTTTTGTAAAGTATCGGGAGACTGCCTGTGGGACTTTAAGGACTATGGTGCAGAGTTAAAAAATGTCAAATTGTCAAATTGTATTGTGTGTGTTGAAGGGGTGTGATGCACGATAAATGAAGGAGTTTTGCTTAGAATTAGTGTTGCTCCGAGGGAGGCTAAAAATTTTGCCTGAACTCGTAGTTGGATTCGTTGTAAAAGTTCCGAACAATCTACGACGGATCTGGATGTTTTTTATAGAAAGAGTACTATTTCTGAGATCACAGAATGTTTCAATGAGATCAAATAAAACTTAGACATAATCATGTTCAGAAATATTTTTATTAACGTTAAAAGAAGGCTTTGAATTTAAAACTTATCTTATATAATCTGATGCATTTCGACATTAATTTGGGAGGCGGTAATGGGTACCGCCGCCCCGGGAACCTTTATTGGTAAATAATAATAATAATAATAATAATTGGATGATTTATATAGCGCCGTTTTTGTGAAAAATCACCTCAAGGGCGCTGCACAAACTAACAATACATTTCTAAAATCTAGAAAAACTACAAACTAGACAAACAATTAAAACAACTAATGGCTAAAAATTGCATCCACCGGTTCATAAGAAAATATATGTACAATGTCTCGACCAATGAACGCGATGCTTCTTAAAAATGTATACAGGTCCATACTTACCTGGGAGGTCGCTTGAAATTAACACTTATTGTCTATTAAGAAATTTAGATATAGTTCGCACGCAGAGGACATTATTGTGTACACTTGTTATGTGTTTAATCCTGAAATATATTTTAATATTAGTATAAAATACATTCTTTGATAAGTGTATTTTGGAAATCAAAAGCAACATTTTATAGTGGGCGGTACAGTAGTACAAGGATTTGATCTTCCTAAATGTGATTCGTAACGAGACAGATTGATGTGCAAAGATTCAAGTAATTAGAAAATTAATAAGAAAGGTGTAATTAAGACATATCATAGAAAATAAAAGTATGATACTCTCAGATAGGTTTATTTAAATTAAGGATATGAGAGCCCAAAAAGGTAGGTTTTTAATTTGGACCTAAATTCTGTTGGGCTTGTTATGCATCTTAGTTCCGGAGGGAGTTTATTCCAAGCCTTAGGCCCAGATACTCCAAAAGCGCGATCTCCAAACTTTGTATTTGGCTTGCGTTTAGGTTCCATTAGTCTGCCTATAGCTGATGATGTTGCTGATCTAAGGGTTGACTGCCTCGGACCAGTATTTTCCGGGACACATAGTTCAGAGATATAAGGTGGGGCCATTTCATTGATTGATTTAAACACCATCCAGCACAATTTGTACTGGATTCTTTCAGGGCACTTGAGCCAATGAAGGTTACGAAGGTGTTCTGAAATGTGTGAATATTTAGAGACTCCGGTTATGAGCCGTGCCGCTGCGTTAAAAACGGATTAAAGTTTGTCAGTTTGATATTTTGGAAGGCTAGCATAGATACCGTTACAATAATCGAGTCGCGAGACTACGTAAGAGTTGATTAGTAGTTTTGTCGCCTCTGTAGGAAGATTTCTTCGGACGGACTTGAGTTGTCTTAAGTGAAAAAAACCGGTGCTTACAGTCCTATTTATTTGACTTTTAAGCGAAAAGTCTGAATCTAGATTAACGCCAAGAAGTTTGACGGTTGTCTTGGGAATAATATCGCTGCCGGAAATGGAAATAGGCGAATCGTCTATGAAATGTTGGCGTTTGTTTGTGGCCGCCCAGAGAAACTCAGTCTTAGATGGGTTCAGCGTTAGCTTGTTTGAAGACATCCAACGAGTTATTGCTTCTAGGCATTCAGCTACACGGATTTTGAGACTGCTGACTTCGTTTGGAGTGCAGTAAAAATAAACTTGCTGATCGTCAGCGTAGCAGTGTGACAAGAGACCAAGGTAAGCCAATACCTCTGCCATAGGTCACTCCAAGTGGTTCGCTACGTTTGGTGATTTAGCAGGAGTGCCCGGGTTCATGGGGGGGAGTTTGTCTCCTCTCCTCCCTTTCCTTAAAAAACCTTCCACACAGCATCCCCAAAGATGTCATGGGCCCTGAGGGAAATAATTTTCCTCAGGGCCTCCTGTGTGAAGCTCATGTAAAAAAAAAAATTATTATCAGGCTCGAATTCATTTGAAAACAGCCATAAGTCATCGCATTCAGTAACTTGCAGCCGATTTCTTAACGCCGTTTAATTTTGTTTGGGCCTTTTACTGCCCCCCTCAAAGCCTCCAGCGCCCGCAAGGGGGCGTTATTGCCAACTTTGAGAAAGACTGGACTAAAGGGATTTCTGGAATCCTGTTTCTGCGATAATTACAAAACAATATTTAAGAAATTTTACAAATAAACTAGAATAAAGTGTGCTAAAAATCTTAAGATTTTATTTTTTCAGAAAACGCTTACCTTAATAAATTTAACTTAAAATTTATAGAATTTATTAACAAATAAAAAGGGCATAAATTTATACCCGTCTACTGCTTTAAAGATCATTCTTAATTTGTACAACCATAAAAGCGCTTGTATTTAATTAAATTGGGTGTCAAAGTTGTTAATCTAACTTTTTATATCAAATGTCAATTTGAAAAAAATAACTTGTTTATTTGAATAAAGAAAACCGCAGCGGAGATTTTTTACCATATTTAAATGTAGTCTTAACATCTATATATATATATATATATATATGTAAAATTGAATATATGTTTGCTTGCTTGCTTGTTTGTTTATGTTTTACGTATTGCTATATTAAGTATAGAAAATATTTGAAAATTTCTAAATATCTTCTTTCCACCCTTGCAAAGGTTTCTGGATTATTACAACCTCACGACAATACATGTGAAAAAATTTTTTAACCACAACCACAAAAAATTTATAAAATTGTAAACCATGTACACTTATAGAATGACATTTCTCAAACCATCGACTGTTCAATCGAAATTCAATTTTCGAAAAATCTCTTTAAATCAATGAATTTAATTGAAGTACTCACCTATGACGTTCACCCAAATCGAAAACTTTGAATCTAATCAAGAATTATAGGTACTAGTGGTCACCCAATGGTCGAAATTCGACCATAATTATTTTAATGTGTAATGTTTTTTTTATTGATTTAATGTATTTTTTACCCAAAATTTAAAAAAAAATATTAGCTTTCTGCACTCCTTCATATCTTTCTCCTCCGTCCGCGCAATTTTCGTAAAAAGAGGTACAAAATTTTTGCTTCACGTATTAATATATAGATAGATAGATTAAATAGGCACTTATGTTAGGTACCAAACTTGATTGATTGTTCATATAATAAATAAAAATGAATGTTTGTGATATATGAAAAATAAAAATTTATATAAAAAAATTGCAATAGATGGCACGCGAGCTGTTTAAAAACTGAATGTATCGGGACTGAATATATGGAACGCAGGAGAGGGGAGAGGAACGCGGGAGGGGGTTCGCCGGACGGCAAAGCGGGAGAGGGGTGAGGGAAGGCGGGGAAGGTGGAGGGGGGACGGATGAGGGGAGGGGGAACGCATGAGGGAAGAGGACGTGGGAGGGGAAGGGGAGGCGGAAGGAGAACGGGACGAATGGGAAAGGACACGCAGTGAGAAACAATTTTTTTATTAATTGGCATTGCAACGAGCTGGAAACTCGCTAGTATTTTGTGTAATAATTTTAAATTTTTACTAGTTTTTCTTTACGCTGATTTGTGTAATTTTCAATTTAATATTTAATTCGCCGATGAGGTAATTGGTCTTATTGGTGCATCCATAAAAGTCATAAATTCCTTAACTTTCTAATGACGGTTATCGCTCTTGCTTGCCAATGTTAATGCATTGTAATAGTTAATAAATTTTATGTATCTTGAAGAAAATTCTAGTTAGCAAATTAGTTTTTAATGGATGTTGACTAGTGTTAATTGCAAGCATTAGAAATTTCACATTAAATTAGAAAGGTGACGTAGATAAAGATAATTGCATAATAGATGCGTTTAACTAAATTGATAACTTTTGTTATTGCATCTTATGAATTGCATTTAAATAATGATAGCAAATAATGTGCATATATGCAAGTCGATCTTAATAGGGAGGCGGTTATGGGTACCGCTGCCCCTGGGATCATTTATTAGATAACCAACACCCCTGACATAGGTCACCCCATTCACTACGTTTAGTGACTTAGCAGGGTGCTCAGGTTCAAGGGGTGAGGTTTGTCTAGGTCTTGACAGCGAATTCGTTTGTCCACCCACTGCACCGGCCGGATCGGGAGAGACTGGTTAAGGGAGGTCTAACCTAGACCTTTTCAGCCAGAATCTCTCGACCCATCGCCTTGCACCGCAGTGGGAGCGATGGATTCTGACGTCCGTCACTCCTGATTCCCAGACTCCCAGATTCCTACCCATTCCTCATAATCTGTTATTGATATATTCAACACAACATCATTCATCAAATATAAACAAGTTATTACCCAATTTATGTCGGAAAGAAAAACATCAATTTTAATTTAATTTAACTACAAACTAAGTAGCTCAGCAATAAGTTTTGATTTTTTTTTTTTTTTTTTTTTAATTTTATCGTGCTTATTTAGATGTTCTTTGTTATAAAAAAATAACGTGTAAAATTTCAGCCGGGCGTGAAATAAAAAAAAAAAAAAATAAATAAATTACCTTTTTTTTTCCAGAACTTCCTTCCTTTACCTAAAAAAGACCTACACAGGATCCCCGATGGCATAGCCCTTGAGGGTTTTTTTCCCATATATATGTTTAAAATAAAAGTTAGTTATTAGTTTACCTGGAAAAATATTTTAAAAAGTGGTGTTCCAAGGGGCTTCGGTACCTAGCACGGTCGATCGATAAAGATTGCATCGATAACTTCAGTAACAGTTGTTCACAATGACTGCGTGTTCTCAATATATATATTTGATGTCAACTGTTGTTTGTACGTTAGCGATCTTCAATCGTCCTAGCGATGACAAGTTACCGACATTATCGCTAAAATCTTTATCGATCGGCCGTGCTAGATACTAGAGAGTTGTCCACAATTATTCTTTATTTGACATCCTAGTCACTTGCACATTAATTCAATCATTCTAAGATTCAAAAAGCGCATTTATCATAACACAGTGTACCAACTTACCATGAAAAAAGTCTGCCACAGCTTCATTAAATTATATTTTGTTTGAACATTGTAGTAATCATTAAGTGGTAGGTATTCTTCAAAGGTGATTACGATGTAACCGACTGCAAATTGCATTAAATCCTTTTTAATTTATGAGTCTATGTACAAAATTGTATTTGCGCAACACGTAAATGGCATCTTGGCATTAACATTAAAATGTTCCCATTAAATTTTCCGACTAACTGCCAGTACCTACTAACCTGGCAAAGGCGGATAAACGAGAACCTACTTTGTCTGCCGCACGATGAGTTACTATGAATTCATTACTAAGCATAGTTGAAAATGAAGAAACCTCGTTAAAGTGCAGTTCATTCCATTGACATTCTTTTGTTCATCGTTATCCTTTTTTTTCATCTTAGGCTACCGTGTATTGTGTCTTAAGGGGAACGGCTGCGCTGACAGTTTTATATAATATATCTTTTTGTTTTATTTAATCTTAATTTTGGATTTAAGGCCAAGACCTCAAATCAATCTGAAAAATTATTTTTGTAATTAAAAAGCAAATTAAAGATCTAGTAAGGGTGTGTGCTATTTTGTTTATTTATGTTTTAAATTATAAAATAGAAGACATTAAAGATTTCAATCTATTATGATTTTAGAGGCAACTTGGATAATTATTTGTGAGCAAATGATAAAAGTAAAAAAAATAATTTTACTTTATTTATAATACAAATATGATGCAAATATGATGCAAATATAAAATTAAATTATTAAAAAAAGCGTTTTGATGATAAATTTAAAGTATGAATTACCTCTTTGCGTTTTCATTATTTTAACGCAAGACAGTTTTTTTTTTATAATTATAAGTAACTCAAAAAATTTTCGAGGTAGCCTCCAAAATAAAGCAAAATTGATTTTTTTAATAATCTATTTCTAATAAATCTTAATTTATAACAGAAATAAATAAAGTAGCACAAATCGGTACTAGATATTTAATATAACTTTTCGTTTAATGAATAATTATTCAATTTGGTTGGGTATTTTAGCCGCAAGTCCTAAATTCAGTTTTGTATGAGACCGTGCAGCCGTTTCTCTGAATCCTTATCATCATCCGAATTTATTTTTCTACATCTTGAGTAGCTTTATCTATGGTTTAGATTTTAGATAAAGTTAAATGATCTACCAATTGAAAGTGGTAGATAGTCTCACTAACACTCTGGTGAGTGACCACAATTCAAAATTGAAAGGTTGCTTGATTTGGCTTTTGCCAATAGCAAGAATTCAAGCCTTTCTGTTCCCCATCTCCCTCTCTTACCTCAATCAGCTCCTTTCAGTCTCACAGCATTGAAGATACCATATGTTCAGAGGCTCTGGTAGGGAATCTTATGCGATTTTCACATAATAAGGAACTCCAGTCCATCTTTTTTTATTTTTTTGAATGAATAATGACCTTCTAACTTAAATAACTGCATATTTATTTTTATTTTTATAGTTAGTTTTAATAGTTAAAATAAATGTCAAAGTTTTAATTTTTCAAGATCCCCCGAAAACCACCGAATCTAGTGTGATGTTATCATGACCAACCGAAGTATGAATTTTGTAGGCAACTGGAATCAGCTGTTCATGGCCGGCCATTTTGAATTTCAGCATTGGTGCGTTTTACGGACGCGGTGACGTCACGCCTCACAAATTCAATAATACCAACTTGACGGGGTGTTTTAATGAACTGTTTTAAAATGAACTTTTTAATATTTTTTTTTAAACTCTACGTTAAATATTACTTAATAAAACTTTATTGTAATTTATATTATAATATTTATTGGCCTATATGAACAAATTTTTTTAAAGCCATAATATTTTTCACTGGAGTTCCTTATTACCAAGCTTTAAATTACTCCTTTAGGTACACCATCAACGAAACAACCGAGCCTGTATTTTTATCCATCAAATACTTTACTTTATCCAGTATTTCTTAACCTTCCACCATTGCGAAAAACTCATTCTTTTCCCAATCAATAAAACGTCACAGACAACTAACGTCTTTAATTCCATTCTCTTTATATTTATATTTAATATTGCTGGCATTTATTGAATTGATATCTTATATCGAATACGGCGACCCGACAGTTCATCTCCCGACAGTTGGCCGAAATTATATTTATAAAATTGTATTTTTTGCATTATTTACCAATTTAAAACCCAAAATCGTCCTCAAAATACTTTTAATAATAAATTGACACGAATATTAAACTATTTGAATTACAGTTTAGATTTTTTGTACTTTTACGCTGGTATATACAGTACATGGACAAGTAGTTTTATCTTTGATGCATTTTAATGAAAATATCTCTAAAACCATTTATTAAACAGTGTTAAAATTAAACCGTATGTATATTAAACATTAGGAACAATTCCATATTTCAGTGGTTGATGGTGAAATTGATTAAACGTGTTTAGCAATAACAATTTTTACCTTGTTGTAATAAATGCTTTAATTATTTTTCTGCTCAGTCATAAACAATTGCGGCTAATTAATCAATTGAATAAAAAAAGCTACCTGCTCGAATGGAACTTTTTAACCCTCCGAGAACCAAATTAATTTCTGAAACAAAGTATGCATTTTATTTTAAAACGTTATACGAACTAAATAGTTTTTTTTTTTTAAATTTGCATTTTTCAGTCTTCCAAATCGCCGGATTGCCGCAAAATAATTCAGATACAAATTAAACGTTCATTTCGAAACATCTCATTTGTTCGTTTTATTACGATGTGCAAAGCAAAACCCGTAAATAAATACACTATGAAAAATAAGAACCATGAAATCAAATACATAAATTTGTAGAAAAAATTTTAAGGGCCTGTTATATCACAGAATTTTAACAATTCCTCAAATTTCATAGCTAATTTGCATGTTCTATAAAAGATCAATTCGAATTCTGTTATTATATCAATATGGGCTAGTTGCTTCACATAATTGATATGATGAGTGAACTTGAAAATTAACTTCCAAATTTGATGAATTTTTTACGTTTTTCGTTATTTGTTTTTGGGGTGTTATGCCGTGTTGCGCTACCTCCTTCTTTAGCCAACGTTTCGGACAGCGTTTCAGTGTCCATCATCAGGGCAGATGTGTAATTGTGTACTTTATTCCGTCATAAATCATCCAAACCCGATATCGTTTATCGTAACAAAATAGCGGAGAGTGACAGTCACCGAGCGACAGCTTCACAACGACTTCAGTTCGATCCAGCTAAGCCCTTTGACAGCACACAGCTCACGACTTCCAGTATAAACTCACAATGGCGCATCCGAATAGTAAAAACCTCTAATTTTATTATTAGATTATCTATTTGGTTACCCATTCTATTCTCGTTTATTTCCTACTTGTGCATTGAATAATTAAATGTCACTGGCGCCCCATAATTAAAATCATTTATCAATCAAGTTCTCTTGTGACATTATTTGACCGTCAAAGTTTTGTGAAGGATTCTTAAAAGGAATATAAATATTTCGATTCTCACGTCTTCAAAATTTAAAATCGAGTGTCTAATTTGCACGAGGCATGTAAGCGAAAAAGTGGTTTTCATTTATTTTGTGCATAATTTTAAAAGAATGAAAAAAAGGTAGAACATACAAAACCTCAAAAATAGTCTTAGCCATAAGGGGGTATTTAAAAAAAATTGTTTCTTATATTACTTCATAGTTAAGTCATGCAAAAACTTTTTTTAGTGGTTTACGCTTATATTTTTTGTTAAGCTAGTAAAAGCTTCAATTTATCCGTAGCATATTTTTTGATGTTCATAATGTAAACCGATTCGTCGTAAAGATTAATCTAAATAGGATTTCTCGTATAACTTCATCTTAAGAAGAGAATTCTGTGAAACAGCTGGCGCAAAATAATATTCTGACTACAGCAAAAAAAATCGAAATGAGTAATTTATTTCCAAAAATAATTTATATTCACGAGTATAATGTTTTTTTTTTAATATATGGAAAATCGTCCATCGACAATGATTAACAGAGAGTAGTGTGCTAACACAATCAATAATATTAAAAACTAGATACACAAATAAGAACATGTAATAGATAGATAGAGTTTTAAATAAGACAGCAACTCTTGAAAGCCATGCGTTTAAAATCAAGAATGAGCAACGGAGGGTTAACTAACCAAACTAGGTTATTTCGCTGGAATGAATAATGATGGTTTCCTATTTCGCAATAGAATTTTAATGCTTACGCCGCTATATTAATAAGTATTTATTTTATTATCAGATTATGGTTTTAAGGAAAATGTCGATTATATTAAAGCGATATTTTAGCTGCATTTATCGATCAAACATTATTTTTACCTTTATCTTAGTGCAATGGCCGTATTTCATTGCCGTGATTCATAATGTTGCCATGCATGTTAATTTACAAGGTTTCCTTCGATGATTACTTACCTATCAAGATCCAGTGGCCGTAAAGCCATTTATGTAAGATTAATTAAGGTACTACATTTTTTCTTATTCACTTTTTCATTATACCACGTAAGTCCTTCCCGGAGTCAGTGGGACTACATATATAATACAGTGACAATTTTTAAAGTTTTATTTTTTCAAACTAAAAAACAAAATAAGTTAGGGTCGGGGTGAGGGTTGGGCGGTTACTCAGCTGAGTGATCAGTGATGATATGTGAAAAAAAATTCAATTAATTTTGAAGAATAAATTTTGGAAAAAAATCATAAAAAGTCATCGCAGACCAAAATTTCAAAAGATTTTTTTACTTCAAATAATGTCAGGAATATCTTTAAAGTAGGTGAAATATGTCTTTTATAATATCTAATAGGAAGTTATGTAAAGGTCAGAAAAGAAGAATTAGATTAGGAATCTCCTTCAAACATGGTCAGCAAAAACAGATGAAATCATTGGGATGAGATTTTAGATTCTGAAAGTGGTGTTAGCATGGAAATTATTTAGAAATTACATAATCTTTTTGTTTATTAAGAATCCATCATAACGAGATGATACCATCTAAATAATGATCGCTCGCTTCTGAAAATGCAACAATTTGGAAAGTAAAACTTCTTGAATAGTCCATGAGACAGGTAGACTGAATACTGTAGACTGGCAGACCAAGTAGTATGTGGAAGACGGACGATATGTTATCGTGCCAGATAGTTTAGTGTACCGATGCGACGCTCTGCTGGCCGTTTCTAGGTCGCCTTACCGCGGCACTGAGCTGCGGTCGGTGAGGCCGACTCGTTAGTGCTGGTGTACCTAGTTCACTACACCCAATTAACTAATATAAACCACGGTTTGACTTAACTTTATTAATTATCCTACCGGCTGCGCCAATTTGTTATGTTCTTTATATATATATACTCTTCAGAGAATATCTTCACATGGTGAGTTCTGAGACCCGTAATCTCCAGTGCTTATTATCCTTATAAAATATAAGGATGCTCGATTGAAAGAAAGAGAGCCACATACTACTATGGTAAAATATGTACTGGATCAAAGCTATTACGATATTTTACAATTACAATCACGTATTTTATGGGATCTTCATATCACATTTATCTACTCGCAAATTGCAAAACAGAACACTTCAGATGGCTAATCAACCAACGTAAACCATGGATCGACTTAACATTTTCCATATGTAAAAAGTAAAGTTACCCATCAGGTAATTTATTGGATCTTTGACTCACCATTTACTTAAATCTCGTAAAACTTTACGGATGCGTTTGTCCACCGCGTGGCAGGTGGGGTTGGGAGAGACCTTTTGACCTCAACTGGTGGACTCTCTCCACCCACCTCCTTGCACCAGCACAGTAGGAGCAATGAATTCATACATCCGCCACTACTGGCCACACTGACCCCCAGAACCCTACCCACCCCTCATACATTTTACTTCCCAGAACTGCCTCTCCTACCTTTCCCTATAAGACCCTCCGCAAAGCATCCCCAAATATGACGTACGCCCGAGAGAAAATGTTTTCCTCAGGGTCTCCTGTGTGGAGCTAATGTAAATATATATATTGAACTAACTATATACAGGGTTTTAAGGGACACACTTGACTAATTTTATCCATTGATTCCTGACATTATTTGGATTAAAATATATAAATGAAATTTTGCTCTCTGGTGGCATTTTCAATGTTTTTTATTAACTAAAAATACGAAAACATCATTAGGTATTCAGATAGTTAGGTTAGAGGTAATGTGAGGGGTCGGTTGGTTACTCGTCTGGGTGACCAATCAACCAAGGACATGTTGAAGAGGAAAATTTAATTTGTTTTATTTTTAAAAAATAATTTAAAAGACATCTGAAAAGTCTTTTAAAGAATTTTTTTTAAGTACGCTCCTTAACCCCCTGTATATATAAATTTATGTCAGCATTATTTTTTATTGTGTACAGTTAGGTTTAATTTTAATCATTTTATCATATTTAATGGAATCCATGAGTTGTTTTAACGAAATTAAAAAATTTAGACAATATTTCCAAAATATTTTCAAATAAGGCGGTCACCGCTTTAGAAAATTAAGCTAAATTTATGGACTGACCGTTTACCAAATCAAGATCTTGGCATAAGGTCGATTTACAATCGAAGTGTGAATAGAAGGAAGGAATATAAGGATTCTATTTCGAGACTTGGGGAAAAAAATTTAATTCTTTAATGAAATTGTGTATTTAAAAATTATGTACTAAAAAAACTGCCAACCAGCTGATTGCCAAAATATATGTATTATATTTATACACATGCTTTTTAACACATTATTTTATATTTGACTGAGGTGATACTTTTTTACTGTGTTTGTATTCACCTTGCAGAGTAACTAAAAATACCATCGAATGGCTTTTAATAAATTTTGTGGCTTTTTCCGTTGAAAATTGAAAACAAAGATAAATATAAGCCGAAAATGTGAACCAGTTTTTATATTTATCAAGCTCTACCATCTGCAGCAGATAGGTTAATTTATTAAACTGTGCTATAAATAACGACTTGTCGAAGTTGATTGTTCGAACAACAAAATTTTAACAGTGTGGAGTTTTTATAAACTATTTGTTATGTCTAAGATTGCAAATCTAATCATGTATATCGAACCTGTCAAGATTTTGTTTTTACAGAAATAAATTAATTATAAAAAGCTGTATATTTTAATAATATTAGTAGCAGAAAACCCAGTCAATGACATATTAAAATAAAGTATGTGAAAATATTCCAATTATTTAGAACGTAAAAACAATTTGGAATATTGTTCATTGTATGTACCCTTTAGTCGCTCTAAAGCGTATATGCTCTATGCTCTACAAATATCATTTGCTTCAAATGTCGCAACTGAAGCCTCCATGTATTAGGCATTTTATAATTTCATCTACATGAAAGCTGGTTCACACAGAGCTATAAATCTGCGAGCAGATGTTGAATCGCGAGCGCTTATCTTTTGTGCTTTCACACGAGACTATCAAATATTTCTTCCTGTGGTAGGAGAGGGGGTCAGTCGAATTAGGGAGCGGCAACGGAATGTATATTTTTTGTACTGAAATCTGTCAACTTGACATCTGTCATCCACGGGTCTAGGCAGCTCCGTAATTACAATGACCCCCTCTCCCGTTTTAGTCGGAGAAGGGGAGAGTTATCTTCTGACATATCGCCTCTGGAGCGGTTACGTCTAAAATGTGTATTATCTATGATTCTGATGATCTGCGCTTAAAAACGCTTAGGTGTGAACGGTCTGAAGGGATTCTATGGAGAGCGTTATTTGGCGTTATCTTTTATATTTGACTAGCTTTTCCCCGCGGCTTCGCTCGCATGGTATTACGGGAAATTACTATAGCGGTTGAACTTATCAATTATCCCGCCTCCTCCCCACCCCCACCCCCTCCCGCATTCCATACATTCATTCCCTTACATTCAGTTTTCAAACATCTAGCCTGCCACCTAAATTTCATAAAGCTATTGCCCGAAGAAAAAAAGAATTATCCAATTTTGTTCATTCGTTCGGAATTTATGCGCTTACAAACATTTCGGATGTTTATTTTTAATTAAATATTTGGAAGTTTGTTAATATAATAAAAAATTACACTATTTATTATTCAGTCTTTATAATCATTACGAATTATATTTTTAATGTAGGAACTCTAATCTGACATTTATTCCAAAACAGAAGCTTGTCCAAAAAAAACAAAACATATTCTAATATTTTAATTTTCTGGAGCAGTAGCTGACCAGGGGGCTGGGTATCTACCAGCTTAGAGCCCACAAATATATCAACATCGTTTCCATGGAAACGATTTTTTTCTGACGTTAGAAATAACTCGCTTTTGTTAGCGACAGAAAACGTATAACAAATATAATATATTAATATTTATAATTTCAACGCCAGAGCTTGCCATCATATACAGACTATAGTCTTCGCATATAATTTAGCTTTCTATTGGTGAATGAATTTTCAAAGTCTTTTTATTGGTTAATGCGTGAAAGCGTCATAAACGAACTCTGGCAGTTTCGCATTTATAATATTAAGTATGGATAGCTGTGTGTGAACTAGCTTTGATTGTTTAATGCAGACATTCATTAACAAAATATTTTACCACAAGTCACAAGTCATTTCTGATTTGCTTCGTTTTACAATAATTTCCGTAAAATAATCGAGATAATCACAATAATACCAAACAGCCCTGTGCTTGCAAAAGTTAGTATGGAACTAGTTACCCACGCAATATCTATTATTATAGGTTTTAATATTACAAGTATTATTAAAAAAATAACAATACGTTGATTTTAATATAAAATGGGCTTTCAATTTACTAATTTTGCACGACTTTGAACCATTGTAGAAAGACTTTATGAAAAAATGTTATATGCCTTTAAAAAAACTATGAAATTAATAAACTTGTTTCTAGCAGAATCGACTGTAAGATACATAGTAATAACTTCTTGGGGACACTCATGTAAGACCAACATAAACCATTTACAGATGATCCAAAACGCCACTGTAATATTTCGAAGGCTAGAAATTACATTATAAATTATAATTGATGTGTTACCGGTTCGTGCTCTTTTGTGACAAAAATAGTAATATTACACATCCATCCATCCATACTAATATTATAAATGCGAAACTGCTAGAGTTCGTTTATGACGCTTTCACGCATTAACCAATAAAAAGACTTTGAAAATTCATTCACCAATAGAAAGCTAAATTATATGCGAAGACTATAGTCTGTATATGATGGCAAGCTCTGGCGTTATGAAATTATAAATATTAATATATTATATTTGTTATACGTTTTCTGTCGCTAACAAAAGCGAGTTATTTCTAACGTCAGAAAAAATCGTTTCCATGGAAACGATGTTGATATATTTGTGGGCTCTAAGCTGGTAGATACCCAGCCCCCTGGTCAGCTACTGCTCCAGAAAATTAAAATATTAGAATATGTTTTGTTTTTTTTGGACAAGCTTCTGTTTTGGAATAAATGTCAGATAAGAGTTCCTACATTAAAAATATAATTCGTAATGATTATAAAGACTGAATAATAAAAAGTGTAATTTTTTTATTATATTAACAAACTTTCAAATATTTAATTAAAAATAAACATCCGAAATGTTTGTAAGCGCATAAATTCCGAACGAGTGAACAAAATTGGATAATTCTTTTTTTCTTTGAGCAATAGCTTTATGAAATTTAGGTGGCAGGCTAGATGTTTGAAAACTGAATGTAAGAGAATGAATGTATGGAATGCGGGAGGGCGTGGGGGTGGGGAGGAGGCGGGATAATTGATAAGTTCAACCGCTATAGTAATTTCCCGTAATACCATGCGAGCGAAGCCGCGGGGAAAAGCTAGTATTATATACAAGACAGTTTGTGTAAGGCAGTGTTGGATTATGTACACAATACATGATTAACACAAGAAGAAGAAATGACAGTAAGTACCTACGTTTCAAAATAAATATGGTCAACAATATGAATACATTACACCAGTAACAAGTTGCCACACGAATTAAAAAAAAAACTGTTGATCCATGACGAAATTCTCTCTGACGTTAAAATCTTGGGGTTTTGGAAGTGACCTTATGTATGGATGTTATTTTGCTATTTCTTATAATATTATCTTTTAAACAAATACGATGATCTCCTCGATCGTGTGATATATGTTAATTATTATTCATATTATTGGGTTTAATGAATATTTTTATGTTAGTGTTGTTTTATATCTTTAAGCTCCTGCTGACAAGCTACAGCATTGTGAAAATTAATCTCAATCTCCAAAAGGATTTCGGAACACTTTCGTGCTTGTAAACTTGGCCACCCTGACAAATCGGCAATCGCCGAGCACTTAATCGAAACCGGCCATTACTTTGGATTTGTTCCTGAAGTCCTGGGAAGACCCAAAACTTACAGAGCACGCCTAATTACGGAGGCAATTGAAATCCACAAAAACCCCATCAATATTAACAGAGACGACGGAGCTAAGCTCAATAGTTCTTGGTATCCAGTAATTGACGGCTACACCAAAGCTAAACGCAAAAACCATGCTGAATTTTTTCTAACATCAGCTCGTAGAGAAATGGAGCTGGCAGCACGGTATCACTTCGACACACATAAGTAAACACTCTCACCAATATCATTTGCTCATCTGCCCTGATGATAGACACTGTAACGCTGTCCGAAACGTTGGCTAAAGAAGGAGGTAGCGAAACACGGCATAATATCCCAAAAATCATAACAAAAATAATGGAATAATTGTCAATTATTATGGTAAAACCATTTATTGCTTGTAAAATAATATTTTTAGATAATTTTGCCACAACCATTATGCAAATTAATAGGAAATATCTTCCCTTAGGGCTTCAATAACTGTTTTCACTCGTTTTGGCATGGACTTCGCTCGTTTTTGACCATTTTTAGAGATCCTCTCATCCCGAAATCAAACCTGAAAGAGCGTTTCTGTCATCCTTGTCCTTGTAGTGCAGTCATTTGCATAATCTAGCTTTGTAAATGACCCATAAATTCTCAATAGGGTTCATGTCTGGCTAATCTAAAACAGATCTCCTTATCCTGAAAATATTTCATAATTTCCTTCGACTTGCATTTCTTTCGCATCGTGTAAAATAATGTTACGTACACAAGAAAATTTTTAAAAAATCTGTGAACTAAAAACAAAAATTGAAAAATACTATTTCTCTCACATTGATTAATTATTATGGACATAATGAATTTACAATTAAGAATAAATCACAGATTTTACTCAATAATCAATTACTTACCCAAAACTAAGTAAGTAATTGCCTGACAAAGAAACTACGTTTATAAATCAATTACTTTCGAATACTTTTACCTAATGTCGTTGGTTGAATGACAGGGCCATATAAATTGATCTGATTAATTGCCTTTTTGATATCACTATGGTAATTTCTACTTATGTTTTCCACTTGTTCAAGGTTAGACACTTGTTTCGTGCACCTAATAATTTATATTTATATTCATTGAATAATTTATCAATGCACGCAATTTTTTTATGTGTTTTAATTACGCCAGTCATACTGCCTACGATACGTAATGCCATTTTAACAAGGAAAAAAATTGTTGGCTTCGTTCGAATTATCGTTGCAATTATTTCGAAATCCCCTTTTCTCATTGAAACCTTGAAAATGTGGACCAAAAAACTTATTTTATTTTGACCCTTACATGAATATTTCATAGCCAGTATAACTGTTGATGAAAATGAAGCTGCGAAAATAAAATAGTTGTGTTTAAATTTGTAGATATCCCACACCGAAAAAGAAAAGGTTTTTTTTTGGTTTTCTGTGATAACGTCACATAATAACGATGGAGTGGAAGAGAGATGGATGCGTCACAAGCCGAACGCTTAGGCCGAACGCTTGTTCCGCGCTCTCGCTTTCACGCTCGGCTCAGGCGGAACGTGACAACGTGACAATGAGTCATGCTTTTTCGTGAGTGCAGCCGGCGTTCATCGATTTATAAGACGTTATTACGTCAAAAAAATTGCACATTTCGTGATGTCAGAGCTCACCGTTTCGTGATATCAGAGCTCACGTTTCAGAGTTTTTACTATTTCAAAAAAACAAATTTTCTGATAAAAAATGATTTTACGATTACCACGTAGTAATCGTAGGAATATACCCTCTCCACCAAGCTTTGCAGTAAAGAAAACGGAAAATGCTAACGATTTAAATTTAAAAAAAAAACACGGCGTAAAGAAATCAAAGAAATTATCAATATTTTGAAAAAAAAAGTTGTAGGATCTAAAACAAACAGTATAAAAATAAAATTTAGTCCGCCTTTGAACATAAATAGGTAATTAAGTGAAATTTTTTTTTTAATTAAAAATATATGTATTAAAAATAAATGCATAAAAAATATATTTACAAAAAAAGGTTTTAAAAATATATGTATTAAAAATATTTTTTATTGAAAATATAAGTATCTAAAATATATGTATTAAAAATATATGTATTAAAAATATAAGTATGTATTAAAAAAATATCTATTAAAAATATACGAATTAAAATATATATTCTACAAATATATGTATTAAAAATAGACGTATTAAAAATATGTATGTTAAAATTATATTCTTTAAAATAAACCTTTTTAAAATATGTGTGTTAAAAATACTTATACGTAAAAAAAACATATTTTTCTTCAGAACCAACCGTTCGACAGTGGTTCTTTGATGTTATACCATATCCAATTGAATGATTAACTTTATAATTCCTCTGAGAGTTCTGTAATAAATAATAATGGCGTTGTTTAACTCCCCGATTCTTAATCAATCTAACTAATTTATTACAACATGCATAGAAAGCTGGGATAAAATGCAAATGGTGGTTTAACGGAAATTCGATTTAAATTAGCTAAAGTAATAGGCTTACAAGATTTACTATGATTTTTATATTTCTCTTGATCGAGGAATAAAACAAATTCACAGCTGCACTAAACGTAATGCGTTTCTTTTGAAATCTTTAAACATCTCTTCGGCTCCAATCCATTCACTTTGCAGATTCACAGTTTTTAATTGGTGAAATTTCTCTATTCAAATGTAGTCACAAACAAACACTTTGACGCTTATATAATCTGTCATTCATTCGATTAATGGATTATTTTTGTTTTTGCAACACCATTTCTGCTATCTGATTTAACATAATTAATTGATTGATAAAATTAGATGTCTTTTGAAAATAACGGTTCAGATGAAATCAATATCGGAAATGACCTTCCTCCTAATAAAATAATATAACGAATTTTTCTGTTTTCATAGAAATTTCCATAATTTTAATATTTTTAGTAATATTTTAAATGAACCGATGCATGGACCAACAGAATACAAAACAACATCAAATAAAAACATCAGGAGAAAGGAAAATAGGTTCCATGACAACTCAGCAAGGTAGCACTTCACACAACAGTCATTTGGGAGGCAGGTATGGGTACAACCGCCCCGGGAACCATTTATTGGTTATCCAATAAATGGAATATAAATGGATAACCTACACCTCTGCATAGTACACCTCACGTGGTTCATTAGATTTGGTAACTTATCAGGGGTGCCCGAGTTCATGGAGTGAGGTTTGTCCAGGTCTTGGCGGCGGATGCTTTTTTCCACCATCTGCGTGGCCGGCCGGATCGAGAGACTGGTAGAGGGATACCTTTTGACCTCTACAGCCGGAGAGGTCAAAAGGTATCCCTATCTCATCTTTTTTTTTACGCGACCTCCACACTGGAGGTCCTAAGGAAAATAATTTCCCTCAGGGCCTGTGTCATTTTTGTATGCTGTGTGGAGGGTTGTTTTTCAAGGAAAAGAGAGTTCTGGGAAGGAAAAGGGTATAAGGGGTGGGTAGGAATCTAGGGTTCAGTGTGTCCTGGTCATCCACCTTTAAGACCTAGACAAACCTCACTCCATGAACCCGGGCATCCCCGCTAAATTACCAAACGTAGCAAACTACTTGGAGTGACCTATGGCAGAGGGGTTGGTTATCCAATAAAGGTTCCCGGGGTGGCGGTACCCGTTCCCGCCTCCCATCTAGACCCATCGGCGTACACCGCAGTGGAAGGGATGGATTCATTCATTCAGTCCTGAACACTTTCATTTCCTGATTCATTCATTCACTTCTCCCAGATTCCTAACCATTCTTCATACATTTTTACTTTC
Source organism: Glyphotaelius pellucidus (assembly GCA_936435175.1). NCBI lineage: Eukaryota > Metazoa > Arthropoda > Insecta > Trichoptera > Limnephilidae > Glyphotaelius > Glyphotaelius pellucidus. The sequence goes on along the minus strand of OW386545.1, from coordinate 12,299,923 downwards.
AAGAACCTGGAATTTGCCCAAAAAGACCCTCCCCTTGCGTCCCCAAAGATGACATAGGCCCTGAGAGATTTTTTTCCCTCAGAGTCTCATGTAGAGATCATTAATAATCTAACGTAATAAGTGTACCCTAGTTTTTTACATCACTTTTAATGACTTTTCAAAGGTGTTTTGAAGTGCCACTTTGTTTTGCTGTCCGTTCACCGGAAAATACAACCTTATTTTGGACGCATGGACTTGCCTATACCACACTTTTGGTTTATCGTGAATTAATTAGTATTATAGTACGAAGTATTTTTTCGATCAACTAAGAGTGATCACAGATTACAAAACTACAGAAAATCATATAAAATGGCTTTCGATTAAGTTTATCAAACCTTGAAAGTTAGAATTTTCTTAAAAAAACTCCAGAACGCTCAGCCGGTGCTATCCGAATTTTTATCGATTTCTTGCATATCTCCCTTGAAGATTTGAAGTTTTTAAGCTCTTAAAAAAATATATGTTATTTTTGAAGATACTATCTATACAATCTCCACGCCGAAACGCAAAATGTATGAAATTCCCTCGATAGAAAAAAATCGCAATGTATGCTCCGAATTTTTTATTTTCAAGCCTGTCTCTATTATTTAACAAGTTACATGTATGAGTGTTTCTTTGAACGTTGTTTTAAACAACCCCCACGAGATTTTTGCTCTATTCTAAACGAGTCGTGTTTTGTTAAACATTTTCCCAATTTTCTCTTCACTTTTATCCTTTGAAATATTAGCGCGCTCTCTCCAACATTCGTAATTACATATCTCTCCATCTTCTTCTTTTCGTGCTCGGATACGGGGCCTTCATCACCGAAAAATTACTGATGATTTTATTCTGCTGTGATTTTTCCTGAGTAACAGATTCTTGAAGAGGTAATTAATTACCCGTGAGGAGAGTTATATAATTAATACCAGCAAATTAATAACCCGCGAAGAGAGTTACATAATCACTATTAGTAAATTTATTTTATTTTTCATTGGCATAGTAAATCAATCGCGAGCCGACGAAAAAAAACACAGAAATAAACTTATGGCGTTAATTAATTCAATGACCTTTGCAGCGGTGTCAGCGATCGGATGCTGAGCAGAGGAATAAAACTTGAATGGTATCGATTGGGAAAAGAAAATTGTTATTCAATGTTGGTCAATGGCGCTAGATGTCGTTAGTGTTGCGTGAGACGAGACGAGCCGACCTTTAGTTTCATGGCTCAATGGTTTATTAGACAAACTGATATCAACTTGGCGATAACTCCAACTAACCTTGGCCAACGATGCGAGGTAACTTCAATTGAGTTCAAAAGCCACCTATGCATTCAAAATCACTTTGGGACAATAAAATAAAATGGTGGCAGAGTCATGTAGGTACGTTTTCATTGAGAAGCTTGAACAAAATGTTTTTTTTTTTTAATATTTGTTTAATATGTATGTTTTTTATATAAATTTTTTTTTTATGTAGGAAGTCAATATTATTATTATTCAATTTATAAAAACAGTTTAAAGATATGGTATAACCACAGTTTGTTAAAACATTCAGAGGGCGAAACAGCTGTCACGCATAGTAATAGGATATAACAACATTCTAGATATTATATAACCACAGTTTGATAATACCTTCAGAGCGCGAAACAGCTGTCACGCGTAATAATAATTACATAGCAGAACTTGTTTATGTCTACAGCCGCCGAGAATTCAAATTTCTTAGAAAGATGGTCTACCCTTGCAACTATACAGGGCGGTTCCAATGAGAAAGATTATTTATTCTCCGAACCAGCATTTTTAACTAGTAACTCAAAACCGATTTTATTTCATTCAAAATTTGCTTATATGTGCCTTCATTCAAGTTAGCAATAAATATGCTCAAACGGATGATAATAAAATTGTTAAAATTATTTATTTATGTTTTTAAAATAAGTACTTATTTATAACTTTTCTATATTTTTTAAGCAAAATAATTGTGTAAAAAAACTCTGAAATATATTTATTTGTTAGACCGTAAATAAATAGAATGAATGAAAATTTTCGTCACAAAACACGTGCGCGTATTTTTGTTAATGATTTTATTTGAATAAAAATAATAATTCTGAATAGTTGCTTTCTTAGAAAATTTATTGATTTATTTTATTGTTATATGATTTGAAATATGTATTTGTATAATACAATATTTTGTTTGACAATTTAACAATCTTAATATCAAAACCAACCTATAAGTGTATTTTTTCACGATTGTCCGTCACTTTCAATGTAATTTTGTGTTATCATTAAATTCGCATTTTTATTATAAACTGATCATGTTAAAGCGCCTGCTTTCAACACAAGTTTTTCTAATGAGACAAGCATAGGACATTACAAATTGTAAGTCTTAAATTAATAAAGATGAATTAATAAAAAAATAAGGTATAATAAAAATAAGCTAATTTTATTGCACTCTTTAACGAGAGTAAAAATGTAAATTATTAAAATTATACTCTTGTTGAACTCCTTTGTGCAAATGTCCATGATAATGTAACTACAAGTAACATGAAAAGTATTTATTGTACCTACTGATACCTATTACATTTCTGCATTACCTGAAATTTCGACTTGTATTGTGTTTGTAAAATCCCTACCGGTATTAAATAAATTAATTACTACACTATCACGCGTTAAATATCTATACTTTTTGTTTCGATGGAATACGTATCCAAATTATTATACTTATACTTTTTTTAATATCTTTGACCTTAATTGTAATGCGAATACTGCGACTGATTTAACTAAATACGTTTATTCCAATTCATTGAACAGTTCAGTTGAAATTTTTGTATTGAGTTTTTAGCTTTTATAATAAGAAATAAGATATTTGTTTTCATTGCATTTACAGGTCCAGAATTGCAGTATAAATGTGGAAGTACATATCTATCTATATGCAAATTTCCGTTGCACAATTACCATTGTTAAAGAAACAATTACCCAAATGAAATAAAACTGTGATTTGATTCTATTGCGCTGCATATCGCTGTACGCTCTTATCTGACATCAGAAACGAAACAAAAAAGACCTTGTAAATAATTCATATTAGAAATGGAGTGGAATAACTAGTATCGGCGAGTGAAATTCTTCTTTTCTCGTTCCAGATTCGTCAACCGTACCTAGACTTTACGCGTGAAGCTCCGGAGGAATTTGGAGAGTCGATCATCATCATCGTTGGACGAAAATCACTTTCAAAGTCAGTGTCTGTTGACCTTAACGTCATCAAATAGTGCAGCGATTTCGGATAGTAAGCCGGCGGTTACCACCGCGGGCGGACACGAGCGCCTTCAACGAAACGCCTGCCTAACTATCGCCTAGGCACTCGTAGGCACTCACGTACTCGACGGTACAACACTCGAGTGGAGCAAGCAACAAGCAATAAGCAACAGGCAACCTGCATTGCCTCCAGCCTGTTCCGCTACTCGCTGTTGCTCGCACTACACACTACTCGCTGGGAGCCGAATCACGCCAAGACCTTATCGTGAAACTCAACTCCCTCAGTCTGAGACGGAAAGGCGCCAAGAACGCCAACGCCACGTGCACCTCCCGGCCGAAAAACAACAACACACGTGGATTTGACGTTTCCGAAGTCTACCGGCAGAGCCTAACTCAACTCGAAATATTTATTTACCTGTCTGTGACGTGCGCCAGTGTTTGTCGAGAGTCTCGACCTTTACGCGAGTGATTGTTAAAAATCAAACCAAATAAAATTTATGATCATTTAATGATTTGTTGTATTTATCAGTTTTTAAACCATGTGTGTTTTCTAAAATGATCGAGTTCACCGTACTGAGGTGACGTCAGTGCCACCGGAATATAACCATTGCAGTTTAAAGTGAGTGTCTCTTGTTAGCGATATTGGTTTGTCTGTTTGTTAACGGACCACTGACAGAGTGCAACCATGTTGAATTGCACAGATTTGGAGTGCATATTGCACCATCATCATTACTATGCTCATCTCCATCACATGCAGCATCATTTGCAGAATGCACAAGATCAAGGTAAGTTTAATTAACCGTCATCTAATTACACATTAAACATTTACCATTTTCAGCACAAAACCATCCGGATACGTCAAAATAAAACATATATTTAGAACTAACTTTGTGAACGTTAGTCAATTTATCACTGCAATATTTTACGAATTATTGACATAATTAAACTATATTCAATAATAAAATTAGTTCCTAATTTTCAAAGCAGAACCAACTTTCTTCACATTGAACAAAAACAAAACTGCATGCAAATAATGATTACGATAATGTGAAATAGGTACTGTGTTTTTTGTTTATCTTTCAATGACTCTATCTCGTGAAATGTAAATATGACTTTATTTAGAAAGGCAGAACAATACGTAACTTTTAATTCAACGAATGGTATAATCGAGTTCGCAAAGCAGCCAGGAAGTATTACGATAATTTTAGGTAAACCTCGTTCTTGCATTGTCAGCTTCAAGCTTGTACTGCCATAAACAACGTCTCAAACCACTTTTTATTTACATATGCATGTAAAGCCGCTAACTGAAGAAATCGTTCATTGACTGACCTCACCAGCGACTCGTTTGATGGCAGTATGTGGCGGCAAGGAGACATTTTGCAACCATTTAATTGTAAGCAATTTGCTTTTCCTTTGTGATTCGACTAATTGTGACTCGTAAATCAAAGTGTCATTAATTTAATGACAAAATCATAAATTAACGATACATCATTGTCGGATAAAACTGATAAATGGAATTCCACCTTGCTTTCTGAAATGCAAAAGATAAGGTGTGATAATCGCTGGTCTAATTTCTGATGAGTTTTATGAACTCAACTGTACGTTATTCTAAACGACATAAGAGTGAATTAAACTGATATATCGAGGTATATTTATTAATTGTATTTGAAAACGGGCAGGAGTGAAACCTGTTAGGATGGTGGTTTTCTCTTGAGCGCTGCACTGCGCATGTGCAACTATTATGGCCGCCAGATGTTTGGCGCGTTGCACCGAGCAAAATGTTATTATCGCGAGCTGGAAATTCTGTTTTCTTCACAGTTAATAATGGGCGGGTTGGTAGAAAGGGAAAAAAGGTGTTTGGTTTTTCATATTCCGCGCGTTGTTGTCTCGGGATTTGCGCGCCGCGGATTGAGAGAGCGATTAAAGGCGGATATTTCAGGGGAAAACGTGCGACTGTTGTGGGTAATTGGGGTCAACGAACACACCGTGGCTTACTTCATTATTGATATCAAAACTATTCTGCATAATTACATTATTGAATTTTAAATAAATGTATTAAATGGGTGATTTATGTGGGTGCTATAATGAGAGATAATATCATAAACCACTTAGCAATAGAATCTCTGAAAAAATTTGCAAATATTCTTTCCGTTCAAAAAAATAGTGACGATAATAATTGGGCTGTAGGAATTAATAATATTGCTTACTTTCGGTGCTTATAAATATTCTCTGGCATTCTCCGGGTAATTTATTGACTTTCATTTTTATATTTCATTACCATCGCTTCTTTAACAAGTAAGTAATTGGCTGTGATATCAGCCGTGAAGTCAAATTATCTGAATATTTGATTTGTGAAAAGAATAAACAGAAAGCAATGTTTTTATTCTTCAAAGCATTGATTACTTTATTCTTTTGAAAATCTTTATTTTTTAAATTTTATTTAATTGCCAATTAACTAGACATATCATTATCTAAACATCGCAACTTTTTACAAATTCACTAGTGAGTTAAAAATAATAATTGATCATAAATAATTGTTATATCGATTTCTCAAGGTGAACGATTGTAATAAACACTAACAAAAAATACGTAAAAGTAATGTGTCATTTAGAGATATACAATATTTTATGTATTATTTATACAATAATTGATGACTTTGTACGCAAGTTTACAGTTTAATTGCTTGCATATATTATTAATTATGCGTTGGTTTTCATAAGTAGGTTGATCGTTTGAAAAATATTAACGTTGTAGTAAAATATTATTAAAACAGATTGTGTACTAGGCAGATACATGTTATTACACAAAAATAATTTCTAAACATATTACTATTTACTTCACCCACCAAAACGTTAATCGCGCATGATTATAACACAATAAACAATCGTTACGTTATAAAAATAATGTTTCTTTCTTATTTTATCATTCGTATACAACTTATACAACTTTCCTTATTTGCAAATATTTTCCTCGTTAAAGCTACGACTACTAGATCATGCACAAATAATGCAATCAAGTAAACAAGTTATCTGACACAAATTCTATTTGAATAGTTTCAAACGGGAGAAGGTTATCGACTTGAATATGATATTATGACGTGAATATATTATTTAATTGTAATAATATAATATATCATTGAATGTAAACTAATAACTCATTTATTTATTAATTTACTCTGTCGCTATAGATGATAATCAGGTTCTAAATAGGAATATATCTCTTCTTTATTTTTAGCTTTGAAATTGATTTTGAAATGCTGGCAATACCGAAAAAGCAGAGCGGTCGGCAAAGTTCCGTTTACTTTACGTTCTCAAATGGTGACCGCGTACATCCCGGACGATTTTGTATCCGGATATATTATCGGACCCGGTACATCCCGAACGATTTTATATATTTTAGTAGCGAGTTCCCGGCATGCGTTGCACTGCCAGTAATAAAGATATTGTTTCTCTCTGTGTGTCTTTTCCCGTCTGTCACATTCCCCTTCTGCCTCTCCTTCCCCTCCCATGTCCCTTTCCCCACCTTCCCTCTCCCCTCTACCGCAACCCCCCCTCCCGTGATCCCCTCCCCTATCCCACGTTCAATATATTCAGTGCCGATACATTCAGATTTTCAAACATCTCGTGTGCCACCTATTGCAATTTTTTTTACAAGTTTTCTATTACAAACATTCATTTTTGCATATTATAAGAACAATCAATCAAATCTGGTACCTAACACAGGTACTCATTTAAAATAAATATAATTGGATGATTAGATTCAAAGTAGTCGATTTTGGTTAGTTAGTCACCATAGGTGAGTACAAATAAATTCATTAACTTAAAGAGTTTTGAAAATTGAATTTTGATTTAACAATCGAAAGTTTGCAAAATGTCATTCTCAAATTGTGACAGTTTTGACAGTTTGTAAGATTTTTGTAATGATTAAAAACTTTTCAGATCTATTCTCACGTGGTCGTAATAATCCAGAAATCTTCGCAGGGATGATATTTTGAAAGTTTCAAACATTTCCTATACTTAATGCAGCAATACGTAGACAACTCATATATTAACACATCCCCAAGCAAGCATATCTTGATTTTTATATATTTAGATTGTCACCACCTACCGCAAAAGAAGGGATATCTTTATACATGCTTTATATTAATTAACTCTCAACGTCGATCGTCTTAACAATTTAGCACTCACCGTGGTCTAATTCCAATACATTTTTCGGTTTTTTTATGTTGGGAACGTGATGTAAATAAACAATGAAAATTTTGTGGTAATAAAATATTGAACAAGTGAGTATTATTTATTATCAAGCTAGTCGCTGATAAGGGTTTATTACCGGAAAGGAATTTGAACTCCAGACTGCTACAAACAAATGATCTGTTGAAACAACTCATGGCCATGCTAGTGTCCAATATTTCCATGGAAAATTTTATGAATAAATACATTTAACAAATTTATAGTATTTGAGGCAATTACGGCATTTGATTCTCTCATAATAATATTTATTTAAGCATATCGCCAAATTCACACTCCTCACCAAGTAACCTGTGTCCAATGCTTTACATATATTTTTTTGAAGCTTTTACACATTATTTATTTATTTATTTGAACGCCATAAAATGGCTTTTACAATCAAGTGATACATGGGATTACACAATATGAATCTATATTATAATAATAACGAAGTATGTATGATAATAACTAGTATTTAGTTATAGGATACAATTATGTGTTGCAACCAAAACAGAATATCAACTCTTTGGTGTAGAGTGTTATACTTTGTTATAATAACAGAAAACATTTTTTTAAAGTTGTCAACATCAAGTACTTTATTTTTATTTGTGCATATCGTTGGATTCTAGGAATATCGCACATTCATTTTCTTGGCTACTTCATAATATTATAGGAACTTTATTTCTGCAAACATTTTGTCCTATAATTTAAATAGTTTTCTTCGTGTATTTTCGTTAAAATTTAGAACTTCGTTATCCATTTCATACCTTCCTTCATTGAAAATTAAAAATGTTTAAAAGATGATCCCATAATATGTGTCTAAATATTTATTATGTTTGAACATTTTCATGACAACCTGCAAAATCTACAATTTTTGTAAAGGTCTTATGTTATTTCTGTTTTTTTTTTTTTTTTTTTTCCATGAGCTCCACACAGGAGGCCCTGAGGAAAATAATTTCCCACAGGGCCTTTGTCATCTTTGGGAATGCTGTGTGGAGGGTTGTTTAAGGAAAGGAAGGGGGGAGAGTTCTGGGAAGGAAAAGGGTTTAAGGGGTGGGTAGGAATCTGGTGTTTAGTATATCCTGGTCGTCCGCCTCCAAGACCTAGACAAACCTCACCCCGTGAACCCGGGTACCCCTGCTAAATCACCAAACGTAGCGAACCACTTGGGGTGACCTATGGCAGAGGTGTTGTTTATCCAATAAAGGTTCCCGGGGCGGCAGTACCCATTCCCGCCTCCCAAATTGTAAATGGCAGTTGACTCAACAGTTGGACCCCCGGTATACTTATATACAATATGCAGTCGGTTTAGTTTAGTTGCACACCTAACCAAAATATAACTAAGTGTCCCTGAAGGGAGAGAGAGGCAGAGAGAATGCACCGCCAAAAAACAAAAGTATATAATATATTTTCATTCAAATATATCAAGACTAAAACTACTTGTATACAGTATATACCAGCAAGGGCGGCTGGTTGCACAGTGTGTTCCTATGCAGCACTGGTAAATTATATAGCCTAAAATTACTTTATAATATCTTATCAAAAAATACAAAATCTATGAATCTCATTAAGATTATCACGTACCAATATAATTCCTAATATGAATGTTTAATGGAGAGCGAATTCTCAAAGTTCCGCGCGAAGTTGCCCTGTGCCCGCGTGCAGACCGGTAGCAAGCGGAACGAATTATGTTTTTGTATCCAATATCTCAAACATCGCTGGAGCATCTCGACGGCCATATGTATCAAAAATTAAGCTATCCGCGTGTGTCACACGGACGGCTGCGCGGCCTTTATCATACTAAACTTAAATTTGGATTTGAGGCAAAAATACTTAACCAAACTGAATAATTCTTTTTTTATTCCAAAGGTAAAGCAAATACCTACATTTTACATATGTTAGCTTTTTTATTGATTTGTGTCTTAAATTATAAAATGTAGATCATTAAGGAATTCAATTATTTTAAAGGTAACCTTGACAATTTTGCCTGATTTTACATTGTTTATAAATACTGTTTATATACTGTTTCTAATGAAATATAAAATAAAATAATTTAAGCTTTGTAAAAAAAAAAATTTTTTTAGGTTGAAATTTAATTTTTATTTACGACAAATTTGTGTTGTGTTTTCATTTTCTTGGTACTGAAAAAATATTTGTACAAAAAATTAAAATTTTAGTTAAAAAGCGAAATGTAGAAATTTTCGCCCTTCAAAAACAGCTTAGACTAGACCTTCTCTTCAAATAAGATTAGTGGAATTATTTTTAGCATATGTTGCTTAGTAATCATTATCTCTCAAGTGCGGATTATCAGTAAACCACCACATTTTCAGGGCATCGGCCGCCACTGTACACCAGCATATAAAAAACAAATCGACACTGTAAATAAATTCGTTGGATATCCATGCCAACTGATTATTAACCTTTCAGTAATCATTAAAAGATAAAAAACCGGCAAAAAACACATTTTTACTACATTAGTACTAAGTTTGCCCAAGTTATCTCGGGTGTGGGAATTTGCACACATAATAGCTGCCTGAATATACTCGGGGGTAGGTCTTGAGCCTTAAGCGGTTACAAGTAATTTGTGGTCGATTTTAGGTTTGAAATTGTTAAATAATGCATAAAAAATTATAATTTCGGGGGGCCGACTGTCGGGGATCAAGTGTCAGGTTCCAGATAATTTAGAGAACAACTTCTATTTTGTCAAATTTTCTGTAGGTGTAAGTAATTTTTTCGAGCTTTCTATTGATTCTTCACAAAAATTAAAACAAATAAAAATTTCCAGGTAGGTGTTATCTCATAACTAGTCAGTATATTATATTTACGTGTCATCTTCATTTAGTTCACATTATCTGTTTTTGTTATAATGACACATGTCATGGACTTGTGGATCTAACGATGTTAATGACACATTAGTTGTCACTTTCTATTAATATGTGGTGCATTTCTGTAACATTCGTGTAAGAACTAATAACCTTTTAATCTAATGTATATAAGGAAGTCAACACTAATAGAACTCTCTAGTAAACGGTGGCGTACAGTGTAATCGATTGGTTGACATGCCAAGTCATACCTACGATAAATAATATTTATTTTTTACCGAAAACAAAGACTAGAAGCGCTCATAATTAAAATATCAAAATAAAAGCTAACAATTATCAACATTACTTTTTTTTTAAATTTATTTAATATAGATATATAAGTGTACAGTACTGTTATAAAAATTACATATCGGTACAGAATATATTTAAAAATGCAATCTCACCAAAGAAGAAGCTAGTTCTTGTGCTTGATGAGCGAGTAACACTAATTATAACGGAAATAGAATAACATTATGCAATAGGTAAGTATATAATAGGAACAATTGAAACTTCTGGATCATCTATAAGAATTAATTTTAAGAATAAATGTTGAAAAATGATTTCTAAAAGAGTGATTACCGCAATTATGTGAAAACCGCAAAACAGTTCCAACTCTCCCAACCGTCTGGAGCCAGGAAGACTATGGCATTCCCAATTGGGGTACAATGTGAGGCTGAAGGTAGAGGGAAGTAGAAGGATATGGGGAAGAGGAAGGTGGGAAAGTATCTGGCTATTCAGATCTAGTCACCAAACACGCCCAACACCATTTCAAGCAACTTTTCAATTTTTAATGGTGTTTTTACACCAAGTCGATACTGACAGTATCTTCCACTCTGGAATGTGCTGCAAATATTATAAATATACTGTATACTATTTTTAATGAGAAAGTTGTGAAGTAACAACACGGAGGCTGTAATTGCGAAGATTCTAAAACGAAAATGATTCGTGCAGTTTTCATAATATTGATTGATGGTTTTGGAAACAAACAGAAAAGGACCTCAAATTACAAAACATGCTTGTTTAAATCTTACAACTCCTGAGCAAAAAGGCCAGAAAACATAGAAGTATTGCTATTCGTGGCAAAATGACCCTACTGTACTAAGATGTGCAAATGTACCAAGTAGAAAATTGTTTTTGCATAACCCAAAAGCCAAGACGTGGAAACTTTTTTTATAATTTTATTAAATTTATTTTTTGAAAAGAGATTGACTAAATTAAAAAGGTTTAATATTTTTCATTTTAAATGAAAAATATTATTATTATAGTCTTCCACTATACTGAATTCATTTATCCTTGATAATATCCTCCACAACACTCATGAACTCGTAGCGAAGAGGAGATTATGCTTTCTCTACGTATGTATTTCAAATCCATTACACATCTGCCCTGATGATGAACACTGTAACGCTGTCCGAAACGTTGGCTAAAGAGGGAGGTAGCGCAACACGGCATAACACCCCCAAAACAAATAACGAAAATTCAACTCCATTGTTTGGTTTCTCATCTGTCTGTAATTTTATTGTACGTTCCGTTTCCGGTTTTGAAAATCTGCTGCATCCATTTATTATACAAGCGATGGATCCACTTCCTGAGGACATAGATTAAACAAAAAGTTTTTATTATAATTTTTTTTTATTATTATTATTTTCTTTTTAATTTCTTTTACCATGTATATATTTTTTTATGTATCCTTTTTATATCTTGTTATCATTACTTGATTATTAAATATGTATAATATGTAATATGGAACTCGTGGGACTGCACCACCCTCCCCGAGATCTGGAATAAATGATTAAAAAAAAAAAAATTTTATTATTTTTCAAGCAAACCTTACTTTGGTAAAGATTCTAGATTTGACTAAGATTTTTACGGTAGTGAAAATAAAATTATGATACCCACCTTGCCTGAAGAATATTTTAAAAAGAATATTGTATAAATATTGAATAATTTCTTTTTAGAAATAGAAAAAAGTTCTTTGGTTTATAATTAGGTGTTTAGATATTTAACTACTAACAATCTTATGATTCCAGCGGAAATATCGGTTTAAAATTATAAAATGAGAGAATGTCTAAAGCGTACTTTTTGGACTAGAGGTCTGCTGTTCACAGAACTATGTACTAGTAATTAAAAAACATGTCTAGTTAATAAATAAATAAATTAAAATCAATGAATTTACGAGCATGTTTCACCGTAAAAGAATTTTAATTTTTTCCCAGTCAATACGAATAACGAACGTAGTCATCAGTTAGCACGCTATTGCTCTGTACTTATTTATGAGTGGTACAAATCAATCATCTTACATGTTCTAATCTCATTTAGATAATTACTAAACAACTTTTTAAATTGCATACTTACTCAATTAACGATGATGCTACCATGCAGAGAGATTGCATTAACTTTTGTGTTGGAAGTGTTTAACATTAATTTTGCATTTCCTGCAAAGTCGTCACTTCAGTTGGACAAGGTTCTAACTGACATTTAAAATAAAAGCCCTTTGAATGCAAAACCGTTTATTTTGCTTATTTGTATAACCAAAATAATTTTTAGAACCGCATGTGTTGTATTTCCGTAGATACTTGTATAAAGATTTTTAAAAATCAAGCTCCATTTAATTTAAAAGGTTTTAACATTACTATTTTTTTTGTATCCGACAGTTGACCGTTTTTATAAAGCGCATTGTTCAGTTCATCACTTTGGTTGGATAGGGTTTTTAACTTCGCCTTAATTTGTTATGTTCTGAGGTTTCAAAGTTTGCAAAGACGAATTTTTGTAGTCTATTTAACAATTTTTGATTTTGAAGTTCAATCTTGGATAAATTATTTTAATTTACCACCTTTTAATGAAAAATATTTAAATAGGACGTGGCTCCAGCACGGAATTTCATTAGGGAAATGTAGTTATGACATTATGAAAAGAATTATTTGCACTTACCGGTTGCGTATGGTTCTATCTGCATTTTAGGTATGTTCTAAAATGGTAAGTATACGTCCTATTGAAATACTTAGCTTTAAAATATGTTCAATTAAAATATTTTAAACAAGATTTAACCTTAAAATCAAATTGGAAAATAGATAATGAGAAATAGTATTTGTCAACTTTGACAGCCCAAAAACAAGGTAAATACAAACATTAAAAAAAATCTTTATTATAAACAATAAAACCTAAAAAACTTTTTTTATATGCCCAATGTGGGCCTATAATTTCATATAATCTGTGTTTTTGAAATTCAAATGCGATGGAGATCTACGATTTCAGTCGAGTGTAAGTGAGACGGAACGCTGGAGGGGTTGGGCTAAATGGAACATTTATTTACATTCAAATTTGTATGGATGACACTTCTAGTGTTATATTCTTTATTCTATGGCCACAGCAGTGAATGTGCTATAGTATTATATTAATTATTCCAGTTTAATAACAACACCGTTTTACGAGGAATTACTTAATTAAGTTATTTAAAACATCAAATGTTTTATCAACATTAATTTACTCATTTATATTATTATATTTAGTTTTTCATAGTACAAGGCAAACAAATAAGGAAACAACAGAAATCGGAGGTCATTTATTAAAAAATATATATAAATAGATAATTTTATCAGTTTTATTTTTAAATTTGACTAAATTTAATTAGATTAACAATAAAAGATATGCGGAAGCATATTGTATGCAAAACTAGTTTTTAAATTAATTTAACTTTAAATTTATCAGGGTGAGAAGCAGTCTTCATTTGGTATTAAATAATCCAACAATTTACACATATTTAAAAACGTTTATTAAATAATATGCTTTAACAGCAATATTTAAAAAATGTTTTTTTTATAAAAAGACGAGACTAATAATAAACAGGAAAACTGTACACCGCCGTTTTGTGAAATATCACCTCATAACGTTTTTGATGAAATATCACTTCGTAGCTAACAAACATTTTTTTTTCTTCGCCCGACTAGTTAACATTTTTTTCTTCTTGGATAAATTTGGATTCTTTTAAAAATTAAAAATTTAACTTTAAAAACATTAAAGACATTCTAATAACTAGGGTTGTCATACAAATACAAATATAATCTAGTAAAATATTTGCCCAGCCAATAAAACAAATAAAATGTATACTCGTAGAAGGTATTCAATTTTTAAAAATTTTCAATTTGGGAGGGGGGTATGGGTACCGCCGCCTTAGGGACCATTTATTGGATAACAACACCTCTGCCATAGGTCACCCCAAGTGGTTCGCTATGTTTGGTAATTTAATAGGGGTGCCCAGGTTCATTGGGTGAGGTTTGTCCGGGTCTTGGCGTGATGATGCCTAACAGGCCGGATCGGGAGAGAGTGGTTGAGGAAGTCCCTTTGACTTATCCAGCCGTAGTCTCTAGGAACATCACCTTGCACCGCAGTGGGAGGGATGTGTTCATACGTCTGTCACTCCTGGACACACTGACCCCCAGGTTCCTACTCACCCCTCATACCCTGTTCCTTCTCAAAACTCCCTCTCCTTCCTTTCCTTAAAAGCTCCTTCACATAAAATCCTCAAAGATGACATAGACTCTGAGGGGAATTATTTTTCTTAGGGTCTCCTGTGTGGAACTAACGTAAAAAAGAAAACAAGATTAATTTCATGAAATCCAAGTGATATAATTGCCTCGTTAAATTAATTTGGGGTTCACCGTCTCCAGTTCTAGCAGCAAAAATTTCAAAATTGGTGTTTAAAATTCAATTCGTCTTTGCAGTTTACAGTGAATTGAAAAAATCGTATACCATAAACCCACATAGATAGATACCCTCATGGGATCCCCTTTGCACAGATCAATATTATGACCATTAATCAAATTGTCACCTGTCAAGATTAAGCATTACATTATAAAATGTGGCACACAATCAAAACCTCCGAGTCTTCATATATTCAATAAACCCTCATAAAAACACTGGACGATACGTAGTAAAATTACGAGGAAATAAATTAATCGTTGTTCGATTCAGGGGTTCAACGACCGTCTAGTTCATAACTATATACTAAACCCTTATACGGGGATCCCCAGCGCTCAATTAGATATTAAAATCATTCAAATAATGTCAGCTGTCAAAATATGGCATGTATACACATACAATGCTTTTGCCAATTTCTTATTTTATTTAATAAACCCTCATAAAAATTTAAGTACGTACGTTACAAGGAAATATATTAATAGAAGCATAGATAACAGAAAAATTACTAGGAAATTATTGAAATGTTCTTGGGGATTAACCAACTGCAAATGGTAGAATTATACTACTTTGAAGAATCACGAATTTCAAAAGGTCATAATGCAGGTACCTAAAACGCATTATGCGCCTACGCGTAAATATTAAGGTCACGAAAATTATATATATCCTTTCACAGGTTAGTATGAATATAAAATAATTTTCTCTAAATTGTGCGAGAGATTAATCATCCATTTACAGTACAAGAAACATTCTTAACATCTGGGAAGAGGAGCTCTTAAAAAAGTTATGTGGTTTTCAAAGAATAATGAAGATATGTTCTACCGTGTGGTATCTTGAACAAGAAGTGGTTAGACACGTATTTGTAAAAGCCATATCATTCCAATAGTGATAGGCTATTTATGGACATATTGTATGAATCCTATATTTTTAAATATTGTGGCTTGAGATCCTTACTAAGTAGTAGGGAGTATGAACGCAGTCTTGTCACTAAGAGCTCCATTGCAACCTCTCTTTCTGTTACACGCGTCTTTTATAAAAAGGAGGGAGAAGTTGCAACTGAGCTATCAAGTGTACACCTTGCCTCAAGCAAGTGCCGGCAAATGCGAGTATGGTCCTGCTACCGAGAGCTCCGATGTAACACCTCTTTCTATTACAAGCGTCGTATGTCATAAGGAGGGAGAGGTTACAACGGAAATATCAACGGAACTATCAGCGGTACGCCTGCACGCCTCAGCTGACTAGCGATTCATGAACTTTCTAAAACGTGACGCGGTGATGCCAAAAATCTTTGGTTCGACGCTACCTTACTTGTAAGGCCATGTCCAATTAACACGTTATACTATAGGCATAGTACGCAATAACTACGCCAGACAAAAAATCTATTGAAATATAACAAAATGTATTCAACGTTATTATATTAATATGCACCTGTTTGTAGCCATTTAGTCGGTTTCGACTATGAAAAACAATACCAAAGGAAAATTCGGACAAGGTCGGAGATTATAACTTATGGTTATGCGGCGTATTAACAAATTTAAGAACTCGCTTATATTTGAGTAAAGATCGAGATCACAAAGTTTTCTATAAAGGCTTAGTTTTGAACATTTATTGAATAACTAAGAAATGTATAACGTGATAAATTAATAAATTAATTAATTAAATAACGTGATAAATTTCGATAAATTTTTCAGATTACATCAAATCATGTATATTTCCGTTATGTTACAATAAATATGTTACATGTAAAGGGAAATTAGAAATTTAACAATTTGGTTCAAATTGAACCAAATTGTTAAATTTCAATAAATTGGTAAAATTTCAATAAAAATGATAAATTTCGGTAATACCGTTTAATTTCAATAAATCAATTATTTTTTTTTAAATCTCTTAGATTTCAATAAAACACTTAAAATTAAATAAAAACAGTTAAGCCAATCTGTTAAATTTCAAAATTTCAAAATAATCTAAATGAAAAAAGCTTTAACGAATCTGTAAATCTGATAAGAGTAAATCTTAATACAGTAAATCTGTTAAATTATAACAAAACTGTCATACTATCCTCAATTTAAAAAAAATACAGTTCCCCTCTGTAAAAATTATTGAACTTAAAGTAAATCTGTTATAGTATTGAAAATGAAATCAGTCTGATAAAAAATCCGTATTAAGCCTTTTAAAAATCAATGAATCTGTTAAATTATGATAAAAACAAATTTTCAATGCTTATAGCTTACAATAAATGTTTAAAATAACATTTTTCATTTCGTAAAGGTAAAGCAATGAAAATATTGTACCAAACAATTAAATTACTAGTACAAAATCACCTGAAATTTCAACAAATATCATCTACACGTCACAAAGCAAAATTATTACTCATCGACATATCGACTGCCATAACTTTATATAGTTTCATGATAACAAGTGGATTATACCAATTTTATTTAATAATCTGTGAATATACATTTTCAGTTAAATTGTGATTGTTTCTTGTTACTGCAACTAAAGAACTGAAAACAGTGAGAACTGAATACTCTGAGAATACAGTGACTAACAACGCGATGTTAACTTCATATTGGCTGAATATCTGTGGATAAATTAAACGCAACCTTCAGCTCACGGAACTCGACGTTTAGCCGATGAATGTTGTTTTTCATACGTATTTACAATAACCGATCCACCGTTGTAATCCTCAATGTTCATATTACGGCCTTATTCCTTGCTTGCCAACAGTGCACTATTAGTGAATTATATAAAAAAACTCACACATACTCGCGTTACATTCTTTTAACTTTTAGATTTTTATGTAAGAACAAAGAAATTAAGAAATGGAGGTACCCATAATCGTTCAATACCCAACCTAACCTAAAATAAATAAATATAAATAGTTATGACATGATATCACGATGAGTGCCAAATAGGTACATGATTAATATTTCGATTTTTGATGCTGACAATTTAAAACTTTTTTCCACATAATATATTTCTGACCGTTACCGGTTTCAGCCTATTACGGCCAGAGTGGTATAATTATTCCTGGCAGGCTGCAACCCAGAAACTACACTACAACGGGCGATTTACACTATGTTTTTTTCGTCCGGGTTCCCACACGGGATTAGGCATCAGCAGGTGCTGAATTTTGGTACAAATTTTCGTACAGTTTAGTATAGCGGACATTATTTGACATCTTTCGTCTATCATTGTTTTGCATAACTAATTCATCTAAAAATGTTGCATATTTATTTATTTTATTATTAAAATGTTTATAAAAAGTCTGCAGGTAGTGTGTGTTTATTACTGATTGTGAACATGTTCGGTATTGTGAATTTTTGGGGAATTTTTGATAATGTTTTGACGGCAATGGCAAAGGTAAATGGGTTCCGTGCTAACTGAGAATAAAATCAACTCAACACCTTGAAAAGTCATTGAAAGCTATGATTTTTTTTTAAAAACAGCCCATAACCTTAACCTAACGTAACGTATCCAAGCAATTTTTAACATATTTTTTTAATCACTCTTATTTACTTTTCTAAGGTGGTTCTGAGTTGGTTCATTCTGAGTTGTCCGGTCACCAGGCAAATGATAGATTCTTACATGTGATCCGTGGTTCAAGGTGTTACCATTTTTGTATCGATTGTACCGTTGCGATTTAGTACCGTCCAAAATATAATGTGTAATGTAACTATTTGTTTCAAATCGCAAATATGACAATAATGAGCGCGTGAAATGTCATTTTTTCATATGGTTGCCAAAATATGGGGATCGGTATGAAAAAGCATAGTGTAGAACGCCCTTAACTGTTCAGTATATTATAAATATATGTACGCATGATCATATTACGAATGCTGCGATATTTAATAATAATAAACGATAAAATAAATATTCAATTTTTTACGAGAAAAACTCTCTTTTTATAACTTTTGAAGGTTATTCCCATCAACGTAATATATCATTGAAGAAGAAGATAACACTTTTAAATCTAAATGAAAATATGAAAGAAAAGAAAAGAACTAGTTGAAGATAATATTAATGATTCTAAATATTTGAAATATGAGATTGACAAATATGACGGTTTGACAGAAGGTGGCAATAGCGAAATTGGAAAACGCGACGTCCCGGTTAGACGAGAGGTCTGGGTTCGAGTCCCAGTTGCGACCATTGTCTTTTTCTGTTTTTCTGTGTCTTGTTTTCTTTCATATTTTCATTTAGATTTAAAAGTGTTATCTTCTTCTTCAATGATAAAATAAATCTTAGGTCTTGATCACAAAAACACTACCTTTCTCCACCTGAATTTCTAAAGCAAGATTAAATTAATAACAAGTTTGCTGAACTGAAAGAGAAGCAAAGGAGAATGCAGCACTTTATGACTTCGAAACTGATATGACTGGTACGATTTCAGTTCCATTGAGTTGTTCTGGAATGAAGTCGATTTTCCAGATCAAAGCCGACCTTCGATATAGAAAAACAATTTGTTCGCATTTCAAGTAGAAGCAGTGCCATGGTTAGCACTGCTTAGATGTAACTATGCACACTGTGTTCCTGTCTTAAAGACTTCACGAACGTAATTAGCTTCTCACGAATAAGTTGATTAATGATGTATCTGTATCGTGTATGGAGCGTAATACTGCGAAATTTTTGCAGTTATTCAATTATTGGCGGCCTTTGTGGTCTAGCGGTAAACCGCTGGATTGCCTACTTACTGACACGGAGGTCGTGGCTTCGATTTTTATCGGATGCGAAATTATATACCTGCATCTTTTGTAATACACATTAAAGTGTCTCTTAAGTGCTGCGAACTTTGTGTCTATAAGTGTAGAGTATAAGTTAGTCATGTAGTTTCAACATCCCTCAATAGATGTTGTTAGTAATATGAAGTTTTGTGATATCCCAACAGATGTCAGTTATTCATTATGTTAGAACATTATCATCGTTCGTGTCTAATGTACTAATGGTTCCGATGACATCCGAAGACTTCAGATAGTCAAGCAGACACCATTAGATATTAGTCTGGCAACTCGGATCCTCAGAATAACTTATAGCCTACTAGATAGAGTAAGGACGTTTAGTCAAGTTAAATATTCATTGTAAACTTAACGATAACGTAAATAAAGCAATTCTCAATGAACCTTGACCTTTTTTGAAGTTTTCCAACACGTTTTAAGTAGTATTAATTATGAGATTAACAGATAAGAAATCATTTAATTAAAGTTAAACGTTGAGGGACCTAACAACAAATTGATAATATAATATGTATTTTAACATCGCTTCACTCTTAAAAAACTAATTCAATATGCTACCTTGAAAAATTGAATATGGATTATTTAAAGCTGAAAAATAATTTTGTTGTTGAATGAGTTGAAAATAATTAGCGAAGATCCACGAATTTTCACCACTACTCTCAAGAACTTACCGTTCGAGAGCTTTCGCTTCTTTAGACGAACTTTTTTCCTAACTCTTAATTAAGACTTAATTAATCTACTAAAGTCAGAATATTTGACAGATAACTCTTTCGAAGGGTGAAATCCATAAGAAACCAATTAATCATCTAACTGAACTCAACCTTACCCAAATCAAATAAATCTAACTCAACCTTTCCCATAAATTATAATTAAATAATTTAATTTATAATATGATGAAAGATTGATGATCTTGATCATGATACCATCATTTTGCTGAAGGTTATTTGTTTATGTTATAAAATCACTGCCCTTGGGGATTGTTAAACTCATTAAATTCAAAATTAATTATATAACCAACACGGATTTCTCGTGTAGGTATGCATCAAACATCAGGGCCTTTGAAATCAAGATCAATAAATTTTCAGATAACTTTACTTCACAATTGTTTCCTAAGTTAACGATTTCCTCGTGAAAGATGAACACAGCATCCTCGAAACAAATAAATAATCTATTTAACCTAAAATTTCCTATATAAATATAATGATTTATTACAACTCAGAACAAACGTATTGAATATCTTGGCTGCTCATAGTGCTCATTTTCATAGCCTAGGAATATAAAAAATCGGACGAAAAGATAATTATCTTTCAATTTAATTTACAACACGTTACAAGTGTTTTAAGATTTCTTTACATTTTAGTGTCAAGACCGAAATCTTCTATAAATGAAGTCCTAAACTTCAGAAGATTAATAATTTATTTCTAATTTGAGTCAGAAATCGAACTCTCGAATACTTAAGACTCAAAATTCAATGCGTAGTCCATTAAGCTACGGGGAAGTATATCAAATTGCTAAAAATATTAACAGGTTATATTTTGGAAAACTCTCACAAAGCACAAGAAACCATTTAAAAAAATACATTTTTAACGAATTCATATACCGAATCTGCATCGTAAAACAATATATTTAAAATGGGAACAAAAATCCAATAAACGTCAAAAAACTGTTATTATCTAAAGAACATTATGTATACTTATTATATTATCTACATATTATGTACGGCCGACGTGGTTGAGAGGTAAGGCTCTTGACTCGCAAACTGAAGGTCGCGGGATCGAATCCCGGCGTGGCCAATTAAATTTTATTTCATTAATTTGTGTTATTTCACAATTAATTGATTAAAAATAATATATCTAGTATATTTGCGGCACGTTCCAGAGTGGAAGATACTCTCAGTATCGCCCTGGTGTAAGATCACCATTCAGAATTGAAACGTTGCTTGGAATGATGCTTGGATGATTGGTGACCAGATCTTAATAGCCAGGTACTTCCCAACTTTTCTCTTCCCCATCTCCTAATCCTCCCCACTACCTTCAGCCTCATAACATACCCCAATTGGGGATGCCATAGTTTCACTGGCTTCTGATGGGAGCTGCTGGGACTCTTATGAGGTATTCATATTTAAAACAATATATAAGTATAAATAATGTCAGAAGGTACACGTGTGTCTCAAGGATCAAGTATCAAACAAATTTCAATTGTTATGGTTATTTATTTTGGGGTATTATGCCGTGTTGCTCTACCATATTAAGCCAACTTTTCGGACAGCGTTACAGCATCCACCATCAGGCCAGATGTGTCGACGATTGATAAGCTCACATCTTCCTTGATGAAAGACACTGTAACGCTGATCGAAACGTAGGCTAAAAAAGATGGTAGCGTAACACGCAAATTGCTATATCCATGAAAATCTAAAATTACATTAAACTTTAACTGGTTACAAAAATTTCGAAAATTCATCGCCAATGAAAACATTTTTACTCTAAGAGAAATATAGTAAAATAAACAAACAAAACGAATTTAGGTATTATTATTTTTTATTTTAACTTTTCTGAGTAAAACCTCAAATTGTAATATTTAATTAAATTAAGACACTATGAGCGAAACTCAATCGAAAATCTGGAAACAGAAAATCAGAAAAAAGATATTTGCACCTCTGGGACTCGAACCCAGGACCTCCTTACTTTCCGGGTGGGTGGAAAAAAGGGTAATTTAATTAAATATTACAAATTTAGGTAGCTTGTGTAATCAATCCAAATGTAATTATGTGATATTATAATATAATATTAGTTGTGTATTATGCAAAAGGTGTTATAATTTTTTAAATGATATAATTTTTTATGTCATTATCTTGTAAATTTAAAAATTTTATTCTTAATAAAAATGTTTTGGTTACAATGAATAGAAAAATCCATCATGTGACTTATCATTTCTGACAACTAAGTCTAAAGTCACAAAAAATGGGATTACTGTGGAAACTGCGAACAATACTGTATTACGTAGGAAGTAGAATAGGCTGAGTTCATCATGGATTGCGTGAGTGCACGTAATTAACTAAATTTGCATTTTGTTATGCGACTTATTTAATGGTGAGTACGTCAACCATATGTGCACCGCTCTATTCATCGAATCGTTCCACGTGGCTTATGAGAAATAAATTAACAGATTTAAGATAAGCAACATCATTCCTGGCTTTTCCGGAAACCAAAGCCAATTAACAATTATTTCAATCAGAATGCATAGTTCAATAGTGTTTGGAATAATATATTTTCCTACAATGTACTTGCATTTAAATTCCTCCTCGTATATACTGGCTTGGATGGAATATACAATTTCTTCTCTTCTGGTAGAAATCTTCAACTTTTTGGATTGGGACGATTTGTAAAGGAAAATAAATGGGTTGATGTTGGTAAAGTGCAGTAATGAATGCTTGTCACGGCTTCCTCGATAGGACGTTTTATGTTGCAAAGCGACTGGCTCCTTAAGTCAGAACCTAGGGGAAAATAAAAACTTTAAATTGTTTTTTAAGAACTCTTCGCAATTGCAATTTTAATCATACTTCCACGTTCCAGGGTAGAAGAAAATTACAATATTTTCCCGGTGAAAAAAAACACTTTTAAGAATTGAAATGTGGGTTGAAATAACTTGTACCATGTTTTTTATTTGAATCATTCAATGATTTTGATGATACTGCTTCTCAAATTTCCTCTACTCGTCTTGTCTTTGCTCCGCATCCCAAGTCCCCATCACTCCTCCAATAGGCACGAAATTCTAGTACAGGAACTCTAGTACTTAATATATTATTTTTAATATCTTCATTTGCTAATTTGTTAACTAGTTAATTATATATTTCAAATTTTCTATTTAAGTTTTTTAAGTTATGTGTAAAAATACTTACTTTGATTTTCATGTGTCTGTGTATATGCAAATGTAATCACTGCAGACACATTAGTTTAGGGGTATTTATATTTGGATTTAAATTTGTTTTACATTAACCAAAATAATGTTCTATAAATATTCTGTTTGTGTCTCAAATAAATAAATAAATATATTGGAAAGATTTGTTGAGCCCTCTGTATGACACACAATTTCGTTCCCCAAGCGTCCAATTATTAGGTAACCTACGATCAGCACAGTAAATTTAATTGCGAATCAATTATTATTAATTTTGTGTATTAAAATCTGTCTTCTTAAACAAAGATAAAGTCACATTTCTTTACTACCTTGCGTGCAGACAGTTAATAAAATCCATATAAAAATGAATATCTTCTAACTACGTGTATATCAAAAGAGACAATCGAAAGAACCCTTCTCTATTCGTCAAACATTCTCGCACAAATACATCGTACCTGTTAATTTGTGTAATTTCCGTGATCTTCAATGATTAGCAAATTAACACCACCACATCAAAATAAAAGATCAAATGTACCACTTCATCCGTTGAATACCACGCGAGAAACATTTCTTTCTGAGTAGTGTTTTACTTGCCAGATTTTTAAATGCTTCTAGTTTCAGTGTGCTGATAATACACAAGCCGTGTTGCACTCTTATGCTGTTCTTTGTAAGAGAAAACGCAAATTGAGCCCAGTGGTGAAATTGAGAGAAATAAAGTTTATTCAACCCATCTTATTGCATTTATATTTTGGCTTAAGACCACTTAATTCTTGCACTATTCACACCATCGCATGTCTGTGATTTTACTAACTCCGTAAAAAAGGTCGAATGTCAAACAATTATTATTCTTAAGGCTTAGGTAATTAAGAGTATTTCTGATGATGATGATAAAATAAAATTACTGTAGCATTTTAAATAAGCATTATTTCAAGATTAAGCCGTGCAAAATAATGCAAAATCATACAAAATCATGCATTTTTGTTTTGAAAATTTGATCGCTTAGAAGTACTATAGATGCTTCAATTGAATATTGCGAATAGAACACATCTTTTCCTTAGAAAATATCGATCATTTTTTATAAGCCAAGAAAAAAATAAATTATTAGGTCTGTAAAAAAACACTTTCAAGTGCAAATTATCCTACTTATAAACCACTTTTTGGATATGGTTTTTTTATATAATGTGACAAATTCAGTTTTTTTTAATAATAATTGCAAAAAAAATATA
This sequence comes from Glyphotaelius pellucidus, assembly GCA_936435175.1. NCBI lineage: Eukaryota > Metazoa > Arthropoda > Insecta > Trichoptera > Limnephilidae > Glyphotaelius > Glyphotaelius pellucidus. The sequence goes on along the minus strand of OW386545.1, from coordinate 12,275,034 downwards.
ATTATGTCTGAACTTCACAAAATAAAATAAAATATCCATTTTCGCGTTGTTATTTTTGACATCAATCAAGACGGCCGGTACTCGAAGAATTTGGTTTTTAAAGTGAACCTTATGCCATCGACGTAAGAACTATGCACTTCTCACACCCATTTTGTATCAGTTTTGCCGCACCTGCGGTGTGGTATAGATGTCCCTAGACTCTGCGTCGTTTGGTTCCGTGTAATATGTATTTCATGCACGTATTTTTCTTTTCATCTTAGTCCTTTTTAAATTAACATATTATTTCAAATCAAATTTCAACACATGGTTACCCTACACGGTACCATTTTAATTATTAATGAATTACAAACATTAAATAACAATAAGCTATCATTAAAGAAAAGATAACACTAAATGAAAATATGAAAGAGAACAAGACACAGAAAAATAGAAAAAGACAATGGTCGCAACTGGGACTCGAACCCAGACCTCTCGTCTAACCGGGACGTGCGCGTTAACCAATTTCGCTTTTGCCACCTTCTGTCAAACCGTCATATTTGTCAATCTCATATTTCAAATATTTTAGAATCATCATAATAAAATTGAATTAAATTAAATAACCTTCAAAAGTTATAAAGAGAGAGTTTTTCTTATAAAAAATTGAACAATAATGTTCTTTATATACCTATTTTATTTCGTGTCATTTTTATTACCTTATAAAATTATTAGGCTTGTCCCGTGTTGAGGTTAATAATATTATGAGGTTTAAAATTAAATTGTAAACAATAATACCTACCATCTATAAAGAAACAATAAATTAATTAAGATAAATTTAGGTATGTTTTTAGGTTTTCACGGCCAAAAAGTATTTTTGTTATTGTTTTTGGGGTGTTATGCCGTGTTTCGCTACCTCCTTCTTTATCCAACGTTTCGGACAGCGTTACAGTGTCCATCATCAGGGCAGATGAGCAAATGATATTGGTGAGAGTGTTTACTTATGTGTGTCGAAGCGATACCGTGCTGCCAGCTCCATTTCTCTACGAGCTGGTGTTAGAAAAAATTCAGCATGGTTTTTTTTTGCGTTTAGCTTTGGTGTAGCCGTCAATTACTGGATACCAAGAACTATTGAGCTTAGCTCCGTCGTCTCTGTTAATATTGATGGGGTTTTTATGGATTTCAATTGCCTCCGTAATTAGGCGTGCTCTGTAAGTTTTGGGTCTTCCCAGGACTTCAGGAACAAATCCAAAGTAATGGCCGGTTTCGATTAAGTGCTCGGCGATTGCCGATTTGTCAGGGTGGCCAAGTTTAAAGGCACGAAAGTGTTCCGAAATCCTTTTGGAGATCGTTCGCTCTGTCTGGCCTACATAGACCTTGTCACATCCGGAACAGCTGAGTTTATATACTCCACCTGTTTCCAGAGGAAACTTAGTCTTTGCCGACCTCAGTAGGTCTTGGATTTTAGTTGTGGTTCCGAAGACCGTCTTGATGTTCTCTTTTCTCAACAGCCTGGCAATTCTGTCTGTTATTATTGTCTGTTACTTTTTTATGGAGAAGTTTGAAGAAGTGGCACTCGACACAGCTTCGGCTGTTCCTAAAGTATGGTGGCGCTATGTCGATGATGTCTTCGCCATCTGGCCTCACGGAACAGAGAAACTGAATGAATTCCTGGACCATCTCAACTCACTCCACAGCAAAATTAAATTCACAATGGAGCTGGAAAATAACCAAAAAATCCTGCCTTTTCTAGATGTGCAGGTGATGCGGAAAGAGGATGGTAGCCTAGGACACACAGTGTATAGGAAACCAACACACACAAACAGGTATCTCCACGCTGATTCGCATCATCACCCCGCTCAGAAGAGAGGACTCATCCATACTTTGGTAATCCGAGCGACCAGAATATGTGAGGAGCCAAAACTCGGATTAGAACTGACCAAACTCACCGATGCACTGGAGCGTAACGGATACCCAGCAAGGCAGACAAGGCAAATCATAAGAGCCAAATCAGCACGAAACGAAGACAGGGGTGAACAAGAGTCAAAAGGCTGCGCTTTCCTGCCTTACGTCCATAATGTAACAGACAGAATTGCCAGGCTGTTGAGAAAAGAGAACATCAAGACGGTCTTCGGAACCACAACTAAAATCCAAGACCTACTGAGGTCGGCAAAGACTAAGTTTCCTCTGGAAACAGATGGAGTATATAAACTCAGCTGTTCCGGATGTGACAAGGTCTATGTAGGCCAGACAGAGCGAACGATCTCCAAAAGGATTTCGGAACACTTTCGTGCTTGTAAACTTGGCCACCCTGACAAATCGGCAATCGCCGAGCACTTATCGAAACCGGCCATTACTTTGGATTTGTTCCTGAAGTCCTGGGAAGACCCAAAACTTACAGAGCACGCCTAATTACGGAGGCAATTGAAATCCATAAAAACCCCATCAATATTAACAGAGACGACGGAGCTAAGCTCAATAGTTCTTGGTATCCAGTAATTGACGGCTACACCAAAGCTAAACGCAAAAAAAAACCATGCTGAATTTTTTCTAACACCAGCTTGTAGAGAAATGGAGCTGGCAGCACGGTATCGCTTCGACACACATAAGTAAACACTCTCACCAATATATTTGCTCATCTGCCCTGATGATGGACACTGTAACGCTGTCCGAAACGTTGGCTAAAGAAGGAGGTAGCGAAACACGGCATAACACCCCAAAAACAATAACAAAAAAAAGATAAATTTAATTTTAATAAATTAAATTTCATGAAATAATGAATGAAAATAAAACGATTTATTTCATTAACCGTTTATCGAACTCATTGATATAAATTCGTTCACCTTAAACGAGTATAAAAACGGTAGATGCCGTTTCGAGACAAAATATTTGAATGCCTTTATTGATGTAGGTCAACATTGTTTTGTTTTACTGCGAGAAAGTTGATTGAGTACCTACTTTCATTAATAATTATCCATGGAATTACAGGTAAATCGGAACCTGTCGGATTAGCGTATTTAAATACATGTATTATTGTCTCTGATTTAAAATGCTATATTTTGGTTGCAACGATAATAATGTCACTGAATTAATTTATATCATGCTAATTGTATAAAAAATGAGGACGCTCGTTTGAGCAAGTCTGGCATTAATACTGTCATAAAATGTATATTATGTCCGGTTTATTAGCCGAATTGAAAAGGATACGTTTTCACGGTATTTAACTCATGCTTTGACAAACAGGTTAGAACACTCGAAACTACATAATTTATATTACCGGTCAGTGGCTGAGTTGTTGATTTTCATTGATTTATTAATTTTTGAGTTCTTGAATTTTAAAATCTTCTCAGAAATCTGAAGAGATCTTAAAATTATTGTCAGATTATTCGTAAGCCGAAATGTTTGTCTAGAAAGATTATAACTTATTGGTCTAAAATTAAAAAAAAAATAATAATAATAACAACCTTGCTAAAAATCTACATGGTTGTATGACCCGATTTTAAATATAGGGCTAAAAATTAATATGGCTCCTTTCTGTAATTACAATGGTGCACCGGTGACGTAACAAAGGCCAACAGAAAACCAGTGCAATGCCTTTTCCAAGGAATCCATGAAAATATGACCAACTGTGGAGTTTTCGGTAGCCTTGGATGGTCCAAGGCGGCGAAGAGAGTTATTAGTGGTAGGATTTCTTTACCCTGACTCTCTTACTTACATATTTGTGTATTTATAACGAACAAGCAGAATACCCGTTTATGGATAATGTCTGCAGCATTAGGATAAGATGTTTCTGCGAATAGTCATTTTGCGAAATGATTTATACGAAGAGCGAACTATCGGATATTTCTTCAGTCTATTCTTACCATTTTATACAGACCACCGTAATATCCGCAGATTTCTATTCCTTCAGCCCCTTTCTCAATCAGGCTCTCGACATCGCCCACTAGGGTCAATATAGATCTCCTATCCCCTAATTTTACTTATTGTAGACAGACGAGCTTATGATATGTGTGAGATATCAAATATTAGCTATATTACATTAAAAATACTAACGTATTTTAAACACAGTGTTCAAAAACGATTCGTAATTGATTTTGTAGTAGGTATAACAGATAATACACATTTTTTTAAATTTGATTTGATTTTGAGTAAATCGCGTATGTTATTGGAATTTTACAGGTCAAATAAAATAAGTTGGTCTTTAGGGGGTAATACATCATAAGCGTTTAATATCTTTTAAATGTGTCAAGGCTTAGAGCAGGCTCGAAATAATTTTTAACCCTTGACCTGCTGAAAAACATTTAAAAAGTTTAAAAAAAATTGAAAAACTCGAACGAAAAAAAAAGTTTTTGGGTTATGTAGATTTACCAGTTTTCCGCTTGTACTACGAGTTTCTGGACACTAGGTTTAACTACGAGTATTTATTGGTATTTTCTCTCGTTCACGTCTTTTTGCAATTAATACTTGAGGCGCTCAGCGGAAGAGTGGCTCAATCCACAGTGAAATCAGCGAAAACACCATATTTTTATATATCTTTGAAGCTCTAGTGGCCCAATTTTAGTTTTCACTGCTTTTAAAGGATCTTTGAAATAGTGAAAACTAAAATTTGGCTACTGTGACTTCATAGATATGACAAAAATATATAACAAATGATGTTTTCGCTGATAACGAATTTTTGTGGGTTGGGCCACTCTTCCGCTGAGCGCCTCATTTCCACTGTGTAATCCTCATTTCCTAATGTAACTTTGTAGATTTTAATCAGATTAGATACCTACTTCAACAGCTACGTAATCCTGATGCATACTCAGATGAATTGTGGAAAGTGAATTTTTTACTAAGTTCAACTATCACATACGCATTTCCGCCTTTGATATTTAAATAACCGACCAACAACTGGACACCGCGTACTCGTATGTAACAATGTAACATGTACTCACTTTCCTCAAACAGATTCAGGTACTGACTACCGGATACATTAAAATAACGTTATATCACAAAACGCAAATTTCTTATACTAAGTACCACTGCCCTCTGTTACTTTGTTGTTAATTTTACATGTAATGCATATTGTATTATACCTTCGAATGGTAATACAACTTATCCGAATTATTACGCATTGAATATTAACTACAGATTCAGCGTTATTCAATATACGCTATCGGATTTCATAGAACGTAGCTGGTTTAGTTCCGGTGAACGCACATTTGCATCTTGACATGAACGTTATCTTGTGATTAGTAACAAATGGACTGGACATAATATATTAGTTGGTCTAGCTTTTATTGTATTCTCAACATAATTAAATCTAGGTACCATCTGATGATCAATGCTACATCTCAAGGAAATGCACTTATTACGCAATTTGAAACAGAGATTCAAAATCGAAAATCGTACTTTCGAAAAATACCGTCGAAGCGTTGCAATTGCGCAGGAGATAAAATGCACGTTGTTATATCGCTCGCATGGTACCAGAAAGGCCGCATCACCTATTTTGGGGGGAGGGGTGGCTTAATTAATTATTCAATTTGGGTTTCCACGAGGGGTGGGGGATTGCCAGGAACTTTTAAGATTAGCGCATTTTTTAATTTTTGGTTTTGTATCTGAAGATTATATTTTTATTTTTTAAAGATAAATAAAAAATAAAACAAAATAAAAGTAAAAATAGGCACCATCGCCACCAATTTTTTTACATTAAGCTCCACACAGAGGCCCTGGAGAAAATAATTCCCCTCAGGGCCTATATCATCTTTGAGGTTGCTATGTGGAGGGTCTTTTAGGAAAGAAAGATGAGGAAGTTCTGGGAAGGAAAAGGGTTTCAGGGGTGGGTAAGAATCTGGGGGTCAGTGTATCCAGAAGTGACGGACAAATTAATTAATTCCTCCCATTGCGGTGCAAGATGATGTTCCGATCGAGAACCTTGCGGGAGGGTTCAAATATTTCCCTCAACCAGTCTCTCCCGATCCGGCCTTCCACGCAGTTGGTGGTCAGACACATCCGCCGCCAATATCCGGACAAACCTCACCTCATGAACCCGGGAACTCAAGCTAAGACACCAAACATAGTGAACCACTTTGGGTGACCTACGGCAGAGGTATTAGTTATCCAATAAATGGTATACCCATACCGCCTCCCAAATTAAAGAAGGATTTTGTTTAGTATGTGAACTGAATTCAGTAATGTCACATGAAACGCTCAGGTTTTTTTTAAATTTGTGGGCCGCACGAATTCGGCTGCGGGCCGTCGGTTATGCCTCCCTGATCTGGACTATAAGTCAAAAGTGTACATGTTCGTAAATAAGGCACTTTTACTTCCGCACTGCATTTGTAGAAACGACGGGAGAGCATGTTTACACGAATCTTTAGCATTCTCCTCAGATTTTAAATAACGCAGTCTGTCAGATTTTAGCTTGGTAAACTTGGTATAGGCCATGCTAAATATATGTACCGCTAATAGCACCGTTTTAACACCTCCCCGTTGTCATAAAGAACACAATATTATGTGACCGTTCTATTAACTAAGGTAAAATAAATCTAGCCAGGTCCATTTCAATTATTATTGAAAAGGACCTGGCTAGATTTCACAGATTTTATTCTTAGATTATAGTGTAGTATCTCTTGCGCTTTCCCCGGGAACCTTAAATTATTAATCGTAAATTGATTACATGCTTACCAGCTGTATCTTTTCCTTTAGCGTTTTCATTTATGTTAACTGATAAGCATTGGAAAAAAAAATCCCTTAATAATAATGATTCCATAAAAATATTACTAAAAATATTATTTTATAGCCCAATCTTGGATATGTTCCCATTCAGTGTCCGTTCCTTTTCCCCCACCCACTCTTCATTAATCCCTAGCCACGCCCCCACTCCTACTATAAACACTTAGTAATAATACATTGGGCCCACCCCCTGTTTTGTAATTGTCAAGTCATTATATATATGTTTGCCCTGAGGAAGGAACGGTAGTTCCGAAACCGGTCGGCGTGAATAAAATATATGTGGTTCTAACACAGTTAATTTGTTTTATTTATACTATTTCGACTCCTAGCTAAGTCTTGGTTTGACTTGTAACTTCTATTTTCTTATGTTTATTTCTGATTTTGTATTTGCATTCGTATACCAATTCTTTACTCTTATAAATAACATTTTTTTAAATTTCGTGATATTTTTTTGTAAATTGGACGTAAGTCCGTTACTAAATAAATAAACAAAATAATTAATTAATATACCTAATAAGCTCATATTAATTTATATGACTAATCGAACCCTAATTGTATATTAAAGCTTCCTGGCACGAGGCGTGTGCTTTCAGTTACCAAATAAATCAGTAGAGAATTATAGACAGTTTTTGACCACACTGGAAATAAACGTAATAACAAAATTAATTTAAAATATTACTCGTGTGTGTTCGCTTTGCGGCGATCGCTTTTTGACGCCTTTTCACGCCATATTTCTTTTGTAAATAAGGTTGCATAATTTTAAAATTACACCTTCGTTGTGACGTCTTCTGTTGCTAAATAAAACAAGTCAATACCTTCGTAATAAACCTGTAAAAGACCTTGCGAATCCATTATGCCAATTCTATATTTAGCAAAGTGCACTCTGTATGGGCATATTCGTAAAGAAGTTTTTTTTTAATTCTTTAATATATGCGTTGAATGTCCACGGATAAAAAAATAATTACATTTTTAATATTTCTGTGTTTCATCCATATAATATGTAGAATTATAGTAACTAATGCATCGGTGGATAATATAAAATTATCAAAAATTGATTATTCTAATAGTATGTCCTCGGTACGTCGACGATTAAACGTGGTGACGACGTTGATGATGATGTTCACGAGTGTGCAAAATGTTTTTTTTTTTAACATTAGCTCCACACAGGAGGCCCTGATGGAAACATTTTCCTTTTGTCGTCTGGTTTCTCAGGTCTTCGTCATCTTTGGGGATGCTGTGTGAAGAGCCTTTTTAGAAAATGGCAGGAGAGAGAAAAGGTATGAGGGGTCACGGTCGGTTGAAATCTGGGGATATGTGTGTCCAGGAGTAACGTACGTACAAATAACTAAGACAGCAAATGCAATATTTAACAAGCTCAATCTTTTACAAACAATATATCAAATTATGTTTGTAATGTATATTTAAAATATAATATTTCATTACCCGTATTTAATAATTATTGCCAAAGCGCTGAAATGCTAAGATAAAAACCAGACATTAGTTCCATTTCACCAGAAACAAATGTTTCTGGTAGCAGACATTGCATTGGTGGAAAATAAATTGTTGTGGGAGAAATCCGGTATGATTTTTACCGATTAAACCAGGCATGAAATCTGCGCAACGGTGCACCCGAATCGGTGGTCAGTAATGAGAGGATGCTTTATAATTATTTTATCCTATAACAGGAAATCGGTTTCGAAACAACGCTTATCTCTTTTATAAGCGATCGAATTTCGTAAGAAATAATTAAATAATCAAACGGACACTAAAAACATAGCTCGCAAAAACAAGCATGCTCCATTAGTTAACCGTTTTGAAATATCTTACTGAGCTGATGTCACTGTTCGCCATAACTTTTTTGGAAATAAGTGTTTGATAGAAATGGATAGTGTTTAGTTTTAGCTCTAAAATTTCTATATCTTACATCTAGTGTTTATCTATTTTAAAACCACTATAATAATATTTTATTACCTTACTAAAAAATTGACTTTACAAAATTGAGACATAACCCACGAACCACTGCGCCAAGGTGTCTGCGGTTGGTGCGTTTGCACGGAACGCAAAAGGTTCTGGGTTCGAGTCCCAGAGGTGCCAATATCTTTTTCTGATTTTTCAGTTTCCAAATTTTCGACTGAGTTTCGCTTGTATTGTCTTCATTTAATAAAATTTTACAATTTGAGGTTTTACTCATAAAGTCAAAATAAAAATAAGAACAAATAAATGGTAAAAAAAAATTGTTTTATTTGTATTCAATACATAGACAATGACGTCAAATGGTTTCTTTACTCTTTGGGTGCAATATCCAACTAATTTATAATAAAGGTGTCCGGTGATAAAGTGCAGTAAGGGAGGTGATTCTACAGATGGAAGAAGTAAAAAAGATAAATGATAATGAGTTTTTATCAATACAAAAATATTACTCCATTGAAGAATATTTTTCCTTGCAAGCAATTAATTTTTTACCGGAAAACTACGTAAAAAAGTTGAAATTTCTAAAAAGCAATCAATCTATTTTACTTGTACTATCTTATCCACTTTACTCTCGGACTTTGTATATCAATGAATTTCTAAACATCCTCTTAAAAGCAAACTTACCAACAACATTTATGAAAAAGTTTTTCGTTTCAAAATATTGTTCACATTTAAAAGTAAGATTGTATTGTTTCATCATTTCGTGCCCAGTGTTTTTACACAAACGTAAAATTGAATTCTGCGAGTCTAAACATAAAACGAACAATAAATGCAAATGAACAACAATGCACTACGCTGGCGGGTTCCCTGCAAAACATCATCGGATCATTCTGATGAATAATTTTTTTCATCGAATATATGGGCGCTGTCATGTCTGGGCTTTGTGAATAATTTTTATTGTGCTGATGAACCGTTCAAAAATGGCTTAACAAATGTGAAAAGGAACAATGAAAAATAAATACAAATCTACATACTATGGATTCACTGACTTTTTATTTATTTCCTTTGTCACTGTGAGTTCCCTGCTGAGAAATTAACGAAACGCATTTTCATTGTTTTCATAACTGAATTTTCCTAAAAACATGCCTTCCTTTCAGAGAAATCATTCAGATCGGATTTAAAATTATATCATGTATTCTCGCGCACTCTTATATAATCAAAAACATGTGTCATTATGACGTACGAACCGCTACTGGTTCGTATGACGCCACTTTCTTCACGAACAAAAACGAAATCAAATATTTCTCACTGCGAGTTCCTCTTTGCTGAGAAATTAACGAATTGCATTTTGATTGTTTTCATATTTTACCCGGAATCATACTTATCAGGAAAACGGAACTAAATTTTCCTAAAAACACACCTGTCGGTGAAAGTATTCAGAAGATATGATTGAAGATTATAGAAAATCTGATTGAAGATTATATAAGGTATCTCTCAATCAAAAACATGTGACAATTTGCCGTGACGTCACCACGGCCGAACACTTTGTGTTGTTTAATAGAAGAGTAATATCATTTCGTGCCTATCTTAAATTGGAGTAATCGCAATACACTTTGGTCCGATCTGTCTGTACATTGTACCTTGTTCGTCCAATTTGTCCAAGTGACGTCAGATGGAAATTCTGAATTCGTTTTCGATGAACTGTGATTTTATCAAAGCGTGACGTCATATATTTACGTTGTTATCGTTGATAAATCAATATTGTAATGCCGATAATCAGATATTTTGGGGATCGTGAATTCAAACCCTAGAGAAATGGGAATAAAAGTAATATTGATTAAATATGATATGGGTTAAAAAACGATTCCACGCCAACTCAGAATCAAGGCAACTCAACACCTCTTTGAAAATTCACTAAAAGCTATGAAAAAAAATAACCTAACCTAACTTAATCTATCTAACCAATTTTTTATTTAATTTTTTCCTCACTTTAATGACTTTTCACAGGATGTGTTGAGTTGATTTCATTCTGAGTTGTCCGGTCACCGTTAAAAACAATCTGTCTTAATACTTAATACATTGAAACATCTATTTTGATTTTTGTTGTTGTAATACGTAAAACATAATATTATAAAACATGTTTTGCATTTATACATATATATTACACAAAATATTATATTTAAGGTCATTTACACCTTATCATAAAAGAGGAGCTCTTATGCCTGGCAACGGAGCCTCAGTTCATAATTTTTTTTTTTTTTAAATTGTTTGATCTTATTTATTTGTTCTGATTGGTTGACAATGCAATGCAATTCAGATGAGATTTTGTTGTATTTTTTTATGGCTTAGTAAATATGATGGTTTTGAATTTGAGTTGTTTTAAAATTAGGTGGGAATCACTCGTAACGTAGGAGATGAAATAAAAACTGTCAAACAACTTTGGCCGAATGATTTAGGATTTTCTCGACCAAAAGTAGTATCGTGATTTATTTTGGGGCACTATGCCGTAATTTAATAATAAACCACGACGAACCTTTGTCCATGTGTTTCCAAGCAGCGCCAAGAGCGTTGAGTGGAGGAGCCCGGTTCATAGTACAATTCGCACCCGAGGGATAACAGTGGCACAAGTTAAAAAAAATGCATTTTTGAGTTAAGTTTGCAGAAATGTTCCTGGATATCTATTCTATCTTGGATGAAAACGGCACAATTCTTAAAAATGTTTTTGTGGCCTTAAAAGCGAATATGGCATTTTTATATAAAAATGTTTTATTTTAATTTAAAACAATTTGGGAGGTGGGATTGGGTACCGCCGCCCCGGGAACCTTTATTGGATAACCAACACCTCTCCCACAGGTCACCCCAAGTGGTTCGCTACGTTTGGTGATTTAGCAGGGTGCCTGGGTTCAAGGGGTGAGGTTTGTCTAGGTCTTGGAGGCGGATGACCAGGACACACTGAACCCCAGATTCACCCTCTATTCTACCCACCCCTTACACCCTTTTCATTCCCAGAACTCTCCTCCCCTTCCTTTCCTAAAAAAAACTCCACACAGCATCCCCAAAGATGACATAGGCCCTGAGGGAAATTATTTTCCTCAAGGCCTGTGTGGGGCTCATGTAAAAAAAAAGCAAAAATAGTGGCACAATGATCATTGTACCACTATTATAATATTAAACCTAATAAACATTATTATATTGCTTTTCAACTTTTGTAAAATAATGTTTTTTTATTGGTTAAAAAACCGATTTAATACATTCAAACGAAATATTCAAACTGCTCTCCTGAAAAAAGAGGTTTTTGGAGTTGTGCCATTGTTATCCCCCGGGTGCGAATTGGAGCGGGGTCCACGTTACCTAGTAATGAGGGAACGATTAAATATCCCCACTAAATAACAACATCAAAAGCAAGGATAACATTAAAGCCTAAGCTACTGCCACATAAATATTATAAGATTTCCAGCGGCACTTATTGATATTGATCTCAGTCGATTTACACGCAGTAAAAACACATTAACATGTTCGTAAAAATATTTACTCTAACCTACATACTCCTTATAAACTACCTTCGTATTGTACTTGCACAGACCAATATGCCTCTGAGAAAACTGATTACATAACGGCTTAGTAATTTTGCATACAAATCGCGTCCCACATTAGTTGAAAGCTTTTGAGGGCGGAGCCCGTCCCTCATATGAATAATGGAATGTGTATTTTTTGTTCATCTTTTAAACCGCGCAGGAGTTGAGCAAGTCAGAGTCAAAGAAATAATTAAATAATTGTAGATTATTATCGTAGGATTATTTTGAAAAAAAGAAGGAGAAAAGGTTCTGAGAAGGAAAAAGATATAAAGGGTGGGTAAGAATCTGAGGTTTAATGTATTCAGGAGTAACGGATATACCTATGAATTCATCCTTCGAACTGCAGTGCAAGACAATGTTCCGAGATAGTCCTTCTGAAGAGGCCAAAAGGATGCTCTCAACCAGTCTCTCCCGCCTGGCCTGTCGGGCAGCTGGTGGAGAGATGCACCCACACGACCCGGACAATCCTCACCCCACGAACCCAGGCATGCCTACTAAGACACCAAACGTAGCGAACCACTGACCTATGGCAGAGTTGGTTATACACGTTACAGGTCGGCAGTACCCCAGAGCTGCCCCCAAAATCGTAAATTATATTACGCCGATTTCCACTCCTCGTTTAGACAATGCTTCGGACAGTGTTACAGAGTCCATCAGCGGGGCAGAATCCTCAATGGAGGTGCTGTAATACCAATCAATCTGTGCATTAAATTATCTCTGTCGTGTTAACTTAAAAGAAACAATAAATTTATAAAATCATTATATTTACCAAGCCATAAAAAATTACAAATAACTTCCCTTCTGGGGATAAGGTATACATGACCAAAAACGACCTTTATTACAATATTTTGTAAAATGTATATGTATATATGTAACCCATATTTTTATACTACAATAAAAAAAAATCTGAGAAAAACTTGGTTTCTTACAAATAAGCAATTCAACCATAATTGCTTGGTATTTTTTTACAAATTAACAGTTCAGTGGTAGTAAGAGTAATACAGTATTTTCGCAAATTTAACCATCACTTCTGGTAATTCAGGATAATGTGCGGATCCTTACTTAAAAATAATTCATGGTACTTATAAACGTTACGGTGCCGAAACGCCGCCAGCTAGAACTCTCGTGAGAAAAGATAAAAGAAAAATAAACACAAAGATAAAGGCCTCGTCCACCTGTTTATTTGAGAGTAAATCTTTAAGAATGATTGCCGATTCTCGTGAGCAGTTTTAACATGCTACGGGTCGGAGACTGCGAAAATATTCCCACGTTTAAGAATTAGTAAGTTATCGCATTTATTTACAAAGCGTGTTCCGTGCAGAGCGGCTTTGGCTCGAGGCAAAAACGTTGCGGGTTCAAAATTCGCCGAAGTGCAAATAATAAAAAAAACCAAAGTTTAAAACAAATAACAAACAAATTATGCCTGGTTCCAGAACAAGAGATCCCCTTTGATGTTGAAACCTTTAAATTCTTTTTGTTTCATTAAACTTCAATATTGCTAAAGCCTCGATTACATTGAGCGAGTTTACTAGCAGATAGTGAATTCACCGGTTAGTGGCTAAATCATATTACTAGCTAACCAGCAGATTGTGAACTGCGAAAAAAGTTGAAAGGGGGGCTACTTTGCTCGCTACTCGCTAGCGTGTGCGTCGGATGGCAAGATGGCGGCCCGCCAGCAGCTGATTTCGTAACTGTCAAACGGTGGAAGTGGAAATTAACCCACTTTTCGATCGAGCTGAAACTCAGCAGATGGACTCGACGATAATGATAACAGTTTCTATCAACTTTTGGTGGCAATCACTCATAAACGCACGGATATACACGCATTTTTCTGAAATTAAAATAAATTGTAGCACTTTACGAAATAAATTTCGGTTTTGATTTTGATAGATTCCAATCACTAAAAAGGAAGGTTCAACCCTCAGTTTGGCCAAAAAATGTTTTTATTTAAAATAAATTTTAAAATAGACCGTCAGTGGCTGAGGTGGCATCGCGTTTGGGTCTCACTCAGGCGTGGCGTGTTCGATTCCTCGGCTGACTAAGTCCTCCATCACGACACAAGTAAAATTTTAAGCTAACTGTTCTGGTAGTTAGAGATTTTCAAATATTGTTAAGTTCTTTGTATCCTAGAATGTTTGTCTTTCTTTAAAAAATGACATATTATTTTAAAAAAAGCTTTGTTTTTAACGGTTTGATTTTTTATAGCTGACTTCACAGCTCCAAAGCCAAAAATGAAAAATCGAAAATTGAACACGCAACCTGCCGACTCAAATTCAAATGTGTAAACCCTATATTTTAACTGTTAATTAAGTAAACAAATAACTTTAACTTATTAGCAAACGATCAGTGTGACGCTGAATGAACGCAATCAGATGCATACTCACAAAATCTTTATTGTAAATTGGTTTAGATACCTTCTCTGAACTCTGTGATTTCCGATTACCCAACGATTGGAGTGATTTTGAAACATGTATTCTCAATTACTGAATTAATTGTGAAACTGTGTAATGCTTATCTCGGTACGGACAAGAGTAAGTGGAATTCATCCGGCGCTTTATTAACTCGTTAAAAGAACCATTAAAGTACAGCTTTAAGGTAGGATCTAATCGAAACATAAAACTGAACCGGTATGGTGCTGAAGTGCATCTGAAATGTCAGTTACATTTATACATACGTAGATGCTTAAAATGTAATATTTTATCAAAAAGTATTCAATAAATGTATTACCGTAATCAAAATACATTATTAAAAAAAAAAAAAACAATTTAAAAACTTGAGCGCTTTTTGCCACAATATGGCATTATTTAAAATACCTCAAATTGCTTTGCTGCCAATTTTGGCAAATTTTTCCTTGTTTGTAAGTAATTAAGTAGAAGTTAACGATTTTATAATATTTTTTTAATAAATCCTACGAAAACGTGATAATCGACAAAATATAGTTGAATTCCTTGGCTTTATAGAATTATAATCAGTTTGTTTGTTTCTATATTAAAATTCGGAGGTATGATTTCTTTTTAATTTGGGCGGAAAATATTCAAATGATCACCAAAAAATGTCGCAATCGGAGAAATAAGTTTTAAATTGCGTTGTCGCTCGAGTGATTATGCACTTAAGCATTTGTAATATTTTTTTTGTTATCATATATCTGCTGGTTAAACTTTTTTTAGTGCTTATTATTTACAAATGCTACAAATTAAACACAAAAACCAAACATAAACAAATTTGAATCTTGCGTCTTGGAATCTGTAATACAATAAATAATTAAAAGATAAATAGTTTTGATTTCTAAGTTCATCTTTCCCATTTTTTCTCAACACTTTCCAGTGTGTAAACTCGGCCATCCTGACAAATTGGCAATTGCTGAGCATGTAATTGAAACAGGCCGTTACTTTGAATCGAGCACACCTTTTTTATATGAATACCGCACAAGAGTCCCAACTGCTCTCGTCTGAGGCTATGGCATCACCAATTGGGGTATGTTGTGAGGCTGAAAGTAGTGGGGAGTGGAAGGAGATGGGGAAGAGGAAGGTGGGGATGTACCCGGCTATTCAGATCTGGTCACCAAACACGTCTAAAGCCATTTAAAGCAACGTTTCAATTCTGAATGGTGGTCTTACACCAGAGCGATACTGAGATTATTTTCCACTCTGGAAAGTGCCGCGAATATACTATATTTAAATTGATTAATTGTGAAATAACACAAATTAATCAAATAAAATTTATTTGCTCTGCCGAGATTCGATCCCACGATCTTCGGATTGCGAGACAAGAGCCTTACAGCTAGAACACGCCGATCGTCAAATAACTAATTACGGTGGCAATTGAAATTCACCAAAATCCTTTAATTATTTATTAATATTAAAAAAGACGACACAGGCTAGGCTCAGTGGATCTTAGCATCCGATTTTTGACGGCTACACCAAAACCAAACACAGAAAATCATTTAAATTAACTAATTACATTATAATATTGTAATACCAACTCCTCGAAGATTGGAGCGCGACAGGGTTTCATATTTACATACATAAGCGCACTGTATCGCTGTCTGAAATGTTGGCTAAAGAAGGAGATAATATAATACCCGAAAAATAAATCACGATATTATAATTCCTACTTATCATTAGTTATGATATTGCCTTATCGTGCCATATTTTATCATAACATAATAAAATGTCGTGAAGAAAGAAAATGCTTGTTTTCATAACCATATACTCAAATGCATAAAACTCGGGTCGATTTGCCCATTAGCAATATTAACAGTATTAGCACCTCTAACGGATTTTCAACAAAGACGTAGATACCTTTTTACCGGTGATACTTCTAAATCAGAAGTTCGCGACCTTTTTAGACCCATTGCCTACTTTTAAAGTGTATTTTTCTTCAGCCCTCCTCTAAATTTTATTAGGCTCAAACAAACCAATAAATTAATGATTTTGTTTCTTATTTTCAAGATTTCAAAGAAAATGTACGTCACGAAATCTTTTGGAGTTTATTGAAACGGAGGCCTTCAAATTGCATCAAATTTAAGTCTAAAGCAGTGCTGAATTATGTACGGCATTTATAATTAAGTAAGTGCACAGTGTATGTCTGTATTGCATATCGCCCACCAAATCACATAAAATCGCCCCCAAAATGCCTAAAAACTTGTGGGCGATATTGCCCAGATTGGAAATCACTGTTCTAATCAACCGTCTTCCAAACTTGGATGAAGACTTCCAAAGATGGATAAAATAATATTATTTATTTTAAAAAATGTTTCATCTGTGACATTAATCTGAGTCGCATAATGTAATTACCGGTATTGACGAGTTATTTTTTTTTCATTCCAAAGAGGATTTGAAGGATTTAGATAACAACATTTGTTTACCTACCAACATGAAAAAGTCTTCGCTATTTTTTTTCAAAATATCCCCTCGTAAGGTCATGAACCCAACTGCAACCAAAACGGGTCAAGGATATCAAAGCTTGCCCACGAATTTCAACAAAAAATACACGTTAAATAAAATATTATGAAATCTTTCGAAATAAATTTTATAATTTGTAGAATTTGACGAACGATACGAACTCCGCCATCGCTTCGTGTTTGTTGGTCGAAAGAATTATCAAAGACCATCCACCTCTGTAAGTTTCTGAAAAAACTTATGACGTCTTCAAGCTTATTGATTTTGTGGTTATGTTTTAAACATACAATAAATCTGAAATACTCTTACAGTTGACAGCAAAACACGGTAGTCAAAGAGTATTTGACACCATTTTGGTGACAAACTTCAAGTGAAAAATAATTGCTGTCTTACGCTAAAATTTCTCAACATGAAGTATTGTTTTAAGGTTAGAAGTACCTACTTCGTAATAGAAGTTTCGGTGTGTTGAAATTCTAAGTGCTAAGTTTATTTTTATGTCATGTCTGGGAATGCTATGCAGAAGGCCTTTTTTATAGCTGGGAACATCGGTCTAGAAGAATTTAATGCTGTAGTAAGAATAAAGCATCAAAGCTGGTTCCATAGTTACAATAAATCACCAAAGTAAGAGTAAATCACCAAACCTGTACTCTAGTTGCAAGTAATAAGATTCGTAAAAAACCACCTCTACATGCAAAAATCTCCAACGGAGCAAAGAAATCTGCATTAGTACCCTCAAAAGGAAGCATGCGCCCTATCTTTCGATTTGTATCGGCTCCAATGGGATAAAAGAAATCAGTTTGTGATATATTTTAGTGATACCGACACGCATGATTGTCCTTTGGTATTGTTTGCTAAGGCATTTAGGAACTCAATTATACCACTCTCAATTATTCACGGCCTTAAATTATTAAATTATTTTGACGGCCGGCGTAGTCCAGCGGTAAGGCTCTTGACTCACATTCCGAAGGTCGCGCGATCGTATCCCGGCGTGGAAAATAAATTTTATTTGATTAATTTGTATATGGTATATGTTCGACACGTGCCAGAGTGGAAGATACTCTCAGTATCGCTCTGGTGTAAGACCACCGTTCAGAATTTAAGCGTTGCTTGAAATGGCTTTAGCCGTGTTTGGTGACCAGATCTGAATAGCCAGGTACTTCCCACCTTCCTCTTTCCCATCTCCTTCCCCTCTCCACTACCTTCAGCCTCACAACATACCCCAAGAGGGGATGCCATAGTCTCACTGGCTCCAGACGGGAGCAGTTGGGACTCTTGTGCGGTATTCATATTAAAAAAAATAATTTCAGAATCGAGTGTTTGATGTGTACTTTTGAAAAATCAGAGGAACTTTGTTCAGCTTTTGAAAGATTAGTTTAATTGGAGCTTAAATGCGACTTCCGCGCCTGATCTTGTCTCTCATTATCCGCCTTCACTTGCCGTTGGCAAGATTTTTTAGGAAAAGTGCTTCCTTTGAAAAACATTTATGAACTGAATTGCACAATCGTAATAAGAAAAAGTCTGTAAAATTCATATTTTATAATGCAGGAAACAGGACCGATCTCCGTGGGGCGCCTGCATTTATTGACTGCGGGGAAAAACTACTACGCATGATTTTAAAATCATGTATATTCGCGTTTTATTTTGCAATCCGTGAATGCAAGGAATCAAAAGGGTCATGTGTTTTCAGATTGTTGTTCGACATTTAACTACTAGCGCTCTGTGTCATAAACGGTCAAAGGCCTTTGTAATGTCGAATGCCAGATATATTTCAGCCTGATTATTTCCATTTTAAAAATAGTAATATTTACCTATATATTAACGACCTCAGTGATTGAGGGGTAAGGCTCTCGACTTGCTAGAAGTTCGCTGTTTCGAAGCCAGGCGTGAGCAAATACATTTTATTTGTATTGTTTCATAATTTAATCATTAAATATATTTACGATATATTTGCGTATGTTCCAGAGTGGAATAAACTTTCAGTGTTACCTTGGTGTAATATCACCAATCAGAATTGAAATGGCTTTAGTTGTGTTTGGTGACCAAATCTGAATAGCTATGTACTCCCCCCATCTTCCTCCTTTTCATCTCCTTCCCCTCCTCACTTCTTCAGCCTTACAACACATCTCGATTGGGGATGCCAGTTTCACTGACTCTAGACGGTTGGGAGCAATTAGGATTGATTGATAGATTGAGCGATGTTGTAAATATATTTGGATAGTTGAGCAGCTTGATTGTGATTAAAACTAGTAGAATACAAAAGTTTGTATCCAATATATTATATTCAATTCTAGGCATGCTTTGAAAGTACCGTTATATTTTATATTTTAAAAATGCCAACAGTAACCTTGTAATCCATCTGTAAGTAAATTCTATGACATTACTATACAACCATTCAAAAGATTTGAAATGGGAGAAACATACATGCACCTTTAATACTGTAAATTTATTATGTTTGCAGTATTTTTGTACATTTACTTAAATGCGTACGTGCATTTCTGGTCGCAACTCCAATGTGATCATAAAGTTGAAAAACGAAAGTGTTATTTACAAACGTGGACATTGAACTTTAGTACAACTGAATCAACTATGAAAATATCGACAATGTAAAGGTAAAAATTTGTAATAAAAAAAATAAAAAGTTCTCAAAGTAATATAAAAATCTTAAACATCGTAAAAGATTAAAATGTAATAAAAACATAATTTTTTCGCTATAACATATGTATTTTGATTTTACTTGGGCCGGCTAGTAGCCAATTTCAAGTAGAAGCATATGTGTGTCCGGGTGTGTGCGTGAGTGCCACCAAAAGTTGACAAAACGCTTTGTCATCGACACTGAGTCAATCTGCCGAGTTTCAGCTCTATCGGATATCGGAAAACGGGTTAATTTTTGCTACCAAGATTTGCATTAATTCAATTAGGAAAACAAAATCGAAACTCAAAAAGATGTATTTAAAAATAAAATTGGTCTGTATATGTTAAAGTCAATCCTCGAAGCTCCGGCGCTCCTAGGTTTAACTAGTCAATCTTCAGGTCTGACTTAAAGTCTTAGTCAAAGCCGAGGAAGTCAGACCTGAGGATTGACTAGTCAAACTTAGGAGCGCCGGGGCTTCAAGGATTGACTATAACATATAAATTAAGAAATCTATTTGGTAAGCAATGCTTTCATTACACTTTCGAGGGTTATTTCAATTCTTTCAGACCTTTATATTGTCCTGAAATTTTAACAGTACGTACTGAAGTTAGTAAACAATTATGAACGCTACTAAAAAAATAATTGATTGGTTGTACGAAGAAAAAGCAAAGGAAAGTTGGAATAACTGATTTGTGATACCCCGCAAGGAAGTTTATTGAACACAGTAGGTATTATGTGAGTTATGTTTACTTTCCAGTAAGTTTATTTTTATTGTTAAAGTTAACGCGAGGCGACTTTAGTATTGTGTAATCAGTAACATGTTTTCCAGAACCAAGAATGCTATAATATGCAGACCATAATTTTTATGCTCGCAAAATAATTACTTTTGGCAATGGTTATTTATACAACGCAGTATCGTTACTAATTTGTGGCAACTACTTTATTACTAGATTTTTCCTGAATATGTGTTCTATTAATTCAACATTCTGAACAAATCAAAACAGTCACTTTAACATATCGCACCCGAGGGATAACAGTGGCACAAGTCAAAAAAATGCGTCTTTGAGTTAAGTATGCAGAAATGTTTCTGGATATCTATTCTATCTTCGATGAAAACGGCAAAATTCTTAAAAATATTTTTGTGGCTTCAAAAGCGAATATGGCGTTTTCATATAAAAATGTTTTGTTTTAATTCAAGCAAAAATAGTGGCACAATGATCATTGTTCCACTATTGTAATATTAGACCAAGTAAACATTAATATATTGCTTTTCAACTTTTGTAACATAATGTTTTTTTATTGGTTAAAAAACCGATTAAATACATTCAAACCAAATATTAAAACTGCTCTCTTGAAAAAAGAGGTTTTTGGAGTTGTGCCATTGTTATCCCCCGGGTGCGTTATGATCCATTAATTCAACATTGTGAATAAAGCAATGCAGTCACTTTAACATGTGTTCTATCAATTCAACATTTTGAAAAAAGCAATGCAGTCACTTTAACATGTGTTCTATTAATTCAACATTGTGAACAAAACAATGTAGTCACTTTAACATGTGTTCCATTGAATAAACATTGTGAACAAAGCAATGCAGTCACTTTAACATGTATTCTATTAATTCAACATTGCGAAGAAAGCAATGCAGTCACTTTAACATGTGTTCTATTAATTCAACATTGTGAACAAAGCAATGCATTCACTTTAAAATGTGTTCTATTAATTCAACATTGTGAACAAAACAGTCACTTTAAAGTGTGGTTTATTGAAGGGAAAAATAATGGCTTCAGTAGATGAATGAATTGATTGGGGGTAGAATAATATATTGTGAAAATAGATTATTAGTCAAATTATTGTACTTATATTAAAAGAGAATTAGTAAAAGTGGAAATTGTTTGAATGCACCGCTTTTATTTTACAAAATATCTACATGTTTCAGAATCAAAGATACTTTCATCAGGAAATAAAGTGAATATACAAATGTAAAAAAAAATGTAAAATTTAAAATTTTAAAGAACCCCTGACACAACTACCGCAGCTAACAAAAAGAGCTGATGGACTTGAAACGCTTGAACAGACTTTCATGAATTTTAGCTAAAAACATCTCGAACACGTCAGCTTTCAAACAAAAAAACCGCACCATAATAGGTCTATTAGTTTAAGAGCTACGATGCCACAGACAGACACACAGACGGCGGTCAAACCTATACTTATAACACCCCTCTTTTTGGGTCGGGCGTTAAAAATTGTAAAAAATTTATTTTAAAATTTCTACATAACATTAACGAGCACATTATTCGATTCGTGTTTGCTCATAAATTAGTTATTAAAACAAAGATTTTTCGGTTCATAAAGCACACGGCAATTTGATAACTCTAACCTTGAACTATCACATTTTTCTGTTAAAATTTTTAAAATAAAATTGTGTTATGGCTTACATGAGCAATTATAATACAACATATTGGTAATATTTCATTATCAGGAAGAGTTTACCGACTGTAAGGTCGGCTTACAAAAATTACTAGTTTTCATAGTGAAAATTTACAGTCATATTTACATCAGCTTAAGTAAAGATAAAATGTATGCTATAATGGGGGGTTTTGAGCGCTTCTTCACGCCTTCAAAATCCAGTTTGTTGTTTTAATCGGTCGTTATGATTTTGTAAAAGAATTCGATGGTCATTTTTTTTAATCAAATATTTTGAATGATTATTTTTTATTAACAATTTAAAAAATTGAAAGCTATATATTTTGTTATAAAAATCAATCCGTTATAAAAAAAAGATATTTACTATAATACATATATTTTAATTTTTCTGGCCATCTCTTGGGCCGGGTAGTAGCCAATTTCGGAGAAATTCGTGTTTGTGCGCGTGAGTGCCACCAAAAGTTCATAAAATGCATTATCATCGACAATGAGTCTATCTGCTAAGTTTCAGATGTCAGGAAGTGGCTTAATTTCCACTTCCAAGATTTGAATTCATTCATTCACGAAAACAAATGTGATATTCAAATGTCTTACTTCTTCAATATTCGCAATTTCACTCGTGGAGTCATTTTAATTTAAAGAACACAAATCACTTTGTTTCGCCGTTTGTTTAATCAAAATTATCAATAAGTTTCGAAACCAATTATTTCTTCTTCAGGGTAAAATTAGAATTGTTAAATTAAGGTGGGAAAGACCTAGACAAATGAACCCGAGCACCCCAGTTTTAATTTTTATTTTAGCCCGACATTGATTTCGAAACATGTTGATAATTTTGATTAAATAGGTGGCGTACAAAGTGATTTGGGTTCAATTAATCAAATAATAATGTTTAATCAATAAATTAACTCTCCTTATTATAAAAACCAATGTGATTCAAATATATTCAAGTTTAAAGCAACTAATAAGCTACAGAGAAAAGACAACATTAATAGGTCATGACCTTACGTATTTTTCCAACATCTCTCAAAGTTGATTAATACAACTTTGAGAGATGTACACTCAACATACCTTCCATTGACCTGCGCGATTTGACCTTACGCGGTCAACCCAGACACGAGGGCTCCATTGAAGCCAGAGTTAACTAGACTCTAAGAAGCTGGGCAAACTGTACACTGTACAGAGGACCGCAGATAGGACATGATATTGTATTTACTCAGTAAAAATACAGAGTTATTTACTCAGTAAAAATCTTGAGTTCGTCGCACTGCTGACATTTGCAATCACATCCGGTCTGAAGCTTTTAGCTAATTGAAAAAAACCTTCAACTCGGTTAAAAAACGGACAGTTTGTCTAAAAGATTTCGAAGTCTTAACCCTAGAAAGATAATCTTATATTTACCTACGTTAAAGATGATACGTCTTAAAGACGTACTGAAGTTTAAAAGTGTATATTGACACATTTTCATTCTTACACATTTTAAAAGTAGTTGAATAATTAATTAAGGTTTTGTACTCTAAATAAAACTACAAAAATATATTGTATTTCAAAAAATAACAAAAATCTGTAAACCTCTTACAAATCAACCACAAAATAATTTTTTGAATGAAAAATAATGTTTCATTTTATGCCTAAATCGTATTTTTCTTAATGCTATGAATGTTTAAATGTTAATCAGCCGTTATACTTAAAAATATATATTTTAATTTTTTGTTCGCTAAATCGCATTTATACGAACAAGTCCGAAAGTTACACAAAATATATGTATGTTGTATGTATTTCTCCGTAGTTATTGTACTTACCATGGTGACCCGCGCAAGCTCGACAACTGAGCTAACCGAGATAGATAGCGCGTTTTGCGAAATAAAAAAAAATACAGCAATTCTTGTGTCTCGCTTACGTCGCAAAGACGTAAATAATCTTTCAGGTTAAAAGACGGGAATAATCAATATATGTCAGGCGACAGGTGGGAATGCTTGTCTATTTATTATATTTCAATTGAATATTTAAATTATTAAACAATCGTAGATCTACTGAAAATCTTGCATCGTTGATCGCATTCGCATTGATATTCAGCCAGAGATGACTTTAGCTGTCTATCACCCCTAGCCGTGGTTGAAATTTGCTCAAAAGCTTGGATCTGGATCGACCTGAAATCCTTTTCAATACATTTCCAAAAAAAAACTCACTAAAATCACTCAACTCACTCCAATCACTCAACTCCCCTAAAACTCACTAAAATCTCATCTTTCTCGTAAAAAAAAGTTTCGCAATTTAGCACAACCGGGAGCAGAAATGTTGTAAAAATAATTTTATACGTGCTTCCGTGGACTTTTCTCTCTCATATAAAAGGTTGACTCTGTGAACATTTTTGTTCCAAGTAAAAATCCTTAGTATCTAATAACTAGCAGATGGTTGAAACAAAGCAGAAGAGTCGCAATGGCCACTGAGCTGATTGTAAGGTTTGGTACCGTATGTGTTTTTAAATCACGTCGACAGTACACATAGGTACTCGTATGGGTAGCGTTAACAGGTTTTGTTGTTTATTTGCATAACCTGTTAAAGGACTACGTAGGTTTAATATATGTGTTATATTATACATATCAAGAATTTACACAACGTATAAACACGATCGTCTTCATTTCAACCAAGTATAAGTTACATATCAGTTTCATCTTTTGCAAGAGCCGAAGAAATGTTGTTTACCGATGATAAATAATTTATTGTTGAATGAAATTTATCAGTGATAGTTTGAGAGGTCAACCGAGGGGCAACGCACTCTTATGAACCAAAAATAGTATAACGCGTAGTGGGTCATTTTGCGAAACATCAACAAAAATAAATTACATAACAACAGATGTCAACAAAATAGCTCTCATTTTAATTCTAGTGGGTAGAAATATTATCGCACAACTGTAGGCATATTATCATTTCCGAAAATCATTGCGGAAAATAGAAAAAGGTTCTGGGAATATTTATGACGTTTTTAAGGTCTGTGATAATTTACAAAAATGAGCAATAAAATTTGGTAAGAAGTTATTTCTTTATAGCGGCGTTACTGATTTTTAGCTCCAACGCGAATTTAACTATCTTTATTTTTCAAGATTTTCTAGTACATTTTTTCGATTTAGACAAGCTATTGATGTTTGTCTCCGGAAGAATCCAATTTTATCTAGATTGTGGTTATTATATATTTAAACATTGGAGTTAAGTGACGACAAAATATATTGAATATCCTGAATAGAAGTGTCATCCCGAAATACGAGACATCAATTTATTTATGTAATTACGTAGTAATTTTATAAATAATTATATTTATTTATGTAATTACGCAGTACGTGGATTACATTACATTGTAATATATAAAATATAGTTGAGTATTATTTATTTATGTGATTACGCAGTAAAGTATACATTAAATTATATTTTAATGTATAAAATATACTAAGTATTATCTATTTGTTGTGCACTTATGGATATCTCCCATTCAAATCCCCTCACACAATAGATAGATATGCCTTAAGATGGAGCCTAGTGAAATCCTACTTAGATACTTTTTAGATTAATCTTTACGACAAATAGCAATACTGCTAATATTCATACGAATATCAAAAAATATGCTACGGATAAATTGAAGCTTTTACTTGCTTTTTTTTTGTATTGGAATTACAAAATCAACTAAATATTCATAAATTCAAAATTATTCATGAATTATATCTCTCCTACATCACTATTAATTTTAAAATTGATAAATATATTATTTATCTCCATTAATTTTAAAATTTTAAAATTATTGGAGATGTACAAGAGAGATATTTATTTTATATGTGTGTGTGCAGTGTATTAGCACGTACTCGAAGGATTCTAACCAGCGTTCATATTTGGAGTAAAAAATTATGTTATTTTGCTTTCCGATGATTTTTTTTTCAACTTAAATAAATGAAAATAGCGTAACGTGATGAGCACTCCATCTCGTTCCAGCAGGACGGTAAAACACAAAACAGCGCGCTATCACGTGATCCCGTCGCGAGTGTAGAAGCGTGATCGGTGGCGACGTGTGTTTGAAAAAAAAAATAATAGAAAAAAAATCATTTGACGGCAAAACGATATCTACTTTTTGTACTCCAAATATGTTCAGGAATCGCTGGTGTTTCACCCTGTATAGACAAATTAAATCGAAATTATTATGACAAGTATATAAGTTATCTATGAAGAAAAAAGGCATACATTTTACGCCCCGTGGAAAATACCTCGTTAGATGCGTATTTTATTAGTTTAATGAAAGACTTGGGGATTCCAATATGTCAATATTAGCAAAACATATTAAACGAATAGTAGCTTATTGTCATTTCTTGATGTAAACACGAATTATTATATCATTAATATTATTTTCGACCGTTTTATTATAGGTTTCGTTAACAATACAATTGCGTCGTCATACCTATGCCAGGGTTGGCAAACCCATTACATACGTGTGAGTAGTGCAAATACTGCACATCATAAAAACTTCTGTCTCATAAACGCGGTTTAAATATTACGCTCCCCCCCCCCCCCATTGCATTCCAAATTTCTACAGATTTATAACATTATTAACACCCTTGAACACTTTAAAATTTTAAGCTTTTAAAAATATATGAAGATAATATGAGCTGTGTAAAAGCAAATGCAGCAATCTCCACTTTAGTTTTTTTTTTGAAAAAAAAGGTTAGAAACACATTGATATCTTTGCCTTTGATACATATTTTCAAACTCTGATTTTGATGGGAGAAAGCTGAGTTTGTAGCTAACCAGATTTGCAAATTGAATTTAGGTTCTCAATTCGAATCACTGCATAAACTGCATTTACAACTTTTTTGCGATATTTTGGAGATTGCTGCCTTTGCTTTAACACACCTCATATCTATACATTTGCCTAGCCGTATCGGTAATCGTATGAAATTCCATCAATGGAAGAAAATCGCGAAGTAAACTCCGAAAATGAATAAAACACATTTTGTTTTGTTATTTAACGTGTTATAGGTATGAAAAAATCAGTGTTTCCTTAAATGCTACCTAATAGATTTGTTTAAAGATTTTTAGGTTTAAACAAGTCGTGCTTTATAAAATACTGGCTGGTTCCCGGCATGTGTTGCTATGCCATTCAATGAAATAAATTGACTCTCCCTTCGTATCCTTTCCCGTGCGTCCCCGTTTCCTTCCACCTTCCCCGCCTTCCCCCTCCCTTATCTCTTCCCTCTCCACGAACCCCACCTTCCCCCTACCTTTCCTCCCTCCTGCAAAAATATATGAAATACACACATTTTCATTTATACAAATTTCATAACGCCCGAGCTTACAGTATATACAGCCTGTGTTACTCTTTGATAATGTAGCTTTCTATTGGTGAAAGAATGTTTAAAATCGGTTCAGTAGTTTCGGAGCCTATTCAATGCAAACAAGCAAACAATAAAATCTTTCCTCTTTATAATATTACTAGCTTTTCCCCGCGGCTGCGCTCGCATGGTATTACGGGAAATTACTGTAGCGGTTGAACTTATCAATCATCCCCCCTCCTCCCCACCCCACCTCCTCCCGCATTCCATACATTCATTCCCTTACATTCAGTTTTCAAACATCTAGCCTGCCACCTAAATTTCACAAAGAAAAAAAGAATTATCCGATTTTGTTCATTCGTTCGGAATTTATGCGCTTACAAACATTTTGGATGTTTATTTTTAATTAAATATTTGGAAGTTTGTTAATATAATACAAAATTACACTATTTATTATTCAGTCTTTATAATCGTTACGAATTATATTTTTAATGTAGGAACTCTTAACTGACATTTATTCCAGCTTGTCCAAAAAAAACAAAACATATTCTAATATTTGAATTTTCTGGGGCAGTAGCTGACCAGGGGCTGCGTACCTACCAACTTAGAGCCCACAAATATATCAACATTGTTTCCATGGGAATGATTTTTTTCTGACATTTGCAATTAATTCGCTTTTGTTAGCGACAGAAAACGTATAACAAATACAATATATTAATATTTATAATTTCATGACGCCAGAGCTTACCATCATATACAACATATAGTCTGCGCATATAATTTAGCTTTCTATTGGTGAATGAATTTTTAAAGTGTTTTTCTTGGTTAATGCCTGAAAAGGTCATAAACAAACTCGAGCAGTTTCGCATTTATATATAATATTATATATTATATTATATAGTATATAGTATAGTATAGTATAGTATAGTATAATATAGTATAGTATAGTATAGTATATAGTATAGTATAGTATGGATATTATAAAATATTTTCGCTGTCGCCTATTAATGATAATCGCCTTTTTAATGTTAGCGCGCTCATTTACATATACATAACTTTCAAACCATCTTCTTCTTCTATTTGAACTCTTACTGCGGGGCTACTTAAAAGTACGTTGTATAAAAATCTAATAAATAAGATGAATGTGTACAATTAAGTAAACAAAACCATTTAAAGGAAAACTTATCCAAAAGCATAGTTTTTTCAAATGCTGTGCTTATGTGCAACTTTTATTAGGCTTGTATTACGTAATATTTGTAAGGATATGTTCAAAATATTGTGTAATCGTAATTCATATAATATCTTCCAACCGCATGTGGGAATTAAGGCCACAAGGAAGGTTTTCTTTGCAATATATGGAAAAAGAAAAGTTGTGGTCTGCAACGCCACAAAAATGCAACTCGCGGTATTTCCACAGGTTATCTAAGAAAAACATCCTCTTATATAAATGATGCGCCTCGTGGAAGAATAAAAACGTTTTAATGTTAGTTTTTCAGACAGCATTAGGATATAGGTAATTCACGAGTTTGTGCACGAGTTTACCTTCGTCAAATAACAGCTATAATAAACTACTTATAAAACAGAAAATATGTTTGTCTGCGGCCTCAGTTTCAACCAAATCATTTGTCTAATATAATATTTTTCATGACTTAAAATTTAAAAGCTGTTGAATTGTACCTTTTTTGATGACTTCATTTTTGTCAGCTTTTTGAGCCGTCAACAATTAGAGTAATAAAGCGAATATGTTTAAAAATAAAGGAATATAAAATAAATAAATAGGTAGTAAATCAATATTACTAAAGAATAATATATAGGTTAAAGTATTTTACCATTTCGCAAGAATGATGTATTTTTTTCACGGAAACATCTCAATCAATAGCTTTCACGAGTATAAAAATGAAAAATCTTATCCCTTACGGAATCAGTGTATATTTGAATGTAGATAGATTTCATATTATTTTCTCTCACTATCTACATTTAACAAAAATTGTTTGTTTTCGTTTTCCGATTTCTGGTATAACTGGCTTTGCGCCCTATTTTTTGGATTGATTTTAGTAAGCAGTTTAGGCGGTAGCCAATTTTATATTTTGAAAGGTGATTTTTGTGTTAAAATCACGATTGAAATTTTTCTCCCAGTTTTTTTTAATGTATTTTTTCAATATTTAATTTTTATACAATTTTTTTTTATTCAATGACATATTATGTTTTTGGTACATAGTATGCGATTTGTAATTTTACGTGAAATACGCCCCCTGAGATTGAATGTTCTTTCAAATGAAAGTAGCAAAAAGTTCTAAAGTATTGAAAAAAAAAAAAATTTTTTTTAAAAACACCAAAAATTTGCCAATTTTAATTCGGTCTGAAAAGGTTAATGATTTATAATGTCCATTAATAATAAATATTTATGATAAAATTCACAGTTTAATGATCCTTTGTTAAAATAATTATATTAAATGTTCAGGAAATAAGCTGCTGCTATCTGGTGGTGATGAGATGTATTTTTGTTAAGTCATTTTAAATTCAATATTAAGATCATGAACGTAATGACTTTGTGGTGCGCCATGCGTCACACAGATAATGCTACACACCTAGATAAAATATTATGGGTTTTCTGATAAACGTGTTTTAACTTTTAAATAACCGACAAACAATCATTTTTTAAAAAATTATTTTATTTATCTATATACAATATATTTATATTGGGTTTTTCGATGCCTGTCTCACTAGGATATACCTGTGTCAAGACAGGCTTAGAGGTACATACATGAACATATTTAAGGAACATATTTGGTAGTTACAACAATACTTAAGGTACATACATATTCATTCGAATACAATAAAAATAGAAAGGTGATTGGAAGTGTGGGTAAATACTTTAAAGAGAGTTATCGTATAAATGAAGGAAGAGAATGATGTACAGTAAATAGTAAATCCTGTCAAATCTATTTATGGAATTAAATTTGACATGATTCTATTTTTTTATTTATTTTATATGGATTAGGTCGTATGTATTATGTCGTTTTCTGTCTATGAGTGATTTATTTTACAGATGTTTGCAGTAGTGTGGCGTCCAATATTTACAATCCATTTCTTTACATCTTGTTTGAATTTTGTCAAGGATTCAGTTCGTCTGGTCGTAGCTGGTAGTGTATTGTATAGTTAGCAAACTATGTATTTTAAGTGTTGTTAAGTTTGTCCAAAGGTAGTTTTGGAAAAAGGAGTTTGGAGAAGTTCTTTTGTTTTTGGTTCGGGTATTGTGCATTGTTTGTGTTGCTTTGTATAATGTTTTGTTGTGGTGTCATTAAATGATTGTTAGTAATAACTGTACCCAATTTAGCAGTGTTAGATTCAACATCTAAAGATCTTATCTTAAACTTGAAGGAAGAATGAGTGTATCCACAAATAAATATTATGTTTGCTGTAAAAGTATTACCATACATACTAATTTGAATTGTCTGTGCGTTAGTCCTGCGTGAAATCTGGTTCAATGAACTCAAATTTGTTTTGAATTTGGAAGTCATGTTCAAGGTTGGAACTGTTTATGTGGAAAAATCAAACAAAGGTACTTAAGTATAATACAAAAAAAAAATGAGAAAATTATTTTATTTTTTCATTTTAAATGTGTATTTGTTTGAAGTTGTTTTGGTTAACTTGACAAGTAAGTGGTCAAGATAGTAACGTGACAGTGACAGATGTAAAACTATATAACATTTTCAAGAAAGCGTTATTTACTGGTTAAATAACTAGATTGACTAAAAGTGTTCATTGGAAAGGAAATATTCTGATGGTGTTCTTAATTTGTCAAGAAAAAAATATGATTTTACAGGTTGGGGTACTCGGCTTCGCTCAGGGAGTTGGTATGAAATTGAACTCACGTTCGAACCCACAACGGCTCTTCCTTTACCTACCACTACCAATGAGTAGCCCCACCAAGACAAAAAAGGCTTCAAATGTTCCAGAACATTTCACAACATTCGAGAATTCGTTCTGGAATGTTCCACAATGATTTTCTCAATTCCCTATTTCCGAACATTCCAGAAAGTTCCGGGATGTTCTGGAATGTTATGGAATGCTCTCGAATACTCTGGAATGTTCTGAACTATTCTAGAAATTTCTAGAGTGTGAAACTTCCAGCCCTTTTATTTTCAAAAGCACGCCATTCAGGCAAAACGGAAACCTTCTTCATGGATGGGGGATAGAGGGCCACCACACCATATAACTCCCTCGATCGTACCGGGACTAGTTCTGAGTTTTAGCGGGACGCACACTTTTGTACAATTTCTTTTTTAATATATATTGATTTTATATTTTATATAAGAAAAATGAGATTATTTGTTTTTTAAAGGCATAAAATCCCGTGGCAAATATTTTATAAATACTTTCAGCTTTACAATAGTTATAATATCCCGTGATATTATTACTATTGTATTATAACTATGATATAGGGTCCACGCTAGAAATATTATAAACTTAATTAATGTACCCATTGTGCATAAAAATAAATTGTGTATAATTTACAAACCATTCACTAACTCAATAAGTAATAAAGTGAATTTTTAAAAACTCGCGTTAGGACGATGAGTTCTGGTTATGAGAATTTCTAGATAATAAACGCTGAATATGAGTTTTATGTTATCAAT
The DNA here is from genome assembly GCA_936435175.1 of Glyphotaelius pellucidus. Lineage (NCBI taxonomy): Eukaryota > Metazoa > Arthropoda > Insecta > Trichoptera > Limnephilidae > Glyphotaelius > Glyphotaelius pellucidus. Next base: position 12,242,952 of record OW386545.1, on the reverse strand, counting down.
CAGAAATATGAACAAGATTTTTCTCTTATATTGAAGGATTAGAAAAAGTGCAGAAATTGAACAAGTGTAAAATGTGGAAAAAATGTTTTGGAAGTATATATTTTTGGTCAGTAACTATTAAATATTGTGAAGGAAATTGCTTGGGTAAAATGTAAGTCACGGCACGCCACTACTAAAAGTATTTTATTATCGTGTCGTGCAACTAATTAATATGTAAATTTTTAAATGCTGGATAATACTGGTTTATTGGTAACAACAAAGAAACTGGGATGACACATTATTTATGGTTACCTTTTGTTTCTTGGTTAATTAACTTCGCTGTAGGTATTTAATAGCAGTTAATTACCGACGTCATTAAACACCCAAGAGATAGAAACGAGGAGCCGAGAATGTTTGCAGTAATTTATTTACCTGCATTTTAATTATAAAATTTTAATTATACATGCAACTGGCTAGTCGACATAATAACAGTCGTTTGATTTATTTTTTCTTATGTGAATACCGCACAATAATTCCAACTACGTCCAACCGACTGGAGCCAGTGGGACTATGGCGTTCGCAATTACGGTTTGCTGTGAGGCTGAAGTAAGTGGAGAGGGTTAGGAAATGGAGAGTGAAATATGGCGAAATACCTTGCTTTTACACTATAAACACGAGTAAAGCCATTTCAAGCAACGTTTCAACTATGAATGATGGTCTCACATCTGGGTGATATTGAGGGTTTTTTTCCACTCTGGAACGTGCCGCAAATATACGAATACCTTATTTTATTTTTAATGAGTAAATCGTAAAATGACACAATTCAATGAAATTTACCTTCGCACACCGGGATTTGAATCCGTCCTTCAGATTGTCAGTCAAGAGCCTCACCCCTCGACCTCGGAAAATAAGCATTGCGAATTCAAGTTTCTTCACTTGTTTTAGTCTATGTCAATCTGCTACCATCGTGTCCTTAAAATTAGGTACCTACATTTTAAACTTGAACACAGATATTTGAAATTTAAAGTTGATGAAGAAACGCGATTCGTCAAAAGTCTCTTTGTTTCACTTACAATGAAAGAAGGCCCAGAGTAATGTTAGGAATTTAGGATAGGAAATAAGGCTAGTAATGTTGTGGAATCATGAGTCAACTCCAAGCATTCAATGAGAACCCTGTTAAATAGGGGTTAGGCTGTTGTCAAACGAATTAGATGAAATATGACACTTTGGGAGGCGGTTATAGGTTCCGCCTCCCCTCAGGAAACATTCATTGAATATCCTACACCTCTGCCGTAGTTCACCCCAAGTGGCAAGATATATTTGGTGACATCCATTACACTTTGGTCCTCTACAGAGATATAATTATTTTTATTATTAGTACTGGCCAGTAACTCGATACTATTCTGTTTGATTGAAAGACTTAATAATATAATAATTTTTTAATAACTTTTGGATCCTTTCTATAGCGCTACTTTCGTGAGAAAATCACCTCAAGGGCGCTTAGTAGTAATAGTTCTTTGAAATCACAGTGATCGTTTTTTATGTACTATACAAATATAGTTTAAGAGGACACACGTCTTTGTAACTCGGAAGCTAGATTTCGCTTGAAGATAATAATGACTTTCCTGTCTGCGTTCGGTTATCTTTGACACACGTCGTAACCGTCGACACCATGTGACCCAAATAGAGTATACACAACGGGAAACAATGTTAGAACTGATCATAGACTGATTTTATGATACAATACACTAAGTCTCTATGGATGAGCAGACAATCATTTAAATTCCTAACAATGGCAAATATTTTTATGTCATCGGCACAAGAGAAACAAACAGTGCATGAAACATTTTGTAAAGTTATTAATAAAAAGTATAACAGCGGACACAGTGATGGATCTAAATTTAATCATCTCATCACTGTGTGGTTTTCATATAAACAGAAATTTCATTTTATTATAATAATCATTGAATTGCAGAAAAAAAGCTGTTAGTTCTTTGAGGTCATAAGTGTTTTAGATGTGGATAATAAATAATCTACGAAAAAATACCAGAGGGGCGATTCCGAATCTACTTAAGGATGATGCATTGTCCTTAACCGTAATATTAACAACTTTTGACGGCGAAAAAGAAATAAGAATTACCTACGTTAACAATTAATATTGTTCCTTTTCCTTAAACCGAACCAGAATCGCCCCTCAGTTTTCATCCACAATAGGTTTGATTAATCTTTAATAGACCCAGACTGTGCGTATAATTGTTGGCCCGATATTTATCTAGTGAAGAGAATGCGTTTTATACGCAAACCCTCGTAAAATAGTATCTCCATCAGATAACAATCACCGCGGTGTGTACACCAAATCAATTTCTCACAATACCGAAAATTAATTTAGTTAAGTTATTTATCAAACAATGCGTCGAACGTGCACAGTAATTTATTCTGCCGACTTTCCACTCCCGAAGAGAATTCTGCGAATTTCTTTAGAAGTTTCGTGTGTCTCTTGCTAAATTTCCGCATCGTTAAGTAAAATTAACTCCCAGACATAGATTCCTCTACCGAGAGAAACTTTACATTATTCGTTGTTTGAGCGGATTGCGTATTAAAAGTTGTGATTGAAAGAAATCACACAAAAAGAGAGAAGGAAAATGATTGAATCGGGAAATAAATGCAAAGTTTTGACGCTTCCCTAAGTAATGTTCAACATTTCTTAATATTTTTTGATAAATCCATTACGCAAAGAAGATCGAAACAAGTTCGCTTCGTTCAAAATAGTTTAATCGGCATGTTGATAATCTATTTGTTCAATTTAAGGTCGAAACTGTAATGATCTATCCTTGATAGAACCTTTAGTTTGAGGATGCGTGATGTTGATCTTCTGGATGCTCAAACATGTGATGGATTCAGTCCTCTGATGATAAACTCTGTACAGGGTGGTGGTGAGACAATAATAAGTCATGGGTAGACTTAGTTACGTTTATTCCGAGATTATTTACAAAGTATGCTGCCAGGAAGCCGATATGCTAAGAGAGGACGAATGGACAACAATCATACCCTTTTATACCTTACTTATGTTAATTTTTCGAAGAAAACTTCTTCTAAAAGGTTGTTTTAATAAAAAATTTTACTTATGTTGTCTCCCTTATACACGCGTTTCTCATCTCTCATTTCATTTCATTCTCTAAGACATATGTTCAACACAGAAACGAAAGTATAATTATAATATCTAGATTTTTGCTAAATAATACAAGCAACTAACTTTGTCAACAGATAGATGCCTCTGTGGTTTAATTTATTTATCATTGTTAAGTATAGTTTTCTGTTTTACCATGGTAACTTTTTTCATAGCATTTTTAATAGATAGATCTGTGTATTCCTGTTTTATCATCTCAAACATTTTTCTTGAGACTGAATGTTTTCTCTTCAAATTTGCGAACTCATCGAACAACAGCTTACGATCGAAGAGTTCTTCTGTTTGTATTAAAAGGAAAAGGTTGGATAATATATATGATTAACAAAACAAGCAGTGCCCTTTATGCAACACTATTATAAAGTAGTAAAATTACTCCTACAGTAAAAATGTCTTCACATAACGTGAGCAAACTAGCTTACAGCGCGTTAGTAAAAACAGTATTTATGCAGCAAGCATTGAAGATAGATATTATATCCATTAAGTTGTCAGGTAAAATATAAGGTGTACAATAATCAAACGATATTAAATGTTAGATAAGAGAAGGAAAACTGAAGTTTTACTTTAATTAGTATGTTGATAATTATTAGTTGGAATGGTTTTTCCAGTAGATGTGTTCACACTCTATAACAAAAAGACATGTGACTCAAAGACAACTAAAGTAACCATGTTCGTTACCACCCCTTTCAACTTAAATTTGCTTTGAATTTCACTGTGATTTAAAAAAAAACTGATTGTGTGAAGACTAATTCAGACAAGGGTTAGAGTAGTATTTTAACAGAAAATTATTTTATTATCTTCTTCAAAAGTGGAATTATAATATCTCGTGATTTTTCAAAGGTCTGCGCTAGTTAATTTATAACTTTAAATTTCAAAGGAGATTCGTTTATCTTTGGTTGTTTATTATCACATTCTAGTTAGTTGTCCATACTTCCTTGCATAATCTAGCCCGACAATCAGTTGATCTGCAATAAGCCTCTTTTCTTAAAATAGCAATAATATCAGCAAAAAGAAGTTGATGAGGCTTTTCTTCTATCAGTAGTAAATACGTAGGTATTATGCTGTTATCTCATTTTCTTTACATTCTTAGTTTTATGACGTAGGTTTCCTGCAACGATTTATGTATTCCTTCAGTGTGTCACCGACACGACTCCTAACTTTACTTTAGTGCGATATATTTATAAATTTATGAGTAAGAAAAATTGTCTGGTCATACTTGACACAACCACAACAATGTTTAAACATTATTTGTTTTCTCGCTGTAGCTGATGGTTTAGTATAACTTACCCGGAATATACCATGCTATAAGGTCGCGGGAATCTCTGAATGATAACACTTGGCGATAGTGATTTGCACTTATTTGTAACTTTAACATATTAGGCACAGGTTAAATTATCAATCACGACAAATATCCGAAGGATTTAGATTGACAAAATACATGTATTATCGACCCTGATACAGAAACCGCAATGGCGGGCTTGGTATTTTCTCGAACATTCTCGGGGCTCCGGTGTGGCCAGCGTACGCGAAACAATGATACCACTACGAAAATAGTCGGTTTGCCACATTTTTATATTATTATACTGAGTGACCACTAAAAATTCGCTTCGCTATCGCTTACAATAGCTATTTATTGAACAAAAACTTAGACTTAGGATTTTTTTTACTTAGCTCTCACTCAGCTTTGGTTGCGAAAAGGATTGTTAAGGTTTATGAGACGTCGAAGCTATAATTCTTTTAATTACCTTTATGCGAAAAAATATCTAAATAATTAAAACCAAACACTGCGATGACGGCGAAAGGCAGTGCCTACGACACCTATACGTCACTTATTCCATCAGAAGATAATTTTTTTACCGATAATTCCTCTGCTTTATCTCAGTAGGTATAATTATTTTCGTCTCTTTCATGTGTCGATATTGCGGTCTCCAAGAAGTCAGATTTTAATGCATTGCACATTTCCTCAGAACTCTTTATGTTTCATTGGTTTTATTGTTCTATAACAATAGACACTAAATCAGCCAAGCAATACCGAACAACATTCAAGAAATTATATTATTATGGCGCGTTTCCTACAGCATTCGGCTTGATATAAATTACGAGGTATTTTTCAATGCCAAGGATAAACGATCTCCGATCAAAGTCAGTTGGCATGAAGCGTTAGGTGACCATGAACTAATATCACTGTTTTTTTTTATCTTCTGGCAATCTTTTTTTTTCAACGTGAACACCGCGCAAGGGTCACTCTATTAGAGACTAAAATTCACCTTCAGCTTTACCTCTTAGCTCAAGTAACATCAATATTCCGATCCTTACTTTTGTATAACGAATTTATTGGGTTTACAGATTATTCAATGCATTTTTGTTTCAATACACTTTATTAATAGTATTTTTATGATAAATTTAAAGATATTATCAACAAAGTTAATTTTGAAAATGTTTCAAAGATTTTATATTTGACTACAGCCGTTGAATGGCAAAAATCAAATTATGTTAATAGATTTCAGATTATATCAGAATTAATTGACTTGAAATGCGCTACATGTGTAAAAAATGTCTTGAAGTGAAAACTTCTTTAGCACAGTTGTGATTTGAAACTCGATGAAACGAAATAACGACACTAAAAATAGACAAATACGTTTATCCACAGGATTTAGCCTGCGAGATAATGAGATAGAAAATCGGTCTTTTTTTGTGCGGTGCTTCGTGGCCTCCCCACTCTTGTCTACTTTAGTTTTCTGAAGTTTTCAATTCTACCGCGTGTGAATTCACACTTTTTTATTATTATTTTTTTTAATTAATTTCAATGGAAAAATTGTACGCGATGTAAGTATAAAGCTTAATATAAGTATAAATTCAAAGTTTTCACAGAGTTTCCTCACTAGAGTTTCCCGTTCTGAGGCAGATTTTAGTTTTTTTTTTAATTTTTTTCAAAATTGTTTTCTGTTTATCTTTATATTGTCTTCATAATGTTTGCAAATTGATTGTCACTCTGTTCTTTCAGTCATGTTTTTACTTTGGTTTTGAATACATTAATTTCTGTTTTTTATGTTCGATTTGGTGTAAGCATTATATAGTTTTGTAGCATACATTTTATTTCTCTGTTTAAAAGATCTAGTAATCTAACTGGGAGTTACCAGTATAGTTTGGCATATTATTGTGGAGTAATTTCCCATTTAAATAACACTTAAAAAATTCCTGGATGAAGAATTTTGGTACTTAATTATCTAAATTGTTCAGTGGCTTTGACGGATGATCCCAAATCTCTGATTTTTAAGGGCCAGTCGTTCAAATATTTTTTTCTATGTTTTCATAGTGAGATTGCATGTAGGTGTTAAACTTGATGAGAATTAATGTGTTACCATTTACGGAAGGATACTATTATTACATACACAAATAAAAATATGATGATAGTATGATGAATAATAGGGCGTATTCAAGGTAGACGCCCCGGGAACCATTTATTGGATAACCAACACCTCTGCCGCTAGTCACAAAAAGTGATTCGCAACGTTTTTTGGCTTACTGGATTTATATTTCTTTTTTGGTTACTGGATTGGTTACCGAATTGGTGGTGCCGGATTTATAGGGTGAGGTGTGTTCAGGACTTGACGGCCAATGCGCCTGCCAACCAACTACGGGAAGGGCCGGATTGGGAGAGGCATAGGACGACCCTTTGACCTCTCCAGCTGATCTCACTCGACCCATCTTCTTGCACCGCAGCTGGAGGGATGGATTCATACGTCTGTCACTCCTGGCTTACTGACCCCTTTATTCCACACTCACTCTTTATACCTTTCTTCTTCCCAGAATTTCCTCTCCATCCTTTCCTTAAAAATACAATCTATACAGCATCCCAAAATATGAAATAGGCCCTCTGGAAAACAATTTTCCTCATAACCTACTGTGTGGCGTAATATAAAAAAAATGTACCTGTTTATCATGCACCTTAATTAGGTATCTCTTTCGATAATGCAATTGATTTGCATCTTACTACAAACCTATTTGTTATTATATCTAAGTATGGAAAACAATGTTATCGTATATTTAGATCACTTTTGCATGCAAAATATAAGATGTTCGTGCGTCAAACAATAGACACGAAGCTGCAAATAAAGTAGTCGAAAAAGTGATCTTTTCCACTTAGCATCTTTTACGTAATCAAAGCGCATGAGTGTTTAGCAAGATATTATTCGCAATGTAGATTATTTATATTCTATCTTGCGTTTTGTTACTGAGAGCTTCGTTGGAATATCTCATTTTGTTGGGGCCGTCGTTTGTTAGGAAGATGGATAGGTTTCAACCTACAACCAATCTATTAGCGGTTTTTTGCAATATAATTTGCTGAAAATATATTTCTTCCTACAACTGTGAGCTGCTTTTTTACTTCTGTATATATCGCACCCGGGGGTTAACAATGGCACAACTCAAGAAACTACTTTTTTCAGGAGATCAGTTTGAATATTTCGTCAAGTGCATTTGAATCAGTTTTTTAACCAATACAAATACATTATTTCACTAAAGTTGAAAAGCAGTGTATTAATATTTATCAGGTTTAATATTATAATAGTGTTACAATGATCATTGTGCCACTATTTTTGCTTGAATTCGAGTAAAATATTATTATATAATACCGGCATATTCGCCTTTAAGGCAACAATAACATTTTTTAAAATCGAAGATAGAATAGATATCTAGGAACATTTCTGCACACTTAACTCAAAAATGCATTTTTTTTACTTGTGCCACTGTTATCCCTCGGGTGCGATGTCGTCGCTACGATTCATTCAAGATACCAGACGGCAGAACAGATGTCCGAACATCCAATGTGCTAAAGCACATCATAACCTGACAAGAGGAATGGTGCTATTGAATTTAATTTCTAAAGCACTGGATTTGTTGGATAAATAATCTGTTGCACAATAAAAAAATGTAAGAGTGTTTTATAAAGAGAGGGAAATTTCGCATCGAATCTCTCAGCGGTTTCTACGCAAATATATTTGGTTATGTACCTGCAACCGTGATAATTCCAGTAGAGCTCCGTTCAGTCATACGTTTCTGTTAGACTCGTCTTTTGTGAGAAAGAGGAAGAGGGATGGACATACATATGCGCATAAAATATTCACATCATACAATCAAGTGCACTATGATATTATTTTTGTTTTGCCTTTGTAGCAACTAGTGATATTACTTTTGTACATCACGTGCATAATAACATTTAAACATCTGACAGCCCGTATTTAAGCTTGCCCCGGGGGCGTATGATTTCTCGCTGAGCCATTGAATTCGCGGCACGGGCACAATGAGCATTATTTAGTTAAGCGGACCACGTAATTCTGCAAGACCAGTTGGCCAGGTCTGGTTCGGTTCTGGATGGATTCATTAAGGATTCGCGTGTACCTCCATGATCTCTGCATTGTTCTCCATAAACTATTATTCAATGTTGACTGGTGTACTTGAATGCCACAGTAGCATTATATGTGTTCTGAATGTATGCATCTATCTCAACGTGGAGACATAACTAGACTAATTAATTCAGTTTAGCCTTCAATTTTCTTTCCCAACTTTTTTTTCCCTTATTTCGCAAGTTAATTAATTTTCTTATTCAAATCCTAAAGGCTGCGCAGGCCGTTTCATACAAAACTTAATTTAGGATCAAAATTATTTTTTTAACCAAAAGGTATGGCAATATTCGTACCGACGTGTTCTACTTTATTTATTTATGTTTTAAATTATACAATAAAAATATCTAAAAATCAACTTTTCATGGTTTTAGAGGAAACTTTGATAATTAATTATTTAGGAGTTAGTGATAATTAATTAAAAAAAAAATTACTTTACCACAGAAATATGATGAAAAATTAAATAAAAATGATAAAAAAAGCATTTCAAGGCGTAAATACAAATTATAAACGACCGATTTATGTTGACAACACACATTTATCGTATTTAAACTAAAATTTCTATCCAAAGAAAAGCTTTTTCGGTGGAGTTTATTTTATTTATTTATTTTTCATTGAATTAACTCAGTAGGTAGAGTAAGATAATTTTTTATACTTACAATCAATTCACAAACAATTGCCAATGTTGACTTTAAAATCATGAAAAAATTCACTTTTTTAAAAATAAATAAAATAGCACACATCCTTACTTGCAAAATCTTTTATGAAAAAAATAATAATTCAGTTTGGTTTGGTATTTTGGCCTGAAATACAAAATTAAGTTTTTTAAAAAGGCTACGTAGCCAACTATTTCACCGGGTAATCAATTCCTCCGCTTAGTTACAATTTAACTCAAATCCATAAGACGAAGCTAAAAAATTACGACTTATCAGGAAAAATTACTCTTATTTCGCGGATTAATCATTACAATACAATAAGAACTGTTAACATAAACACTAAGTGGGTGCTCAAAGTTCTTGTTAAGAAAATCATCTTAGTTATTGATTCGACTTGAAATCCTATAACTAACTAGAGTTAAAAATTCACTCAGTTTTTCTATAAACTTGATATAAAAATTATGCATGTTTCCTAGGTTATTGGTTAGAATTTATGCTCAACCCCAAAAGATAGTGCTAACTAAGGCAATGAGGAAAACGTATTTCGTCCATGGAAATCAGTTATTCATCGGGATGTACCGTTGCTATGATTTAGTCATGCTTAATAAAATTAAATAAATTAATAATGCAATTTTTTTAATGATTCATTGCATGATTTATTAGTCAGGGGCAAAATTTGTAAGGAAATGAGTGTGTAATATATCATGCTTCTCCCATTAAATAGCTTTAATATGTATACCTGCATTGAACATTAACCGAACTAATTCATATTTTAGACAGGATTATGAATTGATATGTTTAGCTTCCTGAAGTAATAGTTTGTCTTCACTAAATATATTTTTATTTTTATTTTAAAAGGAATTGTTGCCAAAATACTGCCAAGATCATTAATTTCATTGAAAGCGGAGTGGGAAACATGTTTAATTTTAAATTGATTGTTAAAAGGTTGGTTAATTCTTTTCTAATTATATAAAAATCTTATGTGGCTTTTACTAATGGTTAGATAAAGTTTGTTGAGGTGATCCAATAGCCCGGGAAAAAATCGAAATCGGAATCCACGTATTTTTTTGGGAGGAGTTTAAAAATACTTGAGAAAAGCTTTTGGAAAGGTTGGAAAAGGTATTTGAGAATTTTTTTACAAGTTGATTTCGTAAAGGCCTGTAAAAAACATTAACTCCTGTTTTACGGATAGTTTATTTTAATAACAAGGAAATTTAAAATTGATTAATACCTAGCGGCACGAAGTCTAGGACGTCTATTCCCTTTCGCAGGCGGGGCGTAACTGATACGAAAAGGGTGTGCCAAGTGCACGGTTCTTGTGCCGATGGCATAAGGTTCACTTTAAAATTCCAAATTCGTAGAGTGCGGGCCGTATTGATTGATGTCCAAAATAAGAACGAGAAAATGCATATTTTATTTTATTTTGTGAAGTTCGGGCGAAAATATATTTTTTTTACGATTATTATAAAAGAAACTGAATTTGCCACATTAAACAATAAAACCATATTCAAAAAGAGGTTTATAAGTAGGAGAGCTTGCACTTGAAAGTGTTTTTTTTTAGACCTAATACTTTATTTGTCCATCAATCTTGTAGTTTATTTAAATTAATCTTAATGTGTGATTTTTATAAGTTTTGTATTGTGTGCTATTGGGATACAAACGTTTATTTTAAAAATAAGTGAAACTGAGGCGTATCTTTGTATCTTATATTAGCGGATCCTTAAGAAGTGAGAGTTTTATTTCATATTTAGGTTGAAATTAATTCAAGATCAAGCAGAAAGTAGAGTACAAATTAAAACTTTTTTATATTACTTTCAAATTATATATTTTTAATGTCTTTTTCGATGCCAATAAAACTTATCGCAGTAAGTCATATTAAGACCAATAAATAAAGAAAATCAATTACTGTCGACCATTGTGAGGCTTTTTCAGGAAGTACGTAGCGTATAATTTAATTAGGCGAAATTGGACCAGATTATGGTACGGAAACTGTGTCAAGGTGGTCCAGCAATGACTTACGCTTGCAACAGAGAACAGACAACGGACTTACGGTTCCGTGGCGAGGAGCTCTGGATCTTTTGAAGATCTGACCTTAAACTTTAAGATCAAGTTCAGTAGACAGTGAATTAATACCACCAATGAAAACTTTCAAGCTGTTTTTTTTTAGTGTATTTAAAGATAAAATTAATTACTTTTAATACGTATTATTATTATTTTAATTAAAGAAATGAGCGTGATACAAAAACATTTTAGGTAATTGTAAATTGATTTATTCAATTATCAAGTTTAATTTGAAGAACTCGTTTATATATTTTTTCCTTTTAAATACGCAATAATTATTACCTGTCAACGCGGAATGGAACAAAGCATGCTTAATATTTAAAAAAATGGAAAAAATTCGTCACACAAAAATTAGAAAAATCACCAAAGCCAAAGATGCACCAAGCTACGCTAAAAAACTAAAATTGAAGTGGGCAGGGTACGTAGCGAGGCTAGAGGACGATAGGTGGATTAGCAGGGCAACAAAGTGGAATGGTCCATACGGTAAGCGTCTTAAAGGCAGATCTCATACGAGATGGGCAGACGAAATAACAAAAATAGCTGGCCCCTGCTGGCCGCAAATAGCTCAAAAGAGAGATAAATGGAATTCTTTAGAGGAGGCCTTCACCTTCGCCTGAGAGAGGGGTTCTTGCAAACGAATAATTTAATATCCCATATTACATTTTTCAACAAGATTGTATATAGCATTAATTATACTTTTTATAACTCTGAAAGATACCTTTTTGCAAGAAATAAAAGGCTTATTATTATTTTTATTACATGCAAAAATATTATTAACCAATTTATAGAAACAGTTTATTTATAAACAAGTTCTATTGTGTAATTATTGCTATGCATGATAGCTGTTTCGCCTTCTAAAGGCATTATCAAACTGTTTTGACGAGTAACCTGACAATCCGATGATCTCTTACTACCACCAGAGTAAGCGAAAAATGTTGCTCATGCCGTGATGGAGTTCTTAGCCTGCCGAGAAACCGAACTCACGACACCTGAGTGGAAACCACACGCGATGCCAACTCAGCAACTGGCCGGACTTTAAAATATTACTTATCATTATTTGCACGAATTGCTAAAAACTTTTATATTGTTTGTTTTGTGTTTTATTTTGTAGGTGCGTATCAGGTATTCAGCGTTACGTAACGATTTTAATAAATTATAATATTTTAATAATACAAAGGACGCAGTCAAAAAAGGTTGGACTATAAATGTTTTTGTTCACTGAAAAAACAATAGAAGGTCTTGAAAGATGAAAAAAACAGCAAATTTTTTGAACAAATTTTATATAACCAGATTTGTTATGCAAATGGCATTGACTTAAGTAAATCACTGTATTTTTCTGAATAAAAATGATTACATCATCTGAACTACAAAAATTGATTATGATGGGATGATCTTTAAAATAAAGCAGAAAATCTGTTTGCTTATCTCACTAAAAACTCGCAAAAAGTAAGCACTAACGATATGAAATTAATTCATATTTTACTCTCTGGACTAGGTAGGTTAACGTTCTATTTTCAGCTAGCAAACGCATTTCCATCATAAGATAAGGACCTCAGTAATTTAAGTAAATTAAAACAATTAAAAATATTTTTTCCATGGTTTTATCTTGTTCATTATGAAAAAAACATCTTCACAAAAGTAAGTTGAAAATATCTTAGACCAAAAAATCATTGGTTTGACTTATTTATCTAATAAAACAATAATGTTAATTTATTTTAATTTTATTTTTGACTTAATTTTATCAAATTTCAGTATCATGTGATATTTTATCCAAACAGTTAAATAAAATATACTTATTTTATTCAGTTTTCGAATATATTGCTTTATAATATCACAAACCTATTGACAACATCCATTTTCTATACATATTAAAAATAAAAGTAAAAGTATTTAAAAATATATTCTTTAATTAATTAGAAACATTATTTAACGAGACAAATATTAAGTGCTTTTTAGTAATCCTCCCAGAGTTAACCTTATTACTGCGACATTGCCGTATTGTCTCGCCGCTTCCGCACTCCGGAAGTGCGATCAGGGTTGGCACAGAAACCCACACGTCATCTCGCGTTAAACAGTTATTCCATTATTATTGTTGTTTTGACATTTTTACAATTCATATCATTTTTTTACACTATCACAACATTGCAGGCCAATGAGGAAAATAATTTCTCTCAGAACCTAAGTCATATTTGGGGATGCTGTCTGGATGGTGTTTTTAAGGAAAGGAAGGAGAATAAGTTTTGGGAAGGAAAAATTATGAGGAGGGGGTAGGAATCTATGAACAGTGTGCCTAGGAGTGACGGACGTATGAATCCATTTCTCCCACCGGATTAAGACGAAGAGTCAAGAGAGACCAGCTGGAAAGGACAAAGTGTCTACCCAAACCGGCCTCTCCCGATCCGACCCGCTATGCAGTTGGTGGGTAGGCGCCAGGCGCTGAACACAACTCACACGATGAACCCGGGGATTCCTGCTAAATCACCAAACGTAGCGGATCACTTGGGGTAACCAATGTCAGAGGTGCGGGTTATCTAATAAATGGTTCCAGGGCCAGCGGTTCCCAAACCCGTCTCCCAAATCGCCCATAAAAGTGTGAGACAAATATAAATGAAATGTTTACACCAATTAGTTAAGTACGAAATACATTTTGTCCCCTTTACTGAAGAGATTGAAACACAATAATATAATGAAAATAAATGTTCTGATATGTGTAAGTGGCATCATTTGTACCTACATAGGTCATTAACACAACGTATCTTTTACCCTCTGGGTTTCAGCACGGGTACGCCACCCAGTGAGGCCAACATGATTGGATTGTACCTACTATGAAATGTAAAATGTTGTATCATAATAAAAAAGCACTTGTACAGGGTGCGGCAGAGAGGACGGACGGTTTTAAAAAAATCATAAAATAGTTAATTTTTACTCAAAAACAAATTTATTGATGGAATCAGGTTTGCAAGGAAATAGCATTTGAGACAGTCAAGTGTGGAAAATCACATCAGGCATGTGGTGGCCGAAATCGTTGATGCAGTGCTGGAGGCGTTTTTGGAAGTTCGCGTAGACTCTCTCCAACATCGCTCTCTCAACTTGGGCGATTTTTTTCTTATGGGGACACCTCAAGGCTAGAGTATACGAGAACAAGCCCCTGGACTCTGGACGAATTGAAGGACGCAATCCGCGTGGAAGTCGCCCAAGTTGAGAGAGCGATGTTGGAGAGAGTCTACACGAACTTCCAAGAACGCCTCCAGCACTGCATCAATGATTTCGGCCACCACATGCCTGATGTGATTTTCCACCTTTGACTGTCTCAAATGCTATTTCCTTGCGAACCTGATTCCATCAATAAATTTGTTTTTGAGTAAAAAGTAACTATTTTATGATTTTTTTTAAACCGTCCGTCTTCTCTGCCGCACCCTGTATAATGACATCTCCAAAAAATAATAGATAAATAAGGTTTACGTTTTTAATTTGTTGGACTTCATTGTTAAATAAATGTGACAAAATAATATAAGATTGTTAAAAATTGTTAGTTATTTACTATTATGCTGCAGTGTTACGCAGTAACCTTCGGAATAACATGTTGTGATGACCCTATTGAGGACAATCGCGGAGAATATTCATATAATGTATTAACTACTCGCACCTTCAGTGTCCCTTTTAATACGGTTTTTGCATTAAGAATAATTAATATACATGCGTTCATTCGTGTTATCATTGTCATTTTTATCATTGAATACACATTTTTTTTTTCAAATATAATTATATAAAATATATAGTATTTACGTGGAGATAATGTAATAATGTAATTCGAATACTTCCTACAAAGGAATTGAAATATAATTTAAAAGAAATTGACATTCGGATAAACCATCATTAAACCAATTATTTGACACAATAATCTGACTCGTAAAACATTATAGTACATTATTATGATTGAAAAATGAGCCTGTTTTGAAGCAATTTATGATATTAAAGTAATATTTTTGTGTAATCTTATCCATAATTTTTTTTTATGAATACCGCACAAGAGTCCCAACTGCTCCCGTCTGGAGCCAGTGAGACTATAGCATCCCCAATTGGGGTATGTTGTGAGGCTGAAGGTAGTGGGGAGGGGAAGGAGATGGGGAAGAGGAAGGAGGGAAATACCTGGCTATTCAGATCTGTCACCAAAGACGGCTAAAGCCATCTCATTCAACGTTTCAATTCTGAATGGTGGTCTTACACCAGGGCGATACTGAGAGTATCTTCCACTCTGGAATGGGTTGCAAATATACTATATTTTATTTTAAATGAATAAATTGTGAAATAACACAAATTAATCAAATAAAATTTATTTGCCACGCCGGGATTCGATCCCGCTACCTTCGGAATGCGAGTCAAGAGCCTTACCGCTGGACTACGCCAGTCGTTAGCAGGTCATGAAGGTAAACCCCATGCCAAGAGTTCGTCGTAAAATTGGGCAAATTAAAACCATTTTTTTCTGACAAATCAAAACCCTTCTTACAACCCCGGACATCTGTACATTTTTCGTAAATTATATCAATTAATTAAGACTATTACATCTATGTGAAGAATGCACTTGAATGTAGCTACTAGATAAAGTAGTCATAAATAAATTTTATTACCAAATGATCACAGTTTGTTATACAGATAAATTATGTACCTCAACGTAACTCGGTAATATCAACACGTAATTTTTGTATTAGAATGAACTTTGAATTCTATAGACTTCATAAATATCATGATTCTCAGAAGAGTTACCGGCATTATAATGGGTACCTACTACCTAATACCAATGTTTCTTAGATTTGATTGATCTGGGTACGTTTATTATTTTTAAGGTGTCATGATTCACGTTTTCTGAGATAGGAGGAGAAGATCTTTGGACCATAACATTATGCTAATGGATCTTATACTTACAAACACAATAATTTAAAGCTACAGATAATTTTCGTTCGCTTGAGAAAAAGCAAGATTTAAAACATCCTATTTTTCCGATTCTGAAGATTTTATCAGATTGTTGAACTAATTATAAAAGTAATAATTATTTTTACGTTCATATTATTTGTAGTTTATGAAATTGGTTCATTGAAATACTTTCTTTTACGTGTCTTCAAATGACGTATATACACAATTTTTTATAGGAGTTTTTAGGTGTATCACATCTACAAATCATTTTCTCTACCACGTATTTAATTAGTGGTACTATCGATATGTTTTGTTCTCTCTCAGAACTGTCACCAATTATATCCACATTCCTGTCTTTCGTTTCCTTGGGTTAAATCAAATAAAAAAAAGTTTCATGTACAAAAAATATGTACCTGTCTAAAAATTTTATCATTATGTATGAAATTATTGAAATTTCTATGTCCGTGAGGAGGTAAACGAAATTTCATACGAAAAGCATTCATCCCAAGTCAGTTTTTATAATACTTAGAGTAAGGCAGTAGGCTGTTTGTCTTTACATCTACTTGGAGGTATTCAACGTACTACTCTGATATAGGTATCAATCTTTTAATGTGGTAGGCAAGCACATTTAAGTAAAATTGCCATGCTGTTTGAAATAAATTTAAATTTGGAATTAATAAACGATCTTTACAATGAAAAATCATTGAAATGTGTTAATAAATTTTACAATCTCATTGCTGTATAACTTCAAAATATTTACTTTTAACAATACAGTTCAGATAAAATTTAACTTTTTAAATGATTAACAAACAAAAAATAGTGAAGGGGGTGGGTGGAGATGGAACGAGGAAAGTGGGGAAGTAGGGAAGTAGGGGTAATGATATAAGAAGAAAGAGATGCGTAACGAACACCATAAAATTATTTTGGGTTTTGTGCGTGTAACATAGTATAAATACAATTTTAAAAGTCGAAATTACATTAAGACACAATTATCTTCCTTAGGCACCTATTTAAGTTATTGATATCTTTCACTTGTGATTTCCAACGAAAGATTCACAAAATAAAATAAAATGTTTTCAACTTTCATATTTTTGTGTATGTCTTTTATACCGGCTCCATAATAAAATTTATATGATTGCTTTAACGTTGGATGCAAAGGTTTATAAGATATAATGATGCAGGCTATCAAGATTTTAAAGGATATAAACATCATTTTTAAGATTTTTTCAAATGAGATTTTTTGTTTTAATTCCAGAGATTTACAGTATAAATTCGCTGTATTCAACCTCTACAGTTCACCATCTACGGTTGAAAGTTACTGCACGGTGATCTTGGCAACATTCTCCGGACTGATTGATTGATGCCTCTTGTCCGTGTGACACTGAACTTTTACAAAGTGATACGTGTAAATGTATCCGTATGTATCTACGGCATATATGCACATGTACACGTATTCAGCGAGAGTTAATACAAATAATTGCAATAACACGTAAGTGGATAAAGTGTCATAAAAATCACTATTTGCATAGTTATCTGGAGTGATCGATAGATCTTTCTTAGCTTTGTGACACTGAACTATTACAACGTCAGGCAAATACAATATATTGCGTTACGTACAGTGATACCGATAATCGTAATAGAACGAACATGTCTACAAGACAACACAATGAATTATTGTTATTTATATTGTTCTGTAAACGTACGTCATCGACTTGCATAAATCTTTGGGTACTTCCAGGGCCGGCCCTGTGCAGGCGCTATTATTGGGGCAGTCCCCTTCAGGCGCCGACTTATTAGGACCCCAAGGCTCTTATAATACCTAATTCAGCGCCCTTGAGGTTTTTAAGTGTCCAAGGCTCAGGGCCGGCCCTGCGTACTTCACATTTGGCAATGTTACACGAAAGACAAAAAACCGGAAGCAATTTCACGCATTGCAGATTTGCGATGACACTTATATCGTTATAGTTTCATTTCCTCAAATTAATGTCCGTTGAATAATATTTTTAGGTAAATAAGTCATTATTAAGAAGTACCTACGCACATTTACGTTGAAATATAATATGTTGTTTTGCCCGTTCCAGGCTCAGACAACTCGTGGATGGTCTTTTTATTTATATTTAAACCAACATTAATTTCTTATACGAGCTTATCAGAGTATGCTTATCAATAAGACAAAATAGTTTCATAATTTTACTGCATCAACCCTTGATTTTTTCAACCATGTGATTTTCTGATATAAAATAATTAATATTTGCAATAAATATATTCATATAATGAAAGAAAAATATATTTCCTACTTTGTCCATAACTAGAATTGTTATTTTCCGTTTCGTTATTTTTTTTAAACAGTTTTATCGATTTTCTCAGAATGTACTCACATGGTTCATATTATATGTGCAACGACGATATATTAAGCAAAACTCCATGACTCATTATGCGTTTTTTGTTACATATACACGTTATTGCGTAATTTATATAACAAAGGTTTGTTTATTTACACCGGTGTGCATCTATTTCCACAGTCATATGCTGTCATTGTTTCAGGAAAACGGTGATGAATCATACACTGTACGACGGATTCTAACTCCTATATCTAGCAAACATTTGTAACGGACCAATATACTTTGTGTACTCGCGTATAGTACAATGTACCAACAACATCATTACATAAAACTATAATGAATAAATACCAAAAAGAAAGCGTTTGATAGCTTAAAAAAAAAACAAAAACAAAAAATCTGTATAAATAAAAATGAATCGCCGAAATGTATGTACGCGTATAACTTCCGAACGACTGCACCAAATTGGATATTTCTTTTTTTGTGTTCGTTATAGTCAGGACAAGGTTTGTATAAAACTACTGGTGAGCTCTGGCATTATCGAATTTGGATTAAAAAAATTGCAATAGGTGGCACGCGAGCTGTTTGAAAACTGAATGTACTGGGACTGAATATTTGGAATGCGGGAGGGGGAGGGGAAATCGGGTAGGGGGTTCGGGGAGGGAGGGGGGACCTGGAAGGTAGGGGGAACCTGAGAGAGGGGAGGGAAACTTGGGAGGGGGGTTCGCGGGTCGGGCGAAAGAGGGGAGTGGAGTGGGGAGAAGGAAGGTGGAGGAGGCGGAGTGGGAAAGCGAGAGGTGAAGGGGACGCGGGAGAGGAAGGGGATGCGGAAGGAGAACGGGTCTAAGGGAACCAGCTAGTTTAAAATAAAATAGGTCTTAAATCTGCTACTATTCGATGTACAAATTAACTGATCACTTATTACAATGTGTATCCAGAACACACATACATTACTACGATTAAATATTATTAGATTCCATGACAGTTGATCCCCCGACAGTTGCCCCCCTGGGATTTTTTTTTTAAAAATTGTTTTCATACAATACGTAGATACATAAAATAATGAAAAGTACATAAAAAAGCTTAATATAATAAATGTAACAACAACAAAAAATCCCACAAAGGCAAAGCCTGTGCGTGGGTATTATGTTATATTGATTTTTATATGTATTTTTATGGTTAAGTTTTAAGTATGTATAAATTAAGGGATTTGAAAAGAGTAACTGAATAAATGCAAATAAAAACTACAACTTAATAACAGTCGGCATTGTTATTATCGCATTTGTGAAAGTTTTACAATAATGAATGTTCTAAGTGCAATTAAAAGACAAAAACATATCAAATAAAATAATATATCTACTCTTAAAACTGTCTAATATAATTAATGGTTTTGTTAAAACTTATAAAAAAAAATATCTGTGTTAGTGTTTTTTAGCCAAATTTTGATATACTTTTTATAAGATTGAAGATTTGACACGTGTCCTCTTTAGAGGATGTACATGATGAATAATAAATTTTTGGAGCAATAAAACTAATATACGTTTTGATGTAATTATATACAATATGCAGTCGATTTAGGGAGATTTTGATACACCTAATTAACACAAAATATAATTAAGTATATAAATATTTTCATTAACATTCATCAAGGATAAAACTACTTGTCTATATATTGTATATACCAGCGTTCAAGTACAAAACATCGACCCTGTAAATAAAATTGTTTGATATCCGTACCAACTTATTATTAAAGGTATTTTTTAATTCGTTTGAAATTGGTAAATAATGCAAAAAAAATTATAATTTCATAATAATTCTAATTTCGGGGAGCCAACTTTCGGGGGATCAACTGTTGGGTCACCATATTATTATGTTAATCTTACATTGGTACATAATTATATATAATCTATTCAGTCCTAGCAGGTACTAATTACGTACCTACTTCACCAAAAGAAAAAAAGTAATTTTTTGAATTATTTTATGTAGGCATTCTTCATAACACATATTTTTGCAACGTAAATACCTATTACCTCCGTTTTCAGACTTACGCCACTGTTAACCTTATTAATTCGTGATTTTCAAATTCTAATGAATCTGATGTGACTCTCTTCTCCTGTATCTATTTAATAGTGCGAAAGAAGAAATGCGCATAAATGTCAAAAATGTGTTGATTTTTCAAAATTACTTCATAATATATCTTTGCGCAAAGCAACACATCTATCATTAATCTCTTATACTTATTTAATATAATAGGAAAAGAGCATTACATCAATTTTAATGTGTTGCTTTGCGCATAAATCTTAATAGTATGTTTTTGCCCAAAGCAGCACATTTATCGTGTATTCATTTTATGGTTAGATTGGGCAGGTTTTTTTACTAGTTTGTCTTCTATATCTACTCTCCATATCGGTAATTCCGAACCCCCTCACCTCAATCCCTTCAATACACCTGTGAATTCTGCAAGTCCAAAGTCCGCGAAGGATCCGTACCAATGGAAACGCAAACCTCTTGATATATTTAGTGTATCAACTGAACTGATGCTTCCTTGACATATCATAACTGTTTCTTACGATTAAATTTGTAAAAGTGCTGTCATTGAAAAAAAGTTTATTTAACTGGTAATTGGTTTAACGACGGTAACTGCATTTAATTAACATTACATAAAATAATCTTGCAGAACCTAATAAAAAAATTGTTTTAAAGTGCATATACATATTTTGTATTGGGCTATCGATTCGCCGATTATTCAATTAAGGTCAGTAATTATATATTTTTTTACTTTATTTGAACCGTATTATCACGGTTCTGATTTATCGATTAGATCCATGGCTGTTACCTTGATGAGTAAACAAATCAGTTCTATCAGTTTCCGTTAATTTTTTATTACTTTAATGACTCGTAATAATTGTTATATTTACGTTGGCCATTTTTTCATAAAATACGTAATTATTGAATTAGTAACGAATACAAAGTTTATAAAAATAGCAATTAAATAATCTTACTCCATTGTTTACTCCATCTAATCGAATTTCGCTTCTAAGTGAATGATTTACATTGCATACTAACATTATGTATATCCTATCAAAACCAGATCTAGAATATTTTTGGTTGTGTAAGAATAGAATCACGACCTTATAAAATAATCCCAGTTTTTACGAGTGAGTTTTAACGTGAGTGTGGACCACCGTGTTTTTCAATTGTTACGCTTCAGAAATTTTTTTGATTGAACTTTGATAAGTTTTGATGATAGTCAATCAAGTTTTGGTTGAAGGCTGAAATATCTATTATTTAATCGATGCATAGATGTTCCATTTGCGTACGTGTATTCATCCAAATGGTAATAATGAACATGCAAACTAAAATTACCCTGCAATTATTGCTCGAAATGGCAAAAAAGCGCGGTTGTTGAAAATATGTAAATGCTTCACAGGGTTATTTGAATCAGTTTAATATGGTCATCAAAATATTTGCAAATAATGGTTTATTATCAATCCAACAAACTGATGGTGGTTTTTTGTCTTTTAATGCTTACTTTCCGGTCGGTAAACAACCGGAAAAAACACCTAGGAGGGTCATTTTTACCTCGGATGACATTGTACTCTGAAATTAGATGTTTACCTATGGTTTTTGTCTGTTAGTCCTCGTCGAATCATTGGTTTCCATGGCGGAAGCCACTGTCTTTTTACAATATACGGTTCAATGAATAAACTCGATAGTTAATATTATGATTGAAATTAGCGCGTTAGCTAAATTTGCATGTTTTAACCGCGAAGAAGAGATAAACTAAAGCGTTGAATTGGTTTTAATTTATTTAAAATGTAAAGTATATTATGTTTGTATTATGGCTGGCAACACGCTATCGCATCTATACAAACATTTCGCCACAATCTTCCATTATACATCTGCACTGGTTTTGTACTGATGTATGTCTGAAACATTGGCTAAAGAAGGAGTTAGCGCAACACGGCACAATATCCCAATCACTATTATTTTATATTTGATTATTTTCGCTAAATTCGAATTGATGTCGAAAAATTATTATCATGGTATCCATTGTTATTTTTATTTATTTTTTAAATTTTTTTATTTAAATCAGATTATTTATCCGTTTACATTGTAAGAATTTTTATTGTAACATTTTTAACGTTTAGGAAGATATGTATGTATCTATACAAAAAAAAGTTATTTAAAGAGTAATTAAGTCTCTCGTGGGGTATCTTGAGCAAGTAATGTAGACGACTATGGCTGAAGTCTTCATGCACGTATAAGCCATTCTGAAAGGAAAGCACCAAACGAGTATTTTAACAAGATTTGCATAACTTCTGAGGATAATTTTTTTTTTTTAAAATTTGATTTGAATTAAATTTTATAATGATATTACTAAGTTCTGCAAGTATTTTGGTTTTTATTTTTGTGACAGCTGTTTTGGCATACAATATCATTTTCAAACTGTGGTTAAATCACCTTGAGACGACTTATTTATATGATTCAAAATTTAAAAAAAATTGAAGGTCTAGTTTCTAAATTGATTTATTACCGGTTAAACCAATTGCTGAGAAAATAATTGAGACAATAGAAACTCTATTATGCGGGGTACTTCTAAATCTGTTTTGAAATTTAGAATCATTCAAATAAGTCGTCTCAAAGTGGTTTAACCATAGTTGAAAATGTCCTGGTCACAAAAATAAAAACTAAAATACTTGCAGAACTTATAATAATTACTAAACCTATTCGTTGCCTCAAGTAAAACCACGTGGTGCATAAACATTCAACAAGATGCATTTCCATAATTTCTCACGAAAAAAACTCGCCGAGATTCAACCGTCTAATACTATCACGTTCAAGAGTGTGACCAAGCAGATTTTAGAATTCACGATATCTTTAACCTTAACAATGAACCGAAGAATAAAAACATGTTATTTACATGGGTATCTAAGAGAAAAAATATATAATTCGTCCGGTTAGAAACAAAATGAACTTTAAGAGTGGTGGCCATTAAAACATACATGGGTTTTTTTGGCTCCGTGAAACCGAACCACGTTTTATCAGAACACTTTTTTGTTCGAGTTTTGAAAAACGAAAGTAAGTATGTACTTTTTAACTTTTATGATTTAAATTATGGTACTGAACGAAGTAATGGAGACATACCTAAATAATAAACATATCGTCAAATATGATTTTAGATTTTCACGGCCAAAAGTTTTATCGTGATTTATTTTTTGGGTATTATGTCGTGTTTTGCTTTCTTCTTCTTTGGCCAACGTTTCGGACAGCATTACAGTGTTCATAATTCATTGTTGATGTTCATCGTTCTATCCATTATCAGGACAGATGGGTACACATCAATTATAACATAATCACATAAATGAACAACTCATATCGAATAGTATTAATAGGCATGCGTTTGCGTGGATGAATTTCAAAACCAGGCTTTGAGTGCATGTCTGACGCCATGCCTTACGTGTCGTGCCACAAATAACATGTGGAATTTCAAACAAAGCTACCGTTGTAATTCGTTTCGAATTCAAGAATTCGTCACAACTTTTGTCAGCAGGTCGGATGGGGACGTGTCCCCCATAGGTATACCTGCTACGAATTTGTGAATATGTAGTATTTCTCTGGATATGGAAAGATTGACGGTAATACATAGTTGTATCAAGCGGCTACATATTACATATGACGTCATTGACTGTCTCGGTTACTTTGTCCCGGTGACTAGCTACACTGGATGATAGTGGATCCGAGGAACGGGCTATTTTTGGAACCAGTTCCTATTGGAATTATAAAATGGTCACCAGCACTAACTGGGCGAAGCCGAACCAAAAGCCGCCCTGCTGCCTAGCAGCAAAATCCTGCGGAGCGTGATTTTAATTTCTAGTATTCTTTTTATTTGCTTTGAATTACTAAATTTGTACCTATTTTCAATAAAATTCTCAAAATGAGGTAGAAAATTTATCTGACAAGATGGTACGTTGATGGTATGCTGTGATTAGCAAAATTATTAATATTCATTAAAAAAAATATATTGTTCCTTTCACACCGACATATCATTTGTCCTTAGAAAGCCATCGTGTCCTTAGAAAGCCTATTATATATTAACGTTACTTGTGGAACTACTATTTGAATATTATAAAGGGCCCGTTATGTAGACATAATAAATCGTACACTTTGAGAAAAACATTTTTGAAAGCCACTTACTTAATACTGGTAAACAATACCACTTTAGACATCACAGATTCGTTCGAAATAATTTAATGTTTGAATTTTTGATTTAATATGGTTTGTATCTATCAACAATCACCGTTCTGAGGCTAAATTTAAAAAATAAACAATATCAAAATAGCACGGAAGTAAACAATATCAGGTTGATTTACGTAAAAAGGTTATACGAAAATATTTACTGATGTGCTAAATGTAACATTCAATGAATAGAATGGTTTTTTCTTTGTAAATTTCATAATGATGATCATTTTTTTATGATAAATTTGCTTGTAGTGTTGAAATATATTTTCAAAATAACTAAACAACAATATAATGTACAGTGTAAGATATAATGAACAATGTAAGATATAATGTACAATGTAAGATATAATTTATAATGTACAATGTAATGATATAATTTTTAATTTTTTATATTTTTTATAAATAAATGAGTGAATCCTCAAATTGTAATAAAATATCCTGGTTTCAATTCCTAGATGCGGCCGAATCTTATTTCTTTCTCTATTTTCAAATTTTTCGTTTGAGAGTCTAATAATTAGTACTTGGGGTGAAATGTGAATTATTTCTTTTTTATGTTATAGGAACTTTAATGGATAAGATAACTATAAAATGATATTAAATGTAATAACAAAACTCTCATGTTCATTGTTTTTCATATTTTAAAAAAAATTTACATTTTTTTCGCCAGCCTAATTAAAAAAAAATTGTATGTGTTTTTTAACAGCAGACAATAAAAAAATACATATTTACAGGGTTTTTTATATTTATTTTACATGAGCTCCACACAGTAGGCCCTGAGGAAAATAATTTCCCTCGGGGAAGAGTAGAAATCCATTAAAATATGTATTAACTAACTATTTTGCCTTTGCCACAATATTGTGTTTTAATACTGTAACAATGTCAAAAATTAAACAATATTTTTTTTGTTAAAAAAGGCCTGTGTCATCTTTTGGGATGCTATGTGGACAGTTTTTTTTTAAGGAAAGGAAGGAGAGAAGAGTTTTGGAAAGGAAAAAGGTTTGAGGGGTGGGTAGGAATCTGGGGTTCAGTGTGTCCAATTGAACCACTTGGGTGACCTACGGCAGAGGTGTTGGTTATCCAATAAATGGTTCCCGAGGCGGTGGTACCCATTCCCGCCTCCCAAATTGAAAATTGGTGTATTTATAAAGTCAAATCATAAAAGCTTCTCCTAATTATAAACAGACAAGGCCTTAATTCAATTTATGATGATAATTTTGATTTTCAGGATATTGTCTGTGTACACCGTGATTTATTTTTAGTGCCTACCTGCAAATTTTTCTTAAAAGTGCTTAATAATAATATCACGATTTTTTGCGATGCGTACGAATACTTGTCTTCTAATTTGTTAGTTTAGTAACACAACCTCACATAGGTAGCCACTGAAAGAGTCTACATTTTTACATCTCTCTAACAGCATCATCGTCGATGCAACTAAAAGTCATTGTTTTATTTAACAAAATCGACTATTTCAGCAAACAATTGAAAATGTTAAAATATTGCAAAGGACTTAGGTGCAAGATTTCATCATATCGCTTTAGTTTCGTAACATGACAATAAATAAAAATTTCAATGCTTTCATAAATTAGTCGAACATAGTTAATTCTGGATTTATGGAATAGATAGAAAAAGTATTAAAAATAAATGTAAAAATTACAGAAAATACATAATGTATAGGAAAATGTGAGTTATATTCTATTGTAGGAAAATCATTTGAAAATGTTTGAAATAGAACCCATCACCGTTTATTCCTACACTATTATTTGATAGTGCTTGCACGAGGATGGGATAAAAAAGGATTCAAATAACAATGGATATTATGAGTTTGACTAAACACAAAATTTACTGAAATATAATAATTTGACACTCAGGAACTAATACTTAGGGCCTTGTCAAATAAACCTGCTGTTAATAAATCAAAATTAAAGTAGATGGAAACTATTTTTATATTTAAACCAATTGGAAATTAAATAAAATAAAAGTAATCAGTATATATTAAGGAAAGTCCAAAAAATATGTTGTCCGCAAAAACTCAGAAACGAGTCCCGGTACGATCAAGGGAGTTATATGGTGTAGTAGATCTCTATCCCCCTCAGGATGAGGGGTGCCGTTTTTACCTAAAGGGCGTGCTTTTGAAGATATGAGGGCTAGTTTCGCCTTCTAGAAATTTCAAGAACAGTATTTTGGAAAATTCTGGAAGCTCCGATAAAACTCAAGAAAGTTCTGGAAGGAGTGGCGGATTATGTTGGTGAGTCCAAAAATTTCGAGAACGTTCTAGATGGTTCGCTGATGCTCTTGAAGGAACATTCCAGAACACTCTCGAATGTTGTCCTGAACAAAGCCGAGTGCCCCAACTAGTTAATAATAAATTAATTAAGTGGTGGCAATTCCTCAAAAGAAACTTGTTAATTATTTTAATTAAAGATTGCCGACATATCCGGAAGGGTTTCGCTATCGACCAGGCGTTGAGTTTCAAGGATTTGACTAAAGTCAAGATATGCTCTTATAACATAGTTCATTATTTACCATTTCAACATACAATTAAAGGGTAGGTACCTTTTCAACCTTACCATAAATTTAGAGCAAATTTGCAAATTGCTTACATAATGCCTGAACATCAGAGCAATTGAATTGTCAAACAATAACGTAAATTCAAGGTGAAAGTGAAACCTTTGTTTACTAACTTGAGACTTCCAGTCCACGACATCTTGTTTGCTTTTATGTTGACTGTTTGTTCCGGGTCTTTGACCTGCCTCATGAAAATATTATTGTATCCAATGAAAAATTTTCTCAGGGGCGCTTTGCAAAAATTGTTTTAGTCATGTTTTAAATATTAATAAAAGGAATCACTCTGTGATTTTATACTGGAAATCAATAATTACTTTGAACAACCATAATAATTTTTTTTGTAATGTGTGCAGCATACTGGTTTCGCTTCTTCTTTTTTAGAACATTGTTTTATTGATAAAAAATACTGATAAAAAATTACTATCCCTTGTTTAAACAATTTGTATTGTTTAGATTTAATCAACATGTTTCATGAGCAACGCTCACCTCATCAGGGTTTACTTAAAACATAATAACAAATATAGAGTCAAAAGATTTGGCGGGAGAAAGAATTAGGGCGAAAGATAGGGGGAGGGGGTAGGGGAGTTTACAACAAATTCAACAGAGGATCATTCAATATGGAGAATGTATTTAAATTACCATCGACATTTCAGTGTAAAATTTATACACTATTTTTGAAACCAAAGTATGATTAATAAAAATTCTGAAAAACCATAACCGGTCACCGGATTTACTCAAAAATAATTGCCCAAGTTGCCTCTAAAATCATGAAACACTGAAATCTTTAACAGCCTATATCTTAAAATTTAAAGTATAAATAAATAAAGTAGCTCATAACCGTACTAGATATTTAATATATCTTTTGATTACAAAAATAATTTTTCAGTTCGGTTGGGTATTTTGATCTCAAATCCAAATTTAAGTTTTGTATGAAACTGGTTGAAATTGGCCGCGCATACGTTCCTCTTAATACCCTGTTTATTGATAATTTTATGGTATGCTTATATTAAGACCAGGGTACCTTCTTCCATATCAACATTGTGAGAATTTTCCTAGAACTTTGGTATTATATTTTAAACGTTTTTTACCGTACGCAATCGGAATAATTAGCATGTCGTAGGTGGTAGAACTGCACGGAGGTATTTCCCCTGGTATTATTCTAATGCAAATTCTGTTTACCTTTTTTAATCCATGTCGAGAATAACTTTATAACTTCAAGGAATTATTATTAGTGATCCGTTTGTACATATTGTCTGTTTTATTGTTTTACTACACATATTTACGAGAAGTGTAGGTACGCTTGCCTCTTATGTCTGTATATTTAAGCTTAAAATTAAAGATGAAATATTATAAGGTTTATGGAGTTGACGTGATAATGATTTTTAATTTTTACAGTATTATAAATTACATTATAATAATTATTACGATAAGGTTTTAATTCCAGCGTGTTTGCGTGGCATGTGCATTGTGTGCAATATAAAACACGCCATGTTGAAAAAATTTATTACCTTTACCATGCAAATATAATATTACAATCATGCTATATATAATCAACACAATATTATTGAATGTAAAATAGAAGAGAAGAAGATAACTTGATTACGTTAAACGATTAAACAAGGTTAAAAAATGTAATGTATCGAAATTATACTCGTAGTATGATTAGTTCTCACATTACGTTAATTGTCTATGGGCTCTTTGGATCACATGGTCTCGTTTCCGAGATGTGCCGAAGGTAACCGAAGGTAGATGTGCAGAGTCATAATAATAGTAGAGCTCGATTTACAATCAGATATGTCGTCAATCCTCCGAAATTTTACTAATAAATTACGGTACGTCAATAAACAGTCCCTGTGATTCAAAAAACCTTAGTCTTTCAATACGCATCCTGTGGTACTGGAGAATACTTGGCCCAGTACTTACAAACAACGAATGTCTCTAGAGAGAACATTGGAGATATTACATCGATAATGAAAAATTTTGATTTCAACCAAATATTATGCATTTGATGACAAAATATGCTGCATAACTAATTTATTTATCATTGTTCCTTACGACAGCGGTAAAACCTATTGTGTAAAGTTCGTCAGTCTTCACAATCAACAATAAGACCCAGCAGGGCCCATATATGCAAGAAATTGCAATTCCATGTTAATACAGAATGGGATTCAAACCTGCGGACTTTTGAGCTCCAACTCAAATCTTTCATGTTCGCCTAACTGTGTTGGGCCATATATGTCTACGTGAAATTCACTGTATACGACGTCATCGGAAGAATAAACAACCTCTTAGTGATTAATATGATATGATAACTCGTAACACGGAAGTACCTAGATTTAGCCCGAGACCGCGAGGTACAGTTTAGCAGCACGTAAGGTGCGTGAACTTGAGACGGGCACAATATGATTTCAACAGCCGTGCTAGGTCACCGGTAATTTATTTTTCAAACGTGAATAATGAACAAACAGCCTTCGTGGGACAAGTCACATTGTTTGCCGTGCTTATAAATTATCTATGAACATCTCGAGCGAGTTTATTCAGACCAAATCTAGATTTTTGTTATGTTTTTAGATGAGTAACGTTATCTCATCTTTAAAGTGCCTGGCGATGATTTAATCACTTAGCATCTGAAATCTTTATGGATCGAAAACAAATTTTATGATCATTTACTTTTTGCTAAGGAGATGTTATTTGACTTCTCATACCTTTTGTTATTATCGTCATTGATTCTTGCATTAAAATGAATGTTCATAATATTTCAATGCATTTTTTCTGAAAGCTTTCTGTAACCGTAATTATGGAGATTTAAAATATTAAGTGCCTGGTTTATTATTCACAGTTATTTTATGTTCATTCTCATTTATTTAAAGTGCACACTTACAAATCATTAAAATATTCCTAAGCGTTAAGGTTTGTGTATTTACGGTTTCATGCTTGATGAATGAAGCTGCATCTATCATGAATATCTTAAGTTGTTCATATAAACAGTTTAACGGCTATCCTTGATCCTACATCTAAGAGTAATAAAAGCACACATTTATAAAGTATATAATACAAATATAACATCATACACATAAAATTTTATATCTCTCCTACGTATTAGTAATCTTCTACTTTGAATGCTGTCTTTTTTTAACCCTTTCTCGTATTAGATTTATGATATAAAACCGCCATATATGTACATAATATTAAAAAACGTACTTGACTTACTTTAACCAGCGATTTCTGACATTATTTGGAGTAAAAAATGTAAATAAAATTTTGGTCTCCGGTGACATTTTTGAAGTTTTTAAACATAAGAAATCTGTAGGGATTGGACATGTATGGTCAGGTGAGGAGTTGGGTGATTAATCGCAAGTGTGACCAGTAATGATAGGTTGAAGAAAAAAGGATTTGAAAAATAAAAATTTGGAAAAAAAATTCTGAAAAAGTCACCGAAGACCAAAATTTTATTTACAATTTTTTACTTCAAATAATGTCAGGAATCACTGGTTAAAGTAAGTCATGAATGTTTCTAAACACTTATAAATATAAAATGTACTTTGTTTCATATCTCTTCTTGGTGTTATTATTCTTCTACTTTGAATACAGTTATTTTTTTACCCTTTCTCTTATTAATTGTATGATATAAAGCTGACATAGGTATATATAGGAATTAAGTTTCATAACACATAAAAATAAAATTTTATTTAACATCTGGCATCTTGATGATATTATCGAACACAATTTGTTAAATTGTTTGTGACGTTTAAAGTTAATATAAACCGAAATTGTTTTCAATGCGCGTGTAAAAAATTCACGTAGTCTTTAGGGAGATGGTAGGATTCACTGGTATTTCTAAACTGATGACGTACTAACGTTAACGAGAACTTGCATACGTGCAAGCGCGGAATTAACTTATCAATCTGGCAGATGACTGGACTTTTGTTTATCTACTGTAAGGAACGACCTTCACATCTAGGACTTGGTTCATCGAGGCGTGACAAATGCTACTAAAAAAGATAAAATTTCGTCAACATATTTGTAGATACTCTCTTCGCTCATTCAAATCAGTGTTAAAATTGTCTTTTACCATTCTCGTAGCAGTGTCTTAAAGTAAAAGCAATCAAATAATTATACACCCTACGTATAAAATTGTTGAGGCTTGTAAAATAACAATAGTTTGTTGGTATAATAAAATTATTAATTATAAATTTGTACCTGCTGTATACATTTTTTGGAATTTTATCGGTGCAAGAAAATTAAAACGCTATGCCTGACGAATTCGTTTATTAATGTTATCTGTAACATTATAGTAATAACATCACTATCCTCGCAATCGAACCGATAGACCGATTATTATCAAAATCTAGATAATATTATAATTTGCAATCGTAGGTATAATATGATAGCAAGTTACATTAGATCATCTCGATTACACTTTTAAAAATTCACATTAAACGCAGAATAGCAACAATTGGACTTTACCAATGGGACTATCAGACCACCGATCAGAGAACGCTGTTAGGTGGAAAGAAAAAAGGGAGAGTATAGGAAAGTGAGGATTCACAAAACCCTAATGAAACAACACGTAGCTACTTTTAGCTTTTTAAGCTAAATATAGTGATCTCATAACTTGTCATAGAAATTCATATGTTTAAAATTTACTTAAGGTAAACTGAGATAAATTGGTAATACTGAAGTGCAAATGCCCAACGAATTTTCTTTCTGTAAAGGATAATATGTGAGAGCTTCGTACTTTTCTTACTCAAATTGGAGTGAATCCCAAATATGTGTTAGGATACAGTGTGTTTTTGCAGATTAAAATTCAGGCCAAAACTGAAGTACTTAATATGGTGATATAAAATAACTTGGTATTGAAATTTAAATGGAATACATTTTTCTCGGTTTTAGACAATTAAGTAAATATGGTGAAGTTAACACAATTTATTTTCTTTCTTTAATTTACATGAACACATTTTAAAAACCCTTCATCGGCCTTTCAACACGTACCCAAACTTTCCTCGCATTTTCATAGAACCTTAGAACTTAAACTACTGCTCAACTATTTTTTTCCTGTGTAACGAACGAGAACAAAATAAGTTTAAAATTATTCAAAACAGGGCAATGAGAATAATACTTCATCGGAATAGATTTTTAAAATTAAATAAATGTTGAAGGAACTAAAGTGGCTAACCGTGAAACAGATGTTGACCTTGAACACGATGATATTTATCCATAAAATAGTGAAAAACCTGCTACCAAAATACTTCTAAAAAAACGACGACATTCACGTATATAACATAAGGACGTGCAAGGAAATCAGGCTACAAAAAAAAGGACAAAGCGAACAGTTTACTCTCCAAAGGGATGAAGTGATATAACACTCTATCAGAAACTTTAAAGTCCACACCGATTTCAAAGTTCAAGATGTATTGCAGGAGCTACATAAAACAAGAAAAAATATAGTTTGCAATATGAAATGATATAATGAATTAGCAAATTGTTAACTTAAATGAACAATTTAAATAAAATTAATAAATAAACCCATTATTTGCATTTCGTCAAAATTATTTGGTCTCGAATACCTTATAATTTGAATGCAAAAACAAACCATTTCCAGTGTAATTGAATTTATGTTGGTGATACCCTATATTTACGAGTACTAAAAAAACTGATGTCCGTTGGATCCTCGTTTTGTTATCCTATCGTCATCGCTGATAGGCATTGCTAATGATCCGTGTAGGGGAAGCCATTACAAGACTGAATGCACCATTTTTTCAAGGTGCTTCTCATAATGTCCGCTCTTTGTATCAATAATTCGACATGCAACGGGAATGATTTGAAAAAATATCATTTCGTTATACCGTGCGTGATATTCAATTGATGAATCGATGCATGTTCGAATAACATAAGAGACACAGCGTTTACATTTTGCAAAGTAAAATTCATGAAAACATTACTTTATCGGTGGTTACAAGTTATAATGATCGCACAGTATTAATTTATTTTATTTTAATTATTTTTAAAGCCTTTTGGGGCGCTTTTATATAAGAATGTATAGTTAACATTATAATTAATTCACTGAACTGCCTCAGAAACGGCCTATTGTATGTATTCTGGGTTTGAAGAATAAACATTATTATTTTTTTAATTGAAAACTTCTTAAGCAACGTTGTGTTTTGAAACTCGATGAAACGAAAAAGCAACACTAAAAAGAGACAAACATATACATCTATAGGATAAAGTCTGCGGGAGAATGAGATAGAGTAATCGGTTTCCTCTTTTTGCGGTGCTTTGTAGCCCCCCCACTCTTGTTTACTTTAGTTTTCTGAAGGTTTCACTTCTACCACGTGAGAACTGCAGTTATAATTTTTTTCTCTTATAAATTCAATAATGCAATTTTTCAATTTATAAAAAAGTTTTTTGTAAACAAGATCTGTTGTGTAATTATTATCACGAGACGTGACAACTGTTTCGCCTTATCTGTTATGCCTGTTTAGGCATTATCAGACAATGACTTATTTATATTATTTCTATAATTAAAAACTTATTGCTTTTATTTTTATTTCCCATACCCTTATTGATTTCTGAGTAAAATGTCGGAAAATGTTATCCCCTTTAAAGTTGCCCCAATTTCTGCATTATTTAAATTTGACTAAAGGTCGTTAAGTAAGGTATTTCCAAATGATTACTCAGGAAATTCTTTTTCTCTGCAAAATATATTTGTGCTCTCTTATAATTGAATTTATTTTGAACATATCTAGGAACGACAGAGTAAACCTACATACATATTTAGATGTTTAAGAGATATTTTAAAAGAAAAATTACTTAGAACCACGTACTTCGCTTTCTGTCAATCAATTATACAATACGGCATTATAGGATGAGGCGGTACATATAAAATCAAACACAAACAATTTACGTATCACAAAAACTCATAATAGAAACAATTTAAAAAAAACCCTATTCATATTCGTCAGAACTTTTTTCGGACAATTTAAGGTCAGAAAATTAAATGCATTATACTTCTACCATGCAACATTACAAATTTATAAAGATGATATTCAAAATAAAGTAGCACCCTTTAAAAATAACAGAAATCTTAGACAAACGTAAATACTTCCAACTCCAAAATGTAAAAAAAACAATAGGACAGCAAAATCATAAATATCTCGGTGTTAATTTTTTTAATTCCTTACCAGAAAAAATTAGAAACATGAACACTAATATAAAAGATTTTAAAACACACCTTAAAAATTATAGTGAAAATATGAAATGAGTAATAACACATCAAACTATTATGATAACACCCCCCCCCCCATACACACAAACCCTGCTCATTTATGGGGGTATATTATGTAACTAACTATTGTATAGAATCTGTTTGAAATACATGTATTGTACTATTTATGATTACTAAAAAAATTTAAAAAAAATGGCGAGCGAATTATATTTTATCTCGACATTCTTCCAAAAACAAATTATTGACCCTAAAGCCTATTGTACCCACTGAATAAGAAGAAGAAGGAGAGATATGTAAATATTAATGTTAAGAGAGCGAGCTAATGTTAAAAAATGTCAAAATCTTTACACAAATTGTTTAAAATAGAGCAAAAATCTCGGGGAATTTAAAACAAAATAAAATCTTCAAGAACAAAATTACATTTTTTAAAAGCTTTAAAACTTAAAGTGTTTAAGAAATACGTGTAATCAATCGGTAGAAATGCGGGAAGCCGGGCCTTAAACCTTTAATACTTCTCGAGATTGTAAATCATTAGGTAGTTATGTGTTCTTGAATTTAAACCGCTTCAGGTCATATAATTTAATGCAATTTTACACATTTGTAAATAGTATTTGCTTTTGATTTCTTTAGAATGCATTTCATTTTGCTCATGCGCGTAGGAACTCATGTTAAGCTATCGAAAATTTTGGTTTTTCAACCTTTTTAAGACCTCATATAAGGCAAATAACTCAACATTCACGAGTGTTACTCAAGTAGGTACTTACCTAGGTATGGGTGTCCTGAACTAAATAACTGAACAAATGTCGGCATAAATACCATTATTATAATATATAGGGTCAAATAATGAATAGTTTTTATTGTTAATCACCTGCATTTGAAATATCTATTTATTTTTAGTCAAATAAGTTAATAAAACTTATCCTTGTTTAAATTAAAATGTTGATACTAAATAAGGCATTTGAGGAGAAGATCTGTTATAAATTGAATTTTGGAAATATATTTAGGTACCCTAAATTCCCCGGACAGATGGTGTAACTTAAGTGTTCTTCATCGAATTGCTAAAAAAATTATAAACTAAATAATGCTTTACATCAAGAGAAACCTCCATTATATTGATCACTTCACGAGTAGCGAAAACTACAACTCAGAGGTACATACTCTAAGGACGGGTTGTTTCAAAAAATTTGATGGATTCATCAAATATTTGAAGTTGATTTCCACGATTTGTGTAAGTTCTATTCAAGTTCTGTGATTATTTCAGTATTGTGAAGCAACTGTCCTATAACTATATAATGACAGAACTTGAAAAGAACTTACACAGAACGTGAAAATCAACTTCAAATATTTGATGAATTCATCATTTTTTTTTAAACAACCCGTCCTAAGTGTCGCAGTTTTGAAAGGAATCCTAAAATTTTGGGAAGCCTAAAATCTCGACAATTTCTCGTAGGATGGTCGTGAACATTTTCGTGGTAGATACATAATATAAGTTTACATAATAGTAGTTGTGTGCTTTTAAAAAATTACATTTTTAGTTTTGGATGATAGCCACCGCCAATAGGAGAGGACATCAAAAATATTAGAATCTCACTCGTTCTTTCAGAACCTTAGGTTTTTTAAATTCTGTGCTCACATCAGTTATCATATTTTTGGCAGAATGTCGATTAATAAAAGTTTATACAAAATTGTTACAAAACAAATGCAGCAACTAATTCGCCAATTAATTCGTTCGATAATATTTGCGTAAATTCTTAATATGGACATTTTCTCTGATCAACTACCCAAATTCGAAAAGAGAATCATGTCAATAGTATAAACTGTTCAATGCGCATACATATCCCTTCACAGATCACCACTTCTCACACATCAAATTCAAAAAGAGAATCATGCCAATAGTATAAACTGTTCAATGCGCATTTACATCCCTTCACAGATCACCACTTCTCACACATCAAATTCAAAAAGAGAATCATGTCAATAGTATAAACTGTTCAATGCCCATACACATCCCTTCACAGATCACCACTTCTCAAACATCAAATTCAAAAAGAGAATCATGTCAATAGTATAAACTGTTCAATGCCCATACACATCCCTTCACAGATCACCATTTCTCACACATCAAATTTAAAAAGAGAATCATGTCAATGGTATAAACTGTTCAATGCCCATACACATCCCTTCACAGATCACCATTTCTCACACATCAAATTTAAAAAGAGAATCATGTCAATGGTATAAACTGTTCAATGCGCATACACATCCCTTCACAGATCACCACTTCTCACACCTACAAACACTCTAACATACACGCATATGATGCGAGGGTAGTGGGAGGGGTGATTTCGGGTGTCGAAATTGGTAGCAGATAAATAAAAATCAAGTAATATGTGAAATAAAACTCTTCAAAACAAAAGGTCATATTATAATTATTATGAAACAATATACTATCTACACTGAAAATCGGAAAAGTTCGTTTCTGATAAAAGTCTGTTGGTAACAAATTATTTTGTCCGTAAGCTACGTCTCCACTAATGCCTCATAAATTAAACCTAGTCGTTTATTTAAATAATAGCTACATTCTCATGTACGTAATGATAATTCTCAAATGTGCATTAAATGCACTGTTAATGGGAAGGCTCATCATTTCACATTCTTGTTTATTTGCCGGTAGGTTTATGCATATATTATTTACGAGTTTGTTATCGTGATATATTTCATATATTATAAAAGCAATGTTTTGTTCGCCAATAGAGCGTTTAAAAGAATTATTAATGAACTGTAAATATCCGACCATAAAGCAAAAAGAAGCGATAAACGTATTGAATCATTTGATATTGCAGGTGGTAATTCTCTCAGCATAGCCCTGGTCCCCTGATCGCCAGTATTTGGTGACCAGATCTGAATAGCCAGCTATTACTTTCCAACCCTCTTTCTCTACACTGTCCTCACTTTCTCGGTCTCTTCAGCGTCACTGAAATCAACAATTTGGGAGGCGATATGTGTACTGCTTTATTTGATAACCATCACCTTTGTCATAGAGGTTCTCCAAGAGGTTAGCTAAGTTTGGTCACTTGACCAGGTAATTTGTGTTTGGATGAGATGTGTTCAGGTCTTGGCAGCGGATGCGCCTGCCCACCAGCTGCGTTGCGGATCGGATTGAGAGAGGTCCGTTTTTTAGAGATCCTTTGACATCTCACTCGACCCATCGTCCTGCACGGCAGCCGGAGGGATGGTTTCATACGTCACTTCTGGACATACTGACCCCTGTATTCCCACCCACCTCTCATACCCTTTTCCTTCCGAAAACTTCCTTTCCTTAAAAATACTATCCACAAAACAGCATCCCCAAAGATGACATAGACCCTGAGTGAAATAATTTTTCTCAAAGCCTCCAGAGCATGGAGTTGAAGTTTAAAAGATTTACAACATATAAAATAAATAAATAAATATAAATACAGTATCTGATTAATCGATATTCCAAGTGAAAACTTTTGAAGCTTTCATTATGTCTTTTATCGAAGTTTGTGTTGTCACAAATAAGTTAGATAATCAAATACGTGTACTGATATAGTCAAATAATGTAAAAAAACAATGAAAGAGATAATGTATACCAGACCAGATTATATGATGTGAACGAAGCCAAGAAATATGTGCCAGTCCATCCTCTCTGCCTGGTAAATGACGTGATGGTTAGGAAGTTAGTTATATAGCAACAATGGCTTGAAATTTTAACATCTTACAAAATAAATATGCAAAAATTATCGATCTTTATAAAGATAGCACGCTTATTTGATCCAGACCTGTTTACACTGTTAATTAGCACTCGAGCAACTTCGTGTTTTAATCTAGTTTATTAATGTATGCAAGATTGCAGATACCAAGTACCCGAATCAAAAATATCATGTGACTTTCATGTGATTTGTAACGTTCATATTTTGCACAAGCAATTCACGGCCGTTTCTCTCAAGAAGTGCAAAAACTTAAGTAAACGTTTGTTTTGTCGTGACCGTACTTCGCACTATTTGTGTAATGAATTATTTAAGTTTTCAGTCGCTTTTCATGTATTTAACACAGCGGTGGAAAATTCAGTGTTTTCTGTGAAATTCCATAAATATATCTTGAATGATTAAAGAACGAAAATCATATTTTCACTGTGCTCATGAATACAAGATTCCAGTCTTTCTCTTAGTATGTTTTAATTCATTCGGACAAAAACTGAATTACAGTATTTGTTATCTCATATATTTGTAGTAGACCACTTTTATTTTATACTCTCTACCGGTTTCGGAAGCACCCTTCCTTCGTCAGGAGAATATTGTAACCAATCTACGACATAGAATATTGTCTATCTTCATAGTATATTTCCGTAGTATATCTTCAATATTTTGCCTTGAATATTATTTAATTTATTTATTAACACCCTTATTAGGGGCTTTTACGTACATATGGACAGTAAAAAACATAAAGTATTTATTGTACTTAACCGAACTGCTTCGGTAACACACAAAATTAACAAATTGAAGATGTCCACTGACTTAGTATAATTATTTCCCTCCATTTGTATTCTGGGCGAAGAGGAATACAAATGGTAATTAGTTCCAGAATTGAAATAAATCCCGATTTTGTAGTGGAATCCGAAAGCTTATCAAAGGAAGCAATTCTGGACTATCAACCACACCATAGAACTGAAAAAATTACATTATTGTTAAACGGTTTAGTTTTTTATATAATTTAACGATTTGTAAAACAATAAAACGACAACAATATTAAATATTTACTTCGATAGGTTCAGTCATAAAAATAACGCTAAAAACATACAACTATTGAACGGGAAAAAGAAAATTTACGAACACGTTTATTGATTTTGTGCATGTTTTGTTAAAATTATCTTAACGCTGTTAAAGTAAACAAACTGCGCTTAACTGTGTAAACAAATCAAAATATTTTTTAATACGCGTTTCCTTCAGTTTTTAATGATTTATGAAAAAATATTTTTTACGTCTTTTGAACTATATATTAATAATGACAAACGATGCATACTTTTTCAACAGGTCGGCTGTGGAACGATTTGCCGGACTCTGGGTTTCCTCCCTCCTACAACATGGGTCTCTTCAAGACCGTGTTCACTCCTTCCTCTCCTCAAAAAGACCCTCCACACAGCATCTTCAAAG
Source organism: Glyphotaelius pellucidus (assembly GCA_936435175.1). Classification (NCBI taxonomy): domain Eukaryota; kingdom Metazoa; phylum Arthropoda; class Insecta; order Trichoptera; family Limnephilidae; genus Glyphotaelius; species Glyphotaelius pellucidus. The sequence goes on along the minus strand of OW386545.1, from coordinate 12,203,213 downwards.
ACGACATAGAACCCGAGGGAATTATTTTCTTCAGGACCTCCTGTGTGGAATTAATGTAAAAAAGAACTAAATAAAATGGAATACAACAATTCTATAAGATTTACAAATATACTATAATAATTTCTTAGAACACAGTTTTTATTAACTGAATTCAAAACTATTATTAAAATAAATTAAACTTAATACACGCGATAAAATTGTACCCGTCTAGAAAAAAAATTGCGGGAATTAAATGATTTTTATTTATTTTGCTGAGCGTCAATATTTTTTCTTTATTATAATACCAAATAAAAAAACATTATTTTTCGACTTTGAACTTTGAATAAAGCATAGTTTTTATATGCTGATTAAAATACGTGTGCAAATAACATTATATTCTACGTTAAAATAATAAATAACTCATAACAAATGTTTGCTTAGTATAAAAGTGTATATGAATCGCTATAAGTGATTTCAGGATTGTCCGAGTGCTCTGTGAAGCGTATACATTAGAATTCACGTGGTTGACGCTTAGCCCCCTTCCCCCCTTCCCCGCTTCACGCGATAGGACGGCTCGCTGGAAAACTTCAACACTGCCTCAGTTCTAAATGTACTGGCAAGAAAAGCCAGCGGTTTTCCGAGGCTTTGTCGAGCGTGCCGGTCCAGTATGAGTCGCGCCTTATAAAATCGTACAACTTACAGTTTTTCAAAGAATACAACCAAAGTGTGTACATAGATTTAAAATACCTAAACTACAATCATTAATATAAGAGTGACAGTGATCAATTTAACAAAATAAGTGATCGATCGGATAATATGTAAATTTTAAACTTACATACAAATCAATCTGTATTTATAAATTAAAAATTTATAAGCACAGATCAATGCTAATGTTTGTTATTATATGTAACTTTTTTTGCAAGGCTTGAGCTGTTGATTTATGGCTGGATACAATGTTTGACACATACTACGTATATTACGTAAGAGAATTTTATCTCGAGGGGATTTTGTGCGCTTCTTTAAAATTAGCATAAAATTCGTCGTGTTCTATAATCACTTGTTTTAGGTACGCCTGGAGAGCGAAAAAATGTGAGTTATTTATTAGTTGAGTGGAATAGTGTTTTTCCCTAGACACTCATTATTCGTGTGGTATTAGTGTTTATTACCGTCTTCTGTTTATCTATCTCACGATTTTGTTTTTTACCTTGAATATACCCGCCGTACATCATATCTTTATAGACATTTGCAATAATATTTTAAAACATATGTCCTAGTTCCGCTAATATAGAGAAATTTCTTGCAATGTAAACTTAATTTCAAACAATAGTACAAACTTCTCGAAACTGTTTGAAACTAGGGGAAATTTTGCATTCCAAAACCTATCCCCATATTGTGGGAAAGTGGGGAAGGGAAGACGAAAGGGAAAAGGGTGGATTTGAAGCAATGTTTCGATTCTGAATATTGGTCTTTCACCAAGGCAATAATTGAGTGCCTAACGCTTTACTTCTTGATATTTGTATTTTTTCTTTTATGTATATATTTTTTTGTGAATACCTCACAAAAGACCCGACTGCTCTCCGTCTGGAGCCAATGAGACAATGGCATCCCCAATTGGGGTGTTTTGTGACACTGATAGTAGTGGAAAGGGGAAGGAGACGGGGAAGAGAAAGGTGAGGAAGTACCTAGCTATTTAGATCTGGTCACCAAACACGGCTAAAGCCACTTCAAGCAACGTTTCAATTCGGAATGGTTTTACACCAGGACGAAACTGAGAATATCTTCCACTTTGGAACGTGCCGCAAATATACCATATTTCATTTTTAATTAATTAATTGTGAAATACACAAATCTATCAAATAAAATATATTTGCATACGCCTGGATTTGAATTCGCTTTTTCTAATGAGATCTCGTCTCTCGTCTCGATCTCCCGTCCTTATTAAATTACTTACGAAGGTAACCAATCAATAGCTAATAATATACCCCCTTTTCTTGGCAATTTCTTGTTCAGACGAAGAGAAATACAGGCTGGTTGTCTGGTCAAAGTAAAACGTTATCACTGCATAATTACAGTGTGAAAATCTAGTAATCTAATTAACAATTGTGATTTGTTTGACATTGAGTATGCCATCGCGTGTAAGTTAGTCGCCACCTGGATTCGAAGCATGCCGCTAACTTTTTACTAACTTGCTTACTTTGTAATAAACTAGATGAGTAGGTCAATAGCTTTATAAATATGAAGTAATTTAATCGTAGGTAAATAATGAAATTCATAGCATAATAGGTAAATAATTCACACATTTATCAATATGAAAAGACAGACGTAAACACATTCATTTAAGCTTAGATATCTTACTCTGATAAAATACCTCTTCGTAACCTGACAACACGTGAAATGTTAATAACATTCATCGCGATTTTGTTGTAAATAAAGTAAATTAGTTAAAAATCTTGAATAGTAAATTATTTTCCTTTAAATATGTATATTCCAATATGCATTATAAATCACGGTAGGTACTCGAATGATCTTGAAAATTATATCGTCATAAATCAGTATTCTGTACCAAACATCATCACTAGGTTACCGGCGTGATATTATTTATATAACAGTATTTATAACAGCAGGTATTTAGCCATATTTGTCATTTCTGACCTCAGTGAATAACACTGACCATATGCAAAGACGTTTAATGTAAAGAATTTTTCCAGAAGGTGTATCATGTGTATGTGTCGTGACCTCTGCCAAACAGTACATTTTAACAGGTTATTTTAAGGTCCTGGAATTCATATAATACTCGTAGATTTATCATCTTTACCTCTCATCACTTTGAAAACCATGGTTCAAAGAATTGCTTTTTTTAAAAGTGGTGATAATTTTTCTGCATTAATAATTACTCTAATCAATTGATAAGGAGTTAATAACAAAGAGAGAATGCTCAACCAATCATCTGTACCAAGGGATCGTTATCAATCAAATAATTGTCATATTAGAACTATTAGATCAAGCGTGTCATAGCAGTGGTGATATGATCATCTTCATTAAAAATCATAAAAGTATGTGACGTACCTGCGTGAGGCTGAGCGATTTAATTATGATTGAATGATATTTTAAGTGCAAAATAATAGCCAAGATTAGAAGATGGATGGAAGTATCTGCCTCGCTAGTACAGGTTTTCAATAATTGCTTTATCGTAGAATCAATTATTTTGTGTATCAAATTGGCAATTTTTCTAGCGGTCGCTGTACGGGTCACAGGTTACAGCTGAATTTAGAAATATTCCTTGAGGGTGGCACTCTGCTTTCGGGTCCTACCTTGTTACCGCATATTACCTCGTTACCGCGTCTTGCCTTGTTACCGCATTTTACCTTGTTATCCCAAATTACCTTGTTCTCTTTGCGCTTTCCCCGTTCATTTTGGAGATGTATATGCAAAGTTATAATTTTAACATATCGTACAATTTGAAATAAACACGTGGGTTTAATTTGTTGTAGTGTAAATAATTCTGGGTTTCTCGATTTTAAATATATGTTTAATATGGTGTTTTGAAGTCCAAGCAGCTATCTGGCGTTATGTGATAATTTAGATGGTGCTGTATTGATGACACATGCTAACTCACAACCTTCCAAAATAACAAAGAAATACACACTTCCTCAATTATTAATCTTTTAATTGTTATTGAACAGTGAAGGTAATGAATAATGAAATCATCAATGAAAAGTTGTTAAAGAAATGCATCATCAATAGATCAAATAATAATAAAAAGGTTGCATTAACTTTTGGAAGCGCACTCGAAGTTTTTAGTTTAAAATCCAAAAAGATGAAAAGAGTATACATTTCATTGTGGGCTCAGGTTTGAGTTATTTTTCTTCTTTTTTTCTTTCGACCGCAGATAGAGAGAGACTTTTTCTTTGGGCAACAGATTAACCCATGGAACGCTAGGGGCATATTTTTGAAAAGGGAACATATTACTATTTTGTTGCCATTTTTTTGTTTTCAAGGAGCAGTTTTTTTCTTGCAGATTTTTATCTTGCCTATTATAGGCAAGGCTGACACAAAAGGAGTTAAGAAGTGTTAACCTTCCTGTTTTTTAAAAGAAGTCCTCTTTCCTATTGTAAACGAAGTAATAAGTCGTTATCCACGTGTTCATTACCCTTTCGGTAACTTCAAAAGACTTAAAAATTAAAAAGCCTAAAACATAATTCGTTCTTGGCATAAAACACTTGTTCTGCTTACGTGACTGATACGATCATAAAAAGCCTCTGTGCCGATACAAGATGACACGAAGTGTCAACTACTATGAAGCACAAAAGAAAATTATTTGATTGTGATGATAATGAAGAACGGTTTTTGTTCCTGTTTTTAAACGATTGTTGTGGAGTTGAGTTTTTTGTTATTTTCAAACCTCAGAATGAAACAAAAAGTTATTTAATAAAAAAATCGCTTCAGTCATTGAGTAACACTGATCTAATTTTTTTGCACAGAAAAGCATTTTAATGTTGATAATACAAACCTGTAATTTGTTGCTGTAATTTAATTCCGACAATTCACAAGAATAGTTCACATTATTTCAAAGTATTTTTTAAATTTATTATTTGTTAGGAACATCTATATAAGTAAGGTTTACATATATGTTTGTTCTGTGCATTCTCACTAGAGGATCTTGTATCTAGATAGGCTAGTTGACAAATATTTTATTTTTAAAAAAAGTTGCATTTTTCCTTAAGTTTAATTTCGATATGTACATTGTTTTAATAAATAGGAAGCAAAAATATTTGACAGAATTTAACAATTTGGTATTAATGTGCGAGGCGTGTCTCCAGGCAAATGTATAATAGAGTGAAAATAAAAATCGATGATTTTTTTCTGGAGTTGTTTACAAGCAAATTTAAACTAAGCCAGTTAAAAAGAGTACACAATTTTTGTCTTTTTTTAATGACCATTCAGATCTAAAACCCCGCAGAGAAAGATTAACCGGGTTCATGGGGTGAGGTTTGTCTGGGTCTTGGAGGCGGATGACCAGGACACACTGAACCCCAGATTCCTACCCAGCCTCAAACCCTTTTCCTTCCCAGAATTCTCCTCCACTTCCTTTCCCAAAAAAAACCCTCCACACAGCATCCCCAAAGATGACATAGGCCCTGAGGGAGATTATTTTCCTCAAGGCTTTCTGTGTGGAGCTCATGTAAAAAAAACCTATGTTTAGTAACAATCATTTTATTTGTAATATAATTTGAAACACTTTGAAAAAACTTATGTAACAAATGTGATTGCATTGATATGATAACTTTTATTTTCTAAACATTGTTGCCAAGCTTCGTGTATGAATCTGTATATTATGTGATTGCTCTTTCATTCCATGTTGATAATTTCATTGTTGAATAAAATACGTGATATGAATTTATTTTTAAAGCATCAACCACTCAATAATTGTGCGATTGTTGTGGTCTTCCGTCCCCATATATACTACGTTAACCTTGCAAAACGTTATCACAATATTAAACATCGAAAGTGCAAAAAATAATGAATAGAGATTTTGCATCGATCGGATTAAACATGAAAGTGTAGAGAATTTGTTGAATAGTCTTTCCTAGCTGATAAAGATATTTAGACTTCACAGCTATTTTTACCACCCAAAAATCCCAACTTCCCGAATTCAGTGGGACATTGTTGTAAGGGTTGTAAAGCTTGTAGGGTAGGATAGGGGATATTCAAATCTGGTCTTCCGACACGGATAAGGCCATTACAAGCATCGTAAAAATTCATTTTAATTCATAATCTACATTATAATACCGTTTAATCATTAACAAACACGTGCGTGTCAACCATTAAATCTATAAGCTTTGTTTAAAAATTAACATAATTTTACTCCTATCAATCGGTGTTTTAAGCTATTATTAAAAGTCAAGAACTGATATTGCTAAGCGAAACCTTGTTAATTTTCTTGCTTCTTTAGAGGCGAAGATATAAAATCAGCAGAATTTAATAATATACCAGTGCAAAAGTGACTTATCATCCGATGACAGATCGACTGTGAACCACGTGGCCTGTCTTAGAGAAGTCACGTGTCGAACAGAGTACATCAAGAATAAGTTATAAATCAAAAGCTGGATTACACAACAGACCCGGTGTCTGTTGTCATAGGCGAGACAACAGATGTCCCAACTGATATCGGTGAGTTAATAATAATAATTAACCAAAATAAATGCCATTTCATTCATTTTTAGAGAATAAATAATCCAAAAATATTTCAATATGCATTAAATGATAAATATTTAAATGGCTTTAGTGAAATTATTGATCTGGGTATAATGTTTGACAAAACTAACCTTTGTTTGCCATATATTAATAATATTATCAATAAGGCCCTTAAAACTCTTGGATTTGTTTTGAGAGCTTCAAAAGACTTCAATAATTTAGGCACATTTATCGTTTTATATAATACGCTTGTCAGATGCCAACTAGAGTACAACTCTACGTTATGGTCTCTTTTTTACAATATTCATTCCGATAGCATTGAAAAGATTCAACATAAGTTGAATCTGAATTGAGTTTGAATATTAAAAAGATTCAACATAAGTTGAATTTGAACTGAGATTTATAAACTATAAATTGCATATTCCTGTACAAAATACTGATTATCATTACCTACTGGATAAAATGCCCCTAAAAACTTTCAGAAAGAAGAATTAACACAGATTAAATATTATTGCATAAAATACTGCATTACAAAATTGACTGTCCTGAATTACTTCAATTAATCAACATCCACATTCCCAAAAGATCTGGTCGACATTTACTACCCTTTTACTTTAACAACACCAGGACACTCTCTTACCAAAATTCCCCGATTCCGAGACTTCACAATCTCGGAAATAAATATTCTGATCTAGGAGATATATTTCGCCTTAAGAATAATTAGTATAAAAATTGTTTATTCCAATTCTTTTATAAATGTAGACACAAATAGTCGTGGATAATTTCTGAAGTTTTTGTTTGTATTATATCTTTTTATGTGTGACTTCTATCATTTTTACCAATATATTTTATTTTGTATTATATGCTATTGTTGTTACATTTTTTCTTTTCATTATATTAAATTTCCTTTTTGTTTTAAGTATTTAAAAGTACTGCGTTACTTTATTTATAAACAAAATATGTAAAAGCCCATTAGGGCGTGCAATAAATAAATAAATAATTGAATCATTTGTATGGCACCATTTTTGTGAAAATTCACCTGTATCCTTGGTGGCCCAAGTCCTTCTACTGTAACTCTACTTTATTTTATTTTCATTGTGTTAACTTCAACAGTGCCACTACATCAGATAATCAATGCACAATAACATTTATTTGCTAGACGCGTTATTTTATCGTTTTACGTAATTTTGAATTTCATGCATTGCGACCGATAGTATAATACTGTACGTCATACAATGTTATAAATAATATTTGGAAATTTCGTTTTATTAGCCGGATTGTCCGAGATAGATAGTTTAACTAATAGATGAAACAAGCATTACGGAATATGATCTTTAATTATTACATATATATGTTTTATGTATATTAAATGCATGTTTTTACAATGAATGTTTAAATATTCCAAAGCTTTTGACGGAAAGATAAAGGTTGGAAAAAAGGAACGTTGCAAGCTGAAAATAATATGGTTAAAATAGGTGGGTGCGGATGCCGATGCTCTGGGAACCATTCATTGGATAACCAACACCTCTGTCATAGGTCAAATCAGTGGTTCACTTCGTTTGGTGTCTTAGAGTTCGACAAATTTAAAAAAAAAATTACAACAGAAATAATTAGTAATGTTATCATTAAATAGATTGTATAGAGAAAAAATATACCTTCGATAATTATTACATGTTATGTAATATTAATGATATTTTGATTTTTTTCTCTCCATAAAATTATTTAATTATTTCTGTTGAGATTTGTTAAATTGCTGTATAATTTTTTAATATGAAATTGTTTATACCCGTTATTTTGTATAAATTAAATACACTTGGGCTTTCGTTTGATCCTGTGAACGTTTTTTTTTCCTTTCCATGAATGAATGAATGAATGAATTTCCAATTAGAATTCGATCTTATCAGAATTATGGTCTCTTCTTTTTTGGCAAGTTGTGAACAGGTATTTTTGTAATAATGTAATTTAACTACTTTGTTTTAATAGCAATGTGTTTTAATTTTATGTTACGCATTTTCAACATAATTTGGGAAAAAACCAAACGTTTAATGTTTGGTTCAGTATGGAGATATTTTGGAATTTTGTAAACTTTTCTTGTAGTGTAATAGTGTGTCGTTAAAAATGTATTCAAATATGCAAATCTGAGCGTCTGGTACACGTTGAACAAATAATATTGTAATTAAGTTGTCAAGCGATTTATTTTGACAGATGTTTTATAAGTTTACAATTTTATGCAACCTCCGTAAAGCAAAGACTAATGCTGAGTTTGAAATTACAAGGAAATGTACGGAGTTTTATTTAAAAGTTATTATTACCCAACGTGCAACTGAGGAAAATTATACAAAATAATAATATCTACGACGTTGATTCTTCTATACTTCAATTAATTTGCGATGTGAATATACATCAATAAAATATTATTGTGTTAAAATATTCCATTATATAAGAGACTAGTCAGTCGGTTTATAAAAATCAGAATAAATTAATTATGTTATATTGTATTGGATCTTGATTCAATTCAATTCAATTCATTTTATTCGTTTAAAAACATTACAAAATTTTACATTTTAATTCGTTTTTAAAATACATTTGTAACAGCGGTAGATACAAACTATACAAGCATTAATAGAGCTTGCCTTTTAAAAGCAGCTTCACTAACGTTAAATATGTCGATATCCGAATTAATTCTGTTTAACAGCAAAATTGCTCTCCCGACCGGCGTGACCATTGGCAAGTTCGTCCTGCAAGCCAGAAGCTAGAACAGTCACACATAACGTGTTGGTCACAAATTATCGTTATTTATATAATTTACCCAATATTCATAACCTTAAAGTGATTGTGTTCGTGATAAAAAATTTATATTGGATACATTATGTAGTAATTATAAAACGCGGAAGCTTGAATGACGTACGAAAATCGTCTGCAACTCTGTCGATAACAAGGCGAAATATACCTGCTCAAGGTAGGTATTTTGCAATCACGATAATCAACACAGGTAAAATATGCTGCAAATATTATATGTAATGAGTTTATATAGGAATAATTGGTTTTAATATTTCTATTTTTGAAACTGATAATTCATGGTGGAATTCCATTATAATATATTATAATAAAAACAAATATAAAACTTTTTTCCACTTTAAGTTTAATGACCGTAACCGGTTTCAGCTCGCTAGAGCCATCTTCAGACTGGTACAAAATATTCTTAATCTACGGTTTATATACATAACATTTGAGGGAGGGGAAGCGGGGTGGTCTTAAGGGTTTTAATCAATTATACTAATTACATTTGTTACTAAGTAGTTTTAGACTGTTGAATTTCTAAATATTTTGGTTATTCCAGTGGGCTAATTACCTTGGGTTTGTAGCTCACTTCAATATTGTTTAGGAAAAACCTTACAAGTGTGAATTATTAAAGACCTAATTTTATTGTCAAATCGTTATTACATTTAGTTTATTGGTTTTAGCTTGAAAGTTATTCAAATTCTTAGATTTTTCAATCTTTTCACGACCGCAAATGTTTTGCAACACCTGTTAATTCAACCTAAGGGAATAGAGTTACCTGCATTTTCCCTTCGTTAAGTATCTCTATGAGCATCCCCATCTCTCGTAAATATACTTGTGTATTTGGATGTATGTTTACGAGAGGTGGGAAGGCTGATAGAGATATTTAAAGAAGAGTAAATGCAGGTAACTCCGTTAATAGACGACTGAACGCCGTTGGCGCTAACAAAAAACTGTCCATAGAAACGAAGCTGGCCGTCCACAATGGAGTGCTGGTACCTACCCTGATGTATGGCAGTAAGAAGATTACTTAACTCAAATAAAGTAATTAATAAAATCATACTTCAATAGTACTTTGGAAGGCAGAAGGGATAGACCGCCAAACAACTCGGACTTTGCACACACACACACACTCCTTGCCTCATTCACATTCATAAACCGTCTCATATATATTCTTCTATTATTCTGATTCTTGACATGGCCCGACTTAAGTATCCGTTTCACCAGATCGTGCCGTCCTCGGGCGTCGCCGAATTCTACTATTCACATTTGCATCATATATTCTCCTTGCACTCCTTTTTTCGTTCATTCGCTCAACATGTATATTATAGCACAACCTTGTTTTTTTCTTGTTTATAACTCTTTTTACATTTATATTTCTTCTTCAATTTTTTATTGCGTTGTGCATGAGAAATTTATAATTTTGATTTCTCTGTAACAATGTTCTTAAAATTTGTATTACCCCCAATTATGTATTGTAAATTCCTCCCGTCCCAAAGTGAGTTTTATAATTCACCGTGGTTGCTATGCAGCAAGATTTAAATATAATTATAAAATAGAAAAATAAAAAAATTAGGAGCTTTTGCAAACCATTTTAAATTTATTATTATTTTGAAAAGCTTCTCTGAACGTGCTTATCCCAGTAGAAATGTGGTGTTGTGGTTAGTTAGTTAACCCTTTTGACTTTTTTTATTTCAAAATTTTGAACTGAACGACAAATTGTCAGTAAATATGATGATATTCAAATTTTTATGAAGTTTTTTACAACGGCAAATATTTGGCAGCATTAGTTACTTCAATATATATGTGATATTTTAAAAAGCTCACTGCTGCACTAGGTTATAATTATTTTATACGTGTTGAGATACCACAAGGGTTAAGAGAGTTCTCTGCACAATGAAGAAAGTTCTAGTATCTCTGCTAATGGGAACAAACGAGGCAATTTCGGAGTATAATAAATAACTAGTCCTTACGAATTGCTTATGTTATTAAATTAGGTGAAAAATTACTTTTGATTTCCACAATATTAATGGATCGAATAATGTACGTTAAAAGGCAAATAAATAAACTGCATGGAAAATCATTACAGATGAGAATTGTCAAAAAATTGATAACATTGTAAATTCATTAAAACTCATTAGAAGAGCAAATTGAAAAAATAAGCCGAGGTTAATTATATCGGATAAAATAATCTATTTGTTTAATCTGGCATTTGGCTGAAAATAAACGAAGAAGGGTTGCAACTCTGAGAACTGATATTTTTATATCCACGGTTGTGGCCTGGTTAGCCAAGCAAAACAATAATATTTACACCGCCTTGACCTTTAAATAAACCCAAATGGCAGGTCATTTGATATCCTTTCAACCGTCAAAATATATATTGTATCTATATTATTTGGTAATAAATACTCCCACGAGTTAAAAGGGCTCATGGTCGATGGGGACGAATAAACAAATTTGGGGGAAATACGTGGCAGTGATAAGCAATATATTATGAAAATGGAAGAAGCTTTGGGTTACCTTCAACCTGCAATGGCCAGATAGTGGCGTATTATAATGTTTACAGCAGACCTCATTGGGGATCTGAAATGACCTCTTGGTAATGGAACTCTCGTGTGAAGTTTATAAAATATCTAGTCGTTACTTCCCGTCTTATTTCAAAAACACTTTTATCGAAATCTTTTTCGCGTTGGACAAATAAAAATTACGGAGCAATTAAAATCGCATACAGTGTGATGTAAATGATGCGTTGTTGAAAATTGTATTATGGCAGAGTTCTCCATTATAGTGTTTAGTTTAGTTTTAGTAGGATCAAAAAATAGCTTTTCTACTAAACAGTAAAGATGCAAAAAATATTTTTAATCTAAAAAATATGTTTACAATTCGATTAATTATTTTATTAGCAGTAGAAAACACTTAACTGGAAAAAACTACAACTGATGATTATTTTCTACGTATTTTTATTAATCTTTAATTTATAAAATACTTGATATTTAATTAAGACATTTACGTATCGATAGGGGAAATTTGAAATGCTGTAAAGGACAATAAATCCAAAAATGAGTTAAAAACGTCGTTTTCTCCGTCGTTTTTTCTCTCTGACGAAATATTTCGAGAAATGCACTTTTAAGACGCGCATTTTATGAGGACTTTTTTTCTGAAAAAATAAAAATAAATTAGATACTGATTTAGTATTATTTCAGAATAAAATGTCATAAAAAAGGAGACCTACAAAAACATGGGAAAGGTACGACTTTTTAAAGAGCAAAATTTTCATTTTTAAGTTTATGAGTAAAACTTCAAATTTTAATGTTTAATGAAGTGAAGACAATATTAGCGAAACTCAATCGGGGGACAGAAAAAGATATTGGTACCTCTGGGACCTGAGATGCCAATAATTGTTTCTGATTTTTCTCTCCAGATTTTTGATTGAGTTTCGCTTATATAATAACAAAAAATTCTTTTCGCTCTCCTGAACAATTAACATTTTGTGTTTTACAGCATTTCAAATTTCCATGACCGATATAATAGATACGTCAGATCACCATACTAGGCGGCTGCCTGTTTTGTGGTGACCAATGGAATACAGTTACTTTGTATGAAGTCCAGTGTAAACACACATGGATTAGATATATAAATATATAAATATATTGAAAATTGAAAGATATATAATAGAAAGTAAAAAATAGTAAAGAGAAGAGAATAGAGAAAAAGACATGAAGAAGGATTAGGTGATATACTATTTTTAAAGGTTTTGAGGGTAGTAGAGATTGGTCAATGTTATATATTTTAAGGGAAAGAGAATAAATGGTTTGTACAAAAGTAGCCACGTACAAAACTCAGCATGCAACTAGAATGAATAGCAAAATTGCATTCGGAAGAAGATGTGTACAATGATTTATTAATCCTACTTCCAAGGCAAAATGATGTGGAATCGTGAACATTACGTTGAACACTTGTTGTGATAACTACTACAACAAGAACATAACACAATGAAAATAACGTTGAACATTTGTCATTTTATCATCTGGAAAACGAACTGTACGTAATTGCTGTTTAACTCAGCTTGGTAATTAGTAATTACTTTACCTGTTCTGTGTTAATTATCTCTACAGCGTTGCTAATTTAGACAACCAGAGGTAGTACTACGAGTACTACCTTCATTACAGATAACATTCTGTCTTACACTGCTGACAAGTTTATGATTTGTGTCGGTATTGTTTTTCATGTGTTCTTCAAATAAATAAGCGTAAGTGAAATAATAAAGTAACTTTTTGCGTAAGTACCCGATATCACATATTTTATTTATTTATTGTTTGTACTAATATAATTAAGGATGTTCAACGCATGACTTGAACGTTCAACTTTGTAAGTGATTTTAATACCTACATTTGTGAATAATGGCGGATAAAATTAATTGATGGAATAAAACATTTCTCTTCAAAACAATCTTGTATTGATTGCCATGATTTATCGATATACAAGCATTCAAACAATGTATCATGAACCAGAATCAGTGGCGGATATATATGGGGGACGTGGGAGGCGCGCGCCCCCCCCCCCCCTTGCGAGGCTGACAGCCCGCACGCTATTCATTCGTTTCTTTCGTCATTCGATTCTGTCGAGTTATCGAGTAGTTATACTTTCTTATGTAGCACGCGCGCGCGTCCGCGTCATCGCATTGTCTTGTATATGTGTATATCAGTTTTAATAAATCTTTCTTAAACTTTGCATGTGACTTGCTTATTTTTTTATTATGATAAAAGTAAAGGCAGCTCAAGATATCTTAAGCGCCCCCCCTTGAGTTTTTTCTGTATCCGTCACTGACCAGAATATATAAACATATCGTCGGTCCGAAATCGGTCCCTCGGATCTGCTAAAAATTGAAAATCGTTTTGTTGGCTTATTTTAATATCATTTTGATAATTTAAAAGACTGTATTTTCGGAATTTTTAATAAAATGAAAATATCAAAACAACACAACATTTCTTAATCTCTAAAACAGTAAAAGTGCAGAAACGAAACATTAAACAGCTCCGCTTCAAAACTATAAAATCGCACATCCGACGTTATTCTTCGGGACCGTCGATGTATAAACAACATAAACATTAAACATATTAAGTGCATTTTTAAACAACTTACCGAGAAATACCGCGTTTTCACGAAGCAACCAATAGGTATATTATTCATAATAATATATACATACGTATTTTCCCCACCTGCAAAATATCTTGTTTGTTATTTACTGATTATTATCTCAGCACATTGAACAAAAACCCTGCCCTATATAAATAATTATTATTATTATGTTCTACGACCATAAAAGATCTTGTTTACTTCACATATAAAAGATTTCAATATAATAAGCTGTAGGTACCAATAGTGTAAATATTATTTACACCTGAGTATTTTTTGGTGTAAATGGCGTCTGAAATTAAAAATAAAAACGAGTTGTTAATAAATAGACCAAGGTCACCACAATGCCATAAGATAGAAATACCTGGAGGCGCCGTGTCGAATTAATGGACTAGATCAGGGTTTCCCAACCGTTTTGTACTCAGGAGCACATTCTAAAATATCGGTAGGGTGGCGGGCACCACCTATTTTTAATCGACAAACTCCTTCCATAACTTCTCATTTTCCCATAATTTATTTCCTTATATTAGTAATTTATTAATAAATAATAAACAAAAATGTTTCAAAATAATAAAACTCTAACAAATAAATAAAAATAATTCACATTTTTGGTTAATGTTTATAAAAAAATTCTCTCTCTGTAGAATAGTGGCGGGCACATACGAATCGTTCCGCGGGTGCCATGGTGCCCGCGGGCACGGGGTTGGGAACCCCTGGACTAGATCATAGATAAAGGTAGCGAAAATGTTAAAGAAATCAAACGCTTTCTTTTAAATAATTAATTAAAATTAAATGAAAACATATCACTTTGTAAAACATCTAAATTATCAACATGTTTCAAAATCAATGGTTTCTTCGTCATGAGAAAATAAAAATTTTAATTGAATTTGAAACCATTGGTTTCAAAGATGTTGATAATATTGATTAAATAAGTGATGTTTTACTTAGTTATTTGTTGTCATTTAAGGAAAATGACGCGAAAAAGTGAATTAGCAAAGACTGAAGAATTAGTTAAAGGTTTAAAACAAAGCGCTTAGTGCGTATAAATGCTTAATAATATATGTCAAACCAAACCGTGAAAGATTTCAACGATAACGTTGTGAAAATAATTGGCTCTTTTCATTCACGTTTAAAAATTTCAGACTGTTGATAAAATTTACACCGATTGGGGATGCCGGAAGTTCACCAGCACTGTAAGTCTTTTTAGGATTTTTTCATTAAAAAACTAATTAAGAAACTTAAAAAATCTACATGGTGTAAATAAATATAGGTAACTAGGGAAAAACATGATTTTATTTGTGATCCGTTAGTTTTAACTTTGGTTTCGGTAAAATATTTTTTTTGTTAATGATAAAAACACCAAAATATCTCAGAATCATATCAAAATCTTATTTTAGAATTTAGGTTGCTCACCTACATAAGCTATATCCGTAAATATGACCCGAAGAGTGAGCAACACAATGGTCAAGTTTTCAGAACTGTCTCAAACTAGTATTAACGTAAACATGTTATAATTTATTCATATTATTTCTTGTCGACATAATAAGGTTTTCCCAACTATTGAAAAATCAGTTTATTTAAATCCGTGTACGATGAATGTAAATAAACAATATTAAATGTGTTTAATCTGACTCTATAGTGTTCCAAAGTAAATGGAAGAATATATTAGCACAAAAGTTCAAGTGAACTTAATTTTTTTTCCTTTTTATTTCTGCGAGAATTCCTATTGAACATCTTGTTGAGTTATTGACAATGGAAAAATTCAATTGCTCAACATGCTTGGTGCATTGACTCTTGTAAATTATGGTCAGTGTTCCAGCGGTTCTTAATGTTTTCTACGGAGTACAAGCCTCATTTTACTCCGTAGAAATGTCTACCTGATTTATCTCGAAAATTAATACAATTATGTGTTCAAATGCTTATTTTAAATAACTAAAGGACTTAATTAATATAAGGACGGAATACACCCCTTTACGTTTGTTAATGGGTAATTTGCAGTAGTTATACTGTAACATTAGATGTCATAGATTTTACTGTAAGTGTACGATAACTGTATACCTTTTCCGATTTGCATTCCTTCTTTGTGAAAAATACTTTTTATCTCTGAATAAGTGTCTTGCTTTATTTTCCTCAAATGAATATATATCGACTATTTACCTGTCCACAGGAATCAGGAATCTCACAGTATAAGCGTGAACTAGTTAATCTAAATCACATTTGCTGTCAATTTAATATATTTTTTTTATTATTTTAATTTGAGTTTTCGTTTTCGAATAAATTGGTATTTTTTTGTAAAATTTGGGGAAAAAATTGGTTGCTAGGGGGTTAATATCAGCTGCTGTATTTTAAAATGCGTCGAAGCGCCGACACGGCTCCACAAGTTGTTAACCCTTTACTTAAAAATAGGGGCGTAAACTGCTCTAACTTTGTGATGTAATTCTACACGTTGGTAGACCTAAGATTGTTTTTTTTTTTATAAATTTCATTGTTTTTTTTTCAATATTTAAGATTTTTTTCCCTGCAAACGATTCGACTTTTTTTAACCTGAAAACTACTTTAAAATGTTAGAATATCGAAAAAAGTTATTTATCTTTATTAATTGCACAACATTGTTGTAAAACCACCTCCCGAAGTTAGCGCATTTTACTCCCGGAGACCTTGTATTTATAATCATAAACCAAAAGTTACTTAACTGTCTTCGTACCAATTATGTAATTTCTTAATAGGCATTTTATGTCGCTGATTAAAAGCAGAATCATGCTTGTTACTTCACATATCAATGTAGCTATGTAGAAGGTAGGCCAACATTAGGTTATATGTAGTCTTCAGGAGGTTATTAACCTACATTCATTTCCTTTAAACTGACATTTAGTCGAGGTCTGAAAGCTACTATAAAATTTATTGCGTCGCATACAAAGTCGCCAACCATGATATCAGAGGCGTGCATTCAATATAGACACATAAGCATTGCCTATGCCTATCTTACTTACCTAATTTATAACCTTATTGCAAGAAATCGCAGCGCCGCACACTCCCTTACGACCACCCTATTACATATGCCAACACCCCTGCCGTAGGTCATATCAAGTGGTTCGCTACGTTTGGTGATTTAGAAGGGGTGCCCGGGTTCTTGGGATGAAGTTTGTCTAGGTCTTGATGGCAATGCGTTTGCTCGCCTACTGCGTGGCGGGCCGGAGAGGGAGCGACTGCTTGAGGTAGATATAATCTAGACCTCTCCAACTGGACTCTCTTGACCTATCGCCTTGCATCGCAGTGGGAGGGATGGACTTACGTCTCTCACTCCTGGACACTTTGACCCCCAGATGCCTACCCATCCCTCATATCTTTTTCCTTCCCAATTCCTCTACTTCCTTTCCCTAAAAAGACACTATAAAGCGTGCCCACAGATGACATAGGCCTAGAGGGTTTTTTCTCGGGGCTTTCTGTGTGGAGCTAATGTAAAAAATATATAATGTGTCAAAAGTAGGAACTAAGTGCCCAAAATGACTCATGGCATATTCAAATGTTGACTGTATTCTGCACAAAAAATTTGAATGTATTCTACACAAAAATGCATATTTAAGGGAAAACTTGTTTGCGTTAGTGTCGACAAAGGCCGTGCCTTTCAGAAAAAAAAACACAAATGTAGCCAAGGGGGTTTGTATACTGTGAAGATTTCGTCACAGTACATACTTAGAAGCAAATCAAATTATCAGAGTTGTTAAAATATGTGAATAAAATAACAGAAAGAACATGAGTGAAACTCTTGTCTATTTCTGGCTGGAATTGCGAATTTTGTTCATTGCATCCCATTCACGCACTTGCAAATGAAAGATGATAATCAGCGTTTGCGAGAGCGGTAAAACATAAAACTTCCTGTACATACTTGAACTTGTAGAAATAAACTTGAAGTATGATACTTCAAGTTTTTATTTATAACAGTAATTGTTGATTTTTTTTGCCCGTTCGCCCCTTGTGAAAAAAAACCTGGATCCACCCTCGAATGTAGCAGTCAGTGCTAACTTTTGGTACCTCTTATAAATAAGTACAACTTTAATAACAGAATAAAAGAAAGATTTTGTTGGCTTTCTTTCATGCAATTGAGCGGTCGCAAAAATGTGTTCATTGGCAATTCCAACCAACAACGGCTAAAGCAAGCAGAATAGTGATTCTGTATCTTTTGTGTTATCTTTGCGTTAAGTCAGCGTTACGAGAGCGTCACAAGACAATTTAGACAAAAGGGCAAAATCCGTCGGGTATCTGAAGGCGTCCGTCGTGCTCCATCGGCTGTCAAATTTCTGTGATTTTCTATGGCTTTCAATGACTGGTCTTATTACCCATTTAAAATCACGAATTACCGTTTATTAGATATTAAAACTACTTTCATACAAGCCTAATAGGCGTTCATAAATGACTACCCGTTAGTCGTATTATTTTCATGTTTGTACGCGATGACGTTCGATTCGCAAATTTTCCCGCGACTGACATCTCTTAACGAGGATTACGCGGCAAACGCCATCTCTGGCGTTAGGTTAACTGTATTAAGGGTTGGTATCTTATGGTATGATAAGGGATACCACATTTAAGAAAACTGTCAAAATGTGTTGTATACGGCCTAAATAAAACAAATGTACAAAGCGCAAGTGCGCCCCACGGTTGAATTTGCAGCCACCTCTGGTCTGGAGCTCCAAAATACTCAAAAAATACCCTCGACCCTGTGCAGAAACGGGCAGTCCGTTTGATAGATTCTCCCACCTTAACGAATGGATTGGAATCTTTAGAGCACAGGCGTCGGGTGGGAACACTATCCATGTTATACCGGTATTTCAATGGAAGATGCTCTGCGGAACTAGCGTCATCGATCCCTTCGGCACCGGCGCATAGTCGGGAGGCACGCCAAACGCGCGCCCAACATATGTACACGGTTGACATTTGTCATATGAGAACGGGTCGTTTTTTCGACTCGTTCTTGAGTTCAACAGCTCGCTATGGAATGATTTGCCGGCTTCTGTATTTCCTCCCTCTTACAACATGGGTCTCCAAGACCAATGTTCATTCCTTCTTCTCCTCAAAAAAACCCTCCACACAGCATGCCAGATGACATAGGCGCTGAGGGAAATTATTTTCCAAAAATTTGCAAAAGATACATATGATAACCACCCTTCGCTTGGCTAGTACACGGTAGTACACGAAGAAGAAGACACGGTATTTTTTTATTAGTAGATATATTTTTATTTAGAAGTACACGGTATTTTTTTATTAGTACGTATTAATTTAATTAATTCGCTGTTTTTCTTACTGCCTACCCTGATTAAAAACTCTGTGTACGCCACTGCATGACATAATTATTGTAATATACTCAAGTAAGTGCTTAGTACCTACGCATTTAAACAACATCTTAACCGTCTTCGTCTGGACTGATCGTAATAAGTAGTTTGGTCCAGATTTAACCAGAGAGAAGTGGTTGGTCCGGTCCATGTTACCTGTTTTATGAATGGTTCTCAGACATTCAGATATGCTGTTGATTTGCGAAAAATAAATCCTAACCGTATCTCCATGTTTTTGTTTTCTTTGTGTTTTGTTGGCTTTAAGGGCTTTTAACCTCCGCACAGTTGATCTGTGGTTATAAAACTGACGGCTGTAAAACAAAGTAAAGACGTACATCGGACGTTATTATTACGTTAACGTCTGTACTGTTGAAATTTAAGAATCCGGCTAAGAATGCAAATCTAACACCGCGCCTTATGCCAAGCCAACTTCGTACTTGAAGTTTGTTAAAAAACTAATTTTGTAATTCGGTTCGAATTCAAGAATTCGTCAAAGGATGGCGCCACTTACGTTAGCAGATCGCATGAGGACGTGCCCCCCTAGGTATAAGTACTACGGATTTGAAGAATTTGAGTATCTCTCCTATAAGATATGGAAAGATGACGATAATGCTTAGAGCTGTGAATAATAGTATCATGCGGCTATATATTACGTATGACAATAACATACAAACCCATACATAGATATTAATATCATACATTCACATACACTTTTTTACGAAAAATATTGTTTTGGTGATAATATATTAACTTGCATAGCACCCAATTGTTTTTGATAAGTAGACATTATGATAACGTGAAAAAATGTGACTGTTTTTTCTCTTTTATTATTTTTAAATGGCTATGGTTAAAATTTATGTTCAATTTTTATTATTTTTTTTTATTTAAACCCCAAAGTGCTTTAACACTTTGGATATAGATACATTTTTTAATATAGATACATTTTTTTTATATAGGACATAACAACGCTGTGGTTATAATAATTTTGTAGTAACCAAACCTAACGTAACCCATTTAATCTAGTTTTTTTCATCACTTTTCATGACTTTATATCGTTTTTCAAAGGTATTGACGTTTGATTTAATAATTATTATTATTATTTAATGTCTTCATATAATAATAATAATAATAGTTTATTCCAATATTTTACATAATATATATATTTCCAATAAGTTATTAATATATAAATATATATTTTATATATATTTCCAATATAATATATATTTTATAATAATAATAATAGTTTATAATATAAGATTAAGTTTTTTAGTTCTACTTATTATGTTTTAACAAACTGACACAGTTAAAGATTATTTCATATCTGAGTGTGTTTATGCTTTTTAAAGGAATCAATGTTCTTATAGTTAAATTTTTCGACAGAGCCAGTTTTGTTCCCCACACGATTCACTCTGGGAACAAGAATTGTAGGTACATAAAATTAGTGCGAGAAGCAACTACATTAAATGGAGCCAGGAGTCTAGTATTATACTTAATGGGTACATAATTATTAATCATACTCACCAGGCCAGGGCTGTCTAAATAACCGTTAACGATTTTTAATAATAATAAAACATCACAAATAATTCTTTGCTCTGACAATTCTGGTACCTAGTTTAAGTAATTGAATTAAATAACTATAATTTATAATATAAATGGCGTGCAATATGAAACTCTCCAATCAATGGTTGGCGCTGGTGTAGTTGGGTATCACGCCAGTCATTATTCCTACACAATGGCGAATTTTTTTGGATAAAAGCTAAATAATAATAGTAATTAAATCTAGAGAACAATTAAAATATCTCAGTGTTGTAGTATGCCTTCATGTTCATCGAAAACATCTGGATATTATTGGTTTTCAAGTGATAAACAGTTGAGAAAAAAGTAAATTGTACTTTAAAAATACATGAATATAAACCGATAAAATTTTTCATGTTTGCAATAACAATTGTTTTATCAGACCATGTAATGCCTCTGAATCTTGTAATAGCAATATAAGCACTATTTAAAAACTTAATTTATTAGTTAACCTAACTTTCAATATTTTGGTTTTGTGAAAATTGTTATTTTTGTAGAAAGCCGCCAATTTTACAACAGCAAAACTTATTTTTCATCTTATTCTGTTAAAAGTATGTGTAGATAAATACGATCATAGGAAAGAAAATATGTTTATAAACAAATCAAGTCTTCCGTTTTCTCAATTACTTTTCGGTTTATATTTCTCAGTTAATAACTTATTAACCCTCCGACCACCATATTTATCAACCATTGTTTAAAACATTATCTTTTAAAAATTATCAAAATCTTCTCCAGAGAAGAAACCCGCCTCTAATCTTCCGTAAGTTTCTCCAATATGCGTTCATTTCAAACAAATGATATCAAACTTCACCGGCGCTATCTGCTTCGAGCTTTCCAGATTACCCGCCATTGGAATTTGTTATTTATAATTTATGTGACTTATATGTTTTATCGCGAAATATTTATTTATTACGTGGTTCATTTTGGGAAATCGACAGTTTACATTTTTTCAGTTTTTACATGTGTAATATAGATAATACATATAAAACCAATAATGGATTTTGTGATTGTTAATTTACCTTTGATTAAACAGCATAGTAAAGAATAAGAAATAATTAAATTTATAATAAAAGAACATTAAGCCTAAAATTATATAAAAAAAATTATAAAACGAAAAATTAAGTGTTAATTTTAAGCATTACATAGAAATTTGACGGCCGACGAAGTCCAGCGGCATGGCTCTTGACTCGCATTCCGAAGGTTGCAGGATCGAATCCCGGCGTGGCAAAAAAAAAATTTGATTAATTTGTGTTATTTGACAATTTATTCATTTAAAATAATATATAGTATAATATTTGCAACACGTTCCAGAGTGGAAGATAGTACTCTCAGTATCGCCCTGGTGTAAGATCACCATTCAGAATTGAAACGTTGCTTGAAATGGCTTTAGCCGTATTTGGTGACCAGATCTAAATAGCCAGGTACTTCCCCACCTTCCCTTTCCCTACCTCGTCCCCCTTCCCACTACCTTCCGCCTCACAACATACCCCAATTGGGGATGCCATAGTCACACTGGCTCCAGACTGGAGCAGTTGGGACTCTTGTGCGGTATTCATAAAAAAAATAATAATAAAACAATGTAACATCTATAGTGTTGAAAAACTTAAGCTTTTATCTCTAATCATTTCATGACCTACATATTTACTTAAAAACCTATTGAATAATATATTGTTGAACATTATTTTAAGAATTAATATCTCATACACCCATTTCATTATTATTTGGTTCATATATGGCCCTTTTTAGAAATAAATTGAGTACATTGGGTACTCTTCAAAATTTGGGTTAAAAGACAGTTACAGGAGAACCCAACAAGGTAGCACTTCATCACTCCTTTGAAAAGTCAATAAAAGTTATGAAAAAAAACTACGTTAAATAGTTTAAGTTAGGTTAGAATATAAGCTTTTTTAAAAAAACTTCCAATGACTTTTTAAAGGGGTGTTGAAGCGCCACTTTTTTGAGTTGTCATGGTACCTTAAAAACATACTTTTAGTCGGTGTAAAAGCTTTCATGCAACACTCCCTAAACGAAATAGATTCATTTGTAATCTAATATAAACACAAGAATCGTAGCATAATATGATAAAAAAATAAAATCCAAGTACATATTGGCGGAAGACTTCATAAAAATCATTACTTAATGGTTACATAATGGAGTCGTCGATTTATTATCGTTCAAGTTGTTAAGTTCGATTAGAAAAGCACACGGAAATCTGAGTTTAATAACCCACGTAGGTAGGGACAATATTTTCGAATAATCACCTCACTACTGATAAGATTAGGAGAGGTTAGGTACTTGACTAGAGTCCTGGAATGTCTAATGTTTGTACACATAACAATATGGCGCTTTTCATTCCAAGAATTATCATCTAACAAATCTGTAGTATTACGTACCTGTATTGTATTAAGGTACGTGCTTAAAGTTATGTTAAGCAATAAAACTATGTTATCCTGCATACTTTGTGATAGATTGTTGATAGTATCTAAGTAAATCGATTGATGTATCACAGGTGCATACGACACATCTGAGCAGGTGAATTCCTAATAATATTGAACCTTTTTGTTCATAATATGTGAGGCGGCTCGGCTGTGAACATCGCCGCCCCGGGAAAAAATATTGGGTAACCAACTCCCCTGCCATAGATTGTCTCAAATGATTGGCTACGTTAGGTGATTCAGCAGGGATGCCTAGATTCATAGGTTGGATTTTTCTAGGTCTTGGCGATGGATGCCCACCCCTACCCCCCGCGATCGGGAAAGACTGGTTGAGGCAGACTGTAGTGAGAGGGATGGATTCGCAAATCCGTCACTCCTGGACACATTGACCACCAGTTTCCCACCAACCCCTGATACCTTTTTCCTTTCCTGAACTTCCTCTCCTTTCTTCCCCTAAAAGAGTCTCCGCTGACAAAGATGATAGATTTGAGGGTGATTCCCCTGAGGGATTTTTTTCTTCAGGGCCTCCTGTGTGGAGCTAATGTGAACATTTTTTTTAATGATGTGATGATCATCTACGCATGTACATCCATAAGCACACACTTCACCACAATCTTCTATTACACATTTGGCCTGATGATCGACACTGTAATACTGTCCGAAACGTTGGCTAAAGAAGGAGGTAGCGCATCACGGCATAAAAACTCAAAAATAAATCACAATACTTTTACAAATAATATCATTTAAAAGCGTGTTAATTTTATGGAGTTCCCGCTTTTAAATAATTTCTATTGATTTCTGTTTGTTGTAGCGAAGTTGATACATTGTATTCGTATTATTTTCTGGGTTTTACGCTCATAATTACCATATTTCTGTAATAGAAATCCATCATTAGTATATTGGGTATAGACTATATACAATATGTAGAGTCATTGTTCATATATCATCCTAATCAACACTTAGCATAGCTGAGCCCACTCAACGCTGAACACTCAATCACCTTCGATAATGATAAGAGTGAAATATCTAACATGTGATAAGTACTTGAAGAATTCATACGCGCGAAATTAATCTCCTGTCAATAAAATTACACAACACAAAGGTGGACTCGAGCAAACACTGAGGCTGTAATCACACTGCTAACAATCCCACAGAGACTGTAAAATAAGTATATTACAGTGGTGTGCGAAACGTAGTAACAAATTCATACGTGTTATATGTGCAACACTCATATTGACTGGAAATACATCAACATAAATATTTAAATTCGTACATAATATATTTTAGAACTAAAATTTTTTTAAACTTATGTTTATTGTCATTGGGGGCATGTGAACCTTAAAAATAACACCTCAACCAAACACGCAGAAAATTATATGGCAGTCGAAAATCGGAAGTAGCGTCGCTTTTTAATTTTTGTTTTTTGTAGAGCAATTTTGTTTTCCAGCTAGCTTCTATCCCAACGCTCAATAGACTAGCTAGGAAGATCGTCATCAAGCACGAATTTGAGGCAATTGGAAATATTATCAATTTAATCAGCTCTATGAATATTAAAATATATAGACCAAATAGAGCTTCTAGGAGGCGTGTCGATTAAAGTAAAAAGTAATAAAAATCTCACATTTATTTCTAGCAAAACAACTGCATCACTCAAAAAATTACGACAACACTTTTGCCCAAAATGAACGATTTTCGCTGGTTTTTAGAAGCTTGTACTACAAGATAGGGAGTTGTATTAGTAAATTACTTTTAGGTGATGTTATTTTTAGATAGAACTTGAATATGAGAGGGCCTTGTTATTATATAATTACATCGATGATTGAGAATGGAAATATAATTACATCGATGATTGATGTTCGCTACGTTTGGTGATTTAGCAGGGGTGCCCGGGTACATGGGGTGAGGTTTGTCTAGGTCTTGAAGGTGGATGACCAGGACACACTGAACCCCAGATTCCTACCCCCTCAAAGATGACATAGGCCCTGAGGGAAATTATATTCCTCAGGGCCTCCTGTGTTGAGCTCATGTAAAAAAAAAAAAAAACCAGGTAGTCGCGAAGAGTTTTTTTTTTACTATTTTTTTTCCATTTTATAATAACGTATTTACCGAAAATTTTAGCAAAAATCACATTTTTGACTTGCTGCAAAAAAAAAGAATAAAAAAAAAACGATTCGTCATTACACCTATAAAAACATATCACCTTTTCAAAACATTTTGATTTTTTTGTTTAAAATTATTTGTTAACGAGTTATGATGTTCACCGCATTTTCGGGGTTCCTCGGGAGATTCGCTCTCACGGACTTATTTATTGATATTTTTTATAATTTTTTTTTTCAAAGGTACTTCAGATGTCATACTTAACGTATATAAAATAAATAAACCAACATTATTCATATCCCCAAAAAAAATCATGAAAACATGCTTTTTTTGGTCTTTAAACCCTCCCCCCCCCCCCCTCCCCTTAACACAAGCATAATTAGGGTACAAATTAAACTAATTCAAAAATACACTGCATTTGCTTACTCCTTATACACTGGTACACATAGAGTGGGACAAAATATAAAATAGTATAAAGGAACAGTGAGATGGCATGAAATAAAAATATGACATAGTAAAAGAGAGAACTGAGTCGGGCGATGTCAAGAGTCAGAATAATAGAAGAGCATGAATGAGACGATGTATGAATGTGAACGAACCAAGATCGAGTTGTTTGGCGGTACGTCCTCTCTGCCTACCCCTGCGGGGAAACGGCGTGATGGTTAGTTAGTTAGTTAGCTAGTTAAAAGAGAGAAAGAGACAGATAATGTGTACATAATAGGTTACCTCTTCATCACCACAATATAAAATTAATATTGTTTTCATGAATTTATGTTTTTTCCTTATTGATTTGAAATACTATTTGCTTATTAAATATGATATGGTCAATAATAAATATGCTTGCCCGCCGCTGGATTGTAATGTTTGAACAGCATATAATCGGGTTATAATAAGATCAACGTTGTGTTTCAGTCTTTTGATGGTTTACGACGGCCTCTGTAGTGCATTGATGTGTGCTTTTGATATTGTGATAAAAATAAATCTTAGTCTGACGGTCTGCGTGGTTGAGGGGTAAGGCTCTCGATTAGCGATCCGGAGGTCCTAGGTTCAAATCCTAATGCGCCAGTAAATTTTATTTCATCGAATAGTGTTATTTCATAATGTATTCAATTAAAATAACATTCAGAATGTCTGGGGGTAAAGTGCCAGGTACGTCCTCTTTCTCCATTTCCTCCCCCCCCCTTACCTTCAGCCTCGCAACATAACCAAATTAAGCCGCCGCCATCCGAATTTCGACCGATTTCTTACATTTCTCCCTTAAACATTTGAAGTTTTTAAGCTCTTAAAAAAATATATGTTATTTTTGAAGATAATATCTAGATACGTTCCACGCCGAAACGCAAATTATATGAAATTCCCTCGATAGAAAAAAATCGCAAAGTATGCTCCGAAAATTATTTAAAAAAGTCTATTTCTACTATTTTACAAGTTATATTTGTGAAAAAATTCACAATGTTTCTTTAAATTATACTTAAGATACGTTCCACGAGATTTTTGCCCTATTTTAAACGATTCATGTTTTATTAAGCTTTTTCGCAATTTTCGCTTCAATTTTATCACTTAAAATATTATCGCGCTCTGTCCAACATTCGAAATTACATATCTCTCCAACTTCTTCTTTTTGAGCCGTGAAGCGCCGCCTTAAGGATGCCGCCATAACCGCGTTGGCTCCAGACGGTTGGGAGCAGTAGGGACTCTTGTGCGGTGTTAACATGAAAATAAAAATATCAGTAAAACAATTAATATTTCATCGGAAAATTTTAAAAATATGCAGGTAGTTAATTTTTAACGGAATTATGGGACAACATATTTACTGTTCTCTAGCAATAATACTCGTGACTTGTAGTATTTAACAGCATCATCACTTGCTTTGTGATCTTGCTGAAAAGTTTACGAAGGTACCTGGAGCGAAATAACTTTCTCGAGTCAACGTCCGCATCACTGTGGGAATGCAATAAAAGCATTTTGTTTCCAAATCAATAGCATTTTATTCAGCATTTGATATAAAGCATTCTGTTACTCAGACAATGGCCGGCCATCTCGTTGATAATTCTAAATTCCTCGGTAGGCTGGCCATCTGCTTTTTGCAGCATCCTTCGCAGGGCCCGAGTCACGCAAACTTCAACAGTGAAATACCAGGGCAGCAAAAAAACGCAGGAGTAATTTATTGGGTCGGATCATCGAACGCCAATGGGCAGACAATAGCCGATTTGTGCAGAAGCGAGATGTGTAAAAAATACCCGATCGAATCGAATTCACGAACAAACTAATAGATATTTGGCGTATTTAAATAGGGTGTAACAGCACGTACCCGAAGGATTTTAACCAGCGCACCATGAGAAGAACATTTGGAGTAAAAATTGTAAATGTCGTTTTACTGTCCTATCATATTTTTTTTCCAATAAAAAATAAATGTTTAAATAACATGTCGCCACTGATCACATTGCTGCACGTGACGACGGGATTACGTGATAAGCGCTCTCTCTCTCTCTCTCTCTCTGTTACCGTGCTGCTGGGAGAGAAGGAACGCATATCACGTGACTCGCTAGGTTGTGCCAACTACTCAGTTGCGACGTGTGAAGGAAAATGTATTTGTTTTATTTTAAATTGAAAAAAAATTATCATCGGACAGCAAAATGACAAATTCATTTTTTACTCCAAATACGCTCAGGAATCGCTGGTAAATATCCATCGGGTACGTGCTGTAACACTCTGTACATTGTGAAAACTTTGTTAGAAGAAAAAAAACTGTTATTCAATTAAATATAGGTATCAGCAAGTTTTTTTTTTATTTAATCAAAACTGACTCCATCCGCGAATTGAATTTTTGAAACGAGTTTAGTATCAAGGTTTAGAGTTTAAACACGTGTTTATACATTAGACCAAAAGTTCATTAACATATTTTTCTCCAAATAAAGTCAGGAACACTGGTTAAAGTAAATCAAGTGCGATCCTTAATACCCTGTATAAGATTGTCTGTATTGAAAGATACAAATTTTTTGTATAAAAATGTTTGATATAAAATGATCAATTGAACATTGCAAGACTGAAACCAGTTACTTTGACGTCAAGAAGTTGCAGAGAAAAACAAATTTTATGGCGCCATAACTCACCGTTCAACAGTTTTCCACTCCACGAGCTATATATAATTTACTGTTATGTAGTCACTCAAAATTATATTAATTTATATGTTTGTAAAAATACGCAAGCAGGTATTGTGATATTATAATTAATACAAATAATTATTTGAAATTCAAAGGTATGAAAATGTGTGTATAAAATATACAATGGAGTGGGTACTTTAAACGATAATATCAGTACCATACGAGCGAGCTAAAACTGGATAATCTTTAGAAAAAAAATCGCGCTTCGTTTGTACCTACTTCAGATTAACAAGCATAAAAAAAAGTATTGAAAATACACGCACAGGCACACCTATCATATTCGAGAATATCCGCGCTGTGAGGCCTGCGGGCTGACCTTAGTTGAGGTCGAAATAACGAAAAGCTCTGCGAGTGTTGCTATTTTATAAAATGCCAAAGGTGGTACCTAGTACCTATGGGGAAGAAATTTCTGAGTTCAACAAACTCATTACATATTCATAGACGGCTAGGGTTTATAGCTACATAATATTATTCGTGTGAAGTTTGTTGCGTGATGTAAAAGCTTTTGGCTAACTTGAAAATTTTTCTTTGGATACCCACAAGGTTTTTTTTTTAAATGAAGGGGAACCCCTTCCAAAAAGCTATCGCTATCAATTGTTGAATACCTTACAACTTTTTAACAATTTGTATTTTGTACTAAGCTTAAGTCCCCGACGTTGCCCGAGCTTTACGCAGGGTGTTTCGAAATCAGATGTAGACAGTGACCTTTCTCTTGTTTCGAAGGTCAAGTGTGCGAAAGTTCATCAATTATGGAATAAAACTGTAGATTTGGGTAAAAGTCAAATTCACGCCCGCCGTCTGCCAAAGACACTCTTGTTTATATAAATATCTACCTTTGTAATTCAATGAACATTACGGCAAATACTAAAACATATTTTATGACTAATTTTTTTTTAAATACGACAGCATATTGTTAACTTATGTAAAAATGTGTTTTAGTACCTACTAGTAATATTAATAATAAAAGTTAAAAAACTAAATATAGAATATAAATATTGAATATAAATATATTTAATTCTATAATGTATGCAGGGGTAGTGCAATGCAATACATTCCATAAAATGATAATAAATATTATTTCAAAATAACAAAAGAATGACAAATAATAAAATGAGGTAAAAAGTAAATAACAACACATAAATAAAAAAAATTTAAAAAAATAATAAGCATGAAAAACATGACAAATGAAACTGATTGACATTTAAAAAGTATCCACGAGATGCATTTATCATCTTGAAATGTTTAAGGATTTTCTTGTATTTTAGTCACCATACACATCGGTTAAATGTATTTGAATACATTCACGTTTACATTTTAATATAATTACAATTATAATTCCCCAAATTACCTGACTGCAAAAACGGGTGGTTGTTTTGATAAATTCACCTATCTTGACAAAGCAATTGCAATCTTTAGAATGCAGGCAGCAAGAGGAAATGATGCCCTCGTTCTACCAGTATTTCAATGAAAGACTCTCCGAAGAACTAACATTATTAATCCCTACGGCACCGGTATATACTTGGGAAACACGTCAAACGCGCGCCCAACATTTGTATACAATTGAAATTTATCATATGAGAACGAGTCGTTTCTATGGCTCGTTGTTTCCTTCCTCCTTCAACATGGGTATCTTAAAGTCGAGTTAATGGTAAAAAAAACACAGCAACTGTTGTCATTCATTTAATAGGAATTGAGAAAGATAAGAAAAAAAATTATTAAAGATGTGCACTGTACATCAATTATTATTTATTTACACGTGTTTCACCTTGATAAAATTCCAAACAAAAAGCATCACAGTGAAATTCATTCATTATGCACACAAAAACATTACGTAGGTGGGCAGGTACCTGGTTATTAATTTATCAGGTTAATTAGTTCTTCCTTTTCGTGGTATTCGCGATTACTTGTTTATTTACGTGGTGATAAAGAAATTAATTAATAATTTCAAATAAGAAAATAAAATTTCATTTTTTGAAATTTTTTTTAAATACATATTCACGGTACAAGCAGGTAACTTTGAATATACAAAAGAAATCAGTCAAAATATTAACAATTTATGAACATCGAACATGCTTAAATAATTCTAATTATGTAATTATGCCGATTTGAGCATTTTCACGGCTTTATAAATCCGTGAGTTCTATCTAACCCTTAAAACCACATCATAAGGGGTTTTCTAGAGGGTTCTTTGTATAGAATCGTGATGCTAGTACTAAAAATATGTGATCGAAAGTTTTGAAAGCATCTCTAGAAGTCTACCACGATGTCAATGTGTGAAATATATTAGGTACCTACATAATAACATACAAAGTAAAAAAATAGACCATTATATTCTAAAGAATGTGGTACATAAAATAATAAGCAAGGTTAAAAAAAATTTAAACTAAAAGATATTCTATTTTTTTTTTCTTTGTTTCAGGTAAGCAGAAAATCATCTTCAATATTTCATCAGAATAACGAGGCACTATTAAGAAAAAGGTAAGTGGCTCATTCAAAGAACATAGACGTTGTTGTCCATCAATTGTACCTATAAGACTTTTTGGTCAACTTTACTATGTAAAGCTTCCCTACTTTCCTAGGATCCTGAACATTATATACATGGAAGGTGTACCGTAGAACAACTCTCTTACATTTCGAATGCATCCCTTGCACTCTGCGAATACATACAAGCATTGCACAATTGCACGTGACTTTTGATATCTTATTGAATAAGTATCAAATTATTTAGTTACAACATAACGGAGTTCAATGCATAGGCTTTATATTCAAGTCATGGTTTAATCGGTACAATCAAAATTTTCACCATGACGTGATGTATTAATACTAAGCATTTCTCGAGCGTACTAGCAACTTAAAAAGGGTTTGAATAACCCATGGTTAGAAAGATTACGAAAAAAATACCTGAAGTCGAAGGTTGATGAACATTTGAATTGTCAGCTTTTGCGAGGTGTCTCTATTTTTTGGAAAACATCTATACCAACCTCTCATAAAACTGGAACCCAAAGTTTATTTAATGGTGTTAGATTACGTTGTAGTACTTGCCAATAAATTTTGGTTACTAAGGCCACTTAATTGGTGACCTTTGTTTAAATGTGTTGAGCCTCTAGTTTTATTACGGTGTTATTTGATTAATGGTAACGTTTGAAATTCGTTAAGGCATATTTATATTCTGAACAGATTTGTCAAAATATCAAGCTGGCACTTTGTTTTCTTGTGTAATATTTATGCGTTCATTTCATAAGCAAGTTTTAAGATAGTGTAAGAACTACTTAGATATTATATAGGTTTATTGTAGTACTTCTTATTATCTAATGGATGATCGAGGGTAATAAAAACGCAATTACTACACAAGTTTTGTGCAAAACTTGTTTGTAGAAAACTTCATATTTTGTTTACATAAACAGTAAAATTATTGTGTAGATTATGTTTATTGGTTATTATCGCTATGTGTCTTGTTGAATCCCTGATGCAATTAATAAAGCTTGTGTTATTATCGATTATAGATTTCTAAGAATAGGCAAGAGTTATAATTTTTTTAATTTATTTTATATATTTAATAATATTATTATTCAATTTATAAAAACAGTTTATTTATGTTTACGTATGTATACGTATGTATATATATATTTATGTGCATGTGTGCAGGTACATGTATTTTTATGGATGTGTATGTATGTGTATGTTTATATATGTATATATTTATATATTTTTTATATTCCTCTAATATATTTAAATACTTTTTTTTGCTCTTCTAAATAACCAATGTAAAATAAATATTAAAATTTGAAAAAAAAAAATTCATATAAAACTTTCTATTACAACACATAAATACTTGTCATACATAAACATAAATAAACACGTAAACACCTCAGCACAGGTTTTCCTAGTGAGGTGTTCACGAAACATACAACAATACCTATCCACAGTTTCACCTTCACAAACCTACCTTACACCCAACAATAAAATTACAAAATATATTATGTAAAAATGTTTTCGAAATTGATCTATAGGTAAATACTGTAATATATAGAAATAAATAAATAAATAAACAAGTTCTGCTAGGTAATTATTTTTACACGTGACAGCTGTTTCGCCTTCTGAAGGCATTATCAAACTGTCTTCAGAAGGCGAAACAGCTGTCACGTGTAAAAATAATTACCTAGCAGAACTTGTTTATAAATAAACTGTTTTTATAAAATGAATAATAATGTTATTTAATATATAAAAGAAAAAAAAAATTAAAATGGAGTTCTACAAATTAAACTTGATAACAATAAATAAAGAGTTGTAAACTGTGCTTGCTCTCAACACAGGAGTTCCCAGTAAGACGGGCACAGCACATCACCAATTGCAATATAATCAATAAAAAAATATAATAATGGTATTTTCTTATGTCTGTTCTGTTGTACATTGTGTATTTCCACCTCTTGGATTTGTCTAAATCAGGAACCAAAATAAAATAAGTAATTTATAGTGTCCGAGGCTAAGAAATGGTGGAATTTTTCATGGGGTTGAAAGAGCTATTTTGGAGTTGATAGGTCAAGAACACGCCAACACTGCGGAATTCGATATTTTCAACACGACACCGATGACCTTAGATTTTTTCGCTGAGTTGCGATGTACAACATTGATAAAGATTGGATTTAAATATCGCAGATGAACCAACACGGCACAATTTGAAAGGCTCTATTACAATGACCTTTCGAAAACTTAAATATTCGCTTTATCGAACAGGTTGGCTTACAAGGCATTCATTTTACATTAAATCAACGCAAGTAACGTTTCTTGACCACTTAGTTCATTTAATGGTCATTCACCTGAATTATATAACACTTAAGTGTTTGAATTAGTTTCCATGGAGATATTGATCTTACCTACTTATCGTACTTATCTACAAATTTGATCGAAATTCTCAATGGATCACATTATCAGATCATTCAATAATATTTCAATTTTAATTTGTCCGGCATTCAGAAGATAAATCCTCATTTCTATCACCGATTTTAATAATCAGATCTTCTTAGCTCACGCAAACTTTTAAAAAAAATATCTCACTATCGAAAACATTAACCTGATAAGAAAGAAAAATGGACTAAAATTATTGGTCTTCTTTGATACCTAACAGATAGTCTTTTTTGATACCTTTCAAATCATTTACATTTTCGCCCATTTAATTCAAAAGAACCAGATAGCTTTTATAAATGCACAATGAAAGGGATTGGTGCCTACATGTGTTTGTGATTACATTATTTAATTTGAGTAAAAATTCATTTGCTTTAATTTGATTTAAAATTTCTTTTGCTTTGCCAGAAACTAACATTGTTTACCAAAAACTGTCGTAGTCTACACAGTTCTGAGACAATTGCTTACAAAATAGCACCTACGTCGAATAAATAAGAAAATTATGAATAAAATAGTGTTCCTGTCTTTTTTACGTAGTGATAATACGTATAAACGATCTGCTTCAAGGCGACCGAAAGCATTACAAAATGAGGACGAATTTGTCGCAAACTTCACAGCGTCGAGTTACCCACCTAGTCGAGGAAGAATATTTCAGGTAATTTTTGCGGCAGTCACTAGTGAACAGACACGTTGAGGGGGTGGGGGGGGGGGGGGGGCAGTTGACTGAGAACCGGGAGAAGTTTTATAGAATGGTGTCCAACATTCCTCAAATGATAGGAATCAAAGAAGATAACATAATTTATTGCATATTGAACCATTCGGTACCACTGTTCTGAATATTCTTCTAATCACGTGGAACGTTAGCAAATCCCAAAAAGCAAATCCACGTACCCAAATCAACTTGAGCGAAGGAACAGAAACTTTTTCCGATCCCGAAATAGTAAGCCAAAAATTTGCCGATTATTTTAAATCGGTATATAGCCAGATAGCTCCTCAACTAAATCTAGACTTTACTCGAACCGAGGGGGCATGGAACGTCGGAAAAATCGGTCTTGAGCTAACCTCTTCAGATGAAGTAGATGCTTGTATTCGGACTTTAAAGCTCGACAAGGCTGCTGGCCCAGACGGAATACCCCCTAATATAATTGCTTGTATGTCAAAAACTATTTGTCGTCCGCTGAGCTATATATTTAATCTTAGCATAACGACTGGTTGTTTCCCCAATTTTTGGAAACTCACGCGTGTAAGTCCAATTTTCAAAGCTGGAGACAAGGCTGATATCAAGAATTACAGACCTGTAGCTATATTGTCAACTATACCAAAAATATTTGAAATGATTATTTATAAGAAATTACATCACCAAATTGTGCCATTTCTAGGAGAAAACCAACACGGTTTCATGCCAAGAAAATCCACGGTTTCAAATTTGTTAACGTTTTCGCGATTGGTGGCCGTTGGATTGGATTCGAGAC
The DNA here is from genome assembly GCA_936435175.1 of Glyphotaelius pellucidus. Taxonomy (NCBI): domain Eukaryota; kingdom Metazoa; phylum Arthropoda; class Insecta; order Trichoptera; family Limnephilidae; genus Glyphotaelius; species Glyphotaelius pellucidus. Next base: position 12,168,150 of record OW386545.1, on the reverse strand, counting down.
ATCAAACAGATGTAGTGTATACGGATTTTGCCAAAGCTTTTGATCGAGTTGATCATGACATTTTACTACTTAAAATGTACAAAATTGGTTTCGATCAACAAACACTTATATTCTTCGCGTCCTATTTAAAATCTAGAAGACAATATGTAATAATAAATGGACATGAGTCCAAACAATTCCCGGCATTATCAGGTATTCCCCAAGGGTCAAACCTTGGTCCTCTGTTGTTCCTTATACTTATAGATGACATTCAGGTATGTATAAAATATTGCAAATGTCTTCTATTTGCGGATGACCTGAAACTTTTGATGGAAATAATCTGTCACCAGGACTGCTTAAAAATGCAATCTGACCTTGATGCTATAGCAGAATGGTCAGATAAAAACAAATTAGAATTCAATATTAAAAAATGTGTAACAATGACGTATACCCGCTCCCAGAAGCCCGTAGTTTTTGAGTACACCATTAAAGGGAAAACGTTATGTCGAGTCAATAGCTTTAAAGATCTTGGTATCGTCTTTGATCCCAAACTGACATTTTCCGATCACATATCACGGCTCACTCCAGCATGCTACAAACTCCTGGGTTTTGTCATCAGAATATGTAAGCAATTTGATGACCCAGATGCAATGATAGCCATGTTCGATGGCGTCATAAGAAGTAAGCTGGAGTATGCTAGTGGTGTGTGGACTCCGCACCAGACTAAATATATTAATATGCTGGAACAAATCCAGAAAAAATTCCTTAGGTACGTCTATATGCGAATGCACGGAACTTATCCGAGGTTCATGCACCATATGGAGTTACTTGAGGCAACAAATAGATTTAGTTTGGAAACTAGACGTTATGCAAATCTTGCAATTCTTAGTTTTAACATAATCCATAACTATATTGACAGCCCATTCCTCTTGGAATGCTACGGTTTATACGTGCCTGAAAACTTCAGTCGTAGTCGTCGACACGACTTATTCAAAATACCATACGGCAGAACAGATGTTCTAGCACAGCATAGCATAACAAGAGGAATGGTACTGTTGAACGAAATATCAAAAACACTAGATGTATACAACTCTTCTTTAGATAACCTTAAGATTTTTTTGTATAATGATCATCTTCTTAGGTGTTAAGCTTGTCTAAATGAGAAAATTGTACGGTAATTGGATTATTTATCTGTTGTACAATTAAAAAAAAAAAAAAAAAAAAAAAAAAAAAAATATATATTTCGAGCCGGTTCACTTTTTCTTTCATCGAAGTGAAAGTGAAACCGTCATTTTGCCCAGCACGTGCTGTGACCATATTCCATACATGTTCACATCATTGTTATTCTGAATAGGTAACCACGACTTGTCAGACACAGTTTTTACCGAACTTGAAGGTAAAGATATCATGCAAAATAAAACAGAGCATAAAACATGAACATTTCAGTCCGATTTATGATCAAAGCTACCAATAGGAAGATTTATAAAATCGGTTTATTTTCCTTCCGAGTGCATTTTACAACTCTACCAATAAATAATAATAAATGTACTTTGTGTAAGTGAGACTTTTATAGTTACAAATCGAAAGTTTAAAACGTTTATCCTGAAATTATAATAATTATAATCTTTTGCATTATTTACCAATTTCAACGTAAAAGATATTCAGTTCGACTTCGAAAGTACCCTTAATAATAATTACACACTCTGCACATCCCTACGGGGTCACTTAGTAATATTTTGTGTAATTTGGTGAAACGTATTTTTCCTAAAGTGACTGCACATTTTATATAAGTACGCCGGGATCAATTGTCGGCGGATCAACTGTCATAGAACCGTTTTGTGTTTTCTTGCAAAAAAAAAAATTTTATTCATTTCAAAGGTTGTTCTCGGTTAGGTTTTTCATAAATTTTTTTTCAAGTGTGTTGCACTCTCAAACCCTTGACTTTATTTGAATACATCAAAATAACAAATTGAATAAATTTCAAACTCAAAGTTTCAATGGTTTGTGGAAGGTAAAACTCTTGGCAATGGACTCGTCCACTAGAAAGATCGGCCACTCTTATATAAATTTATTTCTATTAAATGGGATGAGATAAAACCATAAATAAGATTTCCAAAACGAGTTAAATGTAATTTTATTAAAGAAAACCTTGGAATTTTATATAAATGAATCAGAGAACACGAACGCACTTAATTTTGCTGGGAAAAAGAAACCTTTGAGTCATCATTTGGAAACAATAAACAACTTTTAGTTAAAATTAAACAATGCAGTAATTGGGGAAACTAAGGATAAATAGTAAGCATTGGTTTAGGGAGACCTTATCTAGACATTTTCAACCGGACTCTTTCGACCCATCGCCTTGCACCGCAGTCGGGGGGTTGGATTCATACCTCCGTCACTCCTAGACGCATTGACCGCCAGATTCCTACCCATCCCTCATACCTTTTTCCTCCTTCCTTCCCTAAAAACACCCCTCACACAGCATCTCTAAAGATGACGTAGGCCCTTTTTAGTGGGGAAATTTTTTCCTTAGGGCCTCCTGTGTGGAGCTAATGTTAAAAATATAAATACATTCAAGAAAAAAAAATCAAAGTGTGCGATTCACATGCGATAGAAGTGAAACTAGAAAGTCGCTAGATGTCGCTTTCTTTTCTTTTGCCTGTTTTTAAAGTGGTTTGAAGATTGGATATTAATTTCAGAAAAATAAAAATGTTTATTTTTTTTAATTTCGTAGGATTCGAACTTCGTTCGTTGGATTTGTCCCTCTGGCTGCTTGGATTTGTCAGGTGCCTTAGCCGCTGCACTACTGGAGGTTAGAGCCGAGGCGCGAATTTAAAGCATTATATTAGAACCTGGGACCCATCAAATATTAAATTTTAGTGACGCACTTCCGTTTCACCCGAATTTCAAATCACTAACGGGGCTATAGAAGTTACACTCCAAAAGTATATAATGTCTGATAACGACAAACTTATTATGATCATATTTTACTCATCATACTTACATGTCTACATGGTTAGTAAATAAATTACCTTCTGCATAATGTTTCAACTCGTCACGATTTTAAGATTATCCAAATTACCTGCTTAGCCATGATAAAAATGTTGTCTTTGTATTTATTTATTTATTTATTTAAAATGTTACGCATAAATAAACCCCAGATTTTAATATATGGCAGCACTTAATGGCTGTGTATTTACTTGATTTAACATAATCACAACAATTTTCTACAATCCCAGACACGAGACACGACCAGCCGCAAGATAGTAATAAGATTAAGTTCTGTTTCAAATAATGATTCGCTCCTTGTATGTTGTAATACTCTATTTATTTTTCTTCGTGTTTGCCATTGGCGCCACTTAAATACTGAATTTATTACAATAACGCTATTATTAAAATTACTTTTTACTCTTACGATTTACCGCCACAAAGGAAAATGATAATGGCATTTTATTTTACTCAAATAATAGTTTTCAATATTTAACTCAAATTTTTTAAGAAAAAATGCGTACTCTACAAACATTAAAAAATACAACAACGCAACATAAAATTATGTCCAACATTCTAACAGAAATGCAAACGGTCAAACAAAATAATTATATAATGGTTTTTTTTCGTTTCATATTTTCGATTGACAGTCATATTATTCTCAGTGATTATCAGTGAATATTATAATTCGGGGTCTTACTCATTAAGTTCAACTAACAACAAAATAATTTTAATTAATTAAATTTAATTTTAAACGAGATTAAAAGACATGTAAACAATGATTTAAGATACATGACACATGCCACTTTCAAAATGTGTCAAAAGTATTTCCAATATTTACAATGAGAAAATCAAGCATTTAAAATTCACAATGAACAATTAACCCAGTAGAAATTGCTAAAACAATAACATTTCTTGATGTGAAAATCATATACGAAAGATCTGGATATTCGTGGTCTCGACTAACGATCCGAAGGTTGCGGGTTCAAATCCGGCGTGCGCAAATAAATCTAATCATTTAGAAATAATATATGGTATATTTGCGGCACGTTCCAGAGTGGAAGATACTCTTAATATCGCTCTGGTGTAAGACCAGTATTCAGAATTGAAACGTTGCTTTAAACTGCTTTAGCTGTATTTGGTGACCAAATCTGAATAGCCAGGCACTTTCCTAGCTTCCTCTTTCCCATCTAATTCCTCTCCTCATTACTTTCAGCCTCACAACATATCCAATTGGGGACGCCATAAAGCCCCTTGCTCCAGACGGTTGGGAGCAGTTGGGACTCTTTTGCGGTATTCACATAACAAACAAATTACGAAAAAAAACTTTAAAAATTTGGCAAACTTTGACCGGATTAACCTGTTCGGCCATTTTCTGTTTTATATAATTTTGATGTGTTCTCTCTTTCTCAATCTATTTACCCATAATATATGTGACCATAATAGAAAAGAAGAACGAGTCTTGTAACAGATATAGCACTACATGGCACGAGTGGTTCTCGGCATGTGGCACAAAGAAGTAATAGAAGTAATAAAATGCAGGAAGGAAACTACTTCTGGCACGTTACAAATAAAACCGTTTCTTGTGCAATGTGATATACGACTACCACGACATTGAAAAAAGCCATAAATAATATAATATGTAACGATTACCTTTCAAGTACAGCGTAGATACGTAATAAACAGATGACCGGAAGTTCACAATCATCCCAGGAAGTTAAAGAAACCCATTGTTTTGTACAAACAATAGAAATAATATTCTTTTTTTAAGGTAAATAGTCAAAACAAACCACTTATGGTATATTATTCCAAATGAATTTTGAGATTACCATCGTTTCCGATTGCAAGGAGGGTGAATCTAACCATTAATAATAAAAATAAATTTACTTGTTATTTTGTTCGCCAGTGCCCTTTACCTTGAAATTCACTTAAAACCCTTTTAGCGATAATGTGACAGATCAAGCAAATTTTCTTTAAAGTCCATTTTGTGCTGGTAATATTTTAACACTGCTCTTAATAGGAATGGATTTAGAATTTTCCTTAAAATAAGCGTTTTTTGTTATTTAAATGATTGCAAAAAATATTTTTTTCTTTGTAAATAAATTTCAACACTAAAAGCATTTTTCACGGTGTTTCTTTAATATTTGAATACATGTTTGTTTTTTTTTCAAATTATTTCTGACTTACACCCTTCGAGGGTGTTCTAGGCCATCATTTTAAATTGAAGAGAAAGGAAAGGTGAATTGATATATTAATTTAATTAATATGTGCAAATTTCAGAATTGTATGGAAGAAAACACGACACGACTGTTATAAAGAAGCAAAATATAGTCGAAAATAAACCTGCGTATTTTTGCTTTGCTGTACTGGCATGTTCATGGTGGCATTGTGCATGTTTCTCTTAAGAAGTTAGGAGGCGATATTTCAAGATTTTTTCTGAGAATATCTTTATATTTATTAATGTAAAAATTTATACACGTATTATGGCAACTTTAGAATGTATTTTAACATGTTTGTATTTGTAAATATAAATTTGAAAGCTGCCGTAGCTGATCTCCAGAAGCTCTTCTCAAAAAAGGCATCTTGCGGTGACCACCATATCTCTAGACTGGATAATTTAAAATTAAAAAAAAAAACCAAACGGACTTCGTTAAAGTAATGTATTATCTTCTAATAAATCGAAGGACAAAGCAAAACAAATTTTTTTAACAAAATGGCGGCTTCTCAAAAAAAAAATTGATTTTTGACCAAAATTTTGGCCTTTAAAAAAAAGATATTTATCGGTGAGAACTGACCTTAGATAATAAAAAAAATATATACTTAAAAAGCTTGTGTTAAAATCTGAGACTGATCGGTTCAGCCGTTTCCGAGACATCTTGGTCACCGACTTTAAAAACACAGTTTTGAGAAAAACGCGTTTAAAGTTTGCCTCCTACTTTTAAATGCTCTGACACGTCTTTACAAATATGTGTGCAACTTCGAAAATAATCGCCGGATTGTCATGAAATTTTCTGTGTGTGTACTTAAATATATGTACAGTTTGATAATGCCTTCAGAAGGCGAAACAGCTGTCACGTGTAAAAATAATTACCTAGCAGAACTTGTTTGTAAATAAACTGTTTTTATAAATTGAATAATAATATTATTAAATATATAAAATAAATAAAAAAATTAAAATGGAGTTCTACAAATTGAACTTGATAACAATAAATAAATATATGTACATTACGAAAATTAAATTTAAAAAAAATCGATTTCTTGAAATTTCTAATTGAATATAACCCCTTAACCTAACGTACCTTATTAGGTAACATACTTTAGTTAAAAGCTTATGTGGGGAATAGCAAAATGGAGGCAATGAAAAAGGGGACGCTTTTGGATTGGGTGAGGTTAGGTTAGGTTAGTAAACACTATGCGATCATGCTCATCGATACAGACTTGAAAAACTTGCAATTATTTACGATTGTATTTTATTTCTGAATGACAGCCATGTTTCTAAAAAATGATTGATAAACAAGTGTGATGCCACCGTAGAAATCATGACCACATCAAAAAATCGTCAAGTGAAAGAAAAATAAACGGTGAAATTTCACAACTCTCTCCAATATAATAAACGTACACCGCGTAAAATCACTTAAGTTACTTTTATTAGTTTTTTATTAAATTAATGATTCAAGTATTATTTCTATTGAATGAGCGGGTACCTTGCAAGTCATTTGTGTGTTGCAATAACCCATAGCATTGAACTTGGGAAAGTGAGTTCGTATTGTTCATAAAATACAATCTCCATCAGGTAACCAGTCTGTTATAAGTACACGGATGTACTGCGGGTAACACACGGTTAAGATAATATATTACACGAGTAGTTAGTAGTTATATGGCAGATACAAATGAATTTTTTTTTTTCAAATATATTGTTTGTTCGGTGATTAAATTTCTAATGTATAATTGATTTTTCTCTAAAAATAATATGTTACCTAATGAATGTCTGATGGAAATGAACCTTTGACGGTTGACGAAAAAAAATTAAGTTTATTTTTTACAGCAAAACCTGTATTTTTTTCTAATAGGAGATGTTGTGCCAGCGGTGTGAGAAATGCACTTAACAGTCATGGAGTTCATGGGGTGAGGTTTGTCCAGGTCTTGGAGGCGGAAGGCCAGGACACACTGAACCTCAGTTTCCTACCCACCCCTAAAACCCTTTTCCTTCCCAGAACTCTCCTTCCCTTCCTTTCCTTAAAATCCCTCCACACAGCATCCCCGAAGATGACATAGGGCCTGAGGGAAATTATTTTCATCAGGGCCTCTTGTGTGGAGCTCATGTAAAAAAAAGTCGAAAATATTACATCGAATATTATGAAATAAAATCAATTTTTGATATCGGGTGACCTTTACATCTAGGCTCATTTTCCATCAGACTCACCTCGTAAATGACGGTATATTGTTGCAAGCTAAAAATATTTGCGTTCCCGTATTAGTGAGACTGAGAATGATAAATTTTGCTAGCTTTAAGCTCGCCATTCAAGTGTTTTTAAGTCAGATTACCTGCCGAAAATTTAAAGATTATTTGGCCAAATCTTAAGTTGTTCATCTTTCATATATTTTCATCATTTTATCGTTCGGGGAGTCGGAAAAAAAAAAACAGAGTCGTTTCTTGCCATGTTTGGCATCAAATTATTTATCCGATAACAAAGGAAGGTCCTAAAAAGCATGAGACATCGATTCATCAACAAAAAAATTGTTTCTCGCAAGTTCTTTGTCAATTTATCTGACTCGCAATTTAAAAAGATCTTTGACGTCAATCAAATTTTATGCTTATTGAATAAGTAATTATTTTATGGATGGCAATAAAAAAATGTATTTTTATACAATACGTACAAATTACAATACAGGCCAACTTACAGCACTTAACACAAAGCGTATTTGTATGGGTAAATAAACCAAACGATTTAAAAGCTTGATCTTCGAGATAAATGCATAAACCAATATTTAAATAATCTCTTTGTAATTGACACTCAGTGTTATTTTTATGATGCCATCTGCAATACCATTAAAAATCAAAAGTTTTTTAAGTAATTATGTTAACTGCTCTTCAAATAACATTAAGACATTAAAATATTTGCTGAGGTAGATACCCCCGTAATATTTTCATAAGTAGGTACTTATCTGCCGACATTTGAATAAATTAATTTCATTTTTAAGTGTTTTCAGTATGTAAGTTGTTTATTATTCACTTCTCGTTTGTGTATCAATTTATTTTGTTTTTCAGTCACTTTTTTATCTTATTGACGTGAGGTAAAAAAATATATCAGCATCTTTGAAAATTTGCAAGTTTGCGTTCTTAAAAATAATGATACAATTATTGTTGATCTTTGATTGAGTACTTGTGCCAATTGGTATGCACTTTATTTTATTTTAAAAATATTATGTGTTGCGTTTTTCGTTCTGTTTATTTAGATCAGCCGCATAATTAGTTACGAAGATCTATTTCTGTTTTGCTGCAAGCAATCCTTTTCTTCATGTGCCAGCCAGGACATTTTCCAGAAACGCGTTTCGGTTTATCTCTCTTGGTACCAGACTTCATGCACAATCTCAATGGTGTTTTTCTTTCTGGTTCTTGGTAGCTTCTATATCACCAAGTTCCTACAGCAATACCTTGTACCTATATGACCTAAGATCATCCCAATGACATATTTTAAACCAGAACTATTGTCCATGACTCTGCTCCATATAAATGATGTCTAGTTTGACAATGGTATTGTAAAAACACAGTTTCAAATTTTTGCAATAAAGATTTTTTGACTTGAGACTATAGCATCCCCAATTGGGGTATGTTGTGAGGCTGAAGGTAGTGGGGAGGGGAAGGAGATAGGGAAGAGGAAGATGGGAAGTACCTGGCTATTCAAATCTGGTCACCAAATATGGCTAAAGCCATTTCAAGCAACGTTTCAATTCTGAATGGTGGTCTTACACCAGGTCGATACTGAGAGTATCTTCCACTCTGAAACGTGCCGCAAATATACTATATATTATTTAAATGAATAAATTGTGAAATAACACAAATTAATCAAATAAAATTTATTTTCCACGCCGGGATTCGATCCCACGACCTTCGGAATGCGAGTCAAGAGCCTTACCGCTGGACTTCGCCGGCCGTCATATCAACTCACTCTGATATCAATATCTGCTCTACACCTTCAAATCATTATGTTTTCAAGAATTGTGCGACACACTTCGTAGTTGTAACACCTAAATGAAGCTGTAACATCTAAATGCTTTTTCTACGGCAATATAAAATCACTTAGATAGATTAGTGGCTAACTCAGCCAGTCCAAGTAGATCAATATAAGATATCATTTAAACATAATATTTCTCAATGAACTCAAAGAAATGACTCTCAAGAAAGTAAAAAGGGGTACATAATGACTTTAATATAAATGTATACACCATCTGACATAATACCTTATTATGTAATCTGCTACAAGAAACTCAATTCAAATGCTTCGGTGTAATATTTGTTAATTGCATCCGCGATGGTTGTTCAGATCTAGATTCATGTCTAATGATTTATAGAACATGCATAAACAATTATTATTCTAACAATCTTATTACAGGTACTAAAACGGTGTAACCATCAGTTGCATATCCGCTGGATGATCTAAATACGAGTTGAGGAATATTCCATCCATAAAAATTGGATTGTTTATTCAAAAGATTTTGTATAATGTATTTTCAATACAGTTAGCGTAAGAAATTTACATACTTACCTACTTAAACCCCAGGGGTTCGGTGAGTCAGTCTCGGGGGTTCGGCGAAACAAGACATAGCTCGAAAAAAAATTACCACAATATATAAAGATAGCAGCCAATAAAAATAAGCGTTAAGAAAATGAAGATAATGCTGGTAGTTATTAATCGATGAACGAATCGAATAGGGACACGTTAGCTCAGTTAGTAGAGTTGCGCCCCTTCGCCCCGCTTCGGCAGGGCGAAGGTCCCGGGTTCGAGTCCCTGACGAGACCGTATCCTTTTCTGATTTTTCTGGCTTTTGATTGAGTTTCGCTAATATTGTCGTCATTTAATTAAATATTACGTTGTTTTTGTACTACGTTCATCCACTTTTTAATGATATTGACTGTATGGGTGTTAAATCAAAGGTGTAGGTAATGTTTTCAACTACTTCTCATTTTTTTGTTAAAAAATTTATTCCAATAATATTTTCCTCTGAAATCTAATTGCCATGAAACCAGTTAGAAAAAAGGTCTGAAGACACGTATAGGCTAAATTCAATAAATATTTATTTCTTTGTTTTACTTTGATTGTGTTATGAAACTTAAATATTATAAAATCGTATTACATAAATGACCCCCAAACACAAAAGCGCCATCTGCTTCGAGCTTTCCAGATTTCCTGCCATTGTAATAACACCTCCCAAACAGAACACTTCGGAGTGCGCCACTTCAGGTCGTCGTGCAGAAAAGTCTCACAGTGAACTGCACTGTAAACCGTTTTCTTACATTCGGTCTTTACTTTTCTGCGCGGCGGCCAGAAGTGGCCAAGTGTCCAAGTTCCGAAGTGTTCAAGTTAATGAAATTTCTTTCGTCTGTACTCGATACGCGTAAATCTATCACTACTATTCATCTTTCACGACCACCGGATCACTAATCTAGAGCCTTGCCCCTCAACCACGGAGACCGTCAGATGTCAAATGAAAAATTAAACAAGTATTTCTTATTTTGTTTTTGTTTTAATTGTGCCACAAAACTTTTATTATAAGCATGCATCTTTTCCTTTATATTTAAAGCTCAAATTTATTTTATTTTGTCAATTATTCAAATAAAGAGAAAGCTTGAGAAGCGAACCAGATGTTTCCCGTAAATTGATAGTAGTTTTTTTCTTACCTTTCAACTCGCAATTTTTTAACCCAGAAAGAAATCACTACATCACTGTACAGATAATACCTTATTGATACTCCATTGCAAGACAATAGTCTTGATTAGGTACTTTGCTGAGTTTATCAATTAGGAAATACTCGTATATGCAAGCGTATCATTTACCCATACAAAACAATATAATAACACGATGAAATCTCAGCGAAGTTATATAGCTATCTGCAGGTATGCAATCGGTATTAAATTTTTGCCCTTGAATTTAGTACCATCGTGAACAGATGCCGGCAGGTAGGAAAATTAAAATACCAGCACTTATCTTTACGCTTCAACCAGTGATAGTGTTGGTATCATAATTCATAGAGCTGCTAACCAGAGATTGGGAACAATTCGAACTTCATAATATTCATTATCAGAAATAATTAAATCAGAAGGAGAAAATTATTTTACTACAAGAATATACGAAATATTATTTTAAAAGTCAATTTAAAGCACAAAGTTCGTAGCTAGAAATCTCATAGCTCAAAGCATAAAGTAAGGATCCCAAGCTGAAAGCCTATAGATTAAATCGAAACTTCATCAAACATTCATTGTCGTTGTTCATTTCTTTTTTTAAAGTTTTTTTATTCCAGAAAAAAGAATATTGCATTTTCACTTATTTAACTAGATAAATCTAAACACCTTAATTTAAACTAAATACAAAATGCAATATATTTAATGCACGTACATATTTAATGGTACAAATGGAGCAATATAACCAACAATCAACTTCTGTGGAGTGTCTTGAAGAACCAACAAAATCACGTATTCATTCTTTAAATCATGTACAATTGACATCAGTCGCTCAGATCAGGGACTTGGGTGTTATATTTGATGAAAAGTTAACATTTACTCTGCACATAAATGAAATAACAAAGAAAGCTTTAAAAATGATTGGTTTCATATGCAGAACCGCAAGTAATTTCAAGTCTCTAGAATGTTTGAAAACATTGTACACTTCTTTAGTAAGAAGCCAGGTAGAGTATAATTTGCCTATTTGGTCCCCATTGTATAAAGTACATTCCGACAATGTTGAAAGGGTACAGCACAAATTTCTAAGATTTATCAACTTTAAACTGAATATTCCAATTCAAAAAATAAACTATGTCTTTTTGATGAAACAATTGAACTTAATAACGCTGTCAGATAGGCGGATCATCTTTGACCTGGTACTATTAAATAAAATTATCAATAATTGCATTGAAAACCCTGAAATTCTCGCCAAAATAAAATTTTATATACCGACCAGAAACATGAGGCCAAGTGCTACCTTTTTCTGTGACAATTTTAAAACTAACTGTGAAGCTCATACACCTATAAACAGACTACCTACATCATTTTGGCAATAAATTTGGGAATGTTTTAGACATGTTTAAAGATTCCGTGTTAGTTTTAAAACGAAGTCTTTATAATCACTTTACCGAGATGTATGATTTCACGACTCCTTAGTGAATACACTTTTTTATTTTTTTTTTATTTCTATATTTCTATGTTTCTTTATACATATTTGCTAACTTTACTACATACTATTAATTTTAATTTGCCTTAATTTAAACATAAATCATTATATATTGTATACTATGTACCTAACACAACTGTATTGCTTGTTTACTCATCTTGTAAGAGCCCACTAGGGCGTAAATAAATAAATATATTTAATGGTACAGATAGAGCAAAATAACCAACAATCAACTTCTGTGGAGTTTCTTGAAGAACCAACAAAATTACATTAATGGTACGAATAGAGCAATATAACCAACAACCGACTTTTATGGAGTTTCTTGAAGAACCAACAAAATCACATCAACTGTCATTACTCGGCGTCTCTTTATTGCGTCATGGAAAGTAATGTGATTTATAAAAAAACACAACACTCTTAAGTTAATTGGGAAATTAGAGTCATTACATTATTAAGACTTGTATAAATGTAAATTATTTATGAAACCGCAGAAATAAATTTGCGCATTGCGTTCTGGTTGTTAAGCATCGCAAACACGTGAATATGCAGGTGACGCGAAACACGTTTAATAAACGCGTAATTTTTGTAATTGCAGGTAATCTGGAATGCTCGAATAAACCGTTGGCGCTGGTGTGTTGGGGGTCACACCACCTGTCAAATCTTTGTTTATTCTTGTAAAGTGACGACAGTTTTTTTTCAAAGGTTTATTGATAATTACCTCAATGTTGTATCGTGCCTTTGTGCTACTCAAGAACGTTTGGACATAGATTTGCAAGTGATGAAAAGTTTAAAAAAAAATGTATTGCGACTATATAAAGAGTTAAATATAAAACGACAAAAAAAAATATCGTGTTTGCAAAAAACATTTTGTTTCATCAGCCTATGTGATGCCTCTGATATCTTTCCCAATGGGAAATTGAACATGAGTACAAATGTTTAACTTCAATTTTTAACTTTCTTCTTCTGACAAAATTTCCTAAAAATTGTTATATCTGTCGTACGCCGCTAATCTGAAATTAAACAGTAAAACTTATTTCTCATCTCATTATTTTAAAATTATTTGTAGACATACATTAATACGAAAAAAAATTGATATATGTCGAGGTTTTTAAAAACTTACCAAGTCTTTCGGCAATAACTTTTGCAAATCTATCTTTCAATAATTTTTTTAACTCCTTGGCACTCCAGCCACCATATTATTTATTGACTATTATATTTTAAATGCCTTTAAATCCTTAAAGAATTAAATATAAAAACCGTGCTACATGCCTGTCACTTCATGCAAATGACCCAAACACACTAGCGTCACACCATCTGCTTTGAGCTTCCCAGATTTCGTGCCATTGCGATGAAATTTCTTTCCGCCATACCCGATACGGGTATCTGTCTCTTTATCCATCACATCTATGTCGTCATAGTAAAAAAGATAATTTGTTATTTTGTTACTTCATGGGAGAAAACTTGGAAATATTGTTACAATTATTCTATAAAAAAGTACCCTAAATATCATAAAGATGTTCGTCTTTCCCAAAAGCATTACAAATTTGGAATGATGACTGATAAATACGTAAGTGACCTTGTATAATTAATGCGATTAGTTTCAATTAGTGATTTTGGAATATAGGAACCTATCTTACCTAGTTATTTATTTGTTCGGATTTTTTTAATCTCCTTAAGTCACATATTAAAAAAAGTTGATATTTAAAAACAGTCCGAAAGAAAGAAAAAATTTCTAAAGCTCAAATTATCTGGACAGATAAAATAAAGGATTAAAAATTACTTCGAAATTCACTCCTGCAGTGGCAAATTTTTAGCCATCTTTACGTGGGTTTCATACTATTTATTTTGCTTGTCATCTTTATGAAGTCACGGTGTGATGAATCGCGTCTTGAAGGTTACAATTAATAGTGTTTTAGAAGTCTTACAAAAAAAATTTATTAGGTTAATTTTTTAGAGGTGTGTTATTTTATAAATATTGAGAAATACCAATTTATCGCAATATTGCGCGTCATACACATACACAATCTTGTTTATGCATAAAGTCGGGTTTATTGATCACAAAATTCCCTGCTTATTTCTTCTGAAATATCGATCATTATAATGTTACTATTTACACAGTGTTTGTTAATCGTATGCATTTTTCTTATCACTCCGTACCCGTGTACCTATTAATAATTTTATTTTTATATTTGAGTAGAGTCCAGAATAAAATGATAATATTCCATTATTATTGTTCATTTCTTTGAAATCATGAAAATTGCTTTTTTCTCGTGTAAGTATATAATATATTATTGTAATAAATAAAACAAATATCGACTTTCCAGTGACATATAACGTTATTCGCAATATTTTATTGTTAGTCTTTGATCATTTGATCTGATATAGCTCTGCCTGATTAAATGTTCAACAGTCAATCGAATATTTTTATTACGTTTGTTTTATATCGTACCAAGGCAAGATCATACGTAGGTTCGCAGAAACAAAAGAAAATGCCAATTAATAAATTATTTACATGTAACCCAATATGTACATTTTATTACGTTGATTACGTCAAATATCCCATAATGTTAATAACTAGCTGAAGTCCCCGGGGTTGCCCGGGCTTTACACAGAGTTTTCGAAATCAAATTTAGACAGTGACCTTCTTCTTGTTTTGAAGGTCACTTGTGCAAAATTTCGTCAATCTCGGCATAAAACTGTAGATTTGCACACGAATCAAATCCACACCGCCCGCTTGCCAGCCCGCTCCTCCGTACACACAGATGTTCCCCTTTATATATTATATATTTCAACCAATTCACACAAAACCTTGACAAATTGTATATTTTAACTTTCCTCATGAGTCACTATACACTTTTTATAGATTATTTATTAAATTATTCTCGCCTACGCGAATGCCCCGTACTGCCGCCCAGGGAACCATTTATTGGATAACCAACATCTCTGCCATGTTGATCGCTGCATTTAGTGACTTAGCAGGGGTACATGGGGTGAGGTACGCCTAGGTCTTGGCGGCCGATGGGTCTATTTACCTGCTGCGTGTCTCTAGCCGGAGAGTCTTGCACCGCCTTGCACCGCAGTAGGAGAGATATATTCATACGTTCGTCACTTATTGATACCCCTAACCCCCAGATTCCTCTCCAGATACCCATCCCTCATACCATTTTTCTACCCAGAACTTCCCCTCCTTCCTTCTCTAAAAATATCTTTCACACAGCATTCCCAAAGATGACATAAAAATTATGTTCCTCAAGGCTTCCTGTGTGGAGGAAATGTAAAAAAAATGTTCTTTATGTTCTAGTCATTGTTCAATTTGATAGATCCTGATATTCAGCCTTTTCAGCTATTAAGTAGAAAAAAACGTGATTTTTTTTACCAGAGCTCCACACAGGAGGTCCCGAGGAAAATAAACTCCCTCAGGGCCTATATCATCTTTGGGGATGCTGTGTGGAGGGTTTTTTTGAAGGAAAGGAAGTGGAGGGAAATTCTGGGAAGGAAAAGTGTTAAAGGGGTGGGTAGGAATCTGTGGTTCGGTGTGTCCTGGTCACCCGCCTCCAAGACCTAGAAAAACCTCATCCCATGAACCCGGGCACCCCTGCTAAATCACCAAACGTAGTGAACCACTTGGGGTGACCTATGGCAGAGGTGTTGGTTATCCAATAAAGGTTCCCGGGGCGGCGGTACCCATTCCCGCCTCCCAAATTGAATGTGGGAGGCGGGAATATTTGATGCAATGTTGCTATGCCTCTTTTTATTCAACACCATATGCATTAAAATGTTAGTTATTAGTTAGACCAGAATGGGTTACTTATAGATAAATAAGTCACTTTGAAAGATAATCATCAAATAGTTATGGCAGGAATAACGGTTTTCAATAAATATAAACTTTGACTAATAAAAAACATCGATTAAAATTGAGAATTGGCCTGTGCGATTTGTTCCGTAAACACGCGCTCAATAGAGCAAGGAATACATCTAAAAGTAATCTCACCAGCGATTTTAAATATGAAAATTCTTCGTTTCTGATGATATTAAAAATATTGCTCAGTTAACATTAGCACTTCAAAATATGACGTAATTTATTGTTTTGCATTGTATAACAACGATTTGTTTAGCATATTTCGTGCACTTTATTTTATGCGCGGAGCGATTTTAATTGCATTATGTAATCAATCAGTAGTATATACTAGTTTTAATTAGCAGGCAGGTGTATTCATAGGCTCATGAATACTTCCGTTGTCACGATTTAGTAGATTTATGCAGATTAATGATTTAATTAGAGACATCAATTGTAACAAACTGTGATCTAAAGTCGCAGAATAACCATCAATTTAACGATGTTAGGGATCATTTAATTTTTTCAATTCTCCTGCTATAATCATGTTTTATAAGGGTACATTAAACTTTTTTTCGTTTGATCTTTATGGTACCTATTAATCCTGTGTTTAGTATTTAATATTAATGCCTTTTTCAATATATTATAAAAAAATCCCGGGATATCAAAGTTTTAGGATTTGTGAAGTTGAAATTATTTATAAAAAATATATTTGCCTCAGGATCATTGCCTTTCAAAACAAACATTGTCAATTTTGTAGACGATCAGAAATTTACCTTTCGAATGAACACCGTTGTTAAACTTAAAAAATTAGGATATCTGTCAAAAAAATAAACAAAAGAAATAATACTCATTTGAAGTAGATTAAAAAAATGTTAAACAAAAGAAATAATACTCATTTAAATTAAACAATACTCATTTAATTTAGCAGGGGTGCCAGGGTTTGTGGGGTAAGGTTTGTATAAGTCTTGGAGGCGGATGACCAGAACACACTGAACCCCAGATTCCTACCCACCCCTTAAACCCTTTTCCCTCCCAGAACCCCCCTCTCCTTCCTTTCCTTAAAAGAATCCTCCACACAGCATCCCCAAATATGACATAGGCCCCGAGGAAATTATTTTCCTCAGGGCGTCCTGTGTGGAGCCCATGTAAAAGAAAAATAACAAATAACTTTTAAAATTATTGATTAAAATCTGAAATTAAGAAAAATAAATTGGGGTACCTACATTGTCGCTTGTCTAAATTGTTCCCACAATCAGTTCTGAAATTCATTGAACCTGAGTTACAGACAGTCACAATCCGAAAATGGTTTTGTTTAAATAGTAGGTATTATTTGTTTTTTAAATATATGTATTATGAAAAGAAATGCGTAAAATAATTTGCTAATACCGAGATGATTGAACGTAAACAGTGATAAGAAAAATTCTTCCGGTGATTTCAGTACTAATAATTTCACCATTTTAATTAAAGGATTTTAGATAGACTAAATCAATCATTTGACGGCAAACATAGACAGTCAAATGGTATTGTTTAAAGAATATAATCCGTATATGACAGACAGTGATTTATGTAAACTAGAACATAAAGAATTCTTTCGAAACGTGCTGTATTTATATATATATCAGCGTGAAAAAAAATGCGAATCGGTTATTGAACACATGGAACCAGTCATGTATTCGAATTCCATTATCTGGTACCTAAAACAATCTGAACAAAATGACATCACATAGAGATAAAGGCAGTATAAAATAGGAGAACGTACATATGGAGATACCTATGAGATGAGATATGGGTGACATTCCTCTCGATATAGAGATATGATAAAGTATCTGCTGTAAACAAAGCAGATACTTTAAACAAATATATAAATGATTAGTACATTTTTTTCTTAAATAGGGACATACCCTTGCTGAAACACGTCCCTACAAAATTTTTCTTAGACTCGTTATTTTTATTTTTTTTTTACAGTTAATACCGCACAAGAGTCTCAACTGCTCCCGTCTGGAGCCAGTGAGACTATGGCATCCCCAATCGGGGTATGTTGTGAGGCTGAAGGTAGTGGGGAGGGGAAGGAGATAGGGAAGAGGAAGGTAGGGAAGTACCTGGCTATTCAGATCTGGTCACTAAACACGGCTAAAGCCATTTCAAGCAACGTTTCAATTCTGAATGGTGGTCTTACACCAGGGCGATACTGATAGTATCTTCCACTCTGGAACGTGCCGCAAATATACTATATATTATTTTAAATGAATAAATTGTGAAATAACACAAATTAATCAAATAAAATTTATTTGCGCACGCCGGGTTCGAACCCGCGACCTTCGGATTGTGAGTCGAGAGTCTTGCCTCGGGACCACGGAGGCCGTCAATAAGGAGATTCGGTATTGCAAAAGTTGGTATTGGTTTCGGTATTGGCCGCCGTTATAAAGGAGATTCAGTATTGCAAAAGTCAAAATGTCATGTTTTACGGTAGCGATAGCCGTTAGCCGTAAAACTTTAGGATTTCTGATAAATTCTTTTGATAACCAACTCTTCTGCCATACGTCACCCCAAGTGATTCGCTGTGTTTGGTGACTCAGCAGGGGTGCCCGGGTTCAAGAGGTAAGGTTTGTCTGGGTCTTGGTGGCAGATGCATTTGCCCACCTACTGCAGCGGGCCGGATCGAGGGAGACTCTTTGAGAGAGGCCTTTTAACCTCTCTAGTCGGACTCTCTCAATCCATCGCCAAACACCACAGTTGGAAAGATGGATTTGTACGTCTGATACTCCTGGATACATTGACCTTAGATTCCTACCAACCCCTCGTATATTTTTCATAAAGACCCTTTGCACCTCATCCCCTAAGATAACATAGGCTCTGAGGGAAATTATTTTACTCAGGGCCTCCTGTGGGGCTTATATAAAAAACCTGAAACTGATTTGATTGACCTTTTAACAACGTTGGAATCAAAGTATCTTGTGGAGTGTGAATTGGAGGCAAACGTTTCCTTCAAAAGAGGTATAAATCACTCTTTTACCGATTTTATGTCCAGTTTTTATACCCTAAATCGCAGAAAGCCAATATTATTTCTTTTCATCAAATTCTAATTCCAATAAACAGCAAACATGCGTTTGACCATTTACAACCGCTCTTTCTATCTTATTTAAACTACGCATTTAAACAGCATTGAGTAGTACTCATATTTTTTAGCTAGTCTTTCACAGTGCTTTCATACGAACGAAGTACTGAATTCACACCTAAACTTAAAATTTAGGGCATACAGCTTAAACCAGCGATGCGCAAGCGATTTCCCCACAGAGCGTCGGACCATCCCTAAATCAGCTAAATTTAAGAATGAAATCATTGCCACATTAAATCGATTTAACCGAGGTCACGCAACATCTGGGTGTGATCAATCTACTAATCACACTAAAATACTCCCAACTTCTTTCTTTTTATTTTTCTTGTAAAGCTCTTTCTTATAAAATAATCTCGGGTAACTGCGCTCTTTCTTGATTAAATTCCTTTAAATTATTTAAATGAAGGAGAGGAAAATTTTGAATTAATATTTTGCACGATACTAGCAGTGGTGATACGATTGTAGCATTCTGTAATGTTGTTATTATTATTTACTTGAAGGTTAATAATAAAATGATAAAGGTTATGCTTTTGTTATTGTTTTATTTCCGTCACAATTAATACGTGTTCAGATATGCAAACAGTTGGTTGGCCATCTATATAAATTGACAGCAGAAGTTACATAAAATTATCATTAGGAAGGAGGATTTTAGGTAAATCCATAATCACGTTATCAAATATTCGTAATCTTCATAACCTTTATAAAAATATTGTTGGTACTTAAAAAATAAATTTAAAATTATCATAATTACTTAGATAAAAAAATAAAAAACAAAATAATAGCCTGTGATTGGATAATGAAGGAAAAATATAGAAAATACGCTAAAGAAAATAAGTTTAAGATATTTACCTGCTTGGTAATATGAACATGACACACTATTTAAATATACAGGGTGTTAACGTACTCGATCTTACTTATTTGGAGTTAAAAATGTAAATGAAAATTTGGAATTCGGTGCCTTACTTCTTTTCAAATGAAAGAAAAATCTTCCACTGGTGATCATTGGTCATTCAGCTATGTAATCGCCTGCACTGGAGACCAACATGTTAATTAGATTAATTTGACGTTGGACGTCAAATTGGTGGGGAGTTTGTGTAATATAATTAGATAATAAATAGGGGGGTGGGTGCTTGTGAAATCACTCGAGGATCTTAAATATAATATGTTATCAGAGATTACATGATTCTCCGGGAAAGCAGCTTTGTTTCATTGTGAATACGTGCCAATTCTTACCCTCTCGGCAAAAAAATAAAACTCGAGAATAAAATGAAACTCGAGAACCTCAATCGTGAACACTGTTTCGTACCATTGAGGGAATATAACCATTAATATGAAGCCATGCGAAATAACGCAAAATCAAATTGGGTGTTTTCCGTTTGAAAATTTGATAACTTAGAATTATTACAGATGCTTAAATTAAATCCTGTGAGTAGAACAACCACATCCTGGCCCTTGGAAATAATCGAGTATTTTTTTAAATAAGTTTGGGTTTACTTTTTGTAAATAATAAAGTATCAGGCCTAAAAAAAATATTTTCAAGTGACAAAATCTCCTACTAATGAATCCATTTTCGGTAAAAGTTTCATTGTATTTCACAAAATAAAACAAAACATTGCAATTTCACATGAATCAAAATGGGGGGAGTGCAACGAATTTGGGTTTGAGAATTAAACCTTACGCCGTCCGCATAAAGACTACATTCATCTTTTGTGTTAGTTACTGTTAGTATGGACGTCGACTCCACGTCGCTTGGTTCCGTGCAATCGATTTTAAATTTCCTTATTGTAATAATAAACAATGCGTAAAAAGGAATTAAAGATTTTTACAGGCCTTTAGGAAATCAACCTGTAAAATACAACTCTCAAATACCTTCTCTAACCTTTCCAAAAAAGTTTTCTCAGGTATATGTAAATCTCTCCTAAAAAGAGGCGTGGATTCTGATGTCGAATTTTTCAAGGACCAAGGGATAACCTTAAATTACAAAGCGGCATTTCGCCATTCACCTCACTCATGAGAAATAGGTACAATCCCCCATTGTTACCGACGCGGTATTATCTTTCCCGATTATATACTTTGGTAATCTATCCGCCCTTTTTTCGGTATTTAAAATAAGTCAAGTTATATTCTCGCAAAATATAATCTTTAAAATAACAGACAAGTCGCTGAAAACCCAGAGTCCATCATGGATTTCCAGCAAAAGGTGCCTGCTTCCCGAAATTTCCGGAAGACCTACCGCTCTGTATTGCAAAATAATAGAAAAGAAATATATCTAAAATTAGTGATTGAGTAATATTCGTGTGACGACGAGGCAGGTTAGAGAACAAATTAGAGGGCTGACTTTATGTTTAAGAAAAGTTATATTTATAACATACCATCTACATTTTTTTCTCCAAACGAAGTCAGGAATCACTTGTTAAAGTAAGTTCGTTACTTAGGTCTCTTAACAACCTGTATAATATAATGAATAATTAAGTGATGTGCCATTTAACCACATTAATTAATGACATAATATTACGTTGCGTTCTTACAAACGTTTCCATTGTGGGTTGGTACTTGTAATTAGTTAGCTATAAATAATTGTTGTAAAGTAAGTTATGGTTTTCCACAGTTTTAAGTAGATGTAAGAAAAAATAGTTACATTATGTTATTTTTGTGTATTAAGATTTCTTCAGAATTCCTGTAAGCGGCCATGGGGTATGTTTCGCTAAACGGTGCTATTAAAAGTGATACAAATATTGATTTGTGTAATATACATGCGATCCTAAACCAGTTGTGAAGAATTGTAAACTGATTTGATAAGAATATTCCAAAAAAAATTATGTGGTGATTGAACACTGTAAAACATGTTCAAATAAAAATTCTTGCCTTATAAGATTGTGTTTTTTTTTTACATGAGCTCCACACAATTAAACACAAGAAAACAATTTCCCTCAGGGCCTATGTCATCCTTGGGAATGCTGTGTGGAGGTTTTTTTTTTAAGGAAAAGGGGGAAAGGAGAGTTCTGGGAAGGAAAAGGGTTTAAGGGGTGGGTAGGAATCTGGGGTTCAGTAAGTCCTGGTAATCCGCCTCTAAGACCTAGACAAACCTCACCCCATGAATGTTTTATGTTTAACAATATTCTCTCTGATGTAGATATCTTCAATTGTAACGAAAATGAATATAAAATCTCTTTAATGTATTCATATCCCAACTAAACCAAACAGATTGAAAATTGAATTACAAAAATTAAGTTATAATAAATAAAAATAAATTAATTGTTCTAATTTCATGTTTACTAACTATAAAACTTAGTGTTCATGAACGCTTCTGGCAACGCGGGGATAAACTACTGTTGAATCTGATTGAGCGGGTTTCAACGTATAATTTTCCAATTATAAATTGAAATAAATAAATCCTTTCCTCTCCTCAAAGAGACCCTTCACACAGCATCTTTAAAAATGGCATAGAATCTGAGAGAAATTATCTTCCTCAGGCCCTCTTGTGTGGATATAATGTAAAATAAATAAAAAAATGCGCTTATGTTGATGGTGGTAGGAATTTTTCAAGTATTGTCTGATTATTCATAACCCGGGAATGTGTGGCTTTATTTTTTAAAAAAGGAAGAAAACAAAAAAGTTTTAGAATGTTTTCATAAATTTAGTGGCTGACACAAAGATTTTTTTTTTGATCTGTTACGATCATGTACAAAAATTTTCGTTGGACAATAATTTTCATTTCAAAGTTCGTCAAATTTGATCGTCGATCAAATTAATGTGACGGAGTTCGAAACAGTTTCATTTCCATGAAATTGCAATTTTGACTTCCTTCTTGTGATCATATTAATTGTTTCTCCTCCGATGGTGACTGATATGTACGTGACACGATCCAATAAAAAGTTATTGTCTTGTTTAATGACCGCTTACTGCTTAAAGAATTACATTTATAAGAATTCAATTCACGATCATACGTCTAATTTAAGCATGAGAAGAATAAAGCAATTACCCTTAGTTTTATTATTACACCGGACCAAAAGAACATAAACAAAACAAGTTGTAATGAGTCATGTAGCATTTATGTATAGCGAACCGGAAATTTTATTACTTTGAATGAAACATATTATCAAACAAGATTCATAGTTGAACAACGAGAACCTAATCTGGAAACAAAACCATATATTTAATTTTAACCAAGTCTAAACGCTTTTTAAATTTCTTTAAAATTTGTTTAAGAATTGTAATAAATGGTTGCCGTCAAAAAGTTGATATGATAAAGCTACGCAATGCATGATGGATGCATTGATCCCGCGACCAAAAAGCCGGTTTCATTAACCTAGAAATTCCATTAAGAAAAGCTGTTCAATTTTCATAGTGTCAGAGCTCACCTTCGATTGTCTTTACTACCCCGTGAATACAAATTATCTGTTTTAGATTATCTGTAAGGGATTATTTTATGATAGGCAAATAAATAAAGTAATTTAGATTTACTGCGATTCAAAGAGTGGACTGTATTCAAATTTTTTTGTGGACTTTGATTTGACACAAATACGGTATAATGGACATTGGACAGGATTCGACTCACCCCCACGTTGTTCGACTGGGATGATAAATCATTTGGCTTGGTCCATCTCACGGTCCTGAGGGACACCACAAGCGGTTATCACTGCACAAGTGCCTGAGATATAAGAGAATTCCAGCACAAGTTTCCTCTGATAGTCGATATAATTAAGAACTGATGGAGCAAGGTCACAGCACAGCAATTAACGATAGACTTCTTTAATAGTGGATGTTGAATGCACCGAAAGACCCGCTATGGACCATTGCACAGCACATAAACAGACAGTAAACTGACAAATTATGATTGTCATTTAGTTCACTAGTCCGGATATTGTTGTCAGCTCGGGAAGATTTATGTGGGTAGATAGGATAGGTATGAATGTAAAAGTATATATAGGGAAAAGTATGTATATTTGCATCAACATGGTGTTTATCTCCTTTGTTCTTAAAAAGTTGATATGGCAAAGCTACTTAATGCATGATGGATGCATTGATGCTGCGACCAAAAAGCCGGTTTCGTTAACCTAGAAATTTCATAAAAAAAGCTTTGCAATTTTCATAGTGTCAGAAATCACCATCGATTGTCTATACTGCTTTCTTGTACACATATTATCTGCTTTAGATTTATGGTAAGTGATTATTTTATGATAGGTATACCTACTTTGCTATGTATCAACATCTTAATATTCGGAATTTTCTGTTCCCTGTTTACTTAAATATATCAGTTTTGAAGTGCTGCATTCTCCCATTTCCGATTAAAAATATTATATCGACTTTAATTTTAATTTCATCGTAATTTCGTCAACATGGTTTCTGAATACAATTTCCTTGGTACTTTCTTACCCAATTCATAATGTCATACAAAACTCGGATTTCCTGTAAATCCGCGATTTATGACGGCCGAGATTTTCGACGCGATGACTCAGCACGGTGAAAACTGTACCTAGTCTGTAGGCACTGTAAATGGCTGATTTAGTCAAAACGTCAATTATTTTTAACGATTTTTATCTTTTATTTTCATATTTTTTTAATAATTATGGTTAGTAGACTAAATTCACAAGACAACGACAATAAACAAGCTAATATGTAACCTGAAAAGTCAGATACGTAATAGGTAAATTTATTATTTTTATTCCTGAAAAAAACTGATATATTACAGAGCTAATTATTTATGACCCAACAATCTATTATTTCTGCCATCTCAATTATTTTTTTTTTATGTAATAAAATTATGCAATTAATCATAATATTGATTGTAATGGTATTAGTTTATTAGCTAATTATTTATTATTTAATTATCTTCAGGAAAATCCACTGGAAAACTTGCGGTTATATTGCCACACCTATGTTAAAGTACGCCAAACTGGAAAAATATACTTGGAAATTTAGAGTTTGTTTTAATATGAATCATTATTTAATAAACCTAACTATACTATATATCTATATAATATGAATAATAACATATAAATTAGGTACTTATTTCAGCTGCAAAGTGTGAATGTTACCAAGTGAGTTTAGGTATGATTTTAGGTATTATCGTTAATAAGTATTTTCGTTATTTATTTTTGGGGTTTTATGCCGTGTTGCGCTACCTCCTTCTTTAGCTAACGTTTCGGAAAGAGTTACAGTGTCCATCATCAGGGAAGATGGACACTGTAACACAGTGATGGACACAGTGTCCATCATAAGAGAGAGTGCAACGTAGCTCTCAATGGCAGGAACACAGCAAAAATAGTATTAGTATGTGTAATAGCAAAACATTATTTAATTCACAAGATGACACATGATAGTTCGCAGTCGCTCAGAACAAGTTGATCGGATTACGTGGGAGCTTAACTCCCAAGACACGATTCCGAGTTTGTTTGGTCGTCGAAGGACCTTTACTCGCCCTAATGACACAGAGTTATGTAAATTTCTTAGAAATCCATTACATATGTGCTAAGTAGCTTATATAATAATAAAAGCAGCATAAACTAGATACAAGGTTGGTGTATTTTTCAAGCTACATGAATTTATTATTGACTTCGGTTCACTAGGACAGACATTAATTTTACTGACAGATTCGTGCAGGTATAATATTAAATGAATCATTCGCTAATTAATTACGTGGTGGTAGGAAGGACGCGTAGTTTGCCGTGAATTTCCTCAAGATTTTCTAGATTCCCAGTGGTTTTATAGAACAAAAAAATTATTTATCAAATTTATGAAACCGAATAGATATATTTACCCATGCAAATGTTTCATGGGGGTACGTTATTATTTATGTTAGAATTACCTATTTGACATTTTTCTTATCGATCACTTTAATTATGAAATAATATAACAGTCGATGGAAAAGCTCAAAAATTATTGAAATCATCTTAGAATTTCAAATAGAAAAGCTCTTGCTTTATCGTTGAATACAGTTTATCGCGTTTTATTTATTTATTTATTGTCGCCCCTTTAAGCCGCCGCTATCCGAATTTCGACCGATTTCTTACAAATCTCTCTTAAACATTTGAAGTTTTTAAGCTCTTAAAAAAATATATGTTATTTTTGAAGATAATATCTAGATACGTTCCACGCCGAAACGCAAATTATATAAAATTCCCTCGATAAAAAAAGCGCAAAGTATGCTCCGAAAATTATTTAAAACAAGTCTATTTCTATTATTTTACAAGTTATATTTGTGAAAAAATTCATAATGTTTCTTTAAATAATACTTAAGATACCTTGTATGAGATTTTTGCTCTATTTTAAACGAGTCATGTTTTATTAAGCATTTTCCCAATTTTCGCACCAATTTTGTCATTGAAAATATTGGCGCGCTCTGTCCAACATTCGTAATTACATATCTCTCCATCTTCTTCTTTTTGGGCCGGGAAGCGTGGCCTTGGCATCAGAAAATTTAATGTTTTACTATTCCAATACTTTTATATAGATTTTTTATTCTTCGTACAAAAACATACCAATCGTAGATTTTTTTAACACATTTTTTTAAGTCAATTATTAAGGGTAATTATTTACGTTATCAAAATACTTAATTAATTTAATGAATAATAAACCAATTCAATATAATTAATTTATAACGGGATTATTCACATGGCACGATCAAGTGAATCAGATACTTGAGTCGGGCCATGTCAAAAGCCAGAATAATAGAAGAGTATGTATGAGACGATGTATGAATGTGAGTGAAGCAAAGAGTGTGTGCCAGGACCGAGTTGTTTGGCGGTCCGTCCTCTCTGCCTACCCCTGCGGGGAAACGGCGTGATGGTTAGTTAGTTAGTTTTATAACTATAATAATTTTAATAAATGATTTATTGATGATAATTTTAATATATGCTTTGATAAATATATTAATATTGATTAAAATCCTGCAAGGAAAGTAGCGATGATTTAATATTAATAAGAACAGCAGAATCACCAACTCGTTTGCGTAAGTCCATATTACCTGTTATGAATTTCACGTGAATAATTATGTCAACCGTTTTCCAGGAGAATTGGAAAAAAAGTGTTTTATAAAAATTTATGGAATTTTTACAGTCTTAAATCTTCTTAAAATCCTTCACGATATTTACCGATATACTACTATATTGGATGCAGAGAGGTGCCTCAGAACATAAAAGTTGGGAACTCAAACCGCAAATGTGGGCAAATAAAAACTGAAATTGGGTTAGCTTTTTGACATTTCGATAATATTAAAATAAAGATATATTTGCACCTTGTGTTCCAGAGTGGAAGAGGCTGTCAGTGTCCTCTTCGTGAGATAATTCAAAAATGAAATCGCATTAGTTTTTTTTTTTTGAGAGCCTCCGTCGTAGTCAACGGTTAACACTCTTGACAAGTAATCCGAGATCGCCAGTTCAAATCCCGCGTGCGCAAGTAAATTTTATTTGAATGAATTATATGAATAACCAGGTTATTCCCCTCTCCTTTATCTTCAGCCTCACAACATACCCCGAGTGGGGATGCCGTAGTCTCACTAGCTCCAGGCGTTTGGGAGCAGTTGGGACTCTTATTGGGTATTCGCATTAAAAAAAAATCACCAAACATCCCAACGACGCTGTATCCGGACAGTTGGAGTTTTGACATAAAAACCTACCTAAAATGATACAATACACATATTTGTATTTGAAATAATTAAAGAAAATTTGTTTAACGTTGGCTAAAGATGGGAGAAGCGCAACACAAAAATATCTATTTTAAACATTTCATGAAGGCATATATTTTGTTATCATTTAGTTAAATGAAATCACCCAACACCTGTGCAGTAATCTTTTAAGCCTGGATTACGCCCGCATACGTGGTTCAAATTGATTTCCGGTATTTTGACACATTTTAAAATAGGTTTCCATCTAATCCTGTTTAGTAGAAAATGAATGGAATTTAAATGGTTTATCATTTACTCATTTTACGATGTAATCTATATATCTAATATATAAAATTCAATATATGTTTGCTTGCTTGTTTGTTTGTTTGTACCGTATGTGTTCTTAAACCATTCATCCGATTGCGATGGAACTTTGGTGATTTGATGAGCGCATGCTCGCGGTGGTTTTTAAACATAATAGTGAGCTCTGGCCTTATGAAATTATTTCCTATACTAGGTACTCATCTGATTGAGATGAAACATTGGTGAATTGTTGTGTGCACGTCCACAAAGGCTTTTATATACACTGGTGAGCTCTGTCGTTATGAAATTTGTATAAAAAAATTGCAACAGGTGGCGCGCGAGTTGTTTGAAAAGTGAATGTATTTCATGTAGTTTAGCGGCAGGGAGGGTAGGCGGGAGGGGGAGGGGAATTCGGGAGGGGCGGAGGAGAATGAAGGCAGGGGAAAGTTTTGCGGGAGGGGGTTGAGGGAGGAGGGGGAAGGTGGGGAAAGTGGAAAGCGGGAATAAGCCGCAGGGGGGGGGGTCGTGGGATTAGTGGATCGCAGGAATAAACAATATCTTTATTTAAGTGGCATTAAGTGCACCGCATGCCGGGAACTCCCTAGTTATCTTATAAATAAATGTTTGGTTCTTAAATGAAGTATAATAAAAACTTTCCCCCTTCTTCAAGAAGTCGCCGTTTGCATCGAAGAAACAAAATTGCCGACGCGATGCGACGCGACGTTACGTCGCGTCGGTGAATAATTCAGTCTGACCGATAGCGTCACGTGCTCTCTGATAGTGCCGCCAGCTTATTGTAAGATAGGTATTACTCAATGACATGCATCTGTGATGTTCATCGTAAATCATCCAGAGCTATGATTAAATAGAGGATGCAGAACAACGAC
The DNA here is from genome assembly GCA_936435175.1 of Glyphotaelius pellucidus. Lineage (NCBI taxonomy): Eukaryota > Metazoa > Arthropoda > Insecta > Trichoptera > Limnephilidae > Glyphotaelius > Glyphotaelius pellucidus. The sequence goes on along the minus strand of OW386545.1, from coordinate 12,139,049 downwards.
GAATATAATAGTAATATATATATATATATATAACAGTAATGATATGTAGATGTTTCTGTCGTTAAGTGTATAAACCTCACCAAATTTAACCTCACCCAATGTAACCTAACCTCACCGAACCTTACCTACCTCATACCGACCTAACCCATTGTCATGTCTGTTATTAGAAAGTCGCACAAATAAACATTTTTAAAAGTGGAAATCATTAATTAGAAATCATTAATTTGAAATATCGTAGATTTTGGTTTAATGCAAGAAAAATATAACTCAAAATACCATTTGGCAATAAATACCACCTCTGGTCTGGAGCCCCAAAATATCTAAAAAAAACTCTCGACTCTGTGCAGAAACAGGCGGTTTGATAGATTCTCCTAACTTAACAAACGGATTGCAATCTTTAAAGCACAGGCGTCAGGTGGGAATGTTGTCCTTGTTCTACCGGTATTACAATGGAAGATGCTCCGTGGAACTAGCGTCACTGATCCCCTCGGCACCGGTGCATAGTCGGGAAACACGCCAAACACGCGCCCAACATTTGTACACGGTTGACATTAGTCACATGAGAACGGGTCGTTTCTACGACTCATTCTTGAGTTCATTCTTGAGTTCCTTCCTCCTACAACATGGGTCTCTTCAAGACCCATGTTCACTCCTTCCTCTCCTCAAAAACATCCTCCACACAGCATCTTCAAAGATGACATAGGCCCTGTGGGAAATTATTTTTCTCAGGGCCTCCTATGTGCAGTTAATGTAAAAAAAAATATATAATTCTTGGCCTCATCAAATAGGGCAGTTAAATTCATTTTAATAATCATCTTTGCACATTTACAAAACAGAAATCCTTAACTTATGCCAAAAGTTTCGCGTAGATGACAGTTTATTATTGAGGTTGGTTATAGAGTAAAATTTAAGCCTGTTAGTGAGGGCTTTAAAAATAGTCACTGCCTTGAATTTTCACAGAATATATGCTACTAACAGATATTTTTTACGCAGACGTGTTTTGCCTTCGTAAACTGTTTGATACTGCTGATGCCTGATTTAGCTAAAGAAACCATTAATATCATATTTACTTTGTATTGAGTTCAATGAAGTTCTACAAAATAAACGACAACAATTTCCAAAGTAGCGTTTGTCTTGTAATAACGCATCAAAGCCCCTACAACTTGTATAAATCTAATAATAGAATGTGTAACTAAAATAGACTAGGTATATAATTTATAATAATTACCTCGCCTGTCATATCAGCATAAATGTTGTTTCAATACCAAGGATACCTATTTATCTTAGTCTCGCCTTAGGGACGATGGGAGAACTGAAAGCGATGCGCTGCACAATCACTTGGCTAACAAAGGTACTAGCTAAATGACAGATCTGTAATCAGAATCAGTTTTCAGAAATCGATTATTCGAAATGTTACCGTTCTAAATATGTATTTTGTAAAGGTAATATATGAAAAGAATAACCCGCAACACACAGAAACAAAATAAACACTCACAAAAACACAACACATAATATATGCCGATTTTTTAAAATTTAATTTTATATTTTTAATTTTTTACGAGAAAAACTCTCTTTTTATAACTTTTGAAGGTTATTCCCATCAACGTAATATATCATTGAAGAAGAAGATAACACTTTTAAATCTAAATGAAAATATGAAAGTAAACAAGACACAGAAAAAGACAATGGTCGCAACTGGGACTCGAACCCAGACCTCTCGTCTAACCGGGACGGCGCGTTATATTATATATATGGAAAAAGAACTAGTTGAAGATAATATTAATGATTCTAAATATTTGAAATATGAGATTGACAAATATGACGGTTTGACAGAAGGTGGCAATAGCGAAATTGGAAAACGCGCCGTCCCGGTTAGACGAGAGGTCTGGGTTCGAGTCCCAGTTGCGACCATTGTCTTTTTCTGTTTTTCTGTGTCTTGTTTTCTTTCATATTTTCATTTAGATTTAAAAGTGTTATCTTCTTCTTCAATGTTATATTTTTAATTTTACTTTAATTTTTACTTCAATTTTACATTCATCTTTAGATTAATTTTATCATAATTTCATGCCTTTATGGTCACCAACATTATATTTTTTTAAGTGTTTGGTGTTTGAAAATTGCAGTGTTTTAAATAGTGGAAACATAGCTTGCTCCAATCATGTTCTATTAAAAAGGTCGAAAAATGTCGGAAAATTAAAAACTAAAAAACACCGTTCTTTTATTTAAAGCTTTTAAAACAAAACTATCACTTTAGTTTTTATCTCGTTCATACAATCAAAAATGATTTAATAATATATTAAAAATATATTAATAATTCCCCAAGAATTACTGAAAAACTCTGACATTTTTGATTCATTTTTGTTTTTTAATGGATATTTAAAAGTTCTTTCGTTTACGATGGAATTGACATTTGAGCTAAAAGGTATCGCGATCATCTTAAGTACGAAGAACATCCGAGGGATATCCATACGGTCAAATTAAATAAAATCAGATTTTTTTCATCTGTTAATTATTAAATTAAGTAGATAGGTACGTGAATGGGTTATCTTTTATAAACATTGATATCAATCTGGATAAATGATAATCTTGCGAAGTGAGAGTGTGGTCTCAAATCTAGAAATTTATCCATTTACATGTTGTTGTCAAAGGTTCTTTTCCAATATTAACATTTTAATTTTAAGGAACTTCAACATATTTTATTGTCATCAAGTTTAATTTGAGAAAGCTATATCAATTTTTGTTTCAATATATTTAATAATATTATTATCATATAAAAAATATATATTTTTTTAAACATGAACTGCTATATTAATTACTGCAGTTTCTTTGGTCTCCGAAGGCAATATCAAATTATTGATTTTTAATTTTCATGTTAGATATTATTCTTAAATATGAAAAAACTTAAATAAAAATTTTGTTCTACATAATTTTTGATAAAATAAATAAACCTAAACGGCAAATTTAATAAATTAACAAAAAAATGCAATTCGTTTGCCACTTCTACATTTCTATTGTTCAAACCTAGTTCATTTATAGACCAAAATAATATATAAGTTAGTATAATTAAGAAGGAAAAAACCATTTGCATCGTCTGAATTATTATTTTGGAAAAACAAAAGGCCATTTTTTAACGACGTTTAGTCAAAAATAAACAATACGATAAATAAATAATAAAATTTACATGGTAATTAATTGGGACGTCGGTAATAAAAATAAAAGCAATTTGTCAGGAGATTTTCATTAAAAGTATCATTATGGAAATTATGTAAGCATTTCTTCTGGAAGTGGCTTCACCGTTGTTTGTCAATACATTTAGAATGTGAATCAGCTGTCATGTGAAGTAGTAACAACAAAGATCTTGTTAATAATTAAATATAAAAATTATTAAATTTAAAAAATTATAAATTTAAAAAATTATAAATTTAAAAAATTATAAATTTTAACATGTTGATATTTATGTGACGATAGATTATTTAAATAATAACAATAATTCAACAATATTATTGTATTTTAATGCAATATCATTTCTGATTAGATTCCTTCGATATTCATTCAGTGACCTAATGAGGTTTGAATTTCAGAACAACGTAAAAAACACTTTAAAATATTTCAAATAGCTAAGTGATAATGGTATCAAATATATGTTTTGCAATATTCTTGAAGGCCAATTTACAAAAACAAAGGCGAGAAAGGAAAATAAATCTGGAAGTAAAACATAGTTGTTTTTCATTGATAGCTTTCTTTATTTCGGTCAAGGTTTGTGGGGGATCCGTTTACGTTGTTTATTTTGCTTTCAATTTGAATGATAAGCTAAGTGGAAATATGCAAAAGTGATTAATAATAATTTAAGTTAGATAATAATAATGATGAATTAGTTGAATTGATTGTGATTATAATCTCGATTAAATTTATTCTTTAAAGGAATCGATTGAATCCATGGCCCAAAAGAAAATTGGATAAAAAGTATCTTTTTTGGGAAGAATACGGCAAAAACTTTCTAGACAAACTGCAGTCACTATTTATAATTCAATTATTGCTCCACACTTTAACTACTGCTCAACTATCCTTTTCCTGTGTAATGAACGAGAACAAAATAAGTTTCAAATTCTCCAAAACAGGGCAATGAGAATAATACTTCGACGAAATAGATTCTCAAAAGTAAATAAAATGTTAAAGGAACTAAATTGGCTAACCGTGAAACAGATGTTGACCCTGCACACGATGATATTTATCCATAAAATAGTGAACAACATGTTACCAAAATACTTCTCAAACAAAATTATATACAACAAGGACATTCACAGACACAACACAAGGACTTGCAAGGAAATCAGACTACAAAAAAAGGACAAAACGAATACGCAGAACAGTTTACTATACAAAGGGATGAAGTTATACAACACTCTACCAGAAACTTTAAAGGCCGCACCAATTGGAAAGTTCAAAATTTATTGTAGGAGATACATAGAACAAGAAAAAATATAGTTTGAAATATTAAATGATATAATTAATTAGGAAATTGTAAACTTAAATGTACAATTTACTAAAATAAAACAAATAAATAAATAAATAAATGGCAATATTAATTTGTTTTTATTGAATTTAATTACTACGTTTGGTGACTTAGTAGGGGAGCCCGGGTTCATGGGGTAAGGTTTGTCTGGGTCTTGGCGTCGGATGCGTCTGTCCACCAGCTGCACGGCAGGCCTGATAGGGAGAGAATGATTAAGGGAGTCCTTTTGACTTCTCCAACCGTAGTCTCTCGGAACATCGCCTTGCGGCGCAATGGGAGGGATGGATTCATACGTCCGTCACTCCTGGATACACTGACCGACAGATGCCCCGAGGGGAATTAATTTCCCCAGGGCCACCCGCGTGAAGCTAATGTAAAAAAAAAAACAAATAATAATAATAAATTTATTTCACATAAAATATACAATACAACATGTGCGGAAACTTTGACTAGCCAACTAGGAATAGATCCTGTTTTAGGCCAGTCAAATTCACAATTTTAGTTCATATCATAATTTCGAAAATGGTTGATACCCGAATGTATTTATTTCCCTTTCCTTGCTTCAATTTTTTTATATTTTATAATAATACATTTTCATACATCTATTTGTATATGGGTATCCGGGGGTAAAGTTTACTAACTTCGGGGGGGGGAGGGGTGATTCGTGATGTTCGTAGCAAAAAAAAAATTAAATGCATTATTATTTTAACAGTATAAAAACCTTTTTCAATGGACGAATTTTTTTTCAGTAAAACAATTCAACCTTTTTAATTGAAAACTACCTTAAAACGTTCGAATTTCTAAAAATAGGGATGAGGATTAAACTCTCATCAAGTAATTTATAAATATATGTACTATAATCTCAAGTCATATTATAACGGTTCGTAATGATTTTATAATTCGTTTATAATTTTTATACTCCGCATTTGATGATAGACTAACTCGTCAAATGCCACGGGAACAAACGAGAAAATTTCGCGATGTTTTGACTTTTACGTAATATTTTGCAGGTTAATTTTATTTTTTTATTTTATCTTATGTAATATTTACTGAAACACGTTCCTTGAATACTAAACTATGCATAAAAACAACATTACTTGCGTTTATTCGATGCATTTATACGTTTTACGATCTTTTCATCGACCGCGGTGCGAGACTTGCAGACGCCAATCTGACAGCTGCTGACAGCCGAGAAGCGGGAAAAAATCTAGGCCCGTGTCATAAACAATTCCAAAGAAAAAATATCGCTGCGCTAGGTGGGTTCACGGTATCTTATATCTTATGAACAAGAATGCCCCAAGCGATTCTGACCTTCTTCTTCATACGTTTTCTTTATACATAAGGGTTAAAATCGCATAACAAAATTATTTTTTAGTAATTATTTTGGCCTGTGCCGTTGGTGCGCCGGCGCACGAGCGGCAATCTAGCGGTATTATTATAAAACCATTTTTCAACAGACTCAACGCCTACACGCTTGTAAAATGAACTCGTATTTGTATACAATGGTCTATAGACATTAACGATTGTCTGATTACATATCATTAATACTGTTATTACGAAAGTAATATGTCGGATTGAGGTACACTGACATTATTATTTCAACCTACGCAAATTGTTGCATAATAACAGTGGCTTAAAAAAACCATGATTACCTCAGTGTATTGGCCTTAGAAACACTGTTATATTGAATACTTTTAATTTACGGGCAATTTCAAATAAATCAATGGAACGGAAGATTGAAGCTTGTAAAATTGGTGAATGCACGATATATTTTATTTTATTATTTTAGCTGTATCTTGGTGTATTTTTATTTGAGGTAGCTGTAATTGTCCCCAACACATATTTGGGCAGTACACTACACATCATCCGCGGAGTTTTACACCGTAGTTAGTGCAAAAACAACCGTATTTTCTGTTATGTAATTTAAAACAACTTTACCGTATTTGACATTTTTTGACGTCGTACAATTTCAACTATTGTAAAGTCAAATTTCACGTGAATTTTATTTAACGAATAAGGGCACGCAATACACAGTTGCTTAACATTAAAATAAATGTATGCATTTACTGCAGTTTTACACGCTCAGTCTGTCAATCGTGTTGTACAGTTTTAAAAAACACCTTTTGTATAATTTTCGGGCCTTATATTTATTACGATTTGAAACATAATAAATACCATATCTTCTTGGGTCCGATGACTGTACGTATTATTTGCACGATTTAGTCATGTATTCAGTCAAATCGTTATTCTTAATGCACGTGACCATTTTGACCGGATCACACTTCGACATTTTATGTACTTTTCATGACCATTCTAGGGATTTCTTCCAATAATCAAATTTAGTTAAAAAAGTAGTAGTTACCTTCAGAAAACTAAACTTCGAGAGAATGAGACGAATGCAGAGAGTATCAGGAGTAAGGATAATAAGGAACTAAAATTCATTTTTTTAATGAATAATGACCTTCTTACTTAAATAACTGCTTATTTATTCTATATTTAGTTTTAATATTTAAAATAATTGTTAAAATTTTAATTTTTCAAGATCCCCCGAAAACCACCGTTATGTATGGTGAATCGTGTGACGTCATCGCTCTCTAAAAGTTTTATTTATTTTCAGCAGGTGTTGTCATTTTGTATGGAAGAAACTATTCTATGGAAGAAACTATTTAGTTGGAAAATGGTAGATTTAAAATAAAATAATAACATCCCATCCCATCTTTTCCGTGAGGACAATTATTATGTCCAATAATACATGCGCACATAAATATATTGCGACAGGATTTAGGTGGATTTAAATTATTCACCGTTCACTAATTTATCTTTATCCTTTTTGAGTTCTCGCATTATCGTGGTCAAATTATTTTTCCTTTCCGGATCAACAAATTAACTACAGCACGCCTGTGTTTGAAAAGTTGTCCACTCAAGGGATTATAGCGAATAGCGAAGCTCATTATGCCGACGCATAAAAAAGCCATTAACGAAAGTGTTAAAATACCCAGCTCCAAGTATGCACAGTAACGCCAGACATCCGCCATGGGTACTTGACCAGTTAACTTCATCACCCATGACCTCATGTTTTAAAATGTGGTGATTTGAACATGAAAGGTCTCAAAAGAAAAATAAGGCATTAATCGTCCAGTGTCGAAGGGAACGTTATTACACATATTTTATAGAGCACACGTTTGAATGTACGTATTGTGCATACCTATCGATAGCATCGCAAGTTGATTCGAACTAGTTTGTAAGACTTCGCCCTCGGTCCCCTCTTACCCCGCAAAAGCCACACAATACAGTGCACAATTACTAATACAAAAAAAAACATGTGTGCAGTTCACACGCGTTAGAAGTAAAACCTTCAGAAAACTAAAGTAGACAAGGGTAGGGAAGAGAGTACGAAGCATCGCACAAAAAGAAGACCGATTATTCTATATCATTCTCTCGTGGGTTAAATCCTAGCGATGTATGTATTTGTCTCCTTTTAGTGAAGCTTTTTCGTTTCATCGAGTTTCAAATCACAACGGTGCTAAAGAAGTTTTCACTTCAAAAATCTATTTATTCTGATTAACTTGTACACTTCTGTTATCTGACTCATTACGTGACCTATCTCTAGTATTTGATTCACTTGATCGTGTCATGTTCTCCTGGGGCGTCTCCAACATCCATTATCATTCATTGTTGGATCGTACAAATGAATCCTAGTGCTCCTTTCTATGGCCAGCTGTTCTATATGATTACGATTTGAGCGTCCCTTTCTTATTCATTTTTATATCTTTCCAATTTTCAACTGTTTGAAATTGGAAAATTTTTGTCCTAAGTTTTAATGAAAAATCACTTGAAGATCTTTTTGTTGCAGGGTTTATTTCCAAGAAGAGAAAAATAGAAGGATTTTCACAAATAATTAAAACAAAAAAAAATACGAGTGTGCTTTAGACCACACGACTGAAGCAAAACTTCTATGAGAGGAAGAGAGAAAGAAAATTTGCGCGCGCACTGCTCACTCTTGCTCCTACAGTGTGATACAGACAATAGACCTGCACTATGTCTTAGATATACGAAACGTAACTGGCTATGTGAGAAAGAGAGAAAGAAAATGTGTGCTCGCACCTCTCCCTCTTGGCCCTACAGTAATATACGTAACTCTCTCTTTCTATCTTCGCTAACTTATATCTCCCTATCAACTTCCGTTCGCCTCGCCCGACACTTTTCGTAACGCTCTCGACACGCATTCACCAGCTTACTCCCCAAGTCAAGCGTGCGTCAAGAAGTTTTACTTAAAATTCAGACCCTTTTAGCTTTAAATGGTCGAATAATTACAGCTCATTGCCGCCCAAACGAATTATCCAGCAGCATCCTAATGTCAGTGTCACTTCCAAGTAGATATTATCAACAATAATAACGGTATCCAGCCAGTTACGCTAGTTCACCGAGTGACGCCGTCACATCAATTGGACGCGAATTGGATTGTCGCATTTACCTTGGAGGTTGGTTGGACCTGAGGACCATAATTGGCTCCTACGGGCAATTTATTTCCTACCTCGTCAGACAGAGACGGAAGGCTGGACGTGAGACGAATGAAATATGACCGTCATGTCTCGAAAACTCCGGGTTTTTTGTTTGTCGCTGTGCACTGGGCACTCAGGGAAGTGTGCACTTCACGGAATTGAGGAATGTCATGATCCATGATTTGCAAAAAGGGTGATGATTAAACAATATTCAGATATTCAATAGTCAGAAAAATTATGTATAACATTAGTGTATTTTTATCATTATGGTTTGTATTGATCGGCGAATTACACAACAAAATGTTTTAAAAAAATCATCCATTTTACTGAAAACCTATCATAACATAACTCAATATTCTAACATAATGTTTCGACTTTGAAAGCCACTATTCGTGATCTATTTACGATTTTAATATTAAGGACTTACTTTAGGTTAGGTTAGATTTAGCGAGGTACTAAATGACATTTGAAAAAATTTTTAAATTTGAATTAATAATTTTTTTTAACTTTTGAAGTGAAAACTCTTTAGCACCGTTGTGATTTGAAACTCGATGAAATTGAAGCGAGCGACACCAAAAAGAGACAAACACATACATATATGGGATCTAGCGTGCGATAGAATGAGATAGTAACAAAATATTTATTTTATTCACGGGTACTCGGTTCCAATATAATACGATAAATCATGGTCCCGCGCAGGTCCCCTTTGGTGTGATGGTATAAAGCGCCTGACCAATCTTTGTAGACATTCAGCCGACCAGAAAGGCTATTCCCTAAAATTTGTGATAAGAGATCGTTCTCCCGCGAGAAGTGCTGTCAGATTTGTGTGATTTTCTACGGCTGTTATTTGCTTTTTCTATCGGCCGATGTCAAAATTTCAGCTGTGAGTTGTCACGTATTTTAGTTTAGGTTGTTTTAAGTACGAATTCCTGCAAGTATGCATGATTATTTATTCATTAAACAGCAGAAAATCATACAAATCTGACAGCACTACTCGCGGGAGAACGATCTCTTATCACAAATTTTAGGGAATAGCCTTTCTGGAGTCGAAACCTACCAAATCCAAAAATAATTAGTATAATTTTTGTAAAATCAATATCCAATTTTCAAACCAATCCAAAATGAACAGGCAAAAGAAAACAACATCTTGCGACTCCAAAGAAGACACCAAAAATACGAATAAAATAATCAAATATATGGGAAAAGGTGCACTGGAATACAAAAATACAAAATTCAAGACAAAAAGATGGAAAAAATCATCCTTCACATTGATCAAAAAAGTGCTTCGTAGTCTCCCCACTCTTGTCTCTTTAGTTTTCTGAAGGTTTCGCGTGTGAATTGCACACTCTGATTTTTATTGTGCATTTCGCCACACCGTTAGACAATATAATGTGAATAATATTCAAATGTAAAAATAAGCAAGGCAACAAATGAAAACGTTATGAGCCAGAAGTCGCAATAAATAAAGTGGATTTTTTTTCTGACAGCAATGTCCCTCCTGTCAGAATCACGTGATTGAACCAGCGCAGCGTTCAATGTTAGATAGATAAGGCTAGTTTTGGATACGTATGTTAGATTTGTTTATGTTAGACTAAATGATGATTAAAACAATAATTTTAAATCTTATAAACTTGAAATTTTCATCTTTTAAATCAATCAATAAAAAAAAAAACAATAAAAAAGTTAGGTTCTGTAATACCTAACTGTAAGTATAACAAAGTGCAATTAAATCTAAATTGCAGTAAAAGTAAATTAAGTTTTTAAACATTTCTTTATTCTTATTATTTTATTCATAAAAGTAACTGAAAAATAAATTGGTTAAAAGTATCATATAACAATGTCTGAATTGTGGTTTTTCAAAGTCAAGCTATCGACTTTGCGTTGTTGATTTACATTCCGCGTTTTCCGATTAATTAAATGATTGCTGTTATTCTATAATAACAGCAATCATTTAATATCGTTCAGAATAGTATTAAGCGTTGCCATATTACATTTTTTAAATTTTAATAAAGATTTGTTTCCCAATATTCTAACTATTAGATTTTTTTATTAGTCATAAAAAGATACATTTTTTACAAATAAATTTCATACAGCAATTAATTACATAATAGATGATTTTGATGTACCCTCAAAAATAAGCAGGGCTTGTATGTTTGGGGATGAGAAAATTATATAATTCTAACAAGATAAAAAGGATTTATATTAAAGGTTTAACAAAATTGCGTCAATAACGAATTAATATTTTTAAAGACATCTGAAGGTTGTCGGCACCTGCAGCACAATTAACTATAATTTGAAATCCTTTATGACAAATTATGTGTCACTGGTCAGTATCATGTGATCGTCATTAAAGATACAACCGACTGCGAACAACGAAACGAAGAGTCGCGTTTTATAATTTGAAATATTTCATCTAATTTAAGTTTTGTACTAAAATGACGTGGGCTAGAAAAATAGTCGTTGAAAACATAAAAATATTAAACTATGCCCAGATCCTGGGTAAAGAATAAAATTTTAGAATAATTTCTTGTACCTAAATAAAATATAAAAGGCGGACGATAAAAGCAACGTGTTAAATAATAATTATTGCTAAAAAATATTTTTTTATTTTATATGTAGGTACGTCATTCGTGTGATATTGATTCTGGATAGTATCAGTAACTAATACAAAATCTAATATTTATTATGATTTTTGATGAAAGTATTGATTCTTAATCAATGTTTATTGTCTGATAAATTCTTGTGAAGCATTCTTTCTACATTATATCTACGAACTTTTCCTGATTATCTCTGAAGATATAAAGAATAAGTAGTCATTTTATTAAATTTTGTTGATACAGAATTTCCAACCTAAATAAGATATGTATATGAATAATATGAAATGATTGGTTTCAACAAAATTTACTAAATTATCGCTGCCCTAAATGTAATAAACATGTTGACAAAAACACAAGTGCTAGAAAAGTTCACATTTTTGGTAGCGGTCAAATTGAAGGTCATCGTTCTAAATTTAAAAAAGAAACTGTTTTAATTGTCTGACTTCCCCATCTCCCTCTTCCCGTTTCCTACACCTCCCCACTGCCTTTAGTCTCACTACGTTCCGCAATTGGGGATGCCTTTGTCTCACATACTCCGTGGAAGCTGTTGGGATTCTTGTGGGATTCTCATATTAAAATAAATGTTTCAAAATTACAAAAATTTCCCACCCTTTTGTGAAGCGTTGAGATTAAAGGCACACCTACCACTGATATTTACGTTGTAATTAATCTCTCACTTATTCTCGTAAACGACACATTAATAGAAAGAGAATTCGTGGTGGAGCTCTCAGCGGTAGTACATATTATGTGTGTTATTAAAACCTTTGAAAAAATTGATAAACAACCATTAATGGTAAATGGTTGTATATCGGTTGTGTAAGAATTAAAACACGTCTATTTCTAAGGGTTTTTTTCTTTCTTTATTCATTGCTTTGATGATTACATAATTTGGGGATATTTCGACCACCATGCTAGGCACATGTCGAATGTACACACATGTAATCATCTGTCTACTGAGTATTCATTTACGAAATTTTTGTTTATTGATGATACATTAATAGATGACACATCAATAGAAAGAGAATTCGTGGTGGAGCTCTCAGCGGTAGTACATATTATGTGTGTTATTAAAACCTTTGAAAAAATTGATAAACAACCATTAATGGTAAATGGTTGTATATCGGTTGTGTAAGAATTAAAACACGTCTATTTCTAAGGGTTTTTTTCTTTCTTTATTCATTGCTTTGATGATTACATAATTTGGGGATTTTTCGACCACCATGCTAGGCACATGTCGAATGTACACACATGTAATCATCTGTCTACTGAGTATTCATTTACGAAATTTTTGTTTATTGATGATAATTGGCTATTATCTTTAATTTGCTCAGACTTAATCACGAATTGCTGATATGTCCGACATATGGGGCTTACGAGTGTCACACTAAACACACACATTGGCTCCTCAAATATTTATCGCTTATCACATGCCACCAATATACACATATTGTACATATGTACATCTTAAGATCAAGATAACATAAGATAAGTAGAAGCAACGGATCGTTTGAAAAGCCACAATCGACTCAGTACCAATAAGGCTGTTGAAGTGTAAGCCGACAAAATGTTACACTTCCTCCAAACGGAATTACGCGCACGTAAAAAAATCTCCCTCGACGACATTTTGTGACAGTGATAAAAAATATAGCAAAGTGGAATACCGTTCATAATACTCGCGTTATAATATACCGATTGATTTCTATAAGTTAGTGCTGTGTTACAGGTGATTATCTGTTGAATCAGGGTCGACAAAATATGGTTTACAAAAAGTATAGTGACCTCACGAAGGCTGGAAAAATCAACCATGACCAGAGTTTCCTCAATGTCGATGCAAGGAACCAAGGTAAAGCAACTCTTTATTTTGAGTCTCACTTGAGTAAATTGGCTGCATTGACTCGATATATATTAACCAAGAGATATTTTATCATGCATATAAAGTGTAATTTAAATATTCAACCAACACTTGAATCGTTTGTTCTCTTTCTGAGTGGAGTTCGATAAATTTGGCAAAAGCGATTACCATTTATGCTATATCAAGTGCTGTATCTATTCAGCTATGGTTCAATAAATGTTTCATTTTCATATGATCAATATATTTATACAACCGTCAGTTGATCCCCGACAGTTGACCCTCGAAATTTCAAACTTCAAAAATTACTTTAAGTTGATGTGGATATAAAACGAATTTATTTACACTGTCGATTTTTTATACTTATATGCTCGTATAGGACTGTATTATAGAAAAATAGTTTTTCCTTGATGAATTTGAATGAAAATATGTTTATACTTTTGTTATTCGGCCGTGCATCCTCTCTGCACCCCCCTTCGGGGACACTTAGATGTATTTTGTGGCAGTATGTATTCCGTGTTTTCCCTAGACCGATTGCATAGTGTAGGTATATAAGGATGCTGGAGGGGCCAACTATTGGGGGATCAATTGTCATGGAATCAAAAGTATCAGATATTTACCTACCACACGCCTTGGATTTTTTTAATTAATTAATTATATTAAGATAACATATGTTTAATCAGAGCGTCATATTAAATTTAACGTTGAATTTTGGATGTTTAATAAAATACTTATCAAGAAGATTTTATATAAATCGCTTATGAAAGTGGACATAATAAACATAGCTTAAAAATTCTTTAACATTTAAAAATTATTTCGTGAAAGGCGAGGATAAACCTGATTTATTTTATTTTTATTTTTATTTATTTTGGAAAATCAACAGATATATTACACTTATAATAATAACCTTAATAATATACATAATATCCAATGATAGATTTTCACATAATTAAAATTATAATTAAAAAGTAAAACAAAAAAGTAAGGGTCCTGTACCCGTAAAAACTTAAAAATATAAAAATTATTAAAAAAAAAGATATAAAAATACAATATAAACTATAATAACCTGCTTACTAAATTTCAACATGGAGTATTCTCACTCCACAACAGCAATAATAATAATATGTACATTGTACACACCTACAACTCAATAGTTAAGTCGAATGACAAGTATGCAACTGGAAAGGATTCACAGCAATATTATGGTAACTTGCAACACGGTCAAAAAATTATTTAATGTTGGCTACGACATACTTTTTTAAGGAGCTTAAATTACATGAGAATATGTCTACATTATTAAAATTCTTATCAAATACATTGCATGTTCTGAATATAAAAGCATTTTGTCTGAGATTAGTAGAACATTTTTGAAGATGAAAAAGTGATTTTTCTCTGGTTCTAACACCTGGGACTCTAAAATATAAATTAATGAATCGATGTAAAGTTAGTTCAAATTCAGAATTTTCTTCAGATGTTCTCGTTCAAAGGGGCTTCGGTAAGTAGGTACTTCCATAAAAAAAATTTACGTACGAACAAAAAATGGATAATCAAGAAGCATTTAAAAATCACGGTGGTATGATCACATGAAAGACACCTAAATACTATTAATTATGTCAGCGGGAAGTATTAGGAGATGGTAAATACTTCGATCATTTCAGAATAGTGTTTTCAAAATTAAGACCCATTCTGAAATATGCTTCGTTCTGAGTGATGATAACTGAGTATAACTAATTCATATATCTAAGATACAGTGCAGGCCTATTTTCTGTATCACACTGTAAGAGCAAGAGAGATCAGTGCGCGCGCGCATTTTCTTTCTCTCTTCCTCTCAAGTTTTACTCCTGTTCAGTCGTGTGGTCTAAAGCACTTCTTTCTTGTTTCACTTATTCTTTTGAAATTGTTCCATTTTATATTTTCTTTGACAAATTTTACTTAATTCATACTGTTTCACTAAATTATTATTATTACGTATGTATATATACAGTTTATATAATTTTAAAATATATACTTGTATGTAAAAGCCCACTAGTGCATTTTTTTTTTGCAGTTAATACCGCACAAGAGTCCCAACTGCTCCGAACTGGAGCCAGTGAGACTATGAGTATTTCTTTTTTCATGATTTAATTTTTTTGTATGAAGATTTACAGGATTCTTTCAATTTGGGAATTTTTTTTTTTTACATGAATACCGCACAAGAGACCTAACTGCTCCCGTCTGGAGCCAGTGAGACTATGGCATCCCCAATCGGGGTATGTTGTGAGGCTGAAGTTAGTGGGAAGGGGAAGGAGATAGGAAAGAGGAAGGTGGGGAAGTACCTGGCTATTCAGATCTGGTCACTAAACACGGCTAAAGCCATTTCAAGCAACGTTTCAATTCTGAATTGTGGTCTTACACCAGGGCGATACTGATCGTATCTTCCACTCTGGAACGTGCCGCAAATATACTTTATATTATTTTAAATGAATAAATTGTGAAATAACACAAATTAATCAAATAAAATTTATTTGCGCACGCCGGGTTCGAACCCGCGACCTTCGGATTGTGAGTCGAGAGTCTTACCTCGGAACCACGGAGGCCGTCAAATAATAAAAATATAAATGAAAAATATAAACGTCAGTAGAAGTAAGGTAAAATTTTGCTTACTTCGGGCACACAGACACGCACTCAACAGACTTCTCTATCAGTTATCTCTCTAGCGACCTTAATAAGTCAGGTACGCCTCGTACGTCGTATAAATATCTGGTAATGTTATATTATCGTGAAAACAAGCTTATGGGTCCGAGTGGTTTTAAAGATCTGGGAACAGTAAACACAGAAATCGCCCTGTCGATTAAAATCGGTTGAAGCCTTGTATGATGTAGATATACACATAATGACCGTTTCCGCACAAGCATGTTGTGCACTATCCGTTTTCCTACAGAACCAAACAGTCATTAGGTGCGCATGGCTAGAACAAACTTAATATCTTCGCAAAACGCGTTTTTGGCGTTGTATGTACGTAGACAACAGATTAACAAATCATATCTCTACCACGTCTCGTTGAACATAATTGCACAATATCAATCATGTGATTGATTTATTACCTGGGATTTAAATTGACAATAGTACAGTATACCTTAATCTTAGAACAAGCACAATTTAATTATTTAATCCTCCGGCAATTCACTGATAAGATGGTAACTTGGCTGGTAATTAGTATTATGTGAGCTTAGCACCTAAATACATTGCATGTACAAATGTACAACTATGGTTCATTTACCCGAAATAAAAGACACATCGTCTGCCTTTTACCCGGTCAATGGGTTTTTTCAAAGGGATTTAAGACAATGGAAACAATTTAATGTTTTGCACCTATTCACATTTAAATTGTAGATTTGTTTCTAAACCCAGCATAATTTTATTAAGTGTTTAAGAGTAGTTGTGTACATCAAACTATCTTTGCCGCGCGGCTAGTTTGATGGTTCGAGGATAGTTTGATGTGGTTCCATGCCAACTGAGAATAAAGTCAACTCAACACCTCCTTGAAAAGTCACTAAAAGCTATGAAAAAAATAATTTTAATGACTTATCTGAGATGGTTCTGAGTTGGTTTCATTTCGAGTTGTCCGGTCACCGTTTGATGTATGATAGTGGCTATCTCCACGTTCCAACGATTCTTTCTGATCCATTTATCGTATTACTAGCTGACCCGCCACGCGTTGTTGTGGCTAACGAAACACAACGCCATCTACTAGATGGTTACCCTAACTTTTTTTTCGATAAATTAACTCACACCGCCATCGGTTAATTTGCACACAAATCAAATCCACGCCCGCTTGCCAGCCCTCTCGTCCACCACATACAGACATTCTCCTTTATATATTATATTTCAACCAATTTACACAAAACCTTGACAAATTATATACCTAAACCATCCTCATGAATCACTCTATATAGATATTGGTGAAAACTGCATGGTAGTTTTTGAGTTTATCGCGAACAGAACAGACGCGTCGGAGGACTTTAATTTATAATATGTAGAGATAGAGATTATTTGTAAAATACGGCTAACTATATGGCGTATTGTCTTGTTTTTTTTTTTTTTAATATATTTAAATGTTTTTTCAAAGATTCTTTAGCATATGATGGAACTTGTTTATTACAAAAGCTGTTCAAAAATTATGATGTCAGAGTGAGTATGATAATTTTGTACACACCACTATTTAATCAAAATAATCGTTTCAAAACCAATGGATAAACGTAAAATGAAAATTGACAAACATAAGAATTGACAAACAAGTGTAGACAAAAAGTAGGTACCTAATAAGTTTGAAATATTATATTTTCATCTCTATGTTTTAGGTAATTACGCAAAATTTTATTTATTTAAGTGCTGATATATAATTTTGCGAAAGTACTAAAAATGCTAACCTTGGTAGCAAGAATTTGTAACATATTTTACGATTTGATCCTGAGTTGGTGTTCATAAAACCATCAACATTATCGTCCATTGCACTTTGTCTAATTTTTAATTATTATATATTATCTAAAGAATGGTGACTTGCATATTATTTATAACCAATATTTGACCAAAAGTTAATTTTAGATTGAAATGGCATAAAAGATAAGAACTGATGCAATACCAATAAAAATATTCTCGTTTCATCAATAAGTGTAAGGCCTGGTTTCCCAAAATACCCAATCGACACATTTATTAGTAGGTAAGTATTATAGGCTACTCAGAAATTAAAATCGTGTATAATACTTACTAAATTAAATTTTATCTAATAAAAATACAGTGTGTTCATAAATCCATGACCTATCAATAATCACAATGCGGTGAGTAATTGAGGTCTTTGATTAAAAAAATGTTGATAAGATTTTGTTAATTCATCTTGGCATACTTATGTCCAATTACAAGCGTGTTTTTATAAAGAATTTAGCTAGTTACCGCATACCATTGTCAACAACTATCGATGTTTTTTGTTTGACACTGACCTTATCTTGCGAATCATTTTATTTGTGGAAAAGTTATTATTACTAAAAGTCTTATTACTAAATTTGTAAATTGAAAATATTTTATCCATCGAAACATTTACTTCACTTTTTAGGAAGACAATATTTAGGAACACTTTACAAAACATGATCAAACAATTCCACAAAATTATTTTGAGTGGTCAAATTATCAATATATTTTATAAATATTCGCAAAATTTCTCATAAATTTGTTTTCAGTTTACACATTTTTTGTGCACGAAAGTAATAAGTTTATTATCACGATCGATTTTGGAGTAAGGTTGTGACGTCCTCCAGGCCCTGGACTAGCATTCCGAAGGTTGCGGGTTCAAATCCCGGCGTGGCGAAATAAATTTTATTTGATTAATTTGTTTTGTTTTACAATTATTAATTTAAAATATCATAAGGTATATTTGCGGCACGTTCCAGGGTCGAAGATATTCACAGTATCGCTTTGGTGTAAGACCACTATTCAGAGTTGAAACCCCTCTACCTCCAGCCTCACAACATACCCTAATTGAGGATGCCATAGTCTCATTGGCTCCAGTTGGTTGGGAGCAATTGTGCGGCCTTCACTTTTTTCTTGTCTTTTCAAGGTTGAGAATGAAAAAATAACTAAATTTAAAAAAAAACTTTCATAAATTATTTAAAGATGTACAAGTCCTACTTTTTGCAGATGATCTAAAATTTTTTAAAAGAATACGAAATATACACGATTGCCTAATTTTACAAGCTAATTTAGATGAACTTTTTAAATGGTGCGAACAAAATATGTTATTTTTGAACATTGAGAAATGTCAAGTAATACGATTTTCCAGAACTCATTCTCAAATCTTACATGAATATAATTTAAATAATGTTAAATTAACACCAGTATCATAAATTCGTGACTTGGGAGTTATATTCGATTCAAACTTAACTTTCACAGCACATATAGATGAAATAACTAATAAGGCTTTAAAGATGCTTGGCTTCCTTTGTAGAACCTTAACTGATTTTAAGTCCTTGGATTGCATGAAAACACTCTATATTTCATTAGTTAGAAATCAAGTGGAATATAATTCACCTATTTGGTCCCCTTTCTATAAAGTACACTCTAACAAAATAGAACGGGTTCAACACAAATTTCTTAGGTACTTAAATTTCAAGCTCAAAATCCCAATAGAAAACATTAATTATTTAAGTTTGATGAATCGACTTAATTTAATTACGCTATCTGACAGAAGAATAATTTCAGACCTAATTTTATTATACAGAGTCATGAACAACATAATTGACAGCCCTGCCATTGTTACTACTATTAAACTCCATGTACCGACAAGGAATAATAGACAAAATATAACATTCTTTTGCAACACATACACAACCAACTATCAATCACACTCACTTACCAATAGGATGCATGATTTAGGCAACAAGTTTGGTGATATTGTAGATATATTCGCTGATTCCCTTTATAATCTAAAATGCAATTTAAACCAACACTTTGTGGAATCCTACAAATTATTGTAACGTGGGTATAATATATTTAACGATTTGATGTGTTATTGTAATGTTTTATATTATATTTTATTCTATGTTATTGTCAAATGTTATATTGTTTCAAATATTTCACGGTTTTACGCTATATTTTTCAAAAACTACCTGTATATTTTTAATATGTTTTCATTTTTATAATCTATGTAAAAGCCCCTATGGGCGTATAACAACAATAAATAAATAAATAAAATGGTATTTAAAATAAATTAAAATCCCATCAACTTCAAACATATTTACAATCTTTCTTTTATATTTAACCTACCCATTGAGTATGCAACTTTCTCACATCTTGAGAGTCCTCAGCATAAACTCATAGCTTCGTAAATAGATAAAAAAAAACAAGGTACATAAAACCCCAATCTAGTGATATACATAAATATTTAAATAACAAATAAACATACCCATGCGAAATATTCTCCTACAATTTATCTCGCAAATCTGAATATTTTCAATCATCAAATAAAGTACAATGAAATAATTTGTGGTTTATTCTGTAGAGTTTTATTAATCTAATCTTATTAAAAATATAGTAAACGAGTTGTTTTCGAGCTTTCACAGAAATGCTAAAATTGGAAAAATATATTTTAAATAGTGGTGTTACACAAAGTTATTTGTTTTTCATTAAATTAATGATGACGCCACAAAGTAAATATATTTTATATTACAGTTGTTACACTTCACAGAAAAGGCGACATGGAAAATAGAATAGAATTTTTAGTGGTTAGGTTTTACCCGAATAAATTCGTGCAATAAGAAAACGTTTTGAATAGATAATAAATTTTATGTCATGCCCATAAACGTTTTCGTTTGAAATGATTTACTTCCTCTGTAGATTATATATGAATTTTATTTTTCGATTTGTGATATTCATTTTCGTTATTATTTATGAAGGTATCCGTCTCACTTTGCCAAACCCAATGACGATCAAAGTCAGCAGGGTCAACACCTTGTTGCGGTATCTGGGTCTCTCTCACTCCCTCACAATATCTGAAATGATGAATACATATCAGCACGATTGCTTTCGAATCATTCAGACCTTTCGCTTTTCAAAGATTGTATTTACCTACCTGATGATAATTGTTTACCCTTCATCCAAAGGATAAGCAAATTGAAAAAAAATTTGGACACTCATCAATAATTAGATATCTGTTTTCTCATCAATAAATTTCCTATCTTTTCAAAATGCACACTCTTATTTTTCTACTGACCTCTCCTATTGGATTAGTTATCACCAGGACAGGAAATTAGACATTATACAGGACGTTACGTGACATACTTGAATTACTTTCACCAGTGATATTATTTGGAGTTAAAATATGTAAATGAAATTTTGGTCTCCTGTGACTTTTTTAGGTTTTTTTTCTTCAAAACCAAAGCAACAAAAAAATCTTCCGTTGCTTTCACTGGTCGCTCAGCCAAGCAACTGCCCAACCCCTTACCTTGATCCTAACAAATAAAAAAAATAACCGAAACTAACATCCTAACGATCCTAACAAATAAACACAAGTCGAAAAAGTCACCGTAGACCAAAATTTCATTAACATTTTTAAAATAGAATAGAGCAAAACCTTTGGCGGTTTTGCGGTACTCTGTTTAATAGAACTATTTTTAAGTATACGGCAGCCTCCACAGTAAACTTTTAAATGCAAAGAGAATGCTTGGTGTTCTCTCTTTCTAAATCTTATATTTTATATTTAAATCTTTATATTTTATGTGTGACCATAAAACTCCAAGGAACTCTAACATAGGAGACCTTTTTGGCTTGACTTAATTTAACTTGTGTATATGTATCTCTATATTTTATGTACCTGTAAACTGTTTGTCTCTTACAAATAAATAAATAATTTAAACGGGAGAAATGAATTAAAACGAGCTTTATGACGACGGGTCTTTTGGTGAAGATAAGACATAATTATTTTGCTTATACAGTTGCACAGTATTGTTTTAGTTGCTAACATTATTTCCCATCATCCACTCTGTTGTTTTGTGTTATTTGATTATGTTTTTGATTGATGTTGATAGTTTGTTTGTTGCTAATGTATTTATGTTGTGTTGTTGCAGGGATGGCGGCGGACGGGTCGACAACGGACATCACGGGGCTCCTCAATGACACCGGTTAGTAATCTTGCAATCAACTGCCATAATCTTTCAATAAGCTCCTGGCCCGCTTGCTGCTCAGCGCTCAGTGCTCAGTGCTCGCCGCTGTCATGCCATCTCCAACATTTACAGTGGGACTCGAAAATATCACTTTTTTGCTTTCATTTTGTGGAATTTTGGTGCATGGTGTTAATTTTGAACTTCGTAAGTCTTCGGTTATATTTATGATATCCCGGGATGCTTTCATTTACAGAGGGACTCGAAAGCATCACTTATTGACCATTAAATAATATACCGTCACAGCAAAATAATATTTTTTGATAGCGTTTATGCCAATACTAGTACAGTCAAAATTTTGTTTTATGGAAATTGTAAGGGAGGGTGAAGAAATATATGTCAAGTTGCTTCTAATAAAATATTGGGTAGGCATATTTGTTTCGGATGGAATACATTTTTATAGTAAGATGTGTATTTGGATTCTGGGAAAGTAAAATCAATGTACGTACATATGCTTACCTAAGTTGTTCATTTTAAAAACCTACCTAAGTTGTAAATGCTACAGGAAGGATAGTTATAATTCTGAAAACCTTGAAATTATTTTGGCAAATTTATAATAATAAAAACGTATTTGATAATAGATTCTTACAAATTTATGCATTTAACATACTTGTGTATTTAACATTATTGACCATTTGGTCACTGCTCAGCTATATATTTAATATTTCTCCCGGAATTAAATGCTTCTTTACCCAGAACACTCTTTTCTATAGAGATGATACCGGTATCCGGCCAATTTATTAGTATGGGACCATAGACATTATGTCTATGTATGGGACATAATGCCAGCGTCACTTTTTCGTATCATCTCCTTGAACGTGTATCTTCATGCACACACAATACCGTGATACTCGCGATACCGTGCATATTTGGTAAAGGCATTTGCCCAATGGTTCGGTATCCGGTGAATTAGGTAGAAAAAGCATTGAAAATGTTTACTATACTTTAAGGCTGCTTTTCTGACGTAAAATTACTTGCACTGTAATTTTGAGACAGATTTTGTCAACATAAAGGGATTGACGAAGAATTAAAAAAAAAACACGTTGTCAACGGTTATTAATCCTAGAGATGTTAATGCTTATTTTTAACTATAATTGACCGATTGGTTGGTTCTTCTAATAAAGACAAGTATCTAGATGGGCACAAACATAAATAAAAATAAAAAAATAAAAAAAATGTTACAATAAAACAGTATCTAAACAGTAAGGGTATTAATGCAGCAGCAAAGGCAACAGCACAAAAAATTCATAAATAACTTGAAACATGATATATTTTATTTTTATGTAAGTTAACTGTGTTTAATTAGTGATACAGTTTTATTACATTGCGATAAAAAAACAATAAAAAATCAAATAAAAGAAAACAGTTTTTCAAGACACGTTTTAAACGTGTCATGACGTACAACGAACGTGAATGTACAACAGATTATTTGAAATATTAAAGGAACTGCAATATTTAATTATTCTTTGAATATCACGATGCAGAATTTTACAGTAGCCCTGTACTTCATTCATCACAATTTGAGAACATTGGGCTTGGCAACACACAAGTCATAAGTCGTGCACTTATTCTTTCCATGTTTATTGGCAATTATTACAGCCGTCATCATGCACAGGTTTAGACGTTCCGAGAAAAGCAAATAGACTCTACTTGGTACGTGTGTACATTTTAGTTAGGGGGTATTTCACCATCCTTCTCATAGATTATTCGTACGGTAACTTACATTTTAGATGAATTATACAGGATTTATTTTTCTAAAAAGTGTGAGTTTACTATTCGGTACTTGAACCTATGAATAATGGCTACAAGTAGGATAAGTTAGCCGAGTTTTTTACCAGTTGCAAGTATTTATTTGTTTATTTATTAATATTCGTTATGTGTATGGATAAGCTATGAGGAGGATGGTGAAATACCCCCTTAGTATAATGATTTAGAATGTGAGCCCGTCTGTGCGTCCAATAACATGCAAAAGTGGGTATTAGGTAGCTATTACTGAATACAATATTGACGTTTCGTGACTTTTTATTCCATTTTTCCTGGACTAAATTTTCCAGTTAAGAAAATTTATTTTTCTAAAAAAAGTCTAATTTGTTTGTACTAAAAAAAATCGCTGATTCAGATTCAGTTTTTTTCGGCTCTAAATAGAATTATCAAAGACTACCAAGTAAATTCGCTAATTAATATTGTAAATTTAGTACTTAATAGTCCAGAATTCAAATGATAAAAACCTTGCTGTAATATTTGCTGACGTAACGTAAAAATATCAGATTTTAAAAATATTAACTCTCCACCCATTTGAGAGTTCGCGTTGAAAATTTTCCACCCTCATTAAAAAATCATACCGCCGAATTTTAATATATATCATATAAACTGCTTGTAGTGTTAGAGCCGTTTAATGCAAATATATTAATCATTTGTTCCATATTTTTAGAATTTAAAAAAATTATAAAAATCGTTAAATGTATAGGCGCTTGAATTCTGCGTGTTATTTACTTTAAAATTGGCGTACGTAGTACCTAAATGGAGAATATTAAATAGTATAACTAAGTTATCCGTAACCTAGTTCATAATCACAGGTACGTATATAGTTGTGAATGATGAATTCTTGGAGCAGGTGGATGAGTTTGTTTATTTGGGAAGTATGTTTACGAGAGATGGGAAGGCTGATATTGAAAGAAGGGTGAATGCAGGTAACAAAAAAACTGTCCAAGGAAGCGAAGCTAGCCGTCCATAATGGAATACTGGTTCCTACCCTGATGTATGGCAGTGAGGCGTGGAACTGGCAGAGGAAGGATGAAAGTAGACTGAATGCTGTAGAAATGAGATCCCTGAGGCGTACGTGTGGTAAAACCATGTACGATCGTGTGAAAAACGGTCCGCAAAGAATTCAAGGCTGATTGATGTAAGCGTAATGAGTAATATTAAGAAAGTAACGCTCCGGATGTTTGGGCATGTAGAGCGAATGAACGAGGAAAGGAGTGTAAGGAGAATTTATGACTAAAATGTGAATGGTAGAAGAAATCGGGGACGCCCGAGAAAGACATGGCACGACCAAATGTATGATATACTTGAGTCGGGCAATGTCAAGAGAATAATAGAAGAGCATGTATGAGACGGTGTATGAATGTGAACGAGGCAAGGAGTGTGTGTCAAGACCGATTTGCGTGGCGGTCCGTCCCCTCTTCCTAAACCCTGCGGGGAAACGGCGTGAAGGTTAGTTACCTATACAACGCGCGAGAACTTTAAAAATTATTACAATAAATGCTTTAAAATATCTTTTCAAAATGGCCACATTTTGGCCAGCAAACACTCGAGGGTGTTTGCAAATTGGCCAAAATGTGGCCAAAAACGCTCCAGTGGTTATGAAGAATAATAATTTCTGAGTGCTTATAATAATACTTTACGTATATCAAGAGAAGAGAACAATAACAAAACACAACTGAATCACGAAGTAGCAAGACAAAGGTGAGGTATTGTACATTTGAGGGTAATTGAGTAATACACCTTAACAATACCTATCTTCCATTTGTTTACAGTATTAAAGCCCCGTTTACCTGACTTCCTGCGCCTTGCAGGAATTCAAAACTTGAATCGATTGTTCTACATTTCTTGACGATAAACGCTTTAGTACTTATTTGCTACATACACGTACATAATATAATAGTTGTTTGTGCTTTGAAGGAATCTACAGCCAGCTGCAAAAGACACATGCACTTGAGCACCTTGCTTTAAACGTATTAACATAATGATTATATTTATACATGATCTTAAAACAGATTAATTCAGATCAAATCAACAATTATATTTATTGACAATTCTACATGGTACACTTTGGTACATGGAGTCAGAATTATGAGAATATGTCTGTCGTAGTTTTCATGGAAAATATAATACCTAACAAAATAAATATTAGCAAATTTATTGGAGCCCACCATGCATTATTTCAAAGACTAACATGTTATTGCTGTCAAATCTCACTGAAACATTTTTTGTAAGCACCGATTTCCAAAAAATAAACCTACCCTAAGTTAGGTGTTTTAACTTTTGGATACTAAGCTGTGTTGCGCTTATTCCTACTTTTTGAACCAACGCAACGTTTTGGACTGCCTTGTAATGTCCATCATCAGGGCAGACAATGGGGCATCTGCACTAATAACGATCACGTGATATCTTATTTTGATCGTGATCATATTTTACAGGTATTTTATATAAAAACGAATATTGCTACGTTCCTTCCCACCAAAGATATTGAAATATAAGGAGATATGCTATGATGTCCGCCCCACTGTCGCCAGAAGTACTACCTAATGGGAATAGTTTGAATGCGGAATTTAGTTATTTATCGAAGTTGTGCAGTAATATTGGTTTACAATATAGTTTGAGTACGGAAATAATTCGTTCACTTTGTTGATTTTTTTAACGTGTGCAATAGTATTAGTTAAAAATATCGGCGACATCAGGAAGCACAGTCGGACCCAGTAAAAACTGCGGACAGCCCATCTCCTTTTATTTCAATATCTTTGCTTCCCACCTTCTGAAATTATTTTGATATTATTCGGTAATTGTACCAGTTGTATCAAACTCTTTTCAAAATGATCCACCCCTTTAAATTTGCATCTCTCGTTGCTCCCTCAAAATTGGGAGGCGGTATGGGTACCGCCGCCCCGGGAACCATTTATTGGATGACTAACACCCCTGCCATGGGTCACCCCAGGTGGTTCACCACGTTTGGTGGATCTATTTCGTGGCGGGCCGGACGGGAGAGATTGGTTGAGGGAGTCCTTTTGGCCTCTCCTGCCGGGCTTCTGACCCATCGTCTTACACCGCAGTGGGAGGAATGGAAATATCCTTCTCAAAACTTTATATCCTTGCTTTATCTAAAAAGACCCTCCACACAGCATCCCCAAAGATAATAATAATATTCATGCGAGCAACTTTTAAATGTGAATCACTAGCCATTTCTTTCTTAGAGCGTGTTCACACACATAAAAGATGTAGCTTGGCCTATTTCAGCATATCGCTCGCCATACATTCCCAATGGGAATAGCTGTGTGTGAACACGCTCTTAAGCCTCGATTACCTTGAGCGAGTTTACAAGCTACAAGCCGGCGAATTCACTATCTCCTAGTAAACTTGTTCAGTGTAAAATCTGCTAGTTAGCTTGTAGAGTGACGGATAACGTAACATATTTGATAAAAGAACATTCCCAGAAAGTGATTCCAGAAAAAAAAATTGGGGTTAAGTTAAGGTTAGTACAATTGTTTAGCTGACGGTACCTACCCACAGTACCTACCTAGGTAGCCAAAGTAGCTAGTGGTTGACCGCGTGATCCATCAGGCAGGTACAGCGGGTCACCTTGGCAAGGTCACGGATGGTCACCGCTCAGTGGGCACGGGTCAACATGTAAATTGCGATTTTAAGTGGACCTGAAGTAAGTGCCTACTTATGAGTGTTCATGCGCCGCTCATGAAAATGATTGATATGACTATTTGTAGGAACGTAGCTCTCTTGTCAACTTGAATTTGTGTCTTACTCAATGACTAATCAAAATACGGACTTGGCGTACCGATTCAAATACACACTGAACAATGTTCATTTTGACAGAATGATTCTGATAAAATGATAATACAAAAATGGCGGCCAAGATGGCCGCAACTCCGGGCCGTTTCCATGGTTATTATTCAGTTTATAAGATGATAAGTGGTAAATATTGGTTCCATCTTAGCCGCCATTTTTGAATAACTGTTTGGACAGAATGTTTTATTGGTACACCAAGTCCTTTAGGGTATTTTTTAAGGCATTGGTCTTGCTAAAAAAGTTTCATGAATTCAATTCATTAATTTGGATATTCAAAGTTTTAGTTTGATGTAAAAAGCCAAAAATCACATCATTTTTGTTTATTTTTACGTGAGCTCCACACAGGAGGCCCTGAGGAAAATAATTTCCCTCAGGGCCTATGTCATCCTTGGAGACGCTGTATGGAGGGTTTTGTAGTCAGTGTTTTGATTTTTCGTCAATTCGAATCGACACACCCTGTTTATCGAGTAACAGCAGCTTCATAATATCATCTATGTGAAAAATTAGATGATTGACTTTTCATATGGAAAAATTTTCGATAGGTAAAATATCAAGAGGGGACTTTTCATGTTGTACCAACATGGTTTAGAATTACTTCTCTGGGGCACGTTATACGATATTTTAAGAATTTTTGTAATTTTTTTTACGTTATCTACGATATTCTTTTAATATGTCAAGGTAAAAAAAACGACTTACCTCACTATTATCTTATTTACAAGATATTAATTGTTCACATCGATAGTACTTGAATTGCTAAAATTGATAAGCCCTGATTGTTTTGTACCTTTTTTGTTGATATTCCTCCTCTGTTTTTTGCTTGTGATAATTTTCCAAGCAAAATCTCATTTTTTTAGCGCCATCTTTGAAAACATGTACGAACCATTTACAAAACTCAGTGCAAGTAGCTTTGCGTAAATTTCGGTAGATGGTATAAAATAATAAATAATTCATTTTGCGGGAGTGAATCTTGGCTAAATTGTTTCACGTTTATATTTATAGATGTCGCTGTACCGTCATAGTTGTGTGCCTGCTGGTGTGGTCTGTGAACATTTATTATTAACAAAAATGTACACAGGTGGCGTTAATGTATTTTTTTTTCACCAAACTTATCCAACACTGAAGCAGTCGTTTTGAAGAAATGCTTCGGTTCCATGCATGCAGATGTCTCTACTGTCGAATAATTTAAATCGTTGAGGTTCGAGTTCTCAACTAAAATAAGATTAGTTTTCATAGACTTTTAAAAGATGGCAGGCATTCCGTAATTCTCAATAAATAATATCATTGTCAGTACAATAGTACCCTTTACACACAGAGTTCGGAGCGGGACGTGCCCCTCGCCACTTCAGGCCGCCGCGCAAAAAAGTCTCACAATGAACTGCGCAGTAAGCCGTTATCTTACTTTCGGTCTTTACTTTTCTGCGCGGCGGCCTGAAGTGGCGCGGGGCACGTCCCGTTCCGAACTCTGTGTGTAAAGGGTACTATTATATTTTTTCTTCTCACGTCTTTTGGAGGAGATTACGAGAGATTAATTTACTGAAATAAAAATAGTTTTTCAGCATTATTTCACATTTTGAACTTACGTATGCTTCTTGAGTACAGATTTTAAAAACATTAAATTATATTTTTTTATAACACAATATTGGTAATGATCGTATTTTCAATTCAAAATAATAATAACTCTTTTATTCCGGGCTTCGTGCAAGGGTTTTTCGATGAAATGTAAACGTTGGCAAATAATAGGTAACCATTGATATTTTCATATATTTTAATTGAGTATTGATGACCTAACCGAGTGATAATATATATTTTGAAAATCATTTCACAGGAGCGTTTTGCCCATATTTTGATAAATTTCAAAGGATAAAAATATCATTGTTTATTGCAATAATTTTAAAAGTTCCCGCGACCCGATTTGTTCATCGGTAACAAGCCGACATCTTATGCTTTCACCGTTATTCACGAGATGTCACCCATCTATTTACATGAAACTGGACTATTCATTATTTTATCATAATCATTATGTTAGCAGCTCTGGAGACTCTGGATGGCTGATGGCTATTCTTTTAGTCTTCCTCATCCACAACGCACAGCGGTGTACTCCTCAATTGCATTCGGTTTATCTGAAAGTAATAATAAGGGATAAAACATTCATGAAACACTAACCACCTGCCACATTCCACCTGTGGATCAACGAGCATGCTCACAAATCAACAGCCAGTTGATTTGTGAATGGAGGGAAATAATTATGCCGAGTCTTCAATTTATGATGGTCCGATGCTTTGTGACCCCCTTGCACAACGTGTGAAACGCTTGTAAACTGTGCGACCCAAAATTTAAGTTTCTTGTTTTTGTAAAAGCGCAATGAAACCATGCATTATTTTAATTCAATGGCAAGCCAGAATTTAACACTAAACAAATACAAAATATTGTTACTGAAGTCGCTCGGTTGTACATAATATTGTATATTTTTTACTATTTCTGTGTAAAAGTCCCTAAAAAGCGTTTTAATAAATACAATAGGAAATGTACAGGTTGATTTTTAAATATGCAATGTAAATGTTTTACCTAGAGCAGAGGCATCGATATTCCAGCCGCTGGTGGTGCCTCTGGTGAGGGAGATCGTACATTTTATCATCGTCTCTATGTTGTCCAAGGGAACAGCGTTGCTGGGTCCCTATCTGATGAGGGTGCACTTTTGTCTCTCCAGTCCCTCATATTTCACTTTAATGTATTGGTTCACCTGAAGGCTCTGCAGACAAATACACAATAGATGTTAAAGACACTGTACCTAAACGATTTAACAGCAGAAAATCACAAAAAATAGCAATGAGGAAAGAAGAAAGAGTAAAACATTTTGTGACGCATGAATTAAGACAAATCTACAAATTCAACTAAATTCTTTAGTAATATCACTCAATAATCAATAAAACATAACAAAAACCCGTTGAACTTACCTTATAGTTTGCATAAATAAACCAATCCCGTTCGTAAACAACAATAAACGAACACTGTGTTGACACCATGTTGACACTTTTGACGTTTGTGATTTCATAGAAACAATGGCGTCTAAGACAGGCGTGGCAGTAGACCAAAATAGCTACTTGGCACCATATTTTCTGTGGTGAAATGCGCACGGGTTTTTGAGCATGATTCTCCTACCAATAAAGTTATGTGACCGGTAGTTAAGAGCAACATTTAAAGAGATTGGTGAAATAGCCCCTTAGTTAATAGTTTATCTGTTTTTGTATCAATATTCGGAGGTGTGATTTTTTTTGACGAATTCAAAACCAAACATACGAAAATATCCAACGCTCAAGAAGAAATCGATTATATAGCCGAAAGCTCCAGTGGTTTATGGATCCAACATAAAATCCAAAAATACATGTTTTTCTTCCCTCTTAAAACTTGCACCTGCTTCTTACCTGAATATAAAAGGTTTGATGTTTCATTGTGTGTTACCTTCCATTAGCTTTGAAAAAAAATTCAGTATTTTTCGATTCGAATATTTTTTACCTTCTGTCTAGAAACCCAAACCTCACTCAAAAACATAAATTCATAATTCCAAACATGGTAGGTAATTAGGGGCCACACTAGGTTTTTATTAAAAAAATGGTATTCATACAATCATTTCTCATAATGCCATTACATCTTTATTATATGATAAACAAATTATACCAAATTCAATAGATATAAAATACAAGTCCAATGATCATAAACCTCCATTACGTAGTTAGTTTCAGGCAATACCCCAAAACCTCCTGCGCTAATGATCAGAAATCAGAAGCTTAAGGAAAAACCCATTTTAATTTTCAGCCAATCGGAGTTGTGTGAATCATGGCGTAAAAACTACCAGGTAAAATTGTTCCATTTTATAAAAACCTGTTTTTTTTCCATACGTAGATGCTTAGAGGCGTTGGCAACAATTAATCTGAGACATAACAATGTATATAATAATATTGTTGTTATGTTAATAATACGTATGCAAATAAATAATAATATTTTGAAAAAACATTTGTCATATTAGCAATAACATATTTTTGAATATTCATCAAAATAACTAATATAACGATATTACTTATTACATAATTTTAAAACAATTGGTGATGTTTTTCGTCCATCGAAGACATTGTTATTTTTCATAGGACGAAATATACAGCAACATAACGGAAGATAATAAATAAGTAACTTTTACAAAAAAAAATCGGAATTACAATCGGGGACGGCTCGTGCTAGATTGCAATTATGGTGCAACGCATCCCCAAATTTAATTATGACTTGCAGATCAATAAAATGCAGGAAAGTTTTCAATTCTGCCGACTGCACAGTGTCATAACTACATCTACATTTATCATAGAATAATTAATAACGCAAGGAGTGCCTTGTGGGCATATTTCGTGTTCCAAATATTTGCCTAAAGGGGGTCTACATTTCCATAAAAAACAGCATTTTCGAAATTCAAATGCGATGGAGATCTACGATGTCAGGCGAGTGTAAGGAATGCTGGGCGGTTGGTCTAAATCATAGATACTCAACATTTTTTTGCCCACCGCCGCCCCCTTTGAGAATATTTTTCTTTCGAGCGCCCCCTAACTGCTTTTACATACCATCTGTCGTTGTGAATCTGAAACAGCTGTTGTCACGATTATACTTATACTAACAGCTATAATTATTATTAAATAGCGCCATTATTATTAACTTCACCTGCATTTATATATGAGACATTTCACGTGAAATCGGAAGTTTTAACTTTTTTATTCCAATCAAAAAATAAAAAAATTCATATTATCCAATTTATTGTAGATCTGAATGTAATAGAATCTTTCACTTCAATTTTCATCCATTTCCCGAACTATCGAAATACGTAAATTTTCGCATACTTGATAAAAATGATTGCAATACACACAATAACAACACACAATTAACCAATATTAAATTTATTTTGCTTTATTAGTACGTGATTAGCGGGTTTTGTATATGTTTTTAGATCATATTTTTTACCTGTCAACGCCCCCCTGGGCCATCCTAACACCCCCCAATTTTCTCTGGGTCTTCTACCGCCCCCTGAAGGTCTCTAACGCCCAAAAGGGGGCGTTATCGCCCACGTTGAGAACCACTGGTCTAAATGGCTAACATTTGTTTCAACGAGTTAGTGTTTCAATAATAAATTTTCAATTTATTACCTAGTGTTTTCAATTTTTACTTAGCCGTTCGACTTTTAGTAATGTACTCGCATATCCATAGAGATCCGCCGGTGTTGCCATCGTGTCGTATGTCTTTTTTATTCTATGCCTCTATCGGTTCGGCTATCAACAGCGCAACCGTGCTGGGGACATCGATATAAAATCGTCGGAAATTGAGCCTATCAATTCCATGTTGTTAAGAATTAATTCGATCGTTCTAGACCCCCTGCTCAGAATACCCAGTGACGCGCTAGTAAGTTAAATTTATTGCCTCAAAGATGGCAGCTTTGTGAAGTTTAGTTTAAAATTTCTGAATAGTACTATACAAGCATTAGAATATTATTAACATTCTGCTTATGCTTTTTCATCTCTTGAATTTTTGGCTCATGCGTTTTTCTGCTTGACCTTCCTTGATGTTTTGTTTTTTATAATTGACCAATTGAGGAACTTTTACAAAAAAGACAAGTATTATTTGCAAAGCCGTTTTTCAGGAAACGATTTTTGGTTTTATGACAATCTTAATATCAATGCAGTTCTACGTTATGCAGAGAATAAGAAATGAAGTGAAATTCAATCAGGAAAATGGCAAAATAAAAAATGATTCTTAAACTTAATTTTGCTGTCGGAAGCGTTTCTAATGTAGATTTTGTACTTGTTCCAAAAAAAGTTTTTCATTCGTTTAATTCCTCCCTTGGCCGCCTGCAAATTTGAATGTGTCAAGATGTACACATTTTATCGTTTCATGAAAACATGTATGTTTATATATTTCAAATGCGTGTGTATTTCAGTTGTTCATTGTTGTAAATTGAAACCGTAGAAATTCTCAGCTTTAGTATTCCCCTTACGTAAGGTATTATAAGATGTAATGCAGGTATGACGGGGCTGTGTAGGGACGGTCGGTGGGGGATTTAATAATCCCCTTATTCGCTCTTACAGCACAAATGGAATATGGCGGAACAAAGAAATGTCACGGCCGATATTGGCCGACCCTGAAGTCGCGACGTTCGAAGAGAAACCCGAGGATCGAATGACCAAACCACATCTCAATCAGTCTCCGTGTCCTAAACCTGTTGTACGCACAATTTATAACCGCCGGCATTGAGTTACTGCACGCATGATGTCTTGTAAGTTGAGCTTCGAAGAATGGCAAACCACGTTTCTAAAATCATTTTAACCAGATGCAAGCGGTTCAAGTCTGATCAAACCGCTGAAATGGATGCCAATTTGTAAAAATGTCTTTTCATTTCTTCCGAACTGAAAATCAGGCTCTTAATGATATCATTATTTTTTGCGTCAAAGGCTAGCCTCATATCAATCGTACCTTTCACTCCTGGCTTTTGTAGGTAAGTGTAAGCACGATCAGCACAAAGGAAAAGGCTCTTAGCTTTTTCATAAAAAGGTGCAAATTATTTGTATTGCGATTGAGTTTTATGGTAGGTATGAAAAAATACGTTTTTACAAACTACGCAAACACAAAAAAAATAAATCATCAAATCCATATTTTCATATTTTTTTTTAATGTAATACCACACAAATGCTCAACTGAGACCATGACCTAGGCTTCTCCGATTTGAGGGTGAAATAATCGAAGAGGAGAGGAAGATAGGCTATGCAGATCATAATTTTTAACCAAGGTTTCTATCCAGAACATTGTCCTTTCATCAGGACGTATTTGCCTCTTCGGCCGAATATTTTTGATGAGTGATAAATTCAATCCGTAATTATGTTAATTATCCGTAACATTTTTTTAATAATTCTAATTGTATTGCCGTTTTCGACTTAAAACATGCGTTTTTTTTAACTTAGCAACATGTGAATAAACACAGTTGTTCTAATGCGTTACGTAATTTCGAAGAAGCCATGTTTGTGTTATTATTGCTAAGTGCAAAAAATGGCGACAATTTTATATAGGAACTCTCAAACTAACTTCTAATTACTATTCCAGCCTTGGGAATCGCTTGTCTATATTGTCTATTGAAATTAAAATCCCGCGTCACCTGAAACCAGGGATGTACCCGTCATTCGCGAAAAAAAACACTTCCGTGTCTATAAAGTGTCTTTAAAAAAAATTGACCTCACATTTTGACAGATTACGGTCGTAAAAACGCAAATCTTTTAAAACTACCATTTATACAAAGAGGCTCAAATTTAAGTATGTAATTAATAAAATTTATTCTTCCCCAACAAATATTATGTTTTTAGTTTTTTAACGAAGGAAACAAATATATAGCGTCACTCCTGGAATCACTGACCCCCATATTCCTGCCCACCCGAACACCCTTTTCTTTCCCAGAACTTCCTCTCCTTCCTTGCCTAAAAAGACCCTCCACACAGCATCTCCAAAAATGACAGGCCCTGAGGGGAATTACTTTCCTCAGGCCCTCCTGTGTGGAGTTAATATAAAAAAAGCTTCATTAGGGCTTATTATATTGACTAAAGATAATTACATACAGACACACTTATACATATGTAGATACATATAAAAAAAAATTAAAAAAACAACGTGTGAAAGAAAAAAACTGGATAGTGTAAAGAAAGACATTCCAATGTTGCCACTCTATTATTAAAATAAGAGATTAGGTTGCAATCTCAATAATTATGTTATATGTTTGCATGCACATATTACAAGATCATACTTTTATAAACTTTAGTAATTCTGAAAAAATACTTCCGAACTAGGCAACAGAACGAATGTCTGTCTCTACAGAAAAAAATAACGTCCGATTTAATAAATCTAATTTGTTCGGTTTTCGGAACAACTCATATGGGTCTCATAGAAATCATTGTATCTCATTTACTATAAATATGATCTAAACGGTGTTAGAGAGAGGAAACATCACTATTTAAATTCATTAACCATAAAATTATAAAAATGTAAAAAATAAAATAGAAAAAAAATTATGAAACCGTGGGAATTTTTTATTAATTATTTTTGCACGAAACAACAAAAAGATAACGTTTATAATACCCTAATAAAATATGTGTGATTTTTTATCGTTGTCAGTAATTTCAACAAGA
The DNA here is from genome assembly GCA_936435175.1 of Glyphotaelius pellucidus. NCBI lineage: Eukaryota > Metazoa > Arthropoda > Insecta > Trichoptera > Limnephilidae > Glyphotaelius > Glyphotaelius pellucidus. Next base: position 12,103,126 of record OW386545.1, on the reverse strand, counting down.
AAAAACTTTAGGTTGAGCCATTTTTGCAATTCTTATATGATTACATTCAAAATTTTTATGTATAAACAATTATATATTTATTTCGATTTGTAAAATTGAAGCGTATATTTTATTTCAAAGCCGAAATCATTTGACCCTCCGGCAAAGTAGGCTCAAGGCCTGAGTGGTTGATAAAAAAATTAACGTCGATATCAAGTGCATTTTTTTAGCAAATTTGGTCGTGATTTGTCACAGCCCTGTTTCGACAATTCCTACCTGCCCAGGTAACTACTATGTCCATCTGAGCTCAAGACGAATGCGGATATAATGTATAATAAATGATTCCGATTCAAGGTGGTATAACAACCTACCTGAAATTAATTCAATGTTCGCCGAATAAGTAAAAAAAAAACATGAGATTGCACACTTTGCTGAAAAAACCATTCTTTTAATAGAATTGTAGTTTTTTCATGGGCCTTCGAAGATGATGGAAAAGAATTCGATATTCACCATATTAGGGCAGTGCACCCTAACTTAATACCTACTAGACAACTAAAACAACATTATTTATTTTTATTTTATTTTATTTTGCATTCGACTTCGGTTTCGAAACATTGTCACACTATTCATAAGCAGAAACAGTTATAATTATTTTAACATTAATATATATGGGTGAGGATACCGCCGCCCCGGGAACCATTTATTGGATTACCAACAGCCCTGCCGTAGGTCACCCCAAGTGGTTCACTACATTTGGTGATTTAACAGGGGTGCCCGGGTTCATGGGGTGAGATTTGTATAGGTGTTGGTGGCGGATGCGTTTGCCCACTTATTGCATAGCGGGCCGGATCGGGTGAGACTGGTTGAGGGAGCTATTTTGATTTATCCAGCCGGATTGTCACGACCAGTGATCCTGCATCTTAGTGGGAGGAATGGACTCATACATCCGTCACTCCTGGATGCACTGATTCACACTCCCAGATTCCTGCCCACCCCTCATACTTTTTTCCTTCCCAGAACTTCCTCTTCTTCCTTTCCCTAAAAAGAGCGTACATAGAGCATCCCCAAAGATGACATAGGCCCCCAGGGAAATTGTTTTCCTCTGGACCTCCTGTGGAGGCTGTTTTAAAAAAAATACCAGTAAGGAAAAATTCTTTCAAATAAAAACGTTCGTCCTTGAAAACTTGGAAAATGGTGATCTTACTGGTATTTATAGGTTATAGGGGAATATCACATACAATGACACATTGGTCACTCTGCGGCCAGCTGATATTCTTAATAATTAATAAACATGGAAAATGACATAAAATAACAGCATTTTTAATTTTAACGCATTACTGTTTTCATGATTCATAATATTAAAAATACCAACACTCCGTGTAAATTTATAGCACTTTGTCAAAGAGTGGTTGACTCGTTAAATGCCAAGGAGGAAACGACGTAAAATCGCGATGTTTTGACTTTGACGTAATATTTTGTGGGTTTATTTTGTGCTATCATATATTATATTTACTGAAACACACTCCTTAAACAATAAACTATGTATAAAAACAACATTACTTGCGTTTATTTGATGATTTTATATGTTTTACGATCTTTTTCACGAGAACGACGCTACCTAATTTGACAGCCCAAATACCTATATTTTATACTTTAAGAATACCCCAAGCGATTCTGACCTTGTTCTTCATACGTTTTCTTTATACATAAGGGTTAAAATTGCATTCCAAAATATTTTTTTTTTTAACATTTTGGCGTGTGCGACAAATGACATGTTGAAAAGATAAACCTACTACCAGCGAACGGATGTAATTATCAATCGATTAAAATTATTCCAATTATCAATTAGTCCCCAATAATGAAATAAATTACTCGAACACTTGTCTGCGTCATGTTAAATATATCAATAATTACATAATTAAATTCTTATTTTCAAAGAGAACGAAACCTGATTAAATATGAATACATGATCATTAAAACTATGTTAATACTTTTAAGATATTAATGAAGTGTTCCGCAGCTTGTTAAATTCGTATTTTGTCCTTTAAAACACCACTCATTCTCACAATGGACATTTATTACATTTGGTTATTATTTAAATGATAATATATTTAACTACAGTTATTATTTAAATTAAATTTATTAGATTGAGAATTAACAATTTGGAAGGCGGGTACCGCCGTCTCGGGGACCATTTATTGGATAACCTTTACCTCTGCCACAAGTCACCCCAAGTGGTTTGCTACGTTTGGTGACTTAGCAGGGGTTTCCGTGTTCACGGGATGAAGTTTGTCTAGGTCCTGGCGGTGGATGTGTTTGCTCACGTATAGCGTGATGGGCCGGATCGGAAGAGAGTGGTTGAGGGAAACATAACCTAGACCTCTCCAGCCGGATTCTCTCGATCCATCCCTTGTACCGCAGTATCAGATCACTCCTGGGCACACTGATTCCCAGATTCCTACGCACCCCTCTTCCCAGAACTTCCTCTCCACCCTTTTTCTGAAAAGACCCTCCACACAGCATTCCCAAAGGTGATAAAGGCCAAAGAGAATTTTTTATACAGGGTCTCCTGGGTGGATGTAAAAAAAGCTCAAATTCATTATTTCTACCAAATCGTCTGAACACGGAGAAAACTGAGTTTGGAGAAAACTTGTAAAAAATAGTCATTTATTGTATGTTTTTAAAGTATTTGGAATGGTGCATTTGTGACAGGTAACAGGTAGGTACTATACACGTTAGATAGGTACTTATAGAACGTAAGATACGTACTGATATTGCGTTTTATATGGTTTGATATAGTTATAAAATATTATGAGAACTGTTCAAGGATCCTTATTTCCAAACCATATCTTTATGAAGTTGAACTTGTTTTAGGGGGACTTACTAATCTATGGTATCAAAAAACTTTTGATTTGAGATATGCATTGACGTCAATGCTTTGTTTTATCTCGATTCGTCTATGTGAATTGTAATTAGTTACATTTTGCAATATGGAATCTCATGTAATATTAATTTATTACATGCAAACAGAACTTTGGTGGAAATTTTTATTACGTACGATAAAAAACATCTCAAAACAACAACTAAAAATAAAGTATTACCACCGAGAGCTCCGTTGGCCGACGACGTGCTTCTCTCCAATAGATAGCTTCTCCCATTAAAAATTGGCAATGTAAAAAAATATCGATTTATCTATGAATACGTGTATACCAGATTGCTACGCAGCAAAGCATTTATATTATCCATATCATAAAGAAAAAAACACAAGAAGTACCTTTCGGGCGTGTTTCGTGATCCAATTATAGGTCCAATTTGGGCCTATATTTCCGTACAAAACTGTGTTTCACCACGATTACGAAATTCTAATGGGATGCAATATGCCATTTCAAGCGAGTGTAAGAGAGACAGACCGGTTGGTACATTGTCTAGAACTAAAAGTTACCTACTAAGTGGCACATTGTTTCCATTAAAAATTGCATGAAAGCCACTTCTTTTGTTATACTCTTAATTTAATGGTTTTATCCATAACAATAATTGACTTTGTTTATCACACAATATAATGATAATAATCACAACTTTTACGATCACTATTTCTACTGATTATTATCATATTTTATTGTAAAATTATGTCAATTATTTTTAATTATATCTTTATAATATTTTATCTTGATTTCCTATTTTTAGTATCTGCCATTTTCATTATTGCGTATCGGACGATCTTTCATAAATAGCTAATGTGAATCAACGACAATAAAATACTAATCATATTGCAGAAGGTACGAGTAACAATACATACACATACAATAAATAATAATTATTACCTGATATTTTTAGTCACAATCTTTTATTCTGATATTTCATTAGTATTATGAAGTCAGCAAAATATGAATTGTGAATCACATTTTATTACAAAAAATTATCGTATTGGATATTATCAGAGCTTTCAATATATTCGATATCTTGTGCTAAATATATATAAAGCCTCACTGTATATTTGAGAAGGGGCTTGGCAATATATTAATAGCATCAGTGATTACAATGTATTATGTAATCAAATGTAGGTAGAACAATACCAAATGTCATGTATGAGGTGTGACCTTTAATAATTTATTTTATTAACAACAGTTATTGGAACAATATTTATTGACAATTGTAACTTGCTTAAGCATGACATTGAATTTTATTAAACAAAATTACTTGCGTAGGGCAAAATGGAAATGATGATTAAATTCCTCTATCTAACGTCCATTAGCATTAGAGTACTATTATATCTACCCGTTACATAATATAACATACAGGGTGTAACAGCACGTGTCCGAAGAATTTTAACCAGCTATTACTTAGCACATTTGGAGTACAAAAAGTACATGTCATTTTGTTGTCCGATGATATATTTTTCTATTAAAAACCAAAAACAAATATTTTCAATCACACTTCGCCACTGATCACACTTCTACAAATCACGACTGTTTCGTGTGATACCGCCAAAGATATTGAAATATAAGTTACCGCGCTGTGAGATGGAGTGCTTATCATGCTATACCGAACCAATCAGTTGCTACGTGTGATAAAAAAAAAATTATGTTTTTAATTGAAAAAAAAAAAACATCCGACAGCAAAATGACAACTACATTTTTACTCCAATATGCTCAAGAATCGCTGGTTAAAGTCCTTCGGATATGTGCTGTTACACCCTGTACTTGTATTTAATACAATTTTCCTGTTTTAATAATAATTACATAAATAAATAATTGATTTGTTGCGTATGCATAATATTTAATAACATGTCATGTTTGTTAAAATCAGAAGAAAATAATATTGGTTCAGTACTTGCAATACGTACGTTTTATTTTTATTAATTTAATTTTAAGATTAATTTAGAAAATATTTGATTCCAATTTCCAATGCCATTATTCATTTCTTTTTCACGCGTCATCTTACAAATAATATAACCTAATAATATAACCCATAGTACAATTAAAAAAAAAACTGAATTTCGTTAATAATAGTAAGTAATAAATAATTTTGTTAACACAATAAAATTATTTATTACTTACTATTATTCTTTCTTTGCATTCTACTTTTCACATCTGCCAATACCATTGAAGTAGAAGATAACAATAATCATCTAAACGAAAATATGAAAGAGAACAAAACACAGAAAAATATAAAACGATAAGGGGCCATCCATAAATTACGTCACACCTTAAGGGGGGGGGGGGTGTAGAGAAGTGTGACATTGTGTGACAAGGGGTATGGGGGGGACATCAGCCTCTGTGAAGTCACATGTAAAAATCTAAATTATTAAAACGCAAAAAAAAATTTGATGTAAAATTGCAAAATATGTGACGTCACACTAGGGGGGAGGGGGTCTCACAAATGTGACGATGTGTGACAGGGACGGAAGGGGGTCAAAAAATCATGAAATTCGTGTGACGTAATTTATGGATGGCCCCTAATGGTCGCAATTGGGACTCGAACCCAGAACCTCTCGTCTCACCGGGACATGCGTGTTTATCAATTCCGCCATGGGAATAACCTTCAAATGTTATAAAAAGAGAGTTTTTATTATAAAAATTTGAATATCTTAAAATTTTATTTTGCATAATGTTTTTAAGTTTTTCTGTGCTGAGACGGGAAATTTTCATACAATATCTATCTTTCTTAACCGAAATAAATCATTGCTCATAGACATATATTTTACATTGAATGTATTACTATGTCATCTTTGGGGATGCTGTATGGTGGTCTTTTTAAAGAAAGGAAAAGGTTATGAGGGATTGGTAGGAATCTAGGGGTCCAGGAGTGACGGACGAATGATTCTATCCCTCCGTCGAGAAAGACCAACTGGATAGGTCAAAGGGTCTCCTCAAACCGGCCTCGCACCAGATAGGCGTATCTGCCGCCAGGACTGAACACACCTTACCCGGCGAACTTGAGTACCCCTGCTAAGTCACCAAATTAGCGAACAACTTGGGGTGCCATCTATGGCCGAGATTTTGGTTATCCAATAAATAGTTCCCGGGACGAGGAACCCTTACGCGCCTCCCAAATCGGAGATATTCATAAGGGGCCATCCATAAATTACGTCACATGAATTTCATGATTTCCCCCCCCCCCCCCACCCGTCCCTGTTACACATCGTCACATTTGTGAGACCCTCTCCCCCTAGTGTGACGTTACATATTTTGCAATTTCACATCTAAAAATAATCCAAATTCAGATTTTTACATGTGACGTCACAGAGCTGATGACCCCCCCCCCCCATACCCCTTGTCACACAATATTACACTTCTCTACACCCCCCCTCCCCTTAATGGTGTGACGTAATTTATGGATGGCCCCAATAATATGCATATTAAATCACTCGTTTCATCTAAAAGTTTTACTGTGGTCTATGATGTCCACTGTGGTTGGATCACAATTCTGTTACAATAACAACAATATCCAAAAATCTTGCACCATTGGTTCCAGAAATCAAAACATATTGTTCGATTTTAAAATCATGATTGAAAAACCACGCCAGGCACTGCGCGATGCTTACTGGAAGAACTAGTGACTCACCAGCTCGCACGAGATAGACTCACCAGTGACCGGAGTGTAAATACAATTACTATAAAACACTAAATACGTAAGCCCAGCCAGCTCACCATGAAACCATAGCCAGACTTTCGCTAAAACACAAGTATAAGTAGTACCTAGCGCAGATAATTTCTGACTCACGAAGTTAGGAAATTGCTTTGAATCATTTTTAATAAAGCCGCTACGAGTAATACGTTTCACAATCATATGGAACAAAATGTTTTCCACGATGAGTCAAATTTTCATTGACCAGAGTGGGAGCGTTTTGTTTACATTTTCCGGGGATTCACCGTGTGTTATCAGTTATTAGGTTCAATTATCTACCTAAGCGACATATGTTTTCATTAATGAATTTTGTGTTGATGTTTTTAACATAACACAGCTTCCTAGAAATATTAAAGGAAATAACATCATAAAATTTGTGTTATCCGCGAGTTTATAGCTTGTTTTTTTTATATATTTTTTTTATGATCTTTTTTCTTCGAAGAAAAAGAGAGCCAGGAAAATGTCACTGGGATTTTCTGGGGAAATGGACTCGTGATTTGATTCGGAAAAAGCAAAAATATCCACTTTTATTATAGTATCTTATTATATCTGTGCATTATATTCCTCGAATTCATTTTCATTTTGTTGATTAAATTTTCTTAGTAGGTACTACCTGATACGTGGAAAGTTTATGTTAGCACACAAGTAATAAACATTTCGTTATCAGTTTACCAGTTACTTTCTAAGAACATTCCTTATTTCTATTTTGAAATGTTTCGATTATTGCAATTTTCTGATAGGAAAAAGAAGTGATTCATCAATATTATTTAAACATTTCCATAAACCATCCATTGATTATTGAAATTACGTGTTTTGAATGATTATTTATATCATCAATTTGGGAGCCGGGTATTTATTTATTTATTTTTCATGTTTTCGGTAAAACGGTTATAAACCAATACGTCTTAAAGAAGAGTATGGATACTGCGGCTCCGAGAATCATTTGTTGGATAACCAACTCTCATGGGTCGCTTCAAGTGGTCCGCTACGTTTGGTGACTAAGCAGGGGTGCCCGGATTCATGGGGTGAGATTTATCTAGATCTTAGCGGCGCATACGTTTGCCAACCTTCTGCGCGGCGGTTCGGATCGGGACCTTTTGAACTATCCAGCTTGGAATCTCTCGACCCATCGCCTAGCACCGCAGTGGGAAGGTTGGATTCATAAGTCATGACCCATATTCCCTCCCACTTCCTTCCTCCCTTTCCATAAAAAGACCCTCCACACAGCATCCCCAAATAAGACGTAGGCTCTGAGGTAATTTCCCTCAGGGCCTCCAGTGAGGAACTAATATTTAAAAAAAAATTAAAATATACATAGGTATACATGTATATTACACATTTGCCTAAAAAAATATTTGACAATTTAAGCATCAATATTTATTATTTATTATGTGTAAACATCAGCAGGACCTTACAGGCATAGAAATGCTTACATTATAGGTTGTAGGTATCTACTACTTACTAAGTATGCGAGTACCCCATGTCTAGGTACCGATATCTCCACACTAATGAGACCTAAAGGTAGGTACAGGTAATTCCATCTGTAAATAACAAGTATTATTACATTATTTACCCATGTATACAGCCTTTGAGTATTTCTAGGAGCAACGATATTGATTCTATTTAATTAGCATGGGTGCCATATTTTTCTTTTTTATAAATTGCCTCCACAGAGGAAGCCCTGAAGAAAATAATTCTTTTCGGGGCCCATGCCGCCTTTGAGGAGGGTCTTTTTAGGAAATGAATGAGATAGAATCTATGAAGAAAAAAGGTATGAGGGGTGGGTATAAATCTGGGGGTGAGAGTGTCCAGGAGTAACGGATGAATGAATTCATTCCTCTCACAGTGGTGCAAGGTGATGTTCCGAGAGTGCCGTGCTGGAGAAGTCTCACCTTCAACCAGTCTCTCCCGATGCGGACAGTTGCATCAGCAGCCAAGACCAGGACAAACCTCACCCCGTGAACTAAACATATCGAACTACTCGGGGTGACCTATGGCAGAGGTGTTGACATCCAATAAATGGGAGGCGGGAATTGGGTACCGCCGCCCATTTATTGGATAACCAACACCTCTGTCATAGGTCACCCCAAGTGGTTCGCTACGTTTGGTGATTTAGCAGGGATGCCCGGGTTCACGGGGTGAGGTTTGTCTATGTCTTGGAGGCGGATGACCAGGACACTCTAAACCTCAGATTCCTACCCACCCCTTAAACCCTCTTCCTTCCCAGAATTCTCCTCCCCTTCCTTTACTTAAAAAGCCCTCCACACAGCATCCCCAAAGATGACATAGGCCCTGAGAGAAATTATTTTCCTCGGGGCCTCCTGTGTGGAGCTCATGTAAAAAAAAATGGTTCCCGAGGCATCGCTAACCATACCCGCCTCCCTTGAAGCTTTTCAATCATACTTATTTTATCCTTGCAGACCCGGCCACACGTTGCTCTGGCTAACGAAACACAACGCTATTACCCAATCTTTATAACCAACGCCATCTGTTAATTTGCATACATATCAAATCCACACCGCCCGCTTGCCAACCCGCTGCCCGCTGCCTGCTTTGCCAGCCCGCTCCCTTTATTTATATATTTCAACCAATTTACACAAAACTGACAAATTATATACCTATAAACCTTCCTCATGAATTACTCTATCTATTAGTGAAAACTGCATAAAAATCCGTGGCGTACAGACACCGGGAGCGATTTTATTTTATGCTATGTAAAGATTAAGAAGTATACTTTTTTTTAACTTTTTAAGTCCTTCTTTGAAAATAATAGACCCATAAGATAATAAATAATATTTTTGCTTATAGTAATACTACCATATTTATCTCAGTTTGTGATTTCTCTTAGCGTTGTGTACCTACTAATACTTTGTGTTTAAATTTGCCTAATTAATAAGCAGTTTGACCCTCTTATATATACAGCCATGCAATATTGTTAATATTGATGTTTCCAATACTAATTATTTCTTATTTTTTCAGATTCAGAATTATCAGGACTCTCGCATCTGGGTATGTATTGTTTATTTTAACTGACCACTTATCAAAAGACTTTGACATTGTTTGTTCTACTATTGTTCAAACTGTGTAATATACTAATACGTAGAATATAATTATCTGGTAACCGCAATCACAACGTTTTTATTTACATGAAATATGTCCAACGGAAAACAAAACCGAATGTTATCTCTGCTGGTGACGGGGAAAACCTTCGGATTAAAGAATTATAAAACAAATTTGTACCAACAAATTCACGTCAAAACTTATCTTCTTATATAATAATATGAAAGATGTGATGAAATTTCAAAGACAATTAATTAAAGATTTTCTTCCACTCAGATTATTAATTACAGATAACCTATATTTTATTATCTCGAAGTGTTTTTTTTATTTATTTTATTAATTAAATATTACTCTTAAAAATGGTTTCAGAATTTTTCCAGTACTTAGCATGCCGATAATAATCGTACTTTGAAAATATTAAATATTTTATTGTGTCCAGAAAAAGTGCTTGTGCTTTTTACTGTAATTTTCCTCTATTTTCAACTCAATTTGAAAAATTTTATCAGGGAGTATTAAAATTTTGTTTTAAGAGGCGGGAAAAGAGGATGGGGGATATTTTTCAGAAATATCCTATATACAATAGTGACCTTCCTCTTGCTGTGAAAATCAAGTATGTAAAATTTCATAATTCTCGAAATAAAACTCAGATTTGTTTAAAATTGAAATCCACGCCTGTCGCCACCGCTAAATACTCTTCCATGTAATTATTATATTAAATGTAAACCTATATAGATTGAAGATATATTTTTTTAATTGGTGGTATGGGTTAAAAATTTATAACACTACACATAAAAAAGAGAATTGACCACTTAAGGCCAGGTAGTACCCGCTCAAAAAGAAGGAGGAGACATATGTCAATATGAATGTTAGAGGGAGTGCGCTAATATTAAAAACGATAATATTTAAGCGAAAATTGTGAAAATGTTTAATAAAACGCGACTTGTTTAAAATAGAGCAAAAATCTCAATGAGAATGTCTAAGATGGCATTCAAAAAAACATTGTGATTTTTTTCTTACATATTCTGTAAAATAAGTGATAAAAAAGTGTTTATAATAATTTTCTGAACATACTTTGCGATTTTTTTCTCCAGAGGGAATTTCATGTAATTGCCGTTTCGGCGTGGGGAATGTACAGATATTATCTTCAAGAATAACATAATTTTTTTAAGAGCTTTAAAACTGGGCGTACTGTACAGGGCCCGCAGATACTTTAATAGTACACAACTGCTAACCCTGTACAAATCGCAAGTGCGCCCCACGGTTGAATTTGGCAGCCACCTCTGGTCTGGAGCTCCGAAATACTTGAAAAATACCCTCGACTCTGTGCAGAAACGGGCGGTCTGTTTGATAGATTCTCCCCACTTCTCATTGATCCCTTCGGCACCGGTGCATTGTCGGGAGACACGCCAAACGCGCGCCCAACATATGTACACGGTTAACAATTGTCACATGAGAACGGGTCGTTTTTTCGACTCGTTCTTGAGTTCAACCGTTCTGTTATGGAACGATTTGCCGTCTTCTGTGCTTCCTCCCTCCTACAATATGGGTCTCTTCAAGACCAATGTTCATTCCTTCCTCTCCTCAAAAAGACCCTCAACACAGCATCCCAGATGAGGGAAATTATTTTCCTCAGGGCCTCCTGTGTGGGGTTAATGTAAAAAAAAAAAAATAGGCATTCATTTAACATTGTTATCATCTTATTAACATAATAAAACTGTTAGATTCCTAAACATAATAAAATAAAATAAAATAAGCACATATTTGAGCTCAAATTAATAAGCATGGTACAGATAAACAGTTTGAGAAGAATATTGATAATAATTGGTACGCTACTTGCTCAATTTATTACTGTGATCGATAATTGGCATTTCAATTGAAAAGCATTTCAGTAATCTAAATACACAATAAATTTGTGAGTAAATATGACAGTAGTCATTGCGACTTTAGGCCCTGTTTTACATTTGTGTACTATTTAATTTAATTAATAGATGAAATTCTATGAAATAGTATCCCACTTGAACAATAGAGAGGTACCACCCATACAAAGATATAATCTGAGTCATTTTTACTTTTTACGTCAGTCACTTATAATGGGTTTTCAAATACTAGTAAAATATTCTAGAAAAACTTTTCTTTCTTATGTTAATTAAATAAAAGCGTTAAAACCCATTTTTAATCTAATGCGACGAGCTCTATAATAAACATAGTACATTATTGTTGAAATAATAATCAAGCAAATATAAACTAATTAGTTCTTTTGAATGGGTGATATATTTACCTGTTCTAATATTGCTTGGGTTTAACCTATAATTAGGAATATTGTTGCAATGACTAATTTCAATGCGCCATAAAAAGCTATACACGTGTTTAGAATATTCCTTCTGACGTCAGTGATTCCAAATATGGAACGTTTACAATTTGTTGGTTTAATTAATTTCTTTACATTAGCTCCATGCAAGAGACCCTGAGGAAAAGTCCCTCAGGGCCTTTGTCATCTTTGGAGATGCTGTGAAGTGGATATTTTTAGGTAAAGTAAGGAGAGGAAATTCTGGGAAGGAAAATGGTACGAGGGGTGGGTAGGAATCTGAAGGTCAGTGTGTCCAGGAGTGATGGACATATGAATCCATCCCTCCCACTGTGGTGCAAGGTGATGGGTTGAGAGAGTCCGGTGAATTCAAAAGTTCTCCATCAAGCAATCTCTCCAGGCCCGACCCGCCACGCAGTAGGTGGGCAAACGCATTCGCTGCCAAGACCTAGACAAACCTCACCCAAAGAACACGAGCACCCCTGCTAAATCACCAAACGTAGCGAACCACTTAGGTTGACCTACGACAGGGGTGTTGGTTATCCAATAAACGCTTCCCGGGGCGGCGGTACCCATACCCGCCTCCAAAATTGAAAATCATTACTGCAAATTACATTAAGAAATTACGTTTGGAATATATAATTGTTTTTAAATAACATCTAGATTATGTAGACGTGTAAAGAATGATTAATTGATGTCATATATACTAATCTTCCTGAAATGTTATGATTGAGTTAGTTATTAAGTGGTTCTTGTATCAACCATCAACCAATCAAAGATTAAACAAGCCCTGATCCACTAATCCACCAATAAATGATATACTTTTTGTTTTGTTCAAACCCATATTACTGAAAGTACTTCACTACATAATCGTCGAGAGAAATAATATCTTCGTGAAGCTGTACTTAATCTAATTAAAACTCTCTGCCTTAGTCTTCTTATAATTATTATCTTTATAGTTATTTATTGTAAATTTATATTAACCTTTTTTATGCATCGATAATAAGTCATTAAAAACTAGACGAAACACGTGAAAGAAAACTACTTAGATCATTACTAAACTTTATCATAAAATGGCAATCCTTGATAAATATTATAAAATCCATGGAAACACGTGGAAACGTGTATTTTTTATCGCTCCCCACCTTTAGAAAAGAGGAATCTATTTCTCATTGCTTGAGACATATTATATCTTGAAATATCGACAGTTTCTAGTAAGGAGGTACCAATTTTCCTTTAGCGGACCCTCGGGAAGAAAGGGTATCGCTAATAGAAATACTATTTGTGAAAATGTCACGTTATGACGTCAGCGGTGTTTGAGGCGCTGAAACTAAAATAAAACGCTACGCAATAGTGACGAGACCGAAGAAAGTAAACAGACTTTTAAAAATATAAGAGAAAATTCGAAAATCATCAGTTTTGACCTCTTTTCAGGGACAATAAACGTCCAGAAAGAGAGTTTCTCGGAACTTACATTGCCTATTATTTTTAGTAAAAATATTTAGTCTAGACTCTGAGCGAGACAAATATCTCCACTTATCCAAGGTACATAATAACGAACCAGAATAATCGGTTAAAGCGTTAAAAATAGTATTTACATGCTTCACGTGAACGTGATGAAGCATTGTTCACGTAAACGACTGCCCAAGTTAGTGAAACTATGACATTCCGATTTAGGGAATGTTATGAGGCTGTAGAAAGTATTATGGGGCATGAGACAGAGAAGGGATGAAAAAGGTTTGAAAGTACCTGGATGTTAAGATATGGTGGAAAAACAGAGTTAAAGCTGTTGATAAAAATGTTAAATTATTGTGTGTCGAATGCTTTTATGTTCTTTATCACGAGAAATATTGGTTTATTTTTGGGCGCATAAAAAAAGGCAAAATATGAATTTATGAGGATATTGTCAATAATACCAAGGTAGTAGTTAGTTGATATAAAGTAATCAAGGTTCGATTTCTGTTTTTACTACTTCTTAAATTATTATTTTGCATGCAAATCAACACGCCAATTATACATGCACAATGTATTGACATTTTTGTTCAAAAGCGTTTGAATCAAGGATAGTAAATGTTTGATTTTTTCATGTAAATAGCAATGTTTTGCGTTTTTAAAAATTCTGCGACGTACAATTTTGTGTTTATTCATTTTTATTGAATTATTATTCAACGGAAATTACTGGAAAAACGATATAAATGTCTTAGAGTCTGGTTGTGAATCAAAACATTTGCATTTTAATTGATAGCTCCATGTTTTCACAGGTTTTTTTAAAACATTTAAATGTGTTCGGAGTAATTAGTTTTTTTCACAAGTTTTACGGATTCTTCAAATGATCTCACTTAATTTGTATGAGGTGTCGGTATATTTATTATTAACTGACTGACAGTCAGAAATTATTACCTTTTAATGTAATTATGTCTCGACGTTCTTTACATGCATTAATGATGTTATTAGTTTGTTCAGAATGACTCATTGTCTGTAAAAAATCTCACGACTTTCATTATACTAGATAAAAAAACATGTTCCTTTTTATTTAGTCTTTTGTCCAGGAAACTATTGTCTTCGATAATTCGAGGTTTTACTCATTAAGTCATTCCAAAAATAAACAAATGTTCACCTTAGACTTAGTAGAAAAGTCAATAGATGTCGCACATTAAAATAAGAGTGGATGTATCCAAGACACTAGCTAGATTGCATTTAGTTTGGGAAGAATCTTGCATTCATACATAAAGACTGCAGCCAATAAAAATATACGAAACTGAAGAATATTGGTGGTTCTTATTCGAAGAATGATGAAGTTAAATATGACCTAGGAGATAGGGTCGAATTAGCTCAGTGTTAAAAATAAATCTGGACTTCAACCTGATCAGATCCCCGGCAAGGTTAAGGTCCTGGGTTCAATTCATAGAGGCGGCCGAATCTTTGTGGGTTTTTTTCTGTTTCAAATTTTCGTTTGATAGTCACTAATATGGTCTTCAATGATGATAAATTAACTTGTTAAAGAAACCACAAAAAGATATATAATATTTAAAAATGATTATAACCTGTAAGATTTTATTTCATAATTTCACTGTTGGTGCAAAAATTTGCTCCAAATCTGCGTGAAATCTACGATCCGATAGGTAGTTTTGGCAAACAACGTGTTCCTAAGATAATAATAATTTTAACACTTCATTAGAACAGCACAATCTATGCTAAACATGCAAGCTTTGGATTAGAGTGAGCTTTGCCAGAAATATTAGATGAATTATCACCACGATGTGCTACATACATTATCATTTGAACAGGAAGACAGAATGCAAAACAGATAATGCCAAGATGTGTTTACGTTTTACTTTATATAATTGTTTGCTATATCGCCCCTGGCGGGAAATATCTTAAATTTCATATAATAAGCTAAAAATAATGTCTTATTTATTATAAATTTTCTTAAATAATAAATAAAAGTAGTGACGCATATAAACAATATTAGTATGATTTTTAATTAGATATTTAGATATCGGTTAGTTTTTTTTTTTTTTTTTTTAAACTTTATTCTCATTTCTTTGTACATATAATGTATAATAGCACATAGTATACATATAATAACATAATATATAATAACAAATAGTATGAACAAGAAATGAAAACCCACTAAGGCACTGCCTGAGTGTGGGTAATAGTTCAGCCAACAATAGCAAGATTATTGTGGTAGTGTGCGTTTTCTCTCGCAACAAAATACCCCCGAAAAAATATCCTCCGGACAAAACATCCTCCAAACAAAATATCTACTAAAACCTAACCTAACCTAACTTTACAGGATATCTGTATTATTTTTGTCCTATTTTACTAATTTTTAACAATAATTTCTTGTCTTTATGGGATGTCTGTATTATTTTTTCCCATTTTTTGTTAGGTTAGGCTAGGTTTTAGTAGATATTTTGTTGGGGGATGTTTTGTCGCGAGATGAAAACGCGCGGAACCGATTATTGTTCAAATTTTTATGTCAACAATAAAAAAAATAAGATATTGAACAGTACGTAGTGACCAATGAAGAGATACATCGATAAAAGTGTTTTGTGGACGAGTCCATTTGCTAGAAGTAAACTCAACCTTTCTTACTTTTCTTGGAAGTAATCAAACATTTTCAAATAACAAAATTCTTTCTTGAGCAGGTTAACAAATTCATTTGCCTGTTAAGGAGTCAATAGCTCTTCTGTAAATTATAATTTTATTTTAAATCGGTATAGATCATAACTCTAGAGATTACATGTCATGTTCAGTGATAGAGACAGCATCTTCCTGTATTTCGTACTTATATCGCTTGAGATGCTTTTTTTATTTTCAACTTTCAAGATCTTGCAATAAATCTTCCGAATTCAAGGTGTAGTAACATCCGTTGTTTTCCTGCAGCTTGGCATGTACCTTTCCACAGTTTAAGCTTTTAAACTGTGGAAAGTTGGGAGTTGTTGAAAGACTTTTGGCTGTCATGGAAATACGTGTTCATCTTTTCTATCACATGGTGGACGGTTTAGAAAAAAAATCTTATTCTTTCTATGCAATATATATTTTTGAAATCATCACTCGTCAAGTGTGACAAGTAATGGGTTTTTTTTTTGTTAGTAGTGTAAATTTTATATTTATTGCATAAGAATATTATAGTTATTCTTATTTTGTGTTTGCGTTAATTGAGTATCATAGTCGTCCAATGGTACGCTATAAATACCTTTGATTAAACATATAGGAAAAAAACTCTGGAGGTCGGCGGGTATGCAGATATTATTTTGGTAAACAAGTGAGATCAATTATATAAAAAAAACTACTGATGCTTCAATTAATATTAAGTGTGTACCTACCTGTCTTCATTGAGTAAATTTGGCAGGTAATTTAAAACTATAATAGCCTTACTAATGTGCTTTAAGTTTTACACGACTGATGAACAATGACTGATGTGTACGTAGAGAATACAATCCCGGGATCCCGATTCCCGGGGTCCCGGGATCCCGGCCCATTTTCGATCCCGAAAATCCCGGAACTGCACTTTGGCTAATCTCGGGATTTTCGGGATCGCCACATTCAGATCTAGTTTGCATTCCGTAATCCGTTGCGCCTTGACTTGTTCGGAAGTTTTGCGCGTACAATCATTTTGGAGATTCATTTTTATTTATATAGATAGATATTCACTACGACGCCTGAAATAAAATTTCCCGCAAACATATCAACTTTGTTACCAAAACATCGATTTGTTTTGCTTTCGTCTTACGTTATCAATAACTCGTTTGTAAGGGACGATAAACGTATAATAAATATAATATTTATAATTTCATAACGCCAAGGTTACTTTTATCCAGAATACCATTATACACAGCCTATATTACTAGCATATAATGTAGCTTTCTATTGGTGAAAGAATTATTAAAATCTATATAGTGGTTTAGGCGTGAAAGCGTAACAAACAAACACACGCACTTTCGCATTTATAATATTAGTATAGATAAGTTGCCTTTTGTAACAAACAATATTAATAAATAATGTTTAAGAACTTACTATCTACGCTTTTATTTTATTTATCCCAATTATTAACCACATTTCCTAATCCCGGGATAGTACCGGAATCCCGGGATTACGCATCGAAAATCCCGAAATCCCGGGATTTAAAAACCTGTTCGGGATTGTATTCTCTATGTGTACGATACGTAAATGGTTATTTATCAGTTGTGTAAAATAAAATAAAAAGAACGCTTTAATTAGCAAGGCTGTAACTATATTTATAAAATTGGCCCGAAACAGTACCAGGTATATTTATTTATTCCAGTTTCAGGAAAACGCGAATTTAAAAAATCTGTTTTTTTGATTAGCGGCATCAGCATTTCAGTTTTGCAAACCCGTGTATTCATTTAGTATTCCACGTGTAACGTATTTGTAAACTAAACGTGTAAAATTATTGATCGGCGAGACACGAACAAGATAGACGTGGTAATATGATCAGTGGCGTACAATGTATAAAACACATAAATATATTCACATGGAAGTAGCTAGATACAAATTCGACACACACATTTTTTTTAATATGTGCTGAGCGTCACATACGCCAATAGTCCACGTTCAAAATCGTTAAGTCAAATCAACAAATCACTTGCCTAATAGTTTGGGGAATCAATTGACTGGCAGACTGACAGATTAAGAATTTAAAGAGGTACTAAATTAAATGATTTCAGCGTGGAGTTTAGAGACTCGTTCTCATATTGTTTGCAAACATTATTGAGAATAGAATATTACAATGATTCTATGTATTTTGTGGAAATTTTCGAAGTTTATCTAAGATAATAAGCTACCGAGCGTTGAAAAACAACATTTTTTGCATTCTACACGCGGATGAATGCCAGACATCCGTGATCAGGTGTACCTAAATATTTGCACCAATAATTAATAAAACTTGATAACAAAGAGATCATCTGAAGACGATGCGTTTTGATAATGTTATTATGAGTCATGATTCAAAACATAACATACAGCACATGCCATCATCTATTCTGAAATCAATTTTTTAAAAATTAAATCAGATTTCTTTTCTGAAACTAGAGAAGCCGAAAACCTGTAATCAGTTTATTATAAACCCGTTATATTTTGAACTTTTTGTCGTCAGTCGACAAAATAGTGATGTGGGCGTACGAAAAAGCGATGTGACGCAAAAATGGTTTTCTGACTTCTATCCAAAATTATATATTACGCCTAACTTATTCGGAAACTCCGCGCGTGTCACCAGCGTCTCAGTTTTAAAGGAATCATCTCGGTACGTATTCTAGGTCTAGACGCCACATGAATCGGTGAGCCAATTCTGTAGGGTTTGACTCTTTCTAACAACCTTTCGAATTCCTGGAAATGAGATGATAATGATGTAGTCACGGATGATTTGGACGTTTGAATATGGGCAGGCGTAAAAAGAAACATTAGAAGAATACAAAACGCACAGGTGAAAGGCAGTAGAAGTCGAAAAAGTCCCAGGAACACGTGGCAAGATCAAAAATATCAAATACTAGCTGGTACCCGGCATGCGTTGCCATGCCATTTAATAAATAAATTGTTTTCTCCTGCGTGTTCTTTCCCATTCGTCCCGTTCCTCTTCCGCCTCCCCTTCCTCTCCCGCGTCCTCTTCCCCTCTCGCGTTCCCACTCCGCCTCTTCCACCTTCCCTCCCCCCACTCCACTACTCCTTTCCCCGTCCCGCGAACTCCCCTTCCAAGCTCCCCTCCCCCCTCCCAGTTTCCCCCTCCCAGATTCCCCTCCCCCTCCCGGGTTTCCCTCCTCCCCCTCCCGCGAACCCCCTACCCGAGTCCCCCTCCCGCATTTCATACATTCTTTCCCGGTACATTCAGTTTTCAAACAGCTCGCATACCACCTTTTGCATATTTCATCATGCCAGAGCTCACCAGTAGTAAAATCCAATTTGGTGCAGTCGTTCGGAAGTCATGCGCGTAAATACATTTCGGCGATTCATTTTTTAGAGATAAGTATTACATACAATGCCCGAATTAAAAAAATCTATATCAACATGGTTTTCACGGCAACGATTTGTTTTGCTTTTCTTCTGACGTTAGCAATAACTCGCCATTTTCGACAGAAAACGTAAAATAAATATAATATATTAATATTTATAATTTCGTAATGCCAGAACTTACCAATATATATAACCTATATTACTCGCATATAATGTAGCTTTCTATTGGTGAAAAAAATTCTAAGATCGGTTTATTAGTTTATGCGTGAAAGCGTAACAAACAAACACATGCAGTTTCACATTCATAATATTAGTATAGATTTAGAATTTTAGGGTAGGTACTTTCTATTACATAATTCAATTTACCAAATTCTGATACAGGCATTTAAATACAATAGCGAGTTCCCGGCATATGCTATGCCACTTAATACAGAAAAAAATTCGCTCTACTAACCCTTTCCTGTTCGTCCCAGATGATGCCAGAACTCACTATACACGTATAGAAACCATCGCGGACTTAAAACACATCAAATCCCCAAAGTTTTATCGCAATCGGATGAACGGTTAGCAATGTATGATAGCGATGCCAAAACTCACAATCGTACATAGAAACCATCGCGGGCATGCGCACATCAAAACCCCAAAGTTTCATCGCAATCGGATGAACGGTTTAGCAACGCAAAACATCTCACACACATAGACAGAAACAAACACATTTTCTATAGATCAGTAATTTTAATATCAAATATGTCAGTTGAGCATTTTAAAATTTTTTTAAAGTTAACATTTAAAAATTTTGTATTTAAAAAATGTTTTCGTAATTTCTAATAATACCATTTATTTAAGCGTATTTCATCACCTTTCAAAACCAGTATTTAGTTTTTGGATACGTTTACAAATATTCCATTTATTTGAATTTTTATTGGAAAGTCGATATATATCGAAACATTTATACCTTTTGACAAAATACGCCAAATTTTTGAGGGGTTAAGCTTTGAGCTTTAAGCTTTGAGATTCAAGCTTTGTGCTTTAAAATTTTTGAAGGGTTAAGCTTTGAGCTTCAACCTTAAGCTTTGAGCTTTAAGCTTTGAAGTTCAAACTTTGATATTTAAGTTTTGAGCTTTAAGTTTTGAGCTTTAAGCTTTGAGATTTAAGCCTTGAGCTTTAAACTTCAAGCTTTGAGCTTTAAACTTTGAATTTAAGTTTTGAGCTTTAAGCTTTGAGATTAAAGCCTTGAGCTTCAAGCTTTGAGCTTAAAACTTTGAGCTTTAAGCTTTGAGCCATAAGCTTTGGGCACTATGCTTGAGCTTTAAGTTTAGAGCTTTAAGCTTTGAGATCAAAGCCTTGAGCTTAAAGCTTTGAGCTTTAAGTTTTGTGATTAAAGCCTTGCGCTTAAAGCTTTGAGCTTAAAGCCTTGAGCTTAAAGCTAGGAGCTTGAAGCTTTGAAATTTTGGCATTGAGCTGTAAGTTTTGAGCTTTAAGCTTTGAGCTTCAAGCTTTGAGCTTTGAGCTTTTAGCTTTGAGCCTTTAGCTTTGAGCTTTTAGCTTAAAGCTTTGGGCTTTAAGTTTTAAGTTTTGTGATTAAAGCCTTGAGCTTTGAGCTTTAAGTTTGGAGCTTTTAGCTTTAAGCTTTGAGCTTTAAGATTAAAGCGTTGAGTTTCAAGCTTTGAGCTCTGAGCTTTAAGCTTTGAGTTTTAAGTTTTAAGCTTTTAGCATTAAGCCTTGTGCTTTGCGCAAAGCTCAAAGCTTAAAGCTCAGAGATTAAAGCCGAAAGCGTAACGCTCAAACATTAAACTTAAAGTTTAAAGCTCAAGCTTTAGGCAAGGTTTTAAGTTTAAAGGCCAAAGTTTAAGCTTAATATCAAAGCTCTAAACTTAAGTTCAAAGCTTAAAACTCATAACACAAAGCTTAAAAATAAAGCTCAAAGTTCAAAGCTTAAAGCTCAACACGTAAAGCTTAACATTTAATGCATAAAGTTCAAAGCTTTAAGCTCAAAAATCAAAGCTCAAAGCTTAAAGTTCAAAGCTTAAAGCCAAAACTCAAAGCACAAAGCACGGCTTGCGTTGCAATGCAAAGAAATCAATTGATTCTCCTTGAATGTCCTTTCCCGTGCGTCCCCGTTCACCTCCCGAGTCCCCTTCCCCTTTCGCGTTTCCCTTCTACCTTCCCCGCCTTCACATCCCTCGTTTTCCCACCCACGTACCCCACCTCTCCCGTTCCCCTCCTCCCTGCCTTTCCTCCTTGCCGCTAAAATATATGAAATACGCACATTTTCATTAATTCAAATTTAATAACGCCAGAATTTGCCTTTATCCTTTGCGGGCGTGCGCACAACAAATCACCAAAGTTTCATCGCAATCGGATGAACGGTATGGCAGCGCATGAAATACGAACAAACAAATTTTGATTTTTATATATAAGATAGGAAAGATTTGATTGTTTGTTGGTGTCCTCCCGTACGGTCCGTTCCCCAGTGACGCTTACATCGTATAATACTTACATTTTTAAACTCGTGATATCTTTGAAATGGGATGTCCGAATTGAATAATTCAAAAAGTTATATAAAGGAATTGAAGCAGTCTCGAATATAAAATAATTTATTTTGATGAAAATTAATACCAAGATACAAATAAAGAGTCTTTTCTAGCGGCGGCATTTCAATAAAATTTTAAAAATAAAAGAACACTTATTGTGGCATAACTATAATAGTTAGACATATGCTGTCGCGACACTTTTTGTAGATAATAATGTGTTCTGCAAAGTCGTAGTACATTATTTTATTCTATCATCAATAGTTTTCGCAGCGCACGCGATGTAAAGAATATTTTAGGTAATTTTTTTACACCTTGGGTTACATTATTGGAGTTTTAGTAAGGATCCCAAATTTTTTTTAAAATATAATATAGTCTATGTTACCCGGGAATAGTGTAGCTTCCCAACAGTGAAAGAATTTTTCAAATCGGTTCAGCAGTTTCGGAGCCTATTCGATGCAAACAAACAAACAAACAAACAAACAAACAATCAAATCCTTCCTCTTTATAATATTAGTATAGACTAGAGTAGGGTCATGTCAACAGTAATCATAAAAGAAAACTACATGTTTAATAATGTATTCTTCTTCTTTCGTATGGTGGAGGGGTCAGAGGGGGACATCTAGGTCTGCGAGCCAGTCTAGGGCCTCAGGCGTTGCCCTGTGGATCTCATCAATCCCGCCGGGGAATGAATGGAGCGGGCATTCGTTGACCACATGTTCGGTGGTCTGCACCTCACCGCATTCACACATCTCCGACTCTTTAATAATGTATGAGACTATTTATCAACGTTAACGGAATCACGATTGTAGCGAACCAGAATTGTGTAGCATTCATTCCACTTGCTTACCGTTCCCCAGGATACAAATTACATAATTTTTTCAACGACCGTATATAATATAAGTACTCACGATAAAATAGAAAGGGGCCTTTTTGGCCCGGAGCTCTGTACGCCATTACACCAAAAGTAAGGGCTACCCCAGGAGAGAATGGCATGTTATATAGTACTTACTCAGTTACGCAGAAACAGTAATATACATATTTATGGTTTGTAATGACGAAAGCGCTTTAAAAGTGACCATTTTCAGAATATGGAAAACATATTAGATATCAGTTTCGGTAGGCACTTAACTCTTGTTCTTTTGGGTGTCAACTTATTATTTCTCTTATCAATTTATTATTTTGTTGAAGTTGTGACATCAAAATGACGTTTGACATGTGTTTTATATTATTCATAATATATGTTTAGATAAATAAGAATATCAATTTCAATACGACTTCTGTGATATTTCATGATGATTCAACAGCCTTCACAGATCTCTTGGTTGTCACTTGTCACACATGTTTGTATAATATCACATCATTATGTTTGTCATATTAACATGTAATCTAGAAGCGTGACGTATTTAGAGAAATATTTTGACCTTTTTTTTCACCCAAAAACATTTTTTAAAATTACTAGGTATTTGACAGTTAGGGTCGGGGTGAGGGGTTGAGAGGTTACTCGGCTGAGTGACCAGTGACGGCATTTGGAATTTTTTTTTGATATTTTGAAGAAAAAAAATTATAAAAAATAAATGAAAAAAGTCATTGGAGACCAAAATTTAATTAACTAACATTTTTTACAACCATGTCAACAAGTCAGGAATCACTCTAGTTGTATTAAGTCAAAAGAATGATAGTTTTGATTTAAGTACTTAGGATATAAGGTTGATTTGATTTTAAACATTTCAGTGGTAAGGGTAAAATATCAATATTTCTAAGAGCATTCATTGTAAGATTTGCAGATACGGCCGACTATAGAGATTTGTCCGTATTTCGATTTGAAAATATTGTCTCTAAAATAAGGTATGTATTCCATATGGTATTACAATGAAATTCAACTGTATTACTACGCATTTAGGGCAACGAAATACAATCCGTTCTAATAGGGCTGGTGAGTCAATAAGGAAATTCATAATCTTATACAAAATTAAAGGTAGGTGGGTTTAGATTTTTCTCCGTTTATTAAGAGCCCTAAGGTGACACTGATGATTTTCAAAACGACACGACGGGTATGTTTGGTATTGAAAGTAAAAATATTAAGTTAATATAAGGCATTTTTTCTCCTGTGCTCCGGTCATAAATTATCTTTATGTACACAGATGTAAAAATATGTGAGTTGAAAGCGTAGTTTATGAAACGTTTTACATACAACAGCTGATGAAACATTTATACTAGGCGTATAGTTGCTAGGCCGATACTCCCTTGTTTATACTACGTGTAGAACTTCACGTTTGATTTTCCAGCAAAATTAGCAATAGAAAAAGTAGTGTCTATATTAGGGCTTGAAAAAAGCGATTGTTTGATATTTTCAATATGATAACTACTTTACTCTGCTTTTTGTTAATAGATAAATCATGGAGTTCTAGAAAATGTCTTGCAAATTTATTTACAGAGTTGTTAAGTATGTATCTTATACGGAAACTAGAAACATCTTATGAGACATATTCTAATCCCGTTGATGTGTACTTCTGACTCATCATCTTCTCTCCTAGAAGGGTCGAGCCCCATTGGTCTTATGATCTGCTTCACAATATAATGTGTATGGCACAATAATAAATTTACATATTTCTAATACAGAGATTTAAAAAAATAGTTCACCTCGTAAAAATCATCCAAATGTTCGTTTCTCAGAATTACACTAATGTTGACATAAAAAAACTACGTTTTGCGTTGGAGAAGAAAAGATTTTTGGCACCATCGAAAACGTAGTTTTGTTTATTTTTTAAATATACACAAAGAATCATAACGTAATTTACATACCACGTGCCTTGTGAATTTTTTTATGCGTAGATTGTTTGAATCAAATATCGCAACCGAAAAAGTTACTGTATTATGTATTCCGTCGCATTACCATTTAAACAAAGCAAACAAAAGAGTATTTGCTATCCCGGAAATACTTAGTAGCAGATCTGACGACAAGTTATCATGAAGAGTGGAGGATCTTGAGAAAGTCCCCAATCTATAAAATAAATACGTTTTTGAAGTGAAAATTTCTTTAGCACAGTTGTGATTTGAAACTCGATGAAACAGAAGCGAGCGATACTAAAAAGAGACAAACGCATACTTCTACAGGATTTAGCCTGCGAGAAAATGAGATAGTATAATCGATTTCCTCGTGTGGTGCTTCGTAGTCTTCCCACTCTTGTTTACTTTAGTTTTCTGAAGGTTTAACTTCTACCGCGTGTGAATTGCACACTCTTATTTTTTAGTTCACTCCCATTTTTATTCATGTAATCGAAATCTGCATAAGATTGAAACTGCAATGGTTTCAAGTGGCTTGTGCAATGTGTGCAATGTGCAATATGCCATACATGCATGCTTGCGTGCAATCTCAACAAACATAATATTAATACACTCCGTGGATGCATGTAATAATATTGATGAAAGTGCTTGAAATGCATTACGTTCAGAGTGTTCGGAGTGTTTCAATAACTGAATGTAAATTGAATCTCATTTAACTTCCATTCGACTTCTTCTACAGCGGAGTATTATTTAAATATTATATTTAACCACTGATGACGTCAATGCCCAACGCTTTTTTTCTCGATCCAGTTTCATCAGAATGGTTCGATTTTCTTTGAGTCGGAAAATAACAACAGAGCGGATATCCGCGTTTTCTTTCAATACGTATTAAAAAC
Source organism: Glyphotaelius pellucidus (assembly GCA_936435175.1). NCBI lineage: Eukaryota > Metazoa > Arthropoda > Insecta > Trichoptera > Limnephilidae > Glyphotaelius > Glyphotaelius pellucidus. The sequence goes on along the minus strand of OW386545.1, from coordinate 12,077,465 downwards.
ACCTGCCAATGTGTTTTCATTGTTTTCGATATGTTAAATTTTGCGATCGTATTCGATTTTCAGAATTGAAATTTTATCGGTCTTTCGAACAAACGAACAGTTTTTAAATCAAAAACCCAATGAGATTTCCCTCAGGGCCTACATCATATATTTGGTTGTGGAGGGTAATTTCAAGGTACGGAAGTAGTACCTGATGATGAGATCCATAATCTAGGAAGGGTTAAGCATAAATACCAGTCAATCATTATACAGCTGAGTTGTTGAACCCTAGAACTAGTCATAATCACAACTTGTTTTTACGGATAACACGCGCTTTGAATGGGTACCAATGACCGTAGATCAGACCATCGGTCAAAGAGAAATGCATGCCTCTGCTATATAAACAATCACAATTATCGTGCACGTTGCATTTCTACAACTAATAAATGATAGCAAATACTTAATAATTATACACCGAAGATTCTACCAGGTACCAATGACTCTAGATCTGACCACTGATCAAAGAGAAATACCCACCTCTAATAATAATAATAATAATGTAGTATTTATATAGCGCAATTTTGTGTAGTTTCACTTCAAGTGCGCTTAGCTAAAATAAACTTAAGAGTAATCCTATAGTGTTCCTTACGAGTCCTTACAATTGTTAAAAAATATTGAAACAAAGAATATACAGTATATACAAGCAGAGGTGTTGTTTTGGCACAGAACAATAGATAATGCTAAACAATAACGGTGCCCTTAAAGAAGAATCATCAAAAGTTAAATATAACACAGAACAGGAGGCAGTTTAAAAACATAAGAGTACAGTAAGGAGGTAACCGAAACCAAACAATTAACCGGAAACTTGCGAAACATGGCTTATTAGAGTCTATTGAAAAGGAGTTAAGATTCATGAAAGATATGATTTTTTTAAATTAATTTGTTTTTAAAGCCCGTTTAAATTCAGCCATGTTCTGGATATTAGTAAGAGCTGAGGGAAGTTTATTCCAAATGAGCGGGCCAGTTACATGAAAAGATCGATCATAGTAAACCGCTCGATTTGCCCTAGAAAGTTCGATTAAACGATTAGTAATATCTAGATCTGCTGACCTTAGAGTAAGCTGTCTATCGCTTAAGTTTTATCGGACACATAGTTCCGATATATAGCTTGCGCTATTCCTTGCAATGCTTTGAAGGTCATTAAGCAGATATTGAACTCTATTATTTCAGGGCATCGAAGCCAATGAAGGCGATCCCTTAGAAGCCTGTATCTCTGCTATACAAACAATTATAAAATCGTACACATTGCATTTCGACGTCTAATAAATTACATAAAACAGTACATAATTAGTCATTCGTCATTTTCATTACTAACCTGGGTGGATGAAGACTAGTTTGTTTACAAACATCACTATCTAGTATCTAGTGACATTTTGGTGCTGACATTAATTAATTACTAGGTTATCACTGAACAGCGATTAGCCGAGGAGATTGATCGAGCCTCCACTGAAATTTTCATCACTCTGTTTATTTTGTATTAGCATACTTATTGAACGGCGCAGAATGAATATTTGCAATAAATTACTAAAGTTGACATCGCCCTGACCCGATTATTAATTCAAAATCTTATTTCCAACGTCGCAGCAGACACTTTATTATTGCATGTTTGAAACGCGAGAAGATGGAAATAGGAATTTGGTCTGAATGAAAAGATAAAAGGGACTGAATTGCTAAACATAATTCTTTTTTAGTTTCGATGTGTGACAAACTGTTATGCTCTTGATAGAACTTTATAATTTCAATCGTAAATCTTTTACGAAGGCTGCTCTAGTGATATTTTTGATCTTTGAACAATTTTAGACGTTTCTTAGAAGTTCTGGTTATGATTCACGATCGTGCATAAAATTGATTAAAAAATTAAATTATGTTTTTTTATTTTTTTTATACCGTCTATTTTTATAAACTCCCTTCTCTTTGAAACTAATGGTATTCTTGCTTCACCGATTTGAGGATTGCCGTAAGTTTGGAGGAAGTAGAGGAAAAGGAGATAAGAAAGATGAAGGTTATGAAGAAGCTACTTTTGGTGACATAGCAGGTCATGGTGTGAGGATTGTCGGGATTTTGGTGAAGGATGCGTCTGTCAACCAACTGCGGGGCAAACCAGATCGGGAGACACTTGTTGAGGCAGACCTTTTGACCTCTTCAGCAGGACTCTCTCGGAACATTGCCTTGCACCGCAGTGGGAAGGATAGATTCATACGCCCGTCACTCCTGGACACGTTGACCCGCAGATTATTACCCACGCCTTTTACTCTTTTCCTTCCCAGAACTCCGTCTCCTTCCTTCCCTAAAAAGACCCTCCACACAGCATCCCCAAAGATGACTCCTGTGTGGAGCTTATGTGAAGCCAGGCTTTTGAGATGTGCTCAATAAGTATTCAAAAACTATTTGAAACAAGTTTTCTTTTATGAATGAACTAGGTATTTCTAATTTTATGAGAGAGTCTGCATGAAACGACAGGAATGTACCACTGTGCCGCGTAGGTAAACGTTATGTTTACAATCTATCATCAATTAATTTAAACTGAAAATCACAAAAGCCAATTAAATTATTTAGCGTACATTATTTCTAAGGTCCATAATTTTGGCGTCTAACAAACCAAAAAACAAACAAATTTTTAAAAAAAGCTGCAACAATAAGATTTCATATGAGTTCGTTGATCATAGTTTTCATCACTTGGATGGATAGAAAACGCCTTGAAATGAATAGGTTACACGCTGCAGGGCATGTTCTTTTTTGTGACGTCTTTGCGTCCAGCCGTTCTTAGTTAAATTGGGATCCAGTTAAATTTAGACTGATGCAACTGGACACTCAGTTTTAACTGTGCAATCTTGCAAACATAAAACAGTGTGTGGAGAGGATATTGCATCATACAGAGCATAGGTAATGCAAATAAATAGTAAAACATTATTAATACTGACCTATCCGCTTTCCGATTTTAAACCAAAATAAATAACACGCTGCAGGATACTGTGCACACCATTTTAGTTACGTATATTTAACTAACTTAATTACAATATTTTTATAAAACTTTTAACTATTTCAATAATAATTTATTGTAGAGACATGCCCTATTATTGAATTTTCAATATTTTGCACTTCACATTGTGCAAATCAAACAATTTTAATAGGAAAAAAATTGTTACGTTCAAGAATTATTATTATACGGTAACTTTGTTAAAAAAAAACCCAAAGTATTGTCACATCACAAAGTGTTAAATATAAAATCATCACAAAAAAATTTAAATTATTTTTATTTTTTATGAGGTTTGTACTTCGTGCCAATGTGTACTTTTATTATTTATTCAAATACATTTTGTCATTTGTATGCCCTTGCATAAACCTGTGAAAGTTTCCTCGTGAAATTCGCACCTTTGCGAGAATTTACAGCAAAATCATTTCATAATTCAAAATCATTTCATTCAAAATCTGCGATATTCGCATGCTAAGATTTTCATACGAATTGATTCTAGATTGCTGTCTGTTCAAGTTCTGTTGTTATATCATTATAGGCCAGTTGCTTTATAAAACTGAAAATTTCACAGAACTAGTTCTAACTTAAAATATTTGTTGAATTGTTGAATTTTTTTGGAACAACCCGACCTTCATCTAGGGTTGTTTTACAGAATTTGAACAATTCATCCAATTTCAAAGTTAATTTTTTAGTTCTGTAAATGTTATTTTCAAGTTCTGTTTTTATATAAATGTTGGTCAGTTTCTTCACAAAACTAAAATAATAACAGAACCTGAATAGAACTTTCACAGAACTTCAAAATTAACTTTGAAATTTTATGAATTGTTCAAATTCTGTGAAACAACCCCTCTTTAATAGTCGTATTATATAAAATTGTGTTTTGTAAACATTTTAAGGTTGTAACCATTTTAAGTAAAACATTTTCGTTTAAAAACGTTTAATTTATAACAATATTTAAGTACCTAATATAATTTTGTGCAAAACCGTTCATTTTAAAACCAATTCACCTTTCGCAGAAACGTCTTGATGCATATGTTCGAAGATATTTACGGAGATAGAACTGTAGAACCAATTCAAAGTTATACATTATTTTGCCGTTTCTTGTAAATAATTATTCGTAGGTACTTCTGAAACAGTTTCATGTAGATAATATAACTGAAGCATAAGTACATCTGAAAGCGTTTCGTGTAGATAACCGATTCGTAGGCAATAAAGCCGTACCGCGAGTGACCGTTTCAAAACTTTAGACCGTTGCGGAACTGCGTGTATAAAACACAAATCAAAAGCAGACACACGTGGACCAGATGCACGTTGACGTCATCGCAGTTATATTTACACGTGAAATGGGGAAATGGAACACGCCTGGGGGACTTTCTTTGTTGGCTGGCCCTAATTCTTAATGCCAACACTCTGAACTCGGATCAAACTGGCCCTCAATCACATTCAGAGTTTAGCAAGACTGTTATGAAACCCGGGAGACGATTCACGAGGAATTACTGCCTATTTAATTCAGAAAGGCTAAATGAAAATGACGTCGTTTATTAGGGACCTCCTAGGAGGTACAAGAAAGAGCAGAGATGGAGATACATTTTCCAGATTTAGATTTGCGTGTGAACTAAGTCATAAATTGTTATAATGATTTATCTAGTTTGTAATTAGAAGTAAGATTGTACAGCGCCCTTGAGGTGATTTTTCACAAAAACGGCGTTCAAATATTATTATTATTTTTATTAACAATTGACTGTGCAAAGCGAAGTCCTGATTAACTCAAGCTTTGCATTTCGTCTGTTCGTAAATTTGTCTATGTGTTCGGTTTCTGGTCAATCCTGTCAAGATGGTAGCCGTGTTGGATACTACCTTTATATTCCGCCAGAGTTTGCATAAGCATTAAGAGCTATCAAATCGGAAAAATCATCGTTACGCGAGGTCTAATATTCACAGATCAACTATTAAATAATATACTCAAGTTTCAATATTACGCGCCGTGCTAGGTTAGGAACTTAACTTATAACCACGGCTTAGGTATCTCTAGTTAAACCAGGCTTAATGTAGATTTTACACCATCTTTTAGCCCAAATACAAATTTTTCGCCTTACGCGATCGCTTTTTTCATCTCTATTATCATATTTATGATTTCAATTGGTATCAGTGCAAACAACACATGAACCATGCTGTTTGATGTGATGCCAACTGAAATCTTAGAATAATATATGAAAATAGTGATGAAAATAGCGATCGCGTTATGCGAAAATTTTTGTCTTTGGTCTCTGTACGGGAATCGGGCTGAAAAAAGAGATGGTGTAAAACCTACATAAGGTCAGTTTAATACCAATACTGAATTGGCACGTAATAATCTAACCAGTAAAACGGTATGTTTTTAATCTGGCATTGGTCTTTCCTAAAACATATTGAAACACCATAAAGCTCTGTGTATATGATTCTAAACATATAATAAATAAGTTTCCATATCGTAAAGTAAATTCATGTAAATATTTTTTGCATTAACTAACTAGTTTTATTAAATCCAATCTTCTTTTTGGATTTGAGCTCTTGCATATACTGTACATAAATTTTCAACACTTGTTGCAAAATTGCAATGAAAACAGAAAACAATTTTTTGATTTTCTCTAAATAGAATTGAACAAATTTTTTGAAATATTTTATCTTATTGAACGAATGAAAATTATGTGCGATACAATCTCATATATCGTGCTGGAAATGACAATTTGTTTGCCTAAATATTCCCCACAAAAAATAAATCGAAATTATAGGTCGATAATTTTTGCTGCTTTCGATTACAGATTTCTTCTTTAAAGTTAAAATCGGAATTTTTATTTAGTGATTAGTTTAGTAACAAATTATACGGTTTAATCACGATTCATGGGACAATTACCTGTTTCACTGTTAGGTTAAAATGTTCTTACGTAATGTTGGCATTGTTTTTCTATTAAAGCAATATTTCTTTACCGTGATGAACCACATAATAAAATTTAAAATTAGAAGGTCGAGAGGTAATTTTTTCTATCTTTTGTATTTTATGTGAACACCTCATAAGAGGCCTAACTACACTCAACTCTCCGGAGCCATTGGGACTGTGGCTTCCCCTATCGGAGAGTGTTGTGAGGCTGAAAGGAAGGAGGTGGGAAAGGGGAAGGTAGGGAAGTATCGCCCAGGTAAAAGACCACTATTCAGAATAGCTTTAGCCGTGCTTGGTGATCACATCTGAGGAGCCAAGTACTTCCCAACCTTCATCTTCGCTTTTCCTTCCCCCTTTTTGTTTTACATGAGCTCCACACAAGAGGCCCTGAAGAAAATAATTTCCCTATGTCATCTTTGGGGATGCTTTGAGGAGGATTTTTTTGAGGAAAGGAAGGAGAGGAGAGTTCTGGAAAGAAAAATGGTTTAAGGGGTGTGTAGGAATCTGGGGTTTAGCGTGTCCTGATCATCCGCCTCCAAGACCTAGACAAACTTTACCCCATGAACCCGGGCACCCCTGCTAAATCACCAAATGTAGCGAACCACTTGGGGTGACCTATGGCAGAGGTGTGTATGTGTATATCAATATCCAATAAAGGTTCCAGGGGCGGCGGTACCCATTTCCGCCTCCCTCCCCTCTCCCATTCTCTTCAGCCTCACAACATACGCGATTGGGGATCCCATAGACCAACTGGCATCGGACAATCGGGAGCATTGCGACTTTGTGCGGTTTTCACATAAAGAAAGAACATTTCGTTTCTGAATGGTGGTCTTTCACAAGGGTGATACTGATAGTATCTACCACTTAAACGGGAATGCCGCTGAATCGACCCCTGAACTCAATATTAGCCGCTGTTATATGAATCGATCCAAGTTAATATTTTTATGTTGCAACGGGCCCATTTGGTCGGAAACCGTGACACAGTAACACATATTCACAATTCTGCATGATAAATATCTTACAATATTAATGCGGATCGCTTTATTAGATTCCCTTTGCAGTATATATATAGTGATATACGGCGAATGTCGCATTGAAATATGCAAGGCTGTTTTATTGAAAATAGATAACCACTTTCCGTTTCGTATAGTTTTAAAATCAAACGGGAATTTAAAAAAACAGCATTTTGATTCATGAATTCATTTTGTGCTTAAAGGCTGGGATGTTTGAAATCCCGTCACATTTGATTGACAAATGATATATTTTTTTAATTCTCCGTTAATTATATATTCTCTTCTTATTGCAATAATTAATTAAAGCGAAGACGGTACACGGCATACTTCCCGTGAGCACTCTGTTCATAGGTCCATTGTATTATGTCCAATTTCACATCATTCCTTTATAATTGTTTCCAGGTCCCGTTAAGGTCCACGTTTTCCTGCATATAGATAGATCCCTGGAGGATCCTGTAGTGGTAAAGTTTTCCCATGAGAAGTTCGTCTTTGTTTGAGTTCCCTGAAGACCTCACGTGTTCAGCGAGGTGATAAAAACCCCCCTCTCCAAACCTCCTTGGCTCTGAAAGGCTCTCATCAATGTTAGTTTTTGAAGTGAAAACTTCTTTAGCACCGTTGTGATTTGAAACTCAGTGAAACAAAAATGCGACACTAAAAAAAGACAAACACAAACATCTATAGGATTGAGCCTGAGAATGAGATGGAATAATCGGTCTCCTCTGTGCGGTGCTTCGTAGCCTCCCCACTCTTATCTACTTTAGTTTTCTGAAGGTTTCACTTCTACCTCGTTCGAACTGCAAACTTATATTTTTTGTTTGTTTTTTGGTCCCACGAGTGTCGAGATCACGAACAGATCCACGTACTGGGGTAAGGTCTAAACACTTTTTGGTGCGATCATGTGCCTCAGAGGCACCGTTCGTGACACTTTTCTCGGGTGTTATTCAACCTGAGGACGGTAGCTCACCCCTTGGCTTGGGGTGGTAATTGTAGGTCGTGTTTCCACTCCCTGATCGGTGGTTTCGCCACACTCCCTAGGCTACTCAGTCCATGTCAGTATTTCATTATGTTTTAATTACAAGCAAAGGTAATGCTTTCTTTTCAATTTCATCATCAATAGTAGTGTATGTGACAGAGAATGAAACAACCCAACCTATGGAATTGTCACTATGCTCTTTGTGGAATAACAATATCATCTTTTCAATATTTAAAACCTAGTAACAATATTTTGTATTTTGTATTTTGCGTAATTTATTGTGGACCTATTAAATACTCAACACAGCATTACAAAACATACAGACTAAAGTTATCCAAACATGTTTTGCAAGGAACCTTCAATACAATCTTTTTTCCTAATCACACCAGCTGACATAAAACATAAAATTTTAACTTGCGGGCTTATACGAGCATGGATAATAATTATTCACTTTACAAGTTGTTTCATATCATTTAATTGCTTGTAGCTGAATAATACATTGCAATATGTTTTATTATCTCTGCTGGGGGCAGAAGCCTATATTTTAATCCATGTTGTTACAAATGTCAAGATAAGAAAATTATTTCTCGGTTTGTAGAAAAACATTGTTTTCTAAGAGCATCGTCCTACAAAGATAATATATCCTTGTTAATCAGCTAACTTAGTCAAACAAATATTCTTTGCAAATTTCATAATTTTTTTTACTACGAGACCTCTTAGCAGTAAAAGAATTAGCATTGTTTTATGGCAAGCACGTTTATTTTTTTGTTCGGTTTCCATACTTCAAATATTTACTGCAAAAACTGTTCTTTCAACGTGCTTCATTTTTTAAACACACGTCACAAATGTTGTTAACTTCGTCAAGTTTTACAAGAAGATCTCTTAGCAATATAAGAATTAGCAATTTTATGGCAAGCTCGTTTATTTTCTTTTGTTGTTGTCACGTGCAGTCGGTTTTCATTCATCAAATATTTGTTGCAAAAACTAGGGCTTGTTTCAATTTTTTATTATGTAGCTAATACCTTCTTGTCATTGACACTGAATGTGTTATTAGTTTATGGATTGTTTGACAAAAGCATGTGGTAAAAATATACACAACTTTTAAATAACAACGTGATGAAAAAACATTTTCTCTAGAATTTTTTATACAATTATTGCTTTTGTTTGAGTAATGTTAAAGCCTATCGGATCAACCGTGGGTTCATTGTTTGACAACGGAAATAATGTCACAGTTGCCTTCATGCAATTCTATTGAATTGATTTCAGTTGATAATTTGAATTCGCATTATGCATTATGTACCGTGATAGCTTTGTGTACCTACTACTAGCTGGAACCCCCGGCTTTGCACGAGCTTAACACAGAGAGTGACCTTCCTCTTGCTTAGAAGGTCAAATGAGCAAAATTATAAATTTGTATAAAATTTAAAACCACGCTGCTTACCACTGACACTCTTCCGGATCGTGATAAAACATTGTCTTTCTTAATAATTCATATGTTTTAACTATTTATCCACTATGGGCTTACTCGAAACATCCATACGTTAATAACGCCATTAAAAATTATTGAATTAATCATTTGATAATTTTCAAATTACAATTCATTGCTTTGAACGTTTCATTTTCGCCATCCTTTGAGTACATAAATCAATTTTTCTCAAATCGAGAAGGCGAAAAATCCATGACCCTGGAATGTCGTTTGAAACTTTTGCGGTTAACACAAAAAAGATTTACTATTTTTTTTATGTGGTTAATATTCGTTAAATTTCTTGAAAGATATTTACGACCATCTTATAAAAATTTTCTTAGGTTTATGGTTATTAAGATCGATGGGTTCGTGGTCGTTTTGTTTGCCAAAATCTATGCATTCCATCATAATGTAGGTCATCCAAAATACAGATAGATACATAAATATAATATGTAACTTTTAATAATAACTTGTTTTCCAAGTTTTTGTGTAAATTCCGGCTTGGAATGTCAATTAAACATTGTTTCAATTTTCAAATACCAATTATTATTTATCTCAAAGTTATTATTATATAAAATATCAGTATTTACCACAACATGCTCTAATTTGGTGATAATGATATGATGACTACTCCGATTCGTTCAAACATTAATTAATTATCATTTATTCACCCCCATTATTTAATAACGGACAATTACTTAGTGCTTTAAATATGCTAACGTAGGGATGAATTCCTGGTTTTGCAGCCCTCATACGAATCCGAGTTTCAGGATAAAGGGTCAGACTCTATATTCCAGTACTTTAAGAACACCTGATAAAATTATGATCCTGTCAATCAGGAATAATTCCATCTTTTTATTGTTCTATATCATACATACTTCAATTTAGCAGCAACCAGGGGCGCTCGGGTTCATGGGATGTGGTTTGTCTTAGTCTTCGCAACGGGTGCGTTTGCCCAGCTACTGTGTGGCGGATCGGGAGAGAGTGGTTAAGGAGACCTTTTGACCTTTCCAGCCGGTCTTCATCGACCCATCGCCTTGCACCGCAATGGCGGGGATGGATTCAAACGTCATCACTCTTAGACAAATTGACCTCCAGATTCCTACACACCCCTCATACCTTTTCCTTCTCAGAACTTCCTCCCCTTCCTTTCCCTACAAATACCCTCCATATAGCATCCCCAAAAATGACACATACCCCGAGCGATTTTTTTCCTCAGGGTCTCCTGTGGTGGAGCTAATGTAATTTTTTTTCGCTCATGTTTTTCACGTGTATTTATATACCTTGGGGAAATGTGGGATCACACAAATACCGGAATACATAAATAATAATAATTATTATTAACATTATATTATTGTAAATCATAATTATCAGTGTAGCCCTTATGAACCCTTTGTTTTTGTTTTCAATTTCTTTCAATGTAACAATTTTGGCAAGTCCCAATTGAAGACGTACAAATTAAAACCAAAAGCGTTTTTTATTAATTTTACCTTGCAAATTTTGATATAAGTTATAACTTTACAGTGTTTTCTGATTGCTTGCATTTCCGATATCGGTTTGGCCGCGGGGCATAATCTGAACACCACTTGAACCAAAAATAAATATTGCGGCGAGCATTTCAATGAACCCGGAAAATAATCGTCCTATAAATTCGCTTGCATGTACGCAATAAACCAAATGCATTTTCGGTACGAAGAACTGAGACCATCCAAACGGGTTTGTTACTCTTTTTTTTTGTATCGCCACAAGATTAACGCGTATTTATTTATGACACGTTAAGCGGTTGTACAAATGATAATATATATTATCTTTCCGATGTATGAAACTAGATTACTAGTATACCTCGCGAATTAGGTTTGTTATTTTTTATAATATAATTACTAGGTACCGATTGTTGTGGTTTCAATTCTCCAGTCCAAGTCCATTGTCGATCTTCTAACGAAAATAAAATATCACCATTGTTGTAATCTATGTTAACCCTTAACCAAATCTGTACCTGCCTTTCTCAATCCAACATTTAAATTTAAGTCTACGATATACCCTTATATGAAGCATAATTAATTATAAGTATCGCCACACCAACGTTTTTTACACAACTAGTAATAATACAAACGCTGCAGCCAACTCCCCAATTTCCCGCATCCCTCAAACATTCAACTCCATTAGGAAAACATTTCTAGCACTGAATTCGCACACATAACACACACATCCACGCATACACGCACACACACACAGACACTCAAACATACCCCTCTCCTCCAATAATTTACTAACTAACTTAATTTAGGTAAAATGTATAATTTATCACACAAAAACACAGCGACATGTCTTTGGTACCAATTATTGTATTAAATTCTATAACCTTGTTACTATTTTCTACTATGTAATTATGTAGGTACTTTTTGATTCTTTGCACAAAATAAAATAAAATGTTTATGATATTTGGTCTTGAAATGAGAATATCCGTCATTTATGTAAAATATTTAAAATTTGGAACAGTGGCAAGAAAAATTGTGCTAATTCGAGTGCATTTGTTTTGAAAACAGATGTTGAAATCAAGATGTTGGTATTTATCGTGTGCACAAGAATTTTATTATTTAACTCAAGAATGCTATTATTTAATCTCGTTTTCAAGTAAAAATAGGATTAATTTATGAATAACCCGCCGCTTTTTTAATGTGCACAGATTTTGAAAAGTACACTACTTTTAAACTTAGTTATCACCAAAGACACCGGTTTCAATCGCGGCAGGTGGAAAAATATGCATTTTAAATTTACATTTCATAAAAAAAAATTTGTACGTAATTTCTCGTTACGGCTGACATTTTATGTTATTTTTTTCGCAAACAATGATTTCCAGCAATTTCCAGGGGTACCAATCGATAAATATTTAAAAAAAGATTGCCATATCGCAATAATGTGATTATATTCGAGGAAGGTACTAGTATAATGCAATTTTCGTATGAAGGTACTAATATGGTGCAATTTTCATGTTCTGAATAAATATATAATTGAGCATATTTAGGATATACGAATTAAAATCAATGTACTATTAATTAGGTTAGGTTATATTAGGTTTGGTTAGATTAGGTTTGGTTAGGCTAGGTTAGGTATATAAAAAGGCGTTTTTAGACGACATCCAGAAATTAATTATTGACAAGTTTAAATCTGTTTTTATAATAAAAATGTATTAGAATAATTACACACCCGCTAGACAAACCCTGCTTGCCGTACAAACCATTCAAAACCTGGGATGTATATCTAAATGAAAAGAATAGCGCGTGCGCGTTCTTTATTTTCGTTCATCTGTCTTTTATTTTGCAATAACACATACCCGCTAGACAAACCCTGCTTGCCGTACAAACCATTCAAAACCTGGGATGTATATCTAAATGAAAAGAATAGCGCGTGCGCGTTCTTTATTTTCGTTCATCTGTCTTTTATTTTGCAATAACACATACCCGCTAGACAAACCCTGCTTGCCGTACAAACCATTCAAAACCTGGGATGTATATCTAAATGAAAAGAATAGCGCGTGCGCGTTCTTTATTTTCGTTCATCTGTCTTTTATTTTGCAACACATACCCGCTAGACAAACCCTGCTTGCCGTACAAACCATTAAAAACCTGGGATGTATATCTAATTGAAAAGAAGAGCGTGTGCGCGTTCTTTTAATCGTTTTCGTTATTTAAAAAAAAAAATAGGCGTATTTGTAATGATTTTTGCGATATGGCAATCTTTTTTTAAATATTTATCGATTGGTACCCCTGGAAATTGCTGGAAATCATTCTGTTTGCGAAAAAAATAACATGAAATGTCAGCCGTAACGAGAAATTACGTGCAATTTTTTTTTTATGAAATGTAAATTTAAAATGCATATTTTTCCACCTGCCGCGATTGAAACCGGTGTCTTTGGTGATAACTAAGTTTAAAAGTAGTGTACTTTTCAAAATCTGTGCATATTAAAAAAGCGGCGGGTTATTCATAACTTACCAAAATAGGGATTTTGATTATCTGGGAAGTACATAATATCGTTTTGTATCCATTCGTTTTGTTGTGGCGATAATTACCTCGAGGTATCGCGGTGGAACTATATAACTATGTTGGCTGTTTCGTGTGCTCTTTCGCAGATATACCAAGTGATTGGTTATCCCTTTTCCTCGCAGACCTTGTTTTTCCTACACATATTGTCACCCGATTCCAGCAAACACCATCTCCTCTCGTTTCGTGTTTAAGTCCATTACACGTATTTGCAGTCTATTACAGTACATTACAAGTATTTACAGTTCATTACAAGTGCATCTGAAGCTAAAGTACTTTGTAATATTATGTAGTACTTCGTAAGTAGTTTTCGGATGTAACTCACGTGTACCCACATGTTATGTATTAGAGGCTATTCTGACTCACGTAACATTATTTTTTTTGTTTCATCTGTTTCAAACTACAATATTTATGAACGCTTTCAAAATATTATGAATATCCATTATTTTCAGCTAGACCAAAAACAATCAATAATCATGTAGTAACATCTATTTCCGTGTTTGAGTAAATAATTTCATTAAGTTGTTCCATAAGACGAATCAATAACTATAATATTTCTAGAAGTTTATAAGTATTATTAGCTCCTCACTATTGGACAACAGTTTAATTAATGATAATTGAAAAACCAATAGGTAACATCATTGTCCGTGAATTGGATATGCTGACATTGAAAAATGTAAAGGCCGATCGAGCCAACAAGGTGCTTAACTCCATTGAGTTCATTAAATATCAACCCTATTTGATAATGTATTTCGAGGTTTTCCGTTACCTAATGAATATCCAGCTCAATGCCACAACGTTTTTCCTTCTATTCGAAAATGCGACAACACAATTTCTGATCTAATGCACAATCGACGTTTTTAAAAACAAAAATACTTTCTTTCACAAAACGACAAAATTGTTTGCCTCTTTACAATTTTAGTACTCTTATTTTCGGGTGAAAACATCACATTTCAATCATCCGTATTATAGCTAATTGATATTTTGTTTCAGTTTTTTTTTTACATGAATATCGCACAACAGTCCCAACTGCTCCCGTCTGGAGCCAGTGAGACTATGGCATCCATGGCAATTGGGATATGTTGTGAGGCTGAAGGTAGTGGGGGGGGAAGGAGATGGGAAGGGAAGGTGGAAGTACCTGGCTATTCAGATCTGGTCACCAAACACGGCTAAAGCCATTTCAAGCAACGTTTCAATTCTGAACGGTGGTCTAACACCAGGGCGATTCTGAGAGTATCTTCCACTCTGGAACATGCCGCAAATATACTATATATTATTTTAAATGAATAAATTGTGAAATAACACAAATTAATCAAATAAAATTTATTTGCCACGCCGGGATTCGATCCCGCGACCTTCGGAAAGCTAGTCAAGAGCCTTACCGCTGGACTACGCCGGCCGTCAAAAGTTGTAGTAGTAGTTGTTGTATGATTTGGATTAAAGAGTTGTGTTAATTATTTCTTTTAAACAAATATGTATTTCTTAAATAAAATAAACAAAAAATTGTTTGATCCTACTAAATTTAGTCATGCAAAAAATGTTACTTTAGTCGATTTTAGGAAAAAATGTGAACGTTTTTACGCGCGAAGCGATGGTTCGGCTTTTGAAGGCATTGGATATCCTGACAATACAATGCTATGCATAATCATAAGTTTTTGTTGTCCAATATGATTGCCCGAAGATTCTTCCAATGGAGTGACCATGTGAAAAAAACATTGTTCAATGCATTTTGCACTTGTATACATATGAAACATGGTGTAACTACCGAACCACCTCGATGGAACGACTCCGGATCCAATATAATGATGCATGCAGATTTATATTTGGATTCATAAGATATAGCAGTGCATCAAAAATGTTCACTGAACTAGGATTGCACAGATTCGCCGGTCCGATGAGACATCGGGTCACTGGAGCCAGGATGCGGCTAATGGCTTCCAACAATACAGTGGTGACCGCAGCGTTCCAGCACCAAACCCCACTTCTGAGTGAGCGCTGGGCCTGAGCTCACCCCAGACCACGCCCTACATAGAATTGATTATTTATTTATTTTTTATTTATTTATTTTTTTTTTTATTATTTTGTTTTTTCCTGTTCTATGTACCTATTCAGTTCTTTATTTAAAAAAATCTGTTGTATTAAAATATGTATAATTGTATGGGACGTGTGGGATTGCACTATCCTCCCCACATCCTGGAATAAAAACATCATTTTTATTATTATAATTATTGAATAATGAAAAATCTAAAAAAACGTATTTAATATGATTAAAAATAAGAAGTATTAATATTACAACATTAAAAAACTTTCATAACACACATAAATTTTTTTTCATTGAAACGCGATATTTAGATACAGCTACTTGCGTCGACCAAATACAGCATACAAACAGTTTTATTGGATAGATGGGGAGATACGCACACTAAATATACTAATGTACAAATATTAATGTATAAAAATGGTCATTGACCGAAAGTTAATACGTAAATGATGCGTGAAAAAAATTTCGTGTTTCAAAAAAAAAAATTTTTTACCCATTAAATTTTGATAGTATTTTAGTCAATTATAAAGAAAGAGATCAAAGGGACAATATCTAGTCATAATAAAATAATGATCGGGAGCAGTTTGCCGCATCTGAATGCAGCTGGACCGCGAGCTATGTTGCATCGGTGACCGGCCAACTCGGAATGAAACCAACTCAGAACCATCTCAGATAAGTCATTTAGAGTGATAAAAAAATATAAATAAAAAAATGATTAAGTAGGTTAAGTTAGGTTAGGGTTATCGGCTAATTTAAAATTATTTTTTTATCACTCTATATGACTTATCTGAGATGGTTCTGAGTTGGTTTCATTCCGAGTTGGTAGGGAACCGTTGCATCTCTGCTCTCTGTGGCCGACGAAAATAGACTCTGGATTTGCACTCGTCTGTCTGCCCCTTGGAACTAGGCAGGTTAAGGAACTTGCGAATTTGTGCTTTACACTGGTAAAGCACAGTCTAAAGCTAAAATAAACCACACCGATTCGTTGTTTCATCAAAATTAAGGGGATATATCGATCGTCCAGTTAATTCATCAGACATCTCCAAACACTAAGTTTTAATAATATAGATAATGAGGAAAGTAATATTCAAATGCTCACCATCAATAAAATATTATTTACACGTGACTTTGTTTTACGTATTAAATATGCTATAATTTAACACCTGGAGGCATAACGGTTCGGAACTTTTGTATGACATTTTGAAATAGCCTACTGGGTCAGAAAACATTTTGTGTAAATCATTTCAATAAATTTCATCATCATTTTGTTCAAATCACTACACTAATTTTTTCTGCATTTATTGATTTGGTTGGGTTAATGAGTAACATGGAGTATTGTACCAGATAGAGCGTACACTTTTATATATAACTGCACACTCAACTCAAATTTAGATTTTTGGAGATGTCGGACTAAATAAACCGGACGACAGATATATTTAAATTAATCTTCAAAATTTTGGATGACCCATTCATTACCATAAAAAAATTGTCGAAAGTTGAGGGTTGCTGCTTTTTTCGTAACATTTACGACCTGGGACTTGCAGATCAATTGCTTACATCATAATTTCCATCGTGAATTATGAAACTTTGAAATATCTAACGCAACATTTGTTAGAAAGGGCTATTTAAACTCAGTAGTAATACTACATAGGGCATTATGGGACCGAAGGGGATTTGGTGGGGGATCCGAAAGTAAAAGAGTTCTCAGTTTATTTTCATCTGAATATTGATGAACGATCTGTCTTTTTGTAGCAAATTATGCTGCAAATTTATTTAAAACTCTAACGTAAATATGAACAGAGCTTTCTATCAAAAACAAAAAAAAAAATCCACGTGGATGGTAACAGTTAAACGTGAATCTAATTTCAAAAACAAGGAAACACAATATAGAAATATGTATTCAATAACAAAATTAACCCCAATGAAATAATATTTTGTATTATCGTTTCTATGCGAAAAACACTCACAGTCTGAGGGAAGGACGTGAATGACATACAAATAAAATGCTTGTTTCTATGCAATGATAACTTGTTATTGAAATAACATAATAAGAAACGTTTAATTATAGTTTAAAGGTTATCAAATAGTTATTTTCATGCACCCCCAGCAGTGTATTATCACTATATGTAACTGAATGAATTGGTCTTGTTTTTTGACACGCGTTCCTCTTTCGCAAAAGGAATATCTCCACAAACAACATTAGTTAAACAGACTTAGTTAAAACAAAAACAAAACATCGTTAAAATGTTATTAAATTAATCATCCAATCATGATGAAACAATAACAGAATGTTTGTAAAGATCAATGTTGAAACTTTTAGAAATTTTTCCACACTATAATTAGGATTTAGTGATTGCATTTTATGGAAAAGCTATCAACTTGTTTATGTGAACGATTTATTTCAAGGAATTGAATGTTTTCTTATGATTTATTTGAAATTTTCCTGTTTGCAAGTCGCCTACAAGCCGCTGCCTATTTTCACGCATTTTCGAAACAAATAAGAATAGAAATGAGTGAGTTAACTGGAAAAAGCATTCAATTTCTTGGCACTGATCATATCAATACCGGGAGGCTGTCATCATTACTCGAGATTTTAATAATGTCCCATTTTATCACGGTAGTATAAAATTATATTACGTAGGTGTGAAAGTGTGCGAATTTAGATGGACCGTGGTAGACTGGACGACTCCTGGAAGACATTTCCGACTGCGAAATTATAATTCGCACCGAAATGAGAATAAATCAAGCAAGGAGGGTAATATATTCTGGTCAGAGTAGACTTGCCGTCTGAATTAATGCCGGGGGAAGCCATTTCAGCGGCTTTTTATAAACAGATTTAGTCGGACACCAAAGAGGTTCTGACTGCAGGAATCAAGTTCGTATTCGGAGCTTAAATCTCTTTTCATGCAGATAATAATTGTGTTCTCAGAAAAAATGGATTTGGGCGATTGTTATTACATTTTGAAATTATTGTTATAATAAAAGTTATTTACAGAAACATGAAACTAAAATTAGCCAGAGGGTTAATGACTTTGAAAAGTCATTAACCCGAAAAAAAATTAAATTAGCCAGAGGGTTAATGACTTTGAAAAGTCATTAACCCTCTGGCTAATTTGTTCGGTTTTCTGAACAACTCATACAGGTATCTAGAAATCGTTGTGTCTCCCTTATTATCATAGTGAGAAATATGATCTAAACGGTTTTGAAAAAAAAACACTACACTATATATTTAAATCTAAAAGGGGCAATCCATAAATTACGTCACACCTTAAGGGAGGGGGGCGGTAGAGAAGTGTGACATTGTGTGACAAGGGGCGTGGGGGGGGAGTCATCAGCTCTGTGACGTCACGTGTAAAAATCTGAATTTTGATCATTTTTAGATGTAAAATTGCAAAATATGTGACGTCACACAAGGGGGGAGGGGGTCTCACATATGTGACAATGTGAGACAGGGACGGGGGGGTCAAAAAATCATGAAATTCTTGTGACGTAATTTATGGATGTCCCCAAACGACAATAAAAATGAGGTGATGATAATGTTTTCAATACATTTACCTAATGAAATATGCATATATATATTTTTATTTCTATTAAATTTAGATAGATAAAGTTCTTCTTTTTCGAATACGTTAAAAAATATTCCATTTATTTGAATTTTATTACAAAGCGGAAACATTCTGACCCACTGGCAGAATATGATCGAGGCCTGAGGGGTTAAAAGTTACGAAAATAAAAATTGAAAAATAGCCCATAGCCTAACCTAACAACATATTTAACCATCCATCACTTTTAATGACTTTTCAAAGGAAATGTTGAAGTTGCATGATTCTGAGTTGTCCGATCACCATATTAGGTAAGTACATGGTTTGTACACAATATATAAACTAATGTGTCACTAGTATTTATCAATACTTCGATCACTTACGATGAATTGTCGGTACATAATATATTATGCAATGTATGCATGACACTGATAAATTCTAGTTTTTCTCATTATTTATATTTCTAAATTAGATAGATGTCTTTGAACACTTGTTTTAAATTAAAAGGAAAAACCTAACATTACTCAAATAATCCTTTATTTGACAGAAATAAATCAAAGTTTTAACTGATTTCAATTATTTAAAATGGAATAACTAACATAACTCAAAGCAAACCTTATTTCACTTTTTTCAATTAGTAAAATGATTTGCAACTTCTGTTGATTTATAAGCGATCAATAAATAGTCTTAGTCTGGAAAATATATCATTAAAACGTTTCGTTTAAGTGGATTAAAATAATTTTTTCTTCAAAATTCGCACATTCGCTTTGTGGCGTCATTATTAATTTAATGAAAACAAACAACTTTGTGTACACTACTATTTAATTAACAATATCAACATGTTTAGAAAACTATGTTTTCTTCGTCAGGGTAATAAGTTAATAACACACACCTTCTTTAGCCAACGTTTCGGAAAGCGTTATAGTGTCTGTCATCATGACAGATGTGTCAGGATGTGCGAGGACATCTGCCCTGATGATGGACACTATAACGCTATCCGAAACGCAACACGGCATAATTTAACAAAAATAAATCACAATTACATATCAGCACAGTAAACAAATCACTATTTTTCTTGCTGATTTCTTTATCATGTTTATCTTCTGCAATATAATGTATATCAGTGCATCGTCTCTTTAGAATATTAATGTTGGTTTAACCTCCTTAATAAATAATGGACGTCAGCGAAGTGAAAATTCAATAATAGTTGTTGAATCGCAAAGTGGAACATGGTTTTACTTAAAATAAGATGATTTGATCAGAGGACATGTTCTTGGCAAATTTTCTTGAAGTTTCTGGGAAATCAAAAGATTTCATATTTCAACATGGTCCAGACATAATTTTAATTTACGCATCCCGGTCGAGTCTCGAGTCTTGGGTGGTTTTATTGTACTAAACTTACTTCGGTTTAGAAATGATGTCAGTAGTTTTTGAGTATCAGACATTTAGTGACCATTTAGCGCTGTGAAATATTAGATTCTAGAAACTTTATTATAGGGTAATGAAGAAATAATTGAATAGGTCAAGTAAAAAAATGTGTTTAAATGTAATTTAGTGCGAAACCGATTTACGCAAAAAACATGTTTTTCTGGGCGAGCGAAAATAAACTAGAACAATCTTAAATCGTTTTAAACCGAAGTTAGATTGCAGAGAATAACAACTACTTTAAAACTTTATCATTCTGAATAATAATTGAATTAAGAATATTTCTAAATTTCATAGTTTTTCGAGTAGGGGAGTACCGCATATTTTCCCGTAATATTTTCCGTTCGTTGGCCTTTCGCTAATAAAATTGCCCATTTCTAAACTTCTAACTTATACGTGTTTATTAAGGTTTTACGTCTCAGCATTAAAAGTGAGAACTTAAACAAATCTGTAGAACACTGCGGTAATTGTTCATGCACGCACGAAATATCCCATACAATCGAGTGACCCAAATTCACTTTTACGAGTAGGTATCGACTGCAGCAGTTTGCAGTGTTGCTAGGGTAATAATAAACATCCTCAATTCCCAACCTTCCATAGTGAAATAATAATAATAATAATGATTTGTAGAGCGCCGTTTTTGTGAGAAATCACCTCAAGGGCGCTGTACTATTTATTATGAATTCTTAGACTTTATCTAATTTTGTTGATTGCAAATAGATACCGAAAACATACTTCGGTATTGGCAGGTCATTTCCGATAAACACGCTTTAATTAGAAAGTTTATGCTTGGAGAAGATACGACTTTGCAGGCGGATGACATTATATTTAAAACACCAGACATTGCATGACTTTACATTTGCTACCTCCATCACTATTAGTTTACATTAATAACAAGATTAGTGCCAAAAGTTGAGCTAATATTTATTTTGAAAGACTGGAGAATTTTTATGAAATGCTTTTTTACAAATAAGAATTTGCTTACATTTTTACACAATTAGTTATTTACCATGTCGCTGGCTATAAAGGTGAAGGTTTTCGACTGGATTGATACGACTGTCTGAAAAGGTGAGTTTTGAGTTTAGCTCTAAATTTCGCTGAGTTGTGATCATTCTTAAATCATGTTGCAGTCCATTCCAGGCTTTAGGTACTGACACTCCGAAAGCACGTTCATCGAACTTAGTATCTGGTGTGCGCTTTGGTTCCTTATATTATTCTGTAATACTTGTCAACCTAATATATATATATCAACTTGTAGCGTGTACCTCCAAAAATACACATCTATTCAGATATTTTTGTCAGCCTCTAAACTGTATGATAATTTATAGCCTGTTTTATACCCATTCAAATATTTTAACAAATACCTCAAGCGTAACTGCAAATATTTACCTTTGAGGTAATGCGTTCCTTCATTCGATTTACACCATTAAATAGACGGAATTTGAAGCTCTTACTTTCAAAGCTACTTGAGAGTGGTTTGAACTTCAATTCCACATTCATTAAATAACAAACGTCTTTCAGAGCAATACAAGAATGTTTGAGAATTCTTCGGTATCGCGTCTCCTTTCTTTCTATTCTCAGGCATAATAGCTCAACACATAACAATAATAGGCAATTTTAATTGTTCTTACGTAGGTAAGTGCTAACATACAAGATTTTAATGCATTGTTTTCTGTTGTTGGTTAAAGTTATAAACAATCATAAAATACCCGTGTACGACAAATAACAATGTTACACATTCTTGAGTTAATCGGTTTAATATGCATGACATAATTTGTTCCTACCTACAGTACATAATATATAATACAGTATATAATATTATGATATCTACAAAAAGGTGAAATTTATAAAACAAACAACAAATAAAATTGACAGCATTGTTATAATACACAGGATATAACAGCACGTATTCTAAGGATATTTGTAATAAAAATGCATTGATTTTTTTTTCAATTAAAAACAATAAAAATATTTTTAAATCATACATCGCAACTGATTAGTCGCGTATAGCCTAGGGGTTCACGTGGTAGGCCCTCGTCTCTTTCCAACAGCACGGTAGCACACGAAACAGCGCGCATATCACGTGATCCTGTTGCGAAGTGTAAGAGTGTGATAATTGGCGAAGTGTGGTCGAAATATATATTTTTTTGTTTTAAATAGAAAAAGAATATCATCGGGCAATAAAAATGACTTGTACTTTTTGCACTCCAAATTTGCTCCGGAATAGCCGGTTAAAATCCTTCTGGTACGTGCTGTTACAATCTGTATTTACGATGACAGGAGTGGCAAGCAAAATTTAATTAATATAATAAAACACGTATAAAACTTATTTTCACTTAATTAAATTGATAAAGGATTCGCATACATTAAATTATTTCATGATAATGACGTATTGATATTGACCCCAATCTTCTTAATACATAAAAATGAATGTTTCTTTGTTTGTCCCTTATGCGTTCCTAAATCATTCAACCGATTGAGATGAAACTTTGGTGATTTGTTGTGCGCATACCCACAAAGTTTTCTATATATAATGGGGAGCTCTGGCGTTACGAAATTACATCCTGAACCATTCATCCGATTGCGATGAAACTTTGGTGAGTTGTTGTGCGTACGCCCGTGGAGATTTCTATATATAGATACTGGTGAGCTCTGATTATGAAATTTGTAAAAAAAATTACAATAGGTGAAGAAAACGCGTGAGGGAAACGGGGGCGCGAACGGAGAAGCATGGGAAAGGACACGCAAGGGAGGGGTAAGGGGCGAGGGAGGGTGAAGGAGGGATTGCAAATGATACAAAGTAGCATTAATGAATAGCAGCAGTAAATTTGGAAAATTCATGATTCTCACACGCACAGCTGTACATGTACATGGCCTGCTCACAAGTTTTATTTATTTATTAACGCCCCTTTACGGGGCTTTTACACACAAATAGTAAGAAATATACAATTATAAAATATACTGATTTATTGGTGACCGGACGACTCGGAATGAAACCAACCCAGAACCATCTCAGATAAGTCATTTAGAGTGATAAAAAATACGTATAAATAGGTTATGTTAGGTTAGGGTTATCGGCTAATTTAAAATTATTTTTTTCATAGCTTTTAATGACTTTTCAAGGAGGTGTTGAGTTGACTTTATTCTCAGTTGGTACGGAACCGATTTATTAGTGTGCGCACCAGACAGAAAATAAATAAAAAAAAATTGTATCCAAAAACACTAATCTTCAATAAACAGAATTAAAACATAATATATAAACTCGTTTGTATCACTTGTATTTTATAAATTTCTAGGCATTTATGTTTAATTCTTGTAAAATGTATTTGATTTATGACCTAGTTTGTTGTTATCAGTTATCTGGGTCGCTATTAGTTAGTGACTATGGTATAATGGTAATTCCATGAAGGATTATGTGACTTGACTACTTATTCGATGAACTTAATCGAGATACTTCAATAGCCTCCGCAAGACATGATCTTACTACTTTTTTTCAATTACAAATTAAGAGCACGCTTACAATACGATAGACAAGAGGTACACACAACTAATCAATTAAGTTCAAGTAAATAAACCTACTATATAAATAAACTATAATTATCACCAAACCAGACTATAATAGCTTAGGGACATTGGGACTAAACATCAACTCAACTCACCTCACGAGTCGTGAGGCGACACGATGTTTTAGAAGGAGAAGTGATTGGCATGATACACAATGTCACTTTTGGAAATCATTCGCGTTGAAGTCCCTGGCATTGCTGAGGCTTTACGCAAAGTTTTTCTAAAGCAGATATATGCAGTAATTTTCCTCTTATTTTGATCGTCAATTGTGTAAAATTTCATCAAGAAGTATCAAAATTCTACTGCAAGGGGTGGGGAAATGGGGATGGGGGTGGTTTTTCATAAAACCATGCAGACAATTACCTTATTACTTATTACGTAGTAAATCTTTTTTGAGAAATTAAAATGAGAAATATTAAAACAAATGCACCAGTGTTAACAAAATATAGAAAATAGATAAAAGTGTTCGTGACAAATCTAATTAATTATATGACACGTGCAAATTGCAAATACGTTTTTAATTCAGAGTTGACTCCCATAAAACTAAAGACACGTGAATATAACTATTATCTTCTCTACTGTCATTAAAATTAATCAGTCAATAAATTAATGTCAAAAGGCTATCAAAGCATGGAATATCATCTAGTTTTTTTTATTAAATAACCCATATTATATAGATGAAGATGAAAGTATTTATAAAAAAAATTTGCTCCCGATCATTGCCTTTCAAAAGACGATCAAAAATTTACCTTTAATGAACACCGTTATCAAACGTGAAAAAATTGCTACTGTCAAAAATTTAAAGCAAAGAAATACGCATTTCCAACACAGAATTATTATTAAATTGATTAAAATTAAATTATTTTAACCAACATTATTGCTTGTCTGAGTCGTTCGCACAATAAAATCGAATTATGAAATTAAAAGAAAATCATAGTTCTAGAGTTCATCGAACCCGAGTTACACATAACCCGAGTAGACACCACTGAAATAATCATTTTTATAATAATTAATATATTTATATCAATACGTTTTGTACGTTGTCCAAAATTTAATCGTAACTAATTCTTTAATCAATTATGATTACATGTGGATTTTCATCGGGTGAAATACACACTATTTATTTAACGCTTTGCCTGATGTAGTTTATTCACAAATGATAAATATAAATATATTTACGAAAATAGTGGCAAAATTATTGGCGTGGTAACAGACTGAGATAATATTGGAGTATTTTGAAAAATAAATGAAACCGTTAACAAGAATTACGATCGCTAATCAGTGCCAAAAGTCAGACACAATAAATTATAAAACAAATCTAGCGGCAATTTGAGATAAAGGCAGACGAAATGTGGGCATCTGGAGGTGTAATGGAGCTTCCTCTGGCTTACTTTTTATTATATCACTCTTTGCATTGGTTATACCCTGTTACTAGCCGAAATATAGTAAAATATATATATATATATATATATATATATATATATATATATTTGTTCAGTTGTATGATGTTTACTTTAGCATTGCAACGTGACTTACTAAAAAAATATGAACGTCGATGCCAAATTTAACGTGTAACATAGATATATACATATAAATACTCTATTTTATTTTGGATTGTAATATAAATAATATGAGTTACATTTATAGATATATACATTTCACAATATATTTAAGATATTATTGGTCATGTATACTCGTTACAGAATGTCATGTATACCTTAACCTCTTCATGTATACTTAAACAGAAAAGAGATGCTCTTGTGCCTGATATACATAATTTATTCATGTTAAGGATCGAAAAGAGGGAATAAGCATTTTTTTAAGATTAGACTTTTATGTACCCACATAGTGGATTCACTTTTGTACTCTCAGTTCCTTTTTTTCAGTTTCATAATATTTTACATAATTTTTTCAGTTTCATAATATTTTACATCGTTTTTTCAGTTTCATAATATTTTACATAATTTTTTCAGTTTCGTAATATTTTGCATCAGTTTTTCAGTTTCATAATATTTTACATAATTTTTTCAGTTTCATAATATTTTACATCGTTTTTTCAGTTTCATAATATTTTACATAATTTTTTCAGTTTCATAATATTTTACATAATTTTTTCAGTTTCATAATATTTTGCATCAGTTTTTCAGTTTCATAATATTTAACATCGTTTTTTCAGTTTCATACTATTTTACATCAGTTTTTCAATTTCATACTATTTCATGTCATATTTCATTTACATAATATTTTACGTAATTTTTTCAGTTTCATAATATTTTAACATCATTTTTTCAGTTTCATTAAGTTTTACATCATATTTTCAGCTTCATAATATTTTTCATCATTTTTTCAGCTTCATAATATTTTACATCATTGGTTTATTTAACCGTTATATGTGGATAATATAGCATGTATAAAGAATTAATATTATTTCTATTGAAATTTCTCAATTTTTACAGACCATTTTAAATACGTATGTATTTATTTGCCTTCAAAAGTTTTACATTCAAATCATTTTATTTTATTTTATCAAATTAAACTTAAATTTAGACTCGATACCGTGTCGAATGTTCAAATTCCGTTACTTTCCTTCTGAATCAAGAAAGTAACAAATTAATATGTTTTGCAATTACATATTTTGTTTGTTTTGCAGTAATTACGTCCAACGTGCGATGTTCTTATTCATAAGAATTGACAGAATATGTACAAAGAAAAGGGAAAAATCTTTACAAGCAATGGCGAACTTCCGTAACTTGTCATCGTTCCCCAGAATAACTGCAGATCGCTAACGTACAAACAACAGTTGACATCGAATATATTAAGTGAACTGTTATTGAACGATTAGAAGTTACCGAAAGTTATCGATACAATCATTTTCGATCGACTGTGCTAGGGGTTCAGAATCCCAAGGATTTCTCAGTTGAACCCCGACTTTATTGACATGATATGAAATATTCATGAAAGTTACTCGCGTCAGTTCAGGCATGGCAACTGTCCGGCGAGTATTTACAAACCGTTCTTGAATACAGAGCATGCCCTATATTGGGTTTCCGAATTTCCGACAGGCTACCTGTCTACCTAGTACACTCGATCTATTCGTTCGATCTATTTTCTTCTTTTTTCTCTTTCCTGTCCTGCCTGTATTCTAACTTATAATAACTACATTATTCCTATTTTTGTATCTCCTTATCCGTCGTTTCAACGAATATTTAACATTATTAAAATAGTCACGCCTTGAATAATGGTTGAAGTGAAAACGGTTTGCTAAGACAAAGCTGTATGGTGGTTGAACCTCTCTGCCTACCTGCATGAATATATGTTTTACATTAGCACCACACAGGAGGCTCTGTGGGAAAAGAATCCCTCAGGGCCGATGTCATCTTTGGGGATGCTGTGCGGAGGGTCTTTTTCGGGAAAGGAAGAAGAGGAAGATCTTGAAAGGAAAAGGTATGACGGGTGGTTAGGAATCTGGGGGTCAATGTGTCCAGGAGTGACGGACTGAATCCGTCCCTCCCACTGCAGTGCAAGGCGATGGATCGAGAGTGTTTTTTGAGAGGTCAAAAGGTCTCCATCAACCAGTGTCTCCAGAACCGGCCCGCCACGCATTCGCCGCCAAGACCTGGACAAACCTCACACTATGAACCCGAGCACCCCTGCCAAGTCACCAAACGTAGTGAACCCCTGAGGGTGACCTAGGCAGGAGTGTTGGTCATCCAATAACTGGTTCCCGGGGCGGCAGTACCACCTACCCACAACCGCCTCCCTAATTGAATATATAATTTTTTTTTTTTTATATGAATACCGCACAAGAGTCCCATCTGCTCCCGTCTGGAGCCAGTGAGACTATGGCATCCCCAATTGGGAAAATTTGTGAGGCTGAAGGTAGTGAGAAGGGGAAAGAGATGGGGAAGAGGAAGGTGGGAAGTTCCTGGCTATTCAAATCTAGTCACCAAACACGGCTAAAGCCATTTCAAACAACGTTTCAATTCTGAACGGTGGTCTTACACTAGGGCGATACTGAGAATATCTTCCACTCGTTGTCTAGATAATTGCGAATACAGTTGGAAATAGCGACTTCTTCCCAATCTTTCCACCGTTATATTTGTTTGTTAACACTCGTTTCATCTTTTAGCGATGGTTTAGCCACATTAATATTTAGCAAAAAATTCTTATCTTGATCTAGGTTTTAACGAAGATGAAACAATCTGACCTAAGGCAGACATTTTAAAAATGATTATTAACTCGGTTCAGAGACCTCTAAACACAATTATTATTAAATGCTTTCGAGGTACATAGTTGCTATGAGGCGCCACGTGTTGAATTATTGCAGAAACTCGTTCGGTTCCTTAATACCACGTGAATTGCTACTGTTTATAACATCAGTGAAAATGTCGCGTATGTAAAATAATATTTTTAATTTTTATTTAAAAAACATTTGTATGCAGTTCACACGTGGTAGAAGTTAAATCTTCAGAAAACTAAAGTAGGCAAGAGTGGGGAGGCTACGAAGCAGCGCACAAGGGGCCATCCATAAATTACGTCACACGAATTTCATGATTTTTTTACCCCCCCCCCGTCCCTGTCACACATCGTCACATTTGAGAGACCCCTCCCCCCTAGTGTGACGTCACATATTTTGCAATTTTACATGTAAATTTTTTTTTGCGTTTTAATAATTTTGATTTTTATATGTGACCCGCCCTTACCCCTTTTCACACAATGTCACACTTCTCTACTCCCCCCCCCCCTTAAGGTGTGACGTAATTTATGGATGGCCCCCAAAGAGGAGACCGATTATACTATCTTATTCTCTCGCAGGCTAAATCCTATAGATATGTGTGTTTGTCTCTTTTTAGTGTCATTTCCATTTCATCAAGTTTCAAATCACAACGGTGTTAAAGAAGTTTTCACTTTAAAAAAATACTATACGCAGTACACACGGTAGAAGGGAAACCTTCATAAAACAAAAGTAGACAAGAGTGAGGAGGCTACGAAGCACCGCATAAAGAGGAGACCGATTATTGTATCTCATTCTCTCGCAGGCTAAATCCTATAGATCCTTTTTTTAGTGTCGCTTTTCCGTTTCATCGATTTTTAAATCACAACAGTGCTAATGAAGTTTTCACTTCAAAAAGGTGTTTTATCCTGCCATCGAGAGCTTCGTTGTAACGTCTCTCTCTCTCACACACTCTCTCTCTGTGTTGTAAGTTGTAACTAGCACCATTTGAGGAAAAGGGAGAGCACTAGGTTAAAACGGAGCTATCCGCGGTCCGCCGTTTCTAGAAACGTTCTAAAATACGTCCGAAGTATTCCGAGCAATTACGAATGCCGCTCGGGTCGTCTCGCCGCTCTGTTGCTAGGCGGGATGTGGGCACGTCCGATTCAACTTCAAAACGGCCCACTAATTTGAATCGCACGATGCGATAACCTCAAGTTGTGAATGGCTCTACTCCATTGCTAAATTAGCCCATTTAACATCAATAATAATAATGGAAAAACTAATAATGCTAGAAACCTAAGAGGATTTCAACGCGCAACGTGATATGACAAAAAGCTAGGTTATAATTGGGAAAAAATGCTCTTTGCTTCCATCGTGTATCTTTTACGAACGATATTAAAACCGCCATGTGCTTTTGAACCTGCTTTTAGACTTATTATTATTAATTTCATATCTGCCAAGACTGGACCGCGTGTTAAAATTCAACTTTTCACCAACATTGGTGTATATATTATCCACACTTCCATACTAATATTATAAATGCGAAACTGCTCGAGTTTGTTTGTTACGCTTTCAGGCATAAAACAAAAAAAACGATTTGAAAAATTCTTTCACCAATAGAAAGCTAAATTATATGTGAGGACTATATATAGGACTATATATAGGCTGTATATAATGGTAAGCTCTGGCGTTATGAAATTATAAATTTTAATATATTATATTTGTTATACGTTTTCTGTCGCTAACAACTTCTGAACGACTGCACCAAATTGGATAATTCTTTTTTTTTACCACTGATGTACTCTGGCTTTATGAAATTTAGGTGGTACGCGGTCTGTTTGAAAACTGAATGTACCGGGAATTAATGTGTGGATTGCACGGGTGGGTGGGGGGAGGGGTTTAGGGGTGGGGGGATAATTACGCTGTAGCAAGCGCTACAGTAATTTCCCCGTTATATCATGCGAGCGAGGCCGCGGGTAAATGCTAGTAAATTATAATTTATGCACCTAAAAACGTAGCATAACCTAATTTGTTATAAAGTTAACTTACAACTGACGTAACCTAACAAAGTTTGAAGAAAATGATGCACAGAAGGTAAGTGAGAAGGATACACAGGTAGAGAACTATCTGGCTACTCAGATATGGTCAATAAACATAGCTAGAGCCGTTTCAGCAAAAAATTGTTTTATAGATCGATAGTGATCTGTCACCAGGACTACACGGAGAATATCTTCAATTTTTTCCACTTTACAACGGTGCTCAAATAAACCACCTGCTAACAAAACGTAAAAGGATAGATAGACTACGCCGGGTTAAGGACCCGCGACCTCTGGATTCGGACCCAAGGAGTTTTCTCACGGAGGTCGTCATCTTTGTAATTTTTTTCTGCATATAAAATAATAACATCAACATTTGGTAACATGATCAAAATGATCCATATACTTCAAACTAAGTATAAGGAAAGATAAAAACTTCTTTTAAAAACCTTGGCGCCATGCCGACAATGCAAATAAATACATGATATTAGGCACTTTTTTTATCAAACGAATATTAATATCTGTGAAACTGATCAAATATGGGATAACATACCGAAGTCCAGTTATTAATATTATTATGTTTATGTCACTCATTTTAATCATTTGAACCTAATGCATAAATAACAAATTATTATGTACATTATTTATTCGACGGTGATAAATATTTTGGAATGAAATCGTTTCAAAGTTTACAAAACTGTATTATGTACATATTTGTATACCCAGCACAAAGTATTGGCAAGATAATAAGTATTAGAATTAGTAGTCATTGTCCGAACGACTCAAATGAAGCTAATTATAATTTTAAACATAATATGACTCAGGTAACAAAAAACCACATAAATATCTGAATTTCTAAAAAAAATTCATTTTCGTAGGAATCTTTCACTTTGTGGTTTGACATTTTTGGAAGCCACTTATGAAATTCGTTTGATGTTTGAACTTTGGGAGATGAAAAAATAATCGAAATAACCGAATGAAGTTTCGTCGAAACAACCAAAAGTCTATTGCATTAATTTGTTAATGTTAATATATAATAATAATGAAGTGAAACTTCTTTTGACCCGTTGTGATTTCGATGAAATGAAAATGAAACAAATACATCTACAGGATTTTGGCTGCGAGAGAATGAGATATAATCGGTCTCCTCTTTATGCGGTGCTTCGTAGCCTCCCCACTCTTGTCTAATTTAGTTTTCTGAAGGTTTCACTTCTACCGCATAAGAACTGCACGCGTGTATTTTTGAAGTGAAAACTTCTTTAGCACCGTTATTATTTGAAACTCGATGGAACGAAAAAGCGACACTGGAAAGAGGCAAACACATACATCTTTATCTATAGTACTTAGCCTGTGAACTGCACACTTGAATTATTTTTAAAAAGATCGAGCTGAAACTCGGCCGATAGGCTCGTTGTTGACGACAATGTATTCTATCAACACTTGGTGACACTCACGCACACACGCATTTCTCTAGCCGGTCCAGATGGCGCTACTAGGTCGTGTCGTTCGGTGCGTAGGACCGTGGCGGAAATAAACTGCTTAATTTCATACTATAATTAGATATGGTAAATTTAAAAAAAAAAGTTTTTATTAAGTTTAAAAATAAAAACATTTCTTTTCTTTACATTTATTACTAACAGACCGTAGTTAATATTATTACTAAAAGCTGCCTCTGGTAGCTACCTAATTACTAATGTTTCTACCGTTCCAGTTGCAATGACTAATGATAATCAACGGTCAGCTATTTTAGACACTCCCTTCCTCATTCGTGGTTTGTTTCTGTCTGGCTTGAAATTAATTCCAACCGAAGTGATTAAGCACTCCCTAAATATTAAATTAAAATTTCGTTAAAAACCTTCACGCTTTCGTGTTTTTTAAAGGTCACTATTTAATACACTGTTATCAGTTGAACCCCTTATTAGTAACTCAACCCATAACACTAATTACATAAAAAAGGTCAATGTTTTCGAAAATACTTATTATGATATACAAGGGATCCGGGGTAGAGTACAATAATTTCGGGCGGTGATTCTCATTCTATGTGACGGCAATATTAAAAAGAAAATATATTTTTTGGAACAAAACTATTAAGCTTAAATTTCAAATACTGTGTTTCATCACCATTACAAAATTTCCATTTCAATCAAATGGGATAGTGATATTTTATTTTATTTTAATTATTAGCGTCATAAAGAGTCTTTATAAATTCATGTATAACAGACTTAAGGATATTTGTATCATTGACTATTAAAATAACAACAAGTTTAAAACTATAATAAAAAAAGAAAAATGCATTATACGCGAAAAGCGTTTTATGAAACGTTTACATTTAGAATGGATATCAATGATATCTTGGAAGTGATGTTATTCAAGTTCAAACTGCTGAAAGCAAAAAAGTGAATGTGATGAGCAAAAAAAACATCAATGGAACATTAAGTTTTCTGACATATTCGATCGAATGTTATTTTTTTAAGAATGTTATCAACTTAGTGAGGTTCGTGAAACACATCGATGTCTGTGCGTAATCTATTAAAGGTTCTACAGCTTCTTCTTATAAATACATTTTCAAGATAATTAGTATTGCTTTTAGAAATATAAAATGGTCCTGAGATCGAGTAGCTCTTAATGCATATTTGATACGAATATTTTTATTTATGCGATATCAAGAGAGACAGAGCGCCTACTGAATGAGCTAGAGCCAAAGGCTTCCATTCAAATTTGTAAGGAAGCACTTCTAATGTTATATTCTTATTTCTAGGGTGTTATCTATTTCTACTTCTGTGTTTTATTCTGTGCAAGGAATGTATCTGAAACCTTTCTCATTACGTCCATTTGCCATAACGTTTCATTGTTCAGTTGCAATTCTTGTGTGGTCTATGATTAACGAGGTATTTATAATTATGTAAGTCTCACCTTTCTATCTGTAGAGAGTAGTTAACCTTTTCCACTTCAGAACACCGTCAAAGTATTTATTACACATGCTTAATTTTCACTAGTAAAATAAAATGTAATGCCCAAGATAATTAATTCTTTGCGTACGCCTTGAAAGTGATTTACAATATTATTTACAAAATGAAAATCAGCCCGTAAAAAACAATTTTTTTTAATATAATGCATCTTTTATTCAAGTGTATTTTAAAACTTTTTTGTTTTTCTACGTTTGAACCTTCCGGAATTAACCGCGCCACCGACCTTGCTAAATTCCAATTTTGAAAACAGACATTGATTTCGTATTGAATTATTATTTATTTATATTTTTTTAATCTTTAATCAATTTTTTTTCAGAAAAATGCGAATATTTTTAGAGTATTAGAAAGGAAAGAGTAAGGGTAAATAGTACGTAAATAATATTATGTTTCTTACGATATTCTGCAAAGCTGCGAACAATTTATTGAAGTGAAAACTTCTTTAGCATCGTCGTGATTTGAAACTCGATGAAACGAAAAATAGCGACACTAAAAAGAGACAAACACACATACATCTATAGGATTTAGCCTGTGAAAGAATGAGATAGCACAATCGGTCTCCTCTTTGTGCGGTGCTTCGTAGCCTTCCCACTCTTGTCTACTTTAGTTTTCTGAAGGTTTCACTTCTACCGAGTGAGTTGCATACTCTGATTTTTCTTTTACATATTTGTGTTAACTATATCATATTATTAATGGAACTGATTGTTTTATTTAAAAAAATATATATGTATATATATATATATATATATATAAAGACTAATCAGTGGTTACATTATGGCTCACCATAATAAAATGAATAATTTGTTTAACTAAACATCAAACGGTTAAAAAGAGAAGATATATATTGACCCTCCCTTTACCACAACAACAATAACAGTTTTATCGCTGTCCTGACAAAGAAGGGGTTTTTCCGAAACCGGTTAACAGTTTTAGTAAGTGTAGTTGTGAAAACAAATTCAACCAAAAAATACCTAATACTTCAGTTATTCTAAAACATGATCTGTACTTTATTCATAGCTTAAAACATAGCGTCATTCACGAAAGATTTAATGTCTTCGAATTAAAAATTGTACATCTCTATTAAAGTTATGTTCCCACATCAATCATAGGAGGTGTTCACTTTATCACTCGAGTTCATAACCATAAATTTATTAAATCGCGCATTATTTCCCAAGTACTCTCACGTAATAATTACCCTCTTCAATGAATTTGGCGGTCGCCCAATTGGCAGACATTCGCATTTTTGCGAGGATCTTTGAAGGGAATGGATACTGGATATTCTGCCACACAACAATGAATTTATTTTAAAACGACGATTTTTGTGGCGTATTTTACATGTCGCGTCACATCGGTATTAACTTCGGTTCAGGAGATAGAGGAGTCAAAGTACAAACACATATTTTGAATATTTTTGTGCATATGATAAGCAAATAGATAATACTTAGTCCATGACAAACAGACAGATAGCCGTGCGTTTTCTTTTCTTTCTGGTTTGCGGTGTTAACAATGAAGATTTTTGTGTAAATTTGTATTGAAATTAACTCACTGGATGCTTTTTAAACGTCGTTAAATATTTTTTTATTCTGCCTTCGCTCTTTCTGCTAGTTTGTCTCGTCTAGAGTTTCTAGTTCGTTTAAATATTGCGTCGTTTCTCGCAGCATTATTTATTTATTAATATGTCGCAATCCGGCCGCAATTCGACGGCCGGCGTAGTCCAGCGGTAAGGCTCTTGACTCGCATTCCGGATTTCGCGGGTTCAAATCCCGGCGTGACAAATAAATTTTAATTGATTAATTTGCGTTATTTCACAATTTATTAATTAAAAATAATATATAGTATATTTGCGGCACGTTCTAGAGCGAAAGATACTATCAGTATCGCCCTGGTGTAAGACCACCATTCAGAATTGAAACGTTGCTTGATATGGCTTTAACCTTGTTTGGTGACCAGATCTGAATAGCTAGGTGCTTCCCGCTTTCCTCTTCCCCATCTCCTTCCCCTCCCCACTACCTTCAGCCTCACAAGATACCCCAAATGGGGATGCTATAGTCTCACTGGATCCAGGCGGGAGCAGTTGGGACTTGTGCAGTATTCAGACAAAATAACATCATCATCATAATCACAAAATACAACACCATATACTCAATTTGAGAACTATTTATTGGATAATAAACACCACTGCCACACATAATTCTGTCAACACCCTCTGTCATTCCTGGACACGTTGTCCCCCGGATTCCTACCCACAACTCATACCTTTTTCCTTCCCAGAACTTCTTGATTTCCCTAAAAAGTTCATCCAGCAGCATCCACATAGAAGATATAGGCTCTGAGGGATTTTTTTTAATCCTCAGGGCCTCCTGTATGGAGCTAATGTAAAAAAATATGAGGTGCTCGCTAAATGTTTCCGTACTCCTTGGTGTGTACAATGTATAACACTGTAATACTACGAATTAGCACTAGATAGGCGAACAGTTTAATAATAATAATAATAATAATAATATCTTTATTCAATGAAATTTGGAACATATATAACTAAGAAAATACATATTCAGTGTAGTTTA
This sequence comes from Glyphotaelius pellucidus, assembly GCA_936435175.1. Taxonomy (NCBI): domain Eukaryota; kingdom Metazoa; phylum Arthropoda; class Insecta; order Trichoptera; family Limnephilidae; genus Glyphotaelius; species Glyphotaelius pellucidus. The sequence goes on along the minus strand of OW386545.1, from coordinate 12,041,689 downwards.
CAATAGATTATATCAGCACAAAAAGTTTACAAGTAGAAAGTAGTATACATATGAACAGTAGGTTAAAGGTAAATTAAAGAATACTAATGTGTAGTTAGTTATATAGTTGAAGATTCTTATAACCTGCCTCACTAGGCTAGCCTGTGTTGAGGCAGTCATTTTGTACATCAATCTAAAATACTTACTAACATACCTACATTATTGTATTAATAATATGATGGTTACTTTAATGATAAGCTCTAATAGTACCAACCAATACATTGGTGTCTTTAGTAATTGCGGATTTGGGTGAGTGCACCGGTAAAGGCCCTGTCATTACTTTTAATCCAAATTTTTATGTTTTCTTTGAAATTTTTTTGTGAGTCGCATTTTTTTATTAAGTCTGGAAGAATGTTGTAAAGTCTTGTTGCAATGTATATAAAGTTACGTTGACCAAAAGTAGTATGTATTATGGGAGTTTGTAGTAAATCTTTATTATTGTTTCGAGTATTTAAGTGAGTATTCAATCTTTTTTGATAGTATTTATGTATGTTTGTGTATAGATGAATGAGGATTGTTTTTGCATATATCTGCCGAACGTCAAACACATTCATAACATTAAATATTAAGTTCGAGTCGGTAATTAAAGGTAGCTTAATTAATGGTACCTACCTAAATTTTTATTTGTTGGGTGCTTTAAACCAGTGACTTCCATGCAATTATAACTCATAGATTTATGTTATTAAGGCAACTCGTTTCTCGGCACTAAACAATCGGTTTGTTCGTCAAATTAAAGTGTTATAATTTATTATCATTATTAATGTCATTGAGTACGTATTGTGTGTTAGACTTAAAAAAAATCGATCTACTGGATCGATAATTATCTATTATGGTAAGAATTATCGCGTGCCTAGAACAAACGCCTCGTTTGTTTGCAGACCAATCGACTGGAAACGCTCTGCGGTTTCCGTAATGCAATCACTCGACTTGTTCATAGCTTTTACACCATAAAACATGATGTAGCAAAATCATGCTATCTTCCCATCAAATAATCAATATTATCCCGCCATCGAGAGCTCTTGCTACAACTGCTCTTTCTGTTTCGAGTTTTGTTGATGAGGAAGAATGGGGTTATAAAAAATTGTTCTGTCAGCGGTAAGCCTTTGTAAGAATTTGATTTCTCCTTATAATTCTGGTAATTAACCTGCTGTAATCTTAACACTATGTTAATATGAACGGCTGGGGGGCCCTTTTCATACAAAACTTAATTTTGGATTTGAGGCCAAAATACCCAACCAAACTGAATAATGATTTTTTAAATCCAGATGTATTGCAAATATCTAACACGGATTTGTTCTATTTTATTAGTTTTATTTTAAATTATGGGTAATCAAAAAAAAAAACATTTTTTTACGAAAAACATATAATGATTGAATGTGGCTGTCAATCTCGTGTTAGTTGTAATATACTATTATTTTTGTTTATCTATAAAACATTTTTAAAGCCAGCAGCACAATGATTTCAGCTGAATGACTAAAATTATTATTTATAATTAGCTTTTATTATTGGATTGCCTGCAAAAACTCTTTTGTGAATCGTGCGTTGAAGGGTAATAAATCTTATAAATCAATATGAATGCCATTCACTATTCATTGACCGTAAGTACGAATAGGGCAAGATGACGTGATTACTGATTAATATGGCTGATGTACAAATGATGGAGATTTGTTCACGAGTTTAACTATTTTTCTTCGTACTGGCTAGATGAACATGCAATAGTAAAAGCGGTTCCTTGACAACTCAGAATCATACAAATTCCACATCCTTTTTTTTTAAATAGCCCATAACCTGATCTATTTAACCAATTAAAGAAAAAAATCATCACTTTTAATGACTTTTCAAAGGATTTGTTAAAGTTGCATGGTTCTGAGTTGTCCGGTCACCACTAAAAACCCACTAATTACAATAATTACCATTGTAATGAATTTTTATGTTTAAAAGAATTAGTTGAGGATAATACTCATAATTCTGCATTTGAAATATGAGATCGACAAAAATGACGAAAAAAATAGATTTCAACGGCCAAGTTGTGTGTCCCGGCAGGACAAGAGATCCTGGGTTCGAGTCCCAGTTGCGACAGTTACCTTTTTATTTTTCTGTATGTTGTTGTGTTTCATGTTTAGATTGATTATGATTAGTATTATCTTCTGCTTTAATTTAATATTTGTTTAAGTATTTTTTTTATGTTATGTTTTTGGCAAAACGTACAGTTACTTACACATTTAGACGTTTTACTTGGTGGCATTAAACCAGTGAAGTTTCCGCTAATATATTTTTTTCAAAAATACTCAAAGATGATAAAATGGAAAATAATGGTGAAAAAAAAACTATTTCACCTAGTTTCTAAGAAACACTAATTAAATCAAATAATAAATACGCAAATTATAAATATGTATAGTAAAAATATAAATATTATACATACTTACGTAATGTTAGGGCGTTAAATCAAACTGCATCATACTAACGTTAAAAAAAAAACTAATGGACATATGTTATAGATACCAAGATGTCTACGTAGGAGGGCAAAAAACATTAAGTCCTTTATATGAATTTATGAATAAGTATAAATATATTAAACCTTTATCACGACTTTTTTATGGATTGGTGTGCCTTGTAGTTTTAGTGGTTTTTTAAGAACCATATACGTAGAAAGTAATCACGTTATGCGGTTTGACATATTACTATTTTTAAGAATTTAATAAATTCGTTTTAGTTGAGTAGTCACTGTCTCAAAATAGCTTAATTTTCTCGAATTATCAAACATTTAGTAAAAAACTGGAATTGTGTTAGAATTTCAGTTAAGTCTCTTATTACGTGTTTTCTTCCTACAACTTAGTCCTCCTTCCTTCAATTCGGAGTGGCCTAACGACCAACTTGCTGCAACCGTGGTAAGTACTTAACCAGCTAACCAGTTGCTCTTGCATCTAGGTCATGCAACCAGAGACCTCATTCACACTACTCCCACAATGGCTAAAATACAGACTTAAATACATACAATGGAGGAAGAACGTCAAAGAATGTGTTACATCGAATTCACAGAATCATTTAAATAACCTAAAAGCATGTTTACTTAATCCTTCGAAATTCTCAATTGAATACAATTAACAAAGCCGATCTCAAGTGTACCACAATGACGCAAACCACTGAACACTTTTTGGGCTGCCACGCTATTGCAGCGCTTCCACGATATTTGCTGAAAGTCGTTGCTACTAGCCTTCTTCCCAACTCACCGAGTCATTTTTCTGAAGAAAAGGCTTCAAAATGTGTTCAACACCCGTATTATTATGAAACTAGCAGTTAAAAACCCGCTCCGCAGGTTTTTGCTGCTAGACCCTGAGGGTGGCTTCTGGTTCGGCTTCGCCCAGTTAGTGTTGGTGACCATTTTATAAATCCGATACGAACTGGTTCCAAAATTAGCCCGTTCCTCGGATTCACTATCATCCAGTGATAGTTAGTCACCTGGACAAAGTAACCGGGACAGGCAATGACGTCATATGTAATATATAGGCGCATGATACAGCTGAGTATTACCGTCAATCTTTCCATATCCGTAGAGATACTACAAATTCACAAATTCGTAGTACTTATACCTAGGGGAGGACCCGTCCCCACGCGACCTGCTAACGGAAGTGGCGTCATCTTTGACGAATTCTTGAGTTCGAAACCGAATTACAATGATAGCTTTGCTTAAAATTTCACGTTCACAGATGTTATTTATGGCGCGGCGCGTACGGCATGGCGTCAGACATGTACTCGAAGCCGGGTTCTGAAATTCAACGATGCAGACGCTAAAATATTAATACTGTTCGATTAGAGGATCATTTAGCATTAGACTACCTACTTGTACGTGCATATTTCAAGTTACGAGTAGCTGGTTATCCTGAAAGTTGGTTCTGAATTTCATTTTATTACGAAATAGAAGAAAGTTTTTTCACGTCTACTATTATAGTCATCGGGATTTAAAGACCATAGTCGACATTTTTATTATCACTAACAAAATTCAATATAATTTCACGCTTGCAGTTAGAATAACCTAAATAAACCGTAGTATTGGATAGGGGCGCACGTTTCGAAATTGGAACACACGCTCTTTGTTTGCTCAGAAACGGTTTTGCAATCACCTCAATCATTTTCCCCTACTTTGAATACCAAAGAAATGCCGTTTTAATTTGTAGGTATCTAACTGCTTTTTAATCGAAGAATACACTTACATAAGCCAGACTTTCATCCAAACTGTAGGTAGGTAGGTATTAAAACACCACTACAAGCGTTCCGTTCGTTGATAGCTCCGTTGTAAACTGGCTTTCTTATAAATGACGAATAACAAGCAATAAAAAAAGGTTACAAAGAAACTCTCAGCTGCTGAACCATACATCCATATATAAATGTGTAAGATATATTAAGGAGCAATCAACCTCTGGGGCTACCCAGTAACAAAAATCGTTAACAATAATTATTTGGCCTCGTCAGTCACAGCGAAAAAAAGTATTTCAGAAAAGCGTGTGGAGAAAGTCTAATATCTAACATACGGAGAAATACAAACAATTGTGTGGGTAACTGAACTAATCTAGTTGCTGAGAATGCAACTTCGATGTGTAATGCATAGCTTTTTCGGTGGACCTCACTCAAAAGTCAACCTCTGGGGCCACCTAGTAACAACAATCGTTAACATTAATAATTTGGCCTCGTCAATCACAGAGAAAAAAAGTATTTCAGAAAAGCGTGTGGAGGAAGTCTAATACTTAATATACGGAGAAATACAAACAATTGTGTGGGTAATTGAACTAATCTAGTTGCTGAGAATGCAACTTCGATGTGTACAAATATGCGATGAGTAATGCATAGCTTATTTGTGGACCTCACTCAAAAATCAAAAGGCCGTGATGACTCAATCATCCTGTCCAAATTATCTCAGTAAGTTGGGGCCTTTCCTTAAAACAACAAGTTACTCTAAGGGCCCGTCTACCGTTAAATGAAATGACTATTTTGATTGTAATTGCTTTACTCATACTAATACGTTACATCGTAAATTTTATATCTTATATTATGACCTAAATAATTATGTTTCAATTTTCCATCTCTTCTACTTTCACCCGATTGCGCAAACATTCTAAATGCATTGTTTTCTGCCGCGAGTTCTGTGAATTTTAATTTCAGCAAATTCGCTTTCAAGATGACTCTTGCAACGATGATGATTTTCAGAGCAGACGTTTTCTTAATAACTACTTAGTGTCAACAGTCACGCTGTCATCGACTCCCACCTTGATCACCTACTGCCTTTTATAAAAGCTTTGGCTCATACCAGGAAAATCAAATTAACTTCAAACATTTATTTTGAAAAAGACAACTTCTTTCAAAGAAGTATCTTTTGCGTTTCAAAGAATCGCTGCAAAATTTACATTTCTCAAGAAAGCACAGTTCACACAGCATAATTACTCTTATTTCTGCATTTCTTAAAACATTGTTAGCGGTGGACAGAGTTTTGTTTGGCCTACTACCAGAATTTTAATTAAAAATAATCTTCAAAATTGCAGTTGATCTGTATTAAGCCAAATGACGTTTACTCGTGATGTGGAAATCAATTATTCTTCGAAACAATTAAATTTGCTATAAATAAACTTTTAACTGAGGTGTGCGAATTCAAAACTGGTATTAACGATTAATAAAAAATAACATATTTGACAGATAAACTACTTTAACTTTCCAATGTGGTGTAGAATTTTTATTCATTTCCTTTATCTATTCCTCATAAAATATATTTTTACGTAGTGGAATGTAGATCATAGTAGAGCAATACTTTTTTTGTTCATTAACATTTTCCAATTTACGACCCATCTCAGCGGTAAGCCGCCTCCAGATGAATTCTGTCTCAATCATTTTTCAAATAACCTCTACATCTACATCTTTCTGTATTTAATTCGTATGTATATAGCACTTACCCACCTATGCAGTTGGTGTGCTTACTGCTTACCCCTCCTCCTCTGCATCCCATGTCGGTTTTTGATGCACGTGTCAGAGAACACGTGACGAACCATCACTATACAATCAGTAACAATGTAAGTAATTAATACCTGTGCGCTGCAGAAATAAGATGATGCACTGAAACAGTTCTGCTGACTGTCTCAAAGTGAGAATATAACTCAACATAAGTTGAAGAGTTTCTGTAGTAAGGAATTCCTAGAATGTTAGAGCTTTGATATCAATCAAGAATCTCATTTCAGTAACCAATCTGCCGGAGAAAATAAGTGTACCTACCTACTGATTCAGTTTGTAATTATGAAAGTTCAGAAAGAACAACTGTGATGCAATATTTTGTGGACGTCAGAAGACAGAATTCGAATTATGGATCAAGGATTTATTTTGACGTGTATTCAATTTCATATGACGTCATTTGTGCGTATTACAAAATCACTGTCTAGTGTCTAGCCATGGACGTTTGCACAATAACGGATACTTCTTCGTCCGTTCCGAAACAAATTGAAGGCTTGTCAGAGTACGTCACCTACACCGTAAATCCTTTAACAGTTAACTTTGGTACTTGACAGTACCTACCCAATATTACCTTCCCGTGAACACCAAGGCTTGTTACTTGTAATACGTGGAGGTTGAAACGTTTACATCTGGATGGTATCTATTTAGTATGGGCATTGTATCTAGTATTTCCTAATAAGGTAGATACCTAGTTTTAGGTAGGTTGTACAAATGTACCTTTACGTACGTGCGTACCTACACGATCTGTAAAACTTTCACCAGTGCTTCTACCACGAGTGAAAAAAAATCATTGTTTTTTTGTCTTATTTGTGTGACAACCATGAAGGAGACAGCGGAAGTATGGCGTCCCAGTTTAGGAATGTTGTGAGATAGAAAAGGAGAGGAGACGTTAAAGGAGGCTAGATATTGGAAAGGACCAGGCTATCAAGTTTAGTTACATATCATATTAAAAATCATTTCAGATTCCCGTACAGCAATTCGAATAGCCTCCCATTCTTCCATGTTTATTGTTTACAAACAATGAATTTGAAAAATAAATCCACTGTGTTGATAAAATAATGAATTATTTGCACATCCGGATTTTGAACCCCCGACCTCTGGGCTCATTGATAAGGAACATAACAGCACTGCTAAATATCCCATTGTTTAACTGAAGATTGGTTGAAAAATAGTGATTTAAGGCAGAATCTATTGCATCAGCCATTTGTATCACCCATAAGGTATCTGCCAAAGGGAGATTAACTGAAATCCGTTTTAGAGTGACATAGAAGCGATTCATTATCACTGCGATTATCATTGCAATCCCCAATGACAGCTGCAAAGCTTCAAAAAGGTTCAACAAACTTAACGTTATTAAAAAAAATAAATGAAAAGTTGTGAATGCATTGTATGTTGTATGCATTATTAATAGTGTTTCAGATTTAGAATAGAGTAACGGTGCAACAAAAGGCGGATGCAAATAATATGAAAGCTGCTCAACGACTGTATTATTGCGATCGTGACTTCATAAAACCTAACCGTATTTAATAACCCCATAAAGTGCTAAAATAGTGGCACGAAATTGTGTTTCATTCCGTGGATATAGAAAGCCCAAGAAGGACCTAAGAGGTGCCAAATGTGTCACCATGTCGATCAATCTAAAATCTAAAGCATCACGATACGTATCTTACAAAGTTTCATGGCTTCTCTAATTCTTCGTGTTCTGTCGCCTTACTTTTGTGGTATTAAGCAATGGCAACCACAGATCTTAAAAACTGCGTGGAAGTTCAATTTTTGAGGCGGGTATGGTTACCGCTCACTGGATAACAAACAACTCTACCAGAGTTGTTGGTTATTACCCAAGAGGTTCGCTACGCTTGGTGTCGTAGCAGGAAGCAAAACCCGGGATTTTGGGGTGCGGCTTGTCCCGGTCTTGGCAGCCGATGCGTCTGCCAACCAACTCACCGAAGTGGGAGGAATGATTTCGTATGTCCTTCACTCCTGGACACACTGACTCCCAGATTCCAACACATCCCCACACCTTCCGTCCCACAACTTCCTCTCATTCCTTTCCTTTAAAAAATCATTCACACAGCATGCCCAAAGATCACCCAGGCCCTATAGATAGATATTTTTAGATAATGTTAAAAAAAATATGAAAAATGCACTTTTTTATTCTGGGAAGATATTACAGAATATTACCTTTCATAGATTCGCTATATCAATTTCTCAAGCCTGGGGAGCTTTTCAGCTTTTCTTTGCAACATAATGTGTTATTTTTTGTTTTTTAGCTTTCCTCTGCTGATTGCTGGATATAGGCTTACTATATTTCTTTTCAATGCATACAATTTTTAAATCGTCAGTCTTCCTGGTGACCTTTTTCAATCGTGTTCTCCAATTCATCAGGTTGTTGCACCAACAATATGTTTTCATTGCAGCGTGGTCTGCTCATATCCATCTCAGTTCTCTCATTATTTTTGCACCGACTGGTACATGAGAATTGTCTTTTTGCCATGTATTTGTTATATTATCTAAGTGCACTTACACCTATCATCATCCTATTCGTAGTGCGTTGGGTGACTACCATTTAATTGATTGTGCTTTCAATCACAGCCCAAATTACAGAACAGCGTTTATTTGTCATTACCAATATTCATGCAATTGTTAACTAAAGCTAAATAGGTTAACGAGGGCTTATCTACCTGCTCTCATAGACAGTAGTTGAGGGACATAAGTAATAATTATTTTCAAACCCGTTCGGTTGCGGTTATGCAAATATAAATTAGTTACACTGTACATAATGCCAATACCTATAGTTATAAGTTATAACAGTTGTTCATACAAAAAACTAGGTTCACAAATAATGCCACTGTTGGGAAGTATAATTTCACGCTTCACCTACTATCAGAACTTGGGTAGAGAGAGAGGTAGAGAGTTAGTCTAGGAAATGTTAAAAGTGGCACGTAACAAAATAGGAACTTGTGAGAAATTGACTGTTACTCATACTAACATTGATCGATTGTATTCATTAATTAATTCAATCAAATGCATGAGAACCCAAAGAAACATTTAATAACATCATAATTGAATCGGTTTTGATACAAGCAAATAAATAATGGATCCGGTAGTGCATTAAAAAATAACTTCCTTCCTGCTTGCTTTTATTTAATTATTATTCCAATTTCTTAGAGTTGCATTCTACTTTTAGAAATATAATAGAATAATTTTCTACAAGATTCTTATCCAGTAGATTTACTTGGCCTACGTGCTTGAGGACCGAGCGATTAAAGGGATTCAACTCATTTAAAATGATTCATTGACCCAAATGAATATAAGGGTCTCGGTAGGTTTCCCACCGTATAAACACAATCATAATAATAATAAACGTTTTTAAATTTTCTTAATCACTATGATTGGCAGTGGTAAATTCAATGGGTACAAGGATATCCTTGTAACGCCAGTAAGTTCCATGCAAAGGAGTTGTCAGACGGAATTCAAATTATTCAGCTAATTATTTTGCAATAAATCAGATCACTATCCAAAGTAGTTTGTCATTCGTTTGCCAAAATGAAATTAGCTAACAAACTTTGAAGATCTATTACATCGATGCAAAAGCATTATTTGTGGGGGTAATTTTAATTGCCATTCAAAACGAATGCTGAAAATGTGTAATACGAGTACCTTCCTACATAAAACTGTTCGGTTCGATAACAATCCAACAAAGTGGCATTTCAACACCCCTTTGAAAAGTCGTTAAAATGAAAATGATGAAAAAAATCCCATAAGCTCAATAAATAATCCTTAAATCCCATAACCTAACCTGACGTAACCTACTTAACCTAGTTATTTTTTTCATCACTTTTAATGACTTTTCATAAGTAAAATTTACAAAATTTTAAGAAACCCCCGACAGAAAAAAAGGCCGATAACCTTGAAACACCTGAACAGATTTTCATGAATTGTAGCTAAGAACCATCTCTATTACGTCAGCTTTCAAGCAAAAAAAAACTGCATCACAATCGGTCCATTCGTTTAGGAGCTACGATGCCACAGACAGACAGACACACAGACACGTCAAACTTATAACACCGATCCTTGCGTCGGGGGTTAAAAAGAGTGATTGCCAATTTGTTGAGTTGTCTAGTCACCAAACTATTCATATTGACTCGTGGGGCGTTTAGAAATAGGGAGATGTTTCAACGGAGTTATCTGTAAATACGCATTGTGTAGATTTTGGATTTGTAAATGGGTCTGTTATGTGTGAAATATGTGGATGAAATTCCTTGTAAAAAGGAATGAGTTCGTGGGAAAGGAAGGCAGGAAACAAAAAAAATATTGCAGTCTATTTATTTTTATATACATTTTTAGATTTTATATTAGTTGTTTTTATATTATTATCAAACAATCATTACGACCAAAATGTTTTCAATGTATTTAATCTCAACTTGCTTTCAAAGGGTTTAGTGTTTCAGGCCAAAGGATGCAATTGGATTTGAAAAACACTAATTATTTCACTGAAAACTTTTGTGTTGATTTTGAACCCGAAATTTGCTTTTCAAAAAAATATATATTTAGGGTGGTCTCACACAACACCATGTCAGTTAAATTATTCGCTCGGCACTCGCGTGAGCAACTCGTGCTCAGGTTTTTAAAATGATCGATTAGGAAGGAAGATGCACTTAAAAATACTCTCTTAACATGGGCAGCATACTAATTGCGTACTGTACCTACCTCAGCAGACAAGAACTTGTAAATCTTCGAAAAATAACATAAAGCTTCCGGGATGAATAAAGTGTAAATTTGCGCGTACGTCTGAGTCCGTCAACAACTTAATTTTTTAAGTGTTTCAAAAATAATAAGAAGATATTTTTGTCCAAAATGCTACTGATATTATACTATTAACCCATAGCCCAAGCTACTTCAGTTACCATTAAAAAAAACTTACAAAATTCGATATTTCGGTATTCGATAGTAAAATATGTAATCGACTTTTTTCTTTATTAAAATAGAGATAAGGAGAGTTTCTTTATCATTTAACATCATTATCTCAAAATCCAGAAAGTATGAGTCATTTCCCTGTAGTTAATCCATACTAGTATTATAAATGCGAAACTGCGTGTGTTTGTTTGTTACGCTTTCACGCATAAACCAATTAAAGGATTTTAAAAATTCTTTCCCCAATAGAAAGCTACATTATATGCGAGTAATATACGCTGTAAATAATGGTAAGCTCTGGCGTTATGAAATTATAAATATTAAAAATTATATTCATTTTACATTTTCTGTCGCTAACAAAAGCGAGTTATTGCTAACGTCAGAAAACAAATCGTTGCCGTGGAAACGATGTTAATATGTTTGCGGGAAATTTTATTTCAGGCGTCGTAGTTAATATCTATCGATCTATATAAATTAAAAATGAATCTCCGAATTGTTTGTACGCGCATAAAGCGGTGGAGGGAATGGTGAGGTGAGAGGGGGGAGGGGATAATTGATAAGTGCAAGCCCTACAGTGATTTCGAAGCCGCGGGTTAAAGCTAGTCTATAATAAAACTAGGCAACGATAATGGTATTTTACATGAATCTGTAAGAAACAATATTAAAAATAAATATATGTGTCTAGTGTCGTTTAATGTCATATGAGCAGGTAAATTACATTAGAATTAACATTTCATACGCTAACCTAGCAATTACGAGATTTAATCCGTATTAACTTATAACCTATTATCTCGATTAACTTGCTGACATTTAATGAGCGTATTTCACATGTAAGTAATATTGCAATAATGCAACACGTTTCTCTGTCTATTCGTTATTAAAGTTATTCGTTATTATTAACACTCCATGTCTAATGAGGATAAGTTAATCAGACAATTACGAGTATTGATTTGATATTACTTATTGAGATTACTTTAATTGACATTTATATAAAATCTTTCGAAACTCGAAGATCAGAAATAGAAAATATGCTAAAACCAATTATGGACTGAAACCGAAATCAATCGACTGCATTAAAAAAATTCTAACTAATTTATTGTTTAAATATTTTGGAAAGAATACTACATAGTATATTTATAAATAATTAATTTAATTAAATTTTTATATACAGATGAAATCCTCACCACGGGAGATACCAATGAGGATATCATTATCCCCACTTTTAACTTTTAAAAAGGAAGATAATAAATCATGTACTTTTTTACATGAGCTCCACACAGGAGGCCCTGAGGAAAATAATTTCCTACGGGGCCTATATCATCTTAGGGGATGCTGTGTGGAGGGTTTTTTTAAGGAAAGGAAGGGGAAGAGAGTTCTGGGAAGGAAAAGGTTAAGGGGTGGGTAGAATCTGCGGTTCAGTGTGTCTTTTGGTCATCCACCTCCAAAACCTAGACAAACCTCACCCCATGAACCCGGGCACCCCTGCTAAATCATCAAATGTAGCGAACCACTTGGGGTGACCTATGACAGAGGTATTGGTTATCGAATAAAGGTTCTCGGGGCGGCGGTACCCATTCCCGCCTCCCAAATTGGGTTATTGTTATTAAAGGTAAATCCTTCGATAATGAGACACACATAACACATACACATCACTTTTAATAATACTTTTTTGTTTTTATGAATCACTGGATGTAGGTTCATGATTTGAACATTCTTTTTCGTTATCTTTTCCTTAGGGAAAAATATCGAATAAACATATCATATTTTTTACAGTTAAATTAATATTTGACAGCTCCATAACTTAAAACAGTCATAACTTTGTAAGCTGTAAATATTTGCGTTGACCTAAATATAAATTCCAGACAGACACATCAGTGCGACGCCAGAGCTCACAGATATGCGATATTTTTTTGTGGAACACAGAGGAGAGATATTCTGCTTTATGGGATATTTATAAAATTTATACCTTTTGAATCAGTTTCATTGATTTCAGACGGTATGTAATAAAACCTGCAGGTACGGATATTCTCAGAGCGTCCATTGTCGAAAAGCCTCTTGTGTTTTGTATTATTTGTATGGCGTGTGTGTACGAAACGCTTTGTTATTGTTAAATCTTTCATAATAATTTGAATAAAAATAATAAGTATTTGAATACCGGAAGGGTTAGCAACACATCTCGTTCCGATGTCGGTATCCTCCATTACCGAGAAGTGAGATGTAACACATATAATATCTAAAGTTACTGTAAAAGCCTGAAGATTGGGAAATCGTAGATTTTATTGGAAAATTGTGTTTGATTGTGAGCGATCAAAATGAAAAATAAGTTTGTTAAAGCTTATGTTGGCGCTCAGGACATTTTTGAGGATTGTTTTTTTGTGACTATTTCGTACGAGACAGCCAGTGAGACTATGACATGTCATCCATAATTTGGGTAGTGCTGTTAGGCTGAAAGAAAGTACCATGCTTTACAGACCTGGCCAGTAAAGATGGTTAAATCAATTCAAGCAAAGTTTGAAGTCCGAATGGTGACCTTTTACCGGGGCAATACCGAGAGTATGTACTATTCCAGGTTAGGTTAGGTAGGTTAAGAAGCTTTAAAACAGCTCCACAACTCATCAAAGTGGTATTATGACACCCCTTAGAAAATTCATTAAAAGTTATAAAAACCAACAAAAAATAGCCAATAACCTAATCTAACATAACAAATTTTTAAATTATATTTTTCATCCTTTTTAATTACTTTTCGAAGTTGCATGATTCTGAATTGTCCGATCACACTTTTAAACGCATCCACTTCGGATTTTTACACAGCCATTTCAATATACGCCACGATTTGTCGGAAAAACCAAGGATTTTCTGGCTTTTACAGTAACATGTCATGAAAGTACTAAATAATGCAGCACAAGGCAACTCCAAACTCCAAAGATGGCCGCCGGCGCCATTTGCAGAAATATGACGGGTAGGATGTTGAACCCTCTTACAAGGCATCTCGTAACCGTTTCTCGTTCGCTGCCTTTTATTTGTCTTCTTCCTTTTGAAATACGATAAAATAATAAATTGAATGCGGGTCTGGGGCCAACGGACCTACACGGAGAGACTATCCCACACGGGGTGACCATGGCTACAGTGCAGCTAGTATTTGATCGATTGTACTGAGTATTTGGGGTCTACGGTCTGTGAATTCTCATGGTCCTTAAATTTTGGGATAAGCGTCATTGATGCCAATCAAAAATGATTTGGTGACTAATCGATGGATTCATAATGAGAGTCAAGGTAGAGCATTAAAATAAAACCAACTGGCTGAGAATATTAAAAGTAAGTAAGAACATTATTCAATTGGTTATTGCCATATTACTGATTTCATTCTTAAGTTCTTCTCTATTTTACCCTTTATCGTGTCTGGATCTTTGAAAGACTAATTTTGTACGAGAGAGGAGAACTTGCTCCACAATGGACCCGAACATAAGAACGAGTCGTTATAATGATGCATTCTCATATGGCAAAATGTCAACCATGTAACTACGAATAATATTCTAATATTTTTAGGATCTGCATTTTTAATGGTATCATACTATCTTAACTATTGTTGGGGTTGCGATTTATCATCGGATCACCTTCCATTTCAATTCCATGACAGTTAACCCCCGACAGTTATTCCCCGGGACAGGTGATCCCTCCGCCAGTTGATCCCCCAGGCTGTTAATTCCTTAAAGGATTATTTCTGCTGTACGTCCTCATTCGTAATGTAAGTGCGCAGAGAGGAAATACGGCCGTAAAAAGTCGATATACATATCACTGGTCAGTGGTTGAGTGGGCATCGCGTTTGGGTCCCACCCGGGCGTCCCGTGTTCGATTCCTCGGCTGGCCAAGTCCTACATCACAACACAAGCAACATTTTCGGCTTTCTGTGGTGGTAGTAGGAGATTTTCAAACATTGTTGGGTTATTCGTAACCCGGGAATGTTTGTCTTTCTTTAAAAAAAAAATAATAATTAAAAATTAAATTAAATATATCTGCAGGTTTCTCGAGTGAAAATCATATACACAAAAATATTTTTGATAACAATAATATCGCGTCCTAGAAGGAGTATACAAATATACCGCGAATAAGAATATATGACATATTACGCATTATGTTTAGAGAAATACGCTATATCTACTTTTATATAATATTATATTTGGGCGGGCCAACTATCGGGGGCCAATTGTCGGGGGATTAACTGTCGGGTCACCTCCATTTCAATAATATAAAACAAATTAATCAAAAAAGATTACTTCACTAGTCCATATTATTCATGCTCACCTTTACCTGCAAGCTGTAAAATGTTATTATTACTTTTCATAATATAATTCACAAAAAGCGTTCACGTGTACTCAAAATGAACAGATGTCCAAAGATCGCTGAACATCGCCACTGTGCATGTATAGGTGTTACATTAGCACAATGAGCTTGCTTGTATGGGTGCATCCGTACACCGCACGGTGGTACATTGAGAAGTGCGGTGGAGTGCCCGCTGCCGCTGCCACTGTCACGGGGCGTGCGGTGACACCGTGCGGGTGCAGTAACCCGCGTGGCATTGCCCTGGCCCGGCGCAGGTGCCCTGCCCGAGACACTCCTCCTTTCCTCTCCCTTCTCTACTTCAATACTTCCTCCTTCTTCAACCCTCGCAACCACCCTATCCACACATCAACAAGAATTAAAGACTATTTTAAGAATCATGCGAAAGTCCACTGGGATTTTTATTGCATCAAGGGGGATTTATAGGTTGATCCCAGTGGAATCGAATTATTGGTGGAGTCATTTTTTGTTATTTATGATTATGTCAACTGGGGGTATGTTTTTTATCTCGCATCGTTTTCCCAGGGTACATTTGTAACTATTGTCAGCTTCTCAACTGGGTTTTGTTTTTAAGTCCACGTGATTTTTTTTTAAAAACGACTGAAACGTGATATCTAAAATCATGTTCCCAGTGCACATACGTAACATTTAACATTTTACTATCGGATTTGTGAACTGGTTTGTGCAATTTTGCGATATGCCCGCGTGGTTACCTCAGGGCAATCAGTCTTGCGCAGGTACTGTGCCCTCTGCAATAGGAAGGTTGTATTAGTAGGTGGGTTCTGACTCGTCTCTTCTCTGAACCGGGAATCTGGACTGACGAGATCATCAATATGGATGTGCTGCAAACCAGTCCGCAAGTCGACTTTTACAAGCTATTTTTAGACTTTGCGAATGTTCACTGGGTTTGTGTTACATTATGTACAATATGTAAATGTGCCCAGTGGTCATTTGAAACTTGCGCGAAAATGAATCACTTTTAAAAATGATTACATTATTAATAATCAACTCAATAAATCAACCTAACCTAAGGGTCATTTATTCAGTAGCCATATTAAAAAGATCAATTGTTAATCAATTAATAATAATAAAAATAATAATTGGATAATTTGTAGAGCTCCGTTTTTGTGAAAAAACACCTCAGGGGCGCTATACAATTTCTTATGAATTCATAGGCTCTATCTAATTTTATTATTTACAAATAGATACAGAAACCTTACTTACCTGGCGGGTCATTTCCGATCATTACAATTTAATTAGAAAGTTTATGCTTGGAGAAGATGCGGCCTTGCATGCGGAGGACATTATATTTAATACAATGGTCTTTTCATGCTTTTACATTTGCTAACCCCATCACTGTTAGTATTTCATTTAGGAGAAGATTAGTGGCAAAAGTAGAGTTGATATTTTTTTTATTTTATTTTTTATTTCTTGCTAGGGCAATCCCGATGAGTTACAGAACTCATTTTAGGACAGGAGGAAATAGTTACAATTTTACATAGGTACTTAGATTATTAAAATATAAGTTTTACATGCAATATAGTCGAAAAATAAAAGACAAAGACAGGTTAAGTAGAACAAACAACAATAGGAAACAAGTAAAAAAAAAGGAACAAGGTTATACAAATATGGATGATTACAAATAAATGGAAAAGAAAAGAAGAGAAAAAGAAACAAGACAGAATAAAACATGACAAGAAAATTACATGGATTCATTCAAACGTACTTAAAAAATATTCGTTCTGAATTTTTTTTTTGCTGGATTCCCTTGAATATATCTGGAAGCGAATTATTTAGTGTACAGGAAATATAGTTCAGAGATTTTATCCCATATTTTGTTTTGTGGGTTTGAGGTACGCGAATTTTATTGCTATTTCGAGTATTGTGAGTGTGGATGTCTTGATTAATTGTAAAGTGGCTTGATGTTAGTGTAAGTTGATTGTTGAGTAATTTTTAGGGTGGTGCTTGTGATTTCGTGTTAATTTATTTTGAAAGACTGGAGAATTTAAAACTCTTTAGGAATGGAGAATTTTTATGAAATGACTTTTACAAAAGCTTACAAATAAGATTTTTTTACAATATTATAAAATTAGTTATTTACAGTGAAGGTGAAGGTGAAAGGTCAAGGTGAAAGGCTAATTATTGTTAATTAAACATAACACCCTTCTTTCAGAGTCTAGAAGATGATCCAAGAAAATTTGGAGATCTAACCGAGAGGCGGCTCTCAAATTCTAATTTCAATATATATTATGAACACAGTTACAAGAATACCTGTGTTTTTCAAAAAAACTTAAAATTCATTATCAGCAATCAAAATTGTTCAAAAATTGTTGCTCTATGCTTTAAATTCATTGCAAAATGTAGCTAAAAAAAACTGGTAACGATTTGAAAATAAGCTCTCATACAATGATGTTGTCAACTGTATTATTTATCTTTTGTGCAATATCATTATTTGGACCAGACGTGGTTTTCCGGTTCCATGAACCATTACAGAACAGCTGCTTCGATTGTTTGGAGTTTGTATAGAAACGAAATACTGTACAAAATGCGCGTGAGAAGGGGGCATGACATCAATAATAATTATTTGTATCGTTGTAAGAAATTCGGGTAGTTATACACACCCAAAAAAGCTTAAAAAGTAGACCAGAATCAAGTATGGACGTTTTTATACCACGTTTGCTTATCCCATGTCTTCACTTCCAATGGCTTCCCGTGAAACGTAATATTAACACCTACGTATGTTTATATAACAACCGAAGCGATTAAAATGATAAATAATTATCTGAATGCGTGGTTTGTATCACTGTGTTGTATTTGAAGATAAGCTGATATTTTACACGCAGGGTCAAAAATAAGTCTTGGATACCTTTTATAAATTCGAAGAAAGTCGTAAAACATAATTAAATTATGTTTTCCTTGAACGATGTTAAAGCAATTAAAGATCACATAAAACTAGTGGCCGTGAGTAGAATCGTTTTATCCGGACGAATCTTTAAACGGGATGCATTTAATTCGAAAATAAACGGAAATTTTGCCAAAAGTCTCGCTGCTGTACTTCTGCCAAATCCTTTGCCGTGAACCGGTGATATTTCTCATTATGTCTTCCTCCAACTGGACCATGAACCCGAAGAAGTTCATTGGCAGAAGAGGTCCAGAGAACTCGTACAAAAGTACTGTACGTATTGGGTTTTTTGCTGCATTAAAGGAGTGGTTGAACTTCGTCGCTTCGAGGTAATGATCTATATAAAAATACAGCAGCCATTAAAAATGGTTCGGTGAATATCCCGACCACGACTATTCCGACCAAAAATATTGCGAACGGTTTTTTCCCGATTCGATGTTTCTGCACACAGTTTATTGCGAAAAATTAAAACCCTTATAAAATGTATTATTTTTAACCAGTCTATTTGGTATTTGATGGTCTATCTATATTTATTTAGAAAATATTAAAATATATTTTCATTTGAATACCACAAACAATGGAATTAAAATACTTTTTGTCTATCTACGTGCAAAAATAAACAGAACTTATCAGAAAACCTGAAATCAAGGGCAAAATGAATAAGTACCTATAGATTAGCCTCTAATATTTTTTTAAACAATCGCCACCTCGTATTTTAATTTGTAAATGCCCCTGGTATTGAAATTTCAACGGAAGGCTGTTTTCAAATGAAGGCCGTTTTCCTACAAAACAAAACAACCTAGACATATTTCGTTTCTACTTTTTAATACTTTTCAAAAAAATTCTAAAAATTATTTGTAAACTTTTATTTATAGACTGCATTTCTCTCATTTTTCTGTATGTAAAATAATTTTCTTATACATTTTTTTCCTATTTATATGTAACAAATATTTGTAAATTTTTATTTATCTGCTGTTCAAGTTAACCCGCGATAAATAAATTGGACGCAGGCGAATATTCTAGTTATTGTTGCATATTGTCTTGTTAATTACTGTCAGTATCTGTGTTTTCTCCTAAGTAAAATTTAAAAAAAAAAATAAGCAACAATTTAAGTAAAGATTCTCACGCATATTAAATTGATTTTTGGCATTGTTTGGTTCTGAAACAGGCATATTAACTAATTTTTCGTAAATAAGATATAATCTGTGTCCAGAATAATCTATGTAGGGTTCACTGTGTGAGGAATCATCAAGTGGGGAATAATCTGTTCGCATAATTGGCGCTTAGAAGAGTCATGGTCGGAATAGTTCAAACACCTAAAAAAAAGTACCGTCCTGAGGTGAGGGTTCTTGTTTCTTTATTGCGCCGCTTCCTATTTAAGACATTCCTTCTTGAAGAAAGAAACGTCGTTATCACCTACACATTCTGCTCAGTCTTGAAACTGTCTGGGAACATTTGTCTGGGAACCTTGCCGGTATTTTTATTATCAATGAAATTATACTCTGTTCGTTTTGTTTGATAGTGACACTTTCAATGCTGCTGCGTAGAAACTGAAATATTTTTTAGTCGTACCAATTTTGACAGATTAGCATTTTATTTGCTGGAGGGAGATAGCTAACTCTACATTGTCTTAAAAACTTATCGGTAAACGCTCATTTTCCTCAGATGTTAATCACTTTTCTACGAATTCATTTAATTGATAAAACAAATCCATTGTTTTAACCGCAGCATTTATCAACTTCATTGTTTGAAATACAACCCGCTTGTTAAAAAAGGGGTTGAGTAGAATTTTAAATAAAATTATTAATTACTTTTTGTTTAGAAATAAATGAACGCATATAGAAACAACATTTAAGAAATACCATACATTTGACAGTTTACCTTGACTGACTTTTTTTCTTTGTTATAAAATTATTCACAAAGTTCATAAATAAGACGGCTTTGCGCTCAAATCGGGTGTTTCTAGACTTTTTTTCTTTGTTATAAAATTATTCACAAAGTTCATAAATAAGACGGCTTTGCGCTCAAATCGGGTGTTTCTAGACTTTTTTTCTTTGTTATAAAATTATTCACAAAGTTCATAAATAAGACGGCTTTGCGCTCAAATCGGGTGTTTCTAGACTCCAATTGCCAAGCAATTTTTATCCCTGTTACCTACATTCTTGATGAAATAGGACACACTAAAAATATACAAATTTTTGGCGTGTGGCTTCCTTTTAAACCTACAACAAAAGCAAACAGAAATACTTAAGGTCTTGCAATCTTAGCGTTTGAAGTAACACTTAGAGAAAGGAAAGAAAAAGAGATTGCTGGGTAGTTAATAGAAAAAAGGAAACAGAAAGGAGAGATGGAACTAGAAATTATTAAGAAACGGACTATTATTAGGAATGTCGGTTTAAATAAAACTGGAATTTCAAAATTATCGCAAGCCACATTATGCCTAATGCCATTACAAAATCTTTTTACTTCTCTTTCTATACCTAAGGAAAAATTCTGTTTTAATACTGTCTCAATATTATCATTACTATTAGAAGTACCAACCAAAGTATTGTGATTTCTTGCATGAATACCGCTGTCCACAATTTCACAAGAAACTTTCCAACATATCACTTTGAAAGCCAACTCTTTTGCAAACATTTAGACATAAGATCTGCGGTCATTCCATCAACAAATTATTGTCATGTTCGTGCATCAGACATCGACCATCATTGCGAATTAGAGATGTTGTCCGAATAAAAAAAGTAACAAGCCAGACTTAAATTTGATGAGCCAAATCGATAACCTCAATCAGATGTACAGTTAATTTGAAAGGTTAATCAACCAGGTTGCCGGGAGCCAATCAGGTTTCTCATTTCTTCCGACTCCTCCTATTGGATTTCACGACTTTACCGCTACGATCGCCATCTTTAAAAGATTTCTTTACTGTTAAAATGAAAGGGAAAGTATCCGAGTCTTCTCTAAAAAAAGTGGTCTAGATTTTGTTGACATATTTATTTCATCAATGATTTTTGCTGCTGATGATCGAAGCGGTTTGATGGACGCGGCTTTATATAGGTACATATATTGGCGTAGGTAATATTTGATTGTGTTAAACGATGTATTTCAAATTAGCTGAGAGGGTGAAGCATGATCGTGTTGATGGCTGCAGTCTGCACTATTCGATAAATCGTCTTTAAACGTAACGCAGAGAGACCCGTTTTAACCTCTCCCTCTTCCTCCTTTCATAAATGACGCACGCACCAGTAAAATAGGTTATCAGACAATCCTGATGATGATGATAGAAAAAAAATAATACGTGTGTGCTTTAGACGTATTATTTTGAAGTAAAACTTCTATGAGATGAAGATAGAAAGAAAATGTGCGTGCGCAATGCTCTCTCTTGCTGTGTGATACAGATATTAGGCCTGCACTGTGTTATAGATATACGAAACGTAACTGGCTATGAGAGAAAGAGAGAAAGAAAATGTGTGCTCGCACCTCTCTCTCTTGCTCCTACAGTAATAATATACGAAACGTAACTCTCTCTCTCTTTCTACCTTCACTAACTTATATCTCCCTCTGAAATTCCGTTCGCCTCGTTTTCGTAACGCTCTCGTCACGCATTCACCAGCTTACTCCCCAAGTCAAGCGTGCGTAAAGAAGTTTTACTTCAAAAATACGAGTGTGCTTTAGACCACACGACTGAAGTAAAATTCACTGCTCTCTCTTGCTCCTACAGTGTGATACAGACAATAGGCCTGCACTGTGTCTTAGATATACGAAACGTAACTGGCTATGAGAGAAAGAGAGAAAGAACATGTGTGCTCGCACCTCTCTCTTGCCACTACAGTAATATACGAAACGTAACTCTCTCTCTTTCTATCTTCACTAACTTATATCTCCCTCTCAAATTCCGTTCGCCTCGTTTTCGTAACGCTCTCGTCACGCATTCACCAGCTTACTGCCCAAGTCAAGTTTTACTTCAAAAGGAAAAAGTACACAAAACTAGTTGCAGACATGGTAGATTATAATAATTTGATTGAAATCTTCTCCATAGTCACTGGTTATGTACGAGTATGCTTTTCCAAAGCTAGCTCAAAGTAACCGCAGCGCGCCGTTAGATAATAATAGACAGTAATATAAGCGTGTTCATAATTAAAAAATGCTTGTAATCGATAATATAGTTTGATATAATTGCTGTCTTGGTACTTTTTGCGAACTGGTACCTGCTCATTAGGCAGCTTAATGTGCATACCATACAGGTTTAAATGCTTAATGATTGTTACATGACCAGCATTATGAGTATGATAATATATTTCATGGAAGCAAATTTGGCCATCATTCATCATCAGTCATCAGTAATATAAAAAGTAGACTGTGGTACCTACAGTTTTTTTACGAGTGCATGCAATTAAGCCATCTCTGCCTCGTGTGGAGTATCAGCGGATTCAACGGATTCAGAATTAAGTATTGTTAGGATAAAGAGCAATGGACCTATCTACAATATATATAGGTTGTATCAATGTATCATATCCTATGTATTTCTGGTTGAATATTTAAAAGTAGCCCTAACTTCAAGGGAAGACGCTAGATCTAGTTTAATGTTATTTATATTGTCTAGTATTTTTCATCAACAACACTCGATGTATTGCTATTGGTGAAGGGCTTTGCGAGGTCTAGAAGTCTGAAGAGCTTAAAGCCTACCCCATTTTCTTTAATATTCTTTTCTTCAAAAAATATTTTCTAATGCAATTTTTTTAAATTGAATTATATTGAATCTAATCTAAGCAATCAAACTATCACCCTTTTGTCATAATGGCTGTCAATAGTATTAGTATGTAATAAAAACATTATTTTATTTTATTTTATGTGAGTACCACACGTCTGGAACCAGTGAGACAATGGCTACCCAACTTGGGTGTGCTGTGTGGCTGAAGGTAATGGGGAGGGGAAGGAGATGGTAAAGAGGAAGCTGGGGAAGTATGTGGCTATTCAGATCTGGTCGCCAAACTAGCCGTTTTTAGCCATTTCAAGCCACGTTTCAATTTTGGTGGTATT
The DNA here is from genome assembly GCA_936435175.1 of Glyphotaelius pellucidus. Lineage (NCBI taxonomy): Eukaryota > Metazoa > Arthropoda > Insecta > Trichoptera > Limnephilidae > Glyphotaelius > Glyphotaelius pellucidus. The sequence goes on along the minus strand of OW386545.1, from coordinate 12,018,468 downwards.
TCACCAGGATGATAACGAAAGTATCTATTACTCGGAACGTGCCGCAAATATACTATATATTAATTAAAATGATTAAATTATTGTGAATTAACACAAATGAATCAATTTATATTGACTTGAGCACGCTGGGATTTGAACCCTCAACCTCCGGATTTGTAGCCAAGGATCGTAACCAAGGAGGCCATTATAGTGCATATGATAAGATACATGCAAAAGAAAACTTCTAGATGCTTACATATTATTTATAGTAATAATACCTATTTTGTTTGTTATGATTTACGATAAACAAGGTTATTGCGACAGTAATAATTTGAATGTGTATTTCCCGAATAATCAGGCAATGATTTGACATACTTCCAATAATAATTCATCGTTTAGCTCAGCGTTTTAATTCCAGATACTTAATGTGGCGATTACGGCGAACGGTATCTCGAAAGCTTAAACGGGGAAAATTTTCAATTGGAACGTTTCATCATACTCCCAGATGTCAGAACCTTTCATCAGTGATGAAGGATTACTTTGGATAACGATGAAAAAATGCACCAAATTGCATCATAGTTTTAAGAATTGTCTCTATCTCTGTCCAATCAGTGGTATCTGTTCTAACTTTAACGCATCCACCTCAAGTACTTTCTGAACCCCCAGGATCTACCCCTGATATTCAAATAATAATTATTCAAGGTGTTAAGGGACGTCCTTGACTTACCAGTGATTCCTGAAATTATTTGAAGAAAAAAATGTAAATGAAATTTTTGTTACCGGTGACTTTCAGAGGTCTTTTTTTCATTTTTTTCTTCAAAATCAAACAAAAAAAATCTTCCACATGTTGTAGATCACTCAGCCAAGTAACCTCATTCGGCCACTAACTGTCCAATACCTACAATTTTTTTATATTTTAGTTTAAAAAAATGTTACCGGAGTCTAAAATTTCCTTTACATTTTTTACTCCAAATAATGTCAGGAATCACTGGTTAAAGTAAGTAAAGAACGTTCCTTAAAATCCTGTAACGCCACTCTTTGTGTTATTACTTGAAGGGCTCCGTGGTCGAGGGGTAAGGCTCTCGATTAGCGATCCGAAGGTCGCGGTATCAAATCCCGGCGTGCGCAAATAAATTTTACTTGAATAATTCGTGTTATTTCACAATTAATCCATTGTGAAATAACACAAAGTTATATAGATATATAATTGCAGCACGTTCCAGAGTAAAAGATACTTTCAGTATCGCCCTGCTGTAAGACCACCAATGGCTTTAGCCGTGTTCGGTGACCTGATCTGAACAGCCAGCTACTTTTCCGCCTTCCCCTTCCCCATCTCCTTCCTTCCCCCTATTTTGAGCCCCATTTGTTTTCTAAGTTAGTCTATTTATTTACTTTTGTCAATATGTTAGCATTTAATAATAATAATAATAATTTTTGGATAATTTCTATAGCGCCATTTTTGTGAGAAAATCACCTCAAGGGCGCTTTACAAATTAATTTGTACATTTAACCTATTTATATTACAAGTGTCTTATAACTAAGATTGATAACTAATAACTTACAACTACCAAGACTTATTTAACTAGTGACTTAAAACTATACTTATTTTTATAAACAGTACAACACTGCTTTACTCGTGTTTTGACTTACATCTAACTTAAAATTAATTATCTAATACTAACATACATATTTACATTTATAAACACACATGATTACTGCCCGTTGTGTCAGTGTAAGTTAAAAGTTGCTCATAATAAAGTAAATTCGGGACTGACCGGGACGGGTGGACTGACTAATGAAATACTACTGAAGAAATGAAGTTATTCTGGATACGATAATTTAAAAAGGTGAGTTTTTAGCTTCGCTCTGAACTCAGAAGTGCTTTCGATCTTTCGCAAATGTGAAGGGAGTTTGTTCCAAGCTGTTGGGCCTGCCACTGCAAAAGCCCAGTCTCCGAAATTGGTATTGGAATTGCGCATAGGTACTGAGAGTCTGCCTATGGCTGTTGAAGATGCTGATCGAAGGGTTGCTTGCCTAGTATTGACATCATTTGGAATGCACAGTTCTGACAAGTAGGGTGGCGCCATGTCGTGTATTGATTTAAAAACCATCCAGCAGAGTTTGAATTGGATTCTCTCAGGACACTTAAGCCAATGAAGGTTCCGTAGATGTTGGGAAATGTGGGAATATTTGGAAACGCCGGTTATCAGTCTTGCTGCAGCATTGAAAACTGACTGAAGTCTGTCAGTGTATATTTTAGGAAGATTTGCATATATGCCATTGCAATAGTCAAGTCGTGATACTACGTAAGAGTTTACTAGCATCTTTGTGGCCTTAGTCGGAATATTTCTCCTTATAGATTTGATTTGGCGCAGGTGAAAGAATCTTGCGCTTACTGTTTTATTAATCTGGGATTTGAGTGAAAGATCTTCGTCTAGATGTACCCCTAGGAGTTTGATGCCATTTTTAGGGATGATGTTACAACCAGAAATAATAAGAGGAGATTTGTCTAATATTGACTGACGTTTTTTGGTTGCTGTCCAAAGAAATTCTGTTTTGGTTCGATTTAGTTTCAGTTTGTTTGAAGACATCCAGTCTGTTATGGCAGCGATGCATTTAATAGTTATATCTTTTAATCTATCTTTCTCATTCGGTGTACAGTAGAAGTAGATTTGCTGATCGTCAGCGTAGCAATGAGAAAGAAGTCCGAATGATTCTATTATTTTGGCAACATCGTTGATGAACAAAATAAAAAGTAGAGGTCCCAGCACTGAACCCTGGGGGACTCCAGAAGTGAGGGTTACAAAGGGAGAGTGTTTACCACCCGCTTGTACAGATTGTGTTCGGCCACAGAGGTAGGATTTTATCCATTGAATAGTATCTCCACCCAGTCCAAAGGTTTTTTTTCAGTCTTTCGATGAGGAAATTGTGGTCGATGGTGTCAAATGCCGCACTCAAATCTAATAACGAGAGCAAAGCTAGCTTACCTGACTCGTTTGCAAGCATCAAATCTGACAACACGCGCAGTAGTCCAGTCTCTGTTGAATGGTACGTTCTATAAGCTGACTGGTACTTTGATAATAGTTCATTTTTGGCCAGATGGGCGGTTATCTGCCTGATCACATTTTTTTTTACACGTCGATGACAATTTTTGCAACATTTGTGTTGTTTTCAATCGATTTTACTACTTTTTCAATAATCGCAAATACGCTTTGTGACGTCATTTTTAATTAAAGAAAACAAATGTGTTCATTTTATTCTGAGAAAGAAACCATTCGTTTCGGAAGGTGTTGATAATTTCTACTAAATAAATGGTGTGCATACGAAGTGATTTGTTTTCAATTGATTTTACTACTCACTATACTTTGTTTTTATTGGGATGAATTGAATTGAGTCATGAAAGCTTTTAAAAAACAATTACAAATACGTTACGTGGGTACTTTACGATTGAAAGGACTTGCATGCGGAGGGGAAAGCTAGCAGATGAATTATCGAACCATCATTAGAAAGCAACACGACACGTGGTGAGGAATAATGTAACATTCGCACAGCAAGTGTCGGCGACTTCATTTACCATGTTAATAAATCATTCTTGGCAAAGAACAATGCGGCGTGGTGGGAGGTATTCAAACCATTGGTACTTAATTAAAATCAATTCGATTCATCCAGCCTACTCGGTATATTTTCCAGTTGAGAACCCTTTAACTTAACTATATATTGAGGAACGCGTTGGTGTTTGTGTATAACTACATTTACAGTCATTTTCTATAAAGTGTGAAAATACGGTTACTGATGCATTTATTTTCGATTCGTAAATCCTGATATCTGTGTTCAATTAAACTATTAAAAAAATTTATAGTATTTTTTTCATTAGATCTGTATGGATACAGATCTAATGAAAATACATACACATAATTTTATGGCTATGAATATCAGTGACAGTTTCCCTTGATTAACTGATTTTTTGTCCTCCCAAAATAAATAAAAACCATATTCGCACATAAATCGACTGTTTGAGTCTCGGTTTACCTAGCGATTTTTACGCATATTACCTATAATATTTAAGGCAAGCTAAGAATATACACATTTTTATATACATTCTTAGCGTGTATTTCTTTTTCGTACCATTTTCCACTTCGTGCTATTTGTAACACAAAAGTTATACAGGCGAGCTGCTAACATTTTAAAGATAATTTATCCAAAAGTTTCAGTTACCTTGTATCTTGTATAGCCCTTGAGATGATTTTATTTCTCAGAAAATAGGCGTCCAATATTAGTATAACATATTATTCATTTTACCTTTTTGCAAAATCGTATTTTGTATATCTCAGGACCTTTGTGATATCTCTGCATTCCATATATCAGCCCCCTCGTTCTCCGGATTCAACGGTCACAATCCACCCACGATGTTAAAATTAATTAATTTACAACCAAGATGATTGCTACTTTACTTTAACCAAAAAATTATTATTCTTAACTATTATTTAGGTATGAAAAGCGGCTCGTCACGTCTCATCGTCCGTAGTAGGTTTTAACTTGTGTGTACCCAGTTAGGTATACTGTTTTATCAGGCTCAAACAAAAGATAGGAATGTTATACCGGAGTAATATATACGGGTGTCGTAATTCACTTTTGTTACTTGCTGTTTTGCCTGATAAGGAAATGCAATATATTTGACATAGAAACCGGTCAAGGGCTTACAAGGTACATATGTACCGTTGTTCCGTTAGACCTAGTTTTGCAAGAAAATACTGGCGGTAAGTTTTGTACAGATGCAAAATAAAATATATTTTATGTATTTATTAACACCCTTTTTGTCGGCTTTTTACACGTGAATAATAAGAAATATACATTGTTTACTGTACATAATTGAATTGCCTCAATAACAATATTTTATATTTGTTTACAGATAAATTGAAGTGTCCACTGACTTGGTATAATTATTTCCCTCCATTAGTATTCTGGGCAAAGAGGAATACATATGGTAGTTATTCCCAGAATGTGGATTCCAGAAGGGAGAATTGTACTCCAGCTGACTTCTAACACAAACAAAATATAATAGTTTAATACACTTTATATTGTTAAAATTTCTAGTTAGCCTCGTTATAAATCGCAACATTTTTAAGCCCTTATTACAGATTTATGTCACGTGGTTAACAAATGAAAAAATTAACAAAAATTAAAAAATTAAAAAGTTAACAAAAATTTGATTGAAAAGTGATGCCTAGCTCTTTAATTTGTATTAATGTCTCAAGAACATTGTTATCAATGTTGTAATTAAAGATCACTGGATTTTTTAATCGAGAAATCTAACTATTTGACATTTGGAAATATTTAAGTGAAGTCTATTTTCATTACACCAAATTAACAATTTGTTGATATTATCTTGAAGTATGTTGCAGGGGTAAATATTTTGAATAATTTTAAAAATTTTGCACACATTTTTCGATTATGGTTTTTGTCTGCAGAAAGGCATACTAAATGTTCTATGATTCATTGAAAGTGCCTAAATGTGATTAACTTTTGTGCTTATAAATCGGTCTGCAGGTAAGTAAATTCCCATTTCTCGTTTCTGACGAACCTTTTTTTGATAAAAACCTTTTAGCATTTGCCATTCATTAGATTGTCGTAATTCGGAGATTTATTTATGTTTATCTTACCGAAGATAATTATGAAGGCACTTAAAGTTAAACGAATCTGATAAAATGATGTCAGACATTATTTTATGACGTTTCAAATATTTGACAGGTGAAGGACTTTTAAAAGCTTACCCTCCTCGTTAGTGGATACAAAAATTTATTGAATATTGGATATAAAACGCGGAATATTGAGATCGTCTCCCTGGCAGACAACATAATCTATGTCAGTATTGCATTGTATTTAGATTTGAAGCCATGACATGTTGATAAACTAAAATCGAAAGGAAAAGTAAAATAACAGAAGAGGGTAAACTTTCGTTTATTATTGTTTTTTAAATGAATACCTCCATTCTACTTACATTTTATTAGTTATCGGAGACGGAAAACAGTGCAATTTGTGTAGCTATTTCGTTCAATCAAAATCAATATTTTGAATGTTGATTTAATCTACACTAAGAGAGGTTTCGATGCATCTTTTTTCTTTTTAATTAAACCCAAACGAAGAACCCAAGAATCTATTTTGTAAAATATACTTTTAGATTCTTAGTTTAGATGTGTTTAAAAGAAACATTGTTTTTAGTAATTATTGGTATGAAGGTGGGGTAGTCGTAAGTAAAATTTTACCAAGGCGTGTGGCGTTACCCGCTGCTTATAAAGATGATTATTCCTACAATTTATTGCGGAACTGTTAATTGTAACAATTATTTCCACATTGTTAAAATAGGTACTGTCTTACCAATTCATGTACTGGCATTAATTCTAGAAATTTTGAAATAAACATTATATGATGTCGTGATAACTACTATGTCATCTTTTCATTTAAATCATTTGCAAATTGTCGGTAGATACCCGTAACATAGATTCATGATAAGATAAGAAATACGATGTCTCGAGATGACTCTCTTTTCACTTATGCCATCTGAACGTATCATAGGTAGTATCTTTATCAGTTCGTCGCATATTACCTACCTACCTTCTTGCTATATTTGCTTGCATTTTATTCAGTAATAGAACAAAAAAAGCTTAATACTTTGGGCGCTTTTATGGCGGCTAAGGCACGGCAACGGCACAACAAAGAATAAAACGTATGTATCACAATAATGCTGCAGCTCTTTTTCTTACTGTTCAGTCAAACAATAGAGAGACAAACGATTTGCGTGTCTGCTTCCCCCAAAGAAAAAATAAAGACATTATAATACAAAAATTAAATTATTTTAATTCTAAGATGAGAATTTTTGAATGCCAATTTTCATAATTCTTTTATATTTATATATATATTTTTTTTAATATTTTTTTACAAAGATTGAGAAAGTACTCAAAACTTAAAGATAAAAAAATCTGTCAAGTAGGATTTATTTATATACTTAAAATAATTGGAGATTATTTATAATCCATAGACTAGTTACAACCAGACAGACAGACGGGGCAAAGAACAATGTTCAACGTACATTTTAAAGTCAGAAAGCAAAGTCAGCCCAATCAATTAAAGAAAAAGGATTATCGTCAAAAACAATAAAATGATTCGTGAAACTGGATTTTTTTTAAAATTTGAAGTAAGAAGTAGATAACATTCACATAAATAGTTACCTATGTATTACAGGTATTTAACCCTTCAATTAATAATCTACAGGTAATCATATTAATTTTAACAAAAAATTGATCTACTCTTCTACAATTCAAATTAATGAAAATATATTCTAAATTGTTAACGTTTCCTTCAACAACATGATAGTTTGGACGAATTGTTTAACAGAATTTGAACAATTCATCAAATTTCTAAGTTAAAATTTAAGTTTTGCGTAAGTTCTATTGAAGTTTTGTTATTATTTATTGTTATCAACTTAAATTTGGGGAACTATATTTTTTCCTTTTACAATATGAATAATTTTATTATTCAATTTAAAAATTAATTTGTTTGTAAACAATCTCTGCTGTGTTGAGTTATTATCAATTACTGAAGTTATTATCAATTATCAAATTGTCAGTTTGATAATGCCTTCAGAAAGCGAAACAGCTGTCACGAGTAATAATAACTACGCAACAAAACTTGTTTATAAATAAATTGGTTTTATAAATTGAATGATAACATTATTATATAAAAGGGTGACCGGACAACTCGGAATGAAACCAACTCAGAACCATCTCAGAAAAGTCATTTAGAGAAATTAAAAAAAATATATTAAAAATTGGTTAAATAGGTTACGTTAGGTTAGGGTTGTCGGCTAATTTAAAATTATTTTTTTCATAGCTATTAATGACTTTTCAATGAGGTGTTGAGTTGATTTTTTTCTCAGTTGGCATGGAACCATATAAAAGGAAAAATAAAGTTCTGTTATTTTTACATTATGGGCGAGTTGTTTCTCAGAACTGAAATAAAATTTGACTAGAACTTGAAAATTATCTTCGAAATTCGATGAATTGTTCAACTTCTGTTAAAAACTGGCACTCAGAATCCACGTTACTGATCTTCTTACATCGTATCACCTTTATATCATCTTGTCGAAGAATGTATTCCTAAACTCCAATATTTATTATTTAGATAGGTAATTTGTAAATATTTGACTGGCTGAAAATTTGTAGTCCGAGAAATGTTTTTTTAGGCGGCAGTAAAAGTAATGTTTTATAAACCATGCCACGGTTATAAAAAAAATAATTTGAAACATCACCGCGCGAGCTTCCTGCAATTGAAAACGTTACGAATGCCATTTTAGAAGATGTACGATTATTTAGTTCGTGAATTCGCGAGAACAAATTAAAATTTATTTATCAACAAAAACATTTCTGGAAAAAGCAGATCATCATTATTTTGAGAATTTGTTCGTGAAATTAATCGATGTTCAACATTCTGAAATTTTCAACAAAACATATTTTATCAAATCTGAAAAATATACAATCATAAGATTTTCAAAATCACTTATGCTTTGATTAAAATCTTTTTTCGATATCTACCTAATTATCGTTTATATAATATGAGTCGTCAATCATTATCCATTAAAGAGGAACATCCTGTCTTATTTCAGTTTTAACTAGGACAATCGAGGTCAGATAGCCAAGCGTTAATTGCTTTTTCTACATAGAATTTAGTTTTTCAAGTATTTTTTTTTTCATCGTGTAAAAAGGTGGATAAGAGTAAATACTATTTAGCTAAGTGTTATTTGGTTTTCCTACAAAATGAACATTTATAGGTAGTAGTTCTTCATATTAGTTTTTTGTAATTCTTGAAAATTAAGTACCCAGTGATAAGCATTAGATATTTTTGAAGAGTTTTATTTTACAACTATCGGAAGTCTCCGGCGTTACTCTCATCTTAAACAGTGATCTTCCTCTTGTTTTGAAAGTCAAGTGTGCAAAATTTCATCAGTGTCGGAACAAAACTACTAACTAAAATTGTATTAAAATCAAATCCTTCGCAAGTTCGGTATTCGCCCCACCGCCACAGACTCTCTTCTTTAAATAAATAGATAGGTAGATGTACACTTAAAACTTATTTTTATAATTCGCTACCGGTTTAGTTTCAAGTTTCGACACGTCCGTGTCATTCACTAGCGTTTTTAAAACTAACTTTAAATTTTGCTAGTACAGAAATAATTAGATATTTTATCTGGTAAAGGGGTGGATATTTGGTGGGGGTGAAGTGGAAAGAGTAACCGGTAGAAACAAAATATATTCCCGGGTTAGTCGTCTATTTTATTTTGCAAAAGGGTTATCTTAATACAGTTCATAAAAAGAGTATCTCAATATATCCCCCTCCAATGTTGTCTGCGCCGATGGGCGATAAGGAATCAAAGATAATAAAAAAATAATAATCGAATCCGTATGTCGCATAAAACAGTGAAAAAAATGTCGCCATTATTTTTATACATGATCAATTTGCAATACCTCTTTCGATGAAAATGTATTTGCACGACTACAATATCACGACTTGCATGATCAAGAAGTTTAATTGCCTCGTACATAGCCTCGCCAGTTTACTGGCATTTGTATTGCCTTGAGGTGAGATTTCTAATTGTCAATTCGCAATACCTACATATAATCATTGTACCAATCTCTACAGAAAAGAAAAAAACCCACCGCAGATTTTACTTCAGAAAAAATAACAAGGAGGTATTTTGCAATTTCAGCAGAAAAGCATGGACATGTAGTATGCTTAATCTAATCGAATGTTCTTGCCACTTACTTTTGAAAAAAAAACCTGACACTATTCAAAGTTATCGTAAAAAAGCAAAATTCGAACTGCCTAAATTTCATCAAAGAAAAATCCATGCATCCAATTCCTTATGCTTGGTCTAGTCAAAACGCCCAATTGCCACTTACTTAGAGAAAAAATAACCATTCACTTTGTTCAAAATTATCTTGAAAAATGGATTTCAGGCTCGTTTTTAAATTTCACGAATGAAGAATGACGATATTCAATTCATCAAGGCTTTAACTTCAGTCTCAACAATGCTACACAAGAGATACAATATGTAGTTATTCTGTGTTAGCACCTAGCAACTGTAAAGTTTGATATTCAAAACAAAGAACTTGTTTATTTTTTCGTTCCCACCTATCTCTGCAAAGTGTATACATTATGATATAATAATATGACAGGCTGTTTTGATTAACTCGTTTTGGTAAACCGGTAATGCCGATAGTTTTATTTGGTACGGACGTAGTCACAGGCAAAATCTATTTAAATTATCTGTGGGTTGAGAGCTGCAGCTCGAGTTTGAGTCATTTTGGTCGTGAATTGAAATATTCAAGAACTACTCTTGCAATAATTATGAACGAGTAAGCATCTGTCACTCGGGAAGGGGAAATCAATTGCACAAGTTGTGAGTTGTGACTCACGTTAATGACTAAAGTTATCAATTCTTTGACCTGAATAGAGAATAGTTGAAGTCAAGAAGCCTCCAAATTGACTTCCATGACATCTATTGCCTACATCTAGAATGTAGAACAGCCAGGGCCTTACTGAACAAATATATTGTATAAAAATAAGGTACATGTTACGGAGTAGCTCCAATTCAAGGACTGCGTGGTTTAGTGTATTTATAGTCCAGCGTCTAATGTTTATTATGTAGGGATTAATATTACATTGTATTTCAGACCATCAGTAGACATTTCTTGTTTACAATCTGTTGATTGATATATACCTTGATTTAACATACGTTAAATTATGCGCGTGTTTATTTTATGTTAAGGAAATCGATTGGATCACTTAATTGGTTCAGGGTCAAGAAGACACAAACCAGAATTTTCGGGCGTATACAAAAATGTTGTCATCACCATTTTCAAGTGCAACTGATGTTACTCTTCAGATTGCTGTTATATCATCTCGTATTATTAAACAGACTGTTTTGAAATAAATGTATGAGAAATAGGATGTTAGTATGTTTTCATTTCAGCGTGGCAACAATTATTGCCACACTTTGAAATAATTTAAAAAAAAGAAAACTGATTAAAAATATTATTACTTTCAGATTTCTCCGCGTGTGTTGCAGTAAAAAACAAAGTCAGCAACTCAACTCGTCTAACCTACTTTGCACATTGTCCAAGAAGAGCGAGAGATCCGATATATTTGTTTCGCTCGCTATAACTTTCCCTTATTTGATTTCCTCAACCCACACCCGCCTCGAGACTTATTCTTATTAATTGTATTATTTCAAGCGATGGCTCGGCTCCATAATCCAAGTTTAAGCCACAAGGAACTGGTTGCCTGCTAAAAATGATTGATATCACCATTCTCATATTTCAGGGCACAGTCTTTATACGGGTAGCGGTACAATCAATGATAAAATGATAATTATTCTGAAGGGGATTCAACGGGAGTCTAGAGGTCTCCGAGAGGACATACAAAATAAGACATTGAAGATGTGAAATCTCGTATAGGGGTTCAGTTAATATCCCCTAAATGGAATCATCTTTCGACATTTTCAAATCATTACTTTCAGGTTTCTTTTCGTATCACTGTTGATTTATTTCAAAAACCAAGCGTTCATTCTCAAACTTGACCAAAAAGGGGATTTTTTTCAAACCTGTTGAATAATTTTCTGCAAGGTGCAATTTAGCATCATAATTATTGTGATGTAACATTGAGATTACTCGCCTTGCAAGTTGCAAGTGTTTCCTCCATTGTTGGCTATATCAGGTAACTCTTGCCTGTTTTTAGATAGCCGTGGGTCTGAGTGAGTCATCGCCGTCATCAGCCAGCCAATTATAAAGCCATCTGGAAAATACAATAATAATCAAGATAAAAAATAAAACGGAGACTGTCATACTGCTAATTTGTTCCGTGTGGCACATTATAAATCAAATATCAAAAGATCTCCCGGCAGTAAAATACTTGTATAAGTTCTGGATTCCAGATTCTCGGTGTCCTTCCTGTAGCGATCAGTTATTTGCAGTGACAAAGTTCCAGTTATTCTAGATATTTTACAACATTTGTTCATCGAGTTGCTGCCTTGTCTACGGGTCTTTAATCCAAAAAGCAATGTCTAGTTACCATTGTAGTTAGTCGTAAATCAATTGCATAATAATTTATCACACAAATCCGCGTAACCCAGATTAATAATGATTGTCAACCGGAACAATAATAGAATAATAATTAAGAAAAAAAAATGGGTCGCCAACTGCCAATAATTGTTATTCTAATTCTAACAATAAACGACAGGTTTACAGAAAAATTACAGATTGTGAAGAAAACGTGCACAAAAGTTTGTGTAGATCTCTAGAGCTACATTACATCAATCTGTTTTAACCATTCGAGAAATCATGAGAGAATCACTTCTATATTACGAATACCTGTAGATAGTCGATCTTTATTATCAGATAATTGTTTTATTGAAATGTTGTCATCGACTGTTTTATCGTTCTTATTTTTAATAATCACTTAAATGACATTACTAATTAATTCTATTTAAAAATCAGACTTATCGCAGATAATAAGCAATTAAGTAATAATCATTGTTAATTTCTAGAAATTGATTTGTATATTACTTTGAGGGGATTCTTCGATTATAAATAGATCGCATCGTCTTATTCTAGAAACCTATTAAAAATGAAATCAATTGATTTAAAGATTAGCAGATTGGAAATTATTGTTATCAGGCTTTTTCTATCCATTAGTTGAGAAGTGTTCAGCTGTCCTAAGCGTGACAGTTTTCCGGTAATGTATAGGTTTTTCCAAATAGATAGAAAAACCGATATTTTCATACACTGTACTTGACTTTGAGTGAAAGCCCCGAGTGGTTCGAATTTTCCTCATTTCGTCATTTTGGTGGTATCATCTTAATGCTAATTATATTTGGTCAGCTTGACGAATAACAACAAAATATGAAACCCATATTAAATTACCTTCAAAATACTTCATCACTAAACGAAGCGTAATGAAATCAAAAAAAAAATTGGTTTTCTGTAAAGTCGGTTTACGGACGATAATTTTACGCGATAACGTCACGAGCCGAACGCTTAAGCCGAACGCTTAGGCCGATCGTGCTTCTCTATCGCTTGTTCGGGGCTCTCGCTGAACGCTTAGGCCGAACGCTTGTTCCGCGCCTTTGCTTGTACGCCCGGCTCAGGCGGAACGCGACATCGTGACATCGTGACAACGTGACAGCGTGACAGTGTGACAATGAGTCATGCTTTTTCGTGAATGCGGCCGGCGTTCGTCGATTTATAAGACATTATCACGTCAAAAAATATGTTAAAAATAACAAAGAATTTTTCAATGAAAAATACTTATGATGTCGCAGTAAAAAGGAAACATTTGTGGGGCAAACTGCCAAGAAGGCGAAGAGGGCAGGTATGGTTCGATCCCCACTGATTAAAAAAAAACTTTGAAAATATGTTTTTATAATATGGTTAAATCATGTGAGTCTTTTCTCATGTAGTCATTTAAGTATTTGTTGCTTACTTATTCCTTATCATGCTTACGTGATGTAATTTCCTATTCCTTGCTTTAGGGTCTGGTACTCCAAAACGCGACGCGCGTTCCAATTTGCGCTACCATTTGGATCCTTGGAACTGTCCGAAAGCCGAATATAAATCTGTTTAGTAGCTGTCTACGAGAGTGTCAACCGGTTTATACAATTAATATGTACTACTAACAACAGCGACTATAAATTAGTTACATCTAACTACCTACCTCTTTTCATTTCAAAACAAAGCTTCCTTGGAATCTCTTTGTACTTACAAAGATTCTAGTAGACATGTGCATTTCCATACTCTTGCCAAATAATACTTTGTTGTTGGTATTACTTTGTGTTACTTTGGAATGGTTATAAAGTTGTCCCGGTTGACTTTTGAGATCTTACTCTCTAATTATCTTAATCTCTTACTTTTGCTTTGATTTTTGGCCAAATACTAGCGACGAAAGAAATGGTATCATGTACTCAATACCAAATAAAAATATTTCAAGAAAGTTGAGAAACACAAACGAACAGGTATTCGTGCATGTTACGTGTTTGGAAACTGTCATTATTATTATTTGTATGAGGAAAACTACGCTTTCTTAATAAATACAGTTTCAAAACGGTAGAAAGCACATATCTTACCTAATTTTCCTGGTATTGTAGCAGTTATTGGATAATTATTCGGTGCTAGGACAGATACGGAAAAAAAGGACAGAGATGTAAAAATAAAAATAGTGTATTTTTAAAAACAAATTCCTGATTGGAAGGCGACTATGCTTTTTTTGTTACATGAGCTCCACACAGGAGGCCCTGAGGAAAATTATTTCCCTCAGGGCCTACGTCATCTTTGGGGATGCTGTGTGGAGAGTTTATTCAAGGAAAGGAAGGGGAGGAGAGTTCTGGGAAGGAAAAGGGTTTAAGGGTGGGTAGGAATCTGGGGTTCAGTGTGTCTTGGTCATCCGCCTCCAAGACCTAGACAAACCTCATCCCATGAACCCGGGCACCCCTGCTAAATCACCAAACGTAGCGAACCACTTGGGTTGACCTATGGCAGAGGAGTTGGTTATCCAATAAAGGTTCCCGGGGCGGCGGTACCCACTCCCGCCTCCCAAATTAAGATGCTGATCACTATTGTACCACCAACTATTGTAAGAACGGCGGCATAATTAATTATTTCTCTTTTCTGAAAATAATAATAATTTTGTACCTATTTTCAAAATTAATTTTAAGTAGGACATACATCATCACATCCGAAATTGTATTTTTTGGAACTTATGTAACTAAAAAGCAGAACACAATGTGCATTGGAAATAGCAAAAACTCTTGAATGGAGAACTTGGGCCTCTTGAAATTTGCACGGTTTTTTTATAGTCCAGAACTTCTACGTCAACTCGATTGTTTCATCTCGAGAACCATTTTTATCATGTGCTATGGAGATTTTAAATATTCATGAAATGGTTTGCTTCATATTTAAAAACATGTGATGTTGAAATCTACGAAAAACTAATTAAAATGTTCAGCGTTTTTCTTTGAAATTTATAAAATGAATACGTGCAAGAATCTAAAGAACGTACCAGGCAGTAAAACTAAATCCGAGAAGAAAATATTTTTATTGATTATTTAATTGGAATGCTCGTGCAGCAATTAGATGGAGTCAGTAATCAGATCCTTGTTGATTATTGATTCGACCGCCATTTGTCCAGTGTCCAGTAAGAATTCAGTTGAAACCAGTAATGACCGAGATTTGTCGCATTACAACTTGCAATTACATCTACTTATAATCACACGAAAAACAAAAGGGATCATATTTTTAACGAGAAGTTTCTTAAATGTTTAAACATTACCAAATCTCGATTTTATTGCTATTAAAAAAACGTTAAATCTATTTATTATTTTAAATACGTAGACGTTATTAAAAATGATTTTTTTAAGTAGGTAGTTTAATAGTTTAGTTTATCGGGTCAAAAACACATTTAAAAAAGCGCACGCGATGATCCAATGTTAAGATTTTCTTTATTCACAAATGCTGAGTTTTACTCGTCCCAATTTTGCATGAATTTGCCTCGTGGGTGTTTCTATGCATGGACACAATTCACGTGACACCGCGTGACCTAACACGCTGGGTCACGTGAATTCTATTTACAGAAACCACCCCCGTGAAACCTTTCAAGCCATGGGGGAGGTTTGGTAAACATACTCGGTTTATTCCGGTTTGAAGGACCATTGCTAACACGCGTGATAAGTACCTAAGGAATAATATATAACACTTTCATTGCATCTTCATTTAGTGCTTTTCCATTGAGATGAAATCGTACAAATTTAATTGAGACGATTTAATTTATTTGTTTGTCAAACGCTTTAATTAGAAATATTTGTTTATCAATGTTAACTTAGTACGTTACGGCATTATGAATCTATTTTTAGGTTGTTGATAACTTAATTACGTAAATAAGTAAATATGTTTTTTTACACAATGAGAGGCGCCAGCAATTAAATTCCGGTTTACGGACAGATTTACAAAAATGTAAGTACTTAAGAACTTGTATTCCAATTTATTTAATGGGAGGAGAGAAGGCTGAAGTGTTGTGAGCTGTGATGAAGGTAGTGATAAATAATGCATGCAGGGCAATATAAATTCTGATAGAAAGGTGTTTTAGCGTGTCTCGCTCCAGACGTCATTTTATCCAAGACACATTTCGGAGAAACCCTGCCCTACGATCACAAAAAATAGGTTGTATAAGGTTCAGGTTCGTTATTCTTTCGCCGCACAAAAGGCTGCCGAGAGGTCCTTTATTCAAACGGCCAACTCTTTGGCGTGCCACTTGTTCGTGGAATCGACCCAAAAAATAAAACAGACGAAAAAGGCACAAATAATATAAAATAAAAGAGGGCGCTTTGAACGCAACCGGCGAATTTCGGGGTCAATAACTAAAGGCCAGCATAATACATTAATACATAAGTAATATAACTGGTTTTTATTTAAAGGCCTCAAACTTCTTTTGGGTTTGTTTTTTTCGTATATGTCTGATAGTTTGAAAGAAACAGGCCGTTGGTGTAAGGTTTTATTTTATTTTCATCACCTTTTTTAATTTTGCTTATCTGACTGAAAAGGTACCTAGGTATATGCAAAGGTCCAGTGAGAGAATTTTTTAAATGAAGCTGCTACGACCTGTATAGTTTAAAAAAACAGTTTTCTCTGGCGTAGTTTTATTTTGAAAAATAATTATAAGACTAATATTAGTAATGAACCAGAATAATTACTTCAAGACGTACGTACATCAGGTCAATCTAAACACTGTATAAATTTTGACGTGAATGAACTATGATGCAGCGGCCATTGTTTAGATTAATTCGCCGTGTTTACGAAAAATTAATAAATTAAATCCCGATGATTGACGGGTTTAACATCGCATACATACATCAAACACGCGGCCTTCAATCAACTAAAACAAATTGGAGCCTGGTTGCCAAAAAATGGACGTTTGTTTTCATGTTATCGTTAGTCATGTTATTTATTTTTATTTGAATTCACAAAAGTTTATGGCTTGACATCGTCGTGTTCATTTGTTTTTTGATTTGAATTCGCTATGTTCTCTTGTTTGAATTTCGTGTTCATTTGTTTTTATTTGAAATCGTCAAAGTTTCTGGTTTGAATTCGCCGTATTCTCTTGTTTTTGGTTTGAATTCGTCCTGTTCATTGGTTTTCTGATTTGAATTCGCCGTGTTCGCTTGTTTGAATTTCATGTTCATTTGTTTTTATTTGAAATCGTCAAAGTTTCTGGTTTGAATTCGCCGTATTCTCTTGTTTTTGGTTTGAATTCGTCCTGTTCATTGGTTTTCTGATTTGAATTCGCCGTGTTCGCTTGTTTGAATTTCATGTTCATTTGTTTTTATTTGAAATCGTCAAAGTTTCTGGTTTGAATTCGCCGTACTCTCTTGTTTTTGGTTTGAATTTGTCCTGTTCATTGGTTTTCTGATCTGAGTTCACCGTGTTCTCTTGTTTTCTCGTTCGTTCGTTTGATTTCTGCTTCGAATTTGGCCCGCTCTCTTGTTTTCTATCCCTGGTTCAAACAAAACAATAGGATATTAAAGTTTCCGCATTTTGAACCCGTTCCAAGTTCCAACTGCCCATTGCCCGTTGAACTGCTTTAGTGCCTTTGTCCGCCATTTGCAGAGAACGGACATTCATCCCGCACTTTATTCCTCGCTTTTTAACGTCGATTTTAAATATTCCTTTTTTGATTTAGTAGCGGACTAGGTATTTTATAGCCCCGGGTTTCAAACTGATGGGATGACCTTAATTATTATAATAATGGTTAAAACAAGAAGTAGTGCATCTCAAGTATTGTTAATACCTCACCTTTTCCAAGATAACTTATAAAAATACCGAAAATGGGAAAACCTCAATTAATTTTGGCAACCTTTTACAAAAACTAGAGTGTAACCATTAATTACTAGCAGTTAAAAACCCGCTCCACAGATTTTTACTGCTAGGCCCTGTGGGCGGTTTCGGTTCCACTTCGCCCAGTTAGAGTTGGTGACCATTTTATAAATCCAATAGTAACTGGTTCCAAAAATAGCCCGTTCCTCGGATCCACTGTCATCCAGTATAGCTAGTCATCGGGACAAAGTAACCGAGACACGCAATGATGTCATACGTAATGTATAGCCGCTTGATACAACTATGTATTACCGTCAATCTTGTCATATCCGGAGAGATAATACATATTCACCAATTCGTAGCAGTTGTACCTGGGGGGGACACGTCCCCATCTGACCTGCTGACGGAAGTGGCGAAATTTTGTGATGAATTCTGGAATTAGAAACCGAATTAAAACGGTGGCTTTGTTTGAAATTCCACGTACACATATGTTATTTGTGGTGCGCCGCGTAAGGCGTGGCATCAGACATGCACTCGAAGCCGGGTTCTGAAATTCAATCACGCAGATGCAAGCCTATTAATAATATTCGATGTAATTTCTGAAACTCTGTAAAATTAAGAACGTGGTGAATCTAATATTTTTTGCATGTAACGCAAAACCTTTCACTTGAAAACCTTGTACACCTATTGACGTCATATGAGGGGCTTAAATAAGAGTACAGAAATACCCAGCTGAAAATCCACCGAAAGATTGATGATGGAACACTCCTCAAATGCACAAACACGCTCTTCCCAACGCAACTCTCCGATCAACTGGCGAATCCAGCGTTACTAAACAAATCAGCTGATCGGAGACTTAGATTGATCGAAATGTTGGAAACAGCGGCCGTCAGCAGTGAAACTCAGTGCGTATCGTGGTTTCAACAACTACGTGGCTGACGCAATAGTTGTTCCAGGTTTCGGCCTGCATGATAGTAAACCCCCTACAGAACATTTTAAAACAAGCATGATCTTTGATATTTTCTCTCAAACACATTTGAAGTTGTATGAAAAAAAATCGTTTAATATTTAAATTCAGTGTCCTTTAATCCGCTCCTGAAAACTTTATCCTTTGTGAGGTCTACCGCAGTGGAAAGGAATCGCCCTAACAACTGTCGTATAAATTTCAGCCTGGATGTCTAGACTGATTTTTTTACAGGCGAACGGGTTAATTTTATTTAAGTACCTGGACTTTTTGCATCGTGCGTGCTACACTCCAATTAAAAATATTTTATACAGTTTTATTAATCATTAAATTGTTAACACGTTACTTCCGTCATAGCAATAGATAGGAAATAGCATAAAAATCACGAATCTCATTATTATCTAACATGGAAGCTAGAAATGAAAATTATTTTTATGTTTATTTTTGCCCTCGCGACATGAATACTATTATCGATGTTAATCCGTTTCAATTAACTAACAGACTGACTTATTTTAAAAGCATTCAAAAGAATGTAAAGTAGAATAAAAAAAAACTAATTTTCTAACAATAATTGTAGGTACTTAATTTGGTGAGGAATACCAGCAAAAACACGACCATTATTTTTTTTCCAAAAACCGTGGTTAAAAAAATGCAATAAAACATTTGAACTGCGGCGGGTGTTGAACCAAAAACCTCTGAGACCAGTAATAAAATTCTTGCTCTGTAATGGAAGCAGTCGCATTGATTGCATAAAAGAAACCCACCTAATTAGGTTTTCATTCCAACAAATTGTAGACACGTACACTTTTGTATAGTTCGCTTTGATGGTCAAATTTGTAGGTGCCTGCATGCGAATCGGACTCAAAATATGGTCAATTATACATAGGAGGTTGACATTTTTGTCACGTGAGATCAACAGCTTGGCTGTGGAGCTGTATGTCGGTCTCTGTGTTTTCTCCGTCCTGCAACATGGGTCTTGAAGAGACTCACAGATGTCCACATCTTCCTCTACTCAAAAACACACACCAAACAGCACCCCCAAAGACGATACATAGGCCCCGAGGGAAGTTAAAAAATAAATAAATAAGTTCATATACATGTATAGGTAGGTAATATAACATATTATTATTAATTTTATATAAAGACGAAGAAGATAATGTTTTGTATGTACTATTTGAAACCTTTTGATGTCCAGGCTTTGAAAATGAACTAAGGAATGAACCGATTATTTTTTAAACCCATAGATTTTGCACCCCACCGACTTTAAGATTAACCACGAAGTCAACCGTGTCAAGCTAAAGGTAATTCATGTTTCCTGTTTATTTACGATCACATTAAAACAGAAGCAATTATAGATAATAAATATGTAGATACCTACCTAACAGGTTGATTTGTACATTTACGTTCAAGGTGAGTACTAAAAATAAATACCCTATATATTAATATTACGATTACGGGTACATAAGATTTATTTTAAAGTTTTCTGTTTCATCGATATTAATTATTATTTTATCGATTTAATTATTATTTTATCGATCGAACAATATTATTGATTTTATCAATTGTGACGAAAACGTTTTGAATTTCATAAATGAATATATCGACGCCATGATGTATAATAATGCTTGCTTGATAATTTTCGTTCATCAACACAGAAAAAAAGAGATTTCGAGAGAACTCGGCAGAAGCCTAGTAGTTAGTATATTTGCCTACCAGTTTATTATAATACGGGAGTGTTGGTTTACACTGGTTTTGAATGCGTTCAGTCCCTTGTCCTCTGCCATAATGAGGTCACAGAACCGCATACTAACTGTTGGAAGTTAGAGGAGAGCTAGCGTGCATCAGAATAATTTCTAAACAAAGGCATTGGACTGCAGAAGGACATGCACACTTGTATGAAATATATCGGTCACGCCAAGAACACGCACAAAGCTCTACGCCGAAGCAACAAGTATACCAACTGGAACAACGCCACCGAACACAAAAACCCTTTCGATTAAATCTATCCAAAATCTTCGCGATACAAATCATTTGATCATTTGCTATATTCACTCCATTTACTGGCAAGCAACTGTTGAACTAAGGAATTGTGGCAGTAGATCCAGTTTAGAAATTTTGCTGCTTTTAGTTTTAATCCTAGGAGCGTTATAAAGAATCCTATGACATTGGACAAAGTTTTACTATCAAAAGTAACCTCTTCCATCTGCTTGATACAGTTGAAATCAAAAGCTCAAAACATCAACGTATTTATAGATCTGTTCTATATTGTAGGCTTTCAATCGATCCTAAGGATAAGATGGTTTATCTCGTGTAAACCAATCGGAACGGAGCTGACAAAAAGGAACAGTTAATAACTGTGTCCTCTGAAATTGTAATGCTAGTCATCTTGGCACCTTTCCATGCCGTGGATTTTCTGTATGCCATTTACTTTGTTGGCTTTGCGGTTGCTACGCCATAACTTGTTGAAAAGAGAAAAATGTATAAAATTAATATGATAATGAATTTCCCGTGACTTGGGTGTTTTACAAGTTAACAGAAGTATTATTATATCTATACACGTTCAAGTATTCAAGGTACATTCAAAGATACTTTTTTATTTGCTGAGATAAAAATTATATCAAATACACGGCTGTAGGAACGTGTAGTTGTTTCATGCATGAACGTAGCCACAGCAACGTGATTAGAACAAGTGAAAAATTGGCATCCTTGATTTCTACTTTTTATTTCTAACAGGGTTTGGCAAAAAAGACATAGTTTTTCTAATCGTTTAATAGTTCTAATTATTTATAAGAAACCAAGACTTGATTACTAATAATATTACACTTCAACAATAACATTTTTTGCTTTTCTTTTTTAAGTACCCACATGAAGAAATAATATAAATCGATCATGTGTAAGTGACTTCACCACCGTTTGATAATGCTTTCGGAAGGCGAAACAGCTGTTACGCGCAATATTTATACAATATTTATGTGCAGCAGAACTTGTTTACAGTATAACTATTCTTAAAACGTAATATTAATAGTATTATCAAAAATTAAAATAAATTAAAACGGAAATCTACAAATTTAATAAACTTTATAACAATAAATAAATTCGTTGTGAGATTCATCTCGAATAGAAAATAGATTTTAGTCATGGTCACCGGTCAACTCGGAATGATTTTATCCGAAAACCTCGAAAAGTCATTAAAAGTGATGAAAAAAACGGTTAAAAAATATTAGTTAAGCCTCGATTACATTGAGCGAGTTTACAAGCTACAAGCCGGCGAATTCACTATCTGCTAGTAAACTCGCTCAGTGGAATCATATATACTAGATAACTAGCAGATTTTACACTGAACAAGTTTACTAGCAGATAGTGAATCTGCCGGCTAGTAGCTTGTAAACTCGCTCAATGTAATCGAGGCTTTATGGGTTATTTTTCAATAATATTTTTTCATAGCTTGTAAAGAATTTTCAAAGAAGTGTTTAGTTGAGTTGTTACTGAGTTGTCACGGAACCATTAGTCTTAAATATTACTGCACTTTGAAGTAACATAATTTATATCACATATGGCGTATTACGTCAAATATCAGGAAACCTCACAATAACTGGGACTTTACACCCACAATATTATTATTTCTACCTATTTGTATTTACAATTATTCATTACCAATGCATAATATGCATTCATGGTAGTACAATAAGATTGGTTAATTTCTGCTTTTTTCCCATGATTCATGCCATGACATATTTGAGCGGTAGGTAATATGTACAATGTCCGGTCAAACGCATTAGCTATAAAAGATTGAATACAATACGTAGGATACACTACATCAAATATATTTTTAGAAAACGAACAATATTGCGTTGAGTAAAATCAGAACATTTCCTGTCATTTGTTGGGCGAATTATTTAAAATTACGGCATTCGGTTGAATGTGAAAAATCATTGGAATATTAAATACTTGCACACCATTACTAAAAACCTCTCGGACAAAGGAGAAATACCATAAGTATTCTGACTAATATGATTGTCCAAACAGCAATAACGTTAAAAAATCGTTCAATACATTTTGTACCAGCCAATACACATGTGAAACAATGTGTCACTACCGAATCAGCTCGATGCAACGACTCCGGATCCAATATAATAACGTCTGCAGAATTATATTTGGATACAGAAGGTACAGCGGAGCATCGACAATTTTTCCGGAACTAGGATTGAATGGATTCGCCGGCCTGATGAGACGCTGGGTCACTGGAGCCAGGATGCGTCTAATGGCCTCCGACATCACGGTGGTGAACGCAGCCTTTCCGGCACCAAGCGCCACTCCTGAGTGAGCGCTGGGCCCGAGCTCACTGAAGGCTACGCCCTGTATAATTGATTACTGTTTCTTTTATATATTTTATTTTATTTGTTTTTCCTAATATTTATGGAGTTTATATATGGGACGTGTGGGATTGGACTATCCTCACATCCTGGAATAAAATTAATATTTTAGTAATTATACATATAGATACATTCATGCGATGTAATCAGGAACTTATGGTTTATTTGGTGTACTGAATTGCTATTTTTACATAGGCATATTATATTATATATTCAAAGCATGGGGTGATCGCGATGTAAATGCTTACTTTAAAGAGTTTTTATGATTACGTTTGGTCAGTAAAAAAGTTTAAAATCACACTATATTACTCTTAGATGAAAGCAAATGTTAGGTGAATGCTAAATACTAGCCTAGTGAGGCAGGTTATAAGAATCTTCAACTATATAACTAACTACACATTAGTATTCTTTAACTTACCTTTAACCTACTGTTCATATGTATACTACTTTCTACTTGTAAACTTTTTGTACTGATATAATCTATTGTAAACTACACTGAATATGTATTTTCTTAGTTATAATGTTCCAAATTTCACTGAATAAAGATATTATTATTATATTATTATTATGTTTTTAGTTTTATGAGAATTCATCGGATGAACAGGAAATTACGTCTCCGATCACGATCAATCATCAATGCCTAAAAATTAACCAAATCAATATTAATCGCATCAGCATGATGCGGAAGAAAGAAGAAGGCATGTGAGATTGAAAAAAAAAACAAGTTTATGTTAGATTTTTGTTTAGGATCACGTCTTAACACATTTAAAATTACAAGTTACAAAAATACGTTGATGTCTGTACAACGAATATATGCGTAGCGAAGTCCTTTTTAACTCGACCGTTTTGCATTTCGACTGTTTGTAATTTTTTAAGTACGTTCCGTTTCCGTTTCAAGATGGTGTCCACGTTATTGGTTCAGTAAAGATTATTTTTCAAATGTGAAATCGTCTTGTTTATTTGGTCATTGTCATTCGCATTTCTTCAATATTTTGATACCTATCTGCCTGACAGTTTGAAAAAAAAGTCAGTGAGATGGCGACATTTCTTTGGACTAATTGCATAATTCCGTATTGGAAATAAATACGAATGTTGTTTCCATTAGATAGTTTTCTTTTAATATTTTGCAAATATTTTTTTTGTCAAAAAGTGATAAACTTCTGAATCGTCCTGTATTGCCAAAATATTCACAATGACCCTCAACATATGTCAATGTTCAGTTACATAATTCGTGATATTTTTAAAACGAGTTAATTTAGGGAATTGTGACCTTAATGTCTCGTTTGAAAATGCGTTTGAACAGTTTAGGGTTACAAGGAAAATAAAATTGAATTATATTCTTAGAAAGAGTATAACGTAGAATTCTCTATATAGGATGTAGGTCGCCCCATCAAAATCATCATATTAAAAAAATATATACGTACCCATATAATATATAATAAAGAAGATTGGGTATGATTTATCTCTTGGATTTTTATCTTGCCTTTGTTTAATCTGTCCATCAATCAAAATTGTTTAACATAAAACCGCTTTAAACATGAAATAAGAAGTAAGAAGAGGAACAGAGGTTCGTATTTTGGCAAAAAATGTATATACTTTGTTTGGTTTGTCAAGATGACAATTTTTAAAATTTACCACAATTTAGCATTAAATAATGCAATCTTTATATTAATATTGAAGAAGATTTAATAATATTTTGATTTTTATCTCTAGTAGACGAGGTATCTTTTGTTTAAATAATTAATTAAATATTTATCTACACATTATGTACAAAGAGGCTTGCCCCTAAATATGTCTGAATTGTTATCTCTCAGCTTTTACATTATTTTTATTTGTTTTATGCTCAGTCATTTGAATAAACTGAAATAAAAATTAAATTTTCTGATTTTTATTCTAACCAGACAGTGTAACAACTTTTGATACGACAATGAGAGCATGATTCTGTCAGTTGTTTATTCTTGATGCAATGCGGGTTTCTAAGGAATATGTAAACCACAAATTGAATTCTCGCGCCTTGACATGTTTGCCCCGAATTTCAGAGTTCCAGGGCCTTGTAATAAATACAAAGAACTCCATTCTGGTAGCATTTACCTTATAAATGATTTCCAAACAAAAGACAATAATACTATATTAAGATAATGATATCACTTGATATTTGTAAATCTACCTATTATAAAGAATTGTAAATCTATAACGAGTACAAAGTGGAGTGTGTGTGTTCCATCAAAAACTCTCGAAGGGGGCATCATGAAATTTGCCCCGAGTTTTCAGTTTGTCATTTCTAGATCAACATAACTTGGCTTAAAACTTTTTCAGCTCGCTACATCATTTCCTTCAAGGGTAATGGAGCTCTGGAATATATAAAACTAAGGGTGACCGAACAAATCAAGAATGTACAACTTGATCACTCCTTTCTAAAGTCATTAAAAGTGATGAAAACTAAACAAAAAACTTTGTTAAATAGGTTACGTTAGGTTAGGTATGGGGTATTTTCATCACTTTTAAATTTTTTTTTGACTTTTCAAAGGGGTGTTAAAATGTCACTATGTTATCGTGAAACCAAAACTAAGGCAGGCAAGATATTGATTGTTCTATAATTTTCTAATCAAGTATTATACAAATGCAAGAGGTTTGTAGTTTGACACAATCAAGATACATAACTTTATCAGATTGATGGATCCGATGGTAAATCTAGTAATATGATTTATTATAAATTTTCTATTATTCAAAAAAAATCATTTTGTTACTAGATATCTACTAATTAATAATAACGCATTTTTTGAGTTTTATCGACCGGAATCACAGCAGGAAAGTTTCGTAATAAATTCTATAAATAAATAGTCATAACCGCAGCGATAAAATCATTGTTATTATAGTTTGTATATTTAATCAAATTCAATCCAAGTGGAAATCGAAGTCATAACGCAACATTGCTGTTTCCAATTTAAAGATTATTTCATTGCAGTCTCCAACCGTTCACATTATGTTGAGAAATGAGTCTGGAAAACCTTGAATTGCTTGCATATTTAATTGAGGAGAAGATTAATTCTGACATCAAAGAAAACTTTCACTGAGAGCTTTCAACCTCTGATTAAGTGAAAGAGAAGGTAAAATAAGTTGCAGTTGTAATCTGATTTATTACCTACCTGTTATAAAATATCTCCTTTGCTGTATAAAACATTGTATTCTTCTTTACTAGTCTTTTGGTGTCCTGTTTCCCAGTTGGCCTTACTTAAACTCATCCAGTTTTGCTGACACTTGGCGGCTCTCATCCATCTTTAAGTTTATCTTTTTTTTAGTTATTTATTTACATAGAAATGGTCCTGTTAATAGGGTGCTATTAACCAGACAAAATCGGAAATACGTCACTTTTAAATCAAATTTAAGACGTATTGACTATTTTCCACAAAAAATTACAAATTGATTTCGAAAGACTGTTCTTTTATCTATTAAAGCTATTTTTTAAATTTTGAGAAAATATGTTTATTTTTAGTAGAATAAGGTTTAACCTTAAGTCGTTTGCAGATTTGTTAAATTTTCAAACAAAACTTGGTATTATAAAACATACATTTTAAATCATATAATCATGCAGTAAAATAAATCAATGAATCATTTGGGAAAGCTACTTTTCACAATTTTAATTTTAGTTCAAATAAAATCATTAAAAAAGATTCACGCCCTTGTTTTGTAACAAACACACGTCAGTTTGTCTATTTATTTACGGTCTTACAAACTAATATATTTAAAAAAAAAATTATATTCTTATTTTTCTTAGACATTATTGAAAAATTATAATTCTTATGATCAAAAAAATAATTACACAAAGTACATCATTTAATTGTTTTATCATCACGAGTTTGAGCATTTTTGAATGTGGATATTTATCAAAGCAAATTTTTTGGAAAGAAATAAAATCGGTATTGAGTTATTATGTTAAAATGCTGGTATGGAGAATAATTCACCTTTCTCATCGGAACCGCCCTGTACCGTTGCAAGGGTACGATCGCAAGATCAACGTTCGACGAAATTTAAATTCTCAGCCGCTGGTTAATGGCTCTTAATGAGATTCCATTGTAACCTTTCTTTCTATTGCATGCGTCGTTTATGACAAAGAGGGAGATAATACAAGTAATGACATTTGCTCTGTAAATGTATTCTCTACACAATTCAAATATTGCGAAATACGGCCATCTTACCCCCATCGTGGATATTCAGTTACTAACCAAAAATAAATGTGGATATTGGCAGTGTTACAAAAATAGTCGAGCACATAACATTATGTAATGTTAATATTACAGTAGTTCATTCCGATAACGATGCCTGTTCGCCACATGCCAATTAAACATAATAATATCTCCGTGTTCGAGGCGTGTTCGCTGAATAAGTAAGTTATTTTATATTATTTTCTTGGGTAGTATGGAACGGAAATGCCGAACCCAGACGGGCGCCATATTGTCCAACGGTTCGTCGTATCCGGTGGGTGCATTTTGCGGATGCACCGTTGCACCAGACTGAATGCAGTTTGAAATGCATGATGCATTATAATATTAACATAGCGGATTTACATGACCTATCTAAGACGCAAAATTGAGCCGGTGTTGATTGAAACATACAAATGGTATCTACAGATTTCGCTGTATTAACTCCACACTCGAAGTCTTCGACAACGATTTTTTTTTAATATTAGCTCCACATGGGAGGCCCTGAAGAAACTAATTCCCCTCAGGACCTATGTCATATTTGGGGACGCTGTGTGGAGGGTCTTTTGAGGAAAGGAAGGAGATGAAGTACTGGGAAGGTAAAAGGTATCAGGGGTGGGTGGGAATCTTGGAATCAGTGTCCAGGAATGACGGACATATAAAACCAACCCTCCAACTGCGATAGTCCAAAGGCCCCCTCTCAACCACTCTCTCTCACGATATGGCATACCGCCATGACTCAGACAAACCTCACCCCATGAACCCGGGCACCCCTGCTAAGTCACCAAATGTAGAGAACCACCTGACCACGGGGGGACCGGAGGCAGAGATGTTATTATCCAATTGCCCCCAAATTGAAAAATGTATGCATCAAAGAAATAAGAGATTCGAAACCCGGTCTGGGCAAATTAATTTGAATTGACATCCTTGCGACAGGCCACCATTCACGATCAAAACGGTTTTAGTCGTACTTTTGGTGACCACATCTGGATAGCCAAGATCTTCTCAGTAGTCTTATCCCACCTAGCACCTAGTAAGTGCGGTCTTCACATAAGAACTGTAATTTGTACAAGAAATATACGGGTTCAATAAATTTTTGGGGCTAAACTGAAGGAATGAATGCAGCTAATTATTATAAACATAAAATTATAAAACATATACGTATACATAATACCAAATATCATTATAATGCTCACACCATTATTTACAACCGTACCTGTACCGTAAAAATTATTTCTTCTTAGTTTAATTTATTTTATTAAAAATTATTATTTTATATCACTGAAGAAGAAGATGACACTAAAAATATAAAAGAAAATATGAAAAAGACAAGACAGAAATATAAAAAGATGACGGTCGAAACTGGGACTAGAACCCAGAACCTTACCCGGACAAACGCCATACCAATTCGGCTACTGCCACCTTTTATTTAAACGCCAATTCTGTCAATATCATATTCCAAATTTCATAATTAACAATATTATCTTCGACAATTTTTTTTCCATTTTATTGGCAATTACCTTTTTCAATGTAAACAATTGTTCGAAGAACTGGTTTGTAACCCGGATAGTGTCTGTTATATGGAATATTTATTCAATTTTTATTAGAACAACTTTCTTTTTATAACTTTTTTAAAATTATTAAATATTTTGTTGAATTTTATTAAATTTTGAAATGGGGCCGAAGTATGAGTAGAGCACCCAGTGAGGCCCACATTTTTAAATAATGTTTTAAGGTATGTAAATTAAAATAAGTTATTGTATGAAATTAAATTAAATATATTTTTTTCTTATTCTAACGATTGCAATCCTTTCACTATAATATTTTGAAAATCAGTCAAATGTTGAGCTCTGAATGAAAAAATAAAATTTCTCAGTATTAAATGTCGCAGTGTTAGTTAGACAAATTAAAAATGTTAATGGGTAACGGGAGCAAATTTAAATATATGAGTGAAGGACTGGATTCCCGAATCGAAGTATGGAATATTCAAATTTTAAAAAGTTACTTAAAATATGAATATTCCATGGTTCGATTCGGGAATCCAGTCCTTCACTCACATATTTAATTTTGCTCCCGTTACCCATTAACATTTTTAATTTGTCTAACACTGCGACATTTAATACTGAGAAATTTTATTTTTACATTAAAGATATTTCTTTTAGAAGTTGCCTTAAATTAGTTACATAATATTGTAACGGCCTTCACACGTGGTCCACAAAACTACTGTTTTTTCTAAGAAGAGAGAATTACACCAAACGAAAATGACACGATGATAAGTTGGTAGAATATTAATATTATTTAACTGTATGTTTTACCAGCATTATGTTGGCTCTGACACAATATTTGAATTCATCTTTCCGCGAATGTATTTAGTTTTAGCGATTGTATCACGCATTTGACGACCGGCGTTATCATTTTTCGCGAGAAGTCAGCAAAACAAATAAAATAAAATAAAGTTTGCAAAAGAAATATAAAGAATTGGCCGCTAGTCAGGGACCTTCGTCTAAAATCAACGGTGAGATGTTATTATGTATTCACTTCAATGTTTTGATTTTTTTTACTTGGCACGCGAATTCGCAAAGCAACTCGCTTGGGAACCTCTCACAAATGCTTAAAATAAAGCAAAATTTCTAAATAGAATTGAAAGCTGAAAATAATTCATATTCACTTCGGCGTCTGATGCGACAATAAAAATACTTGTTCTGCTCGTAGTATCATTCAAATTGGATGAAAGAAAAGGTATTAAATGCTCCAGGAGAACATGACACGAACAACGAATCAAATGCTTGAGTATCTATGACAATTTATAGTAGATGATGTATGAAAGACAATAAAGCAAGAAACTTGTGAAAAGACAGAAATGTATGGCGTTACACCGCGTCTGTCTAAATAAATCGCTTCCTTATTAGGTCCTTATAAGTCATAAGTCATAAGTTACGTTCAGTAGAAAATGTTTTATGAGGGCATACATACCTTGGGAATTCAGATCACGAGTAGGCTACTAATTTTCTTATGAGGTGAAAATTGTTTCAAGAAAAGTGAATCATTCTCCTGATTTAAAATTCACATTCCATTTTCTGAATAACCGGGTACTGTAGATGATAATTCGGTCAATATTGAACTTATGAAAGGTATGAGCCATCTAAGTACTCCTCGAAAACTGCATCCTTGTAAGACCTGGTGTTAATTTGAAAAACTAACAAATAATTCATGATAGGCTTTTATTTTTATAGTTATATATTGGATCGAGAGATTGGAAAGATTTACGTCATTAATTATGTCTATTGCATCAGTTTTATTAAAAAAAACTCAATATTTCCTTCAACGTTTAATTTGTTCATCACTTGGTGCCAAAACGAAGTATGCTTTTTAAACATCCGCGGGGACTGAGGGAAAAAGATAAATCTGCGAAAAATTTAATGACTTCGAAACCAAAATAAACAAGTCTCCTGTTCGCGGTTTATTACAGGCACAAATGACCTTACCAGTGAAAATATAAAACGTGTATTTACAATCCAGGAAAAAAATTACGCATATATTTATTTGTAGTAAGTACAGATCAACGAAAGGTGGAAATATGCAGGCAGAAAATAACGTCATGTATGCTTGGAAAATCTAAAGAAATAATATCTAGACGCTTGTAGACGATCCGTCTTTCTACATCCGATCTGTAGATATGTGGGTATTGCCTATGAAAGGAGGCTTTATTCTTTCAAGAACGAAGATTTACCTATCTCCTGGCATAAAGCTATTATTACTGGGTGAAGCAACCGGTCAATACATACGTGATAATAATAATATGGTAATGTTTAGTGTATTATGCATGGTTTATTCATTGGAACATTCAGGCATTAAATTCATGAAGGTTTCCTAATGGGGACATACGGGTTTTATCTTCTACGTATCTACAGTATTATGTATTCCTGAAATTCCTGAAATGAAAACACACTATGTAGATAGGTATTTGCGTTGTTAGCTACTTTTTTATACCTTTTAAAAAGCATTTTCACTTACTTATTTATTTATTGTTGTTATACGCCCATATGGGCTTTTATGTAGTAAAATGTTCTCGTAATATATTTTCTATTCTTTGAATTTTAACGCGATATCTAATTACCTGCAATATTGAAGGTCAGTTAATTGAACGACAAGATATAGCCAACAGAATCATTATTTGTTTGCGTTATTATTTTTTGCTTTTATTCTTGTTCAATGGCTAAAAAAGGTGGGAATAATATTCCAAAACATTATTTTTAACAATAATATAAAATATTATAATTGTGGTTTGCGTAAAACCAATGTCAATCGCGGAATAAGATACGATATCTTTGGCGTCAACGCATTATTATGAAATGATTATGTAGTTAAGACTTTTATCAAAGTACATAACGTGAAATACTGAAGGTTATTTGATATATCACATAAGTAGGCACGTGTTAAGAGATTATATTACTCTGCAATATATATATTTATATTTTTTGACACATCTTTGAAATCAAAAACCTACTTATAAAAGTGTTTTAGTAAAAAATAAACTTAATATTTAGAATAAATTATTTATCAAGTCAGTGGATTGAGTTAATTTTACCTCAAATTTTAGTAGACGAGTCGATAAATTGAACATTCACTTACAGTTTTATGTCAGTAGTTAAAAAGTCTTAGTCTTAATTTACTAGCTATAAGTCTTAGATATAAGCCATTAGTTATAATAAGAAATCTTAATTGTAAGCCAGTTTTATTAATTTTAATATATATTTATTTCTACAGCGCCCTTGAGGTAATTTTTTACAAAAACTGCGCTGTCTTGGTCTGCGACTCTGTAAACATAAAATATAAACAGCGTCTCTTTAAATATATAAATTATATGGCTTTTTATACGTAGAGTAATGGATGGAAAAAAAAGCGTCAGGAGAATTTTTGATGCGTAAGTGCGGGTGGTCGAATGAATCGGTGATGCCCTAGTGGGACATGTTGCGATCAAGTGAATCTAATACTTGCATCGGGTCGTTTCAGAAGTTTGGAAAATAGAATATGTACTACGTATGGGACGATGTATGAATGTGAATGAAATAAAGCGTGGGTGTCAAGACTGTGTAGGCATGGTTACATTGTATTCTATTATTTCTGCCTATATACAGAAAATGGAATGATGCCTAGTTAGCACGTACGTTTATTACTATAGCTCGTGAATTAAGTTTCCTGTACCTAACAGTTGTCGAAATTATTCTAGCTTGTTGACAGATTATTAATGTCTGTACGGAATTGACAGGTTCATATCAATCAAACTTTATTGTTGGCCGATGCAGAAACGTATCGCGCAATTAATTGAATTCGAATCAAATAGACGTCCAATTCACATCGGCGATCGTTTCGAATGACCATATATTATAATAAGTTTAGTAAACTCATAAATAAATCAATCAAATTGAACTAAATAACAATTCGTGATGATATATTTTCCGACACCGGTCGTTCTTATTCATCTGGTTTTCTACACGAAAAAGTTTGATTGGGGGACTCTGAAAACACTTTTCATCGTTCCCAGATAATAAAATGATATTTCCCATAATCGGTTTTGACAAAAATCATTTTAGTAAAATTGTAAATAAGCAAAGATGTAAATTTTAGAAAGAATGTTATTTTTACCCTTTCCCAACAAAAGTTTCAAGGTTTTATGCATGAGGATAATGCTGAGTTACGAAAATATTCCAGACCTCTAAAATTTTATAAATACATTGTTCAATGCTGCATATTATTAAATAAATTGATAACTCTACAAAATGACATTTCAACATCACTTTGAAAAGTCTTTAAAACTAATGAAATTTTTTTTTTGAAAAATAGCCCTAAACCTAACCTAATTCAACCTTTTTAACCATTTTTTTTCATCACTTTTAATAACTTTTTAAAGCAGAAGTTACATGATTCTGAGTTATCTAGTCACCATTGAAAACATGTTTGAAGCGAAACATCACCAAAACAATCTCAACCAATAGGAGCCTTGAAAAGTGAAGTCATAATCAAAGCGGCCAATGAGCGAAGTTTGACGCTTCGCAGGTACTGTAATGCATCATTTCCGTTTCTAACCATTAGTAGCCTTGAAAAGTGAGATCGTAATCAAAGCCGCCAATGATCGCAGTTGAGATCGCAATTATGACTTCATTGGCTGCCCTCGATATTAAGTGCTATAAATATCCGTGTCCCTAAATATTAAATCTACTCGACTCCACCGTCTTCCACCGTGACAACCATAGCACTAAGAATTCATATAACTCACCACTTGCGCGTTTTCACCGCACCGTATCTTTTCTACCTGTACACCTAATACTGTATACTTTTCGATATATTCAAAACATCTCCGTCCTACAAAATAGCACAAATAATTGATTCTAAATATATCTAATATATATTTATTTAATTTTAATACATGATTTTATTTTTGTAATTTTAAATTAACCAATGTACCTACCTACTACCATTTTATTTTTTTTACTGTTCGACATGTACGCTTGTAAAAGTCATCGATATACTTTAGTTAACCGGTAGAAAAACCCTACGGGCGTGAAAAACAAACAAATAAAATGAAATATCATGAAAAATAGTTATTTGCTTCCAAATAGGCAAATAGCATTCTATTACAACAAAATCTTCCCATGAAGGAATTTATTAATTTTTGCACATAATTATTGCTGAGTGACAAAGGGTTTTTTAAATAAGTAAGTAGTAGATATTTATTATTTGCACAAAACAAGGTTAGATACCTCTTATACTTCTCCAGTGTTCAATACACTGACGTATAATCTTCCTTATAAAATAATATATTTATATAATGCATGTATGACATTAGACCTGGCATTCACAAGACTTGTTTAGACTACGTACGCGTGTATGAATTAGCTATTTCTTTGTTATTCTCATTTCGCGAGTGTAAAGGTAAAGTGGACTGCACAAATCATAATACTCGTATATGACCATTGGCCATTTTACAAGGTCGGAAATTATTAAGAGCCCGGTCTAAATCTTCAAGAGTATCATAATATTATCATGTTCATATTATTAATTTATTCAATGCAGGTTTGTTAGATTTTATACCAATTTTTCTGTTGTTCCTAAATACACTTCCTCACCTTCAGTGAAAATGCCCAGACTAAGGCCCAATTGCATCGAAAATAATTAAAGTAATGTTTAAAGTTAAATACTTAAACCGAGTTTAAGCCTCAACTAAAGTTAAGCTGCAATTCAGCACAATTGAGTTGCATAAACGTTAAAAAAGTTAGTTTACAGTTACCAGTGCTGCCATCGAAATGGCTTCGAATTTTCCTTGGATTTGATATGTTTAAATACAAATAAACACACAATTTTTTTTACGGGTGTCAACACTATCCGGGCTATTTTTTGACGTTTGACGTTTATAAAGTTTATGAAGGTTATTTGATATTTCACAGTTGCAGTTTAAAAACGTCAATAACGTTTGTGGAATGATGATATTATTATATTGTGGCCAAAGGCGGGCTATTATTTCTCTGCTAACCCTGTGTATTATACACGAAGCAATACTTTTATGTACCCCAGAGATGTCTCCTGTACATCTTTGCATCGTTCCCGTTACAAAAAAATTCAATAGTAGGTATTAGAACCTAGTCTACAGTTCAAACATCATGATTTATTTTGTTTTATTGAAATATTAAAATGCTAGTATAAATTATTAAGGGAAGTGTAGCTACATAAGTTTGAGTAAACACTTGCTTGTAAATCTAGTGATCTCATTGGCATTGTTGGCAATGGCCAATGAGTAAAGTTAATTGCCTAACCATACTTTTTTATCCGAAATCTGGAAATAAAATCCATCTAATCAATAATCCAATCAATTGATTTTTATAAAAACCCGGGTTATCGAGACATTTTAATTATTATTTTCTATTGAAACAAAATTTTGTTTCTTTCCGACGGATGATAGTTGTTGATAACTTTACCAAAATCTAACTTCAAACTCTCAACGTCGCTGGGTTAAATAAAAGTAACTTTTTTGTAACTATTTAGTTTCTTTTATTTAAACGAAGTTAAAACAACCCATTTTTGTAAGAAATGAAAAAAAAAAATTTAACTTTAACTAAAAAGTAACTTTAACTATTTTCGATGCAACTGGCCATAAGAGATAAATTATATTTTGTATTGTGAAAGTGCGACAGTATTTAGATTCGATAATGTTACATAATAACGTTAGTGAAGAGTTTTTTTATGAAAACATTAAAAATCATCAGTTTAGAGGCGGTGTAAACGGGAAGACCGAACATATTTAGCTCGAACTTTTAACCTTCGAGATTCGAGACTATTGAAACATTCAAGTCTAGATTTTCGTTCAATCTAATATATTGATTGTTCACACTTACAGCTTAGATGTATGCGAATTGCTGACATGAACAATATATACATAAACACGTAATGTGTATATATATCGATACGATATCTCATAATGTTACCGATATAACATAACCTAAATTCATCATTTTTAAAAATGATAGCGAACTAGTTCTTAACCAGATATCAACGGACTACGAACCCGATTCCAATAACTAGAAATAATTATTAATCTAATATCTTTTATAGCATTGACCTTTTTTATTGCAATGTTCTCTTGTTTATTAAAATGTGCATTGATGATTTACACTTCTCGATTCATTTCTATCACGAAAAATGACACTTAGTAATTATTTTAATATAGTTAGAATAAATTAATAATTATTAGTTTGCATAACGTTTTAAATTTTAATCTATTCTTTAAATGCACATTGTGAAATTTACGGATTAAAATTATATTTTTTTATCTGTCACAATAATACTTCAAATTTTAATAATTGATAGAATTTTGTTTTTGAAAAAAGGGTTCGTGGATATTTGTAGTTCGGTTATGTTTAAGGTTCATTGGCTAGGACCAAATCATTGGGGAATTTGCCTTTTCGTAGAAATGCTAATTTTAATTTTGTAAATAACCCAAGCGAAACAGGAAAATAATAAGAGATGTTGATTTTTCCAATACCTGGAAGAAAAAAGTAAGTAAGGAAAAAAGTAAACAATTCTTCAAGAGAAAATTATATTTTTGTAGGCACTAGGTAGATACCTACTAGCGGCACGTAGTTTTGTAGGTATTTGGTAGGTACCTTCTAGCAGCACATGGTTTTGTAGGTACTAGGTAGGTACCCTCTTGCAACACAATAGTTTTGTAGGTACTAGGTAGGTACCCACTAGCAACACATAGTTTTGTAGTGCTAGGTAGATACCTACCAACTGGCAGCACATAGTATTGTAGGTACTAGGTAGGTACCTACTAGCAGCACGTAATTTTGAAGGTACTAGGTACCTACTAGCAGCACGTAGTTTTGTAGGTACTAGGTAGGAACCTACAAGCAGCGAATATTAGGTACTAAATATTAGGCAGATACCTACCTACTGGCAGCACAGTTTTGTTGGTACTAAGTAGGGAAGTACTAGCAGCACATAGTTTTT
The DNA here is from genome assembly GCA_936435175.1 of Glyphotaelius pellucidus. Classification (NCBI taxonomy): domain Eukaryota; kingdom Metazoa; phylum Arthropoda; class Insecta; order Trichoptera; family Limnephilidae; genus Glyphotaelius; species Glyphotaelius pellucidus. The sequence continues at coordinate 11,981,537 of OW386545.1, read as the reverse complement.
CGCATAATAATAATTTTTGGCATAAATAAGCATTTTATTCCATTACCACAGGAAATCGGTGAAAAATCACTCACGTTTTGTGAGGGTGCCAAAATTATCTTCGAATCAAATTTCATGTCAGTATTTATTTATTTTTTCATTGTCTGCAAAATTGTAGAGATTTGAACAAATAAGAAATCAGTTTGTTTGTCTTGTTACGATGATAATTACATGTTAGTTAATTAGAATTAGTAGCATGTAAAGATAAATTGTCAAAATTCATTACTTAGAATTTCCCAAATATGTACCTACAATACGTGTTGAAATTATTTTTTAAGCATACGCATTTCTGAAGGAAAATTGCTTTTTCTACGAATTTTTTAATCTGTACTGAAAGCCAATATAGTCTTCAGTTTTCAATTGACATAATAATATTATTCTCTCGCTTATAAACACCAGTGTCATACATGTTTGAATAACTAGTCAAATAAAACAATATTATTGTCATCTGTCATTATGACAAACAGCATTAAACAAAAATAATATTTGTTTTCAAATATTATTATTTTTTCTCAAGGCAAGTTTCAGATAACGAAGCTTCCATACCTAATCCTTAGAAGAAGTTCTTGTGAAGTAGACTTGTGTTGGATACTTCGAGAAAAAATATAATGTTGCATTTTATGATTTCAGAATCCTTCTTCAAATAAACACATTCATCTTTGTGGCAATGAAAACGAAACTTTTTAATTCTTTTCATGTTCATGTTGCTCATTTTCTATTTGCACTAAACTTGAGTTTCTTCGAAGTCTAGTAATTTATTATATCTTCCTGTAATTATTTAATGATGCTGAAAGAATATTCTACGGACTTTTATTAAACCTTCTTCAAATTCTCTTAGTTAATACTTAGAGAATATTAAATCCTTATATTTATTTATCGCATTAATCACTCGTTTGTTCAATTGTCTTTGTAGACAATGCCATACGACTATTTAAAAAAAAAGTTATTGTAAATTGATGCCAATCATTTCTAGCCTCTTTTGCTCGAGATTTGAACAGTCTTTTATCGTAGTTATTTATTTTTGGGATATTATGCCGTGTTGCGCTACCTCCTTCTTCTGCCAACGTTTGGGACAGCATAACAGTGTCCATCATCAGTGTAATCGAAATTGTGGTGAAGTATGTGCTTATGTATGTAGATGCGATACGTTATGTATTTATAAGCATACAATTCTCCACAATCTTCGATTGCACATATAACCTGATGATGGGCACTCATGCTGACGGAAACGTTGGATAAAAAAAGACGTAGCGCAATACGGCATAATAACCCAAAAATAAATCGCTACGATACTTTTGGCCGTGAAAATTTAATCTCATATCAGTCTAATAGAGACATTTTTTTTCTTATTGAGGAAATGAAAAACCTTTAGTTCGGCAATTGTGGTTAAATGAATTTGCGAAAGCTCCGTAACTCACGATGGAAATGACGTTGCCAAACTAAAAAGTTGCGTTACTCTAAGTGAAATAGCCAAAAATGATGTGATGTAAATTTCTTAAGGCCAGAACACGGTAGTTAGATTTTAAAAAGTTTTTTGAGGAAAAAACAACTCGCTTGTGGATTTCTGGTTTAATCTTAATAATCAGATGAAATAATGATGTCACAGCGTAATGATATAACATTTAAAGGACGTAATTCCAAGTCACATAACAGGCAATCACTTTCAAGCGTGAAAGCCTAACACCTCTACCTCTAAACATAATGTCACAAAGTTTACGAACATCTCGAGTTTCAGGTTGTCATGTGAATTTCTCCCAATGAATCATTATCATCCGAGACGGACATTTTAGCGAACTAGCAAACAAGGTGATTATTTTCGGTTTGAACAAGCGATAAAAGCGAGCATTAGGCTCAACGGGAATTGCTTTTTGGACGGAATCAAGGCTTGAGGGGTCAATAACTCTCGATGCTGATTCACAGACAGAAAGTAATTGACCTTGCTCACCTGTCAAAAGCCTCTTGACATGACTGCTAAATACTAAACAAAGGTCAACGGAATCCGAGACATGTTTGCCTTTTTAAATCAATATATCGCCATAAATTCGTTAATCTTTTGTTGGCTCAAATGCCACCTTGGTTATTATTAAGCACGTGTTATGTTCAATGCAATTCTGAGTGCATGACTATTGGATAACACATAATTTTTTTTGTAAAGTAATTATAATCCTTGAAGGCTTATAATATCATTCGGAATAGGTAGGTACGCATTGAAGGTTTCGTACAATAAATTTCATAATATCATGGTCAAAGATATCATAAAACGGTACTACCTACCTACTCCATTTTCACGCATTATTTTTGCGCATTTAGTGAAGTCGTAAATTTTGGTAGCTAAATAAATATGTTTTCATTCATATTAAAATCTCGGAAGTTGTAAAATTAAAAACAGTTAAACAGTTTAATTTTTTTTATTGGTTTGTTCATGATAATATTATGGAAATGTAATTAATAAAACACATTACTGTGGAAGTCACTCTCAAAATCACACAAGAATGACACCACCGCGCACCATTTAGTATCGAAATGTTACATGAAATGGCGTTTTCATGACGTGACATTATATTTTTAATTTTACTAGAGACCTTGAGGAAAATAGTTTCTTTCAGAGCCTGTGTAATCTATGGGGATGCTGTGTGGAGAGTATTTTTAAGGAAAGAAAGGAGAGAAAATTCTGCGAAGGAAAGAGTATGGTGGTGGGTAGAAATCGGGGGGTCAGTGGTCCAGGAGTGGCGGACATAAAATGAGTACATCTCTCCCAGTGCGGTGCAAGGAGATGAGGGGCTATCCATAAATTACGTCACACCTTAACGGGGGGTGGAGGGGAGTAGAGAAGTGTGACATTGTGTGACAAGGGGTATGGGGGGGTCATCAGCTCTGTGATGTCACATGTAAAAATCTAAATTATTAAAACGCAAAAAAAAATTTGATGAAAAATTGGAAAATATGTGACGTCACGCTAGGGAGGAGGGGGTCTCACAAATGTGACGATGTGTGGCAAAAAATCATGAAATTCGTGTGACGTAATTTATGGATGGCCCCTGATGGGTCGAAAGATAAAACCGGTATCTCCCGATCTGCCGCCAAGACCTGGACAAACCTCACTCGTGTACCCGGAGACCCCTGCTACTTCACCAAACATAGCCGCAGCAAACTTGGGGTGACTTATGGCAGATGTGTTGGTTATACAAGGTTCCCAGGGCCGCGCTACTAATACCCACCTCCAAAATTTCGAATAATTAGTTAACTATATTTAGAGAACAAATCTTATTAGCGAAGAACTAAACCTTCCACTATCCTCCATCCAATCTCCTTCTCCCTTCATATAAATTTCAGCCTCATATTGAAGTTCAAAATTGGAGTTTGTATATCCCCAGTTGCTCCGAGTAATGGAGTAGGTAAGTAAATAAATATAACAGACAAACCAAAACAAAATTGAATAACACGAATGACGTAGATCGTTGGTAGGCCCTCATAAATTATGTTTTTGAATAACTGTTATTAATTTCGTTTTCAATGATAACTTGTTTGTTACGCGTTATTTTATAAGAAATATTTTTTGTTATGTTAACTACGTAAGTTCATTCAAAGATTCGCCTCTTTTACCCTGTTCTTAGCAAATCGTGACGCCAGCAGTAATTCTCAAGTATGGCATTGCATGAGGCAAGCCCACAATAATTCTTTGATAAATAATATATAATAGCAACGTTTGATAATAACGTAACATAGAATGTTGTAAGGAAGTTCCGGGGATTATTGAATGAAGAGATGAATAATTTATATTATCTTCGTACGTGTTTATTGACGTACTTGATTGATACATAGAAAAAATGTACGTATTTACTTAGAACGATCTTTGTTTGAAGTAACACATTATTTTTAGTAGGAAAAAGGATTACCAAATTAATACAATTTTATGCAGTAACTTTTTTATGAAGTTTACATAGAAAATGTATAGGTAGTTAAAATGTATTATAATATTATAAAAAAGACTTAAATTGATTTTAAAGCTAAAAATTGTTTTAAATACTACCTTGACTTCTTCAGGGCAGAATTAGATACAGATACGATTTTAACTGTTTTTCGAAGTATTTGGGTTTCAAAAAGCACAAAAATGGTAAAACATATTATCAATAAGCGACCGTCAAGATATTCCTTCGTTGTCGAGTATATTGTCTTAAATGTTGGTCAACTCCGTCTATAATTTAAGTTAACACATGTCTTGTACAAATACAATAAAAAAACACTCTTACAATACATTCACAGAATTATAACCATCTGACACTACTATGCATCTACACTACATACTACGTCAGCACAAAGACAATTCATCTATCTAGCTCCTAAAATCTTCAAACTTCTACTTGATAACTTAAAAACCGAAACCATACTCCGCCAAAAAGACGCATATTTTCAGATCTGTTGTTTCTTCATAATCTGCTAAATAATAAAATAGATATTCCCGAATTGCTATCCGCCAATGTTTTAAATGTTACAATGAGGACTACCAGGCACACTTCGCTTTTTCACATAGAAGCCAACAACACTAATGCAGCAAATAACTTACCAATTATTTGCGCTATCACAACTTATACCCATTAGGAAAAATTACTACCCATAGACATTTTTCATGATTCTTTGGTAACATAGAAAGCTAATTTATTAAATTTCGTAGCGTGATATAAATTATTTATACATAATTTTTCATTAAACTTTTATTAACAGTCAATTACAATTAATGGGCATTATTCTTGATAATCAAAATTTCTTTTATTTCTCCACACACTTTCTTCTTTTTTACTATTACTCATACATTCATCAGAAGTTATCACGTCTATCAGAACCGATCACGTCTCAGACGAAATTACCTAATGGTATTCTATGGACTTACCTAATAGGTACTATAATAATTAATGTATAATAATTTTATTTTATATAAGTACCTACCTATTATTTCTTTCAGTTAATCTACTGTGTATGTGTATGTCTTAATAAACAAATCCGCAATACATTTCAATCATAATACCCATACATTCTACACTCTTATCACTTAAAATGCCTTCATACACACATGTCTCACCATCCAACCAATCACATCACCTATCTAATTTTCTTAATATAATTATCGTACAAAATATTTATAAATAAATCTTAATTGTGTAATTTAATAATAATTATTATAAAGCATGTTAGGAATAATTTCAATCTGTAAACTTCACCCGTCATAACACAGGGATATCCCAAGAGCTGGGAAATAATACTAAAAAATGTATTCACTATACAACCTTTTTTTCGTATGAAATGTATATTTCAAGTGAAAATTCAAATTCATATATTCTTAAATTTTTAAATTCATGTCAGGTAAATTGCAGGAATTGAATAGCAGAGACAAATAATATATGGGTGGGCACGAGAATAGGCACTCAAAATATCGTTATTGGCTGTCTGCATAGGTAGGTAATCAACTCTAAAGCTATCATTAAAACCTTTATTCAATGTTAGTTAATGAAGTCGTCAACCCGATAATCCCATTTTTAAACTATCACGCGACCCTCGAACGTATATTCAATTGTCGTGTATAAATAAATAATATAAAGACAGAAATAGGCAGTTTACTGTCTGTCACCTCTCCTACATTTTTAATGTATGTGATGACTATAACGTAAACGTGATCTACGATCTTGCTAACGATGTATAGCGAATAAATGGGTTTTATTTTAAAGAAGATGTATTTCTCCGTGTGATCTTCGATAACCTGTCAATGATCCTAAGTTTGAGCACAAAAACTGATATATTCCTTACTACATAATAAAAACACTTCCCAATCAAGCGATGTTTTAGTTGCGCATTGAATAAAGACCGTACAAACTGCGTTTTGAATTCTTACTAATAAGATGACTGCGAAAGGTCGCATTTTGGCACACTGAGACATTTTCCGTTGTGAAAAAGTTGATTTATTTCTAACATATAATTTTTTAATTGACTGTCACCGCGTAAATTTTATAAGAATTCCGTGAATGTGATGTTTTAATATTTTAATAACAAAAATGCGTGTGTAGGCAAAAGTAAATCCAAAAAATCAACGTTTAGGCATATTGCGTAAACAATAAATCTTTTTTTTTTCTCAGGGAAATATTATTATTATTACTTTTATTGTATAGACGAGATAAAAAGTAAAGTGATATTGTTAATGCAAATTCCTTAAATAATAGGAATTTGTATTCAAAATTTCATTTTTCTACAATTTCTCGACATTTGGGGTATGTCCAATATGCCCACGTCTTTTTTTTTCAACTTTTTCAAGATTGAAATTAAAATATGCCGATTCATAAATATTAAAATATATTACAAATTCAAAAACCCAAAAGGTAAATTTTTCTAGTTTCTAAAATGGTGTTTATTTTTACGACAACTATATATATTTTTTTTTTTACATTAACTCCACACAGGAGGCCCTGAGGAAAAAAGCAAATTACATTGACATTTGAAATACCTTGGAAATATTCCGGGATTCGATGAGAAATTTCAAGTTTATACAACAAACTACTCTTTCCGCTATATAAATAATGTGTATAACTTTTTATGGTGTTAAATATCAGTTTTGTCAATTATAGTTATAGGTAAGGTTTTCACATACACGGATGTTTATCAATTGTATAAAATTTATACCACATTTATTAGTAAGGCTGTTTGCAAATAATAATAATAAACATTTACTTAACTCTGTTATACGTCACGAGTATGAGCACTCAATATCAAAATCTACAGCAATCAGTTATATTCATATTTTCATCTTCATCAGAAATACGTACTTTATTAAACTCAAAAGCAAGTTATTACGACTGAAAAACATTAATCGTTTCATATTAAATTACCCGAGGTACCCACATTCCTCGTTCATAGTTAATTGACTTCCTAGTTTGTTCCGACGATTTGCATCTTGAAGTCAATATTGGAACTAGAAAAATCGTTGTATTTATTTGTAATGCAGCGCAATGACGTTTGTAATGTCATTGATGCAACGTCCTGTGGGTAAATTCATTAGCTCCGGTTTGCCAGACATACAAACACATCTGCTTTACAAATAACTAAACAGTAAATAAACTATTTGATTGCCGTAATTACATAGCTAATGATACTAAGAAATTCGGTTACCGAATTACTATTTGATTTGCTTACATAAAGTAATCGTAGAAATAAACAAACACTGTTTGTCCGGAGTATGAAAGAGATAAAATTCCTGGTTGCTTAGCGAAAAAAACATTTTTTTAATTGTAAGTAGATATATTCACAACAAAGCAGTAAAATAGTTTAACATTAAACAAGTCTTTTATTGTTATTTCTGTAGGAGCATGTGACTCGCCAACCTATTTCTTTTATCGCCAATTGATAAGTGTTAATCCAGGTCATAGAGAAGATTGTTTTTTTTTTATCAGTGCATCACTGATTTGATCCAGTTTTTGATATCATGTCTAGCCAGATTTACTGAGATTTTACCAGTATTCTGGATTACTTTACCACGAAGGATTATTGATTTAAAACAACTGTTATTTTGTGAAAAGACCAAATTGGTTGAGTTATTAAGAATATTACATTATGTAAGAATAAGATAGGAAATATGTTTACGTATTTCGAACTTTATATATTTGGGCAAATTCGGATTAGAAGTAAATATCTTAGTTCGAAAACTACATAATATTGCAATTAACTGATATATAGCATTTTCAGAGTTTTCATTGATATGTATGATTTTTTTACTAGTATTCTAGTACCAATTGTATTCTTATTACCTATTATACTCTTATATTCTTAGTACGTGTTGCCCAATCGTGCAATCCACGAATCAAAAAGCGTCGTTATTAATTTGTGGATTTTCTTAATATTTACTTGCCTGAAACGTTTTCAATCTACCAAGAAGGTCAGCAAAAACACAGAAAAAATTGTAAGGTATTTAAGGTAATTTAAGGTATTTCTGAAGATTTACACAATTAGAGCAATAATTAATAATCTTTTGTTTGTTGCAGATGCTCCAAACAATGGAACCATCATGATATCCGGAGTCTTCATCGCTATGTTGCTTGTGGCGCTAATCATTGTCCTCCTGGCATTCACAATCAAGTAAGAAACCCGTGCCATTAATAATGTTGATTTAACATGTCGATAAAGATAAAAAGCATCTATAAGCAAATGAGCTTATCTGAAAGACGTTTTGAAGTCTGCAGACTCCTAGAGAAAGACAATACTTGAAAATGTATCCGACGATGGTAGTTTTTGAAGTTGGGTCTGCCAGTTCCTTTGTTTGCGTTTAACCTCTATGGACCGGACCACAATATTTGCAGTGTCGAAAAATCGTGCCCGCCGTACAGTGTACTGCAATTGCAGTGTGGCCCACACTGTGTGGGCCTTACTTAAATTTTGCCTTTGAATATTAGCTTCATTCTTTAGTTCATATAACGTGCTTCACACTCACATCATGATACTTCAAATTCGTAGCAGAATTTACCTATTGTCTTTCATTTAAAATAAAGATTTTACAACTTTGTTTATTTGTGCACAGTTGACATGAGAAAGAGCTTTTATAAAGATATCCCCATTAGCTTCCAGAGGTTTTACTAACACGATTGATTGACAATTTGATAGGGTAAAGCTTATAGAAAACGCATAGACCAAAAATTAAGCCAAGTTTAATTTTCTTTGCTGGTACCTACCAAATTATCATTTTTGAACTTCCTATTAAATTATAAACGTTCACATTAATTGCATGTCGGAAGAAGTGCTGACCAATTATTATTATTCAATATAAGCGTGTTCACGCGATGTTACAACAGTCATCTTATATATATAGATTAGGATTATTTATTCAATCAGCAAAGTTTGTTATGAAAACCAAGTATCACGAAGGAAACACGAATAATACATATTACACGGCTTGGTCTAGCGGTAAGGTTCTTGACTCGCAATCCGAAGGTCGCGGTATCGAATATCGGCGTGATAAATAAATTTTATTTGATAAATTTGTGTTATTTCACAATTAATTCATTTAAAATAATATAAAGTTCATTTGCGGCACCCTCCAGAGTGTAAGATACTCTCAATATCGCCCTGGTGTAAGACCACCATTCAGAATTGAAACGTAGCTTGAATTGGCTTTAGCCGTGTTTAGTGACCGGATCTGAATAGCCAGGTACTTTACCACCTTCCTCTTCCCCACCTCCTACCCCTCCCCTGGCCTGACCCATGACCTTCAGCCTCACAACATACCCTTATTGTGGATGCCATAGTCTCACTGGCTCGAGACGGGAGCTGTTGAGACTCTTGTGCGGTATTCATATAAAAAATCGCATTTTAGTGTAAAATTAACACTAATAATAAATTGTTGACATCTGAGATGATTAAATAATGTCATCATGCTAAAATGTCTCCTCTGGTAGCGTTACTATTTAATTTAATTATTTGCCAACATGTCCCCCTGTTTAGAGTCGATGAATTTATACTGACTAATACATATTTGTGCAGTCAAAACATTGATATTTTCCTGCGAGTTCACTATTATTTGCATACACGTAAGTAGGAATATTAAACAAACAAAAATACATACGGAACTATTTAAAGCTGTTATTTGTCTGTCTCTGAACTAATGTTTGAATAGAAATTTGTTAATAATAATACTCACTCTAGAAAATTCTCTTTGTTCATAGAGAAAATTTAGATCCAAGGGATCTTGGGGGGCGGTGGTACCCTCGTAGGCGGTGAAGGGCTGAAATTGGGAACAGAGGAAATTAAACAAAAAAACATATTTTCGAAATGAAATCAACTAAGCCATACGTACATCATTGCAATAATCTCGCAAATACACCGTTCAATTAGTGAGTAGGTATTATTAGCGGATAAACAATTTTTTTTATTTTATTTAGATAATACTTTTTCAAAAGTCCTTAATATGACGCATAAATACACAGAAAAGAGTTTTTTTTTAAATATACAAATAAAAAATTCTTTGGATACAAATTAATAAATTCAGAATATTGAAGATCTACACACTTCCGTCATTGTAAGAGGAAAAGTGGCTTTTTTTTTACTTGAGCTCCACACAGGAGGCCCTGAGGAAAATAATTTCCCTCAGGGCCTATGTCGTCTTTGGGGAAGCTGTGTGGAGGGTTTTTTTAAAGAAAAGGAAGGAAAGGAGAGTTCTGGGAAGGAAAAGGGTATAAGGGGTGGGTAGGAATCTGGGGCTCAGTGTGGGTGGGTAGGAATCTGGGGCTCAGTGTGTCCTGGTCATCCAACTTTAAGACCTAAAAAAACCTCACCCCATGAGCCCGGGCACCCCTGCTAAATCACCAAACGTAGCGAACCACTTGGGGTGACCTATGGCAGAGGTGTTGGTTATCCAATTCTTGAGCAATGATGGAGGACTAAACTAGAAGAGGATCGAGAAAATAAAAACCATAACACACTGGTAACCGGTTGGCCGTGATATTGAAAAACGTATGATGACCTTCAGTTTAATTTTTTTTTTAATTGGGGGGTGGGGGTTGAAAAATAAATAATTGAAAATTGGGTTGCAAACCAGGAAATGTTGGGAACCTCTGATTTAGATAAATCAAACACCAAATTTCTGTTGACAATAATGAAATATTATTATTATGTTGTACCTACCGCTTTAAGTACAGTCTTCAATTTTTGTTGCAAGTTAGTTGTAGAATGATAGTTGGTTGGATATAACCTTATTGAAACTAATTCAGTGTTTTTAAACGTTTTTTGTTTTGTTTTAATGAGCGTTTTTTCTATCTTCAAATGTGCGATTATTTTGAAACGTAAATCCAGCCTAATCTGGGAAGTTTTTTAAATTTCCTGTCATCATCACAATGATATATAGATATTATTTATTTGACGTACTTTTTTCTTGATAAGTTAATTTTTTCGTTTTTCTTTTTTGTTAATTATTTGTAGTACAAAATATTCACAATGTGGTTTGACGTCAACTCCTTCCTTACACCGGCATTCGATTGGTAAGCATTTTTGGTATTTTTTTTAAATCTAGCAATTATTTAGGGTAGATCATCATAGATGTACTAACTTATAAACTGCTTGATGGGGGGGGGGGTAGTTATGGTGAAATATGAAATTATTAATAGTAAAGAGCAAGGAATTTAGAAGTTGCTAAATAACCGTATAATATTAAATATAATTTACGTTATCCAAACATACGGATGAGCAAAATAGTTGATAATTTTTCAAATTTGAAAGGTAGGATGGAAAACACATTGTGATTTGCGGTAAGTCGAACAAATTAATTTCAGAATTTATAAGGGAGTACCTGCGGAAGTTTATATAATTTATCTATCGATTGAATGTATACATCTCACAACTCTTAGCTCGTAGTACTATCAGCCGTGATGATGGACTCTACAAGCCTGTCGGAAACGATAATTTAAAAAAGACAGACAAAGTAAATAAATTATCAACTATTCATCTTTAATTATTCTTATTTTCTCTGTCAGAGGGTGTAATTTCACTTATTTAAAATGATTAACACATTGTGTACTATTTTTGTGCCTGTTATTTTCGATTAACGTCATTATGGTTTTGTGTAGGTAGGTGTAACATGTAATTTCGTACAAAATATTGAAGCTTAACGTCAATGACACCTACGAACTACAACTGTGGTCAGAATAAATAATAACTTCCTGGAAGATCGAAACTTAAAATAATTGCAAGATTCTGAAATGTTATTTCAAACGAGCTGATTTTTTAATTTCCTTTACCGTGGGAAGAAATTATCTTCACGTTCCCCTGAACCAATTTGATGCGATTCTGAAGAATTCAAATTAAAGGGTAAACTATTTCGGTTTGTTTTATAAAGATTAATGATAGTCTGCGTTGGCAAGATTGACGTGTGGCTCTAATATAACCAACGCCTTCCATCACAAGAGTTCTATAATAATCGCATTTCTACGAAACCCGGATTAAATAAAATAAGATTAACTGCTTTCGAACAGCGTGAATCTCCTTACGAAATGTCTATGACGGAATCATGTAGTCTGTGACGCGAATTGTCAATTTCAAAAACTTGTTATTTATAGCGGGGATCCACACCTTTTCATTGAGACGTCACGATTTATTTCGAATGTCTGCATGTTCATTTCCTATGACGGTGGGCCTGACCGATATCAATGTAAGAATAAATCATACACCTATTCATTTATCAAACATCGGTGATTCACTATTTTATATTTAAATCGGCGATGCTCTGTTATAAATAAATCGGTAATTGCGTATTATTTTAACACGCGTATCGTGTTCAAACAGATTCATCATTAAATACTTATTTTCAGGTATTCCAAACAGAATTTAAAAAACAGACGTAATATCAATAATGACGTAACTTAGACCACGAAAATATAAAATTTTAATTATGAGAGTATTGTCCTTGACCTAGTCGACCTGGTGTAATAAATAACTATTGATCAAAATGTGAAAATCACGTTTTGTCCGTTTTATTGCAGTTGGAACATCGTAAAACTTATTATCTAACGTAAACCATTGATAACACCAAATAAAAACACCACTACTGTGTTTTTGTATTTTGAAAGAGATAAATAATAATTAGTTCTAGAATAGTAGAATTCTGGAGAAATCATAGAAATAACCTGTGAATTTGTTTCTACTTATCTGGATTTTCCAAGCGATTTTAATCCGTAAACATGTTATTTGCATACCGGTTTGTTTTGCGAATTGAATTAACAAGGACCCAGACCTCAGACTCCTTGGAAGATCCCTGTCCATCTAAAATAACACAGTGTTAATAGGAAAAACCTGCGCGATGGGTGTTTTCAAGACAGGTTGTTTATCAGATATTACCTACTGGTACCCGCTGATACCGGCTGATGAAGGTACATTTACGTAATGCGAACTGATGATCAATCGGTATCTATAATTCCGATCAGAAAAATGCACCTACAAACGAACCTATTCTGTTGAAGGAAAGGTTTTTTTCTGTTTTCTGTTAAGTGCATCCTGTGGAGTCACATAGTCTATTTAAATCAGTGTACTAGAAACCTATCATCCTCATTGAGTCATCGTCATTGTCATTACTCTGTGAATCATCAATAAAAACGTGGTTATAAAATGGCAACATTTCCACAAATTGAGTCCTCACGTATTTGACTCGATTCCAAATTCAAATGAGGCCGCCTTTTACAGAGAACGTTCAACGAATTCCTTGGTATTGGCTTAGTATGAAAAAACAACCCGCTAAACGCCTTTTCTCAGAACCGCGATTTCTAAGGAAAACTAGTACCTACGTATTGACATGTCGCGTCCACGTGACAATTTAAAACACGTTTGTTCTAGGGTGTTTCTAGTTTCTATGGGCTTTAGGCTAAATATATCAACACAGTTTTCTGAGAAAGCGGCAAAAAGAGGAAGTACCTACCTGTCGAACGAAACTCTCGAAGGAACTATTTTTTATCGTATGTATACAGATTGATACACTTGTACGGTGGGGTCACGCTTTTGTAGATATTTGTACTATCAATGCAAAAATTAATTCGTTCGTCCATTAGTTCTCCATTTTGTCCGCCTCGTTAGTTTTTTACGTTTTCCTTTTACCGCCTGCATAGATTTTTTTTGTTGATTGGAACGGTTACAAAATGTACGGTAATGAAATGAAAATTCAAAAATACGAAGAAATATAAAAACAACATTAACATTTTTCCAAGATTTGAGATTTCAAGATTCTACATAAAATATTAAGTAATACACAAAGTCTTACTTTAAATAATTTTCTGGGAAAAATTATTTAAAACGGAGTTATAAGCTAGATAAAAATTAAATTAAAAAAGGTAAAATTTTGTCTCAGTAAATATCAAGTTTTAGAATTATACATGATTACCGTTAAGACTTGTAAGAAAAATATTTTCATTTCAGTGAATTTTAGCAACGTTTTGACATATTTTTTATAAGAGTTAATGTTTTGACTTAAGGCGGCGCTTCCCGGCTCAAAAATAAGAAGATGGAGAGATATGTAATTACGAATGTTGGACAGAGCGCGCTAATATATTAGACTAGCTGGTACCCGGCATGCGTTGCCATGCCATTTAATAAATAAATTATTTTCTCCTGCGTGTCCTTTCCCATTCGTCCCGTTCCCCTTCCGCCTCCCCTTCCTCTCCCGCGTCCTCTTCCCGTCTCGCGTTCTTACTCCGCCTCCTCCACCTTTCCTCCCCCCACTCCAATACCCCTTTCCCCATCCCGCGAACCCCCCTCCCAAGCTCCCCTCCCCCCTCCCAGATTCCCCTCCCCCTCCCGGGTTTCCCTCCTCCCCCTCCTGCGAACCCCCTACCCGAGTCCCCCTCCCGCATTTCATACATTCTTTCCCGGTACATTCAGTTTTCAAACAGCTCGCATGCCACCTTTTGCATATTTCATAATGCCAGAGCTCACCAGTAGTAAAATCCAATTTGGTGCCGTTGTTCGGAAGTCATGCGCGTAAATACATTTCGGCGATTCATTTTTCAGAGATAAATATTAACTACGATGACTGATTTAAAAAATATATATCAACATGGTTTTCACGGCAACGATTTGTTTTGCTTTTCTCCTGACGTTGGCAATAACTGCCGGCCTCCGTGGTCCCGAGGCAAGACTCTCGACTCACAATCCGAAGGTCGCGGGTTCGAACCCGGCGTGCGCAAATAAATTTTATTTGATTCATTTGTGTTATTTCACAATTTATTCATTTAAAATAAATAGTATATTTGCGACACGTTCCAGAGTGGAAGATACTATCAGTATCGCCCTGGTGTAAGACCACCATTCAGAATTGAAACGTTGCTTGAAATGGCTTTAGCCGTGTTTAGTGACCAGATCTGAATAGCCAGGTACTTCCTCACCTTCCTCTTCCCTATCTCCTTCCCCTCCCCACTACCTTCAGCCTCACAACATACCCCGATTGGGGATGCCATAGTCTCACTGGCTCCACACGGGAGCAGTTGGGACTCTTGTGCGGTATTGTAAAAAAAAAAAAAAAATAACTGTAAAAAAAAAAAAAAAAAACTCGCCTTTTTCGACAGAAAACGTAAAATAAATATAATATTTTAATATTTATAATTTCGTAACGCGTAACGCCAGAACTTACCATTATATATAGCCTATATTACTCGCGTATAATGTAGCTTTCTATTGGTGAAAAAAATTCTAAGATCGGTTTATTAGTTTATGCGTGAAAGCGTAACAAACAAACACACGCGGTTTCGCATTCATAATATTAGTATAGATTTAGAATTTTAGGGTAGGTACTTTCTATTACATAATTCAATTTACCAAATTCTGACACAGGCATTTAAATACAATAGCGAGTTCCCGGCATATGCTATGCCACTTAATAAAGAAAAAAAAATCGCTCTACTTACCCTTTCCCATTGGTCCCAGATGATGCCAGAACTCACTTTACACGTATATAAACCATCGCGGGAATGCGCACATCAAATCCCCAAAGTTTCATTGCAATCGGATGAACGGTTTAGCAACGCAAAACATCTCACAAACATAGACAGAAACAAACACATTTTCTATAGATCAGTAATTTTAATATCAAAAATGTCAGTTGAGTATTTTTAAATTTTTTTAAAGTTTACATTAAAAAAATTTGTATTTAAAAAATGTTTTTGTAATTTCTAATAATACCATTTATTTAAGCGTATTTCACCTTTCAAAACCAGTACCTATTTAGTTTTTCGATACGTTTACAAATATTCCATTTATTTGAATTTTTATTGCGAAATCGATATATATCGAAACATTTTTACCTTTCGACAAAATACGCCAAATTTTTGAAGGGTTAAGCTTTGGGCTTTAAGCTTTGAGCTTCAAGCTTTGAGCCTTAAAATTTTTGAAGGGTTAAGCTTTGAGCTTTAACCTTAAGCTTTGAGCTTTAATCTTTAATATTCAAGCTTTGAGCTTTAAGCTTTGAGCTTGAAGTTTTGAGCTTTAAGCTTTGAGATTTAAGCCTTGAGCTTTAGGCTTTGAGCTTCAAGCTTTCAGCTTTAAGCTTTGAATGTAAGTTTAGAGCTTTAAGCTTTGAGATTAAAGTCTTGAGCTTTAAGTTTTGAGCTTTAAGCTTTGAGTTTAAAGCTTTGAGCTTGAAGTTTTGTGATTAAAGCCTTGAGCTTAAAGCTTTGAGCTTCAAGCTTTCAGCTTTAAGCTTTGAATTTAAGTTTAGAGCTTTAATTTTTGAGATTAAATCCTTGAGCTTCAAGTTTTGAGCTTTAAGCTTTGGGATTAAAGCCTTGAGCTTAAAGCATTGAATTTCAAGCTTTGAGCTTTGAGCTTTAAGCTTTAAGTTTTAAGCTTTAAACTTTTAGCGCTAAGCTTTATGCTTTGCGCAAAGCTCAAAGCTTAAAGCCGAATGCATAAAGCTCAAATATTAAACTCAAAGCTTAAAGCTCAATCATAAAGCTCAAGCTTAAAGCAAAAATTCAAAGTTTAAAGGCCAAAGTTTAAGCTTAATATCAAAGCTCTAAACTTGAGTTCAAAGCTTAAAGCTTAAAACTCAAAGCACAAAGCTTAAAAATAAAGCTCAAAGTTAAAGCTCAAAACACAAATCTCAAAGCACAAAGCTTAAAGCTCAAAGCTCAAAGTTAAAGCTCAAAACACAAATCTCAAAGCACAAAGCTCAATACTCAAAATTCAATATCAAATCTTAAAGTTCAAGGCTTAAAGCTCAACACGTAAAGCTTAACGTTGAATGCATAAAGTTCAAAGCTTAAAGCTAAAGAATTAAAGCTCAAAGCTTAAATTTCAAAGCTTAAAGCTAAAACTCAAAGCACAAAGCACGGCTTGCGTGGCAATGCAAAGAAATCAATTGATTCTCCTTGAATGTCCTTTCCCGTGCGTCCCCGTTCACCTCCCGAGTCCCCTTCGTCTTTCGCGTTTCCCTTCTACCTTCCCCGCCTTCCCATCCCTCGTCTTCCCACCCACGTACCCCACCTCCCCCGTTCTCCTCCCCCCTGCCTTTCCTCCTTGCCACAAAAATATATGAAATACGCACATTTTCATTAATACAAATTCAATAACGCCAGAACTTACCATTATAAATAGCCTATGTGCTTTGCGGGCGTGCGCACAACAAATCACCAAAGTTCCATCGCAATCGAATGAACGGTATGACAGCGTATAAAATACGAACAAACAATTTTTGATTTTTATATATAAGATAGGAAAGATTTGATTGTTTGTTGGTGTCCTTCCGTACGGCCCGTACCCCAGTGACGCTAACATTGTATAATACTTACATTTTTAAACTCGTGATATCTTTTGAATGGGATGTCCGAATTGATTAATTCAAAAAGTGTTATAAAGGCATTGAAGCAGTCTCGAATATAAAATAATTTATATTGATAAGAATTAATATCAAGATACAAATAAAGAGTCTTTTTTAGCGGCGGCATTTCAATTAAATTTTTTAAATAAAAGAACACTTATTGTGGCATAACTATAATAGTTAGACATATGCTGACGCGACATTTTTTGTAGATAATGATGTGTTCTACAAAGTTGTAGTACATTATTTTATTCAATCATCAATAGTTTTTGCAGCGCACGTGATTTAAAGAATATTTTCGGTAATTTTTTTACACCTTGGGTTACATTATTGTAGTTTTAGTAAAGATCCCTAATTTTTTTTTAAATAGAATATAGCCTATGTTACCCGGGAATAGTGTAGCTTCCCAACAATGAAAGAATTTTTCAAATCGGTTCAGTAGTTTCGGAGCCTATTCGATGCAAACAAACAAACAAACAAACAAACAAACAATCAAATCCTTCCTCTTTATAATATTAGTATAGATGATAAAAGTGAAGCGAAAATTGTGAAAATGCTTAATAAAACGTGACGTGACTCGTTTAAAATAGAGCAAAAATCTCGTGGAAGGTATCTTAAGTATCATTTAAAGAAACATTGTGAATTTTTTCACAAATTTCAAAACTTGTAAAATAATAGAAATAGACTTGTTTTTAATAATTTTCGGAGCGTACTTTGCGATTTTTTTCTATCGAGGGAATTTCATATAATTTGCGTTTCGGCGTGGAACGTATCTAGATATTATCTTCAAAAATAACATATAGTTGTTTAAGAGCTTAAAAACTTCAAATGTTTAAGGGAGATATGTAAGAAATCGGTATAAATTCGAATAGCGACGGCTTAACATGGTATTTTCAAAGGTTGCAAGTGGTGAATTGTAGGAGAGGTAATAAAATGGATATGCCTTTGGGCTAATCTGGTTTTGTAATGGGGTACTGCGTATGTACAAGTGCCGTGTCTTTGGTTAGAACTTTTTGAATTTTTTATATTTTTTTTAACGCGTGTAATTAATTTGGACGTTGAATGCTTATCTTATGTTCAAATTACCACTTTCTTGGAACAATTGTTTGAAGGGATAAGTTTTGATTTTACTAAAAGGGATCAATGAATTATTGCATCGTAAACAAGTTTCATGGATTTTTTTAAATATTGTTTACTGTTTTTTTTCTATATTGGTTTGAAGATCCAAAATTCAACAAAAGCAAAGCGCTTATTGGTTGATTTAAAATATTCGCCTAAGATGAGTTGTTTTTAAAATACGACAAAACGGTTTATTTACCAAATATGGTTTTCACATCAATAGTGGCACCTGCTACTGATGTCATTTTACAAGTATTTGATCGTCAGCGGCATCTACGTATGGGAATGCTATTAATTAACATAATCAATTGGAATATAAAACATAAAGGCGTTTTTGCGAACACTTCTAATATCCCAACACAAAGTTTTACGTGTGAATTCAAACATTTTTTTAATTGAAAATCCTACCACGTTTCAAAATATGCTTAGAATATCACGTATCAAATATTTTTACATCTTCACGCAAACGCCCTTACTTATAAACACGGTGTATGTAAATATAACTCGGCGTGTAAGGTTGGAACGGCAAAAACTTGACTTATTACTACGGCTTTAGTATGGTTAAAACGGCCCTTTTTAGTTTCAGTTCAGTGCCAATAAATCGACGAATATTGAAATGTACATTTTTTAAAGTTTCATACAAAAAAAACAATATTAGTAGGTACCAGAATTAATTTATCCATAATATTTAATAGCATCTTTTAAATTAACTCATTAGGTGTAACCTGTTCTGAGGTAATTACGTAACAGGAATGTATACACCTACAATAAAAATATTTTATTGCATTGTTATTTACAGGTTTAGCAGTGTTAAGTTTGGTAAAAATAGTACAATTAAAAAGACTCTGGCTTTACCGTACCTACGTTAAACCGGCGTATAAGAATCTATCTAGTAAGACAATATTTCATCAACATTTCAAACTACTCGGTCTATTTCTACGTGGACCGATTTCGGAACAATGCATCATTTTTCCTGACAATTACAGAGGGTTTACTCTATACAAGCTACCCGTAAGCTATCCAATTATTATTTTTACTAGCTGACCCGTCACGGGATATAATATTTTTTTCAATTTTAAAAAAATAATAAAAATAATTTTCTGTCAAAATATTAAATAATAGATAAATCTAACTGAATTCGTCACTCAATTGCGAAAATTAAATTCAAAGCAAATCCGAGTTCCAGTGTTCATTAAACCCGAGTTACAGACTGACTCAACCGAAATTATTAATTTTGATTACTTTCGTTCAATATAAATTTTATATTTCTTTTATTATTACTCACAATTCGCACACCCGCAAAATCACTGCCATTAGTCAAAAAATATGTGTCAAATTGTGATAATGAATTATGGAATACAAACACGAAACAATATTTTATGCGCAATCAAGTTGAAAGTTCCTTGGTTATGACTAACAAGCTTATTTGTAAATATTAGTGTAGAGTTCGAAATAACCGCGCACCATTTATATACAGTTTAGTAGATTTCAAATGACAAAAATAGTGTCTACCTTAGTACCTACCCACATTGTTTTTCGACTTAATAAATAAAGTAGGACTTAAAACTTTTTTCTCCGATTGCTTGACGTTTTTTGGTGATCATTTTGAATATTTTACGCCCAAATTTAAAAAAATCATACCTCCGAATTTTAATATCGAGACATAGAGACTGATTATGGTTCTATAAAGCCAATGAATTCACCTATCTTTTGTTGATTTTCACATGTTCGTAGGATTTATAAAAAAAATATTATAAAATCGTAAACTTCTACTAAATTACTTAAAAATAAGGGAAATTTTGCCAAAATTGGCATCAAAGCAATCCGTGGTATTTTAAATAGTGCCATATTGTGACAGAAAGCGCTCCAGTGGCTAATGGCCAATTACATAAACGTATGTTAGGTACCTACCTAAGGTTTTTGCGGTCATCAATCAAAAATATCTCACCTTTTTCTGTTACAAGGATTTTCAAGCAAGTAAAACACAAAAGGGTTTCGATTTGTTTTGCAAACTAAAAAATAATATTGTATTTTGTATAATAAGTGTTCGTGTTTTGTAGCTGAGCGATTGTATCACACATATAACCTCCGTGTATTGGTGATTGTGTCATTATATATCGGCACCAGTCGGCACCACTGGCATATTAATTCTCGGAATAAAATCTCGTGAGATGACATAAGTTTTAATTTTTTCTTACTAATTGTTGAATGTATTGGGTCACCACAACATAATTATGTCAACGCTCTGAGAAACTTCAGTGAAAAATTTCTCATTTCTCATATCTCTCGTCCTTTTCTTCTTCTGGTAGTAACCCTATAATTTGGTAGATTGCAGGTTAGGTTTTATCAGAGAAATTATGCTGCTACGTAAGGGGCCGAAGACCAACAGGTCTCCCGGCCAAGGGGAATCACTAAATAAATCAGAGAAATCTTCACCCTGCAAACTGATGTCTTTAATAACTCAGTAGAACTCACGTCCGACATTATCGGTCAAGTAAGTTTCGAAACTACGAAGTTTGGTATTTTTCCTCACAACGACATTCGGCTTTCCCATGTTTTCAACCGATATAAAATGGAGAAACCAACCCACTGCCTATTTTAACACATTGTTTTCATAACAATGCAAGTCTGTAAAAATAACGACCTTTTTAAGTTATTATCATAGGATGTAAAAATATGTCCATTTACAATATCTAATAATACCCGTATCTACCACGTGAATATTATAATGTCTTTCTGTCACGTGAATATATTTTTATTCACATCATTTTCAAATTACCGGGAATTCGAGGAAGTAATGTCAATATTTCCGTTGTAATAAAGTTTATCACAAATCAACTAACTGACCATGTTTATGTAAAATTTATATCGTTTCAAGGAAATCGTGTTGAAAAATACCCTTTGTTCGCAATATTTGTAGCTTTTGTTTTAATCTAGGTAAATAAACGCCGGGATTTGTAAACGATCTCGGTATAGATGTAACCGAATTAAACGTTTTATATTTTCAGCGTGATATTTTCAAGTACACGTAAACATTGACTGCCGCATTATACATACTATACTTAACGCATACATTAATTAACTGCAATTCCAGACAATTTTGCAACAACAGATGGTTAAAAATTCTAACTAATTTTTAATCTGTTCTAAGACATTGTATTTCAAATTATCTATTCTGCATTCTATATAATATTTTCTTCCAAATCATCAATCACCTTTTATGTCTCGAAAGCTCGAAAAAAGCAAAATGTATTTTCAATAGAAAAATCATATTATCGTGTGATGTAGGTAATTGAATATTAAAAAAGGCCGATTCCCATAAATCTTATAAAGAATCCGGATTTTCTGGATTTTGTTTTCAAATCGTACCTTGTGCATACATATAACTTTATACATATTCGTTATTAATATCATGTATCATGCAACATCTGCTATTCTTCATCTCACAACAGAAGTGTAATCCAGTGGTGGCCAACAAATGAATTCAGATAATTTAATAAAATAATAAATAAATAAATGGATTTAATTTTTGCGAGCCTCGTGGGACAAATACCAACAGAAGAATAAAGCAGCTTATGATTTTTTTCCTAATAAAGTACGAAATTTGTTTGCAGGATTTCCGAAACATCGAAATCTCTGGAACGATGAACTAAGTGTCATGAAATTTGCACAACTTCTACTATCGATTTCGGTTTTCAATTCTATCATAGAGCTATGAAAATTTTAGTTAAATAATTGATTTCATATTTTAACAGTATTGATTGAACCTCGATTAAGGCCAAGGAGTAAGAATGCTAATAAATCTTTCACTTTCCTTTACGTATTTAGAATTATTGACAATATTAATAAATAGTTCAAATAAACTAGGTGTGATTAAAAAATAAGGCGCGAAAATCGAATGAGCTTGTCCCCAACAACGAAATTTCTTCCTATTTACAAAAATGTTTCGCATTAGAGCATACAAAGGACAGCAGAACCTGAGACATAAGCCGTCTATTTTAACCCTTACGGTGTGATGAGATTTTTTCGTTAATTTCTTTTAAAAGATTCGTCAGAAAACTGATTAACTTAGATGTATTCCCGGTTACTATTCATTTTCAAATAGATTAGCTATGAACGTATCCCAAAATGAAATGTATTTGAAAGATGAAATACTCTTTCAGAATTTTATGTTTCAAATGGACATACACAATTAAAAATACTAAAATTTTGTTATAAAAATGGAGCATTTTTACGGTGGTTTTATCGCTTACCGATTGTTTTTATCTGGTAAATTACCGATTGTTTGATTGTTTTTAAAAACATGTCACACCACTTTTTTTGCATCTTTCGCAAACATACAAGTAATGGGGATCATTTACTTTTAGGAATATTTTACAATTATTTGATGGTAAACTTTTAAATTCAAATATTACCTAAGTCTGTGTTGCCTCTTTCTAAGATTGCTCCATTCATATATCTCACCGTAATATAAAAGGAGACGACTTTTATTAGTTCGTTATAAATTTGTGCCATAAAATAAAGAAACTCTACTGCTGTCGATGTACTGTGTACAAAAAAGGCACAAAAAGATCAAAGGGGTTGAGAATCACGCCCATACGGTGTAACGTCACAGAACATTAAATTCTGCCATTCGATTTGTGATTTGGACTGAATTGTGTCTCACGCTTCATGGGTAATGTGAGTTATCGTTTTACCTAACTTAAACTTTGAAAACTTCATCTTTGAGATATCTAAAATCGATGACCGAACAATTCAGCATCTTGCAACTTCAACACCTCCTTTGAAAAGTCATTAAAAGTGTAAAAATTAGTTAAATAGGTTACGCTAGGTTAGGTTTATGGGGAATTTTTCAATTTTTTTTTTTCATTACTTTTAATGACTTTTCAAAGGGGTGTGGAAATTACGTGATTTTGAGTGGTCAAGGAACTCTGAAATCTAAGTGCACTGTCAATAACGACTCTTTAAATTAAAATAAAATGTTTTCATAAAAAAAAAATACGAGACAACCTCATTATATTATGTTCGAGAAGCAAAGCCTTCTAAAAATAATTTTATTAAGACTTTATTATATTGAATGTGAATGAACTTGTAAAAATGTTGATATCATCTTCATTTTCCTTCGAATAATGCAGGTCTCTTACACAATGAATGAACCTTCAAATTCAAAGCCATGCAATCGAATCACCGAGGTTAACCTCCTTACGGTACTGACTGGTCAGTGTTTTGTTGGGAATGGTTATGTATGGTTCGTCTTGGATTTCAGTCAGACTACCACATTGAATCGGATATTATTATCAAATTAATGTCTCGTTCTTTCGAATGACGAATAATTAAAGTTGCAATGCACTCTTTACTTTGCGCACCGTAAAATATACTTACTTCGACCCTCGTGGGGTAACTTTTCCTTCAGGTATGTTTTTAGGTTTTCACGGTCAAAAAGTATTTTTTATTGTTTTTGGGGTGTTATGCCGTGTTTCGCTACCTCCTTCTTTAGCCAACGTTTCGGACAGCGTTACAGGGTCCATCATCATGACTCATCTGCCCTGATGATGGACACTGTAACGCTGTCCGAAACGTTGGCTAAAGAAGGAGGTAGCGAAACACGGCATAACACCCCAAAAATAATAACAAAAATAACTTTTCCTTGTTTAATTTTATTATTGCTCTAAATTTGTGATACTGACAAGCAAATTTGTTAAATTGTCGTTTTAGCAACATTTACATGCGATGTCTTCTCTGGAAACAGACTATTTCGCACACAAAACTAGATATATATAATGAGCTATTTTTGAAAAAGAAAATTCAAAAGTTTTAATGACTTTTCGTAGGGGTATTGAAGTTGCATGAGTTCTGAGTTATCATGGAACCAATCAAATATTGACTGAATATTTTAGTTTCAGTTACGTGAATGAATGGTTTGTTTTAAAAATATACGTTCACCCAAAACAGTAAGAAGGTAGTAATGGCGGTTCGTGAGTTTTCGGTGAGCTGTAGTGCTAATATTGAAAAATATGACGTTACTGATTTGGTTGTAGCGAAAATGGATTACACTTTTTTTCAAAATTACAACTTTTTGTATAAAAATCTTTTAGTTTATAGATGTGGCGCATTCCCTTGATTATGACGGCCTCCGTGGTCCCGAGGCAAGACTCTCGAATCACAATCCGAAGGTCGCGGGTTCGAACCCGGCGTGCGCAAATAAATTTTATTTGATTAATTTGTGTTATTTCACAATTTATTCATTTAAAATAATATAAAGTATATTTGAGGCACGTTCCAGAGTGGAAGATACTATCAGTATCGCCCTGGTGTAAGACCACCATTCAGAATTGAAACGTTGCTTGAAATGGCTTTAGCCGTGTTTAGTGACCAGATCTGAATAGCCAGGTACTTCCCCACCTTCCTCTTCCCTATCTCCTTCCCCTCCCCACTACCTTCAGCCTCACAACATACCCCTATTGGGGATGCCATAGTCTCACTGGCTCCAGACGGGAGCAGTTGGGACTCTTGTGCGGTATTAACTGTAAAAAAAAAAAAAAAATCCCAAATTGAAAGAATCCTGTAAATCTTCATACAAAAAAATTACATCATGAAAAAAAAAATACATACTTGCAGCTGCAACATCATAAATGACTTTTTTCAATCTGAACACTCCAACTCACTGAAAATTCACGGACCGCCATTGGTATGTAGATATTAGTATTATTCGTTAGATTGTTTTAACAAGATACAATTTTGATCGGCAATCTTGGCCCTTTGAGTAAAAGTTACGTTCCTTTTCGGTAGGTGTCTTTAGAGAAATGAATCGATTTTCAGAAGTTGATTTTACACTTTGACGTTCAAAAATTAATATATTTTTCACTGCAGTTCGTTGATCTTCTGTCATAGTTTAATTTTAATCATTACAATATCAAGGCAGAATTATTTTCTTCATAATTAACGTGTACATTCAATAGCTCCCACGTTTCATGCCAATGACTAATGAAAAATTCATCCAGAAATCGATGGAGAAAAAATACAAAAGAAAAGCCCGTGGAAAATTCGACAAACGTATGCATTATTCAATACTCACAGCTAACCTTGACATCAATCAACTGAAATTACTAGTAATTTCTGCTTACCACCTTAATAATTAACAATTCAATGATTTTGATTTTAAAAAGGTCTCTTTTCAAGGAAAACATAAAATCACGTATATGAATAGAATAATAAAAAAAATAAAAAAACATAAATGTGTTTCGTTACTAACCTGATTAACTCTTGTTTATGTAGTAGATCGAATTGATGAATTCGTTCCATATTCGTCATTCAATATTACACGATCATGATTTTTATTTCTATGAACTTTTTTTGTGTTTCATCATCGTCAAGTTTTACAAAAATCATGTGATGAAGAGTAATGTTTACAGACAGGAATAAATAACCATTGTTTATTATCCGTGCAGCTATCGCCAATTTGTTTCAACTTCACACTGCATGCACTCAGTTAAGTTCAGATTTTCCACGCAGTCGGCAAATTTAAAATATCACAATGGTATAACCAATTTTAATGACTGGAGATAAAACAAAAAATGTTTTATTTGAACGGAAAACGGATATACGTCACGGTATATCACAAATGCTTAAAGATTCCCAGATGTTCGGTTCGATTTGCGTATCTACTAAATGATGCATATCCACATGAATTTACATTTATTTTATGGAAATGTTATTTATATCTGTGTACGTGTACATAAAACCTTTATTGATATTCCGTACTAAAATCGTTCTAATATTGATTTATCAAATTTCATGTAACTATGAATGTTAGAGAGAGCGCGCTAATATTTATAACGATAAAATTGAAGCAAAAATCGTGAAAATTTTTAATAAAACACGACTCGTTTAGAATAGATCAAAAATATCGTGGGGGTTGTCTAAAACAACATTCAAAGAAACACTGTGAATTTTTTTATACATATTTTTATTTTTTATTTATTTATTTTTATTTATTTGTTTATCTAAAAAATTGTACATATTATAGTATTACTGATCTTCCATTAAAAGCATTTTCTTGTGGATGGAAGAAGAGTTTACATTTTATGTATAAATTTAAACAGTCACGTGTTTCACATGTATAATTAGTACAGTTAATACAAACACATCGTAATCAAGACCCTTTAACTAAAAGACATCCATGTATTCCGTAAGAGTAAAAACAAGTATAATTTTTAGTGTTACATTTTTGGGAGGCCGGTACGGGTGCCGCCGCCCTGGGAGCCATTTATTGAATAACCACATCTCTATCATGGGTCACTCCAAGTAGTACTCTACGTTTGATGACTTAGCAGGGGTGCCCCTTACTGTGGAGCTAACGTAAAAAATAAGCAATCACTCTATTAAACCAAAAAATAGTGCTTACGAACATAAAATATAATCGCTAATCACTCGCATCAGTTATCATGAATAACGTCAAAACAAATTATAAATTCGAAATACATTCTCATAGGGGATGAAAATATAATGCACAGATAAAAGCAAATAATAATTACCATTGCTGGCTACAAATGTAAATTATGTTATAATAAGTAGCTACTCTTTGTTGTATCAGGTAGCTTATATTCTGATAGTTAATCCTTCAGACAATAGTAGACCCACGTTGTCTAAACGATAACATTATCGGCATATTATTAAACTGCAGATTGTGAAATCTATCGGCAACTTTACAATAACATTAATACTTAGATTACTTATACTTAGACTTCCCTGTAACGGTCTTAAGCGAGTGATAAGCTTGGTCCTTTATCACGTCAATAAGTAAGCAAACAATAATTATCATTTAACCATGAGGAAAAGAAAGCTTCAAATTCAAACACTCACAACTCTCACCAACATATTATGCTCAATTAATTACAAGAGTACCACACGTCGTACAAATTATTTTAGTAAATTTTTATCAACTCTGAAATCAATATTATGACCTTCCCGAAAGTCAAGGCCAAGGTCTAGAGTTTACTTTGAGTGAATATTGTAAATACATACTTTCATATGAAATGTAATGCAATTAGTGGAATATCGTGCCATAGGTCACCCCATCGATCGTTTTGGTGAATATTTCATCCGTTGGACCGGTTATGGAATTTGGTTATTTATTCTACAACGACGGTTTAATTGGCTTTATTAATTTCTGTTCGTACCGACTACTGACTTGTAAACTCAGTAACATATTCACAACATTTTAAGAAATGTAAAATCTTTCTGCCAAATCATTTTTTTATAATTGTTATTATTTTCTGGCTGAGTTACCATTAAATTTAAAAAAATAACAGGCCGTATATATCTCATCACATGGATGGATGGTCTGAAGTATGCAATACTTAAGCTTAAAATAATACCTAGATACACTAGTAACGTCTTTATCACCTGGCACCATTAACTATATCAGACTAAACAGCGGTACAAATAGGTCTTGAACGATTTAACATTTAAACAACAAAAGTCAGTTAAAACTAGACATTTTCTCTGATAATCTATTAAGAAATTGATAATAATTGAATTGAAAAAAAAATTGAGTGATTCCGCGAACAGAATGGTTATCTCTAGATAAAATTCTAACCGCTTAAATCTGGTGACGTTCTTGAAGTTTACCTTAACGAAAACACGTATATCTTTTTAATTACAATTCAAGGTGTCCTGTACGAAGGTGTTGTAAAATTATTGTAAATGATACGCAGAAATCATTAGTAAGTATATTAGTTCAATGATTGGTTTTTATGGGTTTGTGTTACGATGTCAAGGGGTCACAATAATAAAATTAACTATCGTTGATAATGATAACCTTCGTTTTGGATTTTCCCCGTTGATTTAAATAAATGAACGAATTCTCTGCATGGTGACGAAACCACGTTAAGATATTAAACTTAACTCATATTATTAATTATATTAGCAGTTACAATGTTGGCTCTACTACAGATTTGTTTTATAACGTATTCAACGTATGGTTTTCTATCATGGAAGATGAAGATAATACTAATTCAAGGGTTGTCCAAGAATTAAAGAACTTTCCTCATTTTCAGCGACTCGGACGTTACTGAAAATATGACGGCACTAGCGTATAGCTCAGACTTTCCCCTTAAAATGAGCGGTGATTCGGCTTGGTAGCTGCTTCAGTGCGATCTTTGTGTCCTTTGAGATGGACGCTCCGCTGCAGTTTCCCGCCGCCTGCGAGGTGCGCTCAATTATTCGCTTTCTCAACTAAGGCATCCGCCCCGTTAAAGTTCGTATGCTCGCAATTTTGATCCCAGACGTCAGTTAGTCTACCATATAAATGATTTCGAGGAGAAAATGGCGTATGCAAATTGCCTGCTCGTTGGTTTCCCAAAATGCTGAAGTGCAAAATCGTATGGAAAGCCCTGGGATCTCTTCGTTTTTTCCAAAAAAGGCGAAGTTTTTTGAGTTGGTTCGCCACCTAGCCCCGGAATCAAAAAGGCAATCAATGACACGAATTGCATCTTTTTCTTTACCTGAAGCAACATTTGGTCGGAAAACCTTTGGAGAACGACAAGGACGCGGAGGGAGAGGTGGTCGCATTTTTGGCGGCGGAGTTCTACGATAAGGGAATCAAGACCTAGTGTCACTGCTCACCCAATGCATAGATCGCAACAGGGGACTCGTCGAAAAATAAAGGGGATGCGTACCTAAAAAGTCAAATGATTTTTTTGTAAATATAAATTCTTCCTGATTTTTTGAAATAGGAACGGTCTTTAATTCTTGGACAACTGGTAAATCTAAACTAAACGTGAAATAGAACAAGATACAGTAAAACAAAAAGATAACGGTCGGAACTGGGACTTTAATCCAGGATTTCTTGTCTTACCAGGACACAGCGCCTATACCAACTCGACCACTGGAACCTATATTTTTCTGTCTTTATCGATCTCATATTTTAAATTCAGAATTAGCAATATTATCCTCAACTAATTTTATCCACATTTTCTGGCAAATTTCCCTTTGAATGATTACAAAGTTCTCTAAACAAATTTATTTGTAATCTCATATTTTCACTTGTTCGGTTTCATATTTAGTTTAGATTTAGGGGCCGTCCATAAATTACGTCACACCTGAAAGGGGGGGGGGGTGCAAAGAAGCGTGAAATTGTGTGACAAGGCGTACGGGGGGGGGGGTCATCAGATTTGTGACGTCACATGCAGATGACAGGAATTTTCCGGAATTTACACATAATATTACAAAATGTGTGATGTCACGCTAGGGGGAGGGGGTCTCAAATGTGACAGCGTGTGACGTGGACGGAGGGGGGGGGGGGGGGTAAAAAATCGTAAAATTCATGTGGCGTAATTTATGGACGGCCCCGTATTAGTGCTATCTTCGTCTTCAATGATATATTACATTGATGGGTACAACCTTCAAAAGTTATAAAAAAATTATTTCAATAAAAATTGTATAGTTTTCTACTAGACTGCAGTGGGTGCTCTAACAGTATTGCGATCTATTTATTGCCTTTAATTTTTTATTATCTTTTAGGGAGGACCCTTTATTTGGCAAGCTTTTTATCATATTCAACTGATATGATAAAAAGCGAGGGCTAAACACAATTAATCACCAGAGATTGCGTTTAGTGCTAATATTACTTTTACGGGAAAGCGAAAGTTGATTTTTTAATGAAGTTCTGAGCAAATTTTCAGAATCGTTGTAAATCATATACCTACTCGTATCATACATATATTGCGATTAAAAGTAAATGATAATAAATTTAATACAAAACTTATTACATACTTTATGGTATTTTATAGTTTTTTTTACATTTTTTTACATTAGGAAAATAATTTTCCTCAGGACCTATATCATCTTAGGGGATGCTGAATGGAGGGTTTTTTTTTCAAGGAGAGGAAGGAGAGGATCGGAAGGAAATAGGTATGAGGGGTGGGTAGGAATCTAGAGGTCAGTTTGTCAGGAGTAACGGACGTACGAATCCATCCCTCCAACGGGTGCAAGGCGGTTGGTCGAGGGATTCTGGCTGGAGAGGTCAAAAGACCTCCCTTAACTAGTCGCTCTCGCCGCATCTAGCCGCCAAGACTTAGATAAATCTCACCCCGTAAACCCGGGCACCGCTGCTAAGGGGCCATCCATAAATTATGTCACACGAATTTCATGACTTTTTGACCCCCCCCCCCCCCCTGTCACATTTGTGAGACCCCCTCCCCCCTAGAATTTCATGATTTTTTGACCCCCCCATACCCCTTGTCCCACTTCTCTACTCCCCGCCCCCCTTAAGGTGTGACGTAATTTATGGATGGCCCCTAAGTCACCAAACATAGCAAATAATTAGTGAGAGAAAAAAACAACAAAATATGTATATGATGTAAGATTGCTCTAAATCAGCGTACCAACGCATTTGATATTAATATTTTTATTGTTTTTCGTCTTAAATTTATTTCTGACTTTCATAATACGTTAACAAATAGGTACCTGGTACAGACATTCGTGCCTGTTACGAGAGAAATAAGCAGAAATCCTTTTAGATTAATTAGGTACACGTTGAAAACTTGCAAAATAAAACATATATAAATATGACACTTCTAAGAACCTGCCTGTCTGCTCGATGTACAGCCAGGGAACTAACGCCACCCGACTGTGATGCGGGTTAAAGAAGGGGCTGTGAAAAGGGATTTGTTAATGCGGGTCTTGAACAAGACCGAAATGCCGGCAGTTCGTTCCACCTACATATCGTTTAACAAAAAAAAGTACTCTGAAAAAAATATCTTCCTCCAGCTGCCGACATCGAGATGAGAAGGTGTTCGGAGATCGAGCTTGTAAAATTTCAATTAATCGGCTAATATTTTTTTAAATTCTATTATGTATAAAATGTATCTAAACGACAGTGTCGAATTTATTTTTATATCACTTCTCAAACGTCAGCCGAAAATAATACCCCGTGATTTATGTGATCGAATTTTTCCACAAGTATTTTTAGTCGCCGTTGTAATTATTTTAAGATAACCTTCTGTTGCGGGGTATCACTTATTAATATAATATTGGGCGCTGCAATATACTAGCTGTGGGTGCTACGTTTAAAATATGTTATTAACAAGAAATAAATAACTTTTTCAAGAACATCAATTTCAATATTAAGCACGCTGCAGGCTTATTTATAGATTTAAAAAAGGCTTTCGATACGGTTGACCATGGGATACTACTAAAGAAGCTAGAACACCTAGGCATAGTAGGCACTCCCCTGAAGTTACTGTGTAGCTACCTCTCTAACCGACACTGTCAGACCTTTGTTGGAAAAGGGACAAGCAGCATGGGAACGATAAAATGTGGCGTGCCTCAGGGCTCCGTACTTGGACCATTACTATTTTTAATATATATAAATGATATTGCTAAATGGGGACTTAAGGGTACAATACAACTCTATGCAGATGATACAGTGATTCTTTATCACAATAATGATTTAAACGAACTTGAAAAGGAAATGGAAAGGGATATAGCTTGCCTGGCAAACTGGCTGCGACTAAACAAACTTAGCCTAAACATAAAAAAAACACATTACACACTGTTTGCAAACAAAAAAAATGTAAGTCTTAATATAAGTCTTGATAATAACCGCCTTGAAAGGGCTGATGTTACAAAATATCTTGGCCTTTTCATTGATTCACAACTCACATGGAATCACCAATTTAAACATGTTCTATCCAAAATTACTCCTATAACTGGTGTTTTATATAGACTTCGCGGGTTACTTCCTCCCTCTCTATTAAAATCGATTTACCATGCTATGATTCACTCACATCTAATATATCTCGCCGGAATCTGGGGATTTGCTACAAAAAAAAATGATTTCAGAAGTCCAAGTCGTCCAAAATAGAGCCCTGCGAAATATTTTCAGTCTACCTTGGGACACACATGTCAAAGACATCTACAGAAACACCCAAATACTTCCTTTTAATACCATTCCCACTTTTGAAATAACTAAAACTATATTACAAGTAATTCAACACTCGGCACATTCCAACACTACACTCTATTACAATTGCGACGTACACCAACACAACACAAGAAATCACAACAAACTTCATATACCAAAAATCAAATCAACAAAATATGGACTAAGATCC
The DNA here is from genome assembly GCA_936435175.1 of Glyphotaelius pellucidus. NCBI lineage: Eukaryota > Metazoa > Arthropoda > Insecta > Trichoptera > Limnephilidae > Glyphotaelius > Glyphotaelius pellucidus. Next base: position 11,948,942 of record OW386545.1, on the reverse strand, counting down.
CTAGAATACATAGCTCACACAAAATATAATCAACTACCCAACGAGATCAAACGTGCAAGTCAATGTAAAAAGACCCAAACTAACATGCTCAAACTTCATCTTATTAATGACTATCTGAAATAATAATGTTGTGTATGTCCCCATCATATGTCCATTTAATACATACAGCAAGTTTCATGTAATTCCCGCAATGAGTTTATTAACTCCTGGGAGTACAATGCAAAATAAAAATAAAAAAATATATTTGGACACAGTAGCTACGCTTTGTTTTGAACCAAGAGTATCTTACGAGTACTTGTACTACTTAAATAATATGGACATTTTAAAATATGAATAGTTTAGTAGCTATAGGATTAATTATTCATCCAAGGTTAGTTATGCACTTGTTCGTACATAGGAACCTATTTTTAACTCATCCATTGTCGTTAACCTTCAATATACGTAGATGCAGGTACTGACAATTATTAGTAATTTTAATATGCATATCTAATAAAATTTCCTTATGAATCTAATGGCTGCTAAGCATACGAGTGTACTTACGCATAATTTGTTCCGGACTATTGTTTGCATCAGGAGTGCTTTATGATAGACAATCTCTGATAAAAAAGAGCACCAGAGGAAAAAGTATCTGAACTCATTTTGGGGTTGCCAAAGTCTCACTAGCTCCTGACGGTTGTGCGGCAGTTCGGAATCTTGTGCGATACTCGCATAAAAAAACTTCTTCCCCTTAACTTTTGTCGTCCAAGACAAGATTGGGGAGGGCAAGGGTATAATAATAATTTCATATATCTACGCTCAATCTCAAACAGAATTTCAATTTGGGAGGCGGGAAAGGGTACCACCGCCCCGGGAACCTTCATTGGATAATCAACACCTCTGCCATAGGTCACCCCAAGTGGTTCGCTACATTTGGTGATTTAGCAGGGGTGCCCGGGTTCATGGGGTGAGGTTTGTCTGAGTCTTGGAGGCGGATGAGCAGCACACACTGAATCCCAGATTCCTACCCACCCCTAAACCCTTTTCCTTTCCAGAACGATCCTCTCATTCCTTTCCTTGAAAAAAACCCTCCACAGAGCATCCCCAAAGATGACATAGGCCCTGAGGGAAATTATTTTCCGGGCCTCCTGTGTGGGGCTCATGTAAAAAAAAATATGATTTGATGGAACAAAGGCGTATCTATAGTTCAACCCTAAAGGGGTGGATTCGATCCTGGGGGGGGGAGAGGAACTGAGGGGGGGGGATTAGAAAATTTATTAGACAGTTTCTTGTTAACCACATTTCATTATCTACATCACATTGATAAAAGAGATGGTGCAAATAATGCAAATGTGTTTTCCGGGAACGTAGTCCACCAGTAATACTTTTTTTTTCCTACGCAATGATGAGGCCGATGGGGAGGTGCTTGAAACCCTTATCCCCCCCCCCACTACATATGCCCCTCAATATAACTCATATCATGCCCCTATATTAATAAAGAGCTAGAGCTTGTAAATAAATCAAGTTAATTGCTCTATTTGCTCTGATGAAACCAAAATTTAGGCTTGAAGAGTTGAAGAGTTTACCTAGTAAATCTTAACCCTTTTTATAGAGGGTCATTTAAGTTATCAGAATAAATAAAAAATAATTGCACACCTACGCCTTTAACAGTAAGATAATAATATTACTACTTACATAATATGTAAAACACACTTCATAAATATATTGTTGTGAAGGTGAATCTTTGCAGATAAAATATATGAGTTACCGATTGGCTCTTGAAGTATGGATGGAAATACATACAGTAGTTTACATTATTTTCATTAATAGTTTCATACCTGTGTTTGATTTAGCGGTATATATTTTCCGTACTTCACAAGAACGATAAAAGTGAGATTTTTTAGAACGCCCACGGTGCGTTTGAAAATAAAAATTCAATGTTACATCTCGAAAATGAATACGTTATTTATAAATTATATAATACGAAATAAAGATTATCAAAGAGATTGACAGAACGACAACCAAAAATATTTAGGGGAGGTAGGAGAAGAAGGCACAACGAAGTAGGTATGTAAAGGGTCCGCCAAATAACTTTTTTTTTTTGAAAATGCTATAAAAAAAAAACTATTGAATATTTTCTCAAATTTCTTTTTTTATTTATAAGTACAATCCTTCCGGTTAATCCGGCTTCAACTCCTGAACCAATTGGACTTTGTATGGCGTCATACCAAGGTCTTTATGCAAAATTCGTCTCAATGATGTCTCCGAAATGTTCAATTGTTGAGAACGACGGTGAATTGATGTTGATGGCGCTTCACGCACACTTTCTGCCACAGCATCGATATTCTCGGGTGTACGCACTGTTTTTGGCTTTTCACGCTTTGGTTTATCGATGAGGATGCCAGTTTCTTTCACTTTTTTCACAAGATAACGAACATACGGAGCTGACGGTGCTTCTCTTCTTCCAAAAACCGTACGCAATTTTCGCACACATTCTGCAACATTACCATGATTTTCAAAGTAATGTCGCAATATTATCGCTCAGCGGAAGGATAAAACTAATTATCTGTCAAATCAGACATGAGCTAAGTGTTACCATTCACGAAATAAGCACTAGTTGAAAAAAAAACTTTAGATGGCGGACCCTATAGAACCTATAGCTTGAAGTAACCGGGAAATAATATTAAGTAAAATTATTTCTGAAAAATTTTCTTGACATATTGACACATTTACCTCATTTGCTTCAGAAAATTTCAATCTCCTATTATTAGATATCAGGCTAGTGACAAGATAGGAAAAAATATTCAGAATTTGTTCTCCAAACCTGCCTCATTCTGTCTAGGAACTAGTGAGGTCTGTGCGTGGGAGGATCCTATTATAAGAAGCTATTTTTATAAGTCTACAAAAGACAGACACGTGAACAAATTGCGCGCTTGACGTTTATTAATACCTGAGCCATGTAAAACCAGTCTATTTTTTGTACTAATATGAAATTACCAAAAATTTCGAAATTATGCGGGGACGCTAGTTAAATGTTTTTGGCATCGGCTACAAATGCATTTTGTCTGGGCGACTTTCAATAGCAAAGTGTCTCAGTTATTTCAATAATTAAAGAGGATATCCTATATTTGGCTTGCTTGCAGATCAATTTGAATTATAGTAGTTGCAGGGGCCAGACAATTTGGATCAAGCTTTCGAGATCGTTTTCCTCGACCTTGTCGAGTCCCGAGCAACTCGTTTCGTTATTTCTCGTCATCACGTGTCATACGTTTGCGTCTGGTCTGGGCTGGCGTGGATTAGGACATATTATATATTTTATACATCTGTCGGAGGTGTTTAGTGTGTATCTGCGTCTCCCTTCCTCTCACTTTACCAGATAATAATTGTGTCCAAAATACACAGCGTCGTTTGGCAAAGTTCCTCAACGACCCACTGTTCGGATATAAATGGCGCTGAAGATCTATTATAAAAATGTTGAAGAAATACAAAAAATACACGTAGTTACGCGAAACATCTTATTTTATTTTCACGGCTTTTTAAGTGCCTGCTGTTAGATCTGCATATACGTGACAGTCTACGCTAGGTTTACCTCGTCACAGAACTACGTATTTGAGCAGAAAAGTCGCGCAGAAAAGAATTGTAATTTAGCTGCAGATATTTTAAAATTCTTCACGTCGTTCCTTCGTACAGTTGGTTTTGCATGACAATAATAATCCATGATTAATCACTAGCATTTTCTTCCTCATCGCGTTTCAGATTTAATGATGGATATGTGCAAATAGTCCCACATCTATTGGACGTTTTCCTATTGTATTCTTTTCAAATATGTGTTATTTTGACAGGCGTAAAAGCACGCGGCCGTGACGGTTGGATGGTTGGGTCGTATGTCGTATTGCGTCAGCACCCATTTCGTTTAATTGTTAGGAATAAAAGGTAATTGTTAACTCGGGCAATTTAAATCTGCGTTGGCCGGCTGTGTGGACCATTTGGCTGCGAAACACGATGCCAAAATTCGGACCACCGCTGCTTCTAGCTCTGCTCCTATCAGATATGGTTGGCCCGTGACGTGAACCGCTTCCCCGTCTATCTTTGAGTCGATTTCGCGTCTTCTATACTGTTACTCACTATCCAATCCAGTCGACGCTTGATATTGAACCAGTACAGTATATAAGCTTTCCCGCTACTAACGCCGGTTGTTTCCGATAAAGCCAGATATATTCACGTTGTATGGTATCGAACTGGAAAGGTGTCGGTGTTTGCACTCGGAGTGAGAGGTGAACTAGTGTATGGTAACCTTCCAGGGACCCGCTAGTATGATGAAGTGTATAAAGGAGAATTGCGAAGTAGGGATGCTGCCTGATTGCAATTCAGTGATCGTGTTGGCGGTGGATAAAGTGATTTTGTGTAAATGTGGGAGGACGCAGAGATCAATCTACGAGAGAGGGTAATTATTCAGCTTCAAAATATTAATATTACTAACTTCCACTGTACATTTTCAAAGACAAATAATGGTTTGGGAAATCCAACGAAGTGGTAATTATAAGGTTTGTGTACGATTCTAGCAATGCTTTTACAATAAAATCTATCAATATCTCTGTTAACAATTGTCTAGAAAAAGCCTCTAACCTTACCGATAAATTCCTCAAATAGATTTGTTCAGTAAAATTGCAGAACTCCGCATCACGCTTTGTACGCAATTTAATTATTCAGCTTCAAAATCTTAATATTACTAACTTCCACTGTACATTTTCAAAGACAAATAATGGTTAGGGAAATCCAACGAAGTGGTAATTATAAGGTTTGTGTACGATTCTAGCAATGCTTTGATAATAAAATCTATTAATATCTCTGTTAACTATTCTCGAGAAAAAGCCTCTAACCTTACCGATAAATTCCTCAAATAGGTTTGTTCAGTAAAATTGCAGAATTCCGCATCACGCTTTGTACGCAATTTTTTTTTCAAATTAATTACTAGGTACGAGACAAAAAAATACTACGGGGAGATGGAAAAACCGTGCACAAAATAGGTTATTAGGTTTTTATAAAATTTATAATAACCTTCAAACTCAATGACAATGTCAGATAACATGGTGGTCGAAACTGTCAAAGCACGTGAAATTTTTAACTATTAAAAAAGGAACTTCAAAGCATCTTTTACCACCTCTCTCTGCGTATAGTGGTAACTTGAACGGTAAGGAATCTGAATCCATTTTTGTAAATTGCATATTAACGTGATGCGGATTTATGCAATTTTACCGTTTTTTCTACAGATTGTTAAAGTTGTATGTAATTGGCATTTTATAAATTATTATGCAAATTTATAAGACCTTCTCATGCTTATGTAAATTATTTTGATGCTTTCCAAAGTGTTTAAACAGATTAACTAGTTGGTAAATCAATTACATTGTATAGGTATTTTATCGATACCATGTTATTTCTTGCTTGCACTTTGTACTGAGAACGGAGACATCGCTGGAAGGCACGACCAAGAGAATCAAAAGAGTTGGAATAACCAGTGAGGGTGCATGAGATGAGCTCTGATGTTGGATGATGCAAACAGCATAATGGTGGAGAGGGGTGGGAGAAGTTCTCTCGACTCTACAGATTACGAGCTTACGTCGTATGTCATGCCGTCATGACGGCAGTTAGTCGAGTAGTAAGTGGAAGGAAATGATTAATTGTCTTATTAACTCATTTGTTCAAATAAATATGCAGCACCTAAGGAAAATAATTTAAATTATGCAAAACTGGAGTGATTTACAACAGGCAGTTAGAGATAAGATTGACAGGTTTTTATTGCATGGATCACTTACCACACAATTGTTTTGCTAGGATTTCTGAACAATGAATAGTTGACGTCAAGTCAAACAATTAAATGAGGGAGCCTAACTGTCTGGATCACGCAGTCATCAAAAGCTACTGAATTTAAAGCTGACAAAACATTTAACCCATATTACATGGACCATTTCGGCCGAATTGGTGTCTAAAACCACTCAAATAAATTAATTAGGAAATAGACACGACAATGCGTCGGCACATGAGAGAAAGAAATCATTAATTGTTTTGTAGCGATGGTTTTTTTTGGTATTTTGAGATCATCGCGCGCATACCGACAATACAACGTAATAATCTCAATGTAACTATGTGTAGTAAGCGCCAAACTTTACATTATCAAACTGACGTTGCAACAGAAATCGTCGCAATAAGCGAGTTTGAGGTCTGAAAAACGGCATTCCTTCCCGCCCACTCCTTTCTTTGTCGCACGTATGTTTTACGCATCTTTCTCTTTACGCGTCATTGTAGAGTTAGTAAAGTGACTATACCTACGCAAAATGCAACATGTTCAACTTCGTCATATTATCCTGCCACATAGGTATAATTACAGCAAAGTACAAAATGTTAATAGTTTCATATCTTTTACCCTGTATTTGAAGTTGAAATACAGACATTATGTTAACATTGGAATACGTGCAACATTCGAATACCTACACATTGTGTAATGCCGTTTAAAAACATATTCTAATTAACAAATTACACTATTTTCTGAAGATAATTTTAAGTGAATGCAACGCCATTGTCTTCGAATATACTCCTCATGTCATTCTCTTGTGAAGATTATTATTGTGGCACACGTACTCTTTTGTTTCATGTTACATCGGAGTGGAAGATACTTATAGTATCGCCCTGGTGAAAGACCAAAATCGTTGCTTGCTATCTAGATCTGAATAGCACGGTACTTCCCGACCTTCCTCTTCCCGAATTCCTTTCCTTCAGCCTCACAACATATCCTTATTTGGGGTGCCATAGTCTCACTGGGTCCGGATGGCTGGGAGCTTTTGTTCAGTATTCACATAATATATTTAATACCATCTCTTGGCATAAACCAAATTGAGTATTTGAATCACTCTATCGCAGCATATCTTGGCATAACGGATCCCCGATTTGTCTATCAATAATAAATAACACGTCAAAATACCAATTATGACTGTGACTCATTCATAGTTATATAATAGAATAAATCAGATTATTCGGTAAATACCCAAACACTAAACATTGAACTCCGGACCACATAAAATCATATTCACGTAGAATAGAACATAAAATCAAGACATCAGCTCTTAAACGTAAATTGGTAAGTACGTGGTTTAGTCAACAGCTTAAAAAAATCACGTTTTTCCGCATACTGAGTATATTATGTTTATCTTGATTATGGCTTCGTGGGGCATCCCCAACTTCCAATTTGTTTATTTATAAACAGTATAGGTATATCTGGATTTACAAAATGATATAACTAATCAGTTAAAAATAGTAACAAAAACAATGCTTGTTGACTGTTGGTTTCCAATCGCCGATTTCAAAGATTGCGATAGCCTGTTCTCTGTGAAAAATTCTACAAAATAAACAACACAACAAAAAAATCAGTGCGTTAAAGTGTTTCCGAGAAAACGCCAAAAAACGGAGTGTAAATATGTTTTTGCTGGTGGAATATATGTATTAATATAGGCGGGGACGTCGACGTATCAAAGATATTTGGCGACGTAATAGGAAACAAGTCGGGATTCTTTCAAAAGCTTCACGTGACAATCGCGACTTTGGCTTGACGTAGGCAATTGGCTCCATTCCCGAAATGTCAGGCTTGGGGATAGAAGCCAAAAGTGCAAACCGTGGACTATTTGCAGTTGATTGGAAAGATCGAGTAAATTAAGCACTATTGAAGACGAAAATTTCACCACTTTCAAAATAATTGCTTCATTATGTTGTCCATTAATATTTACGACTTTTCGTGATGATTTTATTATAAGCCCTATTTCAAATTGGTTACCGCTTGGGCATCTTCGAAACCGATTTTTGATCCTTAAATTTGATCTTTTTTGATACCAACCGGATTCAGCACAATTATGCCCTAATTATAAGCTCCTGTGGCTGAAGCTTCTTTTTATTAGATGCATCGTTTATGAGAAAAGGGGAGATGTTCAAATAATTGTACATACCTAAGTGTATTTTACGCTTAAATAATAACTGCGTTTTATCAACAATAAAAAAACTGTTCCTTTCCAAACCTTTCGTGGTTAATGTGGTTATATCAATACGTATTAACACCAAAACCTTCATATTGAAGTAAATTATTCATTTTAAATTATCATTTAATCAAACTTTCATCGAAAAATGAATATAACTTTCACCGAGTAAATCTCAAATAATTTACATAATTCGCTCCGTTTTTGTTCACATTCGCTGTAGGTAAAATAAGCGATGTGTAACCATATAAGAGCATGCAATTCTAATTTCATACGAGGAATGCAAACGTGGTTTTGATAATATGTAATTCGTTCGAATCACTCGTGAAAATGAAATGAAGTTTCGATTTCAATGGACGTCATGAATACTAAATTCATTTATCATTTATCAGGTGAAAATTCATACGCTCATTATTTTTAGATGATAATAATACGCTAGTTGTTACCGGAGAAAAACACGGGATTAGTTTCACTTGCCAAGATGAAAATAGACAAAACAATAAACAAAGGTAATACTTTTTTGTAATCCAGAAAAAAACTGGTTCAATTTTTTAAATGAAATGCAAATATAATTAATTTAGACGCATTTTTCAGTTAACATACCTGCTAATTTTTATTCTGGGTCTGTCTATGAGTGATTGTAACTCTGGTTCAATTAACACGAATGATTTCATATGTCATATAGGGTACTCGTTGAAACATATCAAATAATATTGTCACAAAAATCGATCGATTTAATTAATCAAAACTTAGGTTCCTCACTCGTAAATTTATTATATTTGAAACTAAGAATAGATGAAATAATATTTTTATTGCCTATTAAATTTCACCTTTGTTTTCATAGCATTATTTGGCGCTTTTGAGGTGATATTTCACAAACCTAGAGTTACATAAATTAACAAACATTTTTTTTGTGCCTTTGTTTTCTAGTCCAATTAATTAATTAAATTCATTAACAATGCTTGTTAACATTTGATACGCAATTACCATTTAAGTTTATATCAAGCCATATTTAGCCAGGTAGCTTGGACTCGGGATTCTCTCCTTGCTTTATAGGCGTTCATACAAACTCTCCTGTAAAAGACTGGTCAGAGAGGCTGAATTGGCATCGCATCTGGCTACCACCCTGGCATCGTGAGTTCAATTCCTCGTCTGACTAAGTCATCCATCTTGACACAAGTAATATTTTCAGCATAGTGTGGTGGTAAGTTTTTGGTAACCCGGGAATAATAGTCTTTTTTTTCATCTAACTGTAATTATTAGAAGTTTTAGGTTTCGTTGACTATGATCCAAATTATGATATAATATAACGGTCGTTTGATATTGACAACATTTTGTTAACTGAGCAACTGAACTTTGGAAGTACCTACTCACATTTTTCGTATTATATATTATAACAATATAACCTCTTTTATATTTATCCCCCAACTCAATTTGTTATCTGGATTAGTGTTACTTAATACACAATGTTGTGTTACCAAAAACGATATGAATTTTGAATACCTTTTATTATTTATTTTGAGAAGTTTCTAAGAATGTTATCAATTGAATATATCAATACACTTTATCTTGACGCCACTACTCTTGATAAAATTGAATACAGGATATTGACGGCTGGAGTCATATTATAATAACGAGTAGCAAAAGATAAGTTACGTTTCGAAGAAGAATTTTGATAAAACTAGCCCATTTCTAGGAACTCTGACAAAGTAATGGTTCGTAAACAAACTATTACAAGCTATGCACGTATTAACTATTGCCACAGGAATTTGTTATAATAACAGGGAAATTGGCATGTAAAGATATAAAGCTATTTTAAAATTATGGCTTCGAAAATAGAATGGAACAGTTGATTGGTTTATTAATTCAATACTAAACCTGGATTCACATTAACCTTCCCCGTCAATCAATCATTAGGAAAACAAAACGTTATTATTAAAATACTGCATTACCAGTAGGATTTGCCTAAAATTGGGATTGATTAATATCGAATAAATAGTAAAACAAAATGAGGAAGGTGACATTTTCACAAACTGTAAATACCGTTAAAAATGTGTGAAATATTTAAAGTTTATTTTTCTGATTCTGTTTACTGTACTAATAATGTGTTATTTTGAATGTTTTCATTCACAATTATTGATTTGTAAAACCTCACTTTGCAAAAAGGGTTCCAATTGGCTACAACGTCATTATGACATAAAACCGCCACTGGCTGTTGAGACGGCTCTCACCAATGTTACCCGGTGTGACGTCAACGCCGCCGAATTCAAGAATAAAACAAACATATCGTTTTGGCGGCAAATCGAAAATGTCACATTTTAAAACTTTATAGATATTTTCTTCGATGACATTATGAAAGGACCTTATTTCTTACAGTTACACGCATCTTTAAAGCCTCGTCATCACACCTCATGTTTAAAAGAATTTGATAATTCATAGAGATTATCCAGCTTAGTAACGCGCGTTTGACATACATTTTGCACTTTTTAGGCACAAAATTGGTTGCATTTATTACACTCGTTACTGGTAGGTTTAAATTGGGCAGCTGAACCGATTTAGATCCTCGATCAAGAACAAAAGAGCTCGGCAAACTTTGCACCAAAGATTGTCGTTACTTACTATTTCCAAATAACGAAAACTACGCTCAGAATTCAAGGGAAGGGTTAAAATTTTAGGTAGTACGGCAATACGGTTAGATTCGCAATTCACAATTGGCATATTGCAATTGACCAACGTGAACCAAGTCGATTCTGCGGATGTATTGACGCAAATCAGCTATCACGTTACAGTTCTCAATCATTGTCTAATGACTAATGACCAACGAATCGATTGAATTGAATATATTTATTAGACAATAACAGATCGCCAAAACAGTAACAATTTTCAGTATAATTGGTATAGCTTGACCCTTTTAAAAATTAAAGTTAACTACATTAGGATTGACAGACTGATTCATTTTATAAATTAATAATAATTTACAACAAGCAGATACTATTTATAAAAATACCAATTTCATTGCACATTTTTTAATTATTTGCAGTTTTTCTAAGGTTATGTTCGACCACGATAAATGCATTATGATTGAAGGTTCAAATGTGCATACCTGCATGTTAAAATACGTTTGCTTATGAGTAGCGGAAATATAATTTAGAATCTATTAATTTAATAAAGGCCTTAGTTTGACCATGCTGAGAATCATCGCACTTATTGAGAAAATCATTTCGAAGCACAAAATCAAAATAAATTTGAAAAAAATAACTTCATATTTGAACATCTATATTGACACGTTCACGATAGCATTGTGCGTGTCTTTCTTACTCTAGCCTAACCTAACCTAACCAAACAGATTAAACCGCCGCTACCCGAATTTCAACCGATTTCTTTCATATCTCCCTTAAACATTTGACGTTTTTAAGCTCTTAAAAAAATATATGTTATTTTTTAAGATAATATCTAGATACCTTCCACACCGAAACGCAAATTATATGAAATTCCCTCGATAGAAAAAAATCGCAAAGTATGCTCCGAAAATTATTTAAAACAAGTCTATTTCTATTATTTTACAAGTTATATCTGTGAAAAAAATTCACAATGTTTCTTTAAATGATACTTAAGATACCTTCCACGAGATTTTTGCTCTATTTTAAACGAGTCATGTTTTATTAAGCATTTTCACATTTTTCGCTTCAATTTTATCATTGAAAATATTTATGCGGTCTGTCCAACATTCGTTATTTCATATCTCTCCATCTTCTTCTTTTTGAGCCGGGAAGCGTCGCCTTAAGCGTATGTAGGATCGGCCAAACGGAGCAAAAAAGAGGAATGCTGTTAGGTTAGGTCAGATTTTTTTGAATTATGTGAATACGTCACAAGAGTCCCAACTGCTTCCGTTTGGAGCCAGTGAGATTTGTGCCAGTGAGGCTGAAGGTAAGTGCGAAGAAGAAGGTGGGGAATGCACCTAGCTACGCAGATTTAGTCACAAAACATGGCTAAAGCCATTTCAATTAAAGCTATTTTTCAATTCTGAATGGTGGTCTTAAACCAGGGCAATGCTGAGAGAACGTGCTGGAAATACACCTTATATTATTTTAGATGATTAAATTGTGAAAACATCGATCAAATAATATTAATCTATGCTAGCCGGGATTTGAACCCGCGACCACCGGATCGTAATTAAAAGTTGATCATCTTATCATTTTATTCATTTTGATCACAGTGCGTCCACTTGATGTGAGATTAATTCAGGTACCTAGTTAGATTGAGGGTCCGATGCCAAGGTATCTAGTGTCTGTCATTTCAAAATGTATGCAGTGTTGTATGCCACGGTCGACGCGAATCGATTTTTAACCTCGTTAATCGAAGAGCTAATCGAGGCGAAAGTCCGATTATACGCAACACCGAGGTAGGAGATCTCACCAGCAAAAACTGAAAAATATACATTTAAGAAAGTTTATAAATCCACTACTACTAAAGGTACTTACCTACTTGACCCTCACATGTCGTAGATATTCTCAATGCCATAAAGACCACAATCGTAATCGGAACGTCGTTTGAAATGACTTTATCCGTGTTTAGTGACTAGATCTGAATAGCCAGATACTTCCCAACCCTCCTCTCCCCCATCTCTTTTTTTCCTCGCTCCCTTCAACCTCATGATATTTCCAAACTGTGAAAATGGAGGAAGCCATAGTCGCATTGGTTCGGGATTCTCGTGCTGTATGTAAATAAAAAAGCTGATGATCTGGAGGAACGGTGAGCTCTGGCTTCATCAATTTTCATGTCAAAGCAAATATTTTTAACTCCCAATGGGGCTTTGAATTATTAATAATACATCTGTTCAAAATTAGACCAAATTTTTTGCTTCGTGTTTTCACACATGTGTTTAATCTCGGGATAAACTGGATAAAAAAAGTTAATTTAATTTAATTGAAAGTTTAATAGACCGTTAAAACGCGTTAAATTCATTGTTTCAAAGAATGGGTTATTTTCTCAGATATTGATTATTTTTATCAACCGCATTTTAATTTGGTAGCGACATTAAACTAACCTCATTCCTTCTTCAAGAACAGGAAATGATAGCATTGTAAATATGTTAATATAAATCGACATAATATTCTAATTCCAAAAAGAATTATTCAACCATTGATATTATCATTAGATTTCCACAGAATACGCGAAAGATACGAGAATAATTTATTTATCAATAAATTATGGAATAAAGTTTCTTTATAAATCCAGAGTGGAATCATTATCATTACTATGCTTATCAGATAAAAAAAAAACAAATACATACCATGCATCCAGTTATCACTATAATATACTGTATGTTAGTTACATAATGCCTAGTATTCTTCTATTCCAACAAAAATTGTGCTATTGCAAAATGCAAGTTAGTTAAAACAAGGTTTCTAATCAAAGACATTATAAGCCTCATTAACATTAACATACAGCAATACGTTTATCTTCCTCAACCTTCGTAGAGTCACAATCGGTGCTTCTGTCTTTGGTGCATTGATAAATAATTATTATTCCTGCTGCTAACTCCATGAACAAAGATCAATATTATTGTTGTATCGATTGCCAACGGTGTTTAGACAAGTAATATCGTAATTATGATTCCTTATAAATTATAAAACATACACAGAGCTTCATTAAATAATTTTAATGTGCACTTTAGCACTGTTGAGTAATAACTAAGTAGGTTTCATGGTATCATTCAGACGTATGGTGTTCTCTCCTGTAAAATGGAATAATGTTAAATATGTACTTGTTTTATTAATCTTAATTAATCACCATGTCAGGAGTTTAGGATGTACAATAAAACATTTATTAATCAAAAACTACTTAATTAATTAGCCTTGCAACATAAGTGGTCATTAGGTAACCATAAATATTTTTTCAACAGTTCAATAAAGCTCAAAATTTAAGGCTTTTAACGTTTCTTCGATGCAAAACCTCTTCTCAAAGATATCCCAAAGTTGCTGGTGAATGGAATATTTGACATATAACAGAAAATATTAGAAGACAATGACAACGTTCAACGTCAAGTAGGTACTTTTGGTATGTTTGTGTAGGAAAGTACAGGCAAATTATTGACAAGTTAGAAATACTTCTAGAAGGAAACCGTTTAAATGTTAACTGTAAGATATGTATTCCGATCAGTATAACGTAGGATATTTTTAAAGTGCTTTTTTACCTAGCGAATTATTTCGATTTTCGAAAGGTTTTTTTTAATAATTTTTAATTTAAATAACAACTTTCTATGACCATTTTTTATTTTGTGTGATAACATAAAAAAAACTCGATCTTCCTGAAAGTAATTTAGTTTTTATGTAATTGTCAAATAATGACGTCAAATAATGTCAAGTAATGTCAAATAATGTCAAGTTATGTCAAATAATTTTATACCTTAAATGCGTTCCAGTCATTTAACTTTATCTTTATAATTAAATTACATATTGATAAATTGTTTGACAAAATGATTAATTGACCATACCTTCTAAATTCGAACACATTTCGTGATCTCTAAGGATTTTCCCAACTAATTGTAGTAATCTCTCTTGTCAAACATAGCTGATTGAATGTTTTATTATATTATTTACGAAATGTCGCAGTTTGGAACAATGGAATGTTAATATCGTTGATAACGTCAATAATCGCAGGTGCTAAATTAACACAAGAAATATTCATGAAGGCACGATTCTATTCCAACAAGAAAACCTTTATTTTTTTTAATCATCGTCAAGGCGCTAAAATCCAGGATCGATTTTATAGATGAGAAATATAGGTTTGTACGTCCCAAGCCAATGGCCTCCATTCATCAGGCCTTTCAATCCTACTCCAAACTTCTTCTTCACAGTCAGTTGATCTCTTTTTCGGTCTCCTAATTTGCTTCAACAACTTTGGATTCAAGATTTTCAGCGTCTTGTCATCTGGTATTATTTTTTCAAGTCTGTCCTTGTTTTTAGGACCAAATACGGGTCAGACACGATAGTCTGATTCCAACTAGATTACCGAAATCACATTTGATTTTATACGTGTATCTTTCATTTTAAGTAAGAGTCCGAAATTTTATAGAGGTTTATCGTGTACAAAGACTGCTAGTTATGTGTTATCATTTGTTATTTTTTGACACGTGAAACTGTTTTAAGTTCACAGGCTTCACAAAATGCAAACGTCTGCTATAAAAATGAGGTTAACGAACGTGCTGCGTCGTAGATAATAAAAGTGCATTTGATCCCATGACCTTATTTCTACACCTGTCATTTGAACAAAATAATGCAGCGGTCAGCGTTTCATATTAATATTGCAACAAAGCATTCGTGGAAAATTGTCTGGGAACCCAAAAGCACGTGTGTCGTCTATGAAAACAATTCGCAGTGGCAGTATTTTCGTTGACCCGTGTATTAGTTCACTTATCGTGGTCAATGTCGTTATAATAATTTTTGTTAAACTCCGCAACACAAGACGCAAGTCCCCGCGAACGGTTGTCATCAGTAATAAATAATTCAGACTCGACTTTTTTGCTTGCTCAGTTTTATTAAAGTTGACAGCAGCTGTCCAAATATTGTATTTGCCGGTGGCTTTGTCTAAATAATATCACATTAGTTGTAGGTCTTTATTCATTGTTTCATCATATTATATCTATACGTGTTCATTTCAGATGAAAAACAGATGCTTTTATCTTAATGGAAATTTCCTCAAGACTTGCAAAAAAGCTTTTTGATTAATGGTTTAAATGACAATATTATTGAAAGAATTATATTCAAATATTTGAACGATTAAAACGAGCTATCGGTTATTTACTTAAATAATAATCCATTAAAACCAACGATATTAAAATTCAAGAGATATGCTATGATGGCCGCCCAACCGTCGGAAGACTACTACCTAATGGACATAGCTTGAATACGGAAAGAATTCGTTCATTTAGTTGATTTTTTTAAGGTGTGCAGTAGTATTGGTTAACAATATGGTTTGAATACGGAAAGAATTCGTTCATTTAGATGATTTTTTGAAGGTGTGCTGTAGTATTGGCTAACAATATGGTTTGAATACGGAAAGAATTCGTTCATTTAGATGATTTTCTGAAGGTGTGCTGTAGTATTGGTTAACAATATCGGCGACGCCATTAAACACAGTCCCACCCAGTAAAAACTGCGGATAGCTCATCTTTTATATTTCAATATCTTTGATTAAAACCGATGAAATAATTCTTCGATAACATATGAACCAAGGAAATGTCACTCACTTTAATAAAAAAAACATTTTCAAATGCCTAAATAATTAAATCTTTTATATCAACTTTTACCTTGTTTAAAATACCCAGACTTGAACAATTTTTTTGTTAGATTCCATATTTTTTGCCTTTAATACAAATGAAACGAGGGTAGAATCACGTCCTCGGGAAGGGTGTTATCGTATTCTATCTTACCTTCGATTTGTGACTAACAATACCTAGACAGGGCTTCATTTTCAAAAATGAATCCCATAATAATATTTTATCTTAAGCTCTAGCAATATATCATTTGTAAAACGTGCTCCTGTTATATTTTGGCTTAATGAGTAAGTGCGACTTTCATTGTTATCTACTACGAAGTAAAATATAACTTTCTTGTAATGCGTAGTAATTTGTATTATCTAGTACAAACAATTATGAATATGAATGAACCTGATAAACTTTGACCCAAGTTGGTTAACAAAATAACAAATATATTTTGGACTTGACAAGAATAAGGAAAAAAATATATTAAATTGTTTAAAAATAGACAGGTTTATTATCGTCCGTGAATGCATTTTGTTTCGCCGAAGTTTATGTTTTCTTTAGTTTTATCAGAAAAAGTTATAAAAAAATGGTAAGTACCTAAACAGGTACTTGTAAAACATCAAAGTCTTTGAAATTTAAGAATTTGTTTTCTTAGACACTTTAATCACTTCATGTTAATTTTTAATATAAATTACATCAGATTCATGGCTTAAAAATATGTTTACATTTTTTAAATTATAAATGCTTATTTTATTCTACCATCATTAATAATTTATTACACAAATGTTTGAAAATCTCTTTAAATAAACAGCAAAACGCTCTAAATTCAATCTTCTTTCCAAAAAACACAGTTTTATGTCTGAAGCTCAACGCAAAAGGTCGTAATGTCAAATCCATCGTGAGCTATTTAGCTTTGAGGTGTTCCCTTAATTGTCGAAAATAAAACTAGCTTAAAAATAAAAGTAAATAGTTTTGTCGTATTTTTCAATGATTGTTTAATATTTTTGAAGTGAAAACTTCTTTTAGTACCGTTGCGATTTGAAACTCGATGAAATGAAAAATAGCGACACTTAAAAGAGACAAACACACGCATCTATAGATTTAGCCTGCGAGAGAGTGAGATAGTATAATCGGTCTCCTCGTAGCATCCCCACTCTTGTCTACTTTATCTTTCTGAAGGTTTCACTTCTACCGCGTGTGATTTGTACATTCTGTTTTTTTTTTAGATAAGATTCAGTAAATCTAAGGAGAAATAGAAAGCTTAGCAGTAAATAATAAATTCTGTAATATTATAATTATATATATAGAAATATAGTATATAATATAATATCAATGAATAGACTTCATATTTTCTTAGTTGACCAGGCGTCATATTTATGACATAATATCAAGAATTGTATAGTAGGATGCATCTCATGGGTAGAGTGTCGAAACTTTGGAGAAGCCGTGAAATAAAGCTAAAAGAAAATATTTATCTAAGTTTAGACCTATATTTTTCTAATTTGACAAGGCCTCAATATCACAGGATGCATCTGTCGGGTAGGATAGGTAGGTAGGATCGGTGGGATCGGTGGGACGAAGGCTTCCTTAGCAGACAGATCCTTTGTGTCGGGTTGTCCTGGGAACATGACAGCGGCGGAGAATGGCATAGGGCCCAAGGGCAATGCTCCCTGCGAGCCGCCAGCCCCTAACCGCAGGTCCTTAGCCCCGAGTCCTCCCCTCCACCCTCCGCTCCGCCCTGAAGCCAGATGTAGCCCCCCGATCTGTCGGCCTGAAATACTCTTAACTGGCAACTAATAATAATAATAACAATAATGTTTTGAACATTTCGTTGCGTTGTTTTGAGGAAAAATCATAATACTGGAATTTTACAGTGAAAATTGATCTTATTTATACAAATTTAACATAATGATTTTCACTCTGATGACTACTTAAATCGTATTGCACATTTACAAATACCATTAACCCATCAAGCTAACATAAAAGTGTTCAAATTTATCGTCAAATTACATCTCTTCAATACTCACAGAAGCTGCACTTTGCATTTTGAAAAGCTTGTATTACGATACAACATCTTCCCCAATAATACATTAATTCACTTTCTGAATTACTTCTGTGTTTTGCAAGTAGGCAGATATGTCTCTCAAGCTGACGAAGAAAGGGTTTTTCGGAAACCGGCCAAAGCTGAAATTGAGTAGCAAAATATTTGTTTCATTTAGTATAATTATGTAACATATTATAAATGTACAGTTCACTTCAAGTATTTACAATATTAATCTTTCACATCTTTTCATTTCGATCTTTTCATGATATCTTAAAGTTTAAAGTCTCACAGTATTCAATTGTGTTTGAATTATTACTTCATTGATATATTTATTTTGTGCAACAATAATGTGCAGAATCGACTATCAGAGAAGTCACATATCCAACGAGATTTTTCTTTTATTTCCACCGTTTATCATTTGGCTGCATGCTTCACAGCTAAATTATCTAAGCCATGTACAAAAGGATCGGCCGCCTATATATATGCATTAATGTGCAGTAGGAATTCTTCACCCCCAATCTTCCCTTCCGTTCCCCAGTGCGTCTGAACATCGTCCCAACCAACCCAACCTAACCATAGAAAGGCCCAAGAGCCAAAACCTTGTTCAAACCAAAGCATACTTAGTCTAAAAAAAATCTTTGTTGTTGTTTACTAAAGGAACCTTTTGCCCAACAATTTGATTTATATACCCACATGGGATTATGTACTAATATCGTACATAAACCTCAGACCTAAGATTGCTTCGAGTCGAAGCTAGAATAAAAAATATTTTTTTTACTGTATATACCACTACCTACTACTGCATTTCAGAATATATCGACGGGTAAAGCTAAATAACTTGTTTAGGTGTATTAATAGAAACCAATAACTGAAATGATAATTGACATGTTTGTGCTATAAATGCCAAATGCTGCTATCATATTTTGGTTTGTGGTTTGACGTCAAAACCTCTGACTAAACATTCTAGAAATTTATCTAGAAACTGCAGTAGCTAATTCTCTAGAATATCACAGAAAATAAACATAACAACTTAATAATAGTAAGTTGTCAGAGACGAGAACAATAGATCACTCAGTGGTGATAAATTTACCGTTCAAGTCCAAGGCTCATTCCTTTAGATATCTGGCTATCAACCATGCTTTAGAAACACATACAAAGGGTATCTACAAAATATTCTCCGTCTCTTTCATACATTTAAATTAAATAATTCTGGACTACAAACGTAATGAGGAACTGTGAATAATTACAAACATTTATATGTAGAATTCTGAAATACAAATATTTAAAAGAACTCCGGAATGCAAACATTTAAAAAAGAATTCTGAAATACAAACATTAAAAAAATATATCAGGAATAAGTGCACTACGCATATATAAAAAACAGAACTCTTGGCATTATCTAACGTAATTGGAATGGGAATATTATTATTTTCTTCGAACGCAATTAGCATACCATTAAATGTCCTAATGGATTTAGCGTGTTTACAAACAACCCAAAAGTGCGCAGAATTTAGTAAATAATTTTAATTATCATTTGAAAATATTATTAAACAATAATGATATTAAAATTGGAGTAAATATTTATGTCAATTTTAATGAAAACATTTCTTCTCCTTCTTTGGAGTGGCGGGGAAGGTCGAAGGGGGACAATTATTTTTAAACAATAACATTGAAAACGATATTTAAAATAACAAAAATAACTGAAAGTAGGTAGGGTAGTTTTTAGCATTGTTCTATGCCGTTTGTAATTCCTATGTGCATTGAGCTTTGTCTCGTGGGTGGGTAAGCCTTGTGGATTTCGATGGTAAATTTTAGTCGGGGACGCCCGAGGAAGACATGACACGGTTATGCTCTGTTATAAACAACGTTGGAAGGAAAAGGAAGAAAAAGATCAATGAAGCTGGTTTAAAGGGGATATACATGTAAATGCGAATAATAGAGGGAGCTAATATTAAAAAAAAACTTTTAAAATTTATAGAACGATACAATACATCAATGTTATAATTAATTGTCGGGAGCGACTGTTGTGGAGATGTTTAATAAAACACAACTTATTTAAAATAGATCAAAAATCCCTTGACATCTGAGTTAAGTAGCAATTAAAGAAACACCGTTAGTATATTTATACATATAGCATAATATTAAATTAATAACGTAGTCAGATGTATCTTTCATAATTTTCGGACATTTGCGAGCATACTTTTCAATTTTATTCTATCGGGGAAATTTCATGAACTTTTTCATCTCTGCATCTAAATAGAGATTATCTTTAAAAAATAAATATATTAAGAGCTTAAGAACTTGAAAGTGTGCAAGATATGTATGTTATCTGACGGTAGAAATTCAGAAGGCGAAATTGTATTGTAATGCAAAATTGGTAGGCTTAAATTCATCAAATTCTTGAGCCGTGCCACGTCAAGAGTCTGTAGCATAACAGAAGATATATTCTCATATTATGAGGCGACGTGAATGAAGCAAGGAGTATGTGCCAAGAACAAGTTGTTTCGGTCGATCCTCTCCGCCTACCCCTTGATGTTTAGTTAGATTACGTTCTTTTCTCTCGGGCTGAGGAAAAACCTCCGGAAACTCAAAATAAATCTTGTCAGAATTAATTTCAAAGGGCGAGCTAACTTATTTATTACGGCATCCCAATGCAAGATAAAATAAAATTAATGTAATTCACCTTCGACACTTGGATTATACTGACATTACGTGAGTTGGCCTCTGTCAAGGGTCTCGTATTTTGTAATATGCACCAGCAGTAAGTTATGGACCGAGATAGGAGTCTGTCCTTCGTTTATTTTCTCAGCAAATGTTGTCTCTTGCCAGCATCCATCCCTCTCTTGGACCAACATCTCACTCGCTTATTTTAAACCCACTGCTTTTGTTACAGGCTTATTCTTAAAATAGAATACCTGATCCCAAAATGCTATCACTCTATAAATTTTCAACGAAGGCACGAGTTTATACGACTGGCTATTGTTTAAAAAATCTTAAATCATTTTACTGCCCTTTGTTCTAAAGTTTTAATATTCTAGTTTAAATTCGCTGTAGCAATAGTAATCGCATTTGGTCTACATATATGGCATTCGTAGAACAAATTTCTTTCGCCAAACACACATTGTGTACCTATTTAATAATTTTTTTCAGGTAAATTTTCAACTTCGGATTTCATGAATATACCTAGGCCATACCTAGGTAGACATTTGCTTGAACTTAAATATTTCATGGCAGATACATATTTTCAATTCCACCAAAAAATATTTCTAAGGTACCCAAATTAAGATTCCAAAAACATATTTAACAAAATAGGTTCTTTCTTTGGGTTACATGCTTGATAAAATAACCTCAAAACTGATTTGACTATTAATTATATTATATAATTCTATTAACTTGACAGATAGCCTCCATACTAAATACGTACAATATTCATTTTGATTTGAATGAAATAACTAGTTAAATTCATTATTTTGCTATTTCGGTAATTTTCGTATTTTTTTCTTTGAGTAATTAAGTTGAAACTAAGTTTGTATTGTTTTTGGTAATAGTGTAGCGGAATTGTAAATATTTGCTTATGTTATTCGCCATTATATTGCTATATTTAACCTAATTTGCTGCTAAATGCGTACGAGTGCATACTTTGTGCGTATTTAGTAAAAAAACATAAATACTAACTTATTTATCATGTAAGGGAGATTTAGTTACGAGTACGGATTGTAAGTTAAAATTTTCTTCGTGATTATGTTGGTGGGTACCGGAGACCGTAATTATAAACGTAAAATATCGCTTCACGTATTGAGTATTTAAATATTGTGGTTTACTAATTGCGTAGGTACTTAATTATCAGTTCATGGAATTTAATGTAGCTCCAAAAGATATGCGCCAGAAGTCTTTGTACTCGCTTGTACTCCTGTTTAATTTTTAAATAGGCGGACGGAGGACATTGGTATTACCTTACTCGCAATAAACCTGTCTCTTCCACCTTGGCTGAGGTATTCCATGGCGAACAATGAGAAACTTATATTTATTTCTAGATTAAACATCTTTTATTGGCAAGGAAATGTCAGCTAGATACACTACACTGACTGGCTCGTTACGGTGACATTCATGCCACATTATTCCAGACCTTGATTGAGATGTATGGAGTACTTTAGATCATTAGCCGGCACTGAGTTAGAATAGCTGATGGCTTGTGTGGAGGTGGCCTTTAGTGGTGGTCTGTGGCTAATGACAACTGGCACTGACCACTAACCACCGCAACTGGTGTGGCAGCCTCTTTGAAAGTGGCAAACTGAAAGTAACCGCCACTAGGTACTGTTATTCCACTAGCAGTTAATCGGACGCGGTTCGGGAAAAACCGTTGCGAAGAGAGATTCGCAGGTATTGGGGAACAAGTAGGTAGTTACATAAAGCAAAATAAAGCGTTTAGAGTCAGAGTCGCGAGTCAGTGACGTTTCTACAATAATTCTACGTACAGTTTGCTCGGTGCTGTCATTGGACCGTTAAGGCTCGGGGCGGGTTGGAGTGCGGCGCGGGGAGGCGACGCGGTACAAACCCGTGCCCCTCCCCGCCCCCTCCCCACGTGACGTCGCGCGTCGCCGTCCTCGTTGAAGCTATAAAAGAGCGCGCGTTCAGGCGCCACCAACCAGATTCATGGAGTACGCAGTCGAGGTAGTTTGGCACGAGCACCGGCTTTGCTAGGCACCTGCCGCCCATACTATAAAATAATCTAGTCAGTTTTACAAAGAGTTCACTCGCGTAAACCGAAGTTTGAATCGTCGAGATTCATAAACGTTCTCCGAAACAAAGTGATAAGTGCAATATATAAATATTGTATACAAAAAGCAATTGTGATAATATATTTATACGTATTTATATATTAAGCCAGAAACAGAGTGAAGTAACCCACCGTTCCTATCCGTTAATCGGAACTGTTTAGTGATACGGACAAAGGTGCTAGTTAAGTTAACGATTCGAAAGACAGCTGAAATCAAACTTTAGAACCCGCCGTACGTTTCTCCGAGCAGAGAAACAGACTGATATAAAGTTCACACTCGAAGCATTTGTGATTCTCACACAAGAGTAGCATTTAAGATGGTCGGAAGCAACGGTACTATGATGGCTATTCGCATTGTCCGCAGCAAGCTGCGCAAGAGGGAAGAGCACTCCAACAGCGTGCACCCCGCAGATGTCATCCTTCAGGCACCACCGCCGGCCCTGGCTCCTGCGCTCGTCCCCGAGCCCGTGGCCTTCCGCCAGCAGCCCCTGTGGCAGTTCCCGCCGCCCTTGCCGCCCCCCTACGTGTACAACAATGATCAGGTAATACTCGCTACCATACTTGACTATTACTCCCAATGCTAAGCTAATGCTGATGGTCTTATCATCATGTACAAGCAGTGCTTCATTTTTGTCACACGTTTTCATGTTTTATAGTTTATCCACTCTCCACTCTTATCGTATATTATTCCTTATCGACAGAACCTACGGCCGTTGTTAAAGTCGACTTGATGAATCGGTAATATTCTGTGCTAACATTTCATTGGTCGCTTATTCAAATTTCATTTGGAGTGAGCATTGTTTGGCCGTGGACATTCTTAATTTTTTTACTTGAAAAACGTGCCAAGAATTGTCTAGAGAATGCTTGGACTACAGTTTTGTATCGAATTGTCGTCTGGACATGGCTTAAATGCAAAGCGAATATACGCTTCCTGCCAACAACGCTGAGTCCAAACATGCGTTGGAAGTTGAAAGTCATTTGATTTACAAAAGAAAAATTAAACATTAATATTTGAAATGTCAGCTTTCCATTTTGTATTCAAGGATTTGCAACGCCAGCGAAAATGACTATCAGTCTTGATGAATAGATTCACTTCTCTTTCAATAGATTGTTGAGAAGTTCTGGCAAATTCACTTTTACCAGTCTCCATAATTATGGCACATGAAAGCAAAACAAAACAAAACACTTTCATAGGCCAAGCTCTGCATTAGCGGTACAGTTTTCAAGAAATAATGTCACGATTTGAGCAGTCAGTTAGTTGCTAGCTGTTCAACTGTTCACGTTCGACACGGATTTCCCAAGCACTTTGGCAGTTGGAAAGTAGGTGGCCTGTTCCAAAATAATTGTTTCCGTTTCGAAATATCGTGGCGAATTGCAATGCATAAGCCAATTTTTTGGCAATTTGGAATTATGTGATTTCACTAAATTTTATTCGCTTTATAAATTTCAGTAAAAAATTAACTTCTTTATTTTGATTGTAACACAGTACTATTTAGAAGGAAGTGTGTGTGTGCTGTGCAAGAAGTTAAAGTTTAGAAGGGGAGGATGAATAATTTAGGGCGTTGAACCCTTGCTTTAACGGGGCGTGCATTATCCAAGTGAAGCGTGTGTGACTGGGTAGGTGCTAGTACCTACCTGCCTACTGCCTACTGCCTACCTCAGAGAGTCTGACCCGTCAGGCCGCCTCTGGCCACAACTGACCCGTATACTAATGTGTGTGTTCTTCTTGTTGCAGGACACGATGTTACAACCCATCGGCAACGAGCGGGCGAGCTTCAGGAACTTGCGCAAGAACATCGGAGGCCGCTGGAGGCGTCTGGTGAAGAGGAAGCCCGAACAGGAAGTGTACACGATACCACCGGAACTGAAGCCTCAGCTCAAGCAGATCTATGTGTACTAATCGTGATCTTTCCCTAAGATATTATGGTGCGTGATAGCCATCGACATATCATGCGTGACTATGAAATGTCGTCTTTCTTGTGCCTAGTAACTAAGATTTTATTATACTTTATTTTAGGTAGAGTACTAGAGTGACCGAATGGAATGAAAGTAGCAAGATCAGACAAAGTTATTTGTATTTATAATTATCTGTAACGACTCTCATAGACATTCTCTGTATCTGCAACATGTGCATAATCATTGGTAGCGAATTGTGATCCATGTATTATTGTGCAGATATTGTCGTATTCCTATACTGCACTTTACAGTTAACAGCCATATCAAATTAACAAACCACCGAGAATGATAAACGTTAGGTGTTGTCATGTATCAACCTAGGTTTGATATGAACATGTTCCAATAAGCGAGCAAACAAGGTGGTTTTTAACAATTGACATATTTTTTAGAAATAAAAGTCATTTTTAATATTATTATTATTTATTGAGTGATGAAGTAAACTGATTGAATGAGCGATGAAGTTAAGCTAAATGTTCTTATTTCCTAAGCATCTGTGAACGACCGTAGTAAATTTAATCGGATATTAAAAGTGTGCAAAATTAGAAAAAGCGGTCGCGCACATAGCAACGATGGGCCAATAGTTGTAATTTAATTGTAATTGAGTATTATTTTCACATTCACAAGTGGCCTTCTCTTATTGTTACTTGAACAAAACATTAGACTAAAATTAGAAACTCAAAAACCTCAATAGAATCAGTTATTCTTCTAAATACAGATATTGTAGTAGAATCCGAGTAGGTGATATCATTAAATTTAAATATTATTATTCCAATAAAATATTAGGACCACTTAAAAATGTTAAAGTAAAAAGGTCGAAGATAAGAGATTCACAAAAAATGTATTATTAATTTTAATGATGAGCTAGTTACACGTTATGTAAATATGTAAAGAAAAACTAAAAAAAGGTGATGACAGGTTCCGTCTAACTGTAGTAGTCTTGATGCTTTCAAACCTAGCCATTTTTTTCATATGGCTAAAACCTAATCAAATATTTTATTTTATTTTTACAATCCTTCTGGCGAGACAACGGAAACAAAGAATATTGTTTACACTTCTAGAAAATCACTAATTCAAAAAATGGAGAAAGAATCGTGTCACTAAATAATCTTATTTTTAGGTTTTAGTATTTGAAGAAAGAAACAGATTAGCTCATATTGAGCCGCTTGTCCTTGTAGGGAGGAGGAGATGAATATTATTATTATTTTGTTTAAATATCTGCCATTTTCATTTAATATGTTGCGAGAATGTGCAAATATATGAAAATACGAAAGCTGAGAATGGGGGAGTTTCCGAGGCGGATATGTGAATCGAAGAATACATTGATTTTGTGAAATTGTAACGACAATATCTTTGGCAAATGAAATAATATACAAAAACTTTTACAATGAAACCTAACCTGATTTTTACTTATCAAATTGAACCTATCCTGATTATTTTGAACCATCATTCAATCGATGTATTGGTCTACTAGGTTGTGTACTGTGTTATGTTTTTGTTAAAGCAAAAACAGATTCCGCTAGAAAAAATGGATACCAGAAGCTGCAAACAATAATAAATGGAAGCCGGAATCTACAAACAATAATAAAAGTGAGTATTTTCTACCAACGAACCCAAACAAAAATATTAAAGAAGACGTCAAAACATTGAAGTACGGCAAAGAAAAAAAAAACAATAATATTTTGATCCGTCCAGTCGTTGATAAGAAATATTATTAGCGAGTAGGTAAATCAAGACCAGGATATATGCATAATATTACCTTACGTCATAGAAACAAGGTAAAAAAGTAACCAAACAAGTCATTATCGTCATCTAAGACCTCAAAGTAATTTAGATTTAGTTACCCTTGGTAACGTACTATTTATGGGTAATTAAAAAAAAACAAGCATTCTCTTACAGTGTACCAGGAAACTAATCATTAAAAAAATGTACAACAACATAAAGAATGCATTTAAATGGTCTCTAATAAACAAAGCATTTAAAGACCACACACATACTTTCTACTTTTTGAGGTACCTATAATTAAGCGTATAACAAGATCTTTCATTCATAATATTCAATATTTTGAAATCATAATAGGTCAACTCAAACCCTATAAAGTAACCCTCATAAAGTTTATAAAAAATAACCCACAAGCCTCATTTTCACATTGTTTCATGTAGGCACTTTGCATTGCACAATAATTTATAACGACGATATTTTTGAAAAGCGGCGCGGGGCGACTGATTTCACAAATCTTTGTAAACTGCCATCTAACGACCGTTCTCCACGTTTTTCTGACAGTAAATATGTGTAATCATAAAATTTTACAATATTTTTGAGAACATTCCATAGATGGCAGTAATATCGAAATTTGTATTATTATTTGTTTTTCGAACAGAGACATCTGTGGCATTAGTTTTTCAACTTTTGTGTAGTTTTCCAAAGAACCAGAATGGAGACACGGTATTTTTAACGTCGTGCAACTAGATGGCAATCTGAATAAGGAACTCCGGTTAATTTTTTAAAAATTATTTTTTGCTAGCTTTTCCCCGCGGCTTCGCTCGCATGGTATTACGGGAAATTACTGTAGCGCTTGCACTTATCAATTATCTCCCCATCCCCACCCCACCCCCATCCCCTCCCGCATTCCATATATTCATTCCCTTACATTCAGTTTTCAAACATCTTGCCTATCACCTAAATTTCATAATGCTATAGCTCAAAGAAAAAAAGAATTACTTATCCAATTTTGTTCATTCGTTCGGAATTTATGCGCTTACAAACATTTCGGATGTTTATTTTTATTTAAATATTTGGAAGTTCGTTAATATAATAAAAAAATACTCTATTTATCATTCAGTCTTTATAATCGTTACGAATTATATTTTTAATATAGGAACTCTCATCTGACATTTATTCCAAGCTTGTCCAAAAAAAAAAGACAAATTCTAATATTTGAATTTTCTGCAGTAGTAGCTGACCAGTAGACTGAGTACCTACCAGCATAGAGCCCAAAAATATATCAACATTGTTTCCATGGAAAAGATTTTTTTCTGACGTTAGCAAAAACTCGCTTTTGTTAGCGACAGAAAACGTATAACAAATATAATATATTAATATTTATAACTTCATAACGCCAGAGCTTACTATCATATACAACCTGTAGTCTGCGCATATAATTTAGCTTTATATTGGTGAAAGAATTATTAAAGTTTTTATATTGTGTTATGCGTGAAAAGGTCATAAACAAACTCGAGCAGTTTCGCATTTATAATATTAATAATTAGTATGGATTAATAAAGACATTACAACTTAAATAATAACAGCACATTTATTTTTATAGTTAATTTTAAATACCCTTTTCAAATAAATAATTTTTCAATTATTTCTTCAAAATTTGCAAATTCACTTTGTGGCGTCATTATTAATTTAATGAAAACAAATAATTTGTGTACACCACTATTTTATTAACAATATCAACATGTTTCGAAAACTATGTTTTCTTCGTCAGGATAAAAAGTTAATAAAAATAACAAAAGACAAACAAGTATAGACTAATTAGAACTTAGACAAAATATTAGAAAGGAGAGGTGATTAATTACTTAAAATATATCATAAAAAAAAACAATTATATGAAATAAAATATAAAAATTATTCTAGAATGGGTAAAAATTTCATTAACATAATAAAAAATCTTTTAAAAACAAAACAAGAAGTCTAAATAACCAAATAAATTATTATAAATATAAGTATTAATACGAAAATAAATTTAAAATATGGCTATTTTTAAAAAACGTTTGGTTATTTATAATATTTATTTTATGTTATTTATGTTGATATTGTTAATAAAATAGTGGCGTACACAAAGTTATTTGTTTTCATTAAATTTTTCAATTATTTAATTTATTGTGACCTCACGAGCTTACTTTTTATTTCAACAGGTACTAAACTGAGACTGACTCATAATTATTATGATGCCTTCTATTTCCAATTTGTATTTTTTATTACGGTAAATAAATTATTTAAGCAGCCCTAGAAAAATATAATATATGAATTTGCATCTAAAAGCTTACCGTACACATCCAAACAACATACAATCAGTCAGTACAGTCTACAAGAAAACACAATCGGTAAGCGGTAAAAGAATCTTAAAAAAAAATTTCTACCTTTGTAATCAGATATTTTATATTTTGAATTGAGTGAAAAACATATTAGTTAAAAAAATATACATGTATACATATTTTTTTGCCGTTATTAAATAGATTTAATAAATCGTAATTTATGATTGAAATTTATTTTTAAAACCAATAACATTTTTTTTACATTAAGGCTCCTCAAAGTAATGCAAAATCATGTATTTTTGGTATATCGCTTAGAAACGTTTTAGATTCTTTAATTAAACACCGCGAGTAGAACACATATTTGCCTTTGAAGTAAACGAGTATTTTTTTGATTGGTTGTTTTATAAGCCCAGAAAAAAATAAATTAGCAGGCCTACAAAAACTGCTTCAAAGTTCAAAATTTTCTACTTACGATCTTACGAACACCTTTTCGGTTATGGTGTGGAAAATTTCATTCTTTTTTTTTTATTTTTTTTTTTTTATTTATTAGGGAGAAAACACAGATACAGATGTTAATTGACAAAAATTTTCTCAAGACGACAACTAGAGAACTCACCTGCATCCAAACTATTTCTCACAAATTGACATTAACAGCAGATAAAAACATGTACAAATATTTTAACATATAAATAGGGAAAAACATAAGAATATTATTTTACAAAAATAAAGATGAGAGAAATGCGTAATATCCCTACAAAAGTTTAAAAACTATATTTGCAGAAATTGAAATGGTAAGACAACAAGAAAAAAATAATAACAAAATACATAAATAGATAAAAAATAATGTTATACAGAATTTAAAAGAAAAAAAGTACTTAAAATCATAAACGAAGTATGTCTAAAAGAAAATAACTTAGAATTATAAAAATTCTTTAGAAAATGATTATAGAACATGTAAGTATTTGTGCCTGAACTTCGCAAAATAAAATAAAATACGCTTTTTGCCGATGTTTTTTTCTTGAATAAATCAAAACAGGTTCCTTACTGTTATCGAAGGAAATTTAAACCTTATCGCCATTTACAAGATGTGCTAATCATTTTTTTTTTACATGAGCTCCACACAGGAGGCCATGAGGAAAATAATTTCCCTCAGGGCCTATGTAATCCTTGGGGACGCTGTGTGGAGGATTTCTTAGGAAAGGAAGGAGATGAGAGTTATGGGAAGGAAAAGGGTTTAAGGGTTGGATAGGAATCTGAGGTTCAGTGTGTCCCGGTCATCCGCCTCCAACACCTAGACAAACCTCACCCCATGAACCCGGGCACCCCTGCTAAATCACCAAACGTAGCGAACCACTTGGGGTGACCAATGGCAGAGGCGTAGGTTATCCAATAAAGGTTCCCGGGCGGCGGTACCCATACCCGCCTCCCAAATTGAAAAATGAAAATGATGTTATGCAAATAATCGAATTACGGTTTTTCTTACATAATTTCGTTACCGGCGTGGTATACCCACTCAAAAAGAAGAAGATGGAGAGATATGTAAATACGAATGTTAGAGAGAGCGCGCTAATATTAAAAACGATAATATTTTAGTGAAAATTGTGAAAATGTTTAATAAAACACGATTCGTTTAAAATAGAGCAAAAATCTCGTAAGGATTGTCTAAACTAGCATTTAAAGAAACACTCTGATTTTTTCATACATATAACTTGTTAAATAACTGAAAAAATCCTGTTTATATTAATTTCAAGGGAATTAGAAAAAATAACATATATTTTTTAAGAGCTTTAAAACTTAGAGTATTTAAGGAAAATATGTAATAAAATGTAATAAATCGGTAGAATTGCAGGAAGCCGGGCTTTAAAACATTGTTTAATAATTATCTACACGAAGAACATTCATTTTTCCCAGGTTCGAGTACCGAATATTGTTTATGGACTTTATATATATAAATAAATCGTTAAGTTACCTCAGCACAGGTTCTCCTAGTGAGGTGTTCACGAAACATACAACAATACCTATCCACAGTTTCACCTTCACAAACCTACCTTACACCCAACATAATAAAATTACAATATATATTATGTAAAAATGTTTTTCAAAATTGATCTATAGGTAAATACTGTAATGCATAGAAATAAATAAATAAATAAAAATAAATAAAGTTAAAAATTGAAAATAATACTTACACATAGGTATATAATTCATAAGTCAAAATTCATAAAAACTTTTTCGAATCAAATGTTTAATCATAAGTGTTGATATTTTATGAAAGGCATGTGCATATTTTCCTGAAATTTTCATTATGAAAAAACACAGACTTTTCCCGAGAGAGAAAAAAAAATAAGCGAAACCTATGATATCTGCAGCATTATAGTAAATGAAAGATATTTTGCTTAGAATTTCAAAGCATTTTTCACAACAGCCCAAAAACGAAAAAAATAAACGAAAATTCGCCGACGCCTTGTACCTACCTTCCGTGTTGTCGTTAAAGACGAAACTGGGAAAAGTAAAACATCCATTCAGCTCCTTTAATTTAAAAGAAAGAGCAAA
Source organism: Glyphotaelius pellucidus (assembly GCA_936435175.1). Taxonomy (NCBI): domain Eukaryota; kingdom Metazoa; phylum Arthropoda; class Insecta; order Trichoptera; family Limnephilidae; genus Glyphotaelius; species Glyphotaelius pellucidus. The sequence goes on along the minus strand of OW386545.1, from coordinate 11,917,312 downwards.
TTTAAAAAATATTAAGTTTATCTGCAAAATGAATATGTTTTGGAATTTTTTGCGAAGTGTCTTTGTTTTGTTGGTAGGTTTCGGTGTGTTAATGTTTTCTCTTAAAATGCTGCGCTTTGAATTGAAAAAGCACCTCTAGATGAAGGATCTGCGAGCACTTGTAGTCTGCAGCTGAAACTGACGAAATATCCAAAGGTTTTAGAAGTTTCCTGACTGCCATTAGTCTCCGACTTTCATCGCCCCAAATGAAAGGTGGTTCAGTGGGAGAAAGGCGGAATGGGCAAACACGACGCCGTATTTGTATGCAAGTTTTTATGTCTCACAAAACGTCCGCCATGACTTCTGTTTCTCCGAACTTTGCAGACAATATTTGTGTTGAATGAATAAATAAAACAAACGGCTCATATTCACAGCGATATTATATTTTCAACAACCATCATATGGGCACGACTGTGGCTAGACGTCTGTTGGCCCGTTCGGCTGTCAACGGTAGGTATTATATCAACATTTTTCAAGGCAAAAATAGATACCTTTTGTCTGAGAAAATTTAAAATTTTTTAGTGAATTCAATGACTTTTTAAAAATTTTGAATATGATTTTTTTTACATTATTGAAAGAAGGATAAATGCTGGTAACTCCATTAATGGGGGACTAAACGCCGTTGGCGCCAACAAAAAGCAGTCAAAAGAAGCGAAGCTAGCCGTCCATAATGTAGTGCTGGTACCTATGCTGATGTATGGCAGTGAGGCATGGAACTGGCAGAGAAAGGATGAAAGTAGGCTGAATGCTGTAGAAATGAGATCCCTGAGGTGTATGTGTAGTAAAATCAAGTATGATCGTGTGAGAAATGTGGAGATCCGCAAAGAATGCAAGGCTGATGTAAGCGTAATGAGTAAGATTAAGAAAGGGACGCTCAGATGGTTTGAGCATATAGAGCGAATGAATGGGGAAAGGAGTGTAAGGAGAATATATGACGCAAATGTGAATGGTAGACGAAGTCGAGGACGTCCGAGAAAGACATGGCACGACCAAATGAATCAGATACTAGAATCGGACGATGTTGAGTCAGAATGATAGAAGAGCATGTATGAGACGATGTATGAATGAAAACGAGGAAAAGGAGTGAGTGCCAAGATCGAGTTGTTTGGCGGTCCTACCTTTCTGCATACCCCTGCGGGGAAATGGCGTGATGGTTAGTTAGTTAGTTTAGTCTCTTATCAAATACTGCCTACATATCGTAGGGGTCTCTACAAATTTGATCTAGTTGGAAGATAATCTCGTTGGTTCCCGTGCAGCGCTAAAATGATTTTGTTCATGCATGTGATTTTGCGATGCACCATGTCATGTAAAATTCGGCCGCTAACAATAATACTCTTTATATTAATGGCGAAAAAGTTTAAATTCACGTTTAACACCAGCCGTTTGTTTTGATTTATTCTCTAAAAAAAAACACTCCCAACCACTTGTTTATTTTATTTTGCGAAGCTCAGGCACAAATATTTAAATGTCATACGATCATTTTTTAAAGAATTTAATTTTCCACAATATGCTATCACATGATTTTGCATTGCGTAGTAGTGCATCACCTTAAGAGGAATATAAACGCTAGAAATATTTCGATTCTCACGCCTTCAAAATTTAAAATCGAACGTCTGATTTGCACGAGGCGAGTAAGCGAAAAAGTGGTTTTTATTTATTTTGTGCATAATTTTATAAGAATGAAAAAAAGTTAGAACATACAAAACCTCAAAAAGAGTCTTAGTCATAGAGGGGTATTTAATTTTTTTTTCTTAATTGCTTCATAGTTCAGTCATGCAAAAACATTTTTTTTGTGGTTTACGCTTATATTTTTTGTTATGTTAAAAATAATTTTATTGTAATTCCAATACATAGAAAATCTAGTAAAAGCTTCAATTTATCCGTAGCATATTTTTTGATGTACGTAATGTAAGCTGATTCGTCGTGAAGATTAATCTAAATAGGATTTCAAGTTTAGCTTCATCTTAATATAACATGGGCGGTGATGGTGGATTTTTATATATGATTTTACTAAAAAAATATAGTATTTATTTAATTAGTATGTATGATAAATAGATAAAATTAATAAATTAATATTTCTGGTCACGACTTTACAATCCACTGTGATGTTGTTTTGTGTGGTTTGAAACGATTAACAAAAATGTGATTTATTTCAATGCACCTGTTTAAATTCTTCTACAGAGAGTTTCGCAAAAATCTCAATAATAACATAACTTTGGTACACCACTTTACATATTTAAATTGAAAAGTCAAGAAGTTTTGGTACAATCGTGCATTATACATTATACAGAATACATCCTACCTCTATATTTAGCTTTAGAATAAAATTTTGTTATTTGCGTATAGGTATGTGTCAATAATAATGCATGTGGTGTGCATTTATTATTTTTAAGTCTTCTAATGAATCAATTAACTCTTAATAATAATAATGTTTTTATTCCAGGAGGGGAGGATAATGCAATCTCACACGTCCCATATAATTATACATATTTACACAACAGATTTTTAAATAAAGAACTAAGTAGGTACATAGAATAGGAAAAATCAATTCTATGTAGGGCGTGGTCTTGGGTGAGCTCGAGCCCAGCGCTCACTAGGAGTGTATTAATAAACATCGAAATTTTAATTGTCTTGTAATTGTACCGCCTCTATATTTCATATATTTGTAAAATTTTACGTTATTTTAATATCATTATTCCAAAGTCTTCCATTGTGGCTACTTAAACAAATTACCCTTAAAAATTGAATTCCCTTATGTGAGATATTTAGCGTAGAGAATAAACAATATGTTAAGATGAATAATCAAAAAGACTCAACAAATATTTATTTTTTGTCTTTCAACCACTCCAGTTTCAAAATGATTCAGATCAAAAATTACACAATGTCCTAAAAGAAAAAAAACTTGAAGTTTTATTTCTGATTTAACATTTTGAGAGAACTGTCTCAATGGTTTAAAAAAATTAAATACGTATCTAATAAACCTCGTACGTAGTTTCGTTAATATTTATACTAATTTATTATTCAATTTGATAAAGTTAATTTCAGTTTCATTATGTATAATTTAAGGAAGCTTATAAACCTCATTGTAACATTTAATCATCGAAGAAGATAACATCAACAACTCTCAATGAAAATATGAAATAGATAAAAACAATTAAAATAATCTGGGTTCGAGTCCTAGTTGCGACCGTCACCTTTTTTTCTGCGTCTTCGTTTTATATTATCATTGAGAGTTGTTGATATTATCTTCTTTAATAGTAAAAAAATATGTATTAAACATAATTTTATCGTGCAAAATCTGAAACATATAACCAATTCATACATGAACAAAAGATAAAAAAAGATTAATGATTTAAATAGAACGTGTATTACATTCCTACTATTTATTTAGGTGTAATTATTGACTGATTTTTCAAATGGGATTTACAAATAAATAAAGTCTGTGAACGACTCAGATCTGTTGTTAGCAGATTATATAAATTAAAATTTTATGTTCCAATATGCACACTTCGAATAATTTATTTATCATTAGCTGAATCTATTATAAGGTATGGAATTACAGCTTGGGGACTTTCCTGCAAAAAAAATGTAAATCGTGTTCAATCAGTTAAAAATTCACAAGTTAAATTATTAGCTCATAAAAGTTTATATGAATAAAGGTATAATGTTCCGTACTTTTACCAAAATCTCAAAATTCTCCCAGTAAGAGCAATTCTGTGGTATAAAATTATATTTCAGCATATGAATAGCCCTATATACATAAATAAACTGGACCACACTTACAATACCCGTTTTACGTTAAAGGAAGGACTAATTGTACCTAAGCATTTAAACAAATATGGACAAAGAACGCTGGACTACATGATACCTAATTGCTTAAATATGTTACCTGCCGAAATTAAAAAATGTACAAATGGTAAAACAAATATTATGTTGAAGAATTGGCTCGCCGAAAGAAATAATTTGTATTAGACTAACACAAAAATTCTAACCGAATAACAAAGTAAAATCAGTTTATTTATATCTTCAATGTAAAAATACCCATCGACAAACTGCTTAAAAGTAGTTTATAGGGACTTTTCTTTTTTCTGTATAATATTTTATTTTTGTTGTCATATTGTATTACTTTGTATTTATAATAAATAAAAAAGACATATTATTCTTGCTTCGAAATACCTCCACCGAAAAAATAAAATAATAAAGATGAGGCGAGACCTTCGCTAGGTCCTTTTTCAGCTAAGAATTCTGGCGCATCGAGTCCAATGAGTAACGCGGGTATGCACTTGCACAGGAACACTGTACTGTAAGGGTAAATCTACGGGGATCGTACCAGTACCTTCTCGGTTTAAACATGTATGTATTATTTTCGTAGACGCAGACGGCCGGCGTCGATTTTTCATGCTTTTCGAGACAAAGCTGAAAGCTGAAAAAAATAAATGTAGGGGTGGGAGTTTTCACGTGTGGCGAAATAAAAGCAAACATTATTCAGAATTTAGCATAATATTATGAATGCGTACAAATGTATTCTGTTAGTGTGGTAAAATAAAGGTTTTTTTTTTTAGAAACGCCATTTTCATTTGTTGTAAGATGTATGAGGAGTGGGTACCTACCAATGGTGTATTGTTAATATTATTTCTATTACTGTTTCCAATGATCCTTCCGACTAGAAGCTTCTTTAAAACGGTAAACGTCGAACTATTCCTGCAGATCCCATATATTGTAGATTATTACTGGCGAGTTCCCGGCATAAGTTGCAATGCCGCTTGATAAAAATTATATCTCTCTGCGTGTCCTTTCCCATTCGTCCCGTTCCCCTTTCGCGTCCCCTTCCACCTCCCCTTCCCCTCCCATATCCCCTTCCCGTCACGCTTTCCCCTCCATCTTCCCCGCCTTCCCACTCCCCTCTCCCGCTCCCCGTTCAGTTTTCAAACAGCTCGCTTGCCAAGTATTGCAATTTTTTTATTCAATTTTTCACATATCATACATTACAACCAATCATTTTTATATATTATTAGAATAATCAACCAAATTTGGTACCTAACATAGGTACCTATTTAATATACCTATATTTCTTGATTAGATTCTAATTATTCGTTTTGGTTTAATTCTTCAATTAAATTCTTTAATTTTATTTATTTATTTATTTCATTTTTATTTAGTAAAATATTTACACGTTTATGTACATTATTTATAAAATGTTTTGACTGTCCAACTAGGATGATTCCGGTTTTAGAACAGTCAAATTAGGATAAGTGTGAATATATATGGACCATGATTTATACAAAAAGAGGGAAAATTGAGGAAATCAAAAGAAGAGAAAGAATAAAACATAAAATTGGAAAGTTAAAAGCGTATTAACATATTACTTAAAAAAAAGGTTTATATGTATTGAAAAAAAAGGGCTTAAACATATAGTTCACTTGTGTATGCATGGCATACAACAGTTATTAAAATGATAATAATAATAAATAAAAGGAATAAAAATATTTTTACACTTAAACATAAAGAGTATATTCAAAAATCGAATTTTGATTATTCAATCGATGGTTTGCAAAATGTTATTCTCAAAGTGCAGCGTGGTTGATTGTAAGAATTTTTGTAATGGTGTGGATAGAAGATATTTTGAAAGTTTCAAACATTTCCTATGCTTAATATAGCAATTCATAAACAACAAACAAACAATATAAATAATATAACAATTTTTATCAATACTTTTTTAATGCTGAAACGGGAGTAAAACCTCGAAATCTTTATCAATGTCATGTAGGTAAAACATTACAGAGGCCATTATATTACTGTATTATTTGTTAATCCCAATGATTACGACTACTTGCAATGGGTTGGGAGGCTTCCAATAAGATCGAAGCTCGTTGTGATTACAAGTTGATTCATTTACTCGTACGTTATCGTAAATTTTACAATATATATTTAACTGGACTAGACGTCCTTACTCTAGTAGGCTCTAAGTTATTCTGCGGCTCCGAGTCGCCGGACTGACGGTGTCTGCCCGACTACTTCGGCTATCATCGGAACCATTCGTACATTACACACGATCGACGATAGATGATACTGTTCTAATGAGTTCCATGCCAACTGGGAATAAACTCAACTCAACACCTCCTTGAAAAGTCATTAAAAGCTATGAAAAAAATATTTTCAAATTAGCCGATAACCCTAACCTAACGTAACCTATTTAACCAATTTTTAATATATATTTTTTAATCCCTCTAAATGACTTATCTAAGATGTTTCTAAGTTGGTTTCATTCCAAGTTGTCCGGTCACCGTTCTAATGTAATACTTAACTGGCATTTGTTGGGTTACCACAAAACTTCCTATAACTAACTAACTAACGACATCTATTGAAGGATGTTGAAACTACGTCCCTAATCTATAGGCCAACAATACAATTATTCAACATATTAATTTCAGGATGCACGAGCTTATGTTAAAAAAAAATCAGTGTGTGCAATTCACACGCGGTAGAAGTGAAACTTCAGAAAACAAAAGTAGACGAGAGTGGAGAGATTACGAACCACTTTTTTTATCAATGTGGAGGATTGTATGCAAGAATTGAAAGAGATGGGATTGGGCGAAAAATTGAGTAACCTGATAGCATGTTGCCTATTGTATGCCGATGATGCTTTGTTGATTTCCAACAAGGATGAACGAAGTATGTATGAAGAAAGAGTTAATTATGAAGTAAGTCTAAAATCGCACATCCGATTTTTTTTATATAGCTTTTTGCATTAACTGAAAAAAATTGTACTATATGCTTGTTTATTTTTCTAAAGTCGTCTAATTTGTTAATTAATGACTTGCACTTTCTTAAAATTGATGATAGCATTTTTATTTTCAATGTTTTTGCCTTATCCTGTAACCTTTTTGAGAATATTCAGTTTCAGTGCCGGCAACCCGGGCGTTTATTTTATTTTCATTTACGTACATAGTTTGCCCACAGACAGAGTCTATTATAAAAATCTTTCAACTTTAGGATTATTATAAATATAACTTTTTTTTTATGTTTCATTTCTTTAGCTTTAACTTGCATAATGTGCCAAGACAAAACGTTTTTATTATATCCCGTCTGCACGGAGAAGTCGACCCTTATGAAATAGTAAAACAAATGTCTGCAAGTTCTGAAGGCTTTCGTCAGGTAGTGTTTGTTGCACTTTACTGATTGCGACGGCGACACCCAGCGTCATTATTTGGGGCATATGATGGGACGCGCGACGCCGGCACTGGGGCTGGCTGGGTTGGCCTGCCTTTAGAACACTACCCCCAAAACACACCCAAGAAGGGGTGAACTAAATCAATGAACCGGAGAAATTTAAAAAAAATCTACTAATGGTCGCTTTTCGCCCACCCAGTTTTTGTTTGGAATGGAATAATTCTGGATTATTATGAACAACTATAAAATTATTAATAAGATGGGTCCGTGATTGTTATTTGAACGTACAGGGTTTTTGTTAGTGAATCGTCTTCGTAGAACATTTAATTCTTAGTTGAGCGGTTGCAGGTTGTATTCCACTAATAAAATATGCTCATTATCCCTTTTGAAAAATACACAAATAAAATTGAAGAGAGTAACAATCCTGTCACATGTGCGACTATTCGGTGCCATATTTTAGAATTCTACGATTACTGATGTTTTTCAGTTATCGAAATTTTTTCTCCAGAGGATATTTTTAATAATAACGTTTACGTAACGTTATTTAAAAACACAATTAAACTGCATTTCTTAAAATTTAATAAAGGGGAGATAAATCTTGAATGAAATTTTATTGAATTGTACCTAGATGTTGTTTTCCGGGAAATCTTCAAAGAAAAACTTCAAAGGGACTTTTGTGTCGCTAGAGTGTTTCACTAGCGAGTTTTTGGGACAAAAAATTCTTAGTGTTTTACTATTGGTTTGGAAATCTGGAATTTCTCTTTTTTGTTTTTCATCATTCAGGTAAGATATCCATACATTTTTAATAAATTTCACAAAGCTTAGATTAAATGAACTGAATGATCTTCATTGAAACACTTAACCGATTTTAGAACAACACTAAATAATAATCATAAGATTGCATTTCTATAGCGACTTTTGTGCCCTCGAATCAGGAGGAAAGTTACTCTGTTCTTTTTTTTTTTTTTTTTTTTTTTTTTTTTTTTTTTTTTTTTTTTTTTTTTTTTATTGTTTTTGGGGTGTTATGCCGTGTTTGCCAGCGAAACACGGCACAACACCCCAAAAACAATAACAAAAATACTTTTTGGCCGTGAAAACCTAAAAACATACCTTACTCTGTTCTAGTTAAGAAAATGCGTTTTTTATTCAAAAATATTATTTTTAAATATCATCAGCTGTAACGCTAATTTAATCTTTCATTACAATAATAAAGATTTTTCAACACGATGGATCCATCACAGGCAATTTATTAAATAAATTATTCTCCAATCGTGTGGATACCGATGAAGAGATTTTTTTCATTCAATTTAAGGAATATGAGTGCGGATTTCAACAATAAATCTACTTCGAAATTGAATCAAATCTTCATCCACCGTCGCGACGCCCGGGTAGGTAGGTACTTCTCGTCAATTCGAATATTCGGTGCAAGGGGACGTAATGACGCGTGGTTTTATTTCATAGCTTTAAGGCTTAAGGTAGGCGGGTACCTTACTTTAGAATTTTGCGCCATTCCCCCATTCCGTTTAAATTTAACGCCTGTCTCAGCGTATTTCCCGGGGCATTCTAGATGTGCGATCAGTGGCGTGGCAAGCTGTAGAACGCTAAATACCAGAGATCTCTTCTCGGCACATGTATATTAAAAGCAGATAAATTTAATTTAGCTAAAAATGAATGTCATGCTCTCCTGAAAAATTTTCTCGTTTTTTTCGAAAGAAGCGTTGTGGAATAAATCATACAGGAAAACGGGTTGGTTTACAATTTTTCGCTCGATTAATCACATAAAAGTTAAAATTTTCATTGACATTTTATTCATTCCCAATTTGTAAAGTGATTTGTTATTTTTTTGTTTATTTGTACATACACATACACAGTATATTATGAAACAATGTGATAAGGTGTATTAAATTATACACGGTTTAAGTATCCACCTATTACGCATTTCTCATACAATGTCCTAATAATTTCGCCACGGACGAGAATGGTTCTTAATCTTAACTAATGAATAAAAGTTTAATTAAAAAATTAGCGTAAGTGGTTTTGAAATAAATTATATCACATCAAAAATATTCATAATCTAGTTTTGTATGTTAGCAAGGAATCGTGAAAAGTGTAACAAATTTTCGTAGTGGATATATATTGTGCTCGCGCGAGTGACTGGAGAGTTATTTGCTGCATCGGTGTTGTTGGCTTCTATATGAAGAGGTGTAGTGTGCCTGGTATACCTCGCTGGAAATTTTAAACCAATGACGAATAGCATGTCGGAACTATAAGTATAGTTTAAATAAATCTATTTTATTATTAAGCGGATTATGGAGCAATAATATATCTGTCGAAGGTGGTAATGTACGTCTTTTTTTGTAAAGTTAACGTACGAGTATTATTTGTAGTCTTGTGAATGTTTCAAAAATTAATTCTGTTTGCTTTCTGTTATATCTATGTTTACCATATATTGAGGATTCCGTACTCTGAAAGCATCCCCCAGTGGACTCCTGACCAAACAACATTGACCCAACAACATTTCTAGAGTCTTAGCTTTTTTGAAAACTTTCTTATTCTTAATAGTCTTGTCGGATTTTGATATAATTTGTTCTAGATGCTTTTCAAAAAATATTTTACTGTCCAAGTCTAAATAGACACCTAGATTTTTACACGTAGATTTAGATTTGTTGAAAAATTGTTAGAATAGATTTTTTTTCTAGTGAACTTAATGGTCCTAGAAATAGGGAAGGGGAAAAGGAAGCGAGATGCTGAAAAGTGGGAAATATTTACTAATAGTAAGGTTTTAATAGTTTCTGATTTCAGTTTATGTTAGGTCAAGTTAAGTTTTATTTTGGAATAATGGGCTTTCACAAGGCCGAAACATAAATAAGTAAAATTTACAAAATTTTAAGAAACCCCCGGCACAAAAAAGGCTGATAACCTTGAAACGCTTGAACAGATTTTCATAAATTGTAGTTAAAAACCATTTCTATTATGTCAGCTTTCAAACAAAAAAAACTGCATCACAATCGGTCCATTCGTTTAGGAGCTACGATGCCACAGACAGACAGACAGACACACTGACACGTCAAACTTATAGCACCTCCTTGCGCCGGGGGTTAAAAAAAGGTTTTCTGCTTAAAGACGAGGTGCAAATTATTTAATTATTTCTAAACACGTTACACAAAAGCAATAATTTTTAATTCGCACGTTTCCGAAATTGTACCAAAAATTTTGTTTGAAGTCGAGAACACATTACCTTATCCAACACAATTGTACTTACCTTAAGTTAATTTTAACCTTAAGACCCGGGACCCCAGTTGGTCGCCCAATTTTCAACGCAGTCGTTACGCCACTGCTACGAGTTCATAGCTCTGCGTAGTAGGTATTGAGGGGTCTCTGTGAGACAAAAACTGTTGTACGCTTTCCTTATGTTTGAATAAATCTTTATTAGTCTGTACGAAATGTATGAAACAATTTAGCGGTTTAACAATTAATTGCATCGTCTGTGAGGCAACCCACGGCACAAGCATTTCCGTCTGTCGTAGAAATAATGCCTCAATGGTAGGAGGGAGGGAGTGTTAAGATAATGAACCAGACGTTTCTTTAAGCGGGACACCTGAAATAATTCAAACTCTGCTTGTTCATATTATATGTCGAAAATTTAATTATTTTAGAAAAATCCCTTTTTGCAAGGTTTGTTGTAAAATATTAAGATAAGTTGTTAGTTTGAGCCCGTAAATACGCAATTTGAATATGAATAAAAAGTTTTGTTTAAAAACTCAATTCTTTCAAGAAAGACAGTCAAACACAATATTGGAATGAATTATCGATACAATATTGTATTTGTATGCATTTATTAAAGAATCGGTTTATTATGCGAACAAAACTATTTAGTCATATTCATATTGCGTATTTACGAGCGTAAACTAATAATAATTCATCCTACTATTTTACAGTAAAGGGGTTTTTTTTCCTAAAATAATTAAATCGCCATATATGAAAGAGAAAATTCTGAACTATTTTAAGTTTACCCTTAACATCAAATTTTCAAATTGGGGTTGGTTCACACATAACTTATAAATTACAAATTATGTTTTTTTAAGGTAGTAGGTGTTTACAAATATGTACATTTCTTTCGCGCATAATATTCGTTAATACGAAAATTAATGATTATATTCCTAAAATAATTTAACGATGAGTTAAGCATTCGTGTAATGAAAAATCATCATCATTATTTTATAAAAATTATCAACGTATATCGAAACCAATTGTTTCTTCGTCAGAATACAACGTACACTTTATATACTTTATGACGACGTAACCTTTGGCTTTTAGACGTGTTGTACGTAATTTTTATTAAATCGTCACCTCATTTGGATAGGGTTCTAACTGATATTTTTTTCAAAAATTACATTTGAATGCCAAAGCATTTCTTTTGCTCATTTCTATGCCCAAAATAATTTTCAGAACAATCTGTGTTATATTTTCGTAGATATATGTATGACAAAGTTCTAACATCAAGCATTTTCAATAATAATTCATTTGGTTCTAACTACACTTACACTCTCTATTTTGTTTGTATCTGACAGTTGATCTTAAATACGAGGCGCATTATGGTTCGTCACTTCATTTGGATACGGTTCTAACTAAGCCTTATCATTTTTTAAGGTTTATAGCTTTCCAAAAACGATTTCCGTAATCTATTTAATAATTTTAGTTTAAGTATTTAAGTTTATCGTATTTTAATGGAAAATATTTAAATAGGACGTGGTCCCAGCTTGGAATTGCATTAAGGCAATATAATTAGAACCTTGTGCAATAAATTATTATGCCTTAGCTGGTTGCACAGGGTACTATTTGCGTGTTTAGGTATGTTCTAAATGGGTGAATGTACGTCCTATTTAAATACTTTCTTTTAAAATATGTTCATTTAAAATACTTTAAGCAATTTTCAACCTCAAAATCAGAAAGTGGTAAACAGATTACAAAACATCATCTTTGCAAGCTTTCACACCTCATATCTCAGAACAAAGTGAAGTGAAGTTAGAACTCTATCCAAATGAAGTAACGAAATAACGTATTACCAAAGGAATTAGCAATTGTTGTAGAAGAAATTTGTGTAATAGCTAAATGATTATATTTTGAGTTCAAATTTCAAAGTTTTATAACACAAGATGGAAATGCGTTGCGTTACAAAAAGCGTCACCGTTTGAAAGTTTTGTTATTCCATACACTTCTCGTATTCTTATTATACTCTTATTTTATTTTTTTCCACTCTATTTTTCCTAAATTTTACATTTGATGTATACAATATTATGAAAATGATAATTACAATGGATAATTACGTGGGTAATGTAGTTAAATATATTTTATTATTGTACCTAGAAAGAACAAACAGTGGGCATATAAAACAAAAACATGATTAAAATTTGTCTAAAACAGCTTGCACAAAATATACATACAACAGTGCACAGTGCAACAGCAAGCGTGTAGTGTAATAGTAAGGGGATAGTGTAATAGAAAGTGTAATAGTAGGTGTACAGTAAGTAATAATGTTATAGTAAGTGTATAGTGTAATAAAAAGTGTATAGTCTAATAATAAGTGTAATGTTTGTAAGAAACATAAAGTAATACAAATTATAAAACGAACAACGCACAAGTAGTTCAATTTTTATACACATATTTTTTTTTAATTTTTCAAATAAATAAACTTTTTTTTTTTTTCAAAGAAAAAACATTCCCGGGTTACGAATAATCCAACAATTTTTGAAAATCTCCTACTACCACCACAGAAAGCCGGAAACGTTGCTTGTGCTGTGTTGGAGGACTTAGCCAGCCGAGAATCGAACACGGGACGCCCGGGTGGAACCCAAACGCGATGCTCACTCAACCACTGACCTGTCAGGTAGTTATAATTTATTTTATGATTTCTTTCGGTAAAAAGAGCAAATGATGAAAGTCGACGATAAATTTGTGAACATGTTAAATACAGAATTTATGGAGGGATATTTTAATTAATCCAAATAACCCATATTTGCATATTTTTGTTATATCTTGTGTAAACTATGCATTGTTAAATAATATTTTTATCACCTCAATAAATATTTCAACATATCCACTGACGAGTTTTTGCACAATTGGATGAAATATTTGAACCTTTTCACGTAATAAATCGTTGAATAATGTTGCAGGCTCACTTAAAAGCGTATTCCCGAAATGCATTTCCCACATCACCCGGGCAGTAACAATGCCAATAACAGAAAATAATTCACCAAATGAAAATCGCGTACAAAACTATATCATGTCCATTAATTTCCCGTCCGAAGGAGAGCCCCGGGCATTTCAGTCGTCACGGGAATAGAGCGTTTTCCATCCATTTGATTGTTTCCGACACAACCGTCAAAAATTTGCATGCCAAAGCACTTTTGCACTTTCATAATAGAAAGGTATGGAGGTTCATACATTTCATATGAACGATTGCCTTCATGCTTGCCTGGTTGGTTAAAAAACAGAGGGTCCGCCTTTTTGCATGGTCAGTTGAAAAAGCTCTTAGATTTTGGATAGTTTTATTTATTGAACTCTCGTAGGGCTTTTGCAAACGTAATAAATATATACTAGCGAGTTCACGGCGTGCGTTGCAATGCCACTAATAAAGAAATTGTTTCTCTCTGCGTGTCTTTCCCCATTTGTCCCGTTCCCCTTCCACCTCCCCTCAGGCGTTCCCCCTCCACCTTCCCCGCCTTCCCACTCCACTCTCACGCGAACCCCCCTCCCGCGATCCACCCCCCTTCTCCTGCGTTCAGTATATTCAGTCCCGGTACATTCAGATTTTCAAACAGCTGTCGCGTGCCACCTATTGCAATTTTTTTTACAAATTTTCTATTATAAACATTAATTTTTGTTTATTATTAGAACAATCAATCAAATTTGGTACCTAACATAGGTACCAACGTACATTAAAATAATTTTTGATTAGATTCAATTTATTCGATTTTGGTTCTTACCGTAGGTGAGTACTTCAAATAAATTCATTAATTTAAAGAGTTTCGAAAATTGATTTTTGATTTAACAAACGATGGTTTCCAAAATGTCATTCTCAAATTGTGACATTTTTGACAGTTTCGTAAGAGTTTTGTAATGATTAAAAAACTTTTCAGATCTAGTGTCATGTGGTTGTAATAATCCAGAAGCCTTCTCGAGGAAGGGAAGAAAGTATTTTGTAAGTTTCAAACATTTCCTATGCTTAACGTAGCAAGCAATACATAGACAACTCATAACTCATATATATACCTATCCTCTAGCAAGCATTTTTTAAGATTTTAAAATTTACATCAAATTTATGGAAATACATATCAGTTCATTATATAGTTACGACTTCACAAACATAATACTGAAACATTTCAGTCATATCCATAACTAATTATTTTTACTTTGATATAGGACGGAGAAGTTTTGAACACGAATCGAATATTTATTGGAAGTTCAGTGGAATCGCGTTAGCGATGAGTGATATTATGAGACCTCTTTATTGAAAAACTCATTTACACATAGGTGACTATTTTTGGACTGAAATTATTTAAAGAGAATAGTGGTCGTCCTTTACTGTTTGTAATATTATTCTGAAACCTTTTAGGATTTTATTTTTAGCTTTTTATTTGTCTTATCTTGTTTGTCTATCCCTGCTAATGATAATAACGTCGCAGGAAAGCAATACTGCTGTTACCACTACTACCTATGACAATACTTTTTATACACCATTTTGCAGAGTTCTTTTTTCTACGTCGATCCATCTGGGTCCCGCGACTCTACAACGATAAATAAGAACTGTACGACGTTGGGAAAACAAGCCGTTTTGTCAATATAAAGTTTTTTAATTGGTGTACATACCTTAAAATCAACCATTGAATAATTTGGTTTTTGGCTGTTACAGCATTATTGTTTTCTTGCGACGATAATATGATTTTATTCACACCGGTATAAGAAGTGGTTGGTGTAGTCCCACACACTTCATAAGTAGCAACTGGGAGGCGGGTGTATGTACCGCCGCCCGGAAACCATTAATTGGATAACCAAACCCCTGCCGTAAGGTTACTAAGTGGTTCAGTACGTTTGGTAACTTAGCAGGGATGCCCGGGATCGATTCGATTCGTGGATTCATACGTATACTCACCCCTTACGCCTTTTTCCTTCGTAAAACATAACTTCATTTGCATAACTTTTCGTGATAATGCAACTAACGTTTTTTTTTCTTGTGTACCTACTATTTATTATTTATAGCTCTGTTAATTTAGCAATGTTGTTTAAAACTTGCTTTAGAAAAAACTATTCATGTTTAAGTTTATAATAATTTCTACATTGTAAATACACATTCCTCTATAACTACTTTCATAGAACCTAAGCACTTCTGTTTTACTCTTATTATACTCAAACGTATTGAACCCTTTTGTACAATTTTACATGATAATGAAACTAAATTTCTACCTGTATTGTACCTTTTTGTAACGTAGCGCATTTCCATCTTGTGTTATTGTATAAGTTATTACAGATAAGTTCCAGAGTGGTAGATACTGTTAGTATCGTCTTGATGAAAGACCATCATTCAAACTCAAAACGTTGCTTGAAATGGCTTTAAGCGTGTTTGGGGACGAGATCTATAATTAAGATCTACTGGGGATCAGTTTCTCGACACTAAATTTATTTAAGGACTGCTGTACTGGACACACAGCAACTGTACATCATAATTATATCTATACATTACCAAAAATTCAAACTAAACCGTCATACTGTATAACACAGTTACGAAACAAGACATAGACATCAACACATGACTCCGAAATCTTTGTCCATACTACTTATGGACAAAGACTTACTATAATCTGGCTCAAATTTTTTAAAATTTAATTGAAAAAGGCAATCATGTCACAAAAAATGTAAATCTAAAACACAAAATTCACACATGGATAGTCAACAAAGGCATTGTACAATGTACATATACTGCGGACAGATAATTTCTAAAATATAATAATACCCTCAACGCCTGAATTTTTTCTCTTTTCCTCTTAATTATTTTGATTTATTTCTTTCATGTTCTTGTTTCTCTCATCTTTTTTATTCTCTTTCATTCTATTCATCTATTTAAATTTAAGTAAAAAAATTATCTTATTTTGTCTTCCAAGATTAAGATATCAAAATTAAATTAAATTCCTGCCACCTTGAAACAGGCTCCGCTAAGTGAGGTGGTATATACCGAAAAAAATAAATTTGTATATATTGTAAAATTATCTGGATAATAAATAATTTAAAAAAAGACCTGAATGACCAGGTGCTCCCGCACTTTCCGCTACCCAATATTCTTCCCTTATTACCTGTAATGTAATTTAATTGGGAATGACATATATCACTGGCTCCAGATGGTTTGGAGCAGTTGAAACTCTTGTGAATTCACGTAAAATTTTTTTATAGTTATTTGTTTAAATCTCGGGTTAGGAGTAATTTCTCTTGAATAAATAAAATAACAAAATAACACTTTAAAAAGCCATTCCACAGTTGTGGCTCTAACCACTGAGCTATTTTTACTTTCCAGCAATTTAAATGAGAAAACTTCATTTCTAATTAAAGTGTTTTATTTTCCCGTCATAATGCCAGTAAAACTTGCGCAGCTTTGTCAAGCTTTCTCAAGACGAAATGCACCGCAGACTTTCCCCGAAGGTTTTCTCAAATATTTATGAGCTTCTCCTTCAACCCCCAACCTTTGTCGTGGTACCTACTATCTAGTACCTACCACCCCGCCAAGCCTTTATACTTATACTTAATATGCAAACATTTGAAGAAGACGATGATAATCCCATCACGCGGCTTGAATCCGCATCTCTAAACAGTCTGGTGTCTACGAAATTCGGATGCAATTAATAAATTATTTAGAATCTTGAACATTTTAAAATGAAATTCTTCCCCTTTTTAAAAAGATTTTATCCCAGTCAAAATAATAAGGGCCTGCATTAACATTTCCATTAAACATGCGTACATTTTTTTCAACCGACGGATTAACAAGTTTGTGATAAGCTTTTAAAAAAATTGTTTTTCTTATAATTGGGTTCCACATAAGTTTTAATAGACTGAATTTTGTTGAGATTATGAGAATACATATTTAATTGTTTGTAATGTAGGTATATAATACCTATAATTTTCATTTCAAAAATTCTAATCTTTCCATATTTAATTGTTGACAAAAAAATGTATATTGTGTATATTGTAATATTATCTTGGATAATTAATAATAAAAAAATGATTAATTAAGTATCGGTAATGTTTAATTCCAACTATTTTAAATGCATTAGAATATTAAAATTATTACAATAATTATTTCCTACCGTTTGTGCGTATTGGATATGGACCAGTTAAACGTGTTCTTTTGTACTAAGTACATGATTTTTTTTGCAAAGATATATCTAAATAAAAGTTCTAAAATAACAAAGTCAAAACTGTTCTAACTTTGAATAAAATTAAAATTTGCCTTTAGCCGAAGACTACGTATCAACATTTGTAAGAGCAAATATAAAACTTTTTTCCACTTTAAGTTTAATGACCGTAACCGGTTTCAGCTCGCTAGAGCCATCTTCAGACTGGTCTGAAGATGGCTCCAGCGAGCTGAAACCGGTTACGGTCATTAAACTTAAAGTGGAAAAAAGTTTTATATTTGTTTTTATTATAATATATTATAATGGAATTCCACCATGAATTATCATTTTCAAAAATAGAAATTTGTAAGAGCATTATCTCAACGCCAGAGCAACAAAAAATTTCAAGTGTTCTCAACCGTCTGTGAGGCTGAAGGTAGAGGGAGGGGAAAGGAGAGGGGATAAAGAAAGTTGAGGAAGTACTAGGCTATTCAGATCTGGTCACCAAACACGGCCAAAGAATCAATTTTAAGCAACGTTTCAATTCTGAATGTTCGTCTTAATAAAATAATTGAGAAATGATGCAAATTAAATACATTAAATTAATTAACACACGCACAGACGTTCTTAAGATGCTTACGGCAAAATTGAAGTTAATTGACTTACGAAGCTTTGAAATACTAATTTGTTTGTCAAAAACGAGACAAGACGCCATGTTATTGGTCCAATATTTTAAAGTAAAATGTTCAATATTAATGAAAATTGAAGCACGGGCGAAAATAAACAATAACTATTTAATACAATAACTAGAAAGCAAAAATAAGCATTAACTAGTCAAATAGCATTAACTAGTCAAATAGTTACGCCAAGTAGGAATAGCAATTAATAATATAATATTGTTGTACGATTGCCATGTAACGTAAGATAATCCTTCTTCATTTTCTTTTATTTCAAGATGGGGTAAGATACGAACTAAATAAGAAAATTATGCTTGTTTAATTCAGTTTGAGTTTTACGGATTTATAAAGATATGAAATTATGAACCTTAATTACGGTAAAATGAGAGCCTTTTCCATTTGAAGCCGCAAGAATAAATAATAAAAAAAACATTCGCCTTTCTTTCAAACAAAGTCTGGAGAAAGACAGAGAGGAAGGGCGCGGTATGGAAGTGGAGATTATGATTTTTAGGTAAGGCCTTGAAAGTGTGGCTCGCATTTTTAGGAAGGCAGTTGATTGATGGTGATTTTTTTCTAAAAATGTTGAAAAATTGCACATTTGAGTAAATGCGTGCATTAAATTATTTAAAGAAGCCTTTAGATCATTTGATATTTTGATTTTTTTTTTTGATAGATTTGTGTTTTGGGATTATGTCGGTGTAATTTGGTAAAGACTGCCATTAACTCTACTTTTGGCAATAATATACTCATAAATGTCATATCAATAGTGATGGGAGTAGCAAATGTGAAATCATGCAAAGCCCAGTGTTTAAAATATTTTATTTTTTATTTTATTTATTTATTTTATTTATTTATTTAGGGAAGTTAACAGCAAATCATAAATTACAAAATAATACAATAAGAAAATAGTTCATTATGCCAATTATAAACTTCCACTTATGTTAGTAAATGATGTGTGACATTATAAGGTGTTTTCTGAATATGTTTTTTTTTTTTTTTGTTACAATATGTGAGAGGGGGGGTGAGGAGAAAAAAAGGATGAGGATTAAGAGGCTAAGGATGGGAATAGAGAGGGGGGAGGGGTAGAATTGAACTTCCTAGTTTGAGTCATGTTGCTTAGCGATTTTTCGTTTTACGTCACGTAACGTCGAGTTAAAAATGTCAATGTGGTTATAATTTAAGTTAAATAAATGAGTGGATCTGTAGATAAATGAATTCTGTTTGGAGTTGGTCTTGCAAAGAGGGAGATTAAAAGTAAGCGACTGTCTACTGTTGCGGTTTGGGACATGGAATGATAGGCGTTGAAGCAGATCAGGACTATCGATTAAGCTTTGTGTAATTTTAAATAACATTACCGAATCTGCTATATTTCTTCGACAAGTTAAAGTCTGTATTTTGAAGAACTTTGCAGAGTCTTCGTTACTTACATGAGATCGAAAAGAGCGGAAATTAAGGTACCTTAAAAATCTGTTTTGAACGCTTTCAATTCTATTTTTGTGTATGGCATAGCCTGGGTTCCACACTTGAGATGCGTATTCAAGGATACTACGAACATATAGTGTCCTCTGCGTGCAAAGTCGTATCTTCTCCAAGCATAAACTTTCTAATAAAATTTGTTTATCGGAAGTGACCTGCTAGGTACGTAAGTATGTTTTCTGTATTCGTTTTTAAATAATTAAATTAGATGGAGACTAAGAAATCATGATGAATTGCCCAAAGCCCTTGAGGTGATTTTTATCAGAACGGCGCTCTGCAAATTATCCAATATTAATTCTTATTATCCATTATCCATTTGCGAACCGGGACGCGAACCGAACCACGAATTTTGCGCTGCTTGCGGTTACTTCGTTCCTTTTCAATTATCCGTGATTCGGTTGGCGTCTCGTTTCGCAAATGTATACTAAGCATAAAATGGCAGTTTTAAGTGTTAGAAAAATCTTAAAATAAAGCACTTTAGTGAATACATACAAATCAAATTTAATAATTGAAGAAGAAAACATTAGTAATTCTAAACAAAACAAATTCTAAAAGATTTATTTTTATTTATTTGGGAAAATCAACAGATTATTTACATTTGTAACGATAAAATTAATAACATAAATAAAATCCAATAATAGATTTTGACATAACTAAAATTATAATAAGAAACTAAGGGTCCTGTACCCGTGAGCTAATAAGTTTACAAAAATACAAAATTGTAAATGTTAAATAAATAATAAAGAAGACGTAAGAACACAAATATAAACTAATAACCTGCTTAATAAATTTCTGAACAAAGATTCAGAAATTTATCCTCACTACACAACAGCAATAATAATAATATGTACGTACAACTCAGAGTGAACAAATTACAGCAAATCAAATGGCAAGTAACTGGAAACGATTCACAGCAATAGCATGATAACTGGCAAAAGGGTTTTTAAAATTATTTAACATTAGCTAAAACATATTTTTTGAAGGTTTTTAAATTACACGAGAAAATGTCTATATCATTAAAATTCTTATCAATATATTGAAAGCTTTGAGTATAAAAGCATTTTGTCTGAGATTGATAGAACATTTTTGAAGCTGAAAGAGCGATTTTTCTAAAAAATTTAAAAGTAAACAGGAAAATAAAAAGGTAACGGTCGCAATTGGGAATCGAATCCGAGATCTCTGTCTTGTGACAACACATCTAACAATTTATTAATTGGGATCTCACTTTTGTAAATCTTATATTCAAAATTCGTAGAAATAACAATATTGTTCCCAATTAATTTCCCCTAATTTTTTCACATTCATTTTCACTTCGTCAAATTTTTTTTAACGAAGCAAAAGCTTTCCTATTTACGGGTCTCGATTAAACCATAACAGTAGCTACGGTTACCTACTTGCGACCTCAAGAATCTATTGATATTTATTTAACGGAACACCCAAATCAGATCCACCATACTCGTTCAGAAGGATATACCTTTCCATCAATGAAAGGCCAGGAAAACTTTCATTTGGGATTCCTTTTAAATGCAAATGAAAACACGCCTAATTCTTTCCTTCACTCTCCAAAACCGCTCGCCGTCTTTGCGCCCCTCTCCTTCTCCCTCTCACCATTAACTTCTTCAATTTTTTTAGCATTTTCTTTGTGCATTTTACTCTAAGACGTGCACCCTTAGCTTAGTACTTACGTATAGACTACATTATTTGTGAAAAGCGAGTAGCTACTGGTTACTACCTGCCTAAGATTGAGTTTCAAAACTGTTTTTTTGAATAATGTTATTTTATTGAACAAATTGAAATAAGAGTTCAATATTATTATATGGGACAAACAAAATGGCGTCTTATCTGGTTTTTGGTGAGTGAATTTTTTTTATTTTTTACATTAGCTCCGCACAGGAGGCCCTGAGGAAAATAATTCCCCTCAGTGTCTATCATCTTTGGGGGATGCTGTGTGGAGGGACTTTTTAGGAAACGAAGGAGAGGAAATTCTAGGAAGGAATAGGGTATGAGGGGTGGGTAGGAATCTGGAGTTCAGTATGTCTGTATGCATCCATTGAGTGACGGATGTATGCATCCATTCCTCCCACTGCGGTGCATAGAGAGTTCAGCTGGAGAAGTCAAAGTTTTGAAAATTGAATACTGGTTTGACAATCATTGTTTTTTTGCAAAATGTCATTCTCAAATTTTTAACAGTTTCCCAAGAATTTTTGTGATGATCGAAAAACTTTTCAGATATATTGTCGTGGTTTAATACAATAAAAAAACCTCCGCTGGGATTTTAAGAAGGTGTTTTGAAAGTTTCAAACATTTCGTATGCTTAATATAGCAATACACAATACACAATACACAATACACAATACACAATACACAATACACGATGAACTAATCCCCAAACACATTTTGATTTTTATATACAAAATAATAGAGTCTGTGTCGAGCGGGCGGCTTTTTGATTTGTACGCCAATCTACAATTTTATTCCGAGATTGATGAAATTTTGCACACTTGACCTTCAAATCAAAAGGGACGTCACCATCTAAGTCTAAATTTGAAAAACTCTGTGTAAAGCCCGAGCAACGCGGGGGAGTTCAGCCAATTAATGTACAAACAAATAAATCTCACAATGCGAAGAAAACTCGATTATCCGAGAAATAGGTAGACACTATTCATCGGTCGAGTACCAAATACTACACTCAGACTTTATTTATTTAAAATTTACGGCACAAAGTGCCATTTACAAGCTTGTGTATATTTAATTACAGTCGTAGTACATTATACAGGCATTAAAAATAAACAATAATATCAAAAACTCATTATGTAGTGACCTCGTTAACGTATAATTGGCTGAAATGTTCGATCAGTGCAACCTTATATTTCAGTATGGAAATATTAAAAATATCAGCCACATTGGCATAAAAATTTCCATTGGTATGTAATCTATTTACAACTGAATTGGAGCCTGATACCGACATGTAGTTGTCACAATAAAACAAACTAGGGAACCTTGATCTTATTGTAGGTATATGAAAGTGAATCAACTTTAATATATCAGGGCTATCATTAATAAATAAATTAATCGTAAATCAAAAATTTACGTCCAATTCGCAATTCAAAACGTTTTTTAACTTCTGTAATGCGCCTGGCATCTTAATACAAAAGCTCACTTTTATAACTATATCCTACCAAAAGTGTAAATTCATCAAATAACCTTTTTTTTTTACATTAACTCCACACAGGAGGCCCTGAGGAAAAAATAATTTCCCTCAGGGCCTATGTCATCTTTGAGGATGCTGTGTGGAGGGTGTTTTTGAGGAGAGGAAGGAGTGAACATGGGTCTTGAAGAGACCCATATTGTAGGAGGGAGGAAACACAGAGGCCGGCAAATCGTTCCACAGCCGAGCTGTTGAACTCAAGAACGAGTCGTAGAAACGACCCGTTCTCATGTGACTAATGTCAACCGTGTACAAATGTTGAGCGCGCGTTTGGCGTGTTTCCCGACTATGCACCGGTGCCGAGGGGATCAATGACGCTAGTTCCTCGGAGCATCTTCCATTGTAATACCGGTAGAACAAGGACAGCATTCCCACCTGGCGCCTGTGCTCTAAAGATTGCAATCCGTTAGTTAAATTAGGAGAATCTATCAAACGGACCGCCCGTTTCTGCACAGAGTCAAGGGTTTTTTTCAGGTATTTTGAGGCTCCAGACCAGAGGTGGCTGCCAAATTCAACCGTGGGGCGCACTTGCGATTTGTACAGGGCTAGCAGTTGTGTACTATTAAAGTATCTGCGTGCCCTGTACAGTATGCCCAGTTTCTGAGAGGCTGACTTAACTCTGGCCTCGATGGAGCCCCCGTACCTGAGCTGGTCACTTACAATGATATGTCACCTAGGTTGGTTACGCCGCCAATTATGGTGAAAACACATTTTTATAGACTAATTTATGGAAAATGTACCTTTAGCAAGTAAGCAATTCTCTCAGTTCACGCTACAAAACATCTGGTTTTAAAGTAATTGTCCCAAGAGCGGGAGATAGTTAGGAGACCGATGATTTCCACGAAAGGAAAATACTGTTCAATAACGAGTCGTGACGCTTTCGCACTACAAATGTACAGCCAAACTACTATCAATGGTTTAATTAGAACTACTGTACTAACTATGATTTACTAAGAAAAAGAGCACAGGTCAACGGTAATTAACATATATTATCTTACGGCGACAAAGATACTAACTCCACGTCTAATTTTCTTTTTGCACGATTTAAAGAAAAAAAACGTAATGTTAATGTTCGTGAAAGACTGTGTTTTACGTTATTCAAATTAAATATATTAAAAAAATACTTCGAAACGTCTGTGATCAATTTGGGAGGCGGGTATGGGTATGGCCTCAGGACCCATTTATTGGATATCCATCACTTCTGTCACAGGTTACCCCGAGTAGTTTGGAGCTACGTTTGGTGACCGGGTTCATAGGGTGTTGCATCTGCCCACCACCTGCGTGGCAGGCCGGATTGGGAGAGACTGGTTGAGGAGAGCCTTTGATCTCTCCAGCAGGGCTCTCTCGGAATATTGCCTTGCATTTCAATTAATACGTACGTTACTCTTGGACATCCTGACCACCAGATTCCTACCTACTCCTCATACCTTTTTCCTTCCCGGAACTTTCTCTATTTCTTTTTCTAAAAAGACCCTCTACACAGCATCCCTCAAAATCACACAGGGGAAATTATTTTTCCCGGGGCCTCCCACAACATATAAATACGGTTTCCGGACAAATCAAAACATGCACAAATCAAAACACATTTAAAGCGGCGCTTCCCGGCCCAAAAAGAAGAAGATGGATAGATATGCGCGCTTATATTTTAAGTGATAAATTTGAAGCGAAAATTGCGAAAATGCTTAATAAAACATGACTCGTTTAAAATAGAGCAAAAATCTCGTGGAAGCTATCTTAATTATCATTTAAAGAAACATTGTGATTTTTTTCACAAATATAACTTGTAAAATAATAGAAATAGATATTTTTTTTAATAATTTTCAGAGCATACTTTTTCAGAGCGAATTTGCGTTTCGGCGTGGAACGTATCTAGATATTATCTTAAAAAATAACGTATATTTTTTTAAGAGTCGAAGTCGAATTTTTGTAAGAAATCGGTCGAAATTCGGATAGCGGCGGTTTAAGAAGTGAAGTAAAGTCGTAAAATGTGACGAAGAAATAAATTAAATGGCTAGTTTTTTTAAATACTTTTAATGAGTCTGAAATAACCTTTAAAAAGTGTTCTGATTCGTCACTCTTCTGATTTGTCATGGAACCAGTAGGCACATTTCCTTTATTAGAAAACTTTTCAAAATGTGTATTGTGCCGTAATATCAACAGATTTATTCGGCAACTTTTTAATAATGTTCGAAAATTTTAAAAAAAGATCTCATTATTATTTATTTATTTGACTTTTCACGTTTATTTTTTTAAAGGTAAAAAATATCCTAGTGCGCACAACAAATTAATAACAACATATTTTACAAAACAAAATGGAAAAATAGTTGATAAGGAATAAAAATATCGGTAAAATTGTATAAGCCCCCCTCACGCATAATACAGAACGTTCGTGTTGTTGAAACTCGATACGCGGATAATCCGGAATATTCCTTTTTTAACTAATAGGCAATCAAATGTGACATTTGTCGGAAGTGCCAACTTTATAAAATAAATTCTCATCAAAATAAAAACAGAAAAGTACCTACTTCGAACTATTCCCGGGTTGAGATTTAAGCTGCGAAAGCTGGATGTCATCATAATTTAAATATACATCCCAGGTTTTGAATGGTTTGTTTGGCAAAGCAGGGTTTGTCTTACGGGTATGTGTAATTATTCTAATATCTTTGTTTCCATGTTCTTTTGTTAAAAATATGGGTTCAAACTTGTCGATAATGCATTCACTTCATAACCCGAATAAAGTATTGTTTTATATGGCAATAATAATTTTTCTATGATTGGCAGCATTGATTGATGATTGATTGTCTATGAAATGTAAACCGAAAAATGATGAAAATAAAAATGGGTATGCCGCGGAGTGAAATAATTTTAACAAAATTTAAATTTAACATGCAAAATTTATGCATATTTTTTCGTCTCCCCCGACGTAAATACTCACTTTTCGTGATAATATAGCTAGATCTAACGCTTTGAATAAGGAATATTGCGTATTAACCAGTAAGCGGAGTAAGACAAAAATATTAAAATATTAAATATATTACTCTAGATTCCGGAACTATTAAAAAGATAGATAAACAGAGGGAAATGTTTCTGGTTTGCCCGAAGTAAAGTGAAATCCGCGTACATCGTGCTTTTATGGTTTTATCACTTTAGTGTATAATATACTTATAACACCGGCATCAGTGGCACACTAAATAAAATAAATAAGACGAAACAGAGTTGGGTAGTTTGATCAATTAGATTTGTTATTTGGCTTGCCGAAATAAATTGTTTAAAGGCCTGAAAGGCTATTCCCTAAAATTTGTGATAAGAGATCGTTCTCCCGCGAGAAGTGTTGTCAGATTTATCTGATTTTCTACGGCTGTTATTTGCTTTTTATGTGTCGATGTCAAAATTTCAGCTGTGAGCTGTCACGTATTTTAGTTTGGGTCGTTTTAAACACGAATTTTTGCAAGTATGCATGATTATTTATTCATTTATTAGCTGTAGAAAATCACACAAATCTGACAGCACTTCTCGCGGGAGAACGATTTCTTAGGGAAATTTTAGGGAATAGCCTTTCTGTTTATATCTAGTGATTATTGCGTTAAATATTTCAATAACATCCTTGTAATTATTACACATTATCATTGGAGATTCGCAAGATTTGGAGAGTCCTTGTCGTTTAAAGCTATATAAAACATGCTTACTGTACAGCCTGTCTCCTATTGTCTTTCTCGATGAAATTTTCATCTTCACACCATATACCCATCTTCAATTAGGTATTCCAATATCCCTGCATCCTGCAGGCTTATTATGAAGAAATACCGCTCTTTGTTATACAGCTATTTTCCGTTCTGCTACATTTCCTATCCAACGGAGCCGTCTAAGTTACATACTAATCATGTCAATTAATTTTCAGTAATAAGACAACTAAATATGTGTTGGGTAGCTTCCAAATAAGTTATAGATTCGAGTAATTATTCGGTAATTGTAAATATTTACAATGAATATTAAACTGGACAGACGCCCTAACTACGCTAGGCTCCAAGTAGTTCAGAGGGAGCCAACCCAATCTCACCTCTGCATTCTGCCTTAATCGAAACCATTCGTACTTAACACGAACGGCGATAGATGGTACTCTTCTGATATCCTACTTAACTGCAATCTGTTGGGATATAGCAGAACTTCGTATTACCTACGACATTTTAATTATTGACGGATCCAACAATTTGCTCTGTCAATTGTAAGGTGAGAAACTGGAGAAGGAGGGAGATGGTTTGGAGGAAAGTTGAGTTGAGGCTAGGTACCTTGAAAAATGTGTAATTTCCAAAACATTTTTCCTATTTTTCGCGAGGATATTTTACTCACGCGGAGCTTAGAACTGATCGTAAACTAGCATGATTTTTCTAGGCTACCTTGTACCATAGATAATAAATTGTAATTTACCCTGTTTGTGCTATTCATTCCCCTTCCAGTACCTACATAACAGCACTGTACTCCGCCACGAAGCGGCTATTCGTATATGTGGGTCCAGCCCTGCATGTAATAATTTTGGCAAACAACCAGCCCACCACGGCCGCCGCAATCCGCATACAGCGTGCTGGTGCTAGTGGGTGCTAACTGGTAGCTGCTAGGGGATGATTCTAGACCCACCGCAGGATCATGATCGTATAAAGTAACGTCGAGAATGAAACCGATCATTCTGGATGAACAGAGCACACACACAATACAAATGTCATTTACAAATATTCACACAATTCACGATAAACAGATTTTTTCATTGGCCCACATGCATACCTAACAATAGAAAAATTCCTCATATTTTTGCGCTTTATAACAAACAATTTCATAAAATCAGCATTCTTAACAATAATCTTCAGAAATATCGAACAAAAGTAATGCGTACGATCTCAAATGAAAGCATCATTAGTATTGTATATAGTATGTAATGGAAGCGTCTCCTATCCTTATCCTATGGAGATAGAAAGCCCATGTCTACTATTGGTGTACGAGCCGCCAATAGCAAGTATCTGTTGTAACGGCGGTGCATAGTTCGTTCGGAACCATATCGTTCGCTCACACAAGTAAAAGGTTATTTATTTGTTTCTCACAAAAAAGAAAAAAAAAATTTATAAAAATTGTAGAGTTACCGAAATCTAACTGTCGTTCAAAATATCATTTAGTAAATTAACATTTTCTTCAAAGCCTCGTTTCCAAAATCAACCTCACTTTCAAAACATAGTTTACAAATTCTATCCCTCTTCCTGAGTAAGACCCCGCAGCGGAGCGGTAAGCTCCTTAGCTCTAAACTCAGTGGGCATGGTTATAAGCCGGCATTGTTCTTAATAAAATTAAATATAAACTTTGTTTGTACACTTTATTTATTAAAAATTACAATGTGTTTCAAAACCAATGATTTCTACATCAAGAAACAAAGTATACTAAAAATTTATTCATATGAGACTAGACAAATCAGAACCTACAGACAAAAAAAATATTATAGTAAACGAAAACAAAGTTGAAAATTTTTTAAACATGTTCATAATTTTAATATAAACAAACAAAATTATTTACCTTCTATTTTTTTTACAACAAAGGCTTTTTGTTTATTTTCACCAGTTTTTACAGTGATAGAGATAGCTGGTTTGGGTGCAGCCGCCCCGGGAACCATTTATTGGATAACCAACACCTCTGTCACAGGTCCCATCAAGTGGTTCTCTCGTTTGTTGACTTTGCTGGGGTGATCGGCTTCAAGGGCTAAGGTATGTCAAGATCTTGGCCGCAGATGTGTCTGCCCAACTGAGTAGCAGGCCGGATCGGGAAAGACTGGTTGAGGGAGATCTTTTGACCTCTCCAGCAGAACTCTCTCGGAATCTGTATTCAGAAAAGGTATTTATTGATCAATATGAATATTTGGATGTGATTTGACATTTCACAAGCCAAAAGTATGACCGCAATTTATTTTTGGGGTATTATGCCCTGTTGCGCAAAATAATTCTTTAACCAACGTATCGGACAGCGTTTTGTCCACCATCCTTGTAACCCAACACTCCACAGCACCTCAAATAATTGACGAATATACGAATATTTTTTTAAGCCATAATATTGTTCACTGGAGATTCTTATTGACTCAAGTTATCTATTGACTCGTTTATTTCTTTCGTGAATATCCGATTCGAACACCTTTTTAAAGAAGTAAAAAGGAACGCGATTTCCCCTGTTATTAGTTCTCGGACATAATAGTTCTGTAGGCTTAAGAAGTTTACAATGGAAAACAATAACCTCCGGATACGTTACATATTTCATAGGCTTAATCCAAACATACGGCGGAAAGTTTTTCCATAATCTAAACTGGGTCAGAGCAAAATCTAACCTCTGTACTATGGAGTAATGTTTTCGATTCCGGGAAGGATAATAATAAAGAGACATTATTGAGAGCAAGTCAATAAATTTTGCAAGCCTTTTGGAAAAGTAACGAATTTTTAAATTGAAAATGTCGATTACATAATAAACTTGTAGATGAAAGTATTGATAAAAAATACGTAGATACTTGATTTTTGATCCGCGGTGTCAAAAATTTTTATGATTTGGAGATATTTTTTTGCATTACTATTTTATTTATTTACTCACTCCTTGAAGGTTTTTACATGTATAAATTATTATAGGTAAGTTGTTCAAGAGTTTGTTCAGCCGCCTGTTTTGATTTATTCAAGAAAAAAACATTAATGAAGAAGATAATAATAATAATCTAAGCGAAAATATGAAAGAGAACAAGTCACAGAAAAACTGAAAAAGATAATGGTCGCAACTGGAACTCGAATCCAGAACCTCGTCTAACCGGGACGTGCGCGTTTACCAATTCCGTCATTGTCACCTACTGTAAAACCGACATATCAGTTAATCTCATATTTAAAATTTTAAATTAACAATATTATCTTCAACAATTTTTTTGTTTTTTTTTTCCATATTATATTGCGACCATTATCTTTTTCTATTTTTCTGTGTCTTGTTCTCTTTCGTTTAGATTATTATTGTTATCTTCTTCTTCAATGATAAATTACATTGATAGGAATAACCTTCAAACGTTATAAAAATAAAGTTTTTCTTATAAAAATTGAAAAAAAAACATCGTCAAAAAGTGTAATTTAATTTAATTTGCGAAACTCGCAAAATAATTTTTTTGAATGATTTTTACGATAAAAAATAAATAATTATTACGATAATTTTTTTCAAGAATAAAATTTTCCACTTTATTCGATAAAACCATAACTAAAATGTATTCGTAATTAGGAGATTTTGAACTTTAAAGCAGTTTTTATACATTTACATTTGGCCTGATACATTTTTTACTGGGTTTATAAAAGGACCAATAAAAAAAATACTAAATAAAATCAATAGCAAATATGTGTCCTATAATTATTTTTATGCTAACTCCACACAGGAGGCCCTGAGGAAAATAATTTCCCTCAGGGCCTGTTCCCGTCTGGGATGTTGTGTGGAGGGTCTTTTTGAGGAGGGGAAGGAAGGAACATTGGTCTTGAAGAGACCCATGTTGTGGGAAGGAGGAAACACAAAGGTCGGAAAATCGTTCGACAACCGAGCTATTGAACACAAGAACGAGTCGAAACTATATTTCGAACACAAGAACTATATTTAGAAGCCAACTTATTTTCCAACCAAAACCACATGATTTTGCATTACTTAGAATTGCTTCACTTTAATGTTGCCATTTAAAACCATTTGAACGATCTTAATGATATTGCATCAACTCTCCAACGCAAAGATTGGAACTTGAACACAAGTAAGATGTTATATTAAGGCTGTTCCCCTTATGTCTTTTATCCATTTCATTCTGTAATAAAAAATCGCATTTTTTACAATAAATAGATCTGGTTTCTGTAAATGCTCTTTGATTTCTTAGAGTGAAAAAACATTTTAATAACGATAAGATCTCTTGAGTTATAGACTGCAGACTAAGCCGAATTCCAGAAGAAGTCATCCTAGTCAGCGGTAGGTATCGTTAAAAATGTTATCGTAGTGTACATGTCTAAAGCCACCACAATTACGCGACAAGCGGCATTTGAAGTTATCACAATAATCCATTGAAGAACTTGTCCCTCCACTTACATTTCAGTGCTTTCCATTTTATCTAAATTTTTTGACAATGAAAATGTTTGTAAAAGTAAGTACCTACCTAATCAAGGTAGGTCGATTACTTTTAATATTGTTAGGCCGATATTAAAAAGCGTAATGAAAACAGTTAAGTCTTGGTTAAAAAACTCCATTTAAAAATTTTAATTTAATTAATAGATGCCGTGACAAAAACCAATCGATAAAATAATTATATTGGTATTAACGAGATTACGAAACAGCACTTTACATAATTGTGTTGATAAAATGCATAAAATGCTCCACAGAAAAAATTAACGGCTGTAATAAGCAAATAAAGGCAATAATGGTCATATTTTATGTAACTAAATAGCATAAAATATGTGTTCTCATAGTAAAAAAACTTTCGAACGGTGAGTTTTGGCGTCATGAAACTTGTACTTATTTTTCGTTTCGGAAAATCTTAGTCAACGCAACTAATTTGGGCTAATTCGTAAAATATTAAGCTTTGAAATACTATCGATGGGCTTGAAACTTAGGAGGCGGGGGTAGTTTTGGTTTTTACATTGACCAAAAGAACACAAACTTAGGATTGTGTGTATCGGTGCATTTGTATTCACTTCCAACAGTAATGTGTTTGCTAAACGTCACCGAAAATAGAATAAAGGATAACGCATGAAGGCGTGTGTCGTGATCCAATTATAGGAGCAATATTTCCAAAGAAAATTGTGTTTCACGACGATTACAAAATTCAAATGGGATGGCTATATATAATTTCAGGCCAGTGTAAAAGATACATGCTAAAGACGTGCCAAAAGGTTTAGAATCAAAAGTGCTAAGTCAGTTTCACAATTGTTGCCATTAAAATTTGTATGGAAGGCAGTTCTAGTGGTATATTCTTTATTCTGTCACTTAGAAACATTGTTTGTCTTGTTTGACCACAATAGTTGCATACTTTCGATTAACACGTATGAAGCAGGATTGTATTGGTACATTTTTGTATTCACTTCCGACTGTGACGTATTTGCTAAACGCGTCATTGAGAAGAAAATAAAGAATAACGCAAGAAGGTGTGATCCTGACCCGATTCTAGCTAAAATATTTCAAATTTGTAGTTCTGTAGAAGGCAGTTGTAGTGTTATATTTTTTATTCTACGTCATCGAGATAGCCCTTTGTCTTGCTTGTCTTGCTTGTCCTGTTGACTATTGAGAAAGGGACCACAACTGAATTAACAAGTATGAAGCATGCTGTATGCAAGCAATGCAATGCTGTGAGTATGTACTGTGTTCGAATCAACTCTGTTTAAAAATTCGTTTATTGGATGGAAAAGGTGATTTGAAAACTTAATTATCGTACATTCGCTTTATATACATTAAAGCAGTTATTAACTGAAACTATTTAGTTGGATTACTCAAAAAAGCCTTCACCGCAAACACAACAACTTACCTCAGGACGTTAACCATGGGGTTAAACCGCGAGACTAAGCTCCGAGCAGGTTGAATAATATGCACTCGTACCAGCTCTAAGCGTTATTATCATTCCACAGTACAAAGTCAGAGGGATTATTCTAAACAATGTGTTTAGAGTCTAGAACCTACTCTCATTTCAATCCCACTATTTAACTGAGCAGCAAAATTAATGATATAGTTTTAAAATAATTGCATTTGTCACAGAAAGTCGGAAGAAAATTATTGTCGGCTTAAAAATTCGGAAACCAAAAAGGACTTTTTTGCCCATTTACCCCCTGGGGTATTGATATTCTCCGATTTATGATTTATTTAAAAATATACCCGGTTGACATAATTTTTTTAAAAGATTCGGTGTTTTGAAACGTATTACAAAATTAAATTTGAAAGCAGATGGAAGACTTGTATATATTAATATTACAATAGGATTAACTAAAAATATTAAAATTTGAATGTTTTGCCACGTACCAATTGTTTTTTTCTTGAAAACTGTAAAAATACCACTTTAAACTAAACTAAAAAAATATATTTAAATACAGGAAAGTGATTAAATACATTTTACTTAACATTAAAATGCAAAGCATGGTGTTGTCACTGTCTAAAACTGCTTATATATCTCACAATGATACAAAAGAAAATAGAGCGACTTTTTTTGAGTCCGTCTCAGTTTGTGCCATAAAGTACACAAAAATACTCTACTACTATCGATGTTCCGTACTAAAAGGCACAAAAAATACTTAGGGGGTTTTAAATAGTTCTCGTTGCAAACAGTGTTATTAAAGGGTAATAAAAAAAATAACTCGTACATTAGGCTTTACGTATTTTTCACTAAAATAATTAATATCCTTTTAGTATGTTAACGTAAACATGTAGGAGATCAGTGTATTTTTTCAAAGGCATATTTGATTTCTTCAAAGGTATTAAACAAAAGAAAACATTTTGGCAACCAACCTTTTAAATAAACCTATGTTTAAAAACCTTTTTAGCTTATAACAAAACCTTCCTAAACAAACGCCTCAAAAAAGGTAACAACATAATTTTTTGATACTCTTATTTCAGGCTAGCCCGTAAAACCTCAATTCCACTTTTACGTAATAATGTTTTTAATACATTTTAGGTTTAGTGATTTCGTGTCTATTTAATTATTTATTCTTCATCTTTTCAAAACTGATGTTTTCTTTTGAAGTCCTGTCTCAATTACAATTAATTATTTAAAAGCAGTTTTGCATTTATATGTTAATATATGTTTGAGTAACGAGCATGTTTTTTTAAATTTTAATCGACCATTTTTTAACACACTTTCTGACCTTGTAAATCGCCCATAGGTTCAAATTTAAAAAAAATTAAAGAATTTTTAAATTTAAACTATCGATTTTGGGAAATAATTCATAATATTAGTTACCGCGTCATTAGTTTGACCGTTAGTTTGGAAAATAAGATAAATAATCGTTAACCCTAGGAAATCAATACGCAAAACACAGGAACAATTATTTATTATTTTTATTTTGGTTAATTTTACATTCAAGTTATATGAATGACTACTTTATGATAAGTTGTCAGTACATGCTGCTATATTTTCTCTTGCGTGATGGTTCTTACAATTCGTCTTGAATCTACCAATTGGTGCAGACTTTGTTGTTTCCGGCAGCGAGAAATTTAATCTATCATGCCAATCATTGAGTAAACTGTTTTGAGTATTAGATTTTTACATACGTACATTTTTTCTTGCATATTCTTATTCTCATTACTTACTATTACATTTTTTCTTGTTTATGGTAGTTCGCACAATTCATCTTGAATCTACCAATTGGTGCAGACTTTGTAGTTTCCGGCAGTGAGAAATTTCAAATGTCAATCAAGCCAATCTTTGAGTAAACTGTTTTGAGTATTAGTTTTTTTACGTACGTACATTTTCTCTTGCTTATTCTTATTCTCATTACAAACTATTACATTTTCTCTTGTTTAGGGTAGTTCCCACAATTTATTTTGAATCTACCAATTGGTGCAGACTTTGTAGTTTCCGGCTGAGAGAAATTTCGTCAATCATGCCAACATTGAGTAAACTGTTTTGAGTATTGGTTTTGTCCTTTTTTGGTAGTTTGATTTCACTGCACGACGGTATGTTATAATATCTGTGAATGTCCTTGTTTTATGTATTCTTTTTTTAAATTTCTTGGTAACATGCTGTTTATTATATATTATGTCCAAATGTAACTGCATGCTAATAAGGCGTCTACTATAATAATGTACACATCTACCCCAAAGCAAGAAACTAAACAAAAGGAAAAAGATAAGACGTTTTAATTCATTCGGTTCGTAATTAATAATTTCTTCTCAACTGTTGGCAAATTTAAAATGCACATTGGAAATAGCTGTTTTATCAATTGAAACTTTTTAACTGACCAACCTGAAAGGAATACTCTTATAACAAATCTGATTTAGTACTGATCTTTCAAATTCTTACATTATTTGATAGATTACCCCGAAATTTTTGATTTTATAAGTGACTGCCTCCAGGAATACGGGGAGGCGGGGCTACATGTAACAAAATGAGAAATATTTTTTTATTATAAGACCGTTTATTCATAGGAACAAAAGAATATTTATTATATATTTTGCACACTTTTATTAACAACACAACATTTTTTTCATTAAAAATGTAATGGTGGGGGGGCAAGTTGTTACATGGCGGGGGCACGTTGTTACAAACCAAAAAAAAAACTTAAATATAAATGACACCGTGTTAAATTGGTTTATTAATTCCGATGACCATTTTTCGTATATCAGTCGCTACTTAAATGTTCGTCAGAGTCACAAGTTAACTTTATCACCGGTAACACAAGAAATATGAGCCCAATGCTAGAGCACTTAGTGCATCGGATCCATTCCTCTCCAGGTTTGAAGCAGGCGTAACTCTCAAAACCACCACTTGCGTTTGCGTTGGCACTTTACGTTTTTGAGCCAAGAACAGTCTGCCTTATTTTTATTGGTAAGCTTTTAAGATATTGTCTTCTTCCTGTTGATTTCGCATATCGTAAAATACTTATATTATTTTCCTGCGAAACTTTCCCTCTCTGCGTTTTATTCTTGTATTTTCTAACCATTTGAATATGTATCTAGAAATAGATAAATTAATATATTAGGTTATGAGGGTTCAAAGTGAATGTGCTCCTCCCTGAGAAATAAAGCTCCATGTGGAGCACATTGTTACATGTATCAACTTGCCCAATAATCATTGTAACAAAGCGTAATATCATTTACACAAAATTAACAACGGTTAAGCTAAATGTGTAGAAACTAAGCAGAGGAGTATAAAATATCAAAAATATAAAACATATTGTCTTACTTATTCTAGTAAGGTGTCAATGTAACTTCAAATTCTTTCAAAGAAAGTTACTTTGCACGTGCAAAATTCAATTTTATTTATTAGGTTTTTTTGGAACATCGATTTCGTTTTTAATTTTTTTTAAAGATTAATTTGACTTTATTTTTTAATGATACGAAGTCTGTTATTTTTTTTACTTGAAATATTTTATGCCCTTGTAAACATAATTATTGTGCATTTGTTGTGTTGAAAATAAAGGAATTTGGATGTTAAATTTATGCCTTAATTATGAGTAAAATTTAAATTTTTTGATTACATTTTCTTTGAATATTTGTTATATTGAATCGTTTTTATAGAGGTCTTCAATTTTTGTTACTTCGAAAATTTTGAATAATGATGCTGAAGGGAATGTTGGTTGTTTTTTCAAAATTACTTTTATGATTAGTTTTTGTACTACTTTTACAGGATTTACAATTTTTTCATACGCACCTCTCCATCCAATGATTCCATAGTGAATTAATGGTTGGACAAGTGCGTAATAGACTGTTTTTAGGTTGTTTAACTTGAGAATATTTCTTAATCTAATGAATATATAGATACATTTCATAATGCGTTTAACAAGTTCACATATGTGTCTGTTCCATTTCATATGTTGGTCTACAATTACACCGAGGTATTTTATTTCAGTTGTATGGTTTGTTACAAGAAATGTATAAACAAAACGTAAGCCTTCTTTCATAATCCGCCTTACGTATTCGTGAAATAGTCCTAGTCACGGTTTGAGGCCGGCTGATCTCCTTGCGCCCTTGCGCCCTTGGTCCCTGCGCAGGGGTAGCGGTAAATTAATGTCGCGGCTAAGGGTTGTTCCCGGATATTTGTAGATATCTTTAATGACAAAACGCCCACCCCCCTTCTTAGGCTTTGACCTAAGCCCCGACGTCACGCCATATATCAAGATGCCCCGCAGAAACGGGCCCGCTCACTAATTACCAAATTTGGCCTCCTGATATTACTTCGCAGGCAGTCGGCTTAAGTGAGAACGGGGATGTGTGTTTATGTGTTTATGTGCCAGCCCTTAACTTAAGCATGTGTTTATTCACATAAAGATAAGGGAAAGGACATGTAGGTCACATGGGTATGTTTATTTGACTGATGTTATCTATTTTGAACATTGTTCGTGGTTTGCAGCG
This sequence comes from Glyphotaelius pellucidus, assembly GCA_936435175.1. Lineage (NCBI taxonomy): Eukaryota > Metazoa > Arthropoda > Insecta > Trichoptera > Limnephilidae > Glyphotaelius > Glyphotaelius pellucidus. The sequence goes on along the minus strand of OW386545.1, from coordinate 11,880,293 downwards.
TAACTTGATTTGTTTTTGACTTATTCCATTACCGAGTTCATCAAACCTTAAAACTAATATAGTTATGATGAATAATATAGAAATTTATTATTCTTACCATTATTTTACATTGAAATTACCTCAATAGAATGACTTTTTATGATGAATTTTTTAGTGCATTTAAAACTTTTTTTTTTAAATTATGGTAAATATTGATTCTAACCCAGCCTTTTTGTGGAATGCCTTTTCTATAACTTTTTATTTTGCATTAGCTCCTCATATGGAGCCCTGAGGAAATGAATTCCCCTCAGGGCCTAAGTCATCTTTGGGGAAGCAACGTGGAAGAAAAGAAGGAGAGGAAGTTCTGGGAAGGAAAAGGGTATCAGGGGGATGGTAGGAATCTGGAGGTCAGTATGTCCAAGAGTGAGGGCTTACGAATCCATCCCTCTCACTGCGGTGGAAGACGATGTTCTGAAAGAAGGAGAATGCTGGAGAAGTCAAAAGATCTCCATCTACCAATCTCTTCCGATCCGGCCCGCCATGCAATAGGTGGGCAAGTGCAACTGTCGACAAGGCCCGGAAAAACTCACCCCATTTATCTGGGCACCCCTTCTAAGTCACCAAACGTAGCGAACCACTTGAGCTGATCTGTGGCAGAGATGTTTTTATCCAATAAAAGGTTATCCTATAGACCGAAAGAAGTGCTTTGTGAGCATATATGGAGCCCGAAATAAGGTAAATTTTGTCTTACTTCGGATGAAAGTGATTAAATATTTTCAATTATTGTATTTCTTTGTTCAGCATGAACAGATAATTTCTTTTGCGTGTCTGAGGTCTAGCAGTCCAATATATCTTGCGTTAGTTGGCGACTTCAATTTTAAATCTCACTTCTAAAGATTTTCTGTTCAGTGTTATCTAACCTTATTAGGTTTCTATTAGTAATAAACAAAGTAGTTGGTAATAATTAAACTCGCGGCACAATATTCCTGGGTTGATCTTAAACAATGAGCAATGGTGCAACCTTTGAATCGCGCTCACGTTGGCAACTTACGAGTATACCTGGGAGTGTAGTTCAGGTGCTCCGCCAAATAACGAAGCTCTTCACTTCCAAGTAACGCCATGTTGTTTATTAATCCACACAGCTCTTCCAAAACTATTTGTTTGACATTTCTACAAACATTAGACAAGAGATACAGCATTTCAGAGTGTTCCTGTAGACTAGATTTGTGTTCTCTACATTCTGTACCACGAACTGAAGCAATGCGAATCGTGAGCGAAGCGTTCTCCCACACCACAAATAAAATACTACTAAAAGAAGTTATTTTATATCGAAATCGTTGTTGTTAGTTAAATTTTGTGATAATAACGTGATGTATGTATGACAAAAATAACTAAATTATGTCTCTCAATTTGATAACAAAAAAATATTCATAGAAGAAGTAAGAAATTGAGGAAGGCTTTCAATCACATCACTTATTTGCTGTTGGCTAATTCTAATCAAGTAAAGTGGAATGTGTATTTTGTCGCAGTGAATACAATTTTTTTTTTTTTTATCTAGAGTTATCCTTAATTTTAGTCATCACGTTCTTACTTAAGCAAATCGATTTTCTAGTTGGAAATGTGGCTCCATTATTTAATTTGCTTTCAGTGAGCATCTTATGTGCCTCGCAGATGTTCGCAGAAGGAAGGGTACATGGGTTCGTTGCTTTGATGCGCCACAGAATAGCCGGGACGCGTATTTCCTTTTCCGTGTTCAATACGAGGCAAGCATGCCTCGAAACCAACACGGATTTGTAACGCTATTTACCTTCCAAACCCGTGTTCAATAGAAGGCAAGCGGCATCCAATCGTGCACGGGTTTGTAACGCCAATTCTCTTCCAAATCCGTGTTCAGTACGAGGCATGCGTCCTCCAAACGTGCAAGGCTTTAGAATTACTGGTGACCGGACAACTCGGAATGAAACCAACTCAGAACCACCTCAGATAAGTCATTTAGAGTGATAAAAAATATGTATTAAAAATTGGTCAAATAGGTTACATTAGGTTAGGGTTATCGGCTAATTTAAAATTATTGTTTTCATAGCTTTTAATAACTTTTCAAGGAGGTGTTGAGATGACTTTATTCTCAGTTGGCATGGAACCACAATTACTATACGCGTTGATTGAGCACTAGAGATCCGTGTATGTCTCGAGGTATTTTTTTCTGTGGATGGATGGGCAATACAAAACGCATTAAGTATTTTATATTTATTTTTTAAATATTGTATTTTTCATTAGGTATGTTTTTAGGTTTTCACGGCCAAAATTATTTTTGTTATTTATTTTTGGGGTGTTTTGCCGTGTTTCGCTACCTCCTTCTAAAGAATGTTTAGAAGGAGGTAGCGAAACAAAAAGTTGGCTAAAGCCAACGTTTCGGAAAGCGTTACAGTGTCCATCATCAAACATCACATTACACATCTGCCCTGATGATGGACACCGTAACGCTGTCCGAAACGTTGGCTAAAGAAGGAGGTAGCGAAACATGGCATAACACCTCAAAAATAAATAACAAAAATGTATTTTTCATTATTTATTATTTATTAACGCTTAGTGTGCTAGTGTGCCTAGTGTGCTTTAACATGAAAATTTTGTAATTGTAAGAAAACACCACATATGTACACAATAAAATTTAGTGCAAATTAGCAAAATAATAATACGATTATTCGATATAATATAATACATACTATACATATAATACATAATATAATAGATATTATTATCCTGAAATAGTAAGTAAAAGAAAATATAACATAAAAAAGGAAGTGTGCGCGTATACGCACAATAAAATAGATGGACAATAAAACGCAAACAGCCTCACTAATAAAAGAAAAACAATTTTACAATAGTAAATAAAAGAAAGTATAACATAAAAAAGGAAGTGTGCGCACATACGCACAATATAGTGGATGGACAATAAAACGAAAACAGCCTTACTTATAAAATAAAAAAAAATTTAAAACAGTTAATATAAAATAAAAAGTATCTTATAATATATTATTTTAATATTTTTTTTATTATTATTCATTTTTTATTAACTTCCGAGTGGGCCGTTAATGAAAAAATGTAATTGTAAGAAAACAACACATTATGTAAATAATAACATTTAGTGTAACATAGCAAAATATCTACTAATACGATGATTGGATATAATGTTATAGTAGGTACAATTATTCTGAAAGAGTAAGTAAAAAAAAGTATAACATAAAAAAGTAAGTGTCTGTGTATACTCACAATATGATGAATGAGCAATGAAACACAGTCTTTTATATTATAACGTCAAACGCTGCACACTGCACAATGAAGAAAAAATGTGACTGACGGAACGGTGTGAAGTAAGCGTGCGAACTTCGTGGGTATGTTCCATACATCGCCGAGGACGCGTGCCTCGTACTGAACACGGATTTGGAAGAGAATTGGCGTTACAAACCCGTGCTTGATTGGATGCCGCTTGCCTTCTATTGAACACGGGTTTGGGGGGTAAATAGCGTTACAAATCCGTGTTGGTTTCGAGACATGCGTGCCTCGTATTGAACACGGAAAAGGAAATACGCAGCCGGGACGAGTCAGCGCTATCGAAGATCGCAAAACACTCTCATCCAGGCTTTGGCCCCGTGGCATGGCGCGCCCTTACACCAAACATGGAGAAATTACTTAAAGCCTCCGTAGTATACAAGTACTAAATATGTTTACTATTATGTTTTATTTTATATTTTATTTTATTATGTTATTATATGTTATGTTATACTTATTATGTTTAATTTTATCTTATCTTGCATTTTATATTTAATGTCATTACTTAATGGAATTTTAAAGATGTATGCTTTTATATGGCTGACAGAGTATTGCACTCTCCGATCTGTTCGGCTGAAATAAACACTATAATTATTTGTTCATATGAAGCAGATACTTTGTGATGTGACATTATAATTTAAAATAAAACAATAACTTTGTAAACACCACTTTTTAAAAAGTTTATTAATTATAATTAATTATAGTTTATTTTATTATTAATTATATAGTTTATTATTTATAATTAATAATAAAATAAACTATAATTAATTATAATTAATAAACTTTTTAAAAAGTGGTGTTTACAAAGTTATTGTTTTATTTATTTTAAACTATAATTATTATTATTATAAAATTTATCAAGAACGATAAAAATATTATGGCTACGGAAAAATGTATTTCTAGGCTTTAAGGCCTTAGGCACTTAGTTAAAATATTTTTCCGAGCTATTTTACTGCATTGATAGGGTTATAAAATGAGCATACTAACATAACTAATGGTTTTGAAAATGTGATAATGTTCGTAATGGTCTACATATCTTCATAAAAGAATTTCTTTCCTTGCATTATTATTAATAAATATTGCCCCACGTAAAGAAAATTTTCAAAAATGCTTTAATCTTCTTTAAAAACAGTTGACGACGTTGGCTTGTCGATCATTTTAGGGGTTGCCCAAACAGCATGCAGAATTACCCCCATATCCAGGCGAATGGGAAGAAATTACCCTTGCGTTATTTAATTTAAACTGAAATGAAAGATCAACATGAGTTGTATCTTCTGAAGCTCAAAAAACTTCCCCAGAGATGCTCAAAAAGATGGAATAAGAATATTCTCTAAACCGGGATAACTCACAAATGAAAAAAGGTAAACAAGATATGCAAGTCGCGGTTAGATTAAAGCAAAGTGCAAGTTGATCGTAAGTTTGCAGGCAATTTAAAATAAGTTTACACTCTTGAATTTTCTTTTGATGAAGGTCTAAGAGATTCCTTCCAAAGCTCATTGCTGTTTACTGAGACCCTTAACATGGCTTTTCCTTGAATAAACACGAAACATTTTAACGAATGATCCATACAAAGTATACGCAAAATCCTTATCTCTTGATACTCTTATTTGTTCAACATTATTTGAGACGGAATTCGAAAAATTCTAATTAGAAAACGACGTTGGTTTCTTAGTTACTTACGTACGGAACGAAATGATACGTATCACTGCCACTACATTAGATTGTAATTCCTTGTTGCCTCTCCGCTTTATTTATGAGAATCTCGTTTTGGTTGTTGAGGTTTGGTAAAATAAAACACTATTTCTTAGGACCCACTGTCACTGGATTGTTTTTCGCGGTATAGACTTTAGAACTCCCGCGGGATTTGATTTATTTATTAAGGGGGTGTTAAAATGAAATGAAGCCAACTTTCTCTTTTTTTTTTATTTGCCGGCTTCTATGGTACCAGTAATTTTATTAAAAATACTTAATAACATAGTATATGGAGATTCACTCATCCATTTGTGCACTGCGATCCAACAGCGGAAAAAGCTTTCTCTGCTTTAAAACTGGTTAACAGGACTGTCATCAAGAGGCTGTGAGCTAACTAAGGGTATTTCCGTTCTAAAAATATCTAATTTTAGATCGACCTAATCGCAAGTTAAATTAATTTCATATGGCGCATTTCATTCAAGGGAATCGCAACTCGATGCGCATGCAAATCAAATCAGCATATTTTTGGTGTAAATTCTGCTTTTTTTTCAATGCCGCAAATCCTGCACATGAAAATCCGCGAAATTTGGATCTATTTTTACATTAGTTTTTTTTAAGCTTTTGTAAAGGTCATTTCATGAAAATCTCCAGTCCCAAAGAATTCTAAATTCTCTAGTCTTTCAAAATAAATATTAACTTAAATTTGGCATTTGTCTTCTTATAAATGTAAAACCAACAGTGATGAGGGTAGCTAAGGTAAAGTCATGCAATATCCAGTGTTTTCAATATAATGTCCTCCACGTGCAAATTCGTATCTTTCCCAAGCATAAACTTTAAAAAAAGTGTGTTTATTGGAAGTGATCTGCCAGATAGGTATGTTTCTGTATCTATTTGTAAATAATAACATTAGATAGATCGTAAGAATTCATAATAAATTGTAAAGCGCCCTTGAGGCGGTTTTTCACAAAAACGGCGCTCTAAAAATTGTCCAATTATTATTATTATTAGATCCACACATAAGGCCCTGAGGAAAATAATTTCCCTCTGGGCCTGTATCATCTTAGGTGATGCTATTTGGAGGGTATTTTTATAGAAATGAAGGAGAGGAAGTTCTAGGAAGAAAAGGGTACGAGGAACGCGTAGGAAACTGGGGATCAGTTGGTCTAAGAGTGTCAGACATATGAATCCATCCTTCCAACTGCTGTGCAAGGCGATGGCTCGAGAGAGTCCGACTAGAGAAGTCAAATTGCCTCTCTCGATCGGTCTCACAGTAGATGGACAGATGCATCCGCCGTCAACACCCGGACAAACCTCACCCCATGAACCCGGGAACCTAAGTCATCGAACTTAGCAAACCACTTGGAGTGATTTACGGCAGAGGTGTTGATTATCTAATTAAATGGTTCCCGGGTCTGCGATACCCGTACAGTGTACACGACTCCCAAATTGAAACATATCTAATATTGATGAAATCCCGTCGGATTGCGAGATTAAAATCCCTAGTCAAATAATCTCAATTCTTTACAATGGCGGGATACATGACGCGTGATTTTAATGCAAACATTTATGCGTTTAGCGGGTGCCTGTTTGATAATAATAATATTTGTATGATTTATATGATAGCTCCGTTTTTGTTAAAAATAACCTCAATGGCGCTTTTTAAATAACAGAGTGTTATTGTTTAAGTTATACCTATACTTATAGTTATATCTTCTCAAACTTCATAGAATATTAGCAGGATACCTTCATGATATGACTAACTTAGCTGCTCTTCAGTTTGGTTGAATGAGGTGCACAATAATTACATCTTGTATAAATCATATCTATACTAATTTTACAACTTTCTATTTCACCAATAGAAAGCTAAATTATGTGCGAGTTATATAGGTTGTATATAATGGTAATCTCTGGCGTTATGAAATTATAAATATTAATGCATTATATTTATAATACGTTGCTGGCAAAAGCGAGTTTGCTAACGTCAGAAAACAAATCGTTATCGTGGAAACGATGTTGATATATTTATAAAAATATATCTCCGAAATGTTTGTATGCGCATAATTTCCGAACGACTGCACCAAATTGGATAATTCTTTTTTCTTAGAGTTCTGGCATTATGAAGTTTAGGTGGCACGCGAGCTGTTTGAAAACTGAATGTACCGGATGAATGTATGGAATGCCGGAGGGGGGATAATTGATAAGTGCAAGCGCTACAGTAATTTCCCCTGATACCCCTCCTACCCCCTGATATCCAATATTATACGTAGGCGCAACTAAGGATGTTGGTTTATAAGAACTCTTTGAAATTCGATGGTACCTGTTAAAATACGTAATTTGTGCGAGTAAACGTTTTCATTGTGTCGCGTTGGTTAGCTAAACGAAACGTTAAATTGAACACGCAAGAATTGACCATTTTGTCGGTGTTTTTATCCGGTTCATTCGCCAAAAGAGCGTGCAGTTCGGTGTTCAATACAAACGGAAAATGTGCGGTAGCCCCCGCACATGTCCCTGACACATGTCAACGATTCTCCCCGTCACGGAACTCCACCTGTGTGTATGTGTGTATGTGTGTGTGTGTGTACAAAAGCACCCTTCGCCCTCTGTGGGTACGAAGTATAATTAAATTTTTATACAAGACCCGGGGCGGTGCCGCTAATTTTATTTCTCGTTTTTCGCAGAGGGAGACTTCATTCATACGAAATGCCTCGGCTCGTTACTCGTTGTGATTCCGAGAGATGGCGCCAGAATGTGAATTTTTAAATCTTTTATGATGAATTCAAATATTTATTTAATTACCCCCGGGTGGGATGAACTGGATAGAACATTCCTTTTTAATATGAAATATATGTTTACAGTCTCAAGGCTCCTTAAAGCATGGTGGTCTATCATTTTACTTTCATTCTAAGGAATGTGTGTGGTGGTCGAGGGTCAAGGCTTTCGACGTAATTGGGAGGACGTGGGTTCAAATCCCGGCGCGTGCAAATAAATTTTATTTGATTAATTTGTGTTATTTCACAAAATTATTCAATTAAAATAATATGTAGCATATTTGCGGCACGTTCTAGATTATTATACTTTCAGTATCGCCCTGGTGTAAGCCCACCATTCGAAATCTCCATCTTATTCTTTTTGAGGGGGTATAACGTGCCTTAAATTTTATTTTATTCACACTTTACTGGTTTCGGAATAACGTTTCCTTCGTCAGGAGAATATTGAAACTAACCTACGATACAGAATATTGACGGATATGTAGTTTTTTTAGGTGTTTGAAGGGTTCCTCCGAAACCGGTAGTGTGGATTAAATAAAATTTAAATGGTCTTTTCACAAATTTATGTGTTTTTATTGCTTTTATTTATTTCTATTCTCGAACGTACATTTCATAAATGATTACAGTAGTTTACATAATAGATGATAACTTTCAGTAATACAAAAAATGTTAATAATCAGCAACTGTGTGTAAATAGGTTAGAAGTAGTGTTTTGTGAACACCTCACTAGGAGAACTTGGGCTGAGGTGTTCGCATGTTTTAGATTAACCCGTCAAGTTTATTTGTTCGGTTTTCAGGAACAACTCATACCGGTCTCATGGAAATCGTTTTGTCTCCCTTACTATCGTAGTTAGAAATATTTTATTTATTTATTTATTTATTTATAAATAAACGCCCTTTGTCGGGGCTTTTACATATATAGCATAGAAAAAACATTTTATTGTACATAACTGAACTGCCTCAATAACAATATTTTATATTTATTCAAAGATAAATTGAAGATGTCCACTGACTTGGTATAATTGTTTCCCTCCATTAGTATTCTGGGCAAAGAGGAATACATATGGTAGTTAGTCCCAGAATTTCTGCACTGAAATAAATCCTGACTTCTAGTATTACGAAGTGGAATTCGGAAGCTTATCAATTCAAGTAATACCGGACTATCAACTAAATGATTACAATCAATATGATCTAAACGGTGTTAGAAAGATAATATACCACGCTTTATATTCAAATCTAAATTAACCGCAAAAGAATTAAATTGTACGCCTTTATGAATCCAAAGTTTCCGACCACAATTTGAAAAAATTACTAAAATTTGACAATTTTATATGAATTATGTTTACGTGAAACGATAAAAAAATTGAGTTGACAATAGGGTCTATAACTACCTTTATGACGTTTTTATTTTTTTCGTTATCAGTAATTTTATTTAGAAAAAAACCTAAGGTGATCCAATTTTAAAACTTTTTTATGCTTGCGTGCAAAATTTTTATGTATCAAAAATATGTTTATTTCTAATTATAAAATTTTTAGCTTATTTTACCACTTTCAAAAACAGTTTTTAGTTTTCGGATGCGTTAAGAAATATTCCATTTATTTGAATTTTATTGTGAAACGGTAATATTTTGACAAAATACGGTCTGAATGGTTAAGTGTTATTCTGTCGTCTAGTAAAAACACTGTATCCACCTTGATATTGTCAAGAAGGGTGGCGGCAGTATCGTGTAAAAAAATTAAGATTAGTAGCAGTTAAAGTTAATAAACAATTGCAAAGCAGGTAGGTAAAATTTAAAAAATCATTTTAACAATTCAAAAACACTAGAAACACATTTGAAAAGTAACGTGTGTTATTAGCGTAAAATATTATTATGCACTTCTCGATACAGGAATGCCCTGGTGAGATGTGTAGCTTATGTTTTTATGTAATACATTATTTTTTAATGATTATATATATACAAATCAAAGTATGGTTGGTTAAATGTATTTTTGTATGTTGTATTGCTATATTAAGCATGGGAAATGTATGAAACTTTAAAATTACAAAAACTCTTACAAAACTATCAAAAATGTCACAATTTGAGAATGACATTTCGCAAACCATCGACTGTTCAATCAGAATTCAATTTTCGAACAAACTCTTTAAATGAATGAATTTACTTGAAGTACTAAGTAAGTAAGAATTATAGGTACTTTCAAATAGGTACCTGTGTTAGGTATCAAATTTGATTGATTGTTCTTAAAATATACAAAAATGAAGGTTTGTAATACATGAAAAATAAAAATTTGAATTAAAAAAGTATAATAGGTGGCATGCAAGCTTTTTGAAAATTGAATGTACTGGGACTGAATATATGGAACGCGGGAGGGGGATTGGCGAAACGGGGGAGCGGAAGAGGGGGGGGAGAAGTCGTGGAAGGTAGAGGGGGAACGCTTGAGGGGAAGGTGACATGGGAAGGGAAGGGGCGGTGGAAGGGGAATAGGACGATTAGGAAAGGACACGCAGGGAGAAACAATTTCTTTATTAAGTGAAATCGGTAGAAAACAAATAAATTATTTACTTCTAAAAATCGATGCTTGTGTATTTGGTCTTTCGTCAAAACCATGTCCAAAAACGAAGTAACGTCGATAAATAGAATTATTTTATTCAACTGTTTTATAATATATTGATTAGAAAGGCAATGTAAAATGAAGCTTATTTATTGATAACCGTAATTTTGGCCTATTAATTAATCAAATTTTAATCAAGGTTGATAGCTGTACAAGTACATTATATTTCCAGCAAACGCGAAATTGATCAGACGGCAGCAAATATTGAGATAATATGTTGTTGTGTACCGAGTTAATTAATTCATCAAAAAGCAGATCTCTGTTTCATTATTTTAACATGTTGTCATTAATTTTATGATTATATCTGAAGATACCTTGATGTTAGTTTTTTCACCACATAATGAAAAAAATATTTACTAAAATGAGTAGGTAGGTACCAACATGTAAATATTTTATAAATCTTCAAGTCTGGAGGATACTGCTTCTGATACTATACAAAAAAAAACATTATTACAGCCAGTTTCCAATAAATAAAATTACATCTTTGCTTTTACAAAAAACTGTTGAATTTGTAATGACGAAATTTTTTTATTAAACTCCTGTTTTTAAAACTTTAATAATTTATTTATAATAAATAAATAATTTTAGAATTGATCGCATTTTATTACATCGGTATTATAGTTAGAAAAAAACGATAGTTAGATATCTAATATCGGACTTTCAACAACTGGCGTACTTATTGAACATTTGTCTTACTTTTAAGTTAAAAATTATAGGCCTTACTATTAAACGTGTTTTAAATTTTACACAATTGATGCACAACTGATGATGCAAATGGTTGGTTTTATCAGTAAAATTTGAACCACATTTATTAGTAAGGAGAATGTGTTTTAGAGCTAGCTCATGACGGGAAAAGTTGTAGCTACGTGAAAATAGTTGCGCCAATCTGGATAATTCAAACGAAGCTATTCTAAGTTTTTACAATTATCTATTGTATTGATTTTATGCTAAAAATTATATTGGTTAAATTGACAGTACGTTGTATTTTTTAAAAATTTTTTTTCAACATAAAAACAACGCAGTTTATTAAATACGCTTTTTCATAAACTTTTAAAGTATTGTAATACTTAACGTTCTAAATGACATGTTTTCGATATTGTTACGTACAAATTTCGACAATTTTTTTTAATCAAATAACGACAACAACTATGCTGTTTGATGTTAAAATCAGAAACATTTAAAAAAAAAAGGAAAAATTAGGAGCGTAATTTAAAATGCACCAAAGACCAAATAAGTTTGATAAACACAAAGTATAATAAATTGTGAAAATCCACTTTTAAATTATTTTCTATTTTAAATCAGAGACAGCTTAATGATGTGTTTGTTAACGACAATATATTACTAATTATTATTCATTACATTATATTCACATTAAAACCAAAATCAAGAATTCTGTCCGCAGATCTTTGGTTTGAACATGTGTTCACTCAATGCAATATAGCCCCGGGATATTCTTTCGTGAGGGGGCCTGTGTACGCAGTACAAATGCTAAACATTTTTGCCCATAATCTGAAATTAATCATAGAGAAATAATAAAACCGCTCAATCGTCAAATTTGCGCCCCCCGTTGCATGAGGCGGGGCTGTATTTAATTTTTCACATGTCATAAAAAACTTAAAGACAATATTTAAAAAAAAGGGTTTTTTACATTCGCTCTGTGATGTTTGGCCCTGAGGTAAACAATTTCTCTCGGGGCCCATGTCATCTTTGGGGATGCCGTGTGGAGGGTATTTTCAAGGAAAGGAAGGAGAGGAAGTTCTGGGAAGAAAAATGTATATGAGGGATGGTTAGGAATCTGGGGTTCAATGTGTCTAAGAGTGACGGACATGTGAATCCTTCCCTCCCACTGACTCTATCTACCATTCTATCAAGATCCGGCTCGCCACGCAGAAAGTGAGGAAACACATTTGAAGATCTAAACAAACCATTACCTCTGCCGTAGGCCGCCCCAAATGGTTCACTTCGTTTGGTGACTTAGCAGGAGTACACATGTTTATGGAGTGAGGTGTGTTGGTGGCGGATTCGTCTGCCTATCAACTGCGTAGCGGGCTTGAACGAGAGAATCCCGTTGAGGGAGACCCTTTGACCTCTCCAACTGGACTCTCACGAACCATCACCTTGCCTTGGATTTGTTAATTCATGCGTTCATTATTCCTTGACATACTAATAACTGATTCCTACCCACTCCTCATGCCTTTTCCCTTCTCAAACTTTCTCTATTTCTTTTCCTTAAAAAAAACCTTTACAAGAATCTTCAGAGACTACATAGGCCCTAGGGAAAATATGTTCCTGAGGGCCTCCTGTGTGGACCTGATGAAAATAAATACTGGAAACATGCTTTCAACCGCATCTTTCAGATGCTCATGTAACTTCTTTATAATGAAAATAAATTAGGATCGCTTTGTGCCTTAGTTGATTTTTTCGATTAAAATATTGGTTTGGCGTAGGAATAGAGAAAAACATATTAAATATATTAAGAAAACAACAATCTGAAATTCAAAGATAGTGCAAGAGTTATAATTTCTTTTCACTTTGCTTTTATATCAGCAAAATATTATCAAATATTACCATGTAATAAGAATCACCCTTGCAAAAGGCGTGTAAGTGATAATGCGTCGACTGACCATTTTCGTTTAGGGCCATTTAACATCCCTTCGTTTTTGGAATCGCGAATATGCCAAAAATCATAAATGGCGATTTCTGTTACGAGATTGACTGCCCCTAATATTGCCACCCTTCAGCAGAAGAGTGTTGTCCGACATAAAATAAATAAGGGATGTTTTTGCCAGCCGAGGGTAGTTGCTCTACGGGGCTAGTTGGAGTCGCATATTCTCTTAGGTGATATAAATACCCGTGTTGGAGGAGAAACCAGAATTATAATTTGATACATCAAATAGCTGGTTTTTAAAAGGAGCTTGGAGGTTGATATCGCAATTCTTTAAGAAAGATGAACAATTATACAATATGTGTTAAAGGATATACCTGATTTAATTTAAGAAGTAATGATTCCTGAAATTACTTGGAATAAAAAATGTAGATGACATTTTGGTCTTTGGGGAATTTTGTATAATTTAAATTAAACAGCAAGCCAAGTCTTGAACATAGTCGGTTTCACTTTTGTGCATTTTTTAAATTTTAATAGGTGTTCACGCAATATGTATGGGTTTTGGAGATATGCATTCGCAAAAACTTGTTGGATAATAAATGTCAATAAAATCCTGCAATTATCCCACCTACCTAATCTTTCCATCTTTATAATGTGAGCATGAACAATATAACTGTGGCAAATAAAATATCTAACTTTAAAAAGTGACAGTTTACTTATTGAAGTCAATGTAAAATAATACCTGAGACGGGCGGACTACTTGTAACATTTCATCGACTGTGGAAGAAACATTGCAATTTCTTATTTTAATTTATAGTATTTTAAATTAAAATATTGTGAAGTGAAGCACCAGAACCTGGAGACGTGTGACCCAACTGCGACGGTGAGTCCATGTTCCTATTCTCCAACCTGGGCTTATTTTATATTCCAGAAGCCCAGATTTGAACCATCGACTGACACTCTCCATCAGGTTTTGCGAGTGCGTGCATACTTAATCGTCCACTATAAACTTGGCGATTGAAGTAGTTTCAGGACTGGTCCTTCGGGTGTGTTGCATAGGTCTTGGCTTGGCTCTGCACTACTTTAACACCATTAATACAGTGGAGCCTCAATTTCGCGCCACCAATAAGTGACATATTTAACGATTAGTTGTCATAAAGTCTAGCATTTTATTTATACGTGGTAGGATTAGTCGGAGTATTATAAGTGTACTCCAGCCTATTTATATTATATGCAGTATCCGGAAACCAGTAGTACATGTGGGAAACTGGTGAATCTTCATCACACCTCACCACAGAGAAACCCCAAAAAAATATCGTTTTTTTTTCCAAAAAAGTTGTTGACTCTTGTACTGCGAGTTTCCTGCACTTATATAGGGCTATTAATGTGCTTACATTCAATTTAGCAAGGATATAATTAATCTTACTGAAAGAATTTTGAGATTCTGATAAAAGTATGGAATATCATGCCTTTGTTAGTTAGTATAAACTTTTACAAAATAATTATTTAACAAATGAATTTTGCACTGATTGAACATATTATATATTTGTAAAGGAAAGTCCCCAGATATAATTCCATACCTTATAACAGATTCAGCTAATGATTAATACATTACTCGAAGCGTACATAATGGAGAACAGAATTTTAATTTATGTAATCTAAAAAAAACTGGTCTTAGTCGTTAACAGACTTTATTTATTTGTAAATTTTACTGGAATAAATGTTCATTATACATGTATTTTTTAATTGAAGTTTTTTGTTACACTCAAACACATAAAATATATCATTACATTTCGGATAATAAAATGAAAATACAAAAAAATTTCCAAAATTTAACGAAATATAAAAAATAAGAGTAAAAAAGGGTGGTTATTTTAATAAGTTTTGACCATAACTGAAGTTTTTTTAAATAAGTCATAAAAGATTTAGTAGTACACCAAATCTTAGTTCTCAAGAAAGAATATGTAAAATCTTGTTTGTATTTGAAAAAAAAATGCCTTTCACATTTTTTACTTCAAATGAGTTCAGGAAACACTTGTTACAGTTCGTCAGGTACTTTCCTCAACTAACACAGATATTTACATGGACACTTAAGTTAAAAAACTCTTATTCAATCAAATAATAAATAAAATAAGATTTTTGTCCACTTATTAATTTCAGATTAGAGTGGTTTGGCCCTGCGACTGAAATCTTCAGAAAGGTAAGTTTTAATCTATTTTGGGGATATTTATAAGATCTGAATTTCTAAAGTTTGTGATTTTCTTATTTCTCTGCGTATAAACTCCCAAGATACCTTAAATGTATTTGTTCCTAGATATATTTAATATGCGGTAAAGTTTTTTAAACTTATAATCAATGCTTTCGTCAGCGTCTAACAAATTTGCATTCTGCAAAAATTACTCAGGAATGATTTAAGTGAAAAACTGTCCGTCGGTCGTAAAGCAGGGAAACTTTCTTATTTATAAGGTAAACTTGGTTATATGCTCATTTCTCTCGCCCCACATTTGTTACAATGATGGGGAACTAAGGAACTTTTTCATTTATTCGGTTTATCCTCCGCGGCAGGCCAAATGGTTTGTTTGACTGGAGTTTTTTTATGAAGATGGTATGTTGAAAATGCGCCAACTTTGATATTTTTTGCCAAGTCCTCCTCCGCAAAAAGCAAAACACAACAAAACGGCAAAACTGTAGAAGAAATATAATACAAAAAATTAGTGTTTTGAAGAATTTCGGCAATTTTCATTTGACTCGAATGCTGTTATTATTTCTTTATCGAATAAAAGCGAAAATGTTCTTTTTTTGAATGGGGTAAACTACGAATAAAAGCGGTCAAAAGAAACTGCTTTCAAAGAATCTATCTTTAATTTTTTTTATTTAATACCTTTGTCGGGAGATATATCGCGACTTGTAAAAGTTTTTCTGTTATGAGAAATGATGATAAAGCCTTCTCATAAGAAGACACAACTTTGTGGGATTGGTCGGACTCAGGTAGACTCGCTATTAAACTATTTACTAAGCAACTTGGAAAACCTAGGACCGTTTTTTGGAGATATAGAGGGAGGAGAATATCTGACGGTCAATTATTAAGGGACGTAAACGAAATATCTTTTTCTATGCAATGGTATAATATGAGAGGTCGACGTTCATCGTGCCCATCTTAACTTTGAATTTGGTGGAATTAGGTAACTGGGATTAAATTAAATCTGCATTGAATATTATAGTTTCTCAATTTTGGTAATTTTTTCAATTTTGTTTTTTTGAGATTTCTAACCTCCCCAATCCATCTTATAGGAAATGCCAGTGTCTTTTACATCTGTTCATCAACGGTTTCAAAACATATCAAAAATCATTAATTTTCATTTCAAACAATTTTTAAACATGGATCGAGTGATATGGCCTTTTGTAATAACAAATTATTCAGAAGTAAAGGAAGAGGACGCTCTAAATTTGTTAGGTTATAGCATCCGTGATGTTAAAGTGACATTTGTCAATTATTTAGTAGTGTACGGCAAATCATCATTAAGGATTATAGCGTCGAGCAATAAGAGCAAATCATCTCATTGAAATTTGATAAAAGAAGGTCATTTCGCGCGGCGGCGACGTGAACTGACCACCGAAATCGGGCAATTTAACACCTTTGAACTTCCTTTGAGGCTATCTTAAATGGCAGGTCGATGTGAATAAACCGCAAACAATTGACGCCCTCAAAGTTGACACAACAAACGCCATCCAGCAAATTCAACTAGATTTACGCGAAAAATCCGCGGCGGACATTTGAAAAACGTTATATTCCACACTTAATGCCATAAAATATACTTTCAAATAAATAAACATTGAGTGGATATCTCACAAACAACTTGTTTTATTCACATTTTCAAATCGGACGTCCTTATTAAAAGACCCTTTATTATTAATAATTATATCATACTTGAAATCTCTGTAACCGACGAGGGATATGATATACCTAGCTAAAATTCACAAGGTTAACTTCAGCAATTTTCATGCCCAATGTTTTGGATTTATCTAATTCTTCGTAATAGATTCCAAAAAGATTGTTTATTGATATTGTATTTAAGTTAAATAGTCTAAAATATTATTAAAAATGTACTGAGGGTAGATTTATGTTCATCTTAATGATATAATCATTATTAAGCAACACATTTTCAATTTTCAAGTATCAAGTCATATTTTATAGGTATGTTATCAGATATTCGCAATTTCAAATACAGTAAAGTAATTCCTTTCATACACAACCACCCTTTTACAGTTATTAATCCAAAGAGGGTGTATCTCTACAATATTAGCTCAGATGTCTTCAAATCAGGAAACCCCACGAGCTTTGTCTGACCACTTCTCCGGTTGAATGTGCAAGTAATCGCTCAAAGAGCGTGCATCAACATGCTGTTGGGCTTGCGCGCAGTGGATCGGAAAAATCATACAATGCACGCGTTATAGCCGGCCATAAGGTTCAGTATGCTGTGATTGTATTCGTATTATGTGGCTTATATGCAAGGATGACGGAAGGAATGGATGGATTTGGACTGAGTAAAGAAAATCTTTTTGAAAGATACCTATCAATCATTTGAAAAATCATTCAGAGCCATTAACCAGCGGCCGAGAATTTAAATTTCGTCGAACGATGATCATAAGATCGTACCCTTGTACAGGGCGGTTCCGATGAGAAAGATTAATTATTCTCCATACCAGCATTTTAACATAATAACTCAATATCGATTTTATTTCATTCAAATTTTGCTTTGATAAATACCTTCATTCAAAAGTGCTCAAACTCGCGATGATAATACTATTAAAATTATGTCCTTTTTGTAAATATTTTTGGATCAAAAGTATTTAAGTAAATAATGTCTAAGCAAAATAAGAATGTAATTTTTTTTTAAAATACATTAGTTTGTAAGACAGTAAAAAAGATATGCTGAAGTTTTCCGGTCACAACAAGGGCGCATTTTTTTAATGATTTTATTTGAACTTTAATTAAATTTCGGAAAAGTAGCTTCCCCAAATAATTAATTGATTTATTTTACTGTATGATTATATGATTTGAAAGTATGTTGTATATTACAATTTTTTTTTTGAAATTTTAACAAATCTGCCACCGACCTACGGTAAAACCTTATTATACTAAAAATAAACATATTTTCTCAAAATTAAAAAAAAAGCTTCATTAGATGAAAGAACAGTCTTTCGAAATCAATTTTTAATTTTTTTGTGGAAAAGAGTCAATACGTCTAAAATTTGATTTAAAAATTACATGTTTCCGGTTTTGTCTGGTTATTTAAGGTATTTTCTCTTAAGGTATTCTCTTAAGGTATTTTTCCAATAATTTTGAAAAAGGGAATCCAGTTTTCTTCTTCAAATCTGTTTACAAAACGATTGATTATAAAACAACACAATAAAGTTAATTACGCGAACTGAGATTATGATTTTTTTCTGAAAACTTTGTACCGACATCCCAGAGTCGTAAAAATAACTATGTAGTTTGTTAACCTAGAATTCCTGAACACATATTTTGTAAAAATATAAACAAAATCAGTGTTTTTAGTTTACATTCCAGCGTTAGCGCCAGTTTTTAACCGTTTTCACGTTAAATCACTCCGGCAGTAAGTCAAAAAATATATCATTGTAAAACATTACACAATAGGACTAGTTCCATCTTTTTGGAATTTGTTGGGAATGTAGCCGATCTAGGTCAAATATCTGAAAACCGGTGAAACAAACAAATATATTTTTTAACCTTTGCAAATTCACCTTTATGGCGTCATTTTAATTAAATGAAAACAAATTAATAAATAATTTTATTTATAACCAAATATTTTTTAAAGATAAACCATCCATTTGACGGCCTCCGTGGTCCCGAGGCAGGACTCTCGACTCACAATCCGAAGGTCGCGGGTTCGAACCCGGCGTGCGCAAATAAATTTTATTTGATTAATTTGTGTTATTTCACAATTTATTCATTTAAAATAATATATAGTATATTTGCGGCACGTTCCAGAGTGGAAGATACTATCAGTATCGCCCTGGTGTAAGACCACCATTCAGAATTGAAACGTTGCTTGAAATGGCTTTAGCCGTGTTTAGTGACCAGATCTGAATAGCCAGGTACTTTCCTACCTTCCTCTTCCCTATCTCCTTCCCCTCCCCACTACCTTCAGCCTCACAACATACCCCGATTGGGGATGCCATAGTCTCATTGGCTCCAGACGGGAGCAGTTGAGACTCTTGTGCGGTATTAACTGTAAAAAAAAAAAAAAAATCTCTCAAATTTATTTTGTGAAAATACCCCTATTTAATCAATATTATCAACGTGTATCGAAAACTAAGTTTTCTTCGTTAGGATGAGATTAATTATAAAAATGACAAAAGACAAACGAGTATAGGGATACATATAAGTATATGACAAAAGACAAACAAGTATAGGGATATAATAAGTTAAATAATGTATTTGAAGTTCCACTGTGAAAAATAGGCTTGCGCAAAGGCATGCATATTTTATTACACCAAAAATATATAATGCTCTCTATAAGGCTACGGAAATTGATTGTAAAAATATATCCTCCTACAGCAAGTATAAAAATGTATTAAAGTCTTGGATAAAAACCATTGATACTTGCTGTAACATCTGACCTGCTGAAACTTAACAAAATTTTATTAATCTTTATGAACATATCCTTTGAATTGTATTTCAGTAATCACTGAATTTATTTTTTATGTATTTAATTATATTTTTTAATCTTTTATAAAGAAAACGTATGTTTATGAGTAAAACTGTCTTAAAAACACTCAACTATACCCACGAACTGGCGATGCCTATGTGGGATTTTTTTGGTTAATCTGCAAAACGCATTATTCTCTACTTTTTTAACTGTTTTTATGAAAAGTTTGTATTATAAATTTAAACCTATTGTACCAAAAAAAATGTTAAAAAAACAAAAACAAAAAAAAATATTTTGTTATTTAGGTTTCCTATTATTTTGTTCGTTTTAAAAGTTTTTATTATATAAATGCAATTTTTACAAATTCTAAAATTATTTTTATATTTATTTTTTATGATATTGTAATTAACCACCTCTCCCTTTAATATTTTGTCAATAGTCCTTATTTGTGTATACTTGTTTGTCTTTTCTTATTTTTATTATTAATCTTAACCCGACGAAGAAAGCTTAGTTTTCGAAACACGCTGATAATATTGATTTTAAAGTGGTGTTTTTACAAAGATATTTGTTTTCATTTAATTCAAAATAATACATTTTTTCTTCAAAATAGGCATATTTACTTTGGGGTGTCATCATTAATTTTATGAAAAACAAATACCTTTGTATTACACCACTATTTTATTAACAATATCAACATGTTTCGAAAACTATGTTTTCTTCGTCAGGATAATAAGTCAATAATAAATAACAAAAGACAAACAAGTATAGACTAATTAGAACATAGACAAAATATTAGAAAGGAGAGGTGATTAATTACCTAAAATATATCATAAAAAACAATTATATAAAATAAAATATAAAAATTATTTTAGAATGGGTAAAAAATTACATTAACATAATAAAAAATCTTTTAAAAGGAAAACAAGAAGTCTAAATAACAAAATAAATTATTATAGGTATAAATATTAATAATGTAATTATATATTAATATTAATGTAATTATAATTATATATTAATGTAATTTTTTACCCATTCTAAAATAATTTTTATATTTTATTTTATATAATTGTTTTTTATGATATATTTTAGGTAATTAATCACCTCTCCTTTCTAATATTTTGTCTATGTTCTAATTAGTCTATACTTGTTTGTCTTTTGTTATTTATTATTGACTTATTATCCTGACGAAGAAAACATAGTTTTCGAAACATGTTGATATTGTTAATAAAATAGTGGTGTAATACAAAGGTATTTGTTTTTCATAAAATCAAAATAATACAGCTTTCCTACCTGACTTCTACGTTAAAAAAGATTTGATTATTGCAATCCGATTTTTGATATAGGGAAACCTATTAAATAAAATTTATGAAGGTATCTAAGGATTTCAGATTAGATGTGGCTACCTAGCAGAAGGGTGCACTTTCTGTAATATTATTTTATTATTACCAGCGAGTTCCACGTCAAAATAACTCTACGGGGGAGAAACTCCTCATTCTTTTCATCTTTTCTCTTCCACATTCGGTTTATGAAGCGTAAAATGAGTAACGTTGAGTGTTTTCCTTCCCCTCCCATCTCCAATCATGAATCACGAGTCTTCTCCGCGCATAATAAGGCCAATGGCTCTATTGACTATTGCAAGTCCGCCGGAGTGTAATAATATCTCCGGCAGGAAAATATTTTCATAAATGCATTTACATAAATACAATTGCATAGCTCACCCCCTAATACTGTAGGGGCAGTTTCACATTGTAGGGAATTGTTACCAAATTATGACTTTACTATTTGCTGCTCATTGAAGGGGATTCATCCTACATCAACTCTTAAAACGAAATTTATTTATTTAGAGTGTGTACACATTTTCATTGTTCATCGAGAGCACTTCTTACGGCTTTTGGAATTGCATAATATTCATAACAAACATTTATTTGTTTATTTTGTAGAACTGCCTCATAATTTTATTTGTTTTTTTTTTCAAGTGAAAATTTCTTTAGCACCGTTGAGATTTGAAACTCGATTTGAAACGGAAACAAGCGACACTAAAAAGAGACAAACATACATTATAGGATTTAGTCTGCGAGAGAAAGAGATAGACTTATCGATATCCTCTTTGTGCGGTGCTTTGAAGCCTATCAGCCTCCTCTTTGTGCGGTGCTTCGTAGAATAAAATATAATATAATTTATAAACTTGGTAACAATATTATAATAAATAAACCCTACAATTATCCCACTCCTGTTACTCTGCATTTGTCTCATTCTCTCGAAGTTTAGTTTTCTGAAGGTTTCACTTCTACCACGTGTGAACTGCACACGTGATATTTTTTTCTTTATTCATTCTTTTTAATTAAATGAAGACACTATGAGCGAAACTCAATATCAAATATATCTGGGACTCGAACCCAGGACTCTCTGCTTTCCGGGCGAGTGCTCTTGACCACTGAGCTAAGGTGTCGATATCCAATTCGTCACTTTTAACTGTAACATACTTCAACTAAGAACCACCCATAATATCTTCATTTTCTTAACGCATATTTTTATTGGCTGCCATCTTTAATTATCTAATATTCATTCTTTTTATTTAAATTTTTTTAATTGTTTTTTTAAATCATATATTTTACATGGTACGTAATCATAATTTTACTTTTAAGGTTTTTATCTTGCATTGAAAGCATTTGCTTGTGTATGAAAGGGGAGTGTACATAAATGCTGTTATTAGTTACTCCTTAAATAATTCATTGTACATGTATATATGTGTGCTTAGTATTTATTTTTCATTACCTTGATGGTTACATAAATTAGGGATTTTCGACCACCATTCTAGACACATGCCCGTGTTATGGTGGTCGATGTTGTTCATTATTACAATAAGAATTAATTTTTCATAGTTTATTCAAGTTAACGTTAATGGGCGGTGGAGTGAAAATACCCTATTTTTGAAAATATCTATTTTAATTTCGATTTTGTATCCGTGAATGAATAAATCTTAAAAGTGGAAATCAACCCACTTCCCGACATCCGATTGACCTGAGACCCCAAAATAATACATATTTTATAGGGCAAAAATTGAAAATACTTGTGTATCATAGCAAAAAAACTCTGTTTTACATGGGTTAATTTTTTACTTTATTTAGTCGAAGATGTTCTCGGGATGTCTACTCCGTTTTAAATACTTCTAAATTAGTGCAATTAGTGCAGGTAGGTGGCATTTTATCGCTTTTTATAAAAGTGTAAAATTTCATCCGTTAACAAACACAATACAGTAACGGGTTGTATGCTGCATGTTCTTTTACGAAGCTACCATGCACGGCATAAAATTTGATTTTGTCACTGTCATATCGTGCCGGCTGACTGTGGCGTGTGTTATTACTACGTTATAATGTTGAGTTGCAACGGTTGTGATGTTAGTTTTCCAGGATTCGCGGTCAGTTATGTCATTAATCTTACACAGTTAGCACATATACGATAGAACACGGCGTTCTGAATTTATTCATTTAAATAGCACAACATATTGATATTAATAAAACTAAATATCCTTTGCCTCGCTCTAGTTGTTGAACTCCAGTAGTTCGAGTTAAAAAAATCTAGATGTTGTAAAAAATTCTGACGGCATCCTTGGTCGAGGATAAAACTAAATATCCTTTGCCTCGCTCTAGTTGTTGAACTCCAGTAGTTCGAGTTAAAAAGATCTAGATGTTGTAAAAAATCCTGACGGTCTCCTTAGTCGAGGGGCAAAGCTCTCGACTGGCGATCCGGAGGTCGCGGGTTCAAATCCTGGCGTGGGCAGCTACATTGTAATTGTTTGATTTGTGTTTTCATATTTTAAGCATTTATTTCCATGTCTATTCAATTAAGTTTCCTCGTTTACGACGTTACGACGATACAAGATTTCCAAATTTTGTTATTTTTGGTTAGTGCAATTCTAAGTCGATACAATAATGAACGTGATTAGAGTCGTCACGTCACAAAATCCGTGTCGTATGAACGGTCCGGCTTGCCCGTTTTCGTTCAAAGTTTGTTCAGTAAATTTACCGTGTCGAGTAAACACTGCGACGGACGGTTTGCCCATATTCGGCTATGCGACCGATCAGAAAACTAAACGTGTCGTGTGAACTTTGCTACAGTTTGCAAGTAAAGTGACCAGCGAACTCGTGTTAAGCATATTTACCAAGTCGTTTGAAAGAAAGCAGGCCAACGATATAATCTAGTTCAAACCCCCTAAAAATTCGGGACAAATCGGCCATTGCCGAGCAATTAATTGAAACCTGTCATTATTTTGGATTTGTTCCTAAAGTCCGGGAAGACCCAAAACGCACAGAACTCGATTAATTACGGAGGCAATGGGAATTCACATAAACCCCATTAATATTAATAAAGACGATGGGGCTAAGCTCATTTGTTCTTGCTATTCGGTTATTGACGGCGACACCAAAACTAAACGCAGAAAACCATTTTAATTTATACAGCTATACCAGCTCGTAGAGGATTGGAGCTGGCTACACGAAATCGTATTCACATACATAATCACACACTTCATGACAATCTTCGATAACACAATCGTCGCAAGAAAGCAACACTGTAGTACAATAATAATAATAAAATGTAGTACTGCTGTAACAGCCAAAAACCAAATTGTTCAATTCTTGATTTTGAGGTGTGTACATTAGTTAAAAAACGTATTATTGACAAAACGGCTAGATTTTCCAAAGTCGTACAGTTCTTATTTATCGTTATAGAGTCACGGAACCCAGATAGATCGACGCACAAAAAAAAACTCTCCAAAATAGTGTATAAAAAGTATTTTCATAGATAGTGGCGGTTACAGCAGTATTGCTTTCCTGCGACGACTTCTGCTCTGATAATGGACACTGTAATGGTTTTCGAAACGTTGGCTAAAGATGGAGGTAGCCCAACACGGCATATTACCCCAAAAATAAATCACGATAATTATTTTACTACTAATGTAAGTGCCATTTACAAAAAAAGAAGTACACTGGAATTTAAAGTACGTTCAAACATTCAATGTTTAACGTACAACAAATGTATAATATGGTAGGTACTGTCTTGTAACTGTCCTGCCAGGAACATACGAGTATATTGAAATTAAATATAACTTATTTAATTTCGTTACTCAGGCGTATTCAACATCGAATTGATAACTTTAAACAAAAACAGTTTATCGCAAACAATTCTTTGTACTGATAATTTTAGTAAATTTAATAAATAAAGTAGGTAGCCAAAGTCTAGGCATTTTTTGGAAATATCTACTGCAACATTTACTTATCTCAAGAATTTATTTGGAATTCCAATGTGTGTGAATGTGTGAATAAAATGTGTGTTCATGTGTGAATAAACTTCATAATTTGTAGACAAAACTGTGGAATTATTCTCGATATGACTCCTTATTGGCGACACAAATTACAGTTTTTTGATAGTACTGATAATATGAAAGCCATTAGCAACTCTTCAAATAAAGCCCAACATTTACGAATAGGTTTTCTACAAGCTTGATAAAATGTTGCTTCCTATCAAACATTAATTTCCCAAGTCATTAATTTCCGAGATAGAAACTAATGAAATGTTACTAATGGAATAATCAAACATTATTGGATTCATTATTCGATAGAACATCGCTTTCTATATTATCAACAAAGGAATAATTCTTGTAAAAAATATGCTTCAATTATTGAAGAATATTTATTACAAGATTTTGCAATCTTTTCTAGTATTTTTGAATTCAATTTATTCAATACAATAAAATCTCTCTTTTATATTTCTTATGTAAATCCTTTTTAAGAGCAATTAATTGAAGCAATTCTTTAGTGAATCGTCTCGATTATTAGATTCTTTAAAATGAATGATTGAGATATAATTCGAAATAATTTTATCCAGCACGGCATGAAATGATTCAACGTTTTAATTAATAACACCGTTAAGAAATGACCAGGCTACCTTGTGGAGGCAATCATTTATATCATGTAGAAATTATAAGTTTTCGATTGACTTCTTTAGTGCAAGGGATGACAGTTGTTAGTGGGGGATGGTGGTTGCCTATAGGAAGAATATACTTCAATGATCTATTCACTATTATATCAATAATCTTACAAACAGTTATTGATTGTAAAATTTTTATGTTTTACTGGAATTTATTATACAAACAAACTCGAGTTATAAATTAAAATTAAATATAAAAATGTTAGGAAATTTGCACAACTTCTGTTCGAGATATCTAAGTTCACAACTATTTTAAAATCGCAGTCATTTTATCAGAGCAAAATACCCATTTCACGGTCAATAAATAAGTCAAGAAAAAAAAAGTTTTTAAAGAATAAGTAAGAAATAAATAAGTTGAGAAACACTGATCAATATTTATATGTTCAGATTTAAAAAAAAAATTTTTTGAAAACCTCACAAGAATCTCAGCTGCTCCCGTCTGGAGCCAGTGAGACTATGGAATCCTTAATCAAGGCATGTTGTGAGGCTGCAGGTAGTGGGGAGGGGAAATAGATGGGGAAGAGGAAGGTGGGGAAGTACCTGGCTATTTATATCTGGTCACCAAACACGGAATTTCAAGCAAAGTTTCAATTCTGAATGGTGGTTTTACACCAGGGCGATACTGAGAGTATCTTTCAACCTGGAACGCGCCGCAAATATACTACATTTAAAAAAAAATAATGTTTCTTTATTCATTACTGTGATGGTTACATAATTTATGGATTTTTCGACCACCGTTCTAGGCACATTATAACACGGTCTATAATATTTTTAAATGAATTATTTGCGAAATAAAACAAATTAATCAAATAAAATTTATTTGCTCAAGCCGGGATTCGATCCCGCGACCTTCGGATTGCGAGTCAACAGCCTTATCCCTCGACCACGCCGGCCGTAAATGAATAATATGAATTTAGGAAATATTATTTGCTAGTAATCCGTTTGTTCGTAGGTAAAATATGAAATTGAATACTTACACATCAATTAGCGTGTCAAAATTATGTAAAAATACTTCATTTTTGGTGTGGTTCCAATTTTTCATGGAATTTTCATCTTTTTTGTTTTAATTTTTATCATTTACGTTAAGACATTTATTGTTATATATTAATTATGCTGTTAAAAATTGGCAGAGTATTTGGGGTTGAATTTAGGTATGGTTTTCTCTCAGGGATAAATTTGCAACAATCGGTCTCTGGCCGTACCAGGAACTCTCAACTAGGGCCGAAACACCTGATGTTGAAGACTACAGAGTTACGGAGGTAGTTACTCTCCTCTCCAGGGCATCGCTTCTTGAGGTAAACACCAAGCTTTCGCTAGACGGTCTTGAGATTTTTTTCTTATTCTTACATTTTTTCCTTAGCGGTTTTTTAGTTCGTGTTATCATCGCCAGGAGCGGAGGAATGCTATTTATTCGAGCGATAAATGCGCAATTGGGGCAGGTTTGGATGGGCTCGATTCAGGGGGAGGGGGTCATTAGGCGTTTAGCTCCCCCTGCCCAAGCTGACAGGACCGAATCGGGACAATTAACAGTTAAATTAAATCGTTCTGTAGGTAACCTAATCTTTTGTAAGTTTTTATACTTAACATTGAACATTGATGTGACCTTTTTGTATTATTTTATCGAGAACATGCTTTGGCTTTTAAGTGGCTGATTGCAAGTAGATACTTGAAACAAATGAAGTTGAAGGGATAACTGGATAGGGATCTGCCTCGAGCACTCACAAAGAGCGGTTCAACACAACCCAAAAAGAAGTACATCAGTCAATTCTGACGATTCTTAAATATCCGGTTAGGACTCAACCATACGAAATATATTGAAACTTTGAATTTTTCAAATTGCAAAATCTTTACTAAAAAAATGTTTTATTCTTTTTAAAAAAGTATCTGAAAACTTCACAGCCCAACGTAAATTCTCAACCCGGCAAATAAGCCAAAATACACTAAGGAAAATTACTTATTCCCCACTGCTTAGTATGTTTACAAAACCTAAAAATATAACGCACCAAATGAATCATAGCAATAACGTCATTATAAAACAATTAAGAAAACCTTAACACTTAGTTGGGGAAACAGATTCCGAACCCCACACATTACACTCTCAATTGGTGCATCAGTAAATAGGTTTAACCGGTAATAAATCAATTTAGACGCCTTCAAAAATTAACATTTAAAACCTTTAAGTAAGTCGTCTAACAGTGGATTAACCACAGTTTGAAAATGGTCTTGTAAACCAAAACGCTGCAACAAAAATTCACACTAAAATACTTTGCAGAACTTGATAATAAAATTATAAAATTTAAAAAATTAAATGGAGTTCTACGAATTAAACACAAAAACAATTAATATAATAAAATTTACTGGTTGTTTTTAATTTCAATACATATTTTGGAGGGAAAAATATTAAATTTTATGGAGCAAATCTATAAATGGCATAGCAAAAACATAACAGGGACTAGTATCTATATTTAAAACTAAAATCAAAACGTGGCTGAGATCTGAGTGAAAATCAACTTGCAAAAATAATGTAGACAATGTAAAAATTTAAAAAAACTACTACAGGCCGCCTCAGAACGGATACCCTAGTCGGGAGGATTGTGAAAACTATGACATTATTCATTTTCATATTTCTTAATATTATTATACTTCATACAATACATAAAATGCTGTAATTGCCGCTTAAGTTATAAGTAAGTAAAGCCTTAAGTACGAGAAGTCATAAGTATGTAACTTAAAATAGAACCTAAAAATATTCCAATTTATTGAATTACATACTTGGATATTTATGAAGACTCCAAAGAATACAAAGTTCCCAACATGAAGAATATGAACATTGCTGATCACAATGTTGATTATCCGTCCCTATTGTCAGTAAATAATTTGTAACAAAAAAATGTAAAAAAAAAACAGAT
This sequence comes from Glyphotaelius pellucidus, assembly GCA_936435175.1. Classification (NCBI taxonomy): domain Eukaryota; kingdom Metazoa; phylum Arthropoda; class Insecta; order Trichoptera; family Limnephilidae; genus Glyphotaelius; species Glyphotaelius pellucidus. The sequence goes on along the minus strand of OW386545.1, from coordinate 11,851,738 downwards.
AATATTTTAATGTTTGTTGTTATTTGGGCATACAGACCTACTGAATATTTATCCATACATTATTCGTACATTTGTTTGTAAAGTTTAGATCAGAAATATAGATGTCGATGAAGCCAGATGTAATCCAGATACCAAACTTTTCAAAGACCGTACCTTCAGTAGGCAGCAGGCTGGAAATATACTGTTTCCTTAATAGAAATGCATGAAAATTTCATTAGAATTCCGAGCTACGAGATTAAAATCTAGATCTCTATAAAATCATAAAGGTAAAAATTACAACGAAAAATAAATAAAAGCCGAAGACTTATCTCTAAAGAAAATTAAATCCGTGATATTCCTGTTCAAAATATTAAAGAGCGCTCCATCGCGCTGTAGTAATTTTCTTCAAACCTTGATAAAAAAACGAGCTTCGTAAATATCCATTTTTCTGTTGGCAGAATGATCGGTTCATCCTTTGGTCATTTGGCAAGGATACACGGTATCCCTATAATTAAATAAACTTGTTTACTTCTTCAATATTCGCACATTCACTTTGTAGCATTATTTTAATTTAATGAAAATAAATAACTTTGTATACACCACTATTTAAAACCTAACCTAACCTACCCTAAATTAACCTAACATGGTAAACTATTTAACCTATTTTTTTTACATTTCACTGCAGTGATTAAGTGCAACTTTGTTGAGTTGTCAGATCATCAAAAGAATCAACATTTTTTAAACCCAATGGTTTTTTCGTCAGGATGACCGCAAAAATAATATAAGAATAGATAAACAAGTTTGGACTATTAAGAATCCATAGACAAAACATGTGCGGTTACAATTGCAATTACAATGCGCGGTGATTAATTAGTTACAAGGCATCATAAAAAACAATACATAAAATGAATAAAATTATTATAAAACAGGTAATTGTTGCATTTATGTTTATGTAGCACCTGTGTAGGTAGTTATCTACTTGCTATAAATGTTTAAAAAGGAATTCAAATGTCGGAATATCACAAAAAGAAAGCTACGAAAAAAAAGCATTATCATTAATCGATTCCTTCTCTCCTGTTGGTTGAGTCCGCATCATGGCTATCGATGGCTATTTTTAAAAATAATTGATAAATAATTAATAATATTTATTTTATTACTAATATCTTTTCTAATTTCTAAAATTTAAAAGCTGTCTAATTGTGAACACATAAATTCTAAATATATTTTTATATGACAGTTAACGCTAAATATTGTATGTTATTGGTTTTTACACTAATAGTGTCACTTAAAAGTAAGCGTGTCCATAAACACCTAGAAATGTAACTGAAATTCGTATGCACGTGGGTATGCACTCTCATTCTTCTTGTTTATCATTTCGACTTATCTATCTGAAACGAAAATTAATGAAATTACCTATTAAACTATAAAGTCACTTGAAAAGAATGCCGCTATTTCTAATCCACCTCTGTACACGATAATATCCATTGGCACTAGGTGCTTTAGCTCGCTTCTGCCTAAGAGCCGCTTCCGGCGTTTTACGTAAGACGTTATTTGATTACTGGAGGCATAAATAACTGTGTATGATTATATACGAGCTTTCCGTACCTACCTAATTATTGTTGGCTAAATATACGTAGATGCTCGCAACATTTCACAACACACATGGTAAATTAACGTTCACATTACTTGACCGATAAATTATATGATACCTTTTTAAATGAGATTTTCTTTTAAGATGAAGCCATACTAAATAATGCAAAATCATACAAAATCATGTTTTTATTTTGAAAGTTTGATCATTAAGAAGTATTATAGATGCTTCAATTAAATACTGCGTATAGAACATATCTTGGTACTTAATATCGGTCATTTTTTATGTCTTTTAATAAGCTTAGAAAAAAATAAAGTATTAGGTCTATAAAAAAACACTTTCAAGTGCAAACTCTCCTACTTATAAACTCCTTTTCGGATATTGTTTTATAGTTTAATGTAGAAAATTTTGTTTCTTTTACGATAATTGCAAAAAAAAAAAATATTTACACCCATTGAAAAATTGTATTTACAAAATAAAATAAAATATGCATTTTCGCGTTGTAATTTCACAATACGGCTGGCAGTCGACGAGTTAGGATTTTTAAAGTGATCTCTATGCCGTCCACCGGAGAACTACTAACTTGGCACACCCATTTTCTGTCATTCCATCCACGGCCGGAGCGGGGAATAGACGTGTAGGCTTCGCATCGCTTGGTTCCGTGAAATCAATTTTAAATTTGCGTTTTATTACTATAAACAATGCGTAAAAAAGGAGTTAATGTTTTTTACAGATCTTTACGAAATCAACCTGTAAAAAAATTCTCAAATACCTTTTCCAACCTTTCCAAAAGCTTTTTCTCAAGTATTTTTAAACTCCTCCCACAAAGGGGCGTGAATTCCAATTTCGATTTTTCCCCGGACTATTGGATCACTTTAAGAGCTAAACGCTCCATAATGATATTGAAACAATAATAATTTTGTAAAACGCAATAAGATTTTAAGTGCACAGAGATTTGAACTCAGATTTTATATTATTGTGGCCAGCGAATATAGCAACGATTTAACGATAGATAGATTTCATTGCCGGCGCGTTCACCAATAACGGGCGTGCCGATTGACACTAGTCCAGCACCGCGACGGGCCGAGAGAACTCGATCGGAATCATTCTGTTTCCGATTGCCGTATATTCAACTGCTCGCGAATCGCTACGGTGTTCGCTATCCACCGTCTCGTCGAGTAATCTTTATAATAAAATTCAAGTACCTATGTGTGATGAATATTGTTAAATAAACTAAATAATAAGTGTTCATATTTGATTTAGCAGCATCCGCTACACCCATGTAAAATAATTTGAATTTCAGAGAATATTTCGTCATGAGTCAAGGCGGAGAGGATGGCCACTCTTCTTTTCTTCCGACTTTTGATTCGCTTGACCATGTCACATCTTCCTGGGTTGTCCCAGACTTCTTCTACAAATCACTCGTGTACATCGATCTATTGTGTGTCATAATATTATATACCTACTCATATTGCGTACCGGTCCATCAAAAGTTATTTTCTCAATATTAATTTATTTATTTTGGGCCGTTCAAGGCTTATACGCATATTTACATAATTTATATTACTGTTTTACTCATAAATCACGCATTTCATAAGTATGACTGATATAAACGTATTTAAAAAACATACGTAAAATAATATTAACTATTATAAAATTATTAATATTATTTGACATTTTCAGCTATCCAATTAACGTACCTACATTTACAAAATATACTGTACGTTGGAATTTCTTGTAGTGTTTTCTCAATATTGTTAATTTTTTACTTCTCTTCTCAGTATTGTTCATGTCTTGTAGTTTTTCTCAATATTGTTCATTTATTGTAATTTTTTCGGCCCGTAACATAATCCTACACGGTTTTACTTTATACATTCGAAATCAGTTGTAAAGAATAATTTTCCTATATTTTTTTGTATTTATTTTTGGGGTGTTATGCCGTGTTGGTTACATCCTTCTTTAGCCAACGTTTCGGACAGAGTTACAGTGTCCATAATCAGAGCAGATGTGTAATAATAACCCATCTGCCCTGATGATGGACGCTGTAACGCTGTCCGAAACGTTGGCTAAAGAAAGGGCAGCAACACGGCGTAGCACCCCAAAAATAAGTAACAAAATACTTTTGGCCGTGCAAATCTAAAATCATATCTAATTCCCCCTTATTTGAAACATCAAGTTCAAAAAAATCACCAAAGAGTTTCAAGTCTACTAAAGGGGCAGTTTTTTTTTTTTTTTTTCACAGTAAATACCGCACAAGAGTCCCAACTGCTCCCGTCTGGAGCCAGTGAGACTATGGCATCCCCAATCGAGGTATGTTGTGAGGCTGAAGGTAGTAGGGAGGGGAAAGAGATAGGGAAGAGGAAGGGGAGGAAGTACCTGGCTATTCAGATCTGGTCACTAAACACGGCTAAAGCCATTTCAAGCAACGTTTCAATTCTGAATGGTGGTCTTACACCAGGGCGATACTGATAGTATCTTCCACTCTGGAACGTGCCGCAAATATACTATATATTATTTTAAATGAATAAATTGTGAAATAACACAAATTAATCAAATAAAATTTATTTGCGCACGCCGGGTTCGAACCCGCGACCTTCGGATTGTGAGTCGAGAGTCTTGCCTCGGGACCACGGAGGCCGTCAAATGCCGTCGAGGCCGATAGTAAAAAAAAAAATTAACCATGATTAAAATAATACATCCAAATAATTTTTTTTATAAACCACCTCACTAGGTTGAGCCTGTTCCGAGGTGGCAGGAGTTTAATATCTTAAGGATATTAGAAGAAAAAAATAAAACGAGAAATTAAAGTAGACAAAGAGAACTCAACTTGTAGGTATTTAGGTACTATAGTCAAATATAATTTGAAATTAAATTGCTTTATTTTTTTTTCCAAAAAGTATGCCTTTTTTATTGATTTCCTTACTTACATTTACCAATATGGTACGATTAAGCATGACAGTTATACTTCATAGACATCCCATCACTTTGGGCTCTCGCTCTAGTCGTGTGAAATGATTATTATGAAAGACCCGTCATCCATCATGAATATCTATCGGGAATATAGCTTGATGGATTAAAAATCCTTCATTAGTCCAAAATTCCGAAAATAAAATGGTCTGCCAATTAATTTTGACATTGCCATGATAATATTTTTTTAGGTTCAGGTAGAGAGTACCCGGCTTTTGTTCGAGATTTAGTATTTATTTTGGCACCCATTTTTCATTTAAAAAAACAGTAAATTGTTGATTTTACATTTTTTTATTGTTAAAATTCTGTTACAAGCTGCAAGGCTCATTTTACAAAAAAACTGCTGATTTCATGACGTCAAATAATATAATCGTGATGATATCCATATTATTTAATGAACAGATTTATTTGCCATTAACTAATAAATAAATTCAACAAGCAAAAGAAAAGGAAATTTCACGTCACTAGAGCTCACGGTTGGACTCAATACACTAGTCGGAAATACAAATAGAGTTCCAGATTGGTAATAAAGATTGTAACTTTTATGTATGATAATAAATAAATCCAACAGGCAATAGCAACACAAATTTTAAGTAACTAAAGCTCACGGTTGGAGGCAATAATAGTCATTACTAGTCACTAGTAGGAAATACATAGAGGGTTTCATATGGATAGTAAAGATTGTAACTTATATTTATGATAATAATGCATCCAACAATCAAAAGCTATACAAATGTGACTTCACTAGAGCTCACGGTTGTAGTCGATACTAGTCATTACTTGTCACTATTAGGAAATACATAGAGGGTTTCGGAATGATAGCAAAAATTGTAACTTTTATTTAGGGTAATAAATCAATCTAACAAGCAAAAGTATACATCGTCGTCTCAGTTCTTAATTGTCCAAACGACCATTAGAAAATTTTACTGGAGGAGAAGGTTTTCTTTAATTATTTCAATGAAACATTATGATAGGTGTTTAAGATAAAGCTATTTTCGTAAAGATAAAAATCTTACTAGTTTAAATAATTTTAAGTGATTAACTTTAATTTTTTTTACTTTAATTTCAAACGTTCCTGTTTGTTTTACCCTTTTAAATGGGTTTCCTTGCTATTAGATTGCTGAAGTGTTAATTACACGTGTTTCACACAGTGCGTACCTTCTTAACTCGCGAAATATAAGTAGTTTCTGTCGTTTGGCTGCAATTTGCAATTTTTGAAAGTTTTACACCGATTAATAATTGGAGTGGTTTGTTCCTTGGGACACAAAGGATTTTATCACACGAAGACATCAAACAGATAAGACTCACTCATATTATTATTTGTTTATTCTTTGTTTATTCATTGTTTATTTTAACATAATTATATTCCAGCTCTCGCGGTCGGGGACATCGAGGCGTTGATAGACGTGGATCATATTCATCGCCTTATTTAATGACTGTTTTTAGGCGCACACATTCATAGAATGAATGAAAATAAAAACAAATTATGTGGAACACAAGATTACACATAATTGCGAAGAGAATTCGATTGTTATGAAAAACTCAAGTTGTGAATGCTTTGAAGAATTTACGCTGCTCAAACTGCCTACTTCTCACGGACGTGCAAAGGGACAAATTAATTAATTATTGATGGTTGTTGTGTTTGGTTCGACGACTCCATTTGATTTTTAAAGGTTTAGCTTGGGCTGGGTTTGGCAGTGTTGTTATTGAATTCTGCAAGTATTTTTTGCAGATTGAAAATGACCTTGAAAGTAAGCCGAAACAGCTGTCATAAAAAAAAACTAAGATATTTGTGGAGCTTAGTGTTAGCGTTGTTGAATTTAGTTTGGATTGATTTTTTTAAAGAATCAAAGGACTGTCTTGACCAGTCATAGACGCAGCAATCGCATTTTAAGCGTTCCGGTGTGTTTTACCCTTTTAAGCTGAAGATACCAGAAGAAGCAAGAAGAGAAGAGAAGAGTCAAGAAAAGCCAGGAAGGGGCAAGGAGAGCCAAGAAGAGCCGAGAAGAGACGAGAAGATCCCAAGAAGAGACAAGAATGGCTAAGAAGAGACCAAAAAACCTAACAAGAAGCAAGAAGAGACAAGAAGAGTCAAAAAGAGACGAGAAGATCCAAGAAGAGGTGAGAACAGCTAAGAAAAGCCAGAAATAGACAAGAAGATCCAAGAAGAGCCGAGAAGAGGCAAAAAGAAGGGAGACATAAAGAAAGGATAAAAAAAATCATAGTGCTCAATCTACTCCTTTATTCCTGCCCATCCTAAATTCCAATATTGGCTTATAAGGTTGCCATGTATACCGGTCGATTAAACTCCAACCTCTTTTTCATCCTCAGAGCACGTGTTCCAAGTCCTAACAAATCAGTGCCCCTCGGTGTACCGGTCTCACCGGGACAGGAGTGCTCCTGGCTGGGGGGTACAATCGTATCTTATCGTATCGAGATTGAACAAAAACTAAAATGGTTGTTTGGACAATTAAGAACTGAGGCGACAAAATGCCACTTTACGAAGACATCGTAACATCTTTATCGTGACAAATCGAAACTCGTAAGGTGATAATACCGCCGTATTTCCCTTAATCGCTACAAAACTGACCATCGTGACTACCTGTGGTTCATCCAGACGCAGAATAGCTAAATACCGACCACGAGGGACCTCAATCCGGGGCAAGATCGCCAACTATCGTAAGTACCCTTGTGATCCTACCTTTGTTATTTGCTTCAGAAACACACTGTATCGAGATCCACAGGTATAGCATAAAGTGGACATCCAGCTCCATTTTAACCCATGTAAGGTGGCGCCAACCAAGCGCTAACCTTACATTATTTACTGCTCATGGTTGGAGTCAATACTAGCCATTACTAGTCACTGGTAGGATAAACAAAGAGGGTTTTATATTGTTAGTAAATATTTAACTTTCATATAGGAGTAGCACATTTTTTTGTCATCGGTTAATCATCATCGGCATCCCCAAAAAATAATCGTGAAGCCTGAAATCCCCGTTTGTAAGATTAATTCTGATATAAAATGCAGACATAAAGGTCCCTCTTGACGAAATTTCCATCACTAAACGGGGCGCTATATAAATAAGTAAAATATTATTATTTTTAATGTAAGTATTCACATTAAAATTCACTTTAAAATTTGGATATACATTCACATGTAAATCCAAATTTTTATCAGAATAACACCAAGTGGAAAAGCATCTTTTGTATGCGTATAATTAGTTCAAAATATTCTCTATTTTGATCTTTGATTCGGTGTACTGGCGAAGTGCATGATTCATTTTATAATGGAAACGGTCCGGAACACAGCATCCGGAAGCTTAATAGCAATATCTGGCTTCCGTAAACTCCATTGCTCCGTTCGTATCGCGGCCCGCAACAGTAGTTCGGAACAGAGCAAAGTTAGATGAGATTATTGCTGGATTTTGCTCAACTCAATAATGAAGCGATATTTAGAATTAACCACGGGTGAAGGAAGAAGCAATCGTAGAAAATCCCAACTATTTTCAGTTAAATTCACAAATGTATTTTACACTGTTCTTCGAGGAAATCTTTTCATTCGAAAGTCTTGTATTTCATTATTATTTTTAAAAATATATCTGTAGAGCGTTATTTTTTGAAAAATCACATCAAAGACATATTGAGGGAAATAATTTTTAAAAAAATGGTATTATACAACTCTTTTAGGTTTCAATTTTAGGATTCTAGCTACCTACTGCCAACAAAACTGAAAAACTATTTTTACAGACAAGTCCAGTCAAATACGGCACATAATTTACAGCAAAAATTATATAATAAATCAAATTTAATCATTACGATTTTTTTTAAATATTTTTTTTTTAGCTCTATACAGGTGTGGCCTTGAGGAAAATAATTCCCCTCAGGACCTAAGTCATCTTTGGGGATGCTGTGTGGAGGGTCTTTTTAGGAAAGTAAAGAGAGGATGTTCTGGGGAGGAAAGGGTTTTAGGGGTGAGTAGGAATCTGGGAGTGTGTCAAATCTCACCCCCATGAACCCTGCACCCCTGCTAAGTCACCAAACGTCGTGAACTTCTTGGAGTCACCCATGGCGGAGGTGTTGATTATCCAATAAATGGAGGGGCGGCGGTACGCATACCCGCTTCTCAAATTGTAAACACCAAGTCTACCGAATGTTTAAAATTAATTTTAAAGAATTCATTTAATTAAGGATGTGTAAAAGAAAGTACACATTACATTAAAGAAAGAAAATACAAAAATCAGGTACATATAACAATTAAGATAACAGATTTCTTTACTTACGTTTTTAATTCAATAAAAAAACATTTTCATATGAAAAATACAATTAGTTTGCTTATTGTATGAACGGAATAATGTATCAGGCCAGTTACAGAATAAAATGTACAAGTAAAAAAAACCAGTGTCTCGATAAAGTTTTTATTTACATTAAAAAAAAACCAGTGTCTCGATAAAGTTTTTATTTACATTAAAAAAAAAACCAGTGTCTCGATAAAGTTTTTATTTACATTAAAAAAAAAACCAGTGTCTCGATAAAGTTTTTATTTACATTAAAAAAAAAACCAGTGTCTCGATAAAGTTTTTATTTACATTAAAAAAAAAACTTTATTCATTTTCATAAAATACAACTTTTCTGTAATATCGGTTTTCCTACGAAATTGGTTGGTTTTTCTTTAAGCAAACTTCTATTTCTTTTTTAAGAAGAAGTTAAATGGATTGATTTTTTTATGTCACGTTAAATGAATATATATATTTTTTAATATGTTCTCTTTATTTTTCTAGCGAGATAAATATTTAAACCAATCATGATGTGATCCGCAGAAATAATTGAAAATAACAGAAAAAGGTTTCTACGAATTAAATTAAAAACTTCTTGAAACTACCATATTCGTTTTTAAATTTATGATTTATTGGTATTACGGAACGAAAGTTGGTAAAGGTTAGGCTATTATTTACCGAAGTGTGGTAGTTGAATCAACCCACTCGTTGGTGATCGGTAAAAATAACTATTTTTAAAAAACCTTCGGTTTTTCATTTTTATAATCATGTATTTATATTTATAGATACGTCAGCAAGCGCTACGCCAATGCATGATTTTATAAGAATTTTGGAAAATTGAATGTTCTGATAATTCCCACTATCGAAAAATATACTACTTTTTATGATTTTGAACGTTTTCAGATGGAAATTATATACAACTATCGCTTTGAAAGAAGAATTGATGTATAAGTAAATATAGTTGCTAGTTTCGAATTTCCAGACATTTTTTTTTTATGTTTACCAACATCAAACTTTAAAGTAATGAAAGTTGAAAGTGTATTTTAGAGTTTAGTATGATAGGAATAGTTATGTGTATGTATTGTATTTATGATAATATTGGGATAACGAACGAACGTACAAACTCCAAGTTAGGATTAATGAAAATAAAGCAATCACCAGTCACACCCCAGGGGGCAATAATAGATACTTGCTTCTGTTGACAATGACTTATCATCTAAAATAGGGGTCCCGAAATCATAATAATAAATGACATGTTTATTCCGAAATTCTTTAACATCAGATTATTATGAAAATAGATTAAATATTTGTCAGAGTGTTTTATTTCAAAACACCACAATAATATCAGAAGATCTAGTGTTCTAAATAAGAATTTAGATTAAAGAAATTAAATATTAACAGTAATTTATTTTCAGGGTGTTATGCCATGTTGCGCAACCTCCACCTTTACCAACATTTCGGACAACATTAAAATGTCCATCATCAGGACAGATGTGTAATAAAAATAACATATCTGCCCCGATGATTTACCCTGTAATGCTATTCGAAACGTTGGCTAAAGAAGGAGGTAGCGCAACACGGCGTAATACCCCAAAAATAAATCACTTTATACTTTTGGCCATGAAAATCTCAAATCATATCCAAAAGAAATATTTAAAATCTAATCAATCACATTTAATGATTGGAACACCCCAAAAGTATTCACATAAATAATTTATTCATAAAAATGAATTCAATTTATAAGAAGGAAGAAATCATTTTATTGGAGTGGTGCGAATATTTGTGGAATGGTGTCTGCCTTTTGCCAAATTCTGATTGCTCTCACTATATTAGGTAGAGATTCAGCGTGGATTAAGCTAGCCCAAGACAGTTGGCTGGAAGATGTACAAAGATCCTTCATCAACTCCCCTCCTTATTCGTTGAATCTCCAACCCCCAACCCCCAATCCCCACCCCCAGGATATGGCGAGAGGGTCACAATTAATCGCTCGGATTGCTCCAGCTAAGTACGGCTACCTTGTTTTGTTCGCGTACCCGCTTATTATACCGACGAGATTCGCTTGAATATCAATTGATAAAGAAGACCACCTCACAACAAAACCTGTCCAAAAAATAAGGTGCCAACGAAATTATCCAAGAAATACTTTTGACCCTTTGATTCGTTTGTGTGTTTTCTTGAACTAAACTATTCCATTGACTATCTTATTTGAAACGGGAGGCTACCTTGTTTTGTCCCATCCACTTATATTATTTACCGGGACACTTGGCACTTGGCAGTCTCAGTTTTGATCTGATTCTTCAACTTTCAAGTGTATCTCTTCAGCAGCTGCAAATTATAACATCGACAAGATTAATATTAATTAAGATTTGTTATGTGTTTTGTTATCCGATCGCATTCCCAAAATCTAAGATTATAATTCAATGTGTAAGTAATAATTCTGAGTATGTAACGGAAGTATTTACATGTTTAGTTAAGGCGTTTATTAATTATTAGGCAGTAAGTTTATGTGAGAGAAATAAAACATCCCTGTTAAGTTTTCCCTAGATAAACTTGAATAACATATATTGGGTTATTAAGTTACCAAACTAATAAATATAAACGCTTAATTTGTAGATATAATCGGAATTACTGGGAAACTTTGAAAAACTACACCCTTTCAAGCAGCATCACAAATTGTGCCTTCTTTGGAATAAAAATAAAAAAGCGATAAAGTGGAATTAGAGACATCGCTTTTTTAATACCCAGTTTGTAATTATGTACTTTCTTACGATTTTTATTTCAATTTTTATCCGATCCGATCAATTTGTAAGCTTTTTTACATTAGCTCCTCACAGGAGGCCTTAAGAAAAATAATTTACCTGAGGATTCTTCTTCTTTCGTATGGTGGGGGGGGGGGGGGTCAGAGGGGGACATCTAGGTCTGCGAGCCAGTATAGGGCCTCAGGCGTTGCCCTGTGGACCTCATCAATCCCGCCGGGGAATTAATGGAGCGGGCATTCGTTGACCACATGTTCGGTGCACCTCACCGCATTCACACATCTCCGACTCTTTGAGGCCCCATTTATACATCATATAGGTACAACGGCTATGGGAGCACCTTATCCTATTGATGGCGGACCAGAGTTTGCGAGGCAATGAGAACCCAGGCTGTCTGAGGATCGATGTCATCTTAGGGAATGATGTGTGGAGAATTTTTTAAGGAAAGGAAGTTCTGGGAAGGAAAAGATAAGAAGTCAGTGAATTGACGGATGTATAAATCCATCCTTCCCACTGCGGTGCAAGGCAATGGGTCGAAAGAGTCTGGCTGGATAGGTGAAAAGTTTCCCTCAACCGGCCTCTAGCGATTCAGCCCGTCAAGCAGTAGGTGGACAGACGCGCCCACCGCCAAAACGTAGACAAACCTCACCCCCGTAAACCAGGGCACCCCTGCTAAGTCACCAAATGTAGCAAACCACCAAATTGTACCGGGGGCGCGGCGGCAGTACCCATACCCGCCTCCCAGTTTGTAATTTTTTTTTCGATGTGAATTGATGTGATTTCAATGTGGTTAATGCTCTCTGTCATTGATTTTTTTAATGTGAATCCCGCACTAGAGTCTCAGCTGCCCCCAACCATACAAAGCCAGTTAGACTATGGCATCGCCATTGGGGTATATTGTGAGGCTGAATGTATTGGGGAGGGGAAAGAGATGGGGAAGAGGGAAGGGGAGTACCTTGCTATTCAAATCTGTACGGCTAATGCCATTTCAAGCAATGTTTCAATTCTGAATGGTGGTCTTAAACCAGGTCGAAACTGACAGTATCTTCCACTTAAACCAGGTCGAAACTGACAGTATCTTCCACTTAAACCAGGTCGAAACTGACAGTATCTTCCACTTAAACCAGGTCGAAACTGACAGTATCTTCCACTTAAACCAGGTCGAAACTGACAGTATCTTCCACTTAAACCAGGTCGAAACTGACAGTATCTTCCACTTAAACCAGGTCGAAACTGACAGTATCTTCCACTTAAACCAGGTCGAAACTGACAGTATCTTCCACTTAAACCAGGTCGAAACTGACAGTATCTTCCACTTAAACCAGGTCGAAACTGACAGTATCTTCCACTTAAACCAGGTCGAAACTGACAGTATCTTCCACTTGGAACGAGGCTCAAATATACTACATACTTACATAGCTTACACTTACTCAACCATGGCATTTTTATTATAAGGGATAAGCAATTATGGTTGACCTTTTTGGAAAGAAAAGTACTTTTATTTTTGGCAGCGTTCGCTTGAAAGGGTTTTAAAGAATGAGATTGATTTCAAAATGTTCATCCTTTCGGAATTTATTAGGTTACCATCATTTTGGGAGTTCTGCCAACCTAATTTTGCGTCGAACATTATTAAATTCTTTAAGCAAATTAGCATCCCAAAAAACTCAATCAATTTTAAAAAATTTGTACATAATATTATTATGCAACGCAAATAGCTTTCTGGCTCGCTCTGATCAACTTTTTATTCGTAATAATTATGCGAACCCCAAATATTTGAGTTAATAGTTAATATAAAGGGTGTTTTCTTTAGAGGTTTGGTTTTTAAATTGGCAACATTGTTTCTACAGACTGTCAATTTGACAGTTGGTTTGTAGTCAGTACGTTTTGCCATTTCACTATGAATAGACTGACGCCAGAACGTGCTCTTGCAAATTGTGCAAATTTATTTTGAAAATCATGGTTCGGTTCGCCAAACTTATCGTGCACTACGTCCATTTTACTATCGACATAATCATCCTTCCGAGCAAGTTATTCGGAAGATCATGGATCGTTTACGTACCACGTACGCTCTAGTGGATAATACGCATCCACAAAGATGACAAAGAAGAAGTTATTGCTGCTGTGGAGAGTAGTGTTGAGGAGAATCCGAATGAGTCGATTCGCCATCGTGCACAGCAATCGCAGCTGTGCCCATCCACTTTGTGAAAGATTCTGCGGAAAGATCTGGGTCTAGGCCTCCACGATCGTGTTAGATTACTTTCTTTAGGGGTATGTGAAGTCACTAGTCTATGCTGATAAACCAGAGACGTTGGACCATTTGGAAGTCAACATTCGCCGTGGTTTTGCCGATATATGGCCCCAGTTGCTCGATAAAGTTGTCGAAAATTGGACTTCAAGATTGCGCTTCATTTGACCTAGCCGTGGCGCTCATATGCCCGAAATCATATGTAAACAATAATGGCATAAAATTATCTATTAAATAAAGCCAATATCATAGACATTAACATTATTTTAAAGTTTCTTTTCATTTTGAATTTGTATACCTCTAAAAAAAACACCGTTAGTAGTTATTAGTACATGTAACTGTTGTTTCAGTATACGTAAAATTATGTTGACTTACTTAACGCAACATACGACGTTTGAGGTGTAGGTAGTAGAGTTATTAGAATATTAGTTAACATATTCACTTGAATAATTCATAATGTGACAGGAATTTAGAACTGAATTTGAATCTGCTGCTTTGGGAAATTGAAAGATATTCAAATGGTTACACTTAAGTTCTTTATTAAATTTGTTCTGTAAAGTTAAAATTACATTGAAAACATTTGAGTACATGTAGTACTTACGTGTTTTATACTCTATAAAATTCTGATTTTAATTTATTACCGGTACTCTATATTCCTTGTTTTTGCAGTGGAACTCTGCCATTTAATAATGTGTTTACATAATTTTTGTTATTATTAACCAATTAGGCCTCGGGCCTATTTTGTCGGAAGGTCAAAATATTTCTGGAAGATCAATATAATTCGCAATAAAATCCAAATACGAAATTAAATTATAATTTTTTTACTTATAAAATTTTGGATGCAAACATAAAGTTTTTAAAATGGCTCACCTTCTTCGACATTACATTTTTTCTAACAAAAATCACTCATAACGAAAAAAAAACACTATTAACGTTATTGTTAACGCACTTTTGCGAAGGCTCTTTGCAGGCGCTGTGCGCATTTAAAGGCAGAAATAACTGCGGAATGGTTCCGGTGGGAATATATTTATAATACCAATATAATAGTGAATTGGTTATTATAAAATAAATTGTGAACAGAAACATGATTTAAATCACACACAAACCAAAACAGTCATCTTAGAGGGAAAATTACGCATATCGCGCATGCTCCAGTGTGCCAAAATGCAATGTTGCCAGTTATTTTGCAGCACAGTTAGACATTTTTCATCGGTAATAATTTGAAACAGAAAATGTACAGGAATTGTATTCAATATGAACTAAAACACCGTTTAACGGTTGGGAAGTGTTTCTTATTAATAAGGATAAAAGTATGTATATAGTCATTTAGATACTGTAACAAAAAATGTTCGTGCTTGTCCTGTACGTACCAATATGATCAACACCACAGTGACAGGACAGGACACCGTGCGTCGAGTGATTATTTAATATCGTCGGCGAATAAAAAATACCATCCAAGAGATACCCCGGCGAAAGTGAAATATAAAATACAATACAGAATCGAATTTCGTTCATGTAAGTATACCTGCTCAGTGTATAATTTTTCTACTTGAAGAAGCTCGCAGCACCAAATAAGTAACAAATTTTGTTTGTGATGCCCTTTTCCATCACTTGTCTGACCTTTCTTGTTTTTCTTTCTTTTTTATTCAAAATACATAGCTGATGCCTCTCAAGTAGCATTATTTTTTGGTAAGCGAAAGATAAAACGAAAACAAATTTGTACTCCTACCAGCTTAATCGCAGTTTTCACACATCTTCGAAATTTTCCTTTCCTCTCTGTTGTACCCTGCCGGCATGAAATCATTTAGCCTTAATTTTTTTTTTAAATGTCAAGTCACAATATTGAACATCTACTAACTAGTAGTCGACTATCACAATACAGCCAAGCGCATAGTTTTAATGTCGCAAGATCTTGAAATAAGTTGTTAAAATCTTTTATGGAGAATTGTTTTTAAATGCGAAAAAACACGAAAAGACACTTACTTACACCCTCTTTCTTATTTTATTTTCAGCTTAGCAGTATGTAAGTTCATTTAGAATGTTGGATTAGCGGTGTGTAAGTTCATCTAGAATGGGCTCTTAAACTCAGGTTCTTTTCGTGAAGCGGATCCTACTCCTACTTCTTTTTCAAATCGACTACTCCCAGAGAACCCGGCTTAGGACTCGGTTCCGGACCTGGAGCCGGAACCCAAATGCTTATACCGGCGACGCGGTCCGAATCGTGAGAGTTTTGATCCGGATTCGAGTTGTTGTGCTGGTTATATCTGGGTCTGCCACAAAAGCACCCAGTACCCAGTCCGTACCCAAGATCTTGGACCCGGACCTGCTCTTAGAACTAGAGTACTTTTAAAAGGAATCACGCCTCGAAGGTCTCCGGCAAAATGCAGAACTCACCCATCTGTAGTCGGGAATGCCATGTTCAAATTGCAAGCATTTCAGACTCGAAGAAAAAAGTTGAATGGATATACATTGGCAAAAGAATACGATATTTATTTTTGTTTAATTAAATGAAGACATTATGAGCGAAACCCAATCGAAAATCTGGAAACAGAAAAATCAGAAAAAGATATTGGCACCTCTGGGACTCGATTCGAGTTCGAGTGGGTTCACTCCTTAATTCACTCCGGTTCACTCCTGGGTTCGAGTCCCAGAGGTGCCAATATCTTTTTCTGATTTTTCTGTTTCCAGATTTTCGATTGGGTTTCGCTCATAATGTCTTCATTTAATTAAATATTACAGTTTGAGGTTTTACTCATAAAGTTAAAATAATAAATAATAATATTTATTTTTGTTTTCAAAAGAAAATAGATTAACATGTTGCAAACAACTAACTCATAATTTACATCAGACTTTAAAAAAACGCAACAGATAATCAAAGGAGAGTTTTCATCCAAGTCCATTGGAGCGTAAAACGACACAATTTTCGTAGCAAAATGAGTCTATTGAAATATAATGGGTATTTAACCTAATTGTAGCCGTCTTTCCATTGCTAATTGGGAATACAATCGTATTTAATTGAGCGCGACACAGAAAGATGGAACGCTCGGGTGGGGTGAGGAAGGTTCTCTTAATCTAGCTATCGTCCTGACACTGAGTGCTCCGCTGTAACCTCTCGTTCTGTTATATGCATCGCTTATGAGAAATATGGGAAGTTTGCAATGGAATTATCAGCGGTATTCCTTAGTTCGCATCTCGGAAAACATCAGAAGATGCATTTTAATCCAAAATGCTCGAATCTATATTATCATCACTTTTATATTGTATTATGGAATAAGAAATAATGCGCGTAGTTTAGTAGATTACATTTATTAAAACAACGAATACAGATGATCTTTACGTAGTGACTAGATGAGAGCTCAGCTAATAGAGAGCGAGACTACGACAATGGTTTAAATATTCTAACATCTGCCTGTCTCTCTCATGTACACGGAAGTCATGTACGGACTCTTTAGTCCAACAAACACTAAACAATTTTGTCCACTCATTTATGTTTTTGTATGTGAAGAATCATGAATTTTTTATTCTGTCTTATTAGGTCTCTCGAAGAGGGTGAAATGTCTCTATCTTATTTATTGAAAAAAGGAGGTAGCTATAATTTTTAAATATTCCAATAAAGTATATTAATACGAACCGTACAGATAAAAAAAATCATAGTATGCAATTCACACGCGGTAGAAGTGAAACGTTCAGAAAACTTAAGTAGACAAGAGTGGGGAGACTATAAAGCACTTTTTTTTAAATCAAGGTGAAGGATATTTTTTTCACTTCTTCCTATACATTTGGTCATCATATTAATATTTGTGTTTTCTTCTTCGGAGTCCCTAGATTCGTTTTCTTTTGTGTTTTATTTTGACTGTGTTTGGAGTGGTTTGAAGATTGGATATTGATTTTGCAAAAATGTATACATTTTATACTTTTCATACATGCATACATTTCGTAGAATTCGATCCTTGGTTCGCTGAATGTCTGGCCGCTGAGGTTCGCCAGGCACTTTATACCACTGCACGAACAGAGATTTGCACGGGACTGCGAATTTGTCGTATTATATTGGAACCGAGTACCCGTGAATTAAATACATATTTTATTGCTATCTCATTCTCTCTCAGGCTAGATCCTATAGAGGTATGTGTATGTCTTTTTTTAGTGCCTCTCATTTCCGTTTCCACAAGTTGCAAATCACAATGGTGCTGAAGAAGTTTTCATGTCAAAAGATTTCTTTAGGTGTATTATTTAGGTAGTATAGTTCTTGGGTATTATGTACAATGTTTTAGCGTTTAGTAATAATGAAAATACTTTTTATATTTTAGCGTGTGAAATGCATAACCCAACATATCAAATAATCTACATTATTTACATAATACTAATGTTTTCACAAAGCTAACAAAAAAACAGTAGATTTAAATTTTTCTTCTTCTAGTTGAACCTTAAATGTTTATTTTACTATTTAATTTTTTTAATTTTAGACGACTGAATAAATTATTGTTCATTCAAAATATAATGGTGATTTTTTTACTCTAGTAATGGTTATTCTTTTGGTTTTAAAGATAATTATTTCACACATACATTTGTTACTTAATTTGTATTTAACTGCTACCGGTTCCGACACATCCATGTCATTCAATAGCAAACTTAAAACTTTAAAGGGATGGATTGAAGCGGGTAATACATAAATAAAAATGAATTACTACTAATGTACCTGTGAATAAAACACTTCAAAACAAAGTGTATAGAAATTGTGACATAGATGCCCAAAAAATACAAAATATATTGTAATTCTTAATCCTTCTCACTGGAGATCTTGTGCTGAGGCGGACTACAATTATTTCATTGCAGTTTATGCGTCTCCTATGTCGTTTTTAGTTTGCTAATGTTTGCTTACTAGCTTTTGATATTGCTCTTAAAGTACAATTATAGAATCGTATTGTTACGCTGTTGAGCAAAGTCCCTGTAAGACGTAATAGCTCTTGTGAACAAATAAAATTCCCTTGACGGAATTAGAAAAGTAGGTACCTAAGTATTTGATTTAATTATTTATATATTTTCAGCTTTGAGAATTCTGAGATGGCAACCCTTTTTCTTATGATGTTATTGAAACATTGAAATCGCAATCATTCCCACAACAATGGCGCACTGTGGCACCATTCAAACGAATGGCGTCATATACGTGGAAACATTCGCGTCGTTCGGAAAATCCGCGAAAACAGCGCGCGGAAAGTACACGTCATAATAGCGCGCGAAATATTGTCGCAGCGACTGTGTCGCCCTGAAGTGGGGCGGCAATTAGTTGCACGGTCGGGGCCAGGTGGGGGCACTTCTGAACAATTTTAAAATGTTCACGTTATACGCTTTGTAGCGCACTGATCGGGGAATTCGAAGCTCTAATTAGGAGAGAGCTTTCGCCCTAAGCTCCAACGTACATTGATCGTATTATCCTACTTCAATAATTGCAATTATTCTGCTTTTGATTATGTGTCTTTGACTGGTTATTGATTGTCGTAATAAATTGGCTTCATTTTATTACGTGAATTTTTTTGGAAACCATTATCAATATATTGCTACATTTGCTTGATTGGGAAAATGTGAATGTACAAAAAGCAGATCACATATGCACATGCCCAAAAGTTGTGTACGCATAGGCATGTAAGGTAGAGTATGTGTTTATTTTCTTTGAAAATATTTAATTCCTTTCTAAAGACAATCCTTTAAAAACTAACTTTGTTTAACTCCAATATTTTATCATATTTAAAACTCTAGCTAGGTTTCTGAAGCATAAGTATTTCTTAGTGGTTGCAACAATGTAACTGTTTTGCGTTTGATTTTTTTGAAAATATGATACCAGGTAATTCGTATGAGCCGATTTGTGATTTGTTTCTTGAAATAATAATTGCGTCTCATCTTATC
This sequence comes from Glyphotaelius pellucidus, assembly GCA_936435175.1. Taxonomy (NCBI): domain Eukaryota; kingdom Metazoa; phylum Arthropoda; class Insecta; order Trichoptera; family Limnephilidae; genus Glyphotaelius; species Glyphotaelius pellucidus. The sequence goes on along the minus strand of OW386545.1, from coordinate 11,832,025 downwards.
GCGAAGGATAAACTTTAAATTTAATATCCGTATCTTATTAACACTTAATTTATACATCCGTATCTTACATTATTACAATCAGCAAAATAGCTAACATTGTTTTACGATGGCCATTTAAATGCCCGTTTCTGCTGTCGAATACAAAGAATTTTAAGTTTAATTCGTCATTACACAAATTGCTAAAAAATAAAAAAGACCTTCTTGTATATCAGCATCAATTACATAAGAGTCCGACGTACAGAGTGAAAACCTTCATTAAAACCAAATGGTAGTACCTACGTACCCATTTTTGCAGCCGTAAAAAACGGCATAGCCGTAGAATAAACATAAAACTAAAACAAGGAATGATTTTTTTTACTCCCACTTTCTCGGCAATTGCTTCCATCAAAGCGACGACTCTAAAGGGAGTCTGTGCTTTATACTTTTATTCCAGGGGCACGTAAGCAGTTGAACTCGTGTACTTCATAAATAATGCTAGTCATTACGAAGGAAAGCTTAAAACCTTAAACTCTGCAAGGCTGGTCGGTGGGTAAACAACGAAATTAGAACTTAATTTAATTTGCCAAGTGATCGCAATCCTCGCAGATTTCTTAGAAATCTGTAGTTGCATGGGTGACCAATGAAACGCATCTAATTATTGATTTAATTTTTGGACAAAAAAAGCCATCGCGACAGGAAGCTTAAAGCTCATTGTTCGGTCTCAAAACACTCGGTTGTTGAGCAGGTTGAGGTTGTGAGCATACAGCGATATTATAACTAACTTAGGCTTGGATACGTTATCGATATTGTGCTAGATATGAATGATAGATTAATTTGACGAAAGAAACACCAGCTAGCGACAAAGTAGTAGAGGGCTTTAAACTTGTTTCTGTTCGTTGGCGATCATTTTGACATTAGAGCAAAGCATGCCAAAAGCACATTTAAAATATTTTTGCAGCATCGGATGAAGTCGGAGCTTGAATCGTTGAACAATTTGATTTCGGAAAAAATACTATGAATAAATATTTAATGAAAATTAAGACTTACTTTTTTCAAGATACTGCAACAGGATTTCAAGAAAAAAAAATCAGTTTCATGTTATCTTCAAAGCTTGTCACTTGGAAAGTACTTTCTTTTCAATGCGAAATGTAATATGAGGTTGAATATTGTTTAACAGATCAAGTACAAAGTCTTGCTTATTTGATTTAACATTGCAATTATTCGTATCTCCGTAGTTTTAACCTGACATAAGCATTATTTGTCTCTTGTTTTAATTTTACATACAAAACTTAACTGCTACGTATTGTTGTACAGCGCTATTGAACTGTTAGTATTTATTCTTTTTTTTATTTGTACGTATGTTTTCTTACGTTTCTGTGTGTCGTGTACATAAATAAGTGAAAATAAAAAAAGGACTTTTCTAAAAGTTTTCATTCCCCTGTAATATGTAAGAGTACGCTATACTTCTACTGCATCTTCTGCCCAGCCTCCTCTTTACTTCATCTTTCGTCATCTTATTGGCCCGTCCCAGGGACAAAGATCCAGCCGAGACGGGTTCGAAGAGTCGCCTCCTCCCGGAAGTTTTAATCAGGCCGATGTGAAATATTAAAGCGCCATTAGTTTAATGAATCGTATCAGATTTGGCGGGCGGGCGACGTAAAAGGGTGTTGTTAGTTTGCGAGCTTTTGTGAGACAGTGTCCTAAGCGGTTCTTGCATGGAGCCTTCAGTGAAAGCGGACACCTAACGAGAGATAGTGAACCTACGATTTTCAGCACTTTAAAAAAAAAATCAACTCAAGATTTTAAAATATCCTTGATTTTGTTTATTTGGCAAACGCAGTTCAAGGTTGAAAACATCTTACAGGACGGGATAATGGAAATATAAACTATATTTAAAATGATAATACAATCAATTCACAAAAATACTACATCAAAAGCACATGATTCGTTGGTTCCCCTAATGAGATGTTCAGTGTTTGCGAAACACTAAAATATATTTATCATGTTGTCATCTTTCCTTGACACTTCAGCATAATAAATATTATTAAAAATGATAAGCGCTTCGTTTGTACCACTTTTTATTGTTTAGATACAACCGACGTGAAACCTCATCAGGGTTGAGGTGAGCATTGCTCACGAAACATCTCGGTTGTAAAATACAAAAGGAAAAGGGGATAAATCGAAGTTGAGGTGAGCATTGCTCACGAAACATCTCCGTTGTAAAATAAAAAAAGGAAAAGGGGATAAATCGAAGTGTTTACTATTTTTAATTAAATGATGCCACATGCTAATTTTTTCGTGTTTGAAGTAAACATAATATTATACACATAATATTTATATAGGCAATGAAATATTTATTTATTTACGCCTATTTAGGCTTTTACATATATATAACAATATTTACGAAATTATATTTGTAAATAGTGCAGGAAACGACTGTTTAAAACACTTGCACAAAAATAAATATAAAACAAAAATGTTATTGAATTTGATCCACACAGTATGTAGGTACAAAAAATAAAAAAAAATATATAAAATATATTCAACTCTAAAATGTAAAAATTATTATCAAGTATTTTTTTAAAATAGCCATCTATTAAATTTATTTTCATATTTTTATTTTTAACATTTTATTTTTGTTTTAAAAATACTTAATTCATCCCACACAGCATCCCTAATGATGACATAGGCCCTGAGGGAAATTAATTTCCTCGGGGCCTAAATTAATTTGTGTGGAGCTGATATAAAAAATAATAATAGTTATATATATTGTGTTGATTTATAAAAGTTTTAAATGTTTAAATGTAATTATTACGTATTCTTAGTTAATGTTTTATATATTATTTTGTAAAATTGGTTTTTACGATATTTTTTACCAAATAATCCCCTCCTATTTAAAGTGTTTTTTGTCTATGGGAACTTGACTGTACTATGTTATTTTTTTGGTTTGTTTTTTGTTATTTAATTTTATCCTGACGAAGAAACCATTAGTTTTGAAATACGTTGTTAATTTTGATTAAATAAGCGTTGCATGTAAAGTAATTCGTTTTCAAATAATTAAAAATAAGGTCACAAAGTTAATTTTTAAGAATATTGAAGAATTTTTGAAATTAAATGAAAAATATAACTTTGTAAAACACCAATACATTGTTGAAATATAACATATATATCATATAGGTATGTGTTTTATTAAGAGTGAGTAATGATAAATATTTAGTTAAAATTGGCATTTTAAATATTTTATTGTATTTACGTTTGTACACATGTTGTACATTAAAATCAAAATATGCTTGCTTGGGGATATATACGTCTGTGAGTTATGAGTTGTCCAATTGCTATATTAAGCATAGGAAATGTTTGAATATTTCAAAATACCTTCTTCAAACCCCGGCGAAGGTTTCAGGATTATTATTACCACATGACAATACACCTGAAAAGTTTTTTAATCATTAGATAAACTCTTGCGAAACTGTCAAAAATGACAAAATTTGAGAATGACATTTTTCAAAACATTCAATTTTCGAAACTCTTTAAATTAATGAATTTATTTGAAGTAATTCGCCTAATACTTTGAATCGAATCAAGAATTATAGATATTTTAAGTATGTACCTATGTTAGGTACAAAATTTGATTGATTTTTCTTATAATATACAAAAATTAATATTTGTAATGTATGAAAAATTAAAATTTGAATTTAAAAATTGTGGCACGCGAGTGTTTGAAAACTGGATGTACTGGGACTGAATATATGGAACGTTGGAGGGGGGTTGGCGGGTCGGGGGAGTGGTAGTGGGAGAGGAAAGGCGGGAAGGTGGAAGGGAAACGCGGGAAGGGAAGGGGATGCGGGAAGGGAACGGGTACGCACGAAAAGGACATGCAGGGCGAAACAATTTATTTCTTTGAATATGGCATTGTGGCGCATACCGGGAACCAGCTAATTTTATATGGTTCCATGCCAACTGAGAATAATGTCAACTCAACACCTCCTTGAAAAGTCATTAAAAGCTATGAAAAAAAAAATTAAATTAGCCGATAACCCTAACCTAACATAACCTATTTAACCAATTTTTTATTTGTATTTTTTTATCACTCTAAATGACTTATCTGAGATGGTTCCGAGTTGGTTTCATTCCGAGTTGTCTGGTCACCGTTTTATACAAATCTGATTTTTTTAAACCGTAACTTTTTTCTTAAATAAAATAGCTTTGTAGTTACTAATTTTTTTCACCTTATCAAATAGTTATTCATCGCTGGTTCATATTTTACATGTGTGGTACAACCTTCAAAACTTGCAAAAGCAAGACCAGCCCCTGGTTTTCCTGCTGTATAATAGTTAGAATGACTTCCTGTTCTTTCGTCATACTTTGCAGTACTTCTTTGGGCATTGGTCTTTCAACACATCATATTAAAATTTATTATATCTAGCTATCCAATATATTTATGCATATTGCTCATTTTATTAAGATAAGCTACGAGTATGCTGACGTTGCAAGAGCTTACTTCAATTTATTGTGTGAGAAATATTAACCAATGTCAACAGTTAGTCACTCGCTCCGGATAGAAGGCTTTTAGTGTATCAACTAATACTACCTTCATGATATACGTAAATAACTTTCATTTGTATTGTAAGTACTTATAGCACCGTTTGGTAGATAATATTATTATTTATCTATTGATTTTTCAGCTTAGATACCGGCGTAATGTATATATTATTTTCTACGTCATTAAACAAAGCAGCTACATAGATTGGAGTTAGATTTTACTGTATTGTAAGACTTTCGGATACCAAGTTGGGAACCGTTTTCCATAAATTCAAAATCACATAAATCGTTAGTTTTTTCCTAAACGCTAGACAAGTAAATTGCCTAACAATATATCAAGCTTCCTTACGGCAATTTAAAGTAAGTATACGACATAAGAAAAACATAAAGAAACATTAAAAAGTTTTACCTATTTGCTGTAAAACTTTGAAAGTTTTAACAACTTATGATAAAAGAATATAAATGTTTTGTTCTTGTTTTTATGATGTCCTTTGTGAGTTGTTTTTTTAGATTACTTTGTAAGACACGGGGAGAATCTTTCTTGAAACATATTTATAAAAAAATTGTAATGCCTAGAGTATTAAATAAATTGTTTCTTTGGTGAAATAAATAATCATTTGATCCTAAAAAAAAATTAAGATTTATGCCAGCGGAACTCTTTTTATAATCATTTTATATCTATACGCTGTAGACGTGTAATATCAAATCGTAAAACTTTGTAACTTCTTTTGGCATGTATCAACGATCGATGTATCTCTGTTTTTTAGATTATTTTTGTATTTTTTATTACGGTATTAAATTGAGATCGGTTTGTAGCCGAATGGTTTAATGTATTGAGTTCGCACCCAGAACCCAGACATTACAGGTTAAATCTCCACGCACTGCAGAAGCACGGCATCGATGGCAACCAACGATGGTAAGAGGGAGAATTTTTTAATGCATTAGATACAAAAAAAAACACAATTCAACAGAAGTAAGCCAAATGAAAGCATACAGGTTGGTAAAATAATATTTCAATTTTTTTTTTTTTACTTTATGAGTAGAATCTCAAATTGTAATATTTAATTAAATGAATACAATATTAGCGAAACTCAATCCAAAATCTGGGAACAGAAATATCAGAAAAAGATATTTGTTCCTCTGGGACTCGAATCCAGGACCTTTCGCTTTTCGGGGAAATGCGCTAACCACTGCGCCAAGGTGTCGATATCCGATTCGGTCATTTTTAACTGTAACATAGTTGACTAAGAACCACCAACATTATCTTCATTTTCTTAACGCATATTTTATTGGCTGCTATCTTTATGTATGCTTGCTAGATTCGAACACAAACTAAATGCCATCTAGATAGTTTCTGGATAAATCTTTATCCATTTTATTTAATATGCGACATCTGTTGACTTTTCTGCAATTATAATACGAATATTACAATTTGAGGTTTTACTCATAAAGTTTAAAAAATATGTATATATATATTAACCGAAGGTTAAATAGCATTCAGAAATTAGTGGTTCTTACCGAAAAGAAGATTCAACATTTATATATTTTTAATTTATGTGGTGTGGAACATGTAGGCCATTAGTGGATATGGACACTGTTGTGTGCATTTACTTCATTTCAAACTACAAACAGCAATCTGTAAAATGTACAATAAACGATTAGGAACATATTTCATTAAACGGACCAGAGTACCTGCCTATTCTTTGCGTTCTACCCGCGGATATTAATTTTTCTGTGATCTGTCCAAAGGAATGTTAATGGCCGCCTCTGGCTGTAAATTTTTTGTCAGGAATTGACGGTAATGCGTGCACAATTAAAAATCCATTAGACATACTTCTTGGTATTTTGTTCAAAGCCAGTATTTGGTGTAATAATTGAGAAGCATTTTTACAAAGAGAAATCGTGGGACAGTTTTAAGCGAATTCGGGGTCAATATTTTAATATAATCTTTGAAAGCACGTCGAATTAACTGTAACACGTGATACATAATAAGAAAACTCGATTCTTTTGTGAAAAGCCATCGTTATTTAAGAAGAAATCGAAAATTTGACAAAAGAGAAATATCTTCATATACGAAAATAAAGATTTTCACAAACCGAAATATCCCTTTCATTTTAATTCTAAAATAAAGTTATCGTTTTTAATAAAAGTAAAAACGAAATATTTGCTTTAACTTTTTAACCTATAGCATATTAACATATATTAGCAAATTTAAAAAAAAATACTATACTTAATATTGAAACGCCCTTACAAAAAGCATACGTAAAGCCTAGACAAGAAAATTGGTAAGGAATCAGAAATAAAGTTTCATTCTTTGTACACTTCGAAAATTATTACTCAGGTACATTGAAATAAGATAATATACATTATACTAGTACCCTCCCTTGTATCACTGTATACTTATAATCTCATGTATAGCCTTAATGTAAGAGCCATTTTATGGCGTTTAAATAAATAAATATAAAATAATTAATATTTTTCATTACATACTGTTGACGTAAATATACATACCTATCCTTACATATATCTTTACATTTCTACCTATTCTATCTACCAACATAAACCTTCACGAGCTGGCGACAATACCCGGACAGTGAACAAAATGACAATAATAATTTATGTCAGTGTATTGTGTGAGTGTGTTGTGTACTGTCAAATGATCCACGGTGGTCTCTGGGTGCATTCAATATCAACTGATAAAGTTTTATATGCAGTGCAATGGTCCACAGTGACCTCTCGGTGCATTCAACTTCAAGTTAAAGAAGTCTGTTGTTAATTGCTGTGCTGTGAACTTGATCCCTCAGTTCTTAATTATGTCGATCAGGAACTCTATTGTTTTCTCAGTGCTTTTGCAGGGATAACCGCTAGAAGTGACCCTCAGGACCGTGAGATCGACCAAGAAGAAGGATTTATCATCACAACTGAATAGCGTTAGGTGAGTCAGATCCTGTTCAATTCCACATTATTATCCCGTATATTTTGTAGCAGCATCAAAGTCCAAAAAACAAATTTAAATACAGTCCATTCTTTGAATCGCAGTAAATCTAAATTACATTATTAATTTGCGATTACACACGCCTATTTAGACATTTCACTTTTATATTGATGTAGGTATTTGCATATTTTTGCGAAAATTTTTCATTTCCTCTTATATAAAAACCGTTTTAGTTAGAAGTTGTGAAAACGTTGCGAGCGTTGTGAAAACGCTCCTCAATTACTGTTCACTAAAAGGCCGGACATTTAAACGCACTATTAAAAAGATGTCTTGTTTTAAACAGTGTTTCCTGAGAGCATCAATTTATTAAAACTAAAAAAACAATGAAACCAATAATTTAACGTACTGAAAATACTTCGCAATTTTTAGTTTTTATGGGACGTTATTACTTAAAACCGTAGTTTGATTAAATGTAATCAAACTTAATGAAATAATGAAGTTTTTTTTACTTCTCTCATTGATTATTTTCTGAGGTTTTAATAAATTAAACTGTACCATTTAAGTTAATTGTAGATTTCGTGGTATGGGAAAGGCTTAGCTTGGTGGAAAAATTTAAAAAAATGATTTTATTTTCATTTTACTTGTGTTCGCAATTCGTACTATCAACATTAACTCACATTGCTAAACAAGGAAAATAAGAAGTTATATTCGTGTAAAAATAATAAAAATTATTAATAATAAAATAATAATAAAAATTATTTCCATTTAGCTTTCCGAGACTTTTCTAGCAGAGAGAGATCAGCTAAAATTCTCCCATGTATTTTTCTGTAGATATATATCTCTGATGAGATTATTGTAGTTACCAAAATGCTAGGAACCGCTGGAGTTATGTTGCTCTATTTTCGAAGTCGGTGAATTATGCAAAAGTGTGGCAGTCGATGAACACTACTTAATAACATAATTTTAGATTATACGTATACGAGTATCATTTCTACGTAGATGGCCCAATATTCATACGAGAAGGAGACTTACTAAATTCTTGTTACGTGTAGGTATTCATTTATTTACCGAGCACACTACAGTGCAATATAGTACATTTCAGGGCCTATTTTGTGGTAGAATTTCAAGTAGGTATTAAATTCTAAGATAATCCGTCCCGGTTCAGCCACATACGGGCGGTTCATTTTATGAGTTATAAATCAGGACGGAAGAATTTATTAGCACTAAACTTATCAAACGGAATGTACTGTTTCCCAGTTGTAACTTGGGTGGTATCAAAACCGATATTTGATATGCAAAGGGAATGACTAACTATGCAATTTACCTAAAGATTCATGTTTCCATAATTTTATATTCCATAGTGTGTAATAGGAACATTATTGAAGAACCTAATTATTCATGGCTCAATAACTGTACCGCGCTGTAACACTACCACACTAATACCACAGCCCAACAATTTTATAAATATATTTATTGACTATTTTTTTTTTTTTTTTTTTACATCAGCTCCACACAGGAGGCCCTGAGGAAAATAATCTCCCTCAGGGCCTTTGTCATTTGGAGATGCTGTGTGGTTTTTTTTTGTTTTTTTAAGGAAAGGAAGTGGAGGAGAATTCTGGGAAGGAAAAGGGTTTGAGGGGTGGGTAGGAATCTGGGGTTTAGTGTGTCCTGGTCATCCGCCTCTAAGACCTAGACAACCTCACCCTATGAACCCGGGCACCTCTGCTAAATCACAAAACGTAGCGGACCACTTGGGGTGATTTATGGTAGAGGTGTTGGTTATCCAATAAAAGTTCCCGGGGCGGCGGTACCCATTCCCACATCCCAAATTGAGCTACTAGATTAAAAACAAAGTATTAAAATTTATAAATTAATCAACTTTTTCAATAATATTCCGCACAGTATATACATAATATTTTATAATGTAATATAATATTTTGCAATAATTACTTAATAATTAAATGTATCTTTTTATATGAATACCGCACCAGAGTCCCAGCTCTCCCATGAGAGACCTATGGCGGATATTTCCATTAAATGGTTTCTAGGAGCCGGGACCCAAACCCACCTTCCAAATTGAATAATTATGATTAAATAAATAAAATAAAATAAGCAAATAGTTGTATTTTAAGTCGGTCAATGCGTAGGTGCCATTGGCGTGCGTTTCCTAGAAAAGTCAAGTGAATGACTATTTACTGAAAAAAATATGAATACATAGAAACATGCATTATATGTTTGTATTCATAATGTATGCAAATATATAATATAGATGTTTGATTCCTTAATTTAATTGATAAATAAAACACTTGTGTTGCTAAGTTGTGTAACGAAGAAACGACATTTATGTTTATTAAATCACTTTCTTTTTATGGTTTCTTCTAACAAACTGACACTTTACAAATAAAATCATAGAATAACAAAACAAGTGACAATTCTCACTCTAACCGACACCACAACAATGCTTTTTCTTTACATCTCCCCCCCTCGGGAAAGAAAATTTTTGGAAAATTTTTGCCAAAATTACTCATCTTCGAAGTCCTCTCCTTCCAACGTTTGAACTGGAATAAGTTTTGTGATGTGGAATAGGTTTGATTATGTTTTTTTATGACCCGTATCTATCCTGTATATGGAGTTTGAAATTTTTTCAACTATCTTATATGGTCCAATTTTCAGTTCTTTATTCACCTATGCGAGATCTTTGGTCACAAAAAGAGCTTTGCTCACAAAAAAGATTGTAATACGATAATATAAAAATTAGTATTAAAATAATTGCATCTTATTCTTTTTATAAATTATTCCTTTTGGCTAATAAAAAATACGAAATATTATATTGCTTTAAAACTATTGCAGACACCATGAACTAGATGATCTATTTGCTGGCCAGATAGAGCAGAAACTCACGTATAGTGAAATTTGGTGTCGTGAATTTTTCAAACTAAATTTTTACAACGTGTTAAAACCCAGGCGAAACCGGGTAGTAGTTTCTCTTTATATTTTATGAAATCATTATAAAAAGGCACTACTATACACTAGCTGCGTTACGAGAGAAATCCTGAATGTATAGCTGAGAATCAATGTTAAATAAACAAAATGTATAAATTTGTAAAAATCTGTTGACAAATAAACATCTTTATTATTAAATATAAAAGTAGTAAACGATTAAATTACGTAGTCATGTAGTGTTCTTACTACTAGGCTTTAGACCACGGAGGCTGAAGCCTGTATACGTGGATTTGATGCACAAGGTGGACGTATACTTTTGACCTAAATATTTTCATTAAAATATTTTTTTTTAAAACTTTATGAGTAAACCTCAAATGGAAATATTGAATTAAATAAAGACAATATTAGCAAAACTCAATCTAAAATCTGGAAACAGAAAAATTAGAAAAAGATATTTGCACCTCTGAGACTCGAACCCAGGACCTTTCGCTTTCCGGGCAAATGCGCTAACCACTGTTACACAAAATAATATTCGTTACATATATTATGAAGACAATAGTTGCACTACCAACATGAAACATAAATGTAATTATTATAATAAACAAAAATTAATGTTTTTGCTTTAGTATTAAAATAAAATAAATTTATTAAGTACCTAGGAGAGCACAAATTTTATGCAAACTTTGGTCCCCCTCTTTTTGATGAATATTGAAAAACATGAGTGCTGCTTGTGAGTGCAATAATTGGAAATTTTAATTTAAAAGCGATGATGAGTGCAGCTCTCAAATTTACCAAACAAACCAATTATTAATGTTCCAATAAGTGTCATTGAATTTTCGTGGGTACATGAAGCTTTTGTATGACAAATTTGTGTTGAATTTGATATTTGTGAACAGTGACGTGCGGTCTCACACATCGTTGATCATGCAAGGAAAAAAAATTACATTAATTATCTTTACGCAATAACCAAAAATTGTAGCAAATCCATTTCGGGGTTAAAATAAAGGAAAAACACTATTAAATTGTTAAAATATTACATATCGTATTGAAAACTGTTTTTTATTGTTTTAAGGATAGCATTTCTTTACCCTTAGCATTAGGCACCATCGAACTTGAAACAAAGACAAATTTTATCATATTTTATTATCCATGCCACATTACGTAATTATAATAGAGATAAAATTTATTTCGAATACACATTAGCATTACTTATATTAAATATATACAAAATTTACAAATTGCTTTGATAAAAAAAATAATAGCACCCAATATTTACAAACAAAGAAGTAATCTAAAACTACTGTTTGGTTCTGAGGGCCTACTTCCAATAAATGGTCTTCTTTGGTACATTATTGTAATGGATAATGAGGGAGAAAGCAAATACAAAAAGCAACTGGTGCATAATCACACCACAAGATTTACTGAAAATAAGGGCCTCATAACTCCAAGAACAACAAATTAGTATGGAAGCAGAACGCTTAAATACTTAATACCAGTGATTTTTAATACATTCAATAAGTTTTTTTTAACCTGAGAATAATGAGAGACCCTGCACCAATAACATTAAGGATGAGTTGTTTCAAAAAATTTGATGGATTCATCAAATATTTGAAGTTGATTTTCACGTTCTGTGTAAGTTCTTTTCAAGTTCTGTTATTATATAATTATAGGGCAGTTGCTTCACAATACTAAATAATCACAGAACTTGAATAGAACTTACACAAAACGTGAAAATTCACTTAAAATATTTGATGAATCCTTCAAATTTTTTGAAACAACCCGTCCTAAGCGTTGGATAATAAATGACGATTCAATGTATCTCTGAACATCTCAACGTACCTGCCTAAACAATTTGTATTTAGGTAGGTACATTGAGATACATTATTTTATATATAATATTTTATTTACATGTATTATTAATTTTAAAAAAATATGTATATTATTTAATAGAACCTACAGACAAGCCGTCGTGTGACAGCTTTGTGGGACTAAAACTTGTATTAAATTTTTCTTGTAAAAAAAAAAAAAAAACATTGTTGTCGAAAACATTCATATGTAATTTGGCCAAGGTATTGTAACTGAAGAGGGGAATAGCGTTAGTGTAACAAGCCACACAAATATAGCAATTGTTGACCACCCTAAAACGGGCATTGCCTAGCATGGTTGTCGAAAAATCCACTAATTATGTAATCATCAAAACAATGAATAAAGAAAAATATTTCAAAAATTGACATATATTTAACAAGCTGTGAGGTGGCAGGTTTGTAATTATAACCCCATATTAATGCACCTAAATTTAAAGTAAAAATCTTTGTGTAAAGCATAGATGTATATATATATATATGCATACATTATGAATATAAACATAAAATGTGTGTATCTATGTATTCATATTTTTTCCATGGTCATACTCATGATTTTTCTAGGAAACGCACGCCAATGGCACCTACGCACTGACCGACTTAAAATACAACTATTTGCATATTTTATTATATTTATTTAATCATAATTATTCAATTTGGAAGGTGGGTTTGCGTACCGCCCCCCGGAAACCGTTTATTGGAAATATCCGCCATAGGTCACTCATGGGGTGAGGTTTTTTCAGGTCTTGAAGGTGGATGCGCCTGCCCGCCAACTCTGTGGCAGGCCCAGATCGGAAGAGGCCGATTGATGGAACTTTTGACCTCTTCAGCAGGAGTTTCTCGGAATATCGTCTTGCACTACAAAGGGAAGGATGGATTCATCCATCATCAGTGACGTCCGTCACTCCTGTACACATCTAGATCCCCAGATTCCTTCCCACCTCTCATAACTTTTCCTTCTCCGAATTTCCTACCCTTTCTTTCCTTAAAAGACCACACACCATCCCCAAAGACGTGGGAGCTAACGTAATGAAAAAATAAATTAAGCCAATATATTATTACATTACACCGCATCTAACCTAACCTAACCTTAACGAAACATCACATACCATACAAGTGTACTCGCGGGTGATCCCATGCACTTTTTATGCTCTGAAAGCGAGGACCTGCCTATCAGAACATGCCAACCAACAGAGCGACAACAGTTTAACGATTCTGGATTGACCATCGACATTTCCAACGTTAGTTGCAGACATTTCAGCAAATATATTTTTTTTTTATTAGCGAAATTTTTTTGATACATCGGGATAGGTACATACATAATAACATAAAATAGTAGCAAAAAAAGATCCCACAAAGGCGAAGCCTGTGCGTGGGTATTGTATTATGTTTATATTAGACAGTGGCAGTTAAAATAGAATTTTAAAAAATCTGTACATAGTAAATATAAATATATTTAACAGAATTTCAGACGATTTAACTACTAATTTTATTCTACATTTTACAGGAGTTACTGAGAATTTTCTTAAAATTAAAAGTATATATATAAACGTATATGTATACAGTATACACCCATATAAGTACATACACTTGTTCATATATGCATGTATATATATTACCTCGTTTTAAATATAAATATACAGGAAGACATGGAATATTTGAGGAAATAAGAAACAGATAAGTACAAATTATAGAAAAAAATTACTCACTTCCAAATTATTTTTTACCCAGCTTTTAACATTTTTTTTATATAAGTTCAGATTTTGACTCGTGTTGATGGAATTGGGTAGGGAATTTAACAATTTTGGGGCAATACAGTTAATGTGCCTTTGGGCCAACCCGGTTTTGCAGTGAGGCACTGGGTACATGGACGTGGTATGTCTCTGGCTAGAGCGGTTAGTGTTTTTGGTGAAATTGTTAGACTGAGTAAATATAAATTTAAGTCAGTGGATACAGTAGATCCGCCTTAGTTCCATAATTTCAGTTTCCTGAAATAACTGATTTGTGGGATACGTTTTGGCCTTCTGGTACATTACTTTAATGATGGACTTTATATCTTTTAAAGCATGTCAAAAAATAGTAATACTGCCTCCATGACTTTTTATACTAACATGTACCTAAAAATCTGTAATCTTCTCCGTGATATATTTGGTGTATAACCGTTCTTCGGAGAATATAGAGATATGTCGCTTATCTTCTTATCTTGTGTTATCATATAATATTAAAAAAACCAATATTTGTTTGTTCGTATTTTTTGCGCTGCCATATCGTTTATCTGTTTGCGACGACTTTGGTGATTTTTGTGCGCGTGCCTGCAAATGTTATAGGCTTTATATAATGGTAAGCTCCGGCATTATGAAATTTGTATAAAAAAATACTAGAGATGGTGCGCGAGTGGTTTGAAAATGTAAGTATTTCATATATTTTAGCGGCAGGGAGGGAAGACAGGAGGGGAGGGTAAGGAAGGAAGTGGGGTTCGCGGGAAGGGTGACGAGAGAGGGGAAGGCGGGAAAGGTAGAAGGGGAACGCGGGAAGAGAATGATTCGCGGGAGGGAAACGAGGACCCATGGGAAAAGACATGCAGGGAGAAACAATTTATTTCTTTGAATGGCATTGCAACGCATGCCGGGGACTCGCTTAAAAAATAAAAATGGATAAAATATATTCAAGACACTATCTAGATAGTATTATGTTCGGGTTTGAATCTTGCAACACTTGCTTGCTTTAGCACAGTTGGTAGAGCTCCGCCCAGCAAGGCATAGGTCCCGGGTTCGAGTCATAGGCGATTTTTTTCTGTTTTTTCTATTTTCAGATTTTCGATTTTCGATTTTCGAGTTTCGCTAATATTGTCTTCATTTAGTTAAAATACTACAATAAAATGTATTTACAAACATTTCATTTGAAAAACCGAGCTTGCCCGCGCAAAAAGTTAATTAAGCTGAGTGAAGACGACACAAAAGAAAGTCAACAAGTTAATAAAATTTATAAAAAAAAAAACAATCTTAGAAACCGACACCTAAGCCTTGTCCGGTCTTGAAATTCTCGAAGAATAAGAACATATTATATACGTAGGTACCACCAATTTAAGGCTTAAGTAACTTTTATATAGCAATTTTATTTAAGTTAATCTGGGTTAACAAAAACCAAGAACTTTTTTTATGAGCAAGCATTCCCTTTTCAGTAAAAATTTCGCTTATCATTACTTTGTAAAAGTTTTCCCTTTCTCACTAGGAAGCCGGGTAAAATGGAAGGAAAACCTTTTGAAAAATATTTCAAAGTTGTTTTCCTTAACAAAACGAACAATGCCTTCTTTTTTTAATATCACGAACATTGATAAGTAATATAATTAGGTAGGTATACGATACAAATTAATTTCTATAAACAACAGTGATTATTTTGGTGTTGATGTCGATTGACGTTCATTATCTTATGCTAATAATATAACACGTTTATGAAATTATGTCAAAATTATGCCTGAATTTATAATAATTGAATCAAAAATTCTTCTTGATTGTTGCATTGAAACGTTTGGTATGGTGTAGACTGATTTATTTATTTCACGAATTGTTATGTAGGCATGTTCCTTTATTAACGTAATAACAGTTTTATCACGTCCATGGCAATATTCAGCTGCGAAATTTTCATATCAACGTTTTTAATTTTAACAATAAATGGATAATTCGTTTTATGGAAAAGCTCCCCGTAAAAGCCTCGAATAACCAACACTACGTAATTATACACTCACGTACTTCGTTTTTCGAAAATGGGCTTAATTTCTTCGCTCAAGTGACGATACAACTTTGATATTTTCGATCCACCACTCTAATTATTGCACTTTCCTTCACAGTGCAAATCTTTCGTATTTCTTAAATATGGTGTGCTTAAAACCACTTGGGTGGTGAAGATTTCCGGGTGTTCGGTTTTCTTGGCCACGATATAATTAATATAATACCTCCAAATATTTATGGAAACATATTAACTGCTTACTTTTTTATATGAATACCGCACGAGAGTCCCAACTGCTCCCTCCTGGAGTCAGTGAGACTATGGCATCCCCAAATGGGGTGTGTTGTGAGGCTGAAGGTAGTGGGGTGGAAAAGGAGGTGGGGCAGAGGAAGGTGCGAAGTACCTGGCTATTCAGATTTGGTCACCAAAGACGGCTAAAGCCATTTCAAAAAACGTTTCAATCTTAATGGTGGTCTTACACCAGGGCGTTACTGAGAGTATCTTGCACCCAGGAATGTGCCGCAAATATACTGTACATTATTTTAAATGAATAAATTGCGAAATAACACAAATTAATCAAATAAAAGTTATTTGCCACGCCGGTATTCGATCCCACGACCTTCGGATTGGGAGTCAAGAGCCTTACCGCTAAACTACGCCGGCCGCCTGCTTGAAGCCAATAAATACACCCAATTTCAACGTTTATTCCAGATTTTTAAGCTTTGTAATTTTTTATAAGTAAATTATTAAGTTTACAATTCATTTTGATTTAAAACATCACCTACCAAAATTTGGGTAGCTATGGCTCGAGTTTAACTCCACCCCACACTCATACAAAATAGTGGTGCGCTTCTATTCCTACCTTAATTCCTTTCATATCCTTAACTAACCCCTTCCCCTTTAAAGCAAATTTAAAAACGTTAATTTTGTTCACGTTAACATTAATACAAAAAATCCTTCATAATTTGGTTTCCACTCAAAATCTGTGTTGTTTGGATTAGAATCAGATGCACTTTTTTTTTTTTTTTTTTTATATTAACTCCACACAGGAGGCCCTGAGGGAAATAATTTCCCTCAGGGCCTATGTCATCTTTGAAGATGCTATGTGGAAGGTGCTGTTGAGGAGAGGAAGGAGTGAACATGGGTCTTGAAGAGACCCATATTGTAGGAGGGAGGAAACACAGAAGCCGGCAAATCGTTCCACAGCCGGGCTGTTGAACTCAAGAACGAGTCGTAGAAACGACCCATTCTCATGTGACTAATGTCAACCGTGTACAAATGTTGAGCGCGTGTTTGGCGTGTTTCCCGACTATGCACCGGTGCCGAGGGGATCAGTGACGCTAGTTCCTCGGAGCATCTTCCATTGTAATACCGGTAGAACAAGGACAGCATTCCCACCTGACGCCTGTGCTCTAAAGATTGCAGTCCATTTGTTAAGTTAGGAGAATCTATCAAACGGACCGCCCGTTTCTGCACAGAGTCGAGGGTTTTTTTCAGGTATTTTGGGACTCCAGACCAGAGGTGGCTGCCAAATTCAACCGTGGGGCGCACTTGCGATTTGTACAGGGTTAGCAGTTGTGTACTATTAAAGTATCTGCGGGCCCTGTACAGTACGCTCAGTTTCTGAGAGGCTAACTTAACTCTGGCCTCGATGGAGCCCCCGTACCTGAGCTGGTCACTTAGAGTTACACCAAGCATATCAATGGAAGGCCTGTTCGGGAGATTGCTTCCGTTGAAGGAGACTAGATTATCATTCCGATCCCTTTTAGACGTAATCAGACATGATTGGGTCTTTGAAACATTAAATTCGACGAGGTTAAAAATGGACTCTAATGGACTCTAAATACTAAAAACAAAAGACAACGAAATGGTGTTTGCTGGAATTGGTTGATAATAATAGGTGTAGGAAAAACAAGGTGTGCAATGAAAAGGGATAACCAATCACTTACCACTGTATCTCTGCTAAGGAGCACACGAAACATCCACAATATGGTTTTATATTTCCATCGCGACGCCTCGTGGTAATTACTGCCATAACAAAACATTTTTTTTACATGAGCTCCACACAGAAGACCCTGAGGAAAATAATTTCCCTCAGGGCCTATGTCATCTTTGGGGATGCTGTGTGGAGGGTTTTTTCAAGGAAAGGAAGGAGAGGAGAGTTCCGGGAAGGAAAAGGGTTTAGGGG
This sequence comes from Glyphotaelius pellucidus, assembly GCA_936435175.1. Classification (NCBI taxonomy): domain Eukaryota; kingdom Metazoa; phylum Arthropoda; class Insecta; order Trichoptera; family Limnephilidae; genus Glyphotaelius; species Glyphotaelius pellucidus. The sequence continues at coordinate 11,813,850 of OW386545.1, read as the reverse complement.
TGGGTAGGAATCTGGGGTTCAGTGTATCCTGGTCATCTGCCTCCAAGACCCAGGTTCCCGGGTAACCATTCCCGCCTCCCAAATTGAATACAAAACGATATTATGTACTTCAGAGATGGTCAAATTCCTTCTTTTTACTTAAAAACTAGATTGTGTACACGAAGAGGGTACTTCCAAATCTTCTTCCGTTTTCAAAACAAATAACACAATTTTTCTTGCCATTATTCCAAATTTCAAAAACTTTTCCAGCAAGGTAATGATTAGGGAGAGGTGGGAATTAAGCATACTGTAGTTTGAAATTAAAAAAAAATAGTGTAAAAAATAACCACTATGAAATAAGTTCACTTTTATTTAATCATGAATATGCCTTCTTACTTCAATGGTAGAACAAATCACATTTCACAGAATTAACGGTGTTAGATAAAATTATTTTAATATTATTTGAATATGACATAAAAAATACTGTAAATAAGTACGTGGTTAACACCATGCAATAAGTATGTGGTATTACCACGAAATGTCATTGAATTTCAGTTGCTTTGGTATTGATACGTTTCCCGAGAGCTACATTAATCTTGTATTCCGTGCATTTAATATTCCCTCTATCGTCTTCTGAAGCCATCAAATAATGACAATGAAATTGGGGCTCCCGCGCCGTGCAATTCGAACCAGAATGTATTTACTTTACTCTCTGATGACGCACGTCATCGCTATATTAATCCGCAGTGCAAATAACGAATTTCATCGAAAATTTCGCGAAAGTCTAGATAATAATAGAAACTGAGGCTTATGCCCAACCCTTGAGTTAAGCACATAATATACATATTAATATTTCATGCGTGTAGTTTTAGGACTATTTTACACATCTGTTTACTTGTGGTGGATGTAAATACCCATACAGATTAATATGTAATAGATGGAAACGCATAATGAATAGATTTTGAAGCTTCTGATCCGATGTTATTAAAATCCTGTGTTTAAAAAAGTAAAATAAACTAAAAACCAACTGCTTTTTGTATACATATATAATAATAATAACAACATAATAACAACAATAATAAGAACATATTATATCGAGATGTTCTATATTAGCGCCTTTCGAGTATACATTTAGGCACAATCAGGTTTTAAAAATAATTCGCCAAAGTTTGGTAATTAAACATAATTTGATTGACTGCTGTAATGTAGTACCATATTGTGAATACGAACCAAATTCGTTTTTAGAAAATGAATTTTATAAAATATATTGTGATAAAACTATACAAGGACGGGTTGTTTCAAAAAATTTGATGAGTTCATCAAATATTTGAAGTTAATTTTCACGTTCTGTGTAAGTTCTATTCGAGTTCTGTTACTTTATCATCATAGGCCAGCTGCTACATAAAACTGAAATCATCACAGAACTTGAATAGAACTTACACAGAACGTGAAAATTAACGTCAAATATTTGACGAATTCGTCAAATTTTTTGAAACAACCCATCCTAACAGACAGAACGATTCGTCATAATAGACCCGATATAGTTTTACATGACAAAATTAAAAAAAATAACTTACATCATTGATGTCGCTATTCCAAATTCCTGTAATATTCAAAAATCTGTTTCTGAAAAAATTAGAAAATATACAGATTTAGGAAATGAGATTAAAAGAATTTGGCATTCTCGGACTATAAAAATATTACCGTTTGTTATTTCGGCTACTGACATTAGCTCTCTAATTAAAAATTTAGACTTATTAGATTTGTTAAACTATTTTTAAATAAAAATGGAAAAATCAGTCATATTAAATACGTAGGATTACGAAAGATTTTTAAAATATTTATATTGAGGGATCAGTAGGATTTGTCGGTCCAGTTAGGAGTTCTATCGAGCCGAACACTCTGATATGAAAATATCTGGAGTCGGTGAAGTATTTTCCCATATGATCTCTGGTAGGTTGACGTGTTGTTCTTGTATAGTTTTGTATTTATTATACTTATACAATGCAATTACATCGCGTGGATTGACTAGATGATCATTTGTGGAAAAGTGTGTGGAAGGGTGTGGGGAAGATTTAACCCGGACATAAAGTCTAGAGAACAATAAAAAATAAAATCTTTATTCAATGAAATTTGGAACATTATAACTAAGAAAATAAATGTTCACTGTAGTTTACAATAGGTTATATCAGTACAAAAAGTATCATGTTGTACGTGTTCAAAAATCGACTGGTTTTGGACACCATCGGGTCTTCTTCGGGGCAGAGATTTATTTATTATCATGTATTTGATCCAATTATAAGTTAATGAATTATACCTGATAACGTAGACATGAACAGTGGATACATGCATTATAGACATCGATCATAATTGTAATTTGCAACGTTTTCAAATCCCTGAAAAGGGGCGTTAATAAATAAATAAAAATCCTAGAACTTAAGATTATATTTATTGTATACTCAATCATATAATTTATGAAATAACTCCTACACCAAGCTCAAGAGCTAGCCCTCTTACTTGGCATAGAAATCCTTGAAAATGTGTATTTCACTATTATCAATATAAATTAGCAATATTAAAATTTAAACAATAAAAATTAAATAAATTATCCAGTTGATTAAACATCTTCGAAATATCAAAATTTGATTTAAGTTCGCAATTATATGTAAAAGTGTATCATCTATCTGGTACAATCCTCAGATTCGTCATAAACGCCACCAATTCAATTATAATGCAGAAAAACTTGTATTGAATTAAATAATTTATTGATGTTTTCTGGGTTACTAGTAGGAAATTTCAAAATGTTATTCTAATGTACCTGATAGTTATGCTTCCCGATGTTATTTTAAAGCATATTTAATATGTAAACCACACACGTGTAAATAATATTTAATTTATGATGAACATTCGAATACAGCTTTTCTCTTTCTCAAAACTTAAATGTCTGACTAATCAACTGGATGATCCTTATAGAATAATAAGATAAGTACAATGTGCGTCGAGGATAAGCTGCAAAACAGGTGTGAATACATTATGGCCCAGTCAACGTAAGTTTCTAACTGGGCATAGTGTCTGTTCTAAGAAAGTAGTTATGTCTTGCAGGGTTCCAGTTTACTTATATAATGTAATATTTTTTTTGTTATTCGGTTTGTAATATCAAAAAAGGCCCTGCTGAAAACTGGCTGCATTCCGGTAGAAATCCTGTATGCATAGCTGAGCAGTGATCTTTTCATCAGTAGAATTATTGATGGCAAAAAAAGTTTCAAATTGTAAAAATCTATTATTGAATCTTCTTCTTCTTCCTTGCACTGTCCCAACTCATTGCCTAGGTAGGCTGTTGGGGTCGGCTAATTTCGTTATCAGGCTATATCTTCTTCGGTTCTGGATATCGCTTTCATCCAGGCTGTTTTTCTGCAATATTTTGGAGCATTGAGTCATCCAGGAGTTCTTTCTTTGGTCTTCCTTTGGATGACTGTCGATGAATCTCCATAGCTTGTAGCGGTCCCAAAAAGGATGGGGGTGCCACCTACCTTATGCTCTCGGTTAGCTCAAGTCGTCAGCAGGCAGGAGTCCTCTACTCGTCAAGGTCGTAGGTAGCTAGGGGTAAAGGGTACATAGGTATTTGCCAAGCCCGCCCACGTGGTGATCCCATCAAATGAAAGAGGAATTTGGGTGAAACATAACTATATTGTCCGGTATACACATTTACAACATCTTGCAAAACACAACATAAATCAAAAACAGCACAATGCCTAACTAGGTAGTTCCTAACGTAAGGATCCCTCTCAAATCTCTCTGGGAATGCGATGATTTAACCGGGAATTACTGGGGGACACATTACGATCAAGAGGGGAATTGGTGGTTACTCACAGCTGGTGGTCTGATGCAGGAAACCGGGGAAGCAGGCCATGGTCAGCGCAGGTCGCTCCAACGCTCTGCGACCTCGTAATTTATTGTTCAAATCGGGCTTGAATGGTCCGCCATTGCAGGTGGCGTCACGCGGAAATAAGGGGAGTGTTCTCGATCGACACGGCTCATCGGGCGGCGGTTGGCTGGTTTCTGCCGGGATGGTGGGGAGGGGTGTGATATGTGCTTTCTTGCGAGGGGAGAAGGCGGGGTACACCGACCGCGCCGCGGTAGTTGAGGAACTTATGACGTCATTATGCTCAACTGCTGTCTTACTTGAAATGCGTACCGTAACAAGCTTCAGCCAGCTTCGTTGTGTGGTCTTGTGGTCTCTGTCTTATGTGCCCATACCATCTCAATTGTCGTTCCTCCAGCTTACTGTTTATGTCCGTGACACCCAGGCTACTACGATTGCGTGAACTTTTAATCCTATCTTTTAGTGATACTCCTGCCGACCACCTAAGCATTCGCATTTCTGCTTTTTAGATTTGCCTAGAGTAGGAGTTGTACATATTACAGCATTCGAAGCCATACATTATCGCGGGTCTGATAAATCTTTGATGTTAAATGTTTTGTTTTATTATTATTATTAAAAAAATACTGCATTAATTTATTTGTGTTAGTAATACAATAAAGGTGAATGAAAAAAAAAAAAAACTGACATGAAGGAAACACAGTTGTAACTTAAACTATTCGACGTTTTAACAAAAATAAGGTAGTGGTAATGAGCCATGCAAAATTAATATGTATTTATTACACAAAGACGTTTACAGAGTAATTGGAGGGGACCCCACCACTTTCCCAACGGCTGTATGAGGAAACTGATTGTTTAACCTCCTTAGCCGCACACGTCAGGACTCTAATTTTTTTGTAAAAAGGAAGCTACATTTATTTTTAAACGAATCTAGACCCTCCAATGTCCCTGCATGCATGATTGTTAGTAAGAAGGAAAATGTATGCATACTTACATTTGCAGTAATTAACAAGATTAAGACACATCATAGATGTGTTCGTCTGTTAGTTCAGCATCTAGTTACAGTGAAATAAAAACAAAATATTTACATGTGTAAGTAAGATTAAAACCAAAGAAAAGATTACAGAGTAATGAAAAAAGATTAACAACAGAATAATGCTTTGGGAAATGTGCGTACGAGCATGTCCTCTGAAAGCCGCCATGAATATTTCATAGAGCCAATGATTGCTTTACGATTAGTCCGAGTCTGAATGTGCACGTGATTATTTGATGTTTGCCTTGGAAGTATACAAAAGGCTAATGAGTTAATTTAATAAATGTAGATTTTTGAATTGATGTCTTCCAGTGGCATACAATGACTTGACATTTTTTATAATTTTCACATTTTTTTAAAAAGAGCAAAATGTTTTTTTTTGTGGTTGTTTACGTCTGGAAAAAACTTAAGAGTTTTTTTACCTACTTGAAACAATAGCAATTGAAAAAAAAAATGTAATTTGGATAAGAACAAAAAAATTAGCTCCACACAAGGCCTATGTCATCTTTGTGGAGGGTATTTTTAATAAAAGGAAGGAGATGAAGTTCTGGGAAGGAAAAAGTTCTAAAAGGCGGGTAGGAATCTGGGATTCGATGTGTCCAGGCCGTTAAACGCCAAAACCTAGTCTAACCTCACCATATAAACCGTACAGGTTTAACAATTCCATTTTTTATTAAAATCTGAATACGCTCTTGGGTATGATTTTTTTATTGTAATCTACTTCTCTCTGTAGTAACGTGTGGTAAGGCTTTTGACTCACAATCTGAAGGTCGCGAGATTGGATTCCGGCGTGGCAAATAATTTTTTTTTATTGATTTGTGTTATTTCACAATTAATTCATTTAAAATCATAAATTGTATATTTGCGGCTTCCAGGGTGGAAGATACTCTCAGTACCGCCCTGGTGTAAGACCACCATTCAGAATTAAAATGTTGCTTAAAATGGCTTTAGCTGTGTTTGGTGACCAGATCTGAACAGCCAGGTACCTCCCCATCTTCCTTTTTCACATCTCCTTCCCCTCCCCACTACCTTCAACCTCACAACATATCCTAATTGGGGATGCTATAGTCTCACTGGCTCAAGGCGGGAGCAGTTGGGACTCTTGTGCGGTATTCATATAAAAAAAAATTAAATAATCATTCAAATATACCAGTTTTTCAATCCAGATGATATTTTTATTTTTTTTTAATTATTATTTCTAACAAAAACATACTTAACAAATACAGATAGAATTGGCAATTTAAATAGGTAATCCCGCGAAGCTGCCACATGGCTGCTTGTCTGCAGGTTCTACCTCAATATACATCCATTACCATTTGAAATAAATAAATAACATATTTATAAAATTTAAAATTGTAAAGAAGAAAGCAAATAGAGACAATCAAATCCTAATGAACTGGTTGGTGCAACCTACTTTACAGTTAATGAAAATAAATAAAGTAAAAAAAAAACAACATTTTATGTTTACAAAGGCATTTTTTTTTTTTTTTACATTAACTCCACACAGGAGGCCCTGAGGAAAAAATAATTTCCCTCAGGGCCTATGTCATCATTGAGGATGCTGTGTGGAGGGTGTTTTTGAGGAGAGGAAGGAGTGAACATGGATCTTGAAGAGACCCATATTGTAGGAAGGAGGAAACACAGAGGCCGGCAAATCGTTCCGCAGCCGAGCTGTTGAACTCAAGAACGAGTCGTAGAAACGACCCGTTCTCATGTGACTAATGTCAACCGTGTACAAATGTTGAGCGCGCGTTTGGCGTGTTTCCCGACTATGCACCGGTGCCGAAGGGATCAATGACGCTAGTTCCTCGGAGCATCTTCTATTGTAATACCGGTAGAACAAGGACAGCATTCCCACCTGGCGCCTGTACTCTAAAGATTGCAATCCGTTAGTATATATATACAGTTAGTTAGTATAGGCATACAATATTTAACAGATTTTGTATCTAGCTTACATTTTAAACTCCAAAAAAATAGGTCCTACATTTTAAAAAATAAGTCCTACATTTTCAATTCAATGTAAGAACTTAAGTCAATATGAAAGTTGAACCTAAGAACTAAACCATTACCTTAAAGAATGTGTACAGTTATTATAATCAGCAACTTCACTCCCCAAGCTGGTCAATCTAATATAATGTATTATTCTTTTAACGTTTTGCACTTAAAAAATAATCGGTTTGACAGCCCCGATCATGCACTAATCTCTCGCTGCAACTTCATTAGTATTATTTGCCTAATTGTGTGTTTCACCCTTGTGAATGGGCTAGGGGCAGTTATGAAAGGGGTGTCACCCCCGTAAACAAAACGCCCCGCAGTTTGACCATTTGCGATGATAATAATTATCACGCAACGGTCAGTACGGTCACCCCACTGCATAGAGACGATATAACAATCATTGACCCGCTGTGCAATATGTGAAAATAGAGCAAAAACACGAAAAGATTTTTTTTAGAATGTGCTGTTGAATTTTTAATTAAAATCTCTACAAAAAACCATCCACAACAATGAAGCTAAAATAACGAAAGTAATAGATATTCTTAGAAAAGCTTTGAAGAAAGTATTGAAATTTTGCTTGAAATGACCACAGCCGAATTCAGTGACCATAACCGAGAGCCGGACATTTCCCAACCATTCGCTTTCCCCTCAAGACCCGGCATTCCGAATTTTTTCAAATTTGTAACATATTTTCCTTGAAAACTTAATGTTTTTTAGTTCTTAAAAAATATATATTATTTTTAAAGATAATGTTTATACATTTGCTGAGCCGAAACCGTAATTACATGAAATTTCATCGATAGAAAAAAATCGCAAAGTATGCTGCGAAAATTATTAAAAACACTTTTTTTTTGCATGTAAGTAATATGATATGAAAAAATTCATAGTGTTTCTTAAAATACTAATTTAGAAATATGCCGAGGGATTTTTGGTGTTTTATTTAATATTTTCGTTTAACTATAACTGTTTTTTTTTTTTAAATTTTAGCGCGCTCCCTCTAACATTCGTATTTACATATCTCCATTTCAAAACATATCATCTTATTTTTTAACGCTTACTACGGAGCCTTAAGTAGGGTTGCCAGAGTACCTCTGTCTCTGGGCATTTGGAACTGTTGTGCTCTATTCACTCATAAAAATGTACAGCTTTTGAAGAAAGTGAGATTAATTATTAAGTAATGACTGAATTATGAATCAAGAGAAATGGGATTCATTTAAGGCTGCAAAATCTACGATTATGATGAATGGACACTTTATGAAGTTTTGGCACGTGCGAGACGATGTATGAATGTAAAATAAACAAATAGTGTGAAGAGGGACATATGATTGTGGTTTAACTGACTCTCTGCCTTCCTAACCGTTAAAATGGTATTAGGGTTGTTGATTTACAAAAGTTATTTCTTGACTCAAACGAAAAATACACATAGAACTACATTGCATTTTAGTTGAAAAAAGATTGGAAATTTTATTTTTCAATTACATTTTTTTTAGAACCAGTAAAAAGATGAAATCTTTTTGATCAAATCTCAAGTTCCTTGCCCTTTCGCGCCATTACTTACTTTGAATTTGCGTAAACAAATATCCCATAAATCAAGATTTCTGCCAGTTTAGCGTATAAATTATGTATTTAAACGCATAGGGGGAAAACGCGTATACTTCCTATAAAAATACTTATAAATGTGCGACACGTGACCCGGCAATGGCGTACCCGGCAAAGTACCGACCGGACAAAGCAAAATAATAATTAGTTTTCGCTCCCGTGATGGGACGGGGTCGTTCGGGGCTAATTTTCACTCACCCCCCACCTTTGTCATTGTAGATAACGGAGATGATTTTGTAAACAGACTGAAATGTTTTCATATTTTTAAAATAAAAAAAAATAAAATATAATATACATTTAAAACTTCTATAAACAATAGACCTCGTGCCCAAAAAATAATATTTTTAATTTTCTCTTATTTTAATCCCAAACCACAAAATTTCCTCTGAAATAATAAGATTTTTAATACAAAAAATAGAATACGAAAAAAAGAATCTGAATTGAATCGTTAAAACAGCCACCATCTTGAAACCGGAACCGGAATGTAACAAACAAATTTGGAGAAAGATGAACGAATTGCCAATTGGTCGAGTTAAAATGGGCGTCGATACAATCGGTCAATGAAATAATTTATGGTGGTCTAATACCTACATACTACATACTGATTCTGATTCGTCTTTAATAGAATTTTTTGGAATTTAAAAAATTATTCCTTTGAAGTTGAGTTATTAGTTGAACATGCTGGTACGGAGAATAATTAACATTTCTTATCGGAACTGCCCTATACAGTTGCAAGGCTGCAATCGTAAGATCATCTATCGACAAAATTTGTATTCTTTTAATGGGCCTTAAAATTTTTACTATTTAAACTTTTTTAAATAAAATATAGCTGTTGAATTCACACCTCGTAGAAAGGGGTTATTTTAATCACTGGAATTGCTGTCAGTGACCAACGAGTTGATAAATAATTATTACAAATTTAACCCTTGTTAGCAAACTTTCTAACTTTTAATGCATTTGTTAGTTATTTACTGAAAGGGTTAATTTTAACCTCGACGCCGAACTAAGGAGCATATTTTAGAGAGGTTGTACTAGTATTTTGACGCTTCTTATTTTAGTTATTTTTCGTATTATATGAACATTTTTAAGGTTGTGTAGGAAAATTTCCTTTCAAGCACAAAGTTTTTATTGTTCTTAACATTTTTTCGGTAAAATATTAATGGTTAGCTATTTTTCAATGTTCAAAACCAACATGAATTTATGATGCCAATGAATTTTTTAATTAAGAAATATCTTTATATTATAACGGGTGTTTTTTTAAGAGGTATACAAATTGAAATTGAAAAAAAACACATTAAAATAGTGTTAATGTCTATGATATTGGCTTTATTTAATAGATAATTTTATGCCATTATTGTTTAAATATAATTTCGGGCATATGAGCGCCACGGCTAGCTCAAATGAAGAGCAATCGTGAAGTTCAATTTTCGACAACTTTATCGAGCAACTGGGGCCATATATCGGCAATACCACGGCAAATGTTGACTTCCAAATGGTCCAACGTCTCTGGTTTATCAGCATAGACTAGTGACTTCACATACCCTTAAAGAAAGTAATCTAATGGTGTGAGATCACACGATCTTGGAGACCTAGACCCAGATCTTTCCGCAGAATCTTCCACAAAGTGGATGGGCACAGCTGCAATTGCTGTGCACGATGGCGAATCGACTCATTCGGATTCTCCTCAACACTACTCTCCACAGCAGCAATAGCTTCTTCTGTGCGCACTGTTTGTCGTCTTTGTGGATGCATATTATCCACTAGAGTATACGTGGTGCGTAAACAATCCATGATCTTCCGAATAACTTGCTCGGATGGATAATTATGTCGACAGTAAAATGGACGTAGTGCACGATAAGTTTGGCGAACCGAACCATGATTTTCAAAATAAATTTTCACAATTTGCAAGCGCACGTTCTGACGTTAGTCTACTCATACTAAAATGGCAAAACGTACTGACTACAAATCGACTATCAACTGTCAAATTAACAGTCCGTAGAAACAATGTTGCCAGTTTAAAAACCAAACCTAAAAAAAAAACACCCTATATTTACATGTACGTAGTTGATATAATCGTGGAGCAGAGAAACCCTGCTTGAGAAAATACTTATCTTTATTAAGTACATCTATTTGAATTAATGAATCTTGACAGTGGAAATTAACCCACTTCCCAACATCCGGTCAAGCTGAAACTCAGCGGATACTCAGACCCCGTTGTCGATGATAATGCATTCTATCACCTTTTTGTGGCACCCATATATCACGCTCACACACGCGCTTTTTTCTGAAATCGGATGACATTATATGTAAAAAATTACCTCAGCTAACTCACGAAATAAATCTCGGTACCATCCATTTGGGATTGGTTTAAATTTTAGCGGTGTTCACTCATTTGGTCAGTCTCTGGGGAGGAAGGTTCAAGTTAAGTCCATAGCAATTGCTATGAACTTAGGTGTTTTTTCCTATAGTCATTGTTTTGGACTTAGGTGGTTTATCCTTTAAGGTACAGAAATTATGGAAGCGGAAATTCACCCACTTCCCGACTCGACTCATTGCTAATGAAAATGCATTTTATCAATTTTATTTATTTATTTATTTACGCCTTGATGGCTTTTACATATAACATTGGTAAGTTATACAGGAGCATCACAACATACGATAAAAAATAAAAGGTACACAACAAATACATATTAAAGTAGTTACAGAGCAGTGTTCAGTGAATTTGTCACTGTTAACAATTTAATATTCTAGAACTGTTGCATAAAATATATCTCTATACATTTATGTTTTTTAAGGAAGCGACGTTTTTATAAAAAAATATATCAACAGAGCAAGTTTCATTCCCCACACGATGTAATTTTTGAAGGCAAGAGTTGAACATAAAATTAGTGCGAGAAGCAACTAACTATATTAGATGGAGCATGGAGTCTAGTGTTGTAATTATTGGGTACTTGATCATATTCACTAGTTCAGGGCTATCCAAATATCAGTTGATGATTTCAAATAATAATAAAACATCACAGATTTTCCTTCGCTGTGATAATTCACGCACACACACGCGCGTATTTCTCTTAAAATTGGCTACCACCCGGCCCAAAGATGGCTGGAAAATTGAAAATAGATATAAATAAATATTCAAATTTTATGTTTTTGCATCTCGTTCCAGAGCCTAAGATCACCTTGTTGATAACAAGGTGATCTTAGGTTCTGATGATCTTGGAGAATACCTTGCTATTCAGACCTGATCTCTAAACATGGCTTATGCAATTTGAAGCAACGCAACCTCTATTTTGTTCAGTTGATGGAAATGGGAACGAACTGTCGCCGCGCGGATAATTAAAGAAACTTGGTCACTTAAGATGACTAAAATAAGTCAAAGAATTCACATAATATTCGTAAAATATGTAGGTTAACGACATTGTTAACAAAATAAAATCGAAATGAATGCAGAAAGAATCGAATCCTCCATTCCATTGTAGACCTCATCTAAGAAGCCGCGTAGAAATCTTGCTGCTCTTGCTCTAATCGTCCTTCTGAGGATTGGGTTCCTTGCAATAATAATAATCGGACAAAACATTCATTCAGAACTAACAGTCGTCGGAACGACTCCCCGCGGACCCTCGACCGTTAGTACACAACTGCGTGGACTTGGAATTATTGCGTGCCATATAATATATGAGCGGATTTGTATTGTACTGGGGTCAACGATGAACGAACTATTATTTCGGATTCAATTTTAAAACAGGGAGTCGGAAAAGCTCAGTTGGAAGGTTATTATGGAATTTTGTCAATGTTGCAATAGTCTAGTCCTGAATAAGTACTTTTTTTTCAAATTCGATTCAATTTATTGGATCATATGTATACTGGCTCTTGAAGTTTGTCAGGACTATAAAGTAGAAAATATGTTTTCTGAAACATCATTACTGATTTTTTTAGTTGGGAAATTGATCGCAAATGTTTTCAGCTGATGAAAACTTTCTGTAGGTACGTGAATATGAATGCAATTTCAATGTCTCTCAACAGATGTCGTTATATAGTATAGTTATATGAGAATTAAGGTGTCTCAACAATCAGTGGTTGTACTATATGAGAGAAACAAGTGTCGCCCGTTCGGGTCTAATTCCAGAACGGTTACGAAGATAGCCTATCATATTCCATCTACAGGTGGGCATATTCAGGGAGCATTTTCCCTGCTTCAGATTATCACAGCGCATCAGTTAGAACGGACGTTAAGTCCAGTTAGATATTCAAATATGCAAATAAGAATATAATAAATTGGATTCTTAATCCAGTCGAATCGAAGTATTATTGCTCCCGATCACCAGATTTGTATTGTTCACCAGTGGAAGCAAAACCAAATTTCAGTATGCTATTTCCATCATGAGCTACGGAATTTTAAAACATCAATTTTAAAATATCCAGTCAATAATTTAGACCAGACGCTGTATTTTGGGTTAATCCAGTCCTTTATGGAAAAAAAAACTATTGAAATTGCGAGCAACTCGGGGTTGTTAATCTTTTAATATATATTACATTAATATAGTAGGTATACATTACCAAGGTATACATTACATATGCCTATAATACAATGTAAGCATGTGTAATAAAAAATGCCCATTTTGAGTTAGTGATGCAATTTCGTTGTGAATTCTGCTATGCTCCTGTTTCAATAATACTCTCATACATGCGGGGGGTTAAGGAACATACTTGACGTAAACTTTAACCAGCGATTCCTGATATTATTTGGCGTAAAAAATTTAAGATTTTTGTCTCTATATATATATTTTTTTTCAACTTAAAACATTTGAAAATCAGTAAGTACTATACAGTTAAGCTTGCAGTGAGGGGTTGGGCGGTTACTCGGCTGAGTGACCACTGATAACGTGTGGAAGATTTTTTTTGTTTGGTTTCATTTATCAAGTCAAGTACATCAATTAAAATTGTATAGATACTTATATATTGTCTAGTTTGGCAAGGAACGCATATTATAAACCCACGCCAACAAATAGTATGCAAGAGTTAAAATAGTGCTAATTTTGTATTTTCATTGAACAAGCATCAAAGAGATTCACAAGAACGCCTATAATAACGAAATTTCGAAAAATCAGTGATAAATGACCAGTTGTTTCAATCAATTAAGCTTTTTGCATTATGATAAACTTTAGCTTAAAACGAATTATGAGATACTTATTTTGTTTTATTATTAAGCTTGTCAAGGTGAAAGGTATTTTGAACCCGTTATAAAACTACCCCGCAGACCGTGCTTAAACTCGTTAAATGCCAAGGAGGAAACAATGTAAAATTGCGATGTTTTGACTTTGACGTAATATTTTGTCGGTTTATTTTGTGCTATCGTATATTATATTTACTGAAACCCATTCCTTGAACAATAAACTATGCATGAAAACAACAATACTTGCGTTTATTTGATGAATTTATATGTTTTACGATCTTTTTCACGAAAACAACGCTACCCAATTTGACAGCTCTAATACCGCGAAAAATCTCGGCCGGAAGGCATAGAGAATTCCATAGAAATTATTCCGCTTCCCTAGGTGTGTTCACGGTATTTTATACCTTAAGAACAAGAATGCCTAAAGCGATTCTGACCTACTTCTTCATAAGTTTTCTTTATACATAAGGGTTAAAATCGCATTCCAAAATAAACAATTTTGAACATTTTGAAGTGTGTGGTTTGTGTGTTTTTTCAATAGTTTTCATACAAAACTTCATTCTCCACAGTTCTATAATAAGGTTAGAGTAGGTGCTTCTTATTCAGTACCTACGATCAATTCTGAAGTCATTATCAGGGGGTTATTTACAAGTCTCGAAACTGCTGTATTTCAATCCCTCAGTAACTTGTTCTTGAATTATACTCCCACTAAATTGTGTAATAAATAACATTAAGAAAAATTGAACATGCAAACACTTTATTGAATTTTCTTTTATGTATTATTTGTACGAACATAAAAACTGTATTAGACTTTTAACATTAAACTTTTGGAAAATATTTTATGTATTCAATTATTTATTTATTTATTTATTTATTATTTATTAACGGACTTACGTCCAATTTACAATCAAGTAACACGAAATTTTGGAAATGTACATTACAAGAATAAAGGATGGTATATGAAAGCAAAGACAAACAGATAAAACATAAGAAAATAGAAGTGTCAAGTCAAGACTTTGCTAAAGATAGATTAATATAAAATATCATCAATTGTTTAGTGAGCGACAAAAATCATTTAGGCTTATGCCAAAAAAATCAAGGTCTTGAAGTGAGTTGACACATTCTGGATAGTGGTGAATTATAACCATAATTAGTCGAGTGTTGATTGAGGAAGAGTTCTTTATTTTGGAGTCTACGAGAGGGTGTATTGAATGAGATGAGTTGTAATAATGCAGGTGAGTCAATAATATAGTTGATGATTTTGAAGAAACAAATGAGATCAGATTTTTCCCGACGGTCTTCTAAAGGAGCAAGGTTTAGAGTTTGTTCGATTTCATTATATGAGTAATTGCCTCGTTCTAATCCTAGCCTCCTAGCAATTCCTTTTAGGAACCGATGTTGAACGGACTCAATATGACGAATATGGATAGCATAAAAAGGAGACCATATAACACAAGCATATTCAAGATGGGGGCGGACCAAGGAGCAGTAAAGAGTTCTTAGGGTGTTTATATGTTTTTGAAGTCAGAAGTGATTCTAGTGATGAAACCAAGTAGTTTGAGAGATTTGTTAACAATCACATTTATATGTTCCCGAAAAGAAAGCTTGCTATCAAGAGTGACGCCATGGTCTTTAATAGATTGAACAGTTGTTAAGCAATTATTATTTAGTTTGTATTCGAAAACAATTGGATTTTTAGCTCTAAAGAAGAACATAATTTTGCACTTATCGACATTTAGTTTCAAGCAATTAATTTTACACCAGTCATTGAATGAGTCAATATCTGATTGGAAAAGAAGGCAGTACTGAAATTACATTGTACTTACTAGTAGTTTTGTGAACAGCATACCTCGCGTCCAATAAAAATATGTTACTAATTTTATGGTAAGTATTTGAATCAAAACCAAAATTAGAAAGCTTTTTTTTTTTAATTTTTAAATTTGTTAAAAAAACAAGACGATTTCACATTTGAAAAAAAAAACAAGCTTTACTGAACCATCAAAATGGCAACCATCTTGAACTGGAAACGGAACGTGCAAACAAATTTACAGATAGATGAAATCAAAACGGTCGAGTTAAAAATAGACAACCTAATTTTTTCATAAAACTGTTAATTCCAAGAAGGTAATAAATATTTTACTCGTATTTGTTTATTCATTGTGAACTCAATAATAATAATAATAATAATAAGCCTTTTATTCTGGACTTCTGTTTGGTATGAATTTTGACATGTACTTATTTTTTATAATATATCTCGAAGCTCAATTTGCCTCTTGGCATAGGCCTCCTCTAACATTTTCCACTGGAACCTGTCACGCGCTACTCTTCTCCAATGATATCCAGCCGTGATTTTTAGGTCGTTTTCCCATTTTATTTGTTGACGTCCTCTACTTCTCTTGCCATCTCTGGGATACCAGTCAGATACCAGACATTTTTGCACCATTTCTCTTGTGGATCGCGGATCATGACGTGAACTCAATAGTTTTCTGTTTAAAAATTGTTTTTGATTTGTTTTAAAATAATCCCAGAGAGAGATCGTACGTCACATCATCGTTCTAGTATCATCTGTCATTTTCGTTTTCAAACGAGACTCGTAAGAAGAGGGCGAACGTCGATGACGTCTATTTGGTTATTTATATATAGATGTCGTTGTTTATTAATTTTATACTTCTATGGTATTTCTTCAAATACAGCAAACTTATTTTGTGGCACCATTATAATTCAAAATTAATATAATACTTAGTTTTTACCACTTTTATTGAAGTGAGCATAGCTCACGAGACATATTGGTTTAATAAACAATAAAAAGTGGTAAAAACTAAGTATTTTATTAATTTTGAATTCTATGGAATTATTTAACCATATTTGATGTGTAGATACCTAACACGGGTAAAAATAAATAAGAGGGACAGAGTAAAAATTTTGATGGTAAGCAGAAACATGAAATTAAATGAAGACATTATGAGCGAAACTCAATCGAAAATCTGGAAACAGAAAAATCAGAAAAAGATATTGACACCTCTGGGACTCGAACCCAGGACCTCCCTACTTTCCGGGTTGGGCGCTCTTATCCACTGAGCTAAGGTGTCGATATCCAATTCGGTCACTTTTAACTGTACCATACTTCGACTAAGAACCACCCATATTATCTTCATTTTTCTTAACGCATATTTTTATTGGCTGCCATCTTTATGAATGATGAACAATTTCTGATTTTTCTGTTTCCAGATTTTCGATTGAGTTTCGCTCATAATCTCTTCATTTAATTAAATATTACAGTTTGAGGTTTTACTCATAAAGTTAAAATAATAAATAATAAGAAACATGAAATTTATTCACCACAGTATTAATCAAAATTACATTTGTACCACTATCTACGTATCTGTGTGTTGAGCCTCCTAGACTATTACATGTTCATTTCTCGGCGTCAATGTTTCTAAACCATTTTTTATTCCATTATTTTCTTCCCCTATTCTTTTTGGAGTGGGTTGAAGGAAGATCTGTAAGTTGGGATAATACGTTTTCTCCCGAATCTGCTTCCTTCTTATTGTTATACTTATGTTAAGAAAAGAAGTATAAGTACAGTTTTGTGGAGGAAATTCAACCGAGTCTTTATATCGAAGACAGCTTCATACAGTCCACACATAACATTTCAGAACCGCAAATTTTCTTGGAAATTTCTGAAAATAAGAATGTTCTTTCTTTGACTTATACATTTTTTTAAATAGAGTTATTCAAACACCTACGTAATACTATGCATGCGTCTTCCGTAGTACACTCCAATATTATCAACCAACTTCTAAAATTAAGGAAGAGGAAGCGGAAAGGGAACGGAGACGAATTGGAAAGGACACGCAGGGAGAAACAATATCTTTATTTAAGTGGCATTGCAACGCATGCCGGGTTCAGCTAGGAACGGGAGGGGAACGGGAGGGGAACGGGAGGGGAACGGGGACGCTGGGAATGGACACGCAGGGAGAAACAATTAATTTCTTTGAATGGCATTGCAACGCATGCCGGGAACCAGCTAGTTAAATTTATAAAAAATTTCAGCAATGTAATTATTATAATGCTTGACAGCATTATCAATTTGCTAATTTGGGAAGCGGGTATGGGAACCGCCGCCCCGGGAACCATTTATTAAATAACCAGCACCTACATTACCAAGTAGTTCGATACGTTTGGTGACTTAGCAGGGGAACCCAGGTTCGTAGGGTGAGATTTGTCTAGGTATTCGTAGCGGATGCTTTTGCCCATCCAATTGCTTGGCGGGCCGGATCCGGAGAGACTGGTTAAGAGACATTTTGATCTCTCAAGCCAGACTCTTTCGATCCATCGCCTTGCATCGCAGTGAGAGGGATGGATTCATACGTCCGTCGCTCCTGAACGCATTAACCCTCAGATTCCTACACACCCCTTATACCCTTTTCCTTCTTCTTTATTTCCTCCAAAAAGAACCTCCATACAGAATCCCTAAAGATGACTTAAGCCCCGAGGGAATTTTTAAGATAATGTAAAAAAAATCAACATCTCAAGGGCTTCCTAGGCTAAAAGGTTAAACAAAATTGCCTATTTCGTGGATAGACCAAAACAAATACAGACAAGTAATGCTTATCGATTAATAAAATTCTCTCTCATTAGATCAATACGACCTTTTACCAACAAATGTTAAAGCTCAACGGTACAAAGTCTCAGTCAAAATTTTATACTGTTAACCATCCCGTGTTTCATGCATTCATAAAAATTAAATGATGTGGGTAGATAGGTACTAAAATTCATTGAACTAAATATTCGTTTGATAAAATTTATTAAAACCTTTGCACCTACACTTCTGTATATCTCCTTATACGCGTTGCTTTTTTCTCCTTTATACCTCCTTATATATCTTGACACCTTTATTCAGTGAGTGAAAATGTGAGCACGCTTGTCTTTATCATGATAATGTCATTATTTTTCCCATACAGAATTCGCCAAACAAAATATTCACGCAAAAATCCTGTGAAGTTTTACTCTTGGAAATTTTGTGATCAAACAAAATGAAATAATATTACGTGTAACACACTGTGCTTACGTTTTTATTTGTATCTCTTAAGGCTTGTAAGGTACAAAAAAAAGGGGTTGTAATTTAACATTTAAAAAAATCTGTAATGCAATAATTCTGTTCATTTCAATTTAAAATTCCGAAGAATGTATAAAAATTTGAAGGAATATTTTACGCGTTCAAGAAATCTTGAAACGATATTCATCACCAGCGCTTGGAATGAGTTGTCGCAAACGCCCCAGGAAGTCACGCCTCTTGTCGATAGTCAAAATTTTATACTCGTATGAGAAGATCCATTAACGTGGATCGAATAAGGAGTGCGTACTGGGTAGGAATTGTTTCATAATGTCTGACCACCTCTATGGAAAAGTGCCTTGTTTTAATTTTGGAAATCAGTTTGTCTTACATTTCAACTTTGAAATGTCTAACATATGACACGTCAAGAGTTGTAATATCAATAATGTGAATGGGGCGATATTATGCTTGTTTAGCAACGAGAGTGTACCAATATTGAATTTTTTAAAGAAACACTCCCGGATCATTCATTTTAAGCGAAATATGTCGTGTGTGTAATGGGAATGCTCAATTTGGGAAGCGGGTTGGGGTATTGCCTCGCCGTCCCGGGAACCATTTATTGGATAACCACCTTGTTTTGGGTTCGCTAGGTTTTGTGACACAGAAGGGGTGCCCGGTTTCACAGGGTGAGGTTTGTCCGGGTCTTGGCGGTGGATGCGTCTGCCCACCAGCTGCATGGCAGGCCGGATCGGGAGAGAATAGTTGACGGAGTCACTTTGACCTCTCCAGCCAGGCTCTCTGGGAGCATCGCCTTACACCGCAGTGAGAACCCAGTGTCTTTGCTCTCTCGGCTACTAACCGATCAAAGTTATTTAAAGTTCCATTTTCTCTCTACGTACCCCTTGCATTAATTTTTTTTTGTATCATAATTAATGACTATTAAAAATACAAAGTTAAGTAGTTTATTCCCAGTCCTCCTCTATGGTATGGTTTTTCTAGCCAAAAGATGTTTTTTAGTTTTGGTTCAGTAGATTTGAGGTTTTCGTCCTTGAAGTGTGTATGTGTTATAGGTAATAAGTGTTTATAGGTAGTCAGTTAAAAGTTCGTTTTAATTTGTTCATGAAAACAATATTAGCGAAACTCAATCGATAATCTGGAAATAGAAAAATCAGTAAAAGTTATTGTCACCTCCAGGACCTTCGGCTTTCCGGGCTACGGCTCTACGAACTGAGCTAGGGTGTCTCTATCCGATTCAGATTTTCGGTTGAGTTTCGCTATTATTGTCTTCATTTAATTAAATATTACAAATTTGAGTTTTTACTTATAAAGTTAAAAATAAATATTCAATCTAGACCGACATAAAAGTCAATAGATGTCGCATATTAAAAATAAAATGGATACAAATTTATCCAGACACTATCTAGAAAGCATTTAGTTCAGGTTTGAATCTTGCAATCAAACATACAGATAGCAGCCAATAAAATATGCGTTATAGTTAAAAATGACCAAATCGGACTCAGTTCGTAGAGCTGTGGCCCGGAAAGCCGAAGGTCCTGGGTTCGAGTCCCAGAGGTGCCAGTATCTTTTTCTGATTTTTTTGTTTCCAGATTTTCGATTGAGTTTGCTAATATTGTCTTCATTTAACTAAATATTACAATTTGTGGTTTTACTCATAAATTGTTCTGTACGTTGCTAGCACAAATTTAATTTACAGTTTCAAAAGACCTTCGCACAATCTAAGCGTTATGAAATTTGTTCAAACTTAAAAGCAAACTACAAACACAAATTTATTTTGGAATGGAACAAAACTAAGAAAATAATCACCAAATTGCCGGAAATGAAAATGAAAAACCAAAAATTTTTATCTGAAAACCAAATCGGCCGTCTTCATCGTATTGGGCTGTACGAAACGTCCGAGATCGAATGTTCCTAAGTAAGTCATCCCCTGAGCTAAAGAGGGATCTGTCATTGCCTTAGCAGGAGAGAAGTAAAGGTAGAAACATCCCCCCGCCCCGGACAGATCAGTGGCCGGCCTAGAGGGGGTGATTTCAGAATAGCCTTTGAGATAAACTAAATCCTAGAAGCCGTAAAACTACGTTTCTTTGAAGGCAGATACAATTTTTGTAGGGTTATATGTACGTAAAATAAATAATTGGGGCTGGTGAATTACACAAACTAAAATTATAATAATTTACTACATTTGGGAATTATTGATTCACCCTTTAAGATTTTTTAATAATGTTTTAATACTCTTTTTATTTCTAATTTCAGTATTTTCTGGTGTTGGAACCTACTCATATTGAGCACAGTATTGAAGTACAATAATTTATGTTTTACTTATTAATCTGAACTTTTTTTAACTATTGTAATAAAGCTATGTACGCATTATTTGTTTATTTTAGTTAATTGACCTATATGACGGCCTGCGTAGACCAACGGTAAGGCTCTTGACCCGCATTCCGAAGGTCGCGGCATCGAATCCCGGCGTGGCAAATAAATTTTATTTGATTAATTTATGTTTTTTCACAATTTCTTCATTTAAAATAATATATATTTACGGCACGTTCCAACGTTGCTTGAAATGGCTTTAGCCGTGTTTGGTGACCATATCTGAATATCCAGGTACTTCCCACATTCCTCTTCGCCATCTCCTTCCACTCCCCACTACCTTCAGGCTCACATTATACCGCAATCGTGGCTGCCATAGTCTCACTGGCTCCAGACCGGAGCAGTTGGAACTCTTGTGCGGTATTTATGTAAAAAAAATAATAATAATAAAAAACTGAAGGATCTACACTTCCGTTATAAGCAAAAAGGCAGCTGGGACTTGGAAAATGTCGCAATACATGCTGATATACGAGACCTTTCACCTATTATAATAAAAAGTCAGAAAGTGACTTGCAAATCTACAACAGCCTTTTTGCTTATGGCGGCAGAATAGTGTAGGTAGGATTTGCAATCCCACATCCCGAAATCCCGCGGGATTTCACCAATGTTTGAAATCATGGATTTGCGGGATTTTCAAGTGCGGGATACGCGGGAATGAAAAAAATACTATACTTGTACCAAAACATGCTGTTTATACAAATAGTCAATCTTTGACGATGAGAGTGGTGGACGTTCCCTGGGTTTGGTCTCCAGAAAGTCTGCCGTCAGGTGTAAATTGAGCAGCTTCTGTTGACTTTTCGTTTCTCAAGCCAAGGGTCATCTTTTTTAAATTTAATTTTTTTTTACTTTTTAATATTTATTACATTAATTCGTCAATTTTTTTTTTTTTTGATATTGCTAGTATCAAAGATGTTTGATACCAAATAATATGAAATGATGGCATTATTTCAATTGTATTGCCACTTACGGAAAATTCAACGAATCCCGCGGGATTTCTAAATTCCATACCGCAATCCGGGATTTGGAAAAGATGCAGGTAAAAGAATAAGTATCTGTAAAATAGTTAAGCAGATGAAATAGTTTCAACATTAGGGATGAGGTGTGAAGGGCATTTTTAAAGAAAGGAGATGAAGTTCTGAGAAAGAAAAATGTACGAGGGGTGGGTAGGTATTTTTTTTTAAAGAAAGACAAATATTCTCGGGTTACGAATAACTCAACAATGTTTGAAAATCTCCTACTACCACCACAGTAAGCCGAAAACGTTACGTGATGAAGGACTTAGCCAGCCAAGGAATCGAACACGTGACGCCCGGGTGAGATCCAAACGCGATGCCTACTCAGCCACTGACCAGTCCAGTATGAATCCATCCCTCCCACTGCGATGCAAGGCGGCGAGTCATGAGAGTCTAGCTGGAGAGGTCAAAAGGTCTCACTTAACCAGGCTCTCCCGATCTGAAAGACCTAGACAAACCTCATCCCATGAACACTCATGGGCACCATCCATGGGCACCCCTGCTAAGTCACCAAATGTAGCGAACTACTTGGGGTGACCTGTTGGTTTTATATTAATAAATTGTTTCCGTGGCAGCGGTACCCACTTCCAAATTGGAAGGTTAGTAGATAACCAACGTGATTTGGTTAAATTTAATTCCATGGACCTACATAATGCATTGAACAAGCATAGAAAATATATTGAAAAACCAAAGCACGTCTGATATTAAAAAAATATTAAGGTCACCCTGAAATTAAGTGTAAAGATACAAATGTATTCCTTTTATCGGTAAAAAGTAGTCGAAAACAAGACCCAAATATAAATAGTTGATGAATTCAAAAGAAACTTTACTTGGAACCACTATACTCTTATTTAAAATGCAAACTAAGTTATCTTTCGTAGTTTTTGTATTCCTTTGGTTTTAACTATTTAACAATTTCTACACAGTTTTATCATTGAAGACAAAACAATCTGAATAATATATAATTTTTCACATGTAACAATCACCTTGTGGGAATACATAATTATAAAAATAATACAATGATATAACTTAGTTTTATTCCACTTTATTATATTCTTCTTCAACCGGTTTCGGTTGGAGAAGACCGGTTGGAGAAGAAGGTTCAGGTCGAACCGAAACCGGTTGGAGAAGAATATAATAAAGTGGAATAAAACTAAGTTATATCATTGTATTATTTTTATGAATAATATATATTATTATTTTTTTATTTTAACTTTTTTAAGAGTAATATTAGTAAAATAGTAATATTTAATTAAATGAAGACACTATGAGCGAAACTCGATCGCAAATCTGGAAACAGAAAAATCAGAAAAAGATATTGGCACCTCTGGGACTCGAACCCAGGACCTCTCTTTTTTCGGGTGAGCGCGCTAACCCCTGCGCCAACGTTTCGATATCAAATTCGGTCACTTTAACTGTATCATACTTCGACTAAGAACCACCCATAAAGATGGCAGCCAATAAAATATGCGTTAAGAAAAAGAAGATAATATGGAGGGTTTTTAATATACATCCTAGACTTGCAGAAAAGTCAATAGATGTCGCATATTAAATAAAATGGATAAAAATTTATCCAGGCACCGTCTAACTTGCATTTAGTTCGAGTTTGAATTTTGCAATCATACACAAAGATGACAGCCAAAAAAATATGCGTTAAGAAAATGAAGACAATATGGGATTTTCGATTGAGTTTCGCTCATAGTGTCTTCGCTCATAGTTTAATTAAAGAATAAGATATTTTTAGAAAAGAGTTTTGTTTTTAATTCCCAGATGCGACCGAATCTTTTCTGATTTTTCGGTTTCAGATTTTTGTCAGTTTGAGCGTCGCTAATATTGTGTTAAATAATATATTGCAAATATATAAGAGTATAAGTTATTGCAAAGAAAAAAAATCTGCATCTTTTGTTTTCGAATGGTTTTTTGTGTATTATTTTTACACTGCGTTAAGAGCAGAGCCTCGTGTAAGGATCTTGGTTCAATTCCTAGATGCTACCGAAAAAATTTTGGATTTTTGTTTCGTTAGAAAGTCGCTAATGTCGTCTTCAATGATCAAGGGTGAGTTATTAAAAAAAAATCAATAATTCATCAATTTTTTTAAGCTAGTCTTCACATTCTGTGAAAGTTATATTCAAGTTCTGTGATTATTTCAGCTTTATGAAGCAATTGTCATAAAATAACAGAACTTGAATAAAACTTACACAGGCCATGAAAATTAACTCAAAAAATTTGATGAAATGTTCAAATTTTTTAAAACAAACCCTAAGCTTTAGGCCATCCGCTCATGAAGAAACCGAAAACTGGTTGGCAACTTAATTCGCGGCGTAATTCAACTTTACGATTTCAGTATTTATATCAGCTTAAAAATATAATTCGTTGATAATTTTTCAACTATCGTTCTTAATGTTTAATTATATTTTATCAACCTCCTGCACAAAGTCAATATTTTCCTGATCTGATATATCGCTACTAGAACACTTGACAGGTCGCGAGGCGCTACCAAGGCAACCTGTCAACATAGCAACTGGCCGTGTTGACTAGCAGCGCTAGTCGCCGCGTCGCCCTTGACAACTGGTGTTTAACAACTCTTGGGAAACCGGCTAAGGGACGCGGGTGTTTGGGCACGTTACGGCCAGGCCGCTCGCCCGCTCATTCTCGCCGGGACTGCCCCGCGAATAATGGGACAATCTGCCCTCGATATCTTTCCTTTTATATATTTTCTTTGGTTTTAATCATACTTACACCTGTAAATATTTTTTTTCTTTATTATCACTCTAACTAGATGCTGAACCAACAGGCGAACATCGTAGATGTTTTTTTCTTGTTAATTACTGCAAATGTAAGTATGCATACATTTTTCCTTCTTACTAACAATTATGCATGCAGGGACATTGGAGGGTGTAGATTCGTTTTAAAAATAAATGTAGCTTCCTTTTTACCAAAAAATAGAGTCCTAAACAATCAGCTTCCTCACACAGCCGATGGGAAAGTGGTGGGTCCCCTCCAATGGTCTTTAGCAAGTTGCCTGTGTGCGGACCGCCAATGAAATTTGCAGGTTCCTTTCCTGTGGATAGCGATTGAGTCGCCAACTGATTTTTTTCAGTTTCTCCATGGCCTTACAATTTGAGACTGATTAAATTATTCCAAGATTTAAAAAAAATTCTAGACATTTTTTGTAGAGATGCTTTGTTTTTATAATGTGTACAACAACTACAACAACAATTAAAAAAAGCTAGTTAATGATACGTAGGTGTTGAACCCGGTACTGAATTGTTCAAATTAAGTAACGAGTGTACTAGCAACAAGATGATTAATCTCAAATGACTGTCAGAATCCTATTAGTGACGGCCATCTTTTTTCAATTTTTTTTTTGATAATTAAATAAACGTGTTTTAAATTTTGACATTTAACTGAAAAACAACAATTTATTCCACATTAATGGGTGTTTTTTAGCTTTGTAAAATTAAAAACATTTTTATTAGAAATGCTTTAGCTAGGTTTTTGCAGGCAATTTAACTTTACTTGAAGTTTACGAATCATAAATTATAATTGATATTGTATTATGATACTCCGGTGAAGTCTAATGTAAACTTTATATCGTTACACATTAGTTAGAAATTCTCTAAAAAAGTGGGAGTAATTGAAAATTTAATATTATATGGCTTCAGATAGTTGGTTCTGTACTTATTTAGAACAATTCGTTGTCATGGAAATTAAAATCTCAACATAATAATTTGTTTTTACAAAAATAAAAATATTACGAATCACTAATAATAATAATAATGTATGTATTGGAAGCGCAAATCCGTAGAGAATCAAGAGGAATAAAATATTTGTTTGAAATATACAATTGTAAAAATTTAAAATTTTTGAAGTTGGGGAAAATCGAAACCCGGGTAACTGCTTGGGAAGCATTTAAAAGTTAACAATTAAGCCAAATGTAAAAACGGTAGCATAAATACATTGGTGACCGGCCAACTCGGAATGAAACCAACTCAGAACCATCTCAGATAAGTCATTTAGAGTGATAAAAAAATATAAATAAAAATTTGGTTAAATAGGTTAAGTTAGGTTAGGGTTATCGGCTAATTTAAAATTATTGTTTTATCACTATAAATGACTTATCTGAGATGGTTCTGAGTTGGTTTCATTCCGAGTTGGCATGGAACCAAATACATTATATCGCACTCGGGAAATAACGGTGGCACAACTCAAAATACATTTTTTTTAGGAGAGCAGTTTGAATAATTTGTTTTAGTGTATTAAATCAGTTTATAAATAAATAAAACCTTATTGAAGTTGGCTCAATTGTGTTTATATTACGTTTAATGTGTTCAGCAATAAAAATGGCACAGCAATCATAATGCCACTATTTTTGCTTGAATTTGAGTAAAATTATAAAATAACAATGACGTATTCGCTTTTAAGGCCACAGTAACGTTTTTAAGAGTTACCCGTTTTTCGAAGATAAAAAAGATATCCAGGAACATTTCTGCACACTTAACTCTTTTTGCCTTGCGCCACTATTATCACTCAAGTGCAATATGTGTTCTGGAAATCTATTTCCAATTTTGACAATAATTTAAATTCAAAGTATTTCTGAATTCTACAGTTTGTTGAACCAAGGTTCCAGATGGATACACAATAGAAATAACTCTTTTTGGTGATTATTGATACATAATTGAGGTACAAAAATTTACCGTTGGCATTTAAAAACTGTTTTCAGTCCCTGGTTGAGAAGGGTAAGGAAATTCGATGGAACAGAAAATAAAACCGTAGACTTACGATTCTCCGAGTGGCGATAAAGAATTTCCCAAGTAGTCTCCGTGGCCTATGCGGATGGATGTCTAGAAAGACTACCACTAACATGATGTTTCCTAGGAGTGCAGACATCAGGTAGGTACCAGTTACTAGAGCCGATAGCCACTCGCAAAACGTACTCGTATCTGCAGGGTATATTAGATTGCAGGTTATAAGTTTGCCTGGCCACAAGAACTGAGACATGAATTCGATAAATCGATTTTCTGCCACGTAGCTTCAAAATGATGAGTTTTGGAGTTTTTTTTAAGCGTATTATATAACGAGTTACGTAGGCGGAAAGATGATTTTTTTATAACGATAAAATCCCCGTGCTTGTAAATTTATTTCTGGCTATTCATTACATATCCAGTAAAATGACAAATTTTCGGGTGGAAATAAATTCACAAAATGTTCGTATTTGTGTAATGAATAGCCAAAAATGGTATAACATAGCAAAAGCTTTATCCCTCTCTTTTCCCGTACCCCTATCTCTCTCACACCTAATCTGGTGTAAAACCGCCCTAAACAACAAACAGTAAGTTGTCCAAGAGAACATTTTTTCTGATTTCATTCACCTAAAAGAGTGACTAGAAGGAGAGGTTACAAGTTAGTAATTTAAAAAGAATTCCTTCGAATTTTTCATTTTACTGGTCTAAACACATTTGTATGTTTGTCAGAAAAAGCTTAGATTTTTCAAAAAAACAAGTAATTCTTTGGTGTAACGCACTCCTCACCGATATTGTGACGTTTGATATTATATTAAAAACATATTTACACGATCTGTAGGCCTGCACAAAAACTGTAAATAATATGCGCCTGCACACAGAGACGCCCGACTAATGCGATACTTTGATAAAGATGTTTTCTTGCTTTGAAAACTGTTGAAGATCCGGGTGGTGCGCAGCAGGGTTACAGTAGCATGCGTATATGCATTGTAAGGAGAGAGCATCCGGTTATTGATACGTCCATATTAGACGGGTATCATCGCGGCAAAAACGATAGCCGGCGAACTCATTAATAGACTAGCTTATCGTGGACGTGGGTGTCTACATATCCGGCGCCAGCATCCAGGGCTGGGTCGGTCGCAGCAACTCACAAATATACTGGCTTGTGGTTGCATGGTGGTGGGCCGCTAAATATTCGGCACCAGCATCTAGGGCTGTGACGGTGGCATCAACTCACAAAGACTGGCTTGTCATTGCGTGGCGGTGGGTTGCATCAGCATTCTAGGCTGGGGTGGTCATAGCAACTCACATGTAGTCTGGCTTGTCATTGCTTGGCGGTAGGTTGCTACATATCCGGCACCAGTATCCTAGGCTGGGTCGGTCACAGCAATTCACATGCAGATTGCCTTGTCATTGATTGGCGTTGAGTTGCTACATATCCGGCACCAGCATCCTAATCGGGGCGGTCGCAGCAATTCAAAAATAGACTGGCTTGTCATTGCATGACGGTGGGTTGCTACATATCCTAGCATATGCTAGCATCCTAGGTCGGGACGGTCGCAGCAACTTACATGTAGACTGGCTTGTCCTTGCTTGGCGGTGGGTCGGTACATATATCTGACACCAGCATCTTAGGCTTGTGCGGTCGCAGCAACTTACACGTGGACTGGCTTGTGATTGCTTGGCGGTGGGTTGCTACGGGTTGCCGGCACCAGCAACCTAGTTGGGGCGGTCGCACATTTCACAAATAGACTGGCTTGATATTTTATGGCGGTGGGTTATTACATATCCTACATATGCTATCATCCTAGGTCGGGACGGTCGCAGAAACTCACATGTAGACTGGCTTGTCATTGCTTGGTAGTGGGTTGCTACAAATCCGGCACCAGCATCCTAGTCCGGGGCGGTCGTAATTCACAAATATCATCGTGGCCGGACACGATCTATTGTCTTCTTGGGGCCCTCTTTTCATAGTGGCGGCTGAGTTTGTTTTACAATATTTCGAGTTTTGTGTAATATTATGTAGGTACCTAATACAAATAATTTCTAATTTGGAAGGATGAATTATCTCACGTTGAAAGTGTTGTGAAATTAATATTTATGTGACGTGCCGTTCAAATGCAGAATATTTTGTCTTCGATAATAATGCATATTTGATGAGCTTGCCATCTTTCATCTAATATGCATAACATGTTCGATATAGCATAATTTCAATAAAAACGTCGAAAGAAAAGAAATAACTGTCGCTAATCGAACGAGAACCGAAGACTATTTTTAATGTAAAAATGTTCTAAATACCTACGCCAAATACCTTCATAAGATAGCTTTACGATTAAAAAACATATAAGAAATATTATGTTTATGTGTATGTTTAATTGTGCTACGTGTTTAAAATAGTTTTAAACTTATAAATATTACACGGTTTGTCGTTTAAGACTAATTTATATGTTCAATTTCACCAGGAAAGAATTTTATTTATTTTTTCGAGAATTTGGAAAGATTAAGACTGGTACAATTTTAGTGAACCCCAAAATGAAAAAAAAAACGAAAAAAAATCGGTTACGACAGTTTTACACGAGAAAAACTTACGGCTTTTGTTCCCTATCCTACTGATCTACTGTTGAGCCGAAATTTTGGCTCAACACTCTTCAAATGCACAAACATGCTCTTCCATGGGCAAAAGCATGGTGGGACAAGGTGGGGCGGTGGGCCCACCTTGACTGACCGATGCATGACCTCTGGAATTGTTGACCGAGTTACGTTTTCAAATTTACAGCACTTCATAGGATGGTTTTTCCTTCTTCCGTTCATATTATTTGTATTCAAAGAGCCCAAGCATTAATATGTTGTAAGAGCCTACTTATTTCGGTACCTACTCGAGATAATTATTTTTTGCCCCACCTTAAACCAAAACCTGGCTACGCCCATGCGCTCTTCCTAAAGCTACTTTCACCTCAACCGTTACTAAACAAATTACTTAGCTGATCGGAGACTTAGATTGATCGATCGAAAAGTTGGGAACAACGGCAGTTAAACGTGTATAATTATGATATTTATATCTTTAATTACCACCTGTTTTTATTCAAATGTGATTTGAGATTCTTGTGACCTGAACGCTTCCTCTCCCTTCTTGGACCAATACTTTGGGTACATTTTTGTAGATATTTTTAAGAAGCCACGTTCGGACTAAAACTGGTTGGCAATCGGCATGTTACCTTTGCAATATCGTTCACAATTTACAAAATTAATAAAATAATAACTATTTAACTTTAATGACATAGGTACTAAAAATACGAAAAAGAAGCCACTAGGAAAGTATAAAAAAAATTATAAGATTATTTATTCATGTGGAATACTGAATGTTTAATACGAGAAATCAATTTGTGCCTTAAGCATTCAGAATTCAGGTAAAATACTAACATTTCATAGGCACCCTCTACTTAATGAATATAAAATTTCGCACTGTCATAATATATTTCTTACTTCATTTGATGTTGAAGATCTTGCTAGTGCCTGAATAATTTCTTTCATTCCGGAGTATGTACTTACCTGAACACACTTTCGCGATCTGAACTGAAAATTCGAATTCGTTGTCGGAATTGATAAATACTTAAAGTTCATCAATCATAAAATAACACCTGAAAACCAGCCCAAGGAAATGGGGTAGATATTTGAATAATAAATACGTAATTTTAATCTTGGAGGATGATAAGTCATGGTTAGTCTTTGGTTGTATTAATGAATGTTAATAGTACCTCAGAAGTTGAACTAGTCTTTTAACACAGAGAAGTTTGATTGTGCCCAAGTATTTCAATTAAAGTAATGGTTTTCATAATGGATCCTTAAAAATACTTGCCGGGATAAACGAAGCCTCGGGAAGCACATTTCCCTACTAATGAAAATGTTAACCCTCGATATATCACTCGAGAAAAGTCATACAAAGTGTAAAGTACCGTGTACTCACATTTGCGCCACGCACATTTGCATATATGCATTTCATTACGTGGGAGTAATAGCGTGCAACCGTTATAATAATGCTAATTACGTCGTATCATTGAAAATCATACTTTTATTTTATTTTTAATGAGCTTTAATAGAGCCTTATATTGAGTACACGAAAAATACAGTAGTAGCTTTCAGTGTTGGAATAATATAAAAGTCCGAAAGATATGTTTTATTTTCTTCGAAACTTATCCACATTAAAATATCAATAATAATAATATTAGGATGATCTGTAAAGCGCCGTTTTTGTGAAAAATCACCTCTCAAGGGTGCCATATTATATCCATTTATCTTCAGTCAGTCAGTTTACCAAATGAATTTTGTTAGAAAAACTAAATCATAAGTTTAATTACGAATTCCCTGCCGCATTATTTTTATCAATACAATTCATTAATGTGCCAACCACTTATTATGAGCCCACATACCAGAAATCCAAAGCCCTGGACAGTAAATTAGTGCCATTTTGGGTGAATAGTTGTAAAGCCAAAAATATAAGGTGAGGAGAAATTGCCTGGCAGCCATCTTGTATGACAAACTTTTGAAATGACTTATACGCAAAATTATACATAAGTCACTTTTTTATATTTGTATTGAAAATGCCATTATAACGGCTAATGATATTTTTGGGGTATTTGATGAGACAGGGAATGGGATGTTATTAAAAAAATTATGCAGATTTCACTTCCACTTCACCCCGCGGCTTCAATTTTTTTCTCAAATGGTTCCGTCCAGGGCTTATTAGGTTCGTGACCAAAGATTTTGAAATACAATCAATATCTTTGTCCATGACACGTACAGCATTAATTGTTTGGGTTAAAAATAATTACATTTATGAATGTTTATGGATATTAATGGAAACCTATTTACAATATGTATGGGATACTTATGGATATATATGTATGGTATTTATTGGTATTTACGAAAAATTATACATAAGTCACTTTTTTATATTTGTATTGAAAATGCCATTATAACGGCTAATGATATTTTTGGGGTATTTGATGAGACAGGGAATGGGATGTCATTAAAAAAATTATGCAGATTTCACTTCCACTTCACCCCGCGGCTTCAATTTTTTTCTCAAATGGTTCCGTCCAGGGCTTATTAGGTTCGTGACCAAAGATTTTGAAATACAATCAATATCTTTGTCCATGACACGTACAGCATTAATTGTTTGGGTTAAAAATAATTACATTTATGAATGTTTATGGATATTAATGGAAACCTATTTACAATATGTATGGGATACTTATGGATATATATGTATGGTATTTATTGGTATTTACGAAAAATTATACATAAGTCACTTTTTTATATTTGTATTGAAAATGCCATTATAACGGCTAATGATATTTTTGGGGTATTTGATGAGACAGGGAATGGGATGTCATTAAAAAAATTATGCAGATTTCACTTCCACTTCACCCCGCGGCTTCAATTTTTTTCTCAAATGGTTCCGTCCAGGGCTTATTAGGTTCGTGACCAAAGATTTTGAAATACAATCAATATCTTTGTCCATGACACGTACAGCATTAATTGTTTGCGTTAAAAATAATTACATTTATGAATGTTTATGGATATTAATGGAAATCTATTTACAATATGCATGGGATACTTATGGATATATATGTAGGGTATTTATTGGTATTTACGAATATTTATGCATATGTATGGATATATTTATGCAACAAGCATCTATAAAATCCTCAAATAATGGATATTAGCTCATGTACGAGTATTTGTTTTTACATTAGCTCCACTAAATAATTCCTGAGGAAAATAATTCCTCTCAGAGTCTATGTCATCATTGGGGATACTGTGTGGAGGACCTTTTGAGAAAGGGAAGGAGGGGAAATTTTGGGAAGGAAAAAGGTTTAAGTTGTGGGTAAGAACTGGGGGTTAATGCCTCCTGGAATGACGGACGTATGAATCCATCCCTCCCACTGCGGCGCAAGGCGATATTATAAGAGGGTCTTGCTGGAGAGGTCAAACGGCCCGACTCTTCCGATCCGGTCTGATGCGTCCACCACCAAGCCCCGGAAAAATCACACTCTACGAACCCAGGCACCCTTGCTAAATCACCAAAGGTAGCAAACCACTTGGGGTGACCTACGGGAGAGGTGTTGGTTAAAAATGGTTCCCGGGGCGGTTGTACCCATACCTAATTTTTAAAAAATAATCAGAACCGGACAATCGGTTCGTATAAATCTGAAAACTTGCAAAAGCATTTCGTCGTAATGAATTTTTTATTGTTTTCTTTATAAACTTTGTAGTACAACTATTTTTAACATGCAACGGTTTTTCATAATTTATTAGCTATCATGCTGATGATGTTTAAAAACGATTATCTAAATGTTAAAATATAAGAAAGCACGTCATATTCCTTGGTCTCAAATTCGAAGTGATCAACAAGAAAAAAAAATCATTTAACTTGTAGTAAAACTAGGGTAATGCATAGCACGAAAAACTGATTAACCATCGTATCTACATTTCATTCAAGTATTAATTAATATCGGGTACAACGTCTGACTGTGTTGAGATGAATAGTAAAAAAGACTTTGATGATATGTTATTTGGTTAAGTAGAAAAAGAAGAGAACGTGATACGGCGGAAGTCATCGCAGTTCTGTGTGATGTAATCTCCTCTCTTCTGCTTAATCCGCAAAGTTCCGCCCGAGGATTTTTTCGCAGGAATTAATTGAAATCTATTTAGGGCCGGCCCCGCCAAGCTTACCGAATTTTAAAACATTGTTTTACACTTGTTTTAATTAAAGTTGGGAAATTGTTTACTTTGTAACTTGCCTCCGGAATAATCTGATCTCCAGCGCTGAGATTGCGACATTCTGGGTCAGTTTGTTTGGTAAATATGTACCCTACAGGTTATCTACCAAGTAATTAAAATGATTCGCCTAACCGCAGGAGATTTATATTTTACATTAAAAATTTCATCTGGTTTTTGAGCTGAGAAATTAAACGGAAAACTTGAGACAAACACGCCAATTATTTATTGAAATGAGATTTTAAGCGATAGACATACTTCATTACGGTTCGTTTATTTCTTGTTGATGTTTCAGTTTGATGAAGCAGAAAGTATTTTGAGGCGGTGACTTCGACTATCAATATTGCCTCTATGTAAATTTATTAAAGTTTTTGTTCTCAGTATTTACCTATTAATGCTTCAGGAAGATATCAAGTTTTATCCGCAAATTTTAGTAAACTTCCGTTCGGTTATTTAAAAATTGCGAATAAACGTTAAAGCTTTCCAAAAAATATTTTTTAGAACTTATTTTCAAGCTTTATTTATTTTTATTTAAGTAAATAAAACAGGCGTGTTGCCCAAAAAATTATATACATAAATGATTTAAATACAGTGTATAACAGAAATTAAAACAAAAATAATTAGCTAAATATATATATATTTTTTTAAATTTATTTATTTCTATTCTTGTACATACACTTTACAAATAATTACATAGTTTACATAGATAAAAGGTTAGTAATAAGAAAAAAAACATGTTAAAGATCCGTAACTGTATGTAAATAGGTTAGTCGTAGTGTTTTGTGAACACCTCACTAGGCGAACCTGTGCTGAGGTGTTCCCATGTTTGGGATTAAGTGCTATTCTGTCGACCTAAGTAGAAACACTGTATCCTCCTTGATATTGTCAAGAAGGGCACTGTGGGTCGACCCATGGCGGCAGTATCCTACACATAAATTAAAAGATTAGTTTCGGTGGGGATCTATATATACAGTTGTTCTTAGAATCTAGATTATGAGTAAGATAAATAATTGTCTTGATAAACGGTAGATATATTTTTCTATGGACCACGCGCCAATGGTATAATCACGGATATTGTGGTAATATTTTCTGTCTCGAAACAAAGTTTATTTAATTATATTTTTTTTATATTTGGGATGGGTTATGTTTGGTTAGGTGTTATAACAGTACAGTGTTATGTGTTTTTGAGTAAATTGAATACCTTGTTGTTTGATCCAGTCTTTTATGTGTTTTTTGAGAACTATGGTAGATGAATTTGTAGTTAGTAGTTGCTTCAGTGTGGTGGGCATGCAGTTATATAGTTTGGTTGCGTAGTACTTAGAGTTTCTTTGCCCGTGTGAGGTATGAGTTATCGGTATATTTAGTGTTTTATTTGTAGAGGCCCTGGTTTTAATTGATAATTGGGTTTGCATTGGAACGTGGAGTTTATGTTGGAAGAAGTAAAGTAGAACAGATTTGGCATACAGTTGTCTTATTGTCATGACATCTAGTGTTTCGTAAATTACATTTGAGCTTGTGTAGCGAGGAACTTGGAGGATAAGTTTGATTGTTGCCTTTTGATTTTTTTCTATTGGGTCAATTGTTGTATTCGTTGCACTTCCCCAAGCCAGTATGCCATAGGAGATAATGGATTGACAAAGTGAAAAGAATATAGTTCTGAGGATTGTTTTTGGAAATATGTTTTTAATTGACTTTATGAGATGCATGACTCGTTTCAGTTTGTTTGTGATGTAAGATATGTAGTCAGTCCAGCGTAAGTTGGCATCTATTATAACTCCAAGGTATTTAGTCTGATTAACCCTTTCAATTCGCTCGCATTGACATGTACGAGAAGTTTGACCACAGTTATGTAAGATAAGGTCTGTGTGCGGTGGAGGTTGGCCTCTTTGTGTGATGTTGTGTGTAAAATAATTGGTTTTTGTTGTGTTAAGGGTAAGAATGTTGTCGTTTAGCCAATTTTTGACCACCGATAAATTATTTTCGGCCTTTGTATATACCTCATTCCATGTTTTTACCTGGCAGAGAAGTACTGTATCGTCAGCAAATGTTACGATTTGACCATCGATGTCAATGTCACAGGTCGTTAATGTAAACAAGGAACATTAAGGGGCCAAGAACGCTTCCCTGTGGTACTCCATATCTAGATAGAAGTGGCTCGCTTGACATGTTGTTAATTTTAACTTGTTGCATTCTACCCGACATGAAGCTTTTCAGTAAGTCTAGTTCTATGCCACTAACACCGACGTTCTTTAGTTTTTTGAAAAGTTTTTCGTGAGAAATTGTGTCAAATGCTTTACATAAGTCTAAATAAATTGATATGCAAAAGTGAATGACAAACAAGAATGAGTTAAAGGTAGAATGCAAAGTATCACCAACAATTTATTATTGACACCTATGCTGATGGGACAGAAAGTAGACAAATATTGCCGGTCTTTGAATAAAGGGTTTCATCACTATATCAGCTTTATAAGATTAATGGTAAAATATATTTTTGAAGTGTTTAAACGGGACATTAAAAATGTCGATTTCATTATTAGAACAGTGTTGTAATGTCTTAATGTTCATGGTAAAAGGGAGAAATATCCTGTATTTGTGTGGTGGTAGATATATAGAAAATATCTTGCATCCTCCTTGTTGAATTTCTTGATGGTGTGTTGATGTTAATTTGGAATAAAATATTTGGTGTGTCAACTGATGCATGTATGATTTTGTGTAGAAGCCATAAATCGGAAATTTTCCGTCTAGCTGTCAAAGAGTGTAGTTTATAGTGTAGAATTCGGTCGTTATACGTTCCAAACTGACCATATAAACCTTCGCGATAAGCGAACACACGTTAATTTTCTTTGTATGGATTCAATTTTGTAATTGTTAATCTCATAATTGGGAGACCAAATAGTGGACTCGTATTCAAGAATACTTCGCACGATTGATTTATATAATGTTAAAGTTAATTCTGCACCTTTAAAGCAATTTGTGATTCTTAGCGTTAATCCTAATATTTCTAAAAATCCCGAATCCTGAAAAAGTAGAAAATTAATCACCATTATGTTGAACAGCTGAACACAATTAGAACCAAAGCTAAAACTAGCCGAGAAATATAAATGTTGTAAATTGCAACGATTTGAAGGTAATCAAAAGTGACGAGAGTTTGAAACTCCCCAACCCAACGATTTAAAATTTTATATATTTGGAATATTCTTTAAGTTCGGCTTAAAATGAAAGCATTAAAAACAAAAGGCACTCTTGGCCACTTCGTCTAGTCGAGCGTTGCACAAAGTTGACGCGAGAATGGAATTTATGCAAATAATTTCAATTTCAAATATTTAAGAGCTTAAAAACGTCGGCCATTCAAAATTCCATCGTCCTTTGCAGTAAGTGGCGACGCCGGCGGCGGCGTCGGTAGTAACGACGCTTGTTGCTAATGTTCCCACAGGGTGACCACAAACATAAATAACCCTTACATTATTACATTCATTAATGAATCCATGATAATAAATTAGGTAAGGTTTGTCCGGATCACCAACAAATCAGGAGAGACTGGTTGAGGGAGACCTTTTGACCTCTTCAGCAGGATTCTCTCGAAACATCGGCTTGCGAACCTAGCGCAGTAGGAAGGATAGATTCATCCGCCAATCACTCCTGGACACAATGACTTCCAGATTTCCACCAAATAATCATACCTTTTTTCCTTCTCAGAACTTCCTCTCTTACTATAAAGACCTTCCAAAAGATGACGTGCAAAAATATTTAAGAAAAAAATAAAATTAAAATTAAAAAAATAACGAAAACCCAAAACTCCTGAGTCAATTTGTTGTCATAATCAGTTTCTTCAATGATCTAATCTAATGTCTAGAAATACAAATAATATGTGAAACAAAAAAGCTTTCCATGCAAACCTGTGCAATGGTAAATAAAACGGGAAATATCCTTCGCGACATTTTTTAATTAATCTTTGCTTTTTGACATCATAATGATCATCATAAATCATGACAACATAATATGCATAATATCTCACTTTGATATACCTTGTGTGGTTATACCCCTTGGAAACAGCATCCTCAAAGATGACATGAGCCCTGAGGGAAAGTATTTTCCTGTGTTATTATAATTAACAATAATTCTAAATCTAAGAATTAACATTAAAAAAAATTTGTTTGCTTCACAAAATTTTCGCTAAATTAATTTAAAAGTTATAGTTAAGTACATAACATATATATGTTTTTTAATATTTTTGTTTTGGCCAATCCCGCTTAAAAGTTTAATGGTGGCTAGATGAAAATAAAATTCTCGAGAACCGTAAACTGTTCTGGGAAGCAAGGTAAAATGGTTATAAGTTATTTTTAATAGGAATATTAAAGTTAACTTTGCGCTGTTTGTTTGACGGGTGGAATGTTTGTCAAGGGTTGCGGTAAAGAGTTGAGCAAAAGAAAAGAAAATAAAAAAAACTGTTTGAGAGCTTAAGTGCCTTTCTTGTCTGTGCGAATGTCATAGATGCACTTTCAGTCGCTCGAGCTAAAACGAAACGGTTAGAATTTTTAGTCACTTTGGTGTTGTGCGAGAGACGTGCTTTGACCAGAAGAGACAGCGAGGATAATATCATGAAAGGGTAAAAGTTATGGTAACAATTAATATAAATGATAATATTCTTTCACTGTTTTAAATTTATGGCGTGAAAAATAATATGTTATGTAAATTTTTAAAAGCAACACATTTTATGTTTTGAAGTTTTTTTACAATACCTCTACAAAAGAGGCCCCTCAAAAAGAAAAAAATTCCTCAGGGCCTATATTATCTATGGGGATACTGTACAGAGGGTCTTTTTAGGGAAGGAGAGAAAGTTCTGGGAAGGAATAAGATATT
Source organism: Glyphotaelius pellucidus (assembly GCA_936435175.1). NCBI lineage: Eukaryota > Metazoa > Arthropoda > Insecta > Trichoptera > Limnephilidae > Glyphotaelius > Glyphotaelius pellucidus. The sequence continues at coordinate 11,775,352 of OW386545.1, read as the reverse complement.
CAATTCAATTCAATTCAATTTATTCACTTAAAAACAATTAAATTTTCAAATCGTTTTTAAAGTAGAGAAAATATTAAGATTCAAGCATATTTAAGCAATTTTAAGAATTTAAACATCAATGAACAATTTAAACATCAATGAAGCACAATCAGACAAACAGCAATAAAGCTTGCATTGTGCTTCGTTGATGTTAAACATATCAATATTTATTTATTGTTGTTATACGCCCGTAGGGGCTTTTACAAAGATTATGAAGATATCGAGGATTACACGTACATAGAATTTTTATCAAAAGTTATAAAAGTGAAAACATTTTAAAAATATGCTAGTAGTTTTTGAAGAATATAGCGTAAAACCATGAAATATTTTAAACAATAGAATATTTGACAATAACGTAGAATAAAATATAATATAAAACATTACAAAAACACATCAAATCGTTAAATATATTATACCCACGTTACAATAATTTGTAGGATTACACAAAGTGTTGGTTTAAATTGCATTTAAGATTATAAAGGGAATCAGTGAATATATCTACAATACCACCAAACTTGTTGCCTAAATCATGCATCCTATTGGTAAGTGAGTGTGATTGTGAGCTGGTTGTGAACATATTCATACTATTTAACAACAAGACTGCTTTCCCGACTGGCATAACCATTGGCAAGTTAGTTCTGCAAGCCGGGAGATAAAATAGTCTATGCTGTCGGTGACGGAGATAAACATAATTAGAAACTAATGCTTTCCACGATAGCCGAGTTTTTGAACCGTCCACGAATCAGTCTGAAGAAATGTGTTACAATGAGCACATCCCTTCTGACCCGTAGACGGTTCATACCGAGCATGCCCAAGAGAAAGTCGATAGGGTAGAGCCATGACGGGTGGGTAGGAATTTAGGGTCAATTTGTCCAGGAGTGACGGACGTTTGAATCCAAGATGAGTCGAGAGAGTCCGGCTGGAGAGGTCTAGGTTAGGTCTCCCTCAACCGGTCTCTCCCGATCCTATCCGCCTCGCAGTAGATGTGCAAACGCATTCGCCAACAAGATCTAGACAAACCACACCCTATGAATCCGGGCACCCCTGCTAAGTCATCAAACGCAGCAAAACACTTGGTCGGGGTGTTGCCTAAAATGAATGCCATTTTAGAGAAAGTATATAAAAACTGGGGGTTAAAGCTAATGAGTCAAAAACATGATTTGTTCCGGAAAAGCGATTTGTAGTCGATATAGTGGCGTAAAAATGACGAAATATATTATTTTGATATTCACATTTTGTAGGCATTAATTTATCTTGGATGAGTGATATTGGAAAATGTAGCATTGAGATAAAAGATTTCTTTCTGATTCTTGTCTCAAATAACCAAAAACTGACACCGGTAACACTTAACCCCAGAAATAAAATAAAGTAAAATATATTCGTATATTCCAGATAATATATTGTTCATGAAAATAATAGTGCAATAACCACCAATGGTTACGAGTATAATTTTAATACTTTATTTCTTACATTGTGACATTTTTTTCTGTGTCGATTTAGTATTTTTTTCAAATACCTATATTTTTTCTGCGTTTATAGGCATATTGCATTTAATTTGATCAATTAAATTAATAAAGACAAATAGTGTGGAAAATACTCAGTCTCGCCCTGGCGTAATACCACCATTTAGAATTGAAACGTTGCTTGAAATGGCTTTAGCCGTGTTTGGTCACTAGATCGAGAAAAGCCAGGAACTTTCCCACATTCCTCTTTTCCTACCCACTTGCCTTTAGCCTCACAACATACCCCAATTGGGGATGCTATAGTCTCACTGGCTCCAGGCGGGAGTGGTAGGAAATCATATGTTGGGAATTTATTTTTTTTAAATTGTATTATTTTTATACAAATTAAAGAAAAAATCGTATTATTATTTATATCTTACTCCTCTTCTCAATAATACGGAATATTTCTTATTCAAACAGATGCATTTAGCTTTATTATCACGAAAAATGAATATTTATGTCAGGGGAGACGAAAAAATATGCATTTTACCATTTTAATTTTGTTAAAATTAATTCACTCACGCGGTATGTGAACTTCGCTGCGCCATTTTTATATTACATTTCATAGAAAATCAATCAATGCTGCCAATCACAGAAAAAATAATGTTGCCATATAAAAGAAAAATTTATTCATGTTATGAAGTGAGTTTGAACTTGTATTTATAACAGAAGAACACGGAAAGAAAGGTTATTAAAGATTAATTACACATTAATTAGACCAGGTTCCCGACCTTTTTTTGACCAGGGACCACCATGATATTTATTTGTTATCACAGGGACCACAAGGTACAAGAATGAGCTCTTCTTGGACTTCTTCAGCTACCTCACCAATACTAATACGAAAGGGAATTAGCTTTTCGATACTTTTTGATTCGGTTTCGTAGTAAAATTAACGAATGTTTCGCCGACCCATTTTAAATCTCGCGGACCACCTCTAGTCCACGGACCACAGGTTGGGAACCACTGCCGTTAGACAAACCCTGCTGCCAAACAAACCATTCAAAACCTGGAATGTATATCTTATTGATGAATAACATATAGCTTTCGCGGCTTGAACTTCAACCCTGTAGTACTAAGAATAATTCGAAGTAGGTACTTTTTGTTTTTATTTTGACAAGAATTCATTTTATAAGGTTGTTACTTCCGACAAATGATTTATTTAATTGTCTATTAATTAAAAAAAGGAATATTCCGTATTATCCGTGTTTCAAACTGCGACAAGGAACATTCCGTATTATCCGTGAGGTGGGCTTATAATTTTACCAAATTTTACCTATTTATATTTTTACCAAAAACATTAACAAACATTTTATAGTAAAATATTACTCATTTAGAATACCTTAATATAAACCAATTACAATCACTGAATAGCATTAATTACCTTCAATTAATGCGAGTACCTAGTACCGAGCCACACGGCGACAATAAATTAACGTTTTTTTAACGGGTTTATAAAAACATCACAATAACGCGCGATAAAAGCTTGACCGTCATTATAATAACAGCCTAACACGAAACATTCAGTCATTTACCTACTTAATAACGCATGGTTGGGAATAAACCAAAACCCCGCACGACATTCTTATGCTCGCTTATGTTCGACAATAACTTAATGCTAGCTCATTTTTATTCCACGACTTAACCAATGAATTGTATTAGATATAATCTAATTATTTTTGTGCTGAAAATGAAACATTTATTATTTTAATCAACGTTTTATATCTGTTGAAATAAGTAGGCCATCTGAGTTTATCGAGCGACAGGAGCGCTTAAATAATTTGCTTTCGCTTTTAGGAAATATTTTCACACGTTTTTTTTTTTTTGAAGCATGAAAATAATACCGGGTAATTTATATTTGTTATGTGCAAATCAACCAGAAGTGAAAACAAAGCACCATACATTTCACCGAGAACATAAATAAATTAAACTTAATATTAGTGGGGGTAACTTAATATTGTTACAAAAATGAAAAATATTTTTTTATTGGACAACCGTTTATTCACAGGAACAAAAGAAGATTTATTATAAATCGGGCATACTTTTATCAACAACATTACTTTTTTTTCAATAAAAATGTAGGTCCTAAAAATATAAAATAATAAAATAAAAATTAAAAAATGTAACAACATGTCTCTGGGGGGGGAGGGGGGGGGGGGAGCAAGTTTTTACACTGCGGGGCACATTGTTGCAAACCAAAAAAAACTAAAATATAATTGATACCGAGTTGCGTTTTTTGAGTCCAAAGAAGAACAGTCTGCCTTACATATATTTTTTTGTTTGGTTTTTATTGTCTTCTTCCTGTTTATTTTGCATATCGTGAAAGACTTTTTTTAACTTTCTGCGAAACTTTCCCTCTCTACGTTGTTTTCTTGTAGTTTCAAACCACTTTAAAATATATCTAGAACTATTATAGTTATATTTAACACTTTGCCCCCTAATCATTGTAACACAGCATCCCAGATGACATAGGCCCTGAGGGTAATTATTTTTCTCCGGGCCTCCTGTGTGGAGTTAATGTAAAAAAAATAACAACTTGCCCCTTTGACGAATTTAACATTAAAAGCGTAATAGCGTGTGTGATTTATCGATGATGTTACAACATGCCCCTGTAACAACGTGCCCCCCCCCTGTACTGTAGTCGCAAATAGATTGCTAACAAAAAAATATTTTTGTTCTCAGGATTCAAACAAAAAAGACAATTTGAGTCCATCTCAAATAGTCTTGAACAATTAGACTGTAATCAATAAGTATGGCTTTTTAAATATGACACAACTATGGGATATGTGAACAGTGGACGCGGGAAGGGAACCTGTCTCAACTTAATTTCCCTTAGCACGATCTTGTTATGTTATTGCGTTATTACGTTATTATGGCACCGATAAATCGCTTGGCTAAGCACATCGCACAAGTCACAGCACGAATCGATATTAAAGATCCGAGGTATCAAGGAGGTGGTAACTGCACCAGTTACTTTAACAGACTCCAATGAAACACACTGAGAGGTGCACAATAGATTGGTGGTCATTGCACAAAGGCTTCTTTGGTATCCGACGCGCACTGAATTATTTATCAAGGAACTGAGAGATCAATTCCTATATGAGTTGATTATTACACTGGTTTCTCTACGGCTGTAAAAAAATATGTACTAAAATACTTGCAGAACTTGATAATAACATTATCAAATTTAGTTTTAATCAAATTTAAAAAATTTAATGGAATTCTACGAATTAAACACAAAAACAATTCATACCTCTGTTATTGTCAATTTTTGTTCTCTTGTCATTGTTTTATGAATACTGTTTATTCTTATTTCATATTATTTAATCAATATTTTGACATGGACTCGTCAGGAGAACTGTTGGATTACTTTTAAATTTATTAGAGTTAAGCGCACTTAAAGTTAAATAATACAAAACTGCGCTATACAAATATAACGTTATTATTATTATTACATACAGCTTGTCAATTGCTAAAAATTATCACGATATAAAATCGTTATCATCTTTGGGAATGCTGTTTGGAATGTCTTTTGATAGACGTACAAAACCATCCCTCCGGAGAGGTCGTAGGGCTTCCCTCAGCCGGCCTGTCCCGATCCGACCCACTAAACAGTTAGTTGGCAGACTCATACTTTGCCAAGAACAGGAAGGAAGCTCCAGCGTTCCTGCAAAATAACCAAAGGTAGCGAACCACTTGGGTGACCTATGGCAAGCAAAGACATTGGTTATCCAATAAATTATTCCGGGGGAGGCAGTTTCCATACCACCCCCCAAATTGAATTGATGTTATGACGCGAATTTGGCAACTCCGAAACAAATGTTTTAAACCAAAAATGCTAACAAAAAGGGCTAAGCGACAAAAACCTAATAAATTCAATAGATGTTTTGAAAATCGCTGAAATAACGTAATTATTCATACATTCATTGTACCTACCTGTATTGTAATATAGTCAAATGATTGGTATCGCGACCTACATTGGTATCAAAGCCTCATAGAGTAGGGTAGGTTGAACGGGAATTTAGATGGTTAATTTGGTGGGTGGCGGTCTCCACTTCAGCGCTATTTGGTGAGTGATCGAATCGCCTCTATCGATACAACCATCAAAGTATGGGGTTGTTTTGCATACACTCACGAGTAATATACAGGTTATTTGTGGGTTACAGGTATTCGTACGAAATTGGAAATGATTTGTTTCGAAGCTAGTAAGGGTGGGTTTATTACTATAAACAGGGGAAGCGTTGTTTAATTGGTTTTCTAGCACAAACAAAGCTTTGTTTTAATACAAATTTTATTTATTTATTTTAATTCAAATTAAATAGTGCAAAAGTTGTTGTTTTGAATGCCATAATCATTTCCCCTTTGTAAGGAGAATGGAAGAGAAAGGTTGGATTTAACTGACTCTCTGGTCTCAAAATATTGTTATAGCCAGTTCCCAATCATTTTCTTCCTCACCATCTTCTTTCTCTACATCTCTCAGCTTCGATAAATTCTTTATTTTCGATATGGGATAGTTGCACTGAATCTTGACATTTCGAACTCTAGTGCGGTAATCATATATTAAAAATTAATGTGATTCAGTGGAAATTCTTAGCAGAAAAATACCTATCCATATTTTAATAATCATTTTATTATGATGGTCTGGACCTATTTGCCGTACGCCAAATAACTTTCCCATTTGCTAGAGATGTCGTGTCGACGATAACTGGAAATAATTCATTATTAATCGAAAAGTACCTAAGTTGAATTTGGTCATGTCGTAGCTAGTGAGCTAGCTCCTTCAAATGTGCTGTAGATTCAGAAAAATGTGTTATATTAAGCCACAGTGCAGAAAACTAAATAACAAGAATAAAAAAACAAGCTTCAATATTCATTGATTAATAATAATAATAATAATAATTGAACAATTTGTAGAGCGCCGTTTTTGTGAAAAATCACCTCAAGGGCGCTTAAACACCCGAATTTTTTTAGAGTTATGAGAGAATAATCAGACAAAACCGGAAATATGTCATTTTTAAATCAAATTTTAGACGTATTGACTCTTCTCCATAAAAAAATATAAATTAATTCCGAAAGACTGTTCTTTCATTTAGTAAAGGTTTTTTTAAATTTTGAGAAAATATGTTTATTTTTAGTTCAATAAGTTTTTAACGCAGGTCGTCGGCAGATTTGTTAAATTTTCAAACAAAATTTTGTAATATAGAACGTGCATTTCAAATCATATAGTCATGCAGAAAATAAATCAAGAAATTATTTGCGAAAGCTACTTTTCAGAATTTTAGTTTTAGTACAAATAAAATCATAAAAAAGAGATCCGCGCCTTTGTTTTATGACGAAAGTACTTCAGTTTGTCTATTTATTTACGGTCTTACAAACTAATATATTTAAAAAAAATCATTTTTATTTTGCTAAATATTATTGAAAAATTATAAATAAATATGATCAAAAAATAATTGCAAGAAGTTTATAATTTTAATAGTTTTATCATCACGAATTTGAGCATTTTTGAAGTAGTTATTCATCAAAGCAAATTTTGAATGAAATAAAATCGATATCGATTTATTATGTTAAAATGCTGGTATGGAAAATAAGAAATCTTTCTCATCGGAACCGCCCTGTACAGTTGCAAGGGTATGATCGCAAGATCGTTTGACAAAATTTAAATTCTCGGCGGCTGGCTCTTAACATATTTTTATTTCACTGCATGCATAGAAGACACATAAGCGTATTGCCATAACACAAAGCTATTATTTTCTTTTTAGTCTAACCAATTTGTTATTTACCCTATAAAAGCTCTCGTTTGATACACAATAAATATTATTACATTTTCTCACCGGTTTGGCTGTCAACAAATGTTTGCAAAGAAAGAATTTAAACTTAATAACAAAATCATACTGAAAATTCGAACGGAAAATTTCAGTTTATTGCTTTAATGTTTGGTACCTTTGATCGATGGGTTAAGGGGGCAGCATGGCCGTGTAATTTAACTCTTGTGTATAATGAGGGTAGTTATGCCACGAACCTTTGATTATAAGGATGTAAGGGATGGTTTCGAAATTGCCATCAAAATTCGTAGTGCAGTGCCTTCAAATTTACAAAATCATCACTGTTTTATTAAAATTCAACGATAAATTTAAAGAGAAGGAAACTTTATCTACTTTATTACAAGTATCGCCAAAGTCGTTTGACGACGTAAATAATGAGAAAAAAAATTAAAAATATGTATTTTTGCGTAATTAAAGCATCTACTAATGACATACTAATTTACAGTGCGCCATGATTTTATTCAAGCCCAATAAACTTTTGATTTTCAAAATTGAATTGGCAAGAATAAATCATATTAAATAAGCTATAAAGAAGGCACCAAAATTATTTTGTTAATTAATAATGAATTCCTTATTTCATAATTGTATATCTATTGTTTAAATTTTTGACAGATCAAAATCTCTCAAAAATTTACAAACGAGTCCAATGATTTTTAAAATTTACTCGTTATGTTCTGGTCATCCGAAAGGAAATTCGATGGTCCCTCTGTTATATTATGTCAACAAAAAAATATAATCATTTTATAAAGAAAAATGACGATATTTGCTAATTCGATAATTTTCACGGGTTTGTGCTATAAATTTTCAAAAAGTCTACATTGAAGATTTAAATGCACAAAACAGGCATTTTTCGCTGAGATTGACAGTTAAACATAAGGGATAAGATTGATCCTGAAAGGAATAATTCTTGTCCACGACCCAACCCTAAACCCTTAAAAAACCATTAAACCCTTCAAATTTTATTTTTCTCTTTCCCCAGATAAACTGATATGGCGGTGCCAGGATATGACCATGGTCCTTTATTTTTCAGATAAATGCCTAAAAAATGTATTTAGTTTGTTAAAGTTTTAATAAAATTTTCTCTATGTATTATGTCAAATGTAATTTATGGGTCGTGAATAATGTGTAATGCATTAGACTGGGGCGAAATATAGATATTTTGAGAATCGAACTCTAAAAGGGCTCAAAAGTGCAAGCTATCAATCAATATTGATAAATCTTACAGTTGATCTTAAGTTTGCGCGAAAAATTACAAAAAACATCAAAATCTATCTGTACCTACGCTAAAATTATAAGGCCAACTTTTTTTTGATTTTTTATGTCCTCTAAGTACTTCATTTTTGATGCGTGATAATATAATAATAAAATAATGATAAGTGAAAAATATTTATTTAAATCACAGGTTTTATTTTGGGACCGCGAATTAAAGCTAACATTTTCGTTTTTTCGTGAAAAATCATGGTTTGATCCTTCTAACAGACTTCTCCTTCGGATTTCGAGTTCTTGCAAAGGCTTGCAAAGTACTCCCATGTTACCCAAATCTCGTATGCATTGTCTCCCATCCACTATCATAGCCTTGTCCTCTGGGTGACAAATTAACGCATTTCACTCAATTACAGTTCCATTACAGGATCTTTTAATGTCTTTTCACTCAATTACAGCTCCATTACATGATCTTTTAATGTCTTTTCACTCAATTACAGGATCTTTTAATGTCTTTTCACTTAATTACAGTTCCATTACAAGATCTTTTAATGTCTTTTCACTCAATTACAGTTCCATTGCAGAATCTTTTAATGTCTTTTCACTCAATTACAGTTCCATTGCAAGATCTTTTAATGTCTTTTCACTCAATTATAGTTCCATTACAGGATCTTTTAATGTCGGCTGGCAAATGTCTCGTTGTTCGAACAAACTTGAGGGCGTGTTTAGGACCGTATTTAACTGACTAACTCTCGTATCGTACCAGAGAGGAACAATTATTTATAATATGGTGTATTTATTTATTTATTTAAAGAACTTTATAACAATGAACAACAAAAATTGTGTTAATTCATCCGCCATGCTAGGGTTGTCCCTGTGTTATGGCGGAGAAATTTGTTTACATTAGCTCCGAAAAGGAGGCCCTGAGGAAATAATTTGCATCGGGGATGCTGAGTGAAAGGTCTTTTTAATAATAGAGAAAGGAAGTTTGGAGAAGAAAAAAGATGTGATGATGGATAGGAATCTGGGGGTCAGTGAGTCCAGGAGTGACGGAAGTATGAATCCATTCATTCACTTCGGTGCAACTCGATGTGTCGAAAGGGTCCGGCTGGAGAGGCCAAAAGGCCTCCCTCAATCAGTATCTCTCTATCCGGCTTACCACGCAGTAGGTGAACAGACTTATCCGCCGACATGACCCTTCACTCCATGAACCTGGTCACCCCTGCTGCACACCCCACACAATCACGCTGAAATAAAAAAAACTATCTTATAATTATCATTTCGTTAGGAATTAGTTAATTTCTAGCTTTGTTTTAAAATCCTCGATGGCTATTTCATCATCGGCACGAACCCGTCCATAGTAAATGGCAAGCGGTGGTTAATTCCGTATAAATCCCGCATTGTAATGCAAACATCGAGACTTGTCGGGAAGCCATTAAAATGAGCCAGTTGTTTTGTGCATTAGCCCTCGCTGCACGAAATGTCTACCACTAATACTAATAGGCTGTCAAATAAAGGCTTTCTAAATTATTGTACTTGGAGCCTACTTCCCTAATTTCATTTAACTCGAATATCCTAAATATAGCATGATTACTTTGTGAAATTACCCGCAATATCAATATTAATAAAGCCAATTGCCCATTTGGTTAGTTAGACATCTCAGAATTTTTTTTAAATTTGAGTTGAGTATGCAGTTATACGCAAAAATGTACCCTCTATCTGGTGCAATACACAAATCACTCATAAATATTACCAAATTAGTTATAATGCAGAAAAACTTTAAGTGAATTAAACAAAATGTTGATGGTAAGTTTTTAGATTTTCATTTATGTAATTGTGTACTTGTTGGTGGTGAAATGTGTATTGCTTCTAAGTACATAAGCACACGTTTCACCCCTAACAAGTACACAATTACACATCTGCCCTGATGATGGACACTGTAACGCTGTCCGAAACGTTGGCTAAAGAAGGAGGTAGCGCAACACGGCATAACACCCCAAAAATAAATAACGAAAAAAAAAAGTTGATGTTTTATGGTGAGCATTCGAAAATTGCTTTCATCATTATTTCAAAACTTAGGCTCGCGTTTTAAAAATATTTGAACATTTCATCAATTTTTTAAAGTTTATTTTCACGTTCTGTGAAAGTTCTATTAACGTTCTGTAATTATTATTGAAGCAACTGGCCAATAATGATATAATAACAGAGCTTACACAGAACGAGTAATTTTTTAAATTGTAAATTTTTAATGAATAAATTTTTAACTGTCTTAAAAACACTCAAGTATACCCACGAACTGGCGATGCCTAAGTGGGATTTTTTTGGTTAATCTGCTAATCTAATTGTATTATTCTCTACTTTTTAAAAACTGTTTATGTAAAAAGTTTGTATGACATAATTTTACCAATTGTACCAAAAAATATTGTTAATAAAAAAATAATAAAAAACGTGAAAATTAACTTGAAAAATTTGATGAATTTTTAAATTTTTTTTAAACAACCCGTCTAGTATTTGGAGATGACTGACTGATCAACTGATTTACCTAGTGTGAAAACACTACGCAGTGTTTTAATCACGTTATTCGTGAACACAAAACACAACTAATTACGGCAATCACGTCAAATCCGAAGCTATAAAATCAGCCGTTCCGAAGAAAATTATTGTATGTTCGCATGTTGTAACAATTATAACAAAGCAAGACGTCAAATTTCAAATTACAGCTTGTCACATCGGCGGAGCAGGCAGTTACAGAGGTCTGAATCGACGATTACTTGAGTCAGCCCCTATTCTGCAGCACCCAACTTCTCTGGGATTATATCACAGGATAGGATTTTTCTTCTATCGTGTGCTGTTATTTTATTTTGTTTGAAAGGGTTATAAGGTTACAAAGTTAAAAGATACTTCGGAATGTTAGCCCACAACTGAATTAATCGTGTCACAATTGTTATTAATCGTTGGATTCTTATTTATCTGTATTTTTTTAATGAATGTATCCGATTTGACGTGTCACAACTTGCACAGTACCTAAAATAAAAACAGAACTTTACAAACCAAATTCCAAAGAGAAATGGAAATCAATTTATTACGCCTAATATTAAAACAACTCAAATACAAAGCCATTATATTTATCAAGCTATTAAAAACTATAATAACCTCACCTCTGAATCGAAGATTCATCAATCAGAACAAATAAATAAAATTGAACAATTTTTGAAAAGAACTTATTTATATTAAAAACTAAATATTTTAAACAAAATATATTATAACATACAACCTAAGTAGGAATCGTGGCTCCCTTGTCAGGCACAAGAGCGCCTCTTTTTTGATAAGGTATACATGACCAACGATGACCTTAAATATTAAATTTTGTAAAATATACACGTATAAATGTAACTCAAATTCTTTATATTGCAGTAAAAAAACTCAGTTAATTTATTGTTATGAAGTTTAATTTGTATAACTGTATTATTTTTTTTTTCTTATACATATCTATTCAATAATTCTCTCATTCATTTTTTAAAAACAGTTTATTTATGAACATGTTTTGCCGTGTTATTAGGCTGTTTCGCCTTATGAATTATAATAATAAAATTTTAATAATCCGAAAGCTAGTTTGGTAAATGAACAAAAAAATATGATTCACTCACTACTCCTAGACGTCTAAGCAGAGTTCAATTATTAAAGAACACAAAAATACGTAATGATGCAGAGAAAACAACACTGATTTATCATTTGGAAATACCTTACATTAACGATCTTTAGTCAAATTTAACGAATGCAGTAATTAGAGGAACATTAAAGGGCAATTAACCTTCCAATACTCGCGCATTGGTCTCTCAGACCGACAAATTAATAATTCGTTGTTATCTCAAAAATTAGCAACAATGGGACTTTGAGGTTTTTAGTAGGTTCTTAATTTGTTGTTGGGCATTGTTTAGTGTAGCGCGGGCATGGTGCTCAGTGGACGTGTGACACTTATTTACTGTTATCGATCTTTTAGGTTAAGTAAAAATTACTACCCAAAAATCCTAATAAAGATTAATTCTTATTTCTATAATATTTAATTATTCTTGATACATTATTTTAGTAGATTTAAAAGTTTTTTTAATAAACAAATGAAAAAGTTTATTTTTGTTATTAAAGTTAGGTTTCCAAAAATTATGTTGTTTTTAAGAGGCTGAGTTAAAAGTCTGTTTCTACCAAATAAAGTAAAAGTTTTAATTTTTTTATTCACTCCTACTATGTGTTAAATACCAATAATGCTTAAAAAATATATAATTAAAATAATACAGAAGAGACGTAATCTCGGTCTGAGAAACCGTGCGCGAGTATACATTTTATGCCGCTGGGCGCGAGTATACGAAGGTTAATAACCATGAATAATTTCAGATATTTTACTCGGAAATCAATAAGGCAAGTGTGATTAAAATAAAATAAATTAATTTTTCATTATTCCTTTGTACCTAAATTGAAATAATATAAATAAATCATCTTCTTTTTCAACTAAAAACATTAAAAATCAATAGGTTTTATACAGTTAGGGTTGTAGTTGTGGAATTCCGGCGGTTACTCAGCTGAGCTTTTTGATAATAAAAAACTTTACTAAAATTTCAATCACATTTTTATGTTAGATAATGTTAGAATCACCGGTTAATAGTTAGTCAAGTAAGTTATTAACACCCTGTGCAAGAAACCTTCACTAAAATTTGTTTTTTATGTATTCAAGGAGAAATGTCCAGTGCACATTTCATATAAATATTTTCAAAATGGTAGGGAGCTGGTCGTGTATCGTTATTTAAGAAAATTATCACCGAAACTTCTAATTGTCAAACAACTGTCACGATTTACAACCCTAAAGTACTCGACTACGGATGCAATCAAATTAGAACACGCGTTTACTTCAGCGATTGGCGAGAGTATTAAAGGTTATCCACCACTTACCCGCCCTGGTATAAGGAACAGATGGTTACTCTTTCAAGGCTCTCGCAAGTACTCTAATTTTTTTGAAAGAACGAAGCTACATTTAGTTTAGAATCTTGACCTTCAATGTCCCTGCACACAGTGTTAGTGAGCAGTATGCAAGTGCTTACATTAAACTTGATACAATGGTGTTAGTAAAACATATATTTAAAAAGCATGGAAAGATGATAGAAAGCAAGACGAAGGACAGCAACTCGAGGGGGATTGTATCTTGCGTATGTTGCAAGCACCTACAAGAAAGGGAAGAGACAAACATGTTTAGATAAAAAAAAAATGGCTCTGCACTCTGCAGTCTGGAGGGTTCTCTCTCTCGTCGTCTGGCAGTACCAGCAAGAATGTTTGTGGCGAGAGTAGATCCAATTTCTGGAAAAGCATTTCTTATTATGCCAATAGTTAATCCATCTGAATAAATTCTTTGATTTAATTTTGTTTAAAATAGACATCCACCATTAAATGAAAGAGAAAATTCGGAAAGTAACAGGTGATTTAATGAGCAACTGTTGACAAATGTAACACTGCCTCCACAATTCTTCCAACACTGTATGTCTGTAGCCTGTAGAATAAATCAGTTCAGCTCAACCGAGTTTTCTCGACAGTACGAGAACTATTACAATAATCATTATTTCCGTTAAAACGGAGCTATATATTGTTGTTTTTAAATAAACCTCGGGAAACGAGACACGGGAGCTTTTTGATAAGGCTCTTTGTAACAGTGCGTGACAGCCTCGCCTTGTAGTAACCTATGTTAAAAATTGATATGTATTGAGGGGTTTTGGTATTTTTTAACAAGGTAACAAAACATATTTAAAACTACATGCAAACCATTATATTTAACTAACATGCGTAGGTGTGTTAATTTTAATTTTAAGGTTTGATAGTTTAAAAGTTTGGGATGGTTTTATAATCCCTTTAAAATAACAGTGTTATTATGACATGATTATAACGCAAATGAGAACATAATTACTGATTTTTCCATGACTTAACTAATTAAAACATTGAAGCGACTTAATTAGCTATTTATCTAACCCTCACACTAGCACGTAACTCGCCGCACCTGTGGATATGTAAATATTTGTCTTATAATAATTTTAATATATTTCATTTCTCTATATGTATGTTTATTATGAAATTTTGGCAATTGGTAACAAAATGGACAATTTGTTGCTTTTTGTGATGTTAAGTAGGAAAAAGTATTATTATTGTTCATACAATTTTTACTTATTCTTATATATATATATTATGTTTTGTTAATCTTTTCTTATGAATATGTTGTCTTCCTTATTGAAATGAAATTTAAGATTAGAAATCCACATTGGAAATTAATCATTTTTACGTTAGTTTACTCTGCAACTTTTCAAATAGTTGTAATCTCTACATGTTATAAAACAAAGTCTTCCGCCGCGTCTGTCTGTTCGCGATAAACTCAAAAACTACTGAACATTCATGAGGAAAGTTTAAGTTTATAATTTGTCAAGGTTTTGTGTAAACTGGTTAAAATATATAATATATAAATGAAAATGTCTGTGTGTGGTGGTCGAGCGGGCTGGCAAGCGGGCGGTGTGGATTTGATTTGTATGCAAATCTACAGTTTTATGCCGAGGTTGATGAAATTTTGTACACGTGGCCTTCAAAACAAAAGGAAGGGCACTGTCTACATTTGATTTAAAAAAAGTGTATGTAAAGCTCGGGCATCGCCGCCCGGTGATTTCAGCCAGTAATATTTAAGTTGTCCTCTCCTAACCACAAGCATCTGCTTCATCAGGAGAGTGTATGGAATATTATATCAAACATATCGAAACTCATTCGAAAATCTGAAAACAGAAAAGATACATACAGATATAGCTCTCAGAGCTCGGCTCCAGCAAGGCGTGGGTCCAGGGTTCGAGTCCTAGATGTAACCGTGACATTTTCTAATTTTTATATTTTCAGATTTTCGACCGAGATTCGCTAATATTGCCATTTCATTCAATCAAAATATTACAATTTGAGGTTTGGCTCATTAAGTTAAAAATAAAAATTACAATGTTATAAAATTTTATGGAAAAATAAAAAATTAAATAAATTAAAATATACTATATACAAACAGTTATATTTTATAACTAAAGTTTTGCCACATATTTATTTTTCGTCATTATTACAATTTTCATCCAGCGGAATTGAGCGACTAGCGGAATTATCTGTTTTAAGTAAATGGTTTATTTTCGAACAGTCCAGAAAGTTTATCAGGCTTACTGCTGTGCAATTTATAGATTATAGCCTCCTGTGCATTTTGTAGAGCCGCAAACTGTATGTTTATGGTGAATAAACATTGCGGAAGTAGTTTATCTCTGGTTAAGGTTTACCTTGGCTAAAATTAATAAGCAATTGATATGAGGAATTAGATATTTGATGGCCCACTAGTCCTCAGCTCCGGAATATGGAATAGTGCTCCTCCAGTAGAACAGATGGGGAAGCGGAGGTCGGCGGTCGAGGGTTACGATGCAGTGGGAAATTTATAGTTATGGCTATCCGGAATACGTTGCGGCTTCTGAAAGCTGAAATACGGGCATGGTAGAGGCTAAACGATAATGTTTTTGTCTGCCTGACCATGATTTTTTTTGTTATATTAGCTTCACACAGAAAGACCTGAAAAAATAAATTCCCTCAGGGCCTGTGGCATCTTGGGGTCATGCTGTGGGGAGGATCTTTTTAAGGAAAGAAAGATCTGGGAAGGAAAAGGTATGAGTGATGGCTAGTAATCCGTGGGTCAATGTATCCAGGAGTGAAGGTATGAATCCATCCCACTCACTGCGGTGCAAGGCGATGGTTGGTGAAAGTCCGGCTGGAGAGGCCTAGGTTACACCGTCCTCTCTCTGGTCTCTTCCGATCCGGTCCGCCACGCAGTAGGGGGGCATTCCAATTTTGAAGGCGGGTATGGGTACCGTCGCCCCGGGAACCATTTATTGGATAACCAACACCTCTGCCATAGGTCACCCCAAGTGGTTCGCTACATTTGGTGACTTAGTAAGGGTGCCCGGGCTCATAGAGTGAGGTTTTTCCAGGTCTTGGTGGCGGATGCGTCTACCCACCAGCTGCATAGCAGGCCGGATCGGGAGAGAGTTTTTGAGGAAATCCCTTTGACTTCTCCAGCCGTACTCTCTCGGAACACCGCCTTGCACCGCAATAGGAGGGATAGATTCATGCGTCTGTCACTCCTGGACACACTGAACCCCAGATTCCTACCCATCCCTAAGACCCTTTTCCTTCTCAAAATTTTCTCTCCTTTTCCTTCGTTTCCTAACAAGACTATCCACACAGCATCCCCAAAGATGACATAGGCCCTGAGGGGAATTATTTTCCTCAGGGCCTCCTATGCGGAGCTAAGGTAAATATAAAATAAAAAAATTCGCCACCAAGACCTTAACAAACCTAGACTCATGAACTCGGGCATCTCGGATGAATATTGCGAAGTTAAGTCCATATCCATGAAATGTACCTATCTACCGGTGAGTGGCTGAGTTCGCATCGCGTCTGAGTCCATACAGGCATCGTGAATTCAAGTCCTCGGTTGGCTCAAAGTCCTGCACCACGGCACACGCAACATTTACCTCTTACTGTTGTGGTAGTAGGAGAATTTCGAATTGTTGTCAGGAACCCGGGAATGTTTTCAAATTTCTTTTTAAAAAAATGTCCTGAAGTACCTAATTTAAAACACTCGCTAAGGACCTAAAATAACCGATGTAAGTACGATAAAATTGACATTTTAAGCCGCCGCTACCCCAATTTCTACCGATTTCTTACATATCTCCCTTAAACATTTGAAGTTTTTAAGCTCTTAAAAATATATATGTTATTTTTGAAGATAATAGCTAGATTCGTTCTACGCCGAAACGCAAATTATATGAAATTCCCTCGATAGAAAAAATCGCAAAGTATGTTCCGAAAATTATTTAAAACAAGTCTATTTCTATTATTTTACAAGTTATAATTTGTGAAAAAAATTCATAATGTTTCTTTAAAAGATACTTAAGATACCTTCCACGAGATTTTTGCTCTATTTTAAACGAGTCATGTTTTATCAAGCATTTTCACAATTTTCGCTCCAATTTTATCATTGAAAATATTACCGCGCTCTGTCCAATATTCGTAATTACATATCTCTCCATCTCCTTCTTATTGAGCTGGGAAGCGTCGCTTTAAGGGAATTATTCCTGAAGACAAAATAAATTGTAATATTTATCCTTTCAGCGAATAAAAATATATATGTCGAATATTATATATTTTCAGAGGCTTATTTTCTTAAAAGCTGATTTGTATAGTGAAAGTCATTTCCATTGATTGGTGTATTAAATTTTCCTCTTAAGTTATACGGGAAATGGCTGGAAGGACAAAGAAAAAATAATAACATGTACAAGTTATGTACCTACATACAAACATAGACATTTTAAAGGATTTCCTCAAAATAATCATATTTGAGAAGTAAATCCACAACAAAAGGAATAAAGTAAATTTAAGCGGTGTTTATGGCGTTAGTATAAATAAGGTCGCATTTTATCGAGATGCCGCATACTAACAGAAATATTTTTTTAATGCAACCGATCCCAGGGTGGTCAGATTTTTATTATATTGTGCAATACGATAGGACTTTTGAGATCATAGGGGATATATTTCCAGCTTAAGGACTTTATCCTTCGTACGTTTCAAATGAAACAATTTCATAAAAAGGGGGCGGCTTAACTTAAAGCACAAAATATATTTTATTTCTGTACATTTGTAGGTTGTAAGTTGGTAAGTACTTAATATTTGATGGAAGAACACAACTTTCAGATTATATTATGTTCGGATAATATTTTGCCAGACGTTATATTGAAAATCGTCATACAAGAAGCGTTTAGCTTTTTTGCTCTAAATGTTTCCTGGTTAGTTAGTATTATAGGTGCAAGGGTACCATTTTATTAATGAAAAATACTCGTTTAGCTTTACAATTATGAATTATGGATTTCGTTGTTGTGGCGACCACTAAAATTGCCATCCTTATGTTAGTACAGGTTGTTTATACTACCCGGTTATACCCTGGAATTTATTATTCTCGATACTAAAATAGATTTCAAATCTATTTTTCCATTTTCTTTATTGAAAGTGTATTGCAAACAAAATGGCAACCAGTTTTTCTTTTAAAAGAAAGATATACATTCCCAGATTACGAATAGCCTGACAATATTTGAAAATCTCCTACAACCATCACAGTTTATTTATTTATTTATTGAAAAATAAATTAATACATTAAAACACAAACTGCACATCTCACTAGGGCGTTCCTGTATCGAGATAAGTTTTACACACAGTGGACTTAGCCAGCCAATGAATGGAACTCACGACGCCTGCGCCTGGTTGGGATCAGCCTCTGGCACGGCTTCTGTGGTCAAGGGGTATGTTTCTCGACTAGCAATCCAAAGCTCATGGGTTCAAATCCCGTCATGCACAAATAAATTTATTTGATTAATTTATTAAAATAAGGTTTAATTTGCTAGAGTGTAAGATACTTTCAATATTGCCCTGTTCTAAACCACCATTCAGAGTTGAAACGTTTCTCGAAATGGCTTTAGATGTGTTTGGTGACCATACCTGAATTTTTTGCCAGACACTTCCCAACTTACTTCTTCCTCGTGTCCTTCTCCTCCCCACCAACAGCCTCACTGTTTGAAAACTGAATGTACCGGAAAGAATGCATGGAATGTGGGAGTGGGTTGGGGAGGGGGACAATTGATAAGTCCAAGCACACTAATTCCCCCTAATACCATACGAGCGAAGCCGCGGTAAATAAAATGTGAACGACGATTAAAATTATTTTCCATCTCGTCATCCTAACCCAGCTTAGCTTAAATTTATCTTTCGGCATTGTACGTAAGTATGAAATTAATTCTCCACACCTGTATTACATACTTACGACTAGGTATACTCGTATTTTAAAAGTGAAACACACTGTTGGCAATTTCAGTCACGAGCCGCCTCTACGCATAACCTCATTTGGGGATTCCGTAGTTCCACTGGCTCCAGGTTGTTGTCATTCTTAATATATTTTTGAATAGTATATATTATTCTTCAAAGCATTCATTCTTCAAGCAAAAAATAAGCTTTCAACTAAACACATGTGAATTTTTAAAGATTAAAACTCGGAAATTTAAATTATCACTTTAACTTTCTACATAGTAAAGTTTCCACATTGAATAATACTTTCAGAACTAAGGTTGATGTATTAACATTAACTTTTAAACACATCGGGACCGTTCAGCCAAAACTTTATATCAATTAAAATCCAAGCACTTTATTAATTTATTTTAATTACATTAAATAACTTTTGCCAGTTTTGATTACGCGCCGCCATGGCTTCCGACCAACCAGTGCCGTATGAATTAAAATTTTATGATACTTTCAACATTGCGGTCGTGTAAATATAACATTTAAGTGTTTTCTGAGATAAAACGGAATGGTATTTGCAGGTTCGCCCCTTTCGTTTAATAAACTTTTATATTTTATGTGGAACTTGACTCTGCATCAAATCGTAAAGAGAATTTTGGTTCAAAATATTTGAAGTGTTTAGCACAACAATTGAACTAAAATCTAAATGATATTTGTTAGTAAAGTTGGAGTTGGCTAAATAAGTGGCAAATGGTAGAAGAAGTCGGGAACGCTTGAGGAAGTCATGGCACGATCAATCGAATCAAATACTTGCATCTAGTATTGTCGAGTCAGAATAACATAAGATTATGTATGAAATGATATTAGAGTGCGAATGAAGCAAGGAGAGTGGACATCTGTGGCAGTCTATCCTCTCTGGCTACCCCTACGAGTAACGGTACGCGATGGTTAGTTAGTTAAGTCAATAATAAGTCTTAACGAATTTAGGAGAGATATTAATATCCACTAATGTTAAGCACTTGACAATAAATAAAAAGTCATATAGTCAATATTGTGAGTACATTTCCGCTTTGTACCAAGGGATAAATTTCGCGCTGTTTTTCTATCAGTCAACAAAAATAAAGAGATTCAATAATTCAATTTTGATTCAATTTTTTTTAATAATTGAAGAGTGACGGCCGACGTGTAGCGGTAACGCTCTTGACTCGCAATCCGAAGGTCGCGGGATCAAATCCCGGCGTGGCAAACAAATTTTATTTGATTAATTTGAGTTATTTCACAATTAATTCATTTAAAATAACATGTAGTATATTTGCAGCACGTTCCAGAGTGGAAGATACTCTCAGTATCACCCTGATGTAAGACCACCATTCAGAACCGAAACGTTGCTTAAAATGGCTTTAGCCGTGTTTGGTGACCAGATCTGAATATCCATTTACTTCCCACCTTCCTCTCCCCATCTCCTTCCCCTCTCCACTACCTTCAGCCTCACAACATACCCCAATTGGGGGCGTCATAGTCTCCCTGGCACCAGACGGGAACAGTTGGGACTCTTGTGCGGTATTCATATAAAAAAAATAGATATATATATTTGTACCTATATAAAAATCATAATATGCTTGTTTGGGTGTATATGAGTTATGAGTTGTCTGTGTATTGCTATCTTAAGGATAGGAAATGTTTGAAACTTTCAAAATACTTCGTTTCTAGATTATTACGACCACATGACAATACATCTGAAAAGTTTTTTTAATCATTATCTGTCAAAAATGTCACAATTTGAGAATGACATTTTGCAAATCATCGATTGTTCAATCAAAATTCAATTTGCGAATAAACTCTTTGAATTCATTAATTTAAAAGATATTCACCTACGGTACTAACCAAAATCGAATACTTCTTATAATATACAAAACTGAATATATGAAAAAAAAAAATTTGTAAATAAAATTGCAATAGGTGGCACGCGACCTGTTTGAAAATCTGAATGTATTGGGACTGAATATATTGAACGCGAGAGTGGGGAGGGGACATGGGAGGGGAAGGGGAGGCAGAAGGGGAACGGGAGGAATATAAAAAGACACGTAAAGAGAAATAATTTCTTTATTAGTAGCATTTCAATTTGGGAGGCGGGAATGGGTACCGCCACCCCGGGAACCTTTATTGGATACCCAACGCCTTTGCCTTTGATCACCCCAAGTGGTTCGCTACGTTTGGTGATTTAGCAGGGGTGCCCGGGCTCATGGAGTGACGTTTGTCTAGTTCTTGGAAGTGGATGACCAGGACACACTGAACCTCAGATTCCTACCCACCCCTTAAACCCTTTTCCTTCCCAGAATTCTCCTCCATTTCCTTTCCTTAAAAAACCCTCCACAAAGCATCCCCAAATATGACAAAGGCCCTGAGGGAGAGTATTTTCCTCTGGCCCTCCTGTGTGGAGCTCATGTTAAAAAAAAAATTGCAACGCTTGCCGGGAGATCGCTAGTTATTTAAAAAAAGGTTCTTTCGTATTCCATGTTTTTGCTTTATATTTTAAATTAAACGAACAAATGATGCCACCTTTCGTGCGATTGAAACATTTAAAATAAGTATTGCACGTTTTAAACCCCAATGGCTTAAATAAGCTTTGTCATTTATCGTTAACTAACTCAGTTTATTGGCAACTTTGTCAATTGCCTATCAAATAGAATGTCCTTTGACTTGAACCGTTGACCTGGCGTTAAGAATTTCCTGAAACCTGAATAGTTTACGAGGTATTTAACTTCACCATTAGTAGACAGGCATGTTTGGAGTTTTTGATAGAAGTTAGATGAGAAACACAAAGACGATTTGATAAAGACAAATGACGTGGCATAACTTTAACAACATCTGTGAGACAAACGCTTGTATTCCGGAACCAACTCTTGATTAAAGTGGGTGAAGCTTTGTGTCTAAAACTGAATATCCATATTATTCGATTCTATTTGCTATTTTTTTCACGTGTCTATCATGATCTCATTCAAAACTAATTAAGAGCCGAATTGAAGCAGTGACCTTGACAATTAAAATTCTCGGGTGCTTTATAAAAAATAAAATACCGTAAACACCCCTGCTTGCAAATGGTACCAAACCAAACAATAATTTGTGAAAATTATTTCGTTGTATAAATAATATTTTATATTTACAGCGCTGCTGAAAATGAAATTCTGAGAAACCGAACCGTATGAAAGCTCTGAAACATTGACCCAGTGCTGGAGGGTTTCCCAAGTAACCACTTGACCTTTTCGAAAAAGCTAACAAGATCCCTCTTCAAGTGAATATGCAGAAGAACATTAATATTTTTCCGCCAAGAATCATACGAATATACAAACATACTTACAATAAAGAAAAAAACTAAATTTTTAGTTAATAAAAATCGTTGTATACTTGTGGATAATTCGTTAGACACAAATTTCTCAGCTGTAATCGAGTTTTTGTTCGTATGATAAAGCAAAAAGTCCAACTATTTGGACTCGACTTCGGAATCCCTACTTCAAAAATTTGATACAGAAAGAAGTGAGGCTGTGTATGTGTAAATCACCATTTCTAATTATTACTCCTTTATATTTGATGCACTTTATTATAGTATGTTCTGTGATACGGCGAAATAAATCAAAATGATATTTTTTCTCACGAGTTCCTATTTGAACATTTGTCTCATTAATTTTAAGTATATCAATTCATTTAACAAAAAAATTTATTGCTTTTCTTTGAATTTTCATATTAAAAGTAATCACATTGAATCTACTCGTATCTACTTACTGCGCTAAATGATCTCAATTGACTACACATGATCGTGCGAATTTTTAGTATAACAAGTGTAATTCAAAACCAGTTTTTGTTCATTTATTAATTTATTTATTCATTTTCTCAGTTTTTACATGAGTAATATAGTCAAAATAAAACCAATTTTGGATTTCCTCCTTGTGACTTTACCCCTAATAAGACAGCATAATAGGGAATAAAAAATAATTAATTTTATAAGAAAAGGAAAATGAAGCCAAAAATTAAATTTATCAAAATCGTTCCAAAACCCTGTATTACGCTTATTTACAAAAAAAACGGTCTAAAAATCTGTACTGCGCTTTATCGAAAACATAGTTCGTTCCAAAAATCTGTACTCTGCTTTATCAAAAACGTAGTTCATTGCAAAAACCTACTAGGTACCTACATACCTACTATACTACGCATTATCAAAAACATAGTTCCTTCCACAATTGAATTCAATTTTCACTTTCTTAATAATTCTTTCAGCGGATTCGTTGAAAGTGGAACAATAATGGTAAAATAAAATTTTAATCTTAAACTTATGTAATAGGGTCGTTTTTCCAAAGTTGTGCCATTAAAACAAAACAGCTCAATTACACCACGCCGGATTTCGCCAGGCCTTTTTTAATTTACGTGACAAGTTTGGGCCATTTCGGTTTGATTCTCGATATCCAGATTTTTCAACTTGAATCGTCATGCTCTCGAAATTTTGGATATTTATTAGATATTATATTGCGTAATTTTCCGTGAAACTATGTAATTTTGATTTCTCAATTTTCCAAGTTTTTCGTTAAAATCCCCATTAAGAATTAAAACATCGCTCAAAATGACTTAAGAGGAATATAAACGCCAGAAATATTTCGATTATCATGCCTACAAAATATAAAATCGCGCGTCGTATTTGCTTGCACGAGGCGAGTAAGCGAAAAAGTGATTATTATTTATTTAGTGCATAATTTTATAAGAATGAAAAAAGTTAGAACGTACAAAACCTCAAAAATAATCTAAATCTAAAAATAAGGGGGTAAAGGTAAAGGTAAATTTATGGCCATAAAGCCATAAATGGGTATTTAAAAAAAAATGTTTCTTATTCTTATTCTTAGTTAAGTCATAAAAGAACATTTTTTTTAGTTGTTTACTCTTTTTTGTCATGTAAATAATAATTTTATTGTAATTCAAATACACAGAAAGGCTAGTTCAATTTATGCGTAGCATATTTTTTGATGTATATAATATAAACCGATTTGTGGTAAAGATGAATCTAACTAGAATCTAAATAGGATTTCACGTACGGCTTCATCTTAAGCCGAGTTTGGTGGTCAGATTTGAATAGCCAGGTACTTCCCTATCTCCTCTGTCTACTTCCCCTTCCCACACCTTCATCCTCACAACTCACCCCAAATGAGGATGCTATAGTCCGTGGATTCTGGTAGCCTACCCTAAATTAATTATTTAATCAACTTTGCCCCGAGTGAATTCGAGGAGCCGGTTTCCAAGAAAAAATGCTTTAAAGCACATTGTTACCGAACATATTTTTGTATAACAAATATTAATCTTGAAAATTGTATGCCAATGACAAAAGGCCACATGTCGCTTAACTCTTATGTAATACGGCTTTATATCCGTGTACAAAAGGCCATACGTCAATAGCACTCGTTTTCACTTGATTATTCGAATACAGAGGACAACTCGTACGGCGGGCGATTGGTTGAAAATATTCGCGTAAAAATAAACAATTTCAATTTTGCTGAATCAGCAACACGACAGAGTTGTATTATGAAAAAAATATGTCCGGTTTATGACAGAATTTTAAAAGAAAGTAATTGCTTGGATTTAACCAGAATTTTTCGTATTAATCCTCTTGTTTACGATTTTCGATTGGAGAACGAATTGTTTGGATAATATTGGACAATCTCAGTGTTAAGGTTAAACGCAACGTACGTTATAATCTACGCATTCACAGATGGCACCAATAAAATTATTTTAGGTTTTTAACACTTGCAAGTTATGCTTTAAAATATTAAGAATAATTAATTGTTCGCGCCCGTACATACGCAAAATTAATATGAATAAATAGTTTTGTCAATAAAAAAACTCAAATCTTTCAAGAGAGGCTGACAAATACAATATTGGATTGAATCACCGATGTAATTTTGTATTTGTCAGCCTCTCTTGAAATATTTGAGTTTTTTTATTGACAAAACTATTTATTCATATTCATTTTGGAATGTACGGGCGCGAACAATTAATTATTATCAATATCTTAAAGCATAACTTGCAAAAGTGTCTAAAACTTAAAATAATTTTATTGGCGCCATCTGTGAATGCGTAGATTATAACGTACGTTGCGTTTAACCTTAAGGTAAGTCTATTTATGATTTTCAGTAATGCCTACGGATATTTGAGGAAAAAAAATGTTTCTGAAGAATATTTATCTTTGTCATATTTCATTAAATTTATTAGTTAATTCAGTAAACGGTAATAAAGCTCTGATGGAATGAAAAGGAACCTAAAACAGAAAATATATTTCTCCCAAAAAGTGATCTCTGGCGTAGTAAAAATTTGAACAGCCTATACTGTTTGAAATTTGAAAGGCATCGCAACTGTTTTCAGCTCTCAGTCCCCTTTTCATCATCAGCTATGGTCCTCTAAAATAACCATTGTTTTCTTTCACAAAATAAAACTAGGCGTGATGGTAATTATATAAATATATATATTTTTATTAGCTCCATACAGGAGGCCGTGAGAAAAATAATTTCCCTCAAGGTATATGTGATCTTAATGGATGCTGTGTGCAGGGTTTTTTATGGAGGGGAAGAAGAGGAAGTTCTGAAAGGAAAAGGGTACGTGGGAGGGGTAGGAATCTGGGAGTATGTCCAAGAGTGACAGGAGTATGAATCCATCCCTCCAATAGCGGCGCAGGGCGACGAGTCGAGAAAGTCCGACTGGAGAGATCTAAATGCCTCCTTTAAGGCAGTATTCTAGTCTAGAAAAAAAAAACTTTTTTTTTCCTTCACATTTCCAAGGCTTAAATATTAAAAAATATCTCCTTAAAAGGATTTTTCGAAATTCGCATTATTTTAAAAGTTATAACCATTTTAATGTCGCGGTTTAGACGGAATCTAACCAGAATCTAAATAAAACAAATTTTTAAACGCATTTTTCTCAAAACTCCTTTTTTCGAGACGGTTGATATGATATCTCAAGTTCTACTAAACCAATTTACTTGAAATTGGTGTGAGCCTTCTCTATACATTACTCTATCGCGCTAACTAAAACCATAACAAAATTTCAAAATACTAGGAGGGTTGCAATCGTGTCAACCAGGGCGCGCCATTTTTTGAGACCCCCCACTTCAACACCCTGTAACTTTTTGAATTTTTTGGTTTGATTTTTTTTATGTATTCTTTGATGTTTAATAAATATTATGAAAATATTATTAGTTTTTTTTATTGCACCTAAAAAAACATCTACAATTCATGATTCTAGACTAGAATACCCCCTTAACCAGTCTCTCTCCATCCGGCTCGCCACGCAGCAGGTGAGCAAATGCATCCGCCAAGACCCGGACAAACCTCATCCCATGAAGGTCACATTTGCTAAGTTACTAAACGTGGCAAACCACTTGGGGTGACCTATGGCAGAGGTGTTGGTTATTCAATAAATGGTTCCTGAGGCGGCGGTACCCATACCCGACTCCCAAATTGGAACATTTTGAAAAATATACGTTGGATTCTGCGACGAGGCAACTAGTTCAAATTGAAAATATATCTGCTCTCTGTGTTTCTACAGGATTTCAAAATATTAATTTCTTCGATTTCATACATAAGTTCCACTTTAAAAATGTCCTCCAAAAGAAAAAAATATCATGTGAGAAAATAATTATACAATAGGAAGGTACTTTTGTA
Organism: Glyphotaelius pellucidus; assembly: GCA_936435175.1. Classification (NCBI taxonomy): domain Eukaryota; kingdom Metazoa; phylum Arthropoda; class Insecta; order Trichoptera; family Limnephilidae; genus Glyphotaelius; species Glyphotaelius pellucidus. Next base: position 11,748,214 of record OW386545.1, on the reverse strand, counting down.
TGATGGATAGGTCGTTTGTTTTTATCACATACATTAGTTTCAAATTTGGAAATTGTCACACTCAAACGCACGCACAAGGAAATTATATTGTTTAATAATACTACAAAAAACCTGAATTTATTTTAGCATAAAATATTTTCAATCGGTTGGTTCCACTTTTTTTCCAAAGATGGTACTAGTGTCAGCTATCGATTTCAATACTCGAGCTTTCAGAGTAGATTGAATAATAACAGTTTAGTTGTTCACGGCCGCTGCCGAGTGGCTGTTGACGACTCATGAATACAGGTCTGCCATCTAGCGGTGGATATCACAATAAATGATTACGATCAATAACCATACTAAATTTATGATTATTATCATCAGGTTAGATAACAACAATATCTTACAAGACTATAAGATATTGTTATTAGGCATGAATGCGAAAAGAAAGGCAGTATTATGATTTCATTTTGTGTGGCTTTATTAAATGAACTTTGTATGTACAATTGTTTTCTTCACACACGCTTCTTCAAACATTTAAAAAATAATTCACAATCTGCTCGTTCATAGATAGGGGTAATTTTATTATTTCCCTTTGAAAAACCCTTTTTGCGAGTTAAATAAATGAAAAATATTAAGTTTAATTGTTTCTTTCCGCCCGTATAAACGCAATATATAGAATGAATAAATAATGAATGTTCGAATAAAAACCCTTTTTTACGTTTACTCTATATAGGAGGCCGTGAGGAAAAAAACATCAGGGCCTATGCCATCTTTGGGGATGCTGTATGGAGAGTCTTTTTAGTGAAAGGAAGAACAGGAAGTTCTGGGAAGGAAATTATGAGCGGTGTTTAGGAATCAGTCCAGGAGTAACGGAGTATGAATCCGTCCCTCCCACTGCAGTGCAATCTAGAGAGAGATCTAGATTAGGTCTCCCTCAACCGGTGTCTCCCGGTCCGGCCCGCCAAGCAGTAGGTGGGCAACCACATTCACCACCAAGACCTAGATAAACCTCACCCCACGAAGAAATTCTTTGAAGAAAAGCATTCCAATATACAATTGTATCCGGTAATTCCATCCAATATTAAATTTGCTTGTCTTTCTTGAAAGAATTTTTTTACGGACAAAACTATTTATTTATATTCATATTGGGTATTTACGGGCTCAAACAAACAATAATTCTTAATATTTCACGGCACAACTTGCAAAAAGTATTTTTCCTAAAATAATTTAATATCCGTTATCTTTCATCGAGCAGATTATGAATTATTTTAATTTCAGCTTATTCACTTGGGTCCATTTACAATATCCCAAATAAAACCTTATTTGTTTGATAAAAACTCAACACCTTTGCAAGTTCAGAATGGTGACATAAGTCCTTTTAATTTCTAGGCCATAGACAGGCCAACGAAATTGAATATCAATTTTTAAAAGTGTTTCAATAACTTCCCTAGAAACCCAGACTAGCCTAAAATGTAGGTACATCTATCTGCTTACATCGGTTTTCCTTTCGGTGTTTGGTAGATATTATTTTGTTAAAAAAATGTAGTTTGCTGAAAGAGGAGAACTTTCATTGAAAATATACGAAAAACTTCATTTCAAACGAATACACTCGAAATGAAATATTAGGATCGGCACATGTCATGTTTTTTTGGTAAATTGACAGATAGGTACATCGTTTTGTACGTGGACATATTTTGGATAGTTGATACAAATGGGATGCTGCAGGTTCTATGGACCTGTACAGACCATTGTTGTAGTTAAATGAAAAGAGAATAATCGGAATATTTCGAAACACGTGTATTAAGTGCACTGAAAAAAACTGAAAAAGCGGGGAAAATGGGGAATTGTAATGATTGTTCGATATTTTTGATGTCATGTTTTGTCGGACGGAAATGTTTATTGGGTTTTTTGAAAACTAAAAAAAAAACGTTTTTATCGAAAAACTACAACATGATACAAATATTAATCTAGGTTTTTTGGAAAACTAATCAAAACGACGTACCTAATACTGTTTTGAACACAACATGTATTATAGACAATTTGAATCAGTGTTTAGTGAAGTAAATGATAATAGAAAATGTACATGATTATGCTTGAATTATTTATACTTGAGTCGGGTCATCTCAATTGTCAGACTTACAGAAGAGTACGTATAAAACGATGTATGAATGTGAATGAAACTAAAAGTGTGTGCTGAGGCAGATGTGTGTGACGGTCCCCATTCTCTGAAACGCTACAATGTTTAGTTTAGCAATTTATTATGAGTTACAAAAATATGATCCAGAAAATATACTTACCTGGCAGCTCACTTCTAGTAGGGTCTCCTCCGACCTCGACACAAACAAAACAGAAACATTTGCATACACATTTTTTGTCTTTCCGTCTCCTCCATTTGTTGAAACATTGGGGCGAAGTGGGCGTGGTCACATACATTTTGCCTAGTGGTCTGTGGTGAAGATGTTATCTATGCACTGAACACTTGGGGTTTGATATTTACTAAATAATTGCGTGGATCAGGGAGAAAACATAGACTTCATAGATATTTATTTATGAGGAAAGATTTCTGGCTAATATCGATTATTACACGACCTAAACTTACCATTCAAGAATACGTAAATAATTATGTAGCCGTTAAAAAACTGTGATGGGAAGAGATTCTTATGGTTTTAGCGATAAGATTGTAGTTGCTACATGTAAGTATCAAGGAGAGAAAACAGTTTTCAAGTTAGAACGTACCACCTCGAAATTTTATTAGGTGTATATTTATTTATCAGGAATTAAGAATGGAATAGCGATTGGGATTGGGCAATGTCTTACGTGTCTCGGTAACCAATTTTGAAGAACTGGTTTTAATAAATTATACTACATGTGCAAGAAAAATTTCACCAGCAATACGAATTGGTATACATTAACATTTCTGGCTACTAGCATTTTACGATAGTATTTATTTACAATTTATTAAAATCATAATTATAAGGCTCGCGCACTTGACATATCCTGCCATCCCTGTTTTGCCCGGGAGGCGTATTTTGAAAACCTACACCGGTTCAGTCGGTTTCAAATTTAAATATTTAGAAATAAAATTATTAATTTCTAATAAACACATTGAAAATATTATTTTATCTAGGTTTTAGAACAATTTTTGTTTTTGCAAAGTGATAAAAAATAACCAATATAGAGGTGTTTTTAAAATGTAAATTATACGGTATACGTTTCGGAAATACGCGCCCGGGAGGAGACCGACATTTTCCACCGACCACGGAAAACAAGAACATTGCAAGAACTTTTCCAAGAATTGTTAAAAGTCATGCCCTCATTGACAAAGTTTGATGAAACAAATGTTCACGTCGGAGATCGCAGGAGACCGGACTTCCGATGAACACACTTTTATTAGAAAGTTTATGCTTGTAGAATACATGACTTTGCACGCAGAGGACACTCCATTTAAATCATGGACATAGAACCTACCTTACATTTGCTACCCTTCATTATCATTGATATTACATTTATGAGAAGATTTAAAGCAAAAGTAGAAATGATATTTAATTTTAATTGAAGTAGAATTTAAGACTCTTTAGAACTGAAGAATTTTTATGAAATGACCTTAAAAAGCTTATAAGTTCTTATTTGCTTACATTCTTATCAAAAAACTCCTTATAAAATATTTTTTCGATGTTTTCCATCACACTAAACGAATACAATTCCTAAAAAGCTTTTCCAGTATAGCTTATAGTTCCATAAATAGTTTCTCCCGGCAACAAATTCAAGTTCCGCTATGAAAAGATTGGTTAGGTACGTACTCGTGCGATGGGCAAAGTTATAAAGTATAGCCACGCACTTTCCTTATAGCATTATGGGATGGAAGTAGGTAGCAAGAAGTGTATGAGATTATTGTGGGTTTTCCTCTCACGTCCGAGTATTTTTGTTAATACGTCAGGGAGTGCTTGGGGAAGATCTGAGCTGAATTGTTAGGGAGTGTTGATTGCTTCATGATTGACCGCGCGCCGATATGCAATCAACATATTAATATATTTTTTAAGTATTAACTTGTTTATTTGTCCCACTCATCCTCCTCTTTTCATTTCTCCTGCTTTCAATTTGCAAGAGACCATAATAAGGATTGACTAATATGACGGTTTGACAGAATTCTGAAATTTTTTGGATTTAGAAATTTTAATACTCCAGTTTCGAGTTTTTAGTTTGGTTTCCAGCATTTCATTAATAGTATCTACACATCTGCTGTCCCTGTACAAACCGCAGGTGTGCCCCACTGTAGAATTTGGTAGCCACCTCTGGTCTGAAGCCCCAATTTACCTGAAAAACTCTCGATTCTCAACAAGCGGATCTTTAGAGTACAGTCATCAGAGAGGTATGTACGTCTTCTCAAGACGTCTTCACTCCTTTCTCTCCTCCAATCGACGCTCATCACAGTATCTTCAGGGATGATTTATGCTCTGAGGGAAATTATTTACCTCGGAACCCCTGGAATTAATGTAAAATGTGAAGTTAATGTATTTAAAAAAAAAAAAAAAAAAAAAAAAAATATATATATATATATATATATATATATTTCAAATCCATTTAGGACAGCTTCATAAAATTACCATTTATAACATTCATCGACCATTAATTATTTTAAAATTAAGTTTTTTTGTTTATACGAATACCGGACAAGAGTCCCAACTGCTCCCGTCTGGAGCCAGTGAGACTATGACATCCCCAATTGGGGTATTGACGGGAAGAAGATGGAGAAGAGGAAGGTGGGGAAGTACCTGGCTATTCAAATCTGGTCACCAAACGCGGATAAAGCCATTTCAAACAACGTTTCAATACTGAATGGTGGTCTTACACCAGGGCGATACTGAGAGTATCTTCCCCTCTGGAACGTGCCGCAAATACACTAAATATTAGTTTTAACGAATTAATTGTGAAATAACACATATTAATCAAATATAATTTATTTGCCACGCCGGGATTCGATCCCCCGCCCTCGGATTGCGAGTCAAGAGTCTTACCGCTAGACTTTTGGTGACTAGATGTGAGCTACTTTATTTATTTTTGCTTTAAATTATAAGATATAGGCCATTAAAGATTTTAGTGTTTCATAATTTTAGAGGTAACTTGGGCATATATTTGTAAAATGAAAAACAAAAAAAATAATTTCAAACATTCCACTTAAGTTATTTATATTACTTAGTATCTGAAAAATATGATTGATAAGTACCCCGACTTGGAAAACTTTCATTCTTTTAGTCTCGCCATCTATTTTTATATAGTTTTTGCCAAACAAACACATTTTCGTCATCAGATGTCACTTTTGTATCTAAGATGTATTTGATTGATCAGCTTTGAAAATTCTTCAAGATAACTCGAGGAATTGTTTCAGAATATTCTTGAATCGAATTGATATTACCAATTCCGTAATGAAAATAGACCGCATTTATAAAAAGCGATTTTTATGGATCTACAAAAAATTAATTGAAATAAAAAAAATTTATGCTTAAATGTACGGGTGGAATTCATTGCCCATAGCCAATGGGACCCAAGTATCCCACATTAATGAAGAATTCTGTGAAGTGGAAGAAAGTGTCGGACGCGAATGAGAAAAATAAATGAATGAGGAAACCTGCATTAAGTATTTCGACCGTGTTGAAAAAATATTCCATACTCAGAATCGAAGTGAAAAACAGACCTTTCCAAATATTATGTGTGGCGTTCATACAACTATTTTTCGCCACTCAAAGAATTCGCGAGAAAGAACTACCGCCGCAAAGTACTTGCAAATTCACACTGCGCGCAGCACCTACTTATGCACGTATCGGCAGACAATGTACTCGTGAGGCCGGCTGCCAGCTGAATAATAATATGCACCACCTTCGCGAAAGATCCAGACTCAAGCGTGCATTCACGACTACAGTGACGAGTTAGTTCTAGCACCTTCCAGCGAAAGTTACTCGGCCGCTTGCTCTTATATAAAGCGGCGCACTAAACTAAAAACTTGTTCAGTTCAGTTCAGTTCAAGTCTCGCCTCTCTACAGTGAACCATCGTGTAACTCCGAGTGCCTGGTGCATCAGCTCTCTTCCAGGGCAGCTTCCTTCGTGGACGTCACAAGGACTATCTGCCGGTGGCTCCACTCACTGAGTCACCGCCGCTCATCTCCGCAACGCGCGTCGAGCAGCGGCCTGGAAGACGAGGTCATCGTCCACCGCCACGGTGTCGAGCATCACGCTGGTGGCTCCACTCACCGAGTCACCGCCGTTCATCACTCCAGGGCAGCTTCCTACGTGGACATCACCAAGACTATCTGCCGGTGGCTCCACTCACCGAGTCACCGCCGTTTCTCTCCGCAACGCGCGTCGAGCAACGGCCTGGACGATCAGGTCCTCTCCGCAACGAGCGTCGAGCAACACTCTGGTGACCTGCAGGCCCGTGGCCTGCTTCACCACAGCATCTCCGACCTGCTTCACCCATCATGACCGAGCACCCGCAACGATTCACTCTACGGCACTTCGACATCTTCATGTTACACCGACCGACCTCAGCTACGTAACTCATGATACAATAAACGACTGGACCCGCAACCAACTCGGATGCCTTTCATTTCTCCCTCCGTCTCCGTCGACACCCGGAGTCCGTTCCCTCATATGTAAGTGAAGAAACCCATAGTAAGTAATAAAAACATAGTTATAAAGTTTCCGTTTATATGGGTACCGACGCTCGGGGAACCAATTATTGGATAATCAACACTTCTACCACAGATCACCCCAATACTAGTGGCTCGCTAAGTTTGATCGCTTAGCAAATTGACCGGGTCCATGGGGTGAGATTTGTCCGGGTTTTGGCGGCGGATGCGTCTCCGGCCTGCCACACAGTTGCAGTTCATCTGCTTCCTTTTCTAAAAATGCCCTCCACACAGCATACCCAAAGATGACATAGGCCCTTAGGGGAATTATTTTCTCCAAGGCCTCCTGTGAGAGCGAATGAAAAAAAAAATTGTGCATTATTATTTATACCTATCTAATATTATTAATACAACTTAAAACCTTTTTAGAAAATATGTATCGGCGCACAGGTCCCGGCTCGCAATACGGTCCATGGCATGATGGATGAAGGCTGAGAATGAAATATTTGTTTCATGTGATATAATATTTGAAGCGTTTTGTCTCGCTCGCTCCCTCGCGCTTCTTCCCAACTAATGACGGTTGTACGTGCTATGAGGGTGAGGGCAGGGCAATCGGTTATGGAACTGGATAATTAGGTTCAATATCTTTCAGTGTTTTTAGTGTCGGCTCACTTACATTCACTTACAATATCTAGGAGTAACAGAGAAATAAATAATGTAAGAAAACATTTATTCATTGTTTGAAACATTTACGGACAATTATTACAATAATAGAATTGCCGTTGGGATGTACATAGATATTAGCACTCCAATTAGAAATGTTCACAGCATGAGTATTCAATGTTTAGTTGTTACTAGACGGAAATGCTTGTAGTGATAACAGAAATAATGATAATCAAAATGAAATATAAAACATAGTAGTGTCAAAAATAATACGTAGCCTGCAGAGAAAGAGAAAAAAGAAAGAAAGGGTATGACAATAAAGCAGCCACATAACTGTTCTCCCCGAAGTGTCATGGTATGAGTTTGATAATTTGTTTTTTGAAATATGTGAGATTGTTTGCGTAGATATCTATCTGGTCATATTCAATGGTATTATATAGACGACACATTCGAGACAGTGGATTGAAGTATGTAATATTGTTATTAAATAATTCAAGATGAAATATTTTATGACTCCTTAAATTAAGTCTATTAGGAACTTCAATATGAATATTGCTCAGACAATGAGTGGTTTGAAGGTTATCGTTAATAATTTGTATACACATATTATGTCAGCAAATTGTCTTCTTTTTTCCATAGGAGAGGCATTCAATCCAAGTTTAAATGATAACAGTCTTAGGATTTTTTTGTATATGTTCAATGATTTTTTAATATTTTAAATTATTACATTTATGTATTCTTAACCAATTAAATGAAAAACTTTGTTACTATTATCCCTGTTTAGTGGCGCATCCTGATTTTTTTTCTTGTATATTTTTCTATAAAAATTTTCAAGACAAATCTTTCGACTTTTGGGGTAACGGTTCCCGAAGGCAATGGAACTATGATATCCCCAATTGGGGTATTTTGCGAGGCTGAAGGGAAGGAAACCTGATTTAGGTCATCCACGCAGACACGGGCGAAATTTTTGCAATTTCTGCATTTCGGTCAGTAGGGCCAGTAAATTCTGCTTACCCAAGAGACGGGGAATGGAAATGGCACATATGAGTAAATTATATCATTCACGAAGACAGTGCAGAAAGCAGCATAATTTATTAAATTAGAGAGGCGGGTATGGGTACCCCCGCCTATGAACGATTTATTGGGTAACCAACACCCCTGCCGTAGGTCACCCCAAGTGGTTCGCTATGTTTGGTAACTTAGGAAGTGTGCTTGGGTTCATGGGGTGAGGTTTGTTTAGGTTTCGGCGGCCAATGCATTTGCCTTCCTACAGCGTGTCGGGCCGGATTGGGAGAGATTGGTAGCGGGAGACCTAACCAAGACCTATCCAGCCGAACTCTCTCGACCCAGCCTTGCACCATAGTGGGAAGGATGGATTCATACGCCTGTCATTTCTAAACACATTGACCCCCAGATTCCTACTCACCCCTCATAACTTTTTCCTTCTCAGAACTTCCTCTCCTTCCTTTCCCTAAAAAGATCCTCCACACAGCATCCCCAAAGATGACATAGGCCCTGGAAGGGGGGGATTTTTTCCTCAGGGCGTCTTGTATGGAGCTAATGTTAAAAATAATAATAATAAAAATAGAAAGTTCCTCGATCTTCGATAATTTCACGTATTACGCAGGAATGTGCAATCACTTCACGCGTGCACCCTTTCACCGACAACCGAATTTATTACCTATGTTTAATAAATTCATTGCATGTTTGCGAGAACAATGAGCGACACTTCTTGACTACATAGTCTAATTCCATTGTCAAACGATATAATCAATTTCGGGAAGCGTCTATGCGAAACCATTCATTGGATAACCTACCTCGAACCAACCTAAGCTGAATAACATACGCTGAGTGTTAGCAATGTTTGGTGACTTAGAAGGGATGCCCAGCCCGGGTTCATGGGTAAAGTTTGTCCAGGTTTTGGTGGCGAATGCGTCTGTCCCTCCAATAGTTAGGCGAACACCGGATTGGGAGAGACTCTCTGAGGGAGAACCTTTCGCATCTTTAGCCGAAATCTTGACCCAACGCCTTGCTCCGCAGTGGGAAGATGGATTCATACTTCTGTCACTCCTGGACATACTGACTCCCAGAATACTACCATCCCTCATATATTTTCACCCCAGAACCTTCTCCTCTTCACTTACCTAAAATAGCCCGCAAATACCGCCCCCAAAGATGACAATCATAGTCCCTGAAGGAAATTATTTTAGGAAGTAACTAATGTAATTGCAATTTGGGAGGCGGGAATGAGTACCACCGCCCCGGAAACCTTTATTGGATAACCAACACCTCTGCCATAGATCACCCCAAGTAGTTCGCTATGTTTGGTGGTTTAGTCTACGTCAGGGGTGACCGGGTTCATGGGGTGAGGTTTGTCTAGGTGTTGGAGGTGGATGACCAGGACACACTGAACCCCAAATTCCTACCCACACCTTAAACCTTTTTCCTTCCCAGAACTCTCCTCTCATTCCTTTCCTTAAAAAAACCCTCCACATAGCATCCCCAAAGATGACATAGGCTCTGAGGGAAATTATTTTCCTCAGGGCCTTCTGTGTTGAGTTCATATAAAAAAAAATAATAATAATGATAATGATAATGGCCATAACCGGGAACAGATCCTATCATCCGAAACTTCCGTTCCATACTTCATACCTATATAAAAGTAGTTAAGCTCGCAATGTATTCCCGTCGCTAATTCGAACTGACGGCCTTGAAGTTAGGGCAGATTCCGTGTTGTTTTCCCTGTTAAATTGAAATTGATTTAATGGAAACGCGTTGGAATAATTACTATTGCCAGAGCAAAAGACGAGACGAAGGGGTATTATAATTGTGTAAGAAAAGTTTCTTATTCATACGGAAACGACTTTGCAATATGGTGTAATATTATAATGTAGATATCAATTTAGGATTTGTTTTATGCTACGGTTTCGATTCGTAATTGGTTTTGAAGAAGTGATAAAATCTCGATTTAACTAGATTCCAACTTGTTTCACGTTAAATATTGAAGCATTCTATTAATGTATTGAGTTTCTGAAAATATAAGAGAATATATGTTAAGGGGGTATTCTAGTCTAGAAGCGTGAATTGTAGGTATTTTTTCAGGTGCAATTAAAAAAAACATAACATTGTTAAAAGCCATTACTTTACTAAAAATTGATTAAACTTTAAAAAATACATTAAAAAAAAATCAAACGAAAAAATTAAAAATTCAAAAAGTTACAGGGTGTTGAAGTGGGTGGTCTAAAAAAATGGCACTCCACGGTTGACACGATTGCAACCCTCCTAGTAATCTAAAAAAAAAAAAAATAATTCTTCATCCGAACAAATGCGGCTATAGCCCGAACTAAAAGAAAGTCAAAAAAAATATTTTTCGCAAAATGGCGGCTGTCAGAAAAAAAAAGATATTTTTTTACTAGTTTTTTTGACTTTCCAAATTTTTTAAAAATAGTAAAAATTGGAATTTTGTTATAGTTTTAGTTCCCGCCATAGAGTAATGTATAGAGAAAACTCACACCAAATTTCAAGCAAATTGGTTCCGCAAAACTTGAGATATCGTGTCAACCGTCTCGAAAAAAAAAGCGATTTTGAGAAATATGCGTTAAAACTTTGTTCTATTCAGATTCCGGTTAGATTCCGTCTAAGCCGCGGCATAAAATAACTTTTAATATATGAATTTGGAAAAATCCTTTTAAGAAGATATTTTTGAATATATGAACTTTGGAAATATGAAGAAAAAAAATTGATTTTTTTCCAGGGTAGAATACTGCCTAAAAAAGTAATGACTTAAACATTAGGATTCTAGAAAATTGGAACAGAAAAAAAACTTTAACGAAAAAAGATTTTGAACATCGAAAGAGTAAAAATGAGGTGTGTAGAAGCAAAGCTTAACTTTCGTTTTTTTTTTAAAGGCACAAAACACATCGATATCTTTGCCTTTGAAACATATTTTCAAACTTTGATGAGAGTAAGCCGACAAGCTCAGCTTTCTCCCATCAAAATGTATCGAAGGTAAAGATATCAATGTGTTTTTTGCCTTTTTTTAAAAAAAAACGAAAGTGGACATTGCTGCCTTTGCTTCTACACACCTCAAATAATCTCTCAAGGTACGAGTATCAAAATGGAATCCATGACAGTTGATCTTACGACAGTTCGCCCCTCGGCACGCTTATATACAATATGCAATCGGTTTAGGGAAAATACAATATACCTACCTCCAAAAAAATGTAACTAAATGTCCCCGATGGAGTGTGCAGAGAGCAAATACCGCCGAGTAACCAAAGTACAAAACATATTATCGTTCAAATGCATCAAGGATAAAACTATTTGTCTGTATACTGTATATACCAGCCTATAAGGATAAAGAATCGATATTGTAAATACATTCGTTTGATATTCACACACATTTATTATTAAAGGTATTTTTAAAGTCGATTTTAGGTTTGAAATTGGTAAATAATGCCCAAAAAGTTATAATTTCTGGAAGCCAACTGTCGGGAGAACAACTCATAAAGCTCTCGTTATTATAATAAGATTTTATTGCACTTCGTTTGTATATTTAAATACGGAAACTTAGAGAGAAAAATTTAAGTTTCCGAAAGCCCCATAAAAACTCATCATTTTGCCTACGAATGGAACTGGTACGTATATTTCACTTCCATGAATAAATATCGATACTCTCAAAACTCACCCCTTAGGCTTCGAAGATTAAATGTCCAGATTATGAGTCATAAGACGCAATTTAATAACAACATCCTTCATGTCACGTGTTTCATCTTAGCCAAATTAGTTAATTTATTGACTTTTTGCAGCGACAGTTGCATTTAACACGATTATTAAGATAACACTACCCCAATTGCGCTATTTTCCATAAAACTGAGCACTTAATGTACACTTACTCGGAAATTCCATTCAGGGGTGTTACCTTACCTTAGGTCTTACCTAAAATTACCCCCACAGTGGTATTTACATAGTTTCAACAACCTAACTTACAATTCATAATCAATATTTTAAGTTAAATATTGTTGGTACACAGCTATAACATTAACATTAAATACAAACATTGATCTCTAAAAATATGAGATAGAGCAAAAGATACTCAAGGATATTCAACCAGAAGATATAATTGATATTATGTTGATACCAAACTAAATAATAATATAAATTCATCAGAATTAACTGATGTTCAAATTACAAAACAATGAGAACAGAATAAATAAAAACACATTATTATGAATAACAAGAAAACAACTTCATAACAATAAGTACAACATGCCGAATGTAATAAAGATGATAACAATTCTTTCATCAGAACGTAATATTATTATCATTGGATTAATTATTCTTCACAGGTATGTATTTTTTCCTAGTTTTTATCTCAACGCCAGTTCCGAGATCGCATCATATTATTTTTGAAAGCCCCAGCCACCGTCTGATTAGTATATCACGTTTCTTGTCCGAATCATTCCATATTTTTTATCAATCTCTCGCTCATCCTCCTTATCTCAAAGGTATCTATCATTTTTATTATCAAAACCCTAAACCGATAAATCTATCAATAAGAATAAAGGTATTTGTTTTGAAAAAATAGAATAATACACTTGGAAAAAACCTTTACTGCATATGAAATATATTAATTGAGCAGTTAATCTTAATTATTCAGGAATTTAAAAACATCCGGCCGAGTTCAGAAGATTAATTTATTTATACTTCAGATATTCCAAACTTGGAACCATATCCGGAATAATTAAAAACATTAATTTATTTATGGCTCATATATTTAAGTACCTACCTTCATACTTAAACTTATCTATTTCGTTAATACGGGTTATAAAGAATTTATAATTAAGATGTATTTTTATCGTATTAATCACAAACGTCGTCTTTGTGGGCTGTTGTTGGATCCACTTATCCGTAGAAGGCAGAATAATAATAGTTAACGCATTTGACTTTGCGAGAATTGGTTGCGAGTTTGGTACTTGCGGTAGTTCAAAATTACATTGGTAGTCATTAAAGGTATCTTTTTTCACATTAGCTCCACACATAAGGCCCTGAGGAAAATAATTCCCACCAGGGCCTATGTCATCTTTGGGGATGCTATGTAAAGCAGTGGCGGTCCGTGAGTTTTCAGTGAGCTAGAGAGCTAAAAATACGACGTTATTGATTTTGTTGTAGCTGAAAACGATTTTTTTTTTTTTCAAAATTTCAAATTTTTGTATGAAGATTTTCAGTATTCTGCTGAAATGTGGATACGTCGCATCAACAACATCAATAACGTCGTATTTTTCAATCTTAGCACTCTAGCTCGCTGAAAACTCACGGACCGCCACTGGTGTGAAGGGTCTTTTTAAGAAAGGAAGTAGAGGAAGTTCTGGAAAGGAAAAGGATATATAAAAGGTGTGTAGGATTCTGGGGTCAGTGTGTCAAGGAGTGACGGACGTATGAATCCATCCCTCCCAATGTGGTGCAAGGCGATGTTCCGAGAGAATGCGGCTGGAGAAGTCAAAGGGACTCCCTCAACCATTCTCTGCCTGCCGACCAGATGCATCTGCCGACAGGACCCGGACAAACCTCACCCCATAAACCATGGCAGCCCTGGTAGGTCACCAAACGTAGAGAATCACTTAGGGTGACCTATGGCAGAGGTTTTGTTATCCAATAAATGGTGGGCGGCGGTACCCAAACCCGCCTCCCAAATTGATTTGATGGTATCTATTTTATTATTGATTGTAAAGTTTGAAAGAGTTAAATATTTTTTCCAGCGCTTACAAAGAATCTGGCCAAAAACATAAATGAAAAATGGTGTTTCGGAAAGTGTTAATAGATGCGTTGTCTGAATTTAAGTCGAAGTTAAGTCCATCGCATTCAGTTATCAGCGAATTCGGGTATAGATTTGTGCGACTTGCTCGACAATACAATATGTTGTGGCGACGTCCCCGAGCGTGCAATTCTGGCACAAATATTTGAATTTGTGCCAGAATTTCATTTGATACGTGGCCGTTGATTAATTTGAAAATAAATATGTTCATAATACAAAACATCTGCGAGTTACTAGTTTCTAGTGAGTTATAGTTTGTAATAACTAGAATATAATTAAACCAACAAACCAAATATCAAGCCGTTTCCCGCAGGAGTAGACAGAGAGGACGAACCCACCAAAACACGGTCTTAGCATGCATACCCCTCCTCATTCACATTCATACATGCTCTTCTGTTATTCTGACTTTTGACAAGGCCCGACTCAGCAGCCCATACAGCTCAACTCAGCACAGCTCAGTTAGCCCCACACAGTAGGCCCTGTGAAAAAAAATCCCTCAAAGACATGCGTCGTCTTTGGTAATACTGTGTGGAGGTTTTTATGGTTATTTTAAGGAACGAGGGGAAGTTGAGGGTAGGTAGGAAACTTGGAGTCAATGAATCCAAAAGTTAGACGTATGAGTCCACCCCTCACACTGAATTGAGAGAGTCCGGCTCGAGAGGTCAAATGGTCTCCCTCAACCAGTTTTTCCGATCTGGCCAGCCACGCAGTAAGTGGGCAAACGTATCCGCCGCAAAAACCTCGACAAACCTCACCCCACCAAACCTCACTCCACTTGGTGCGACCTATGGCAGGGGTGTTGGTTATCCTAAAAATGGTTCCAGAGGCGGTGGTACCCATACCCGCCTCCTAATTTGAGAGATCATGTCTTCCTCGGGCGTCCCCGACTTCTTCCACTATAACCGTTAACATTTCGTTCATTACAGCATTACAAATTACCCTGATCGTATATACATTTTTTTACTCCAAGTATGCTCGGGAATCGCTGGATAAAATCCTTCGAGTACACGTCGTTACATCCTGTACAGTGTACAGGTTATGGTGGTAAGTTTACACGTTGAACCTAATTTTAAGTCTGTAGGTACTTGGCTCCCAATTACATAACATTACGAACAATTAAATTTTGTACAGGATACCTACGTTTAGAGCTAATTTCACATTCCGTCCTTTGGAGTCGCACCTAGGACACTGTAGAAGTTCATGTAATTATTGAACCACTTAAGACAGCGTGTAATGTCAGGAATATGTTCACAGTAAAGTGTTCAACTGCTCTTGTTAAAGTGCTGGTTCTTTTATCACTGCACCGAGCCATTGGAACTAAGGCACTTCCATTCGGGGAGAATCGTGAAGGTGGAAGGAAATGGAGGGGGAAGGAGAATGGGAATAAGAAGGTTCGGAAGTACCTACCTGGTTGTTTACAATTTTTAGTAACTCACTTGAGCTATCGTCATGGCGACACTGGCGATATTTCCTTCCCTTCTCCACAAACATACTAATTTTGGTTGTTTTTGCTTGCATGAGCGATGTAAAATATCTCTCTAGACCGCACAAGAGTCCCAACTGCTGCTCCCGTCTGGAGCCAGTGAGACTAAGGCATCCCCAATTGGAGTATGTTGTGAGGCAAGGTAGTGGGTAGGGGAAGGAGTGGGGAAGAGGAAGGTCGGGAAGTACCTGGCTTTTCAGATCTGGTCACCAAACACGGCTAAAGCCATTTCAGATACTGAGAGTACCTATCTTCCACTCTGGAACGTGCCGCAAAAATACTATTTATTATTTTTAATTAATTAAATGTGAAATAAAACAAATTAATCGAATAAAATTTATTTGCGCACGTCGGGTTTGAACCCGCGACCTCCGGACTGTGAGTCAAGAGTATTACACCTGGACTAGGGAGGCCGTCAAAAAGCAATAAAGTAAATAAGCATTAATTTTGTTAACATTTTTGACGGATTTAAATATTTGACAGATCTTTTCTGAATAATGATTTTTAAAGGTACCACCCAATAGTTTCAACTGTCTGGAGCCAGTGAGACAATGGCATCCCCAGTTGGGGTGTGTTGTGAGACTAAAGGTCGTGTGGGGGGAGAAGGTGGGTTTTAGGAAGGTTTTAGAAGCACCTGGCTATTCAAATCTTGTCATTTTAAGCAATGTTTCTATTCTGAGGGGTAGTCTTACAACAGGGCGATACTGGTTTTTACTGGTTATGTATGACATATGATAATTCTGGTCATCTCTAATTATTTTTTTGGTAATATTTTTAAATATTTTCATCTTCACAAATCCTCCAAGTATAATACCCCGTGATTTTTCACGGGTGAGTGCTAGAATTTCAAGTAAATTTAAGACAGGAAAGTCAAGTACATCAAATAAAATCATTAAATAAATTACCTCTGTAATACAAGTACAAGTTTCGATGCTCCAGGATTTCTTCACACCTACCACCGTTTACATTAGGCTCTCCTATATGGTTCCGTGCCAACTCAGAATCAAGTCAACTCAACATCTCTTCGAAAAGTCATTAAAAGCTATGAAAAAATAGAAAAATAGCCCATAACCTAACCTAATGTAACTTATTTAAATTTTTTTTTTTTTCATCACTTTTAATGACTTTTCAAATGAGGTGATGAGTTGATTTTATTCCGAGTTGTCCAGTCACCCTCTTATATACCATAGCATTGCATGAGCGCCTGGAAGCACGCCGAATGTCGTTGACATTAAAACAAAAATAAAGGTGTGCGTGCGCTTCCCCACGTCCTGAACCTGCAACCTTTAGGTCAGAGACAAGGTTCTTCCTTTTCTTCCCACGGAGGTCACCAAGAGGTTCTCTCGCAGTTATTTCTGCATACGGAATTATTCTTGTTGTGAAATACCCTCATATAATGTTTATATAGAGTAAATTGCACGTATAAAATGCAGGTATTTATAGTTTATGATACACTCATCCGTTTCTGAAATTTATTGTACATAAATATAACCATATAACTGATTGCCACGTGTAAGGGTGTAGAGTTAACTATCCCACCTGTAGTGGCATCTGAAGCTCTTATTTTAGTATGTGAATAAGTTTCACGTGTAAAGCCAGTTTATTATCCGTTTTTATAACCCCTCAATATAAAACATAGTTTAGTGCCCCTTGTGTATATTTACACTTACCCTAGAGCGGTTACAGTAACTTTTTTTGTAAGTTTTATTGAAAGTAATTTTCACATCCGAGCTTATGTTACTCATCAATATATCGCAAGAATAGCCTCTACTACTTGTAGAGTTTATAATAATAATTTGTGAATAATTTGTTCAGCGCTGTTTTTTGAAAAATCACCTCAAGGGCGCTGAATAAAGTTATATGTATTTCTACAATCTTACTTCCAACTACATACCAGAAAAACCATTATAATTCTCTTAGCTCCGTCGATCAAAGGGTTGAGAATACTATTAAAAATTTGTGAAGAATATGCAAATGACCACAACATGATGTACAACCCCAAGAAGACGGAACTAATCGCATTCCACCATGGAAAAACTCTCGAGAAGATGCTCCCCGTACAACTCAATGAGGAAAACATAAGCACATCAACGAATGTGAAATACTTGGGTCACATCATCACTGAAGACCTTTCGGATGATGGTGATATTGAATGACAGAGGAGAAGTATCAGTGTATTGTCCAATATGATTGCCCGAAGATTTTTCCAATGCAGTAACCATGTAAAAAAACAACACTGTTCAATGCATTTTGCACTAATCTATGTACATGCGAAACATGGTGTAACTACCGAACCACCTCAATGGAACGACTCCGGAACCAATATAATGATGCATGTAGAATTATATTTGGATTCAGAAGATGTAGCAGTGCATCGACAATGTTCACTGAACTAGGATTGCACGGATTCGCCGGTCTAATGAGACATCGGGTCACTGGAGCCAGAATGCGGCTAATGGCTTCCGACAATGCAGTGGTGAACGCAGCGTTCCAGCACCAAACTCCACTCCTGAGTGAGCGCTGGGCCCGAGCTTGAAGAAAAGAATTGATTATTATTATTTTTTTTTTTTAATTTGGTTTTTTTTTCCTATTCTATGATCTAAAAAAAATCTGTTGTATTAAAATATGTTATAAAATATATTATATAAATATGTACAATCATATGGGACGTGTGGGATTGCACTATCCTCCCCACATCTTGGAATAAAACTTTATTATTAATAACAACTTGTGGCTAAAATATTGCACCCGCCGGCTCGTTGATCACTAATACAAAACTACATGTACAATGCATTTGACCAACGAATGCGTAAAAATGCTACGAAAAAATACACATATAATTTTATTTATTTTCTGTACAGGCAGAAAATGTACACGACTATATTCTTACTTGGGAGGTAAATTGAGATTAACACCGTTTATTGCTTATTAGTAGCATGCGGCTGGCAGTGGCAAAAACATTGGGAATGATCTGTGAGCGATATGCTGAAATAGGCCAAAACCAAATGATATTTTATAGCTAGGACGGTTGGCCACATAAAACAAATTTGACGGGTTAAATAACCATAACTTAATTGTTTTGCCTTTAATGATGAGCGGCGCTGGAATTTTCGTTTTACGCCGCATACTACTTATTAGAGAAATTTAGACATCCCATCTTGCTGTAAGGGTTAGTTCCACTTGTCGTGGCTTCCGTAATACTTATAACAATTTGTGTTTATGTTTCACACGAATGACTAATTTACATAACGTAAGGCTGTGTAGCTTGTAATGGTATAAAGCTTGTTACCTATGTACACACACTC
Source organism: Glyphotaelius pellucidus (assembly GCA_936435175.1). NCBI lineage: Eukaryota > Metazoa > Arthropoda > Insecta > Trichoptera > Limnephilidae > Glyphotaelius > Glyphotaelius pellucidus. The sequence goes on along the minus strand of OW386545.1, from coordinate 11,729,344 downwards.
GAACTTACATTTGTTCACTTGCAGTAACTTATGCAACATTACACTTCTTGTAAGGTTAGAATACCCCATACTGCATCCGCTTCTGTACCACATTATCTCGTTAATGTTACGTAAGGGTTGGTGTCACTTCTAAGGGTGTGAAGCTAGTTACCCCGCCTGCAGTGGGTTCTGTAACTCGGCCCGTGCCATTGTCAGTTGGCAGTTTGGGGCGGTAGAGCAAACAAAATGGAGCGGTGCAATCACGAATCACGTCCTTGCTTAAAACTAACGAAGATAAGTTGACGCGGGCTCTCATACTGAAATCAGGAGTTATCCCCGCCCGCACGTCTCTACACGTCTCCACGGGTAACGGGTAACGGGTAACGTACGTGAAACGTTAACTACTACTGCTGGTGCCGCACGCCTTATGTAACAACTGGTGTGGTGCTAGTCGGTGTTACTTAAGGGTACTTATTAGTTGGCGTACGGTACTTAGTGCTAAATTGTAGACGTAAAAGACGTACCGATAAAGTTGTGCCGGCAAATTTATCGATAAAACTGCATCAAGGCTTGCAATGCAGACAACGATGTATCTAATTTAATTTGTTAACAGAATTAGGTTAGCTCCATCACATTTGAAGCCCATAAAGGTGAAACTGGCGGAGATTCGGCTCAAGGATCATTCAAATGTCAACAAATCAAAATGGCGCTGATCGTCAATATGATGGTCATCAAATGTGATGGATAATAATAATACAATGATATAACTTTGTTTTATTCCACTTTATTATATTCTTCTCCAACCGGTTTCGGTTCGACCTGAACCTTCCTCAGGGATGAATAAAAATATACTGATATTTATATTTAATATCAGTATATTTTTATTCATCCCTGAGGAAGGTTCAGGTCGAACCGAAACCGGTTGGAGAAGAATATAATAAAGTGGAATAAAACAAAGTTATATCATTGTATTATTATTATAATTATGTATTCCCACAAAGTGATTGCTACATGTGAAAATTTAAATGTGATGGAGTTTGAAATAACCCAACCTTATGGTTACAAGCATGGATCCTAAGATCCAATCTATTGAATGAATAGGTACCTAATTAAAGTTTTCTTGCTATTGAACTGAAATAAAATATGATATAATACTTGAAATAATGAAATAATATATAATAATGAAATAATGATAAAATAAGTCACCTTTATTTACTTATTTTCATTTTGTTTTAATAAAATCTCTGTTATAATAACAAAGAATAACCCTCTATATCTTAAATGTTCACATTATTATTTTTTTTTATTTTAACACATAAATGTATCATAAAACAAAATAATAGTTGTTATCATACATACTTGGTTTAATGTACATTCTTTTGTTGTTATTATTATAATTAAACTCCTGTATCCTTTCATGTATCACTTGATTGTAAAAGCCATTTTATGGCGTTCAAATAAATAAATAAATAATAATATTGTACAAAGGAACTAAATATTTTATCGATTCCAAGTTATTTCCTCTTTGCCGTTGCAAGTTGGTAAAATCGTTTTATCCTCAACATCATTTCAATTTTAGAACAATACCCTTATTTACATCAAACTTTAAAAAAAATCGTTTATGTCCATTTATGCTAACGCTCGATGACTGGAAAGGTAGTTTTAAAATTGGCGACAAAAAAATACCCATCCCCGATATACTCGTGATACAACTATCATTGCCTCTTCTAAATAAGAAATAAAACACCCCTCGCAAGTGGAAGAAAGCTGCAATCAACTGATCAACAGAGCAAAAACAAAACTAATGGTGATAAACAGGGAAAACACCTTCGTTAGAACAAACGCTTAAAGACGGTGGCCAACTTTCAATCTTTTTCCTTCGTGAACTAGTTGAAAATGGTTGAAGGCATTCAAAACCGTGTGGCCTCGAGATTTTTTTTTATTTATTTATAATTTTTCTTTGTACACTGTACAGAAATTGAATATCTAGAAAATGAATTCAAAGAAATTTTTTGGCCAAACGCGGAATTATTTGATGAGCTTTATTTATCCACGAATGACAAAAACTGTTCTAGTTTTATCAAGTTATTGTACGTATATTTGAAGTTCAATAGTTAACTAGGAAAATGTGGGTTTACGAAGCCAAACTTAAACTGAAATTTTGATCACCGAATTGATGATTTCATAACAAAAATGTTTACTTAGAGTAAGTTTGTATTTGGATAATTAACTATTTAGTAGAGAATATTGAGTTTCTCTTAAGAATCCAATCAAAAGTTTAGTATTTGTGGTAGAGGTACCAAAAGCAGAAATTTTATTATTCATGATTAATTTGGGTTTTTTCAGTTTTCTCATGAACACATGATACCCACTTTTCAATTTATTAAGATGTTAAAAGACAAAATGTTCATTGTGAGAGACAAAAACATTTTGTTATTTGTTTAATTAAAAAATATCACCGGACACCAAAATGACCTCTACTATATATATTATACTTCAAAAATTTGCTCAGGAATCGCCGGTGAAAATCTTTCGGGTACGTTCTGATACACCATTTATAAAGTGAAATTATGTACTATTTAAAATGTAATATCGCTAATTGACACCTACACAAAATAATAATTTACTTAAGGGTCTACTATTCGTATTTCGACCGATTTCTTACATATCTCACTTAAACATTTGAAGTTTTTAAGCTCTTAAAAAATATATGTTATTTTTGAAGATAATATCTAGATACGTTCCACGCCAAAACGCAAATTATATGAAATTCCCTCGATAGAAAAAAATCGCAAAGTATGCTCCGAAAATTATTTTAAACAAGTCTATTTCTTTTATTTTACAAGTTATATTTGTGAAAAAATTCACAATGTTTCTTTAAATGATACTTAAGATACGTTCCACGAGATTTTTGCTCTATTTTAAACGAGTCATGTTTTATTAAGCTTTTTCGCAATTTTCGCTGCTATTCTACGACTAAACATATTAGCGCGCTCTGTCCAACACTCGTAATCACATATCTCTCCATCTTCTTCTTTTTCAGCGCTGTGCGTTTCAAGAGTGCGGCCTTAAGTTAATTTTTAACCCAAACGGTTATTTTGTTCTCTTTTGGAAACAAATTGTATATGGTTGAGTGGGCATCGCGTTTCGGTCCCACCCGGGCGTGTTCGATTCCTCGGCTGGCTAAGTCCTCCATCACGACTCAAGCAACATTTTCGGCTTACTGTGGCGGTAATAGAAGATTTTCAAACATTGTTGGGTTATTCGTAACTTGGGAATGTTTGTCTTTCTTTAAAAAAAAAAATTAAAGAAAAAAGAAATAATTACAAAAAAAATAATATTTACGTACAAACTGCAGGTACAACTGTCGTCGCTGTTCGCATGATCCCTCCGTTGTGAAAAAAGAAACAGAAGAGTGAACAAACACATATTGAAGTAAGATCATGAAGAGAGACTTTCATTTATTTTTGTTTGTTGTGTTCATTAATAACCATTATTGATACACATAATTATTATTTGGAGTACCACCTTCATTAGCATGCGTCAAATTGTTTTTATCTTCCTATTTATAATGAAGGATCTCTATGTAGTAAGGGTCTTAGATTAAATTTACTTGAACAATTAGAAATCAATAAACGAACAAATGACTCTAATATAATACTAATTAATAAAGGAAGGAAAATAATTTTTTGCCACTTATTAGTATGTTCACAAAACCTAAACAATTAAATAATTCAATAGCAGCCACATTAATTATTAATATCAAACAATTAAAAAACACAGATTTTAAAGTACCCCAAACAACTATTTTCGCAATAACTCGGTTTAACCGGTAACAAAGCAATTTAGGCACCTTCAAAGTTGAAATTTAAAATCCTATAAATAAGTCGTCTCAAAGTGCTGTAACCACACTTTGAAAATGGCCTTGTAAGCCGAAACAGCAGCCACAATAATAAATAAACTGAAATACTTGCAGAACTCAATTCAAATTAATTTTTTAAAAAATAAATCGAGTTGAATGGATTAAACATAAAAACAATTAAAAGTCTTTATTTGGTTTCTGTTTCTTGGGTTTTATTCCAAATAACTATAATAATAATTAAGCGGAGTCGACTGAATACATTATATTGTTGAATTTAAACTTTCATTGCATATCGTATCGCGAGGATTTTCAATTTGCTTTAATTATATTCCACATTACACCTTTGATACCTACCCAATTGTACTCTAATGATATTAATACTTATTTCAATAAAATTGTTCAAATTAATTACTCTGTTCATTAAAATTACAGAGTAGTTTTCGGCCTAATCACCTCTCGGTTGGTGTCAAAAAGTTAATTAAAGTGATGGTTTGGCTTGTTATTTCAATTGATTTCGAAGATAATTTCATTGTAATAAACAAAATGATGTGATTTCGTCATAAACAAGTGACATTATTCTGTATTTGTAATTTAGGTAGATACCTAAACCTTTTTTGGTTAGATGAATTAAATACCTATAATTTAATAGAAAAATGGGTTTCTTTTTACTTAAGTATGTAATTAAAATGAACTTAGACAACAAGATTTTAGCTACCATCTTCACACGGGATTTTCGCTCTCTTCGATTTTTTTTTCCCACAAACCCCACAAACTCTTAAAAAGCACGTATCTTAATTATTTTGTTTCGTACACGGCATCCGGAAACTCTAGTACAAGCGGGGAACTGGTGAATCTATCTCACATTTTTGGTCGATTTTGTGGTATAACTTTTTTTTGTTTGATCTTTTGTTTTCGATTACCTATTGAGTATTACGTATCGAAGTCTGAATTATAATGGTATTGTGTTAGGTATACGGGGTGTTCGGGGGTGATTTCTTTAAGAAAAAATGAAAATTTCGAGAGGTTATTCTACGTGATAGTACCAGTAAAAAAGATAACTAACTTTTTTGAAATTCCAAAGTTTTAAGGTGGTTCCTTTTAACTTTTTAGTTTAAAGTTATTATCTCTTTACTTCTATCATCATGTAGAATCACCTCCTGAAGTTTACGGTCACCCTGTATTTTTATTTTTTATTTATTTATTTATTTTTTGTTGAATATAATGGTACAGAGTTTACATGTTTTTATAAATTAAATAAAGTTTTTCTTTTAAAAATACATTAATTAATAAGTATTACACCTTTTTTTAGAGCAGAGCTCGAGTAAAAAAGGCGGAGAAAACGAATGTAAAGCACAATTCAACAAAGAAAAAATAGTAATTTTTTTTTTATGTGTAAAACAAAAGATAGAAATTTAACAGTGAAATAAGAAAAAAAGGTAATATATGTAAGTATACATATACACACACATAGATATACACACATACCCACATTTATACACATATACAAAATGTTATCGCCATGTGTACATATATAAAAACATATGCATATGTGTACACATACATATATAAAAATATACATATATGAATAAAATAGAAATGAAGTTTAGGAGGTGACAAAAAAGAAAGGAGAAAAATAAAGAAAGAAAAAGGATATCCGTATACTACAATTGTGTTGAGAAGTATAGTATTATAAGATGTAGTCATAATAATGTGTTTTTATTGATTTTTTGAATTTTTTATAATTAGATTATTATTCCAATCTTAGATTAACTGGTAATTGGTTAAACCATTTCACTCCAGTATGTTTTATTAGTCTACATTGTAAAATTTTTGTAATACTTTTTGTAATACCTCTTTTGTTCGTTAATCCTTCATTTAATTTGGTTTCTGAATTTGTTCGTTTCCCTCGAGAATGAATGAATGCGAGTGAAGCAAGAAACTTATAGATATAGTGTTGAGGGGAATTGGTGTTTTAGTTAATTAAGTTAGTTAGTTTAGCTTTGAGAGTCACCTTAAACAAGGTTTCAATTAATCTATTTAGGTATTAAGGGTCTACTATTCGTGAACACAGTGCTGAAAAAGAAGAAGATGGAGAGATATGCAATTACGAGTGTTGGACAGAGCGCGCTAATATGGTTAGTCGTAGAATAGCAGCGAAAATTGCGAAAAAGCTTAATAAAACATGACTCGTTTAAAATAGAGCAAAAATCTCGTGGAACGCATCTTAAGTATCGTTCAAAGAAACATTGTGAATTTTTTCACAAATATAACATGTAAAATAAAAGAAATAGACTTGTTTAAAATAATTTTCGGAGCATACTTTGCGATTTTTTTCTATCGAGGGAATTTCATATAATTTGCGTTTCGGCGTGGAACGTATCTAGATATTATCTTCAAAAATAACATTTTTTTTTAAGAGCTTAAAAACTTCAAATGTTTAAGGGAGATATGTAAGAAATCGGTCGAAATACGAATATTAGACCCTTAATTACTACCACTACTTATTAATTACTAAGTGAGAACTAAGTAAATATCTATGTCTCTATTCTGTTACGTATTTATTTTGATACATTATATAACGCCAATTCATTGAAAATCCACAAAAAGTTTATATTTCAACCCAACATATTTAAAAGTCAATTATATTGAGAAAAAAATTATCTTTAAGGCGATGCACCACGTCGTGTAAAATTTGAGATCAGGCCGCTAACAATAAGACTCGTCATATAGATGGTGAAAAGGTTTAAATTCCCGTTTAACAACAGCCGCTTGTTTTGATTTATTTAGGACAAAAATATTGCCAAAAACATGTTATATTTTAGTTTGCGAAGTTTAGACACAAATATTAAAATGTTTTTAACTAAGAATTTACTTTTCAATATTTTACAATAAAACCAAACGACAAAGAGGTTCGTATGTAGGAGTTTTTGAACTTTAAAGACTAATCAAAATATACTCTATGATTTCAAAGGTATATGTGTTCAACTCGCATATGTACCTTAAACACTTTAAATTTTAAAGCTCTTAGAAAACATATTGTTTTTAAAGATAATACCTAAACGTTCCCCACGCCGAAACGCACATTATATGAAATTCCCTCAATAGAAAAAAAATCGCAAAGAATGTTCCGAAAATTATTATAAACCCGTTTATTTCACTTATTTTGGAAGTTATATGTATGAAAAAATTAAGTGTTTCTTTAATACCTTTTTAGATATTCCCCACAAGATTTTTGCTCTATTTTAAACGAGTCGTATTTTATTAAAGATTTTCACAATTTTCGCTCAAATTTTGTCGGTTATATCTCTCCATCTTCTTCTTTTTGAGCTGGTATATGGCGCCTTAATGAGAGTGAGAAACATACACTATATTACGTATTACTATTTTTACTTTTTTTTAAAAGAAACACATTTCCGGGTTACGAATAACCCAACAATGGGAAAATCTATGACCCAATTAGAAAATCTCCTACTATCACCACAGTAAGCCGAAAATGTTGCTTGAGTCGTGATAGAGGACTTAGCCAGCCAAGGAATTGTGGTTCAACAAACCTTCTTCCCGGTTCAAAATCTACGTATTATAATTGAAATGCTTTGAAACACAAATTCTTAGTTATTTCAAACCCAACATCAATTTTAGGTACAACGTATTATCAAAACATAATAATAGTACGCCTATTCTATGTGTTAGTATTTTAGCACATTTTGCTGTAAATATTGATAATGCTGACAATTATTAGTCTTCTTCTGTCTCTGGTTTCTTTTCCCATCGGAGGTTGATTATCATAAGGCTAACTTCTCCGAAAAGTAAAAGAAAAATTACAAAAAAATATATATATTATATCGAATTTAGGTAACCTATGTATTATCAAAACATAATAATAGTATAATAGTATGCCTTTTATATGGAATAATATGATAATATAGAATAATAGTATGCCTTTTATAAGTATGTCAGTATTTTAACATATTTTGCTGAAAATATTGCTAAAGCTGACAATTATTAGTCTTCTTCTGTTTCTGGTTTTTCTCCTATCGGAAGTTGAATATCATCCCCGAATATCAACTTATTGAATATCAACTTACCCGAAAAGTAAAAAAAAAAATGATGAAAAAGGTATCTAACCGAAGTGTAGACATATATAATTATGTAGGTTCAAAATGTTTTTTTAAAGTAGGTAATTAAGTATGTCCTTTTTGTGATTTTAACACAAAGTTTTACAAAACAACATATTTACTGAAAGTGTTTTTATTCACTCGTCGCATTTTGATCTAAGACCTCAGTATTATGGGTTTCCATCAGTAGTTAATTTATTTTTTCCTCGGTACTGCCTTAATTTTTGTAACCACTGAATTTAGCATAATATAATGCAACGGGTGATAGAATCTGGCTTGATCTAATTATCCGGTAAAAAAGTGTCTCATTTTAGAGCATGATGACCTTGACGAAGTTAATGACGACGAAAAAATTTATCGAAGGTATTCGTGCTGAAAAAAAGAGTTTTCAACAAAAAGTTGTCAGCGCAGCGCGCAGGCTCGGGTGGCGGGGGGCAGTGAAGGGGATGTGGAAGGCGGGAGGGGGCAGCGGGGCGTTCGGGGCAAAACGGGTTCAGTCAGTGTTGTTCCGACCGTCGCGCGGGAGCTCGCGTTCGTCGCGGCACCGAGTCGCGCGCAAGTGCGTAAATTCAAAAAATCCGTAAAGTGAGTTAGTTACTTTCTTGTGAGAAAAAGTTCAAGGCGAGATGCCTTCCAACAGCAATATCGTGGTGGAGTGGCTGCGCTCCTTACACCTGGGCCAGTACGCTGAAAGTTTTATAGACAACGGTTACGACGACCTGGAGATCTGCAAGCAGGTCGGGGAGCCAGACCTGGATGCCATCGGGGTACTGAACCCCACTCACAGGCAGCGGCTGCTGGCCTCCGTGCGCACCCTCAGGGAGGAGGGGGCCGCCTCGGTGTACTTCACCCTCGAGGAGGCCGCTGCAGCGGTGGCTCAGGAGTGGCCCGGCAAGGAGCAGGAAGTGGTTGAGGAGGGAGCCAGGTACCGGGACGAGTACGAGGAGGGCAAGGCGGAGCTGGTGAAGATCCCCCGCGTCCAGCTCAGGGTCCTCCTCAGGGATCGTTTGGCGCAGGACGGCATCCGCCTCAGTCTTCAGCCGTATTCTACAACGGTGAGTGACACATCCAATCAACCTGCTAGCGCTCATTATACCACTTCCTAGAGCCGTCATTCCTGCACTGTTAATTAGCAGCATTCGCTGTGCCGTTACCGCTTTCCGGGTTCCAAAAGATACCGCATCCCTCTGCTCAACTGCCTGCTGCACATAGCTCACTGCTCAGTCCTTATCAGCTCGCCGACTGTCTTTCGGCGTTTTAAAATAAACACTTCGCTGTTTCAGTTTACCTTATAAATTTACCCCTGTCTCACGAAGTTTCAAGAATTTCATGTTTTATTTATTCGTGGCTTGCGCAAATAAATGTCAGTTTGCCAATTATTGTGATCGTTTCGTACGGTCTTATTTATACGTAGGAACCTCACCTACCTCCCGAAAATTTGATACAATTTAAGCATTGACAGTTGCGTCCTGGTTGTTAATTCCGTACCCGAAAAAGACGAGGGGTCGGAAATTTATCTATTATTTGGGACGTTTCCTAGTTACAATCACACGGCTTTATCTAAACAATCGATGATTTATATATTGGTGTCATGCGATTTTATCCAATCGGGTATTTTGTAGGCTATATTTTGTAGGGCTATCGGGGCAAGTCTACACACGTCCGCCGCGCTACAGACTGACATTCTGAAGTTAATTTGAAAGAACCATTTCTGCTAAAATATTCATTACGTAATTTCACGGAATGTGTGATTACTTTTTACGGGCGATTAGGCACGAAATAATGACAGAATTGTAGGTATTGCTTCTGTTTTTCAATTCGATGTAATATTGTTTTTTGTATAAGTTCAAGTACCTTTTTTTGAACTGTTGGTAGATTTGTTACAATCAGCGCACTTTGTCAAAGGTTATCTAATTTACCGAACTTTGATAAACAAGAATTATAATTATTTATTTAGTTTCATTTAATTCTTTTTTTTGCACTTTAATGTAAAATATTATCGGTATACCTACTTTTGTTATTCTTATTTCAATTCAATTATTTTTTTTTCTTGAATATATATTATGCATATATTTTTTAAGACAAAAATGGTTATTGACATGCGAAATAATTAAAGATTTAATATATAATTTTAAGATTTAGTTTATTGATATGTTACAAATGATATTAATATTTTAACAAGTATATGTTAATTAATTAGGGTAGGTACCTATAATAAATTGAGAATATATGAATATAAGATTTATATACGTGAGAATACATTATTTTACTAACATTAATCAATAGATACCTGCACAGGATGTCTTAGGCATGTTTCACATTGGAATTTAAGACATTTTGAGATTTTATTCCACCTCATAAAATATTGTGTAAGGTACATTGATTGATTGGCGTGTTTTTTGCCTAAGAACAATGATGGATTAGTTTCGTGAAGAATATTATGTAGGATACTAGTAAAGTAGTCGCGATTCCAGACAAAACAAGTTGGTAGGTAGAATACACAGTATCCTAGTTGTTTAGTTAGCATTTACACTGATGTCAACAATAGCAGCTAGTTATTATTATTCACACGAAGTTTGCCCATAGTTAAACTTTCTAAAAAATTATTACAGTCTTTAGACATTTTTTTCCATTTGCCGGAAATTTAAGTATTTTTTGTTGATATGTAGGTATATTCCGAAAACTAGGTGTAGATTCGAGTTAATTTAATTTAAAGCCCCGTAGTAAGCGCTCAAAAAGAAGAAGAAAGGGAGATATGTAAATTCGAATATTAGAGAGAGCACGCTAATATTAAAAACGATAATATTTAAGTGAAAATTGAGAAAACTGACTGTAAGTAGACTGAATGCTGTAGAAATGAGATTCCAGAGGCGTTTGTGTGATAAAACCATGTACGATCGTGTGAGAAACGTGAAGATCTGCAAATAATGCAAGACTGGTGTAAGCGTATGAGTAAGATTAAGAAAAGAACGCTCCGATGGTTTGGGCGTGTAGAGCGAATGAACTAGGAAAGGAGTGTAAGGGGAATATATGACGCAAATGTGAATGGCAGAAGACGTCGGGGACGCCCGAGAAAGACCACCAGATCAGATACTTGAATCGGACCATGTCAAGAGTCAGAATAATAGAAGAGCATGTATGAGACGATGTATGAATGTGAAATAGGCAAAGAGTGTGTGCGTGAGAATGAGACCGAGTTGTTTGGCGGTTTGTCCTCTCTGCCCACCGTCGTGATGGTTAGTTAGTTTTTTTTTAAATTGTGAAAATGTTTAATAAATCACAACTCGTTTAAAGTAGACCACAAATCTCGCGGTTAATGTCTAAAACAGCATTTAAAGAAAAAATGTTAATTTTTTCATTCATACTTATAAATTGTTAAATAACAGAAAAAAACGTGTTTATAATATTTTTCGGAGCATACTCTGCAATTTTTTTCTATCGAGGGAATTTCATATAATTACCGTTTCGGCTCTACAAATGTACAGATATTATCTTAAAAAATAACATTCATTTTTTCGGGAACTTAAAAACTGAAAGTGTTAAAGAGAAATATGTTATAAATCGGTCGAGTAGTTTCATTTCTGGAAAAGTTTTGTTTTCGAAGATGGAAGATTAGGTACCATTTAGTTGGTATAATCGTATTGATAACAGTCACTTTGCGTTCTAATTATATAACACGAATGTTTTGGTTTGCTGATTCAGATTGAAATTGGAAGTACCTATATAAGCACGTGAATGAAGTTTCAATTGAAAACAAAATGAGCATCCGAGTCAAGCACGATAAATCGGCGGTTAAATAAATCAAATGCTCAATCTCATTCGATTGTAATCTGGTATAAACGTTCGAGTGAACGAATGTTAAACAAGTCTTAATTACTTTGAATACCAAATAGCGTGGCTGCCTCAAGCAGGCCCAGTCCTCTGTACAGTGTACCTATACTGTGCTCAGCAGTGTGATTATCGATTAGTCTCGCATCACTCGGGTATTGCGTACGACAAAAATAATCTACTGATTGGATCTCTGCTCTTTGAGCCGAATGCATTAGGAGAAAACGGCCTGGGTATACCTCTACCCGGCTGTGGGCCCCTGGTAGAAATACTGGTCCATTAGATAAGATGTCCGATTAGCAGCTCGGATCCCCCAGTCTCCCAAACAAAACCGATCCCATCCGAACGGATTTAAATTAAGCCTCATTAGTCGGATTCCTCGGGAATGTTCCAACTAACGAACAAAGTGTGGAGATTGAATTAGGAGCTTAGTCATCGGGACGACATTGTGGGGAATTTTTAGACATTGAGACCTCAGAACCCTTCATATTATATCGATCTCAAATATCCCACGATCGAAGAGTTTTTTCATGTTCAGAGCGGGCAGGTAGAAGGTAGAAGCCACCATGTTCGGCAGGAACAACAGAGCTGTGGTCCGATTCTGTCGGCCGGTGGACCAATTATGAAACCATTAGCTGGCGATGCGTTACATCCTTTATAACTTCACAGACAGGTGCGAATTAATGATTTTCATGTTATAGGATAGTTATAATCAACCAATAATACTCATTTATTAGTTTAGGCGTAGATAATCTGAAAAGTGCTATTTCGTTAATATTAGATACTTATAAACAAACATAACGTTCCTAAAAAAGATGAGTCTTTAAAAATGTACCTATACAACAGTCGTGATATGAACAACGAACTACACTAGACCGCAACGTCTCAGAAACATGGAAAAAACATACCGAGCTTTTGTCACCTTTACATGAAATGTCTACATTTAGAAATAAAAATTGTTTCTCATCTTTCCTGTTAGTGTCCATGCCCAGTGCTTGTAGAAACGCAGAGTATCCTACTGAAAATAATGCATATCGTCCGAGCACCTTGTATGCATTTTATACTAATTTTATTTTCTCTCAAAGCCTAGCCATTCATTAATTCAATTCAAACATTCAAAATATTTGAAGAATCGTTAACGGATCGCATTAATCTCGCCTTAATGTGCTCCACATATCTCCCCCCAAGTAATTTCAATGACACATTATATAGCGACACTTACCCCCGTATTTGTTTACAATCTGAACAGTATCTATAAATCGCGCTCCCTTTTGAATCGCCTAACAAAAATGTGATAAGCACCGATGGAGGTTGCTACAAAATTTTTTAGAACTGGTTTTCAGCTGTCCGGTCTTGGACCAGAGGAAGAGCCGCTCGAACGCTGGTCGAAAGGTGTGTATTATAGATTTGTCACTCCGAACACGATCAAAGGGATGCTTTTATTTTGTTGCGTTTTGCTGTTATTTATTTGATGTCATTATGTGCAGCGTGTTTATAGAGAACGTACGTTGGGCCATGCCTGAGACGGGCAGACTATCAAGGAGCAGCCTCGGGATGATGTCTGACTCTTGATATAAACTCGTTACTCCCAATGTACCGGCACTAGGCGACTAGACATTTATGGATGATGATCATGACGTGGTCTTGAATGTTCTCTTAGTTGTCTTTAGTCCCCTTTATTCTAACCCTCTCAAATTATGTTCCTCGTGATTACTTCGTTTGTGGAGGTGCAATTTATTTTAGATAAAGAGAAACGCTAAGTGATTTTCTTGTTTGAAGGAAGAGGAACAAGTGTTTTCTGAGAATTCTTCGCCGTAATAATCACAATGAAATGAATCCTAATAATATTAAAACCGTTCATAATAATTAGTAACGCCTACCTGCATAGTAGGTACATTAAATTCATAATACTTATATACGTAATCCTTATCGTTAAAAGTAGCAATAAAAAATGCTTTCATAAAAGCAATTGATTTGAATTGATTGGATTTTTGGAGCTGTCAAATCAATATTGATAAAGTCAACATGATTGAAATGGCGGATTGATCCATTATAAGTTTACGGTACATAAATTACAAGAGATAAGTTATTATTACATGAATCATTTGCTTTCAATTATTATAAGAAAGCGAGTCGACCGTGTAAACTATTAGGGCATTGTGTTTCCAATAGAATGGTTGAATAGAGACGGGCGTTTATAGTTCAGTTTTGACCAAAGGTGTAATTTCTTCAAAGGAACGCATCGTTAAACGTTCTGGGATGCTACATGCTGTGGACTAACAAATAAAATGTATAATATATTATGAAGTATTTTCATCCAGATCTCTAAATCTCTCGTCGGCAGATTTTTAGAGTAGATCTTTTTTAAACTGCTGATGAATCGTTGCAAAGTTTAAACAACAACTGGTCTTTGATCGGACTCATCACAATTCACAGTGGTTGGTATTTGAAGTGGTGAGGATTAATAAAATATGCACGTCCAAAATAACTTCGTGACTTTTAATCTCCATTTTATCGTTCGATGGCTACTTTTTATTATTAGTGGCCACAAATAAAAGTGGTGAAGATTATTCATCAAGGTAATATTCTTGATAAGTTTGACTGCTATTTTTTGTTACGAAAATGTATTAGATATCTTTGTTCAAAGAGTTTGTAGCGACAGTAAAATTAGTTTTTCCATATCTCCAAAAATGACGAAGCTTTGTGCTTTTAAAGTTAACGTTGATAAATATTGTATGCAGTAGTTTCTTGTAAAAATTATTTCACTGCCTAATTTAAAATTTATACATCATACATGATTTGATACCTATTTGAATTGAAATAATCCAGACAGGAAGTTTTGAACATTGACTTCTACAGCCTTAAGTTATTTATCAACTATGTTATACGGAAATCGGGTTTATATTGTTTGATTATTTCTATCAATACAACTTGCCTTATGTGGGCAGTAATAAAAAATTGAACCCAAAACCCGATACCAACAAACCGGATACTGGGTAGTTAATATATCTAATATATTATATTAATTCGTAAAGTGGGGACAGCTCGATACCAGTTAGGTAGTATACCCACCTAAATAGGTAGGCAGAGAGACTTTTAGCTTCTGTTTCGGGAGATTTATGGTTCGCGATTAGGCGAGTCGACTAGTGCCAACGTTATACACTGAAGCTTTGTACTCTATACAAAGTGCTTCTATTATTGGACCAACTATCCTTCCGTGAATACTTTATTATTTGTCCACGACAGTTCCGTGCGCAAATCCTGCCTTTCTGGGATTAAAATATTTGAAACACCAAATGTATACAATTATATCCTGACAATTTAATGTTATATTTATATTAGTAGGTACCTACTCGAATATGAGGTGCACAAACCTTTTTTGATTTTCAGTATGTAAAGCTTTTAAAAACAACGCAACGGTTAGAATAACTTTTCTATGTAACCAACCGGCTTTGGTCGAGATTACAAACAACATTCAGTATTTTCAAATTTTTTTGTTATCATTTTCGTCTTTCACAATTATTGAACCTATAATCACCTGGTTCGAAGTATTGTTTCGAAGTGATCTTAAATACCAACCGCCACTGATCAATTTCTTGCACGAAAATTTATTACCGACAATAATTATTCTGTAAAGTGAGTTTTTTAAACTTCTGCATTCTTTTTGGTATCGAACAAATTGGAGCAAACAACATGGTTAAAATTCTCCATAGCTCACGATGGAAATGACATTGCCAGATGATAGTAGGTGAGCTATAAATTCTTAAAACGAAAATATCTACAGTAACAGATTCCATGACGTCGAAGATCACCGTTCAAGAGTTTTTGGTGCTTTTGTTTTTGATGTTTGTGGTCACGTTCCTTACCGTAATGTTTGTCAGTTCGAGTGTTAAATGTGTGCACCTCTGCTATATGCATGTAGCTTACGGCCAGATGTCCAGGTAAAAAAGAAATGTGAACTGTGAATAATGGAATGTGTGCATATAAATCAGTCGCAAAGTTGACACCTCGCTTTGTCACTTTCTGCGACTGTCATTTTTGAACTGTGAGAAAGAGGTGAAAGAAACGCTGATATTCAATTGTGACCATTCTTGCAGTCAAAGTGTTGAAAGTTGAAATCTCAGATGATATTATTATATGTACTTGAATTAACCCCTTATTTTAATTTTTTTTTCTGAAATGACTCCTCTAATGTAATTAATGCTTAAGGCCCGTTTGTAGCCACTCAAAAAGAAGAAGGAGAGATATGTAAAGAGGGAGCGCGCTAATATAAAAACGATAATATTTAAGCGAAAATTGTGAAAATGTTTAATAAAACACGACTCGTTTAAAGTAGAGCAAAAACACTGTGATTTTTTTCATACATATAACTTGTAAAATAACTGAAAAAAGTGTTTACAATAATTTTCGAAGCATACTTTGCGATTTTTTTCTATCTAGGGGATTTCATACAATTGCCGTTTCGGTGTAGGGAATGCGTAGATATTATCTTCAAGAATAACATATATTTATTTAAGAGCTTTAAAACAAGTGTTTAAGGAAAATACGTAATAAATCCGGGCAAATATTAATAAAATGTAATAAGCCGGGCCTTAATGTATAACACGATTACAATGACTTATCTTTCATGCTCGGCATGATGTCTAACGTCGCTTCTCTAGCCAGCAAATGTTTTCAAAACATCCGACAAAAGCAAAAACATCGAGTCGGGGCCACATTGTTTTTGGTTTTCCATCGGCCACGGATAACAAAAACATTGTGGCCCTGCCCAATGTTTTTATATTTGTCAGGTGTTTTGAAAACGTTTTGCGCGGTTTTTTAGGAGACCCGCCGTACAACAATATTATGTTACTAGCTCAGACCCGTGAGAAATCACGTGATATTATGTTAGTAGTTAATTAGTTATTAGAAATGCTAACTTCATCCATGCTCATGTTAACATTTCTCACGTATGGAAGGTTCTGTATGAAATACACACGAACACTGAGCATTTTCATTTCCAAATAGCTCACATGCCGGTATTATAGTTTGTGCAACTTTCGATTATCGTTTTTGGAATGAACTGATAAGATAGGTATCTATTTCTTGGAAAAAATCTAAAAATATTTTTTATCATGTTTGTATTATACTAAAAATGTTTGATTGGATATATTAATGTGCTGGGGGCAATACAAATTTTATAAATACTGCAAACAAAATCGAAGCCCTTTAAAATATTTATTGTAAATTCAATTTGGGAGGCGGGAATGGGTACCGCCGCCCCGGGAACCTTTATTGAATATTCA
This sequence comes from Glyphotaelius pellucidus, assembly GCA_936435175.1. NCBI lineage: Eukaryota > Metazoa > Arthropoda > Insecta > Trichoptera > Limnephilidae > Glyphotaelius > Glyphotaelius pellucidus. The sequence continues at coordinate 11,712,275 of OW386545.1, read as the reverse complement.
ACACCTCTGCCATAGGTCACCCCAAGCGGTTCGCTACGTTTGATGATTTAGCAGGGGTGCCCGTGTTCATGGGGTGAAGTTTGTCTAGGTCTTGGAGGCGGATGACCAGGACACACTGAACCCCAGATTCCTACCTTAAACCCTTTTCCTTCCCGGAACTCTCCTTCCCTTCCTTTCATTAATAAACCCTCCACACAGCATCCCCAAAGATGACGTAGGCCCTGAGGGAAATTATTTTCCTCCAGGGCCTCCTGTGTGGAGCTCATGTTGATTACTCTTAAGTTTATTATAGCTAAGCGCACTTGAAGTGAAATTACACAAAACTGCGCTATATAAATACTACGTTATTATTATTATTATTTAAAAAAAAATTGTCTTCTGATATAAATATACGTACATTACTGTAGTGTTTGTAAATATATATGTGCATAGTTTCAATGTCTCTCAACAGATGTAGTTTTAATATATAGTTTCAATGTCTCAGCAGACGTCGTTAGAATAGATAGATATATGTAGTTTTAAGGTGTCTCATGGAGCAATATACCAGGAAGACAACAACTGTCGTCCGTTTGGGTCTAAAACCCGAACGGTGGCGAAGATATCCGATAGACAGGCGAGCAGCTCACTGAGCAGCGATTCGTGCCGTAGATCAACATAGAGCACCTTTTAGAACGGACGTTTGAGTCTATTTAGTTCTTCATGGTAAACCCATTAATGATAATAAACAAACTCGTAATATCGACGAACCAAGTACTATTTCGGCATGATTGTATGAGGTGCTCAATACACAAACCACCTTACCTAGTAAATAATACATTAATCAATAAAATACTTATTTTTTAAATAGGTACATACAAAAATTTCTTCTTCAATAATTAATTGTAAATTCACTTTGTGCCATTATTAATTAAAAATAATTTATCAATTTTATAAAGAAGATTGTTTGCGGCGGCCGGCGGCCAGCGTTTGTTTGATTAGATTGATGAAATTTTGCACACTTAACCCTCAAAACAAGAGTAAGGTCAATGTCAAGTCAGATTTCAAAAAACTCTGTGTATAGCCCGGTTAACACGCAATTTCGGGCGTCTAGACTAGAATCAATAAAAAAAACATTTTAAGTACCTACATTTTTTTTATAATTTATTTATTTATATTTTAAGAATTCACAAAAAAAAAATCTTATATACTACAATATTTCACGAAGTTAGACGCTGTTTCACCTGAATCTGGTCATCTCAAAAATAAAAAAAGTAGATTCTTTATCAGGACGAATGTCATTATGGTAGGAACCAAGAAAAATAAAAGTAGATTCTTTATCAGGACGTATGTCATTATGGTAGGAACCAAGAAAAATAAAAGTAGATTCTTTATCAGGACGAATGTCATTATGGTAGGAACCAAGAAAAATAAAAGTAGATTCTTTATCAGGACGAATGTCATTATGGTAGGAACCAAGAAAAATAAAAGTAGATTCTTTATCAGGACGAATGTCATTATGGTAGGAGCCAAGAAAAATAAAAGTAGATTCTTTATCAGGACGAATGTCATTATGGTAGGAACCAAGAAAAATAAAAGTAGATTCTTTATCAGGATGAATGTCATTATGGTAGGAACCAAGAAAAATAAAAGTAGATTCTTTATCAGGACGAATGTCATTATGGTAGGAACCAAGAAAAATAAAAGTAGATTCTTTATCAGGACGAATGTCATTATGGTAGGAACCAAGAAAAATAAAAGTTTTTTGTCGCAAAATGGCAGCTACTCAAAAAATAAAATAAAATTGTTTTTCAGTCATTTTACTTTTTCAATTTTTAAAAATAGTAAAAATTGAAAATTTTGATTTTTTGTTGGTTCTTACCATAATGGAATGTATAAAAAAATCGGTCTGCTGGAACTTGAGATTTTGTGACAAACGTTTCGAAAAAAGTAGTTTTGAGAAAAATGCGTTTAACGTTTTGTTCTATTTAGGTTCTATTTATAATCCGTCTATTGTCACAACACTAAAATGGCTATAACTTTTAAAATAATTCGAATTTCAAAAATCCTTTCAAGGAGATATTCTAGAATATCTAGACTATCGAAATATGAAAAAAAATTCTAGATTAAAATACTCCCTTAATTAATAATTTAAAGATTTTACGTACATTGTTTGATTGTTTGCCAACACTTTTTGATGTGATAGGTTTTTTTTTGGTTTGTTCTGTTTTACGCTCAAAATGATGGTATAGTAGCTATTGACTGACTAAAAATTACATTTTCTCTTAGAAAATCATAATAAATATAAAAGCAGCCGTAAAGGAATATTTGTGATTTGCTAATACATTTGTTTTAAACTAAATGGTCAATGTGTACGCAGACAGAACGTCACAAAACCCTGGATGCAAACTCTTCTGGCGTCCAACGACCTAACATTTTTTTTTTTTACAATCGGTCCTGAGGAAATTAGGTAATAAATTAATCTCCACACAGGAAGTCCTGAGGAAAATAATTTCACTCAGGACCTAAGTCATCTTTGAGGATGCTGTGTGAAGGGTCTTTTTAAGGAAAGAAAGGAAAGGAAGTTCAGGGAAGGAAAAAGGTATTAGGGTAGGAATCTGGGATTCAGTGTGTCCAGGTCATCTCCCGCCAAGACCCAGAAAAATCTCGCCCCATGAACCCGGGAACCGGTGCTAAGTCACCAAACGTAGCAAACCAGTTGGGGTGACCTATGGCATTATCAAAAAAATCCCGGGGCGGCGATATGTTATATATATATATATATTACATGATTTATTATGTTATTTTTACGTGTTTTCTAGGGGCACCACCGACTTTTTCATCCACTTGCACTTCACATATTCTGTGTTTGCCACAATCAATTATACCCGGACAGAAACAATAAAACGTATTAACTAATTTGGGACGCTTTAAGAGGCGGCCTATATTAACAAAATTACAGTAATATCGGCAAACGCGTGTTTTCCCAAATTGGCAAAGTCATTTCCGAAAACGTAACCCTCAATTTACTCTAATTGACTTTTAAAGACCCTAGACACTCAGTGAGGCATTTGATCACATTTGCTTTTTTATTGCTTCAACGATCATAAGAAATATACACTTTTGATATTAATGTTTTGTGTGTTTTAAGATTGGTCCCATTTTTTGTACAAGCCTTATGAATGATGACGTGCATTATAAAAAGGTAAGCTCAACCTTTTTTACAAAAAAATATTAACCTGAAAAATAAATCGAAAAATTAATATCTGTTTTGATAAGTCTACACCCAAATTATCAATTTTCATACTTTTTTTTATGTAATACCAGCTGGTTCCCGGTATGCGTTGCAATGCAATATTCAAAGAAATAAATTGTTTCTCCCTGCATGTCCTTTCCCGTGCGTCCCCGTTCTCCTCTCTTGTACCCTTCCACCTTCCGCGCCTTCCCTCTCCCCTCTCCCGCTCCCCCGTCTCGCCAACCCCCCTCTCACGTTCCATATATTTAGTCCCAGTACATTCAGTTTTCAAACAGCTTGCGTGCCGCCTATTACATTTTTTTAAATTCAAATTTAAAAAAAAATTAAATTCATTTTCGTATATTACAAATATTCATTTTTGTATATTATAAGATCAATCATATATTATAAGAACAATCAATCAAATTTGGTACCTAACATTGGTACCTATTTAAAATATCTATAATTCTTAGTTCGATTCGAATTTTACGTAAGTAATTCAAATTAATTCATTAATTTTAAAAGTTTTGACTTGACAATCACTGTTTCACAAAATGTCATTCCCAAATTTTTGACATTTTCGCAAGAATTTTTGTAATGATAAAAAACTTTTAGATGTGTTGTTGTAATAATCAAGAAACATTCGCGAGGGTTTAAAGAAAATATTTTGAAAGTTTCAGACATTTCCTATGCTTAATAAGTATAGCAATAAATCTCACTAATCCCCAAACACATTTTGATTTTTATAAAAGGTAAATCTGTTTTTGAATTTGTTGATTCACGATGAAATTCCAGTTAAAAAACGTTGAAATTTTAATGATTGTTTGACGATTGGATGATTAGTCTGCTACTAGTCTGCTACATATTTAGACTTGTAAATTTTAAAGTTGTTTTCGTAATACAATATACACAATATTATATGATGTTAAGCGTTTTTTATCGATCATAAACCTAAAAAATAATTGCTCGCAATTAAGAGACAATCTAATTGCAGTTAATAAATTATAGAGGTTTTTTTTGTAATTATCTTTTTTCTTTATGTTATCAAAAAAATCATATAATGCTAAGGTAAGGTCTTTTTACCAAAATTATCGTGATTTTCACCCAAATGATCCCGCAAATCTTTTCGTTCATGATCGATCGCAAATGTCCTTCGGGCTTTACCCGAACGCATTTTCTATTTGTTAAAAACAGTTTTCTATATCTGACCTAAGATAAGGGTTCACCCTCAGGGCAGTAAGACGAGTCTAGGGTTTGGTTGAACCGCCGACCCCGGCGGGGATAATTGAGTGGTTCAAGGGTACACGCACGCAACCCTTGTCCGAACCCTACCAACCTTACCCCCCCGAGTAAAAATGATAAATCCTCAACTATCACAAATAAATACTTGGTTTTAATGCTTCGTACCTTCGCGCGCAGTAACTTAATTTTACCTGCCCTTTCCTTGTCTGAAGGTCAATCTATATGGCGATAAAAAATGTTCTGAAAGTCAAGTAAAATATTCAAATCAAGAAAAAGGAACATTTTATTCATATTCGTATCTTTACAGAATATTGAATAAATTTACCTATTTCGACTATAACATAGTTTCTTAATGTTTTTTTATGTATTCTTTTTTTATATTTGGGACTAATGGTAGGAAGTAGGAAGGTATTGGAATCTACATCAGGTAGATGGGATCAGGTAGTGTGTGTAGGTGGCAAAATTATATGATTTTTTTCTAGAATCGGGGGGGACGAAATATTTCCACAGTAGTCAAGAGACATTTACCTGAATATAAATTTGCCTCTCAAAGGATATTTTTTGTAGTAGTTTTTTTATCGGAAATTGATACCGTTGCTTACTATTTCATGTTATATTCTTTTCATCTAGGTACCATGGGAAAAGTGGTTTTGAGTGATTTTTATTGAAGCATCGTCTCAATTTTTTTTATTCAAAGTACTTCATTTAGTGATTAATATTCAAAGAGTACGCTGGTGTCCTTCCATCATTTTTGTCATCAATTCTGGATCGAAGTTTCGTATTAATATTCCAAAATAGAAACTTCACTACCCAATGCGCGATCGGCAAAAGTGGACGCTTTTTCCAAACGTGAACGGAATATTAAAAAAATTGTCGGTTACAATTCAGCGCTTTACCCTTCAATATACCTACATAAGTACACCGCCATATGGCGACAGTTGATTTATACGTAAAAGTGGCGTTTTTTTATAATGTCGCATTTGTTCCCCGCTTTTTATAGTGTTCGCAGTGTTCACACACGGGTCCGTTTGGCGCGAACCACATTAAGGGTGTTATATCTTTATGTGCCAGATATGTAGGCACACAGTAGGTGGATACTGTATTTCTATCTAATCGTCGTCCAATTTTCCCGCAGGGGTACGCAGAGGGTTTGGAGCGCAGCACATATCTATCTTGCTCAGTCTCTGTTTAATTCACTTTTTTACATTGTCATCATCCCGTACACTTTCTTTATAACGACTTTTATAGTAAAAATAATTTGCCAATGTGTGTAGCGCCGTTTTTGTTGAAAATCACCTCAACCTCAAGGGCGCTTTACAATTTTGATTTTCTAGGTTCTCTCTAAACTTACTATTACAAACGAACGGACATGGACATGACCCGATTCAACTACCTATTTGAATATCTTACTCATATGTTCACCTAATTCTCGTAAGTAGGTACTATACATTTCAATACTAAATTACTTTATTTACCAGCCAATTCTTAGAACTCAACGATTTGCAAATAACAATGCTAATTTGTGAATAGATAAACTTGATGTTGACAATTTCGCACGATTATACTTGCTATCAAGTTACCTTTCTTTACATATTTTCATTTTGTTTATATAGAATGTTCTCTGTTAATAACTATTACACATTTCTTTTATACTTCTTCTCAATTCTATTTTTTGTGAACTGTTGTATTAAAAAAAAACACAACTGTACCTCATATGTATTATTTTATCTCATTCATTCTTATTTTGTCGTTAACACTGCTGATACCCTCCTGTATACCACTTATAATCTTATCATTTTAATGTAAAACGCCATTTTACGGCGTTAAATAAATAAATTAAGTTTTTAGATTTTCACCAAATGTTTTTAGATTTGCATCAATGTGTAATTGTGTACTAACAAGTCCCTGATGATGGACACTGTAACGCTGTCCGAAACGTTGGCTAAAGAAGGAGGTAGCGCAACACGGCATAACACCCCAAAAACAAATAAGGAAAAAAAATAACGTTATGTATGCGTAGGTGGATATGTATTACAATACTATGCGTACCTAATTAATTTTAAATAGAAAAAATCATATTGATAAAATTCAGTGTTTAAGGCGGCACTCTTCGGCTGAAAAAGAAGAAGATGGAGAGATATGTAATTACGAATGTTGGATAGAGCGCGCTAATATTTTAGGTCAGGGGTTCCCAACCTTTTTGTACTCTAGAGCACATTCTAAAATATCGGTAGGGTGGCGGGCACCACCTATTTTTAATCGACAAACTCCTTCCATAACTTCTCATTTTCCCATAATTTATTTTTTTATATTCATAATTTATTAATAAATCATAAACAAAAATGTTTCAAAATAGTAAAACTCTAACAAAAAAATAAAAATAATTCGCATTTTTAATTAATGTTTATGAAAAAATTCTCTCTGTCGAAATGTGGCGGGCACCATGGCGCCCGCGGGCACGGGGTTGGGAACCCCTGTTTTAAGTCATAAAATAGCAGCGAAAATTGCGAAAAAGCTTAATAAAACATGACTCGTTTAAAATAAAGCAAAAATCTCGCGGAACATATCTTAAGTATCATTTAAAGAAACATTGTGAATTTTTCCACAAATATAACTTGTAAAATAAAAGAAATAGACTTGTTTTAAATAATTTTTGGAGCATGCTTTGCGATTTTTTTCTATCGAGGGAATTTCATATAATTTGCGTTTCGGCGTGGAACGTATCTAGATATTATCTTAAAAAATAACGTATATTTTTTTAAGAGCTTAAAAACTTCAAATGTTTAAGGGAGATATGAAATAAATCGGTCGAAATTCTAATAGTGGACCCGTAAATACTGCACTTTACTCCAGTGTTATCTCTCCGCTTTCCGTTTCATTTTTTTGAAATGGATGGAAGAATGTTGACTTTTACGTTTACCTAAATATTCAACATTCATAAATATCTTTATTCCCAATTTTTTTCGCACATAATTTATCCTTCCAGGAAGCTGGGTTTTGAAACGGTTCCATAGCAAATACCTATCCGTTTTCACACATGCTGGACACCTTTTTGCTTTCCACAAAACCCCGTAAAGCCGTACTGTTCTCACAAGCGGATTACGGCGCACAAGTTTTCCTAGAAAAAAATCATCAAAATAGCGCATATTTTGCAAACATTTAACCAAAACGTTTTTAAGATTAAAAAAAAAACTATTTCTTCTTCAAACACAGCAAACTTATTTTATGACACAATTTTACTTATAATCAAATCGAACGCTTGATATTTTCATTTGGGAAATTTATTTATTTATTTGTGCCCTTCGCGCTTTTACGTAAATCAAATCTTAATTACATTAATTAGTAATTTTCAATTTACGCAACAATATAATTTTATTCTCAGTAATACGTATGTGATGTGCAATTCAATTTATCCATATTTTATTTATTTATTTTTTTTATTTGTTTATCTCAAAAATGGTACATATAAAGTAGTACTGGTCTTCCATTAAAAGCATTTGCTTGTGGATGGAAGACCAAACATAGTGGAATAAAATTAATCAAAATAATACTTGTTCAATGAATACAAATGATAAAAGATTTAAAAAGGCACAGATACAAAAAAGTGCAGTTCACACGTAGTAAAAGTGAAACCTTCAGAAAACTAAACTTCAAGAGAATGAGACGAATCAGGAGTAGGATAATTGTAGGGTTCATTTATTATAATATTGATACTTGATAATGATTGTAATTCGATCTTGCAATGGGTAAAGCCTTGTTTGGTGACAAGATCATAATAGCCAGGCACTCCTCAACCTTCCTCTTCCCATCTCCTTTCCTTCTCTACACCCATCAGCCTCACAACACATCCCAATTGGGAACGCCATAGTCCCAAAGAAACAGGACAGTCGGGAGTGGACTCTTCTTGTGTCATACCTTTTCACATAATTAATATACCCACATACGTTGGTATATTTTTAAGTACCAGTTGTTATTCTCCTTTGGTTTATAATAAACTAGCTTTTCCCCGCGGCTTCGCTCGCATGGTATTATGGGAAATTACTGTAGCGCTTGCACTTATCAATTATCTCCCCCCCCCCACCCCACCCCCATCCCCTCCCGCATTCCATATATTCATTCCCTTACATCCAGTTTTCAAACATCTCGCCTACCACCTAAATTTCATAATGCTATAGCTCAAAGAAAAAAAGAATTACTCATCCAATTTTGTTCATTCGTTCGGAATTTATGCGCTTACAAACATTTCGGATGTTTATTTTTATTTAAATTTTTGGAAGTTCGTTAATATAATAAAAGAATACTCTATTTATCATTCAGTCTTTATAATCGTTACGAATTATATTTTTAATACAGGAACTCAAATCTCACATTTATTCAAAGCTTGTCCAAAAAAAAAAAACGAATTCTAATATTTAAATTTTCTGCAGTAGTAGCTGACCAGTAGACTGAGTGCCTACCAGCATAGAGCCCAAAAATATATCAACATTGTTTCCATGGAAAAGATTTTTTCTGACGTTAGCAAAAACTCGCTCTTGTTAGCGACAGAAAACGTATAATATATTAATATCATAATTCCATAACGCCAGAGCTTACCATCATATACAACCTGTAGTCTGCGCATATAATTTAGCTTTATATTGGTGAAAGAATTATTAAAGTCTTTATACTGTGTTATGCGTGAAAAGGTCATAAACAAACTCGAGCAGTTTCGCATTTATAATATTAGTATGGATGTCTTAAAATTAATATAATTTTATTAACTTTATAATGTATGAATCACAATCCCTTACATAATTCGAGATTTTTAAAAAATATTTACATCCAACAAACATTTTTATGTCGGGGAGTTATAGTGAAATTCAATCAAAACTTTTCCATCTGAATATGTTTTGTTGGCTTGGATGTTTTAAATAAGAAAGTGACGAATTATTGAAGCAAATCTGATATTTTACAGGCTACAAAGTATAATTGTGCTCCTCTTGGAACTGTGTGAAATTAATGACACGGGGTCAAATACATCTTTTTACTCATCGCACTTTATCAATCTATTGTCTACTTATGCACACAATTAAGTTTGAGAGCGCTTTCTACGCGAGAAAGAGATAATGTTATATAAACATGTAGCGCTAGAAAGTAATGCCAGATAGTTATATAGCGAACCACGGTTGATGATTTAGAAACGTTTGGCTATTACACCGAGAGCCGTTGTTTTATGTCATGCTTTAGAATTAATTTTATTGTTTTAAGTTTTAGAAGACTTTCTGATTAACACTCTTCAGTTTCATAGAGGGGCATCGCCACTACTGATATTTTGTATAAAAAAACTATGGATTTAAAAATAATAGTTAGTGCCTTCTCTGACCGCTTGCAAAGTTAATTGTGTGTAACTACAGATATCTTATATAAAATATGTTTTTCTATCGACTGTGCGTAGAGTTTCATAACTAAAATTTATTATTTTATCAAATTCTTTCACTAGCTAGAGTCCCCGGCGTTGCCCCAGCTTAACACAGAGTTTTTCGAAATTTTATATAAACAGTGACTTCCCTCTTATTTTGAAGGTCAAGTGTGCCAAATTTTATGAATCTCCGAATAAAACTGTAGATTTCTTTACAAATCAAATCCACGCCACCCGACATAGACACACTTCTTTATATAAATAATAATATCAGTCTCCCGGCGTTGCCCGGGTTTTAGGCAGAGTTTTTCGATATTTCATGTGTACCGTGACCTTCCTCGTGTTTTGATGTTCAAGTGTGCAAATTTTCACCAGTCAAACAACATCAAATAAAACAGTAGATTTTTGTAAAAGTTAAATTCACACAGCCCACCCTGTACCCACCATGCCACCGCCTGCCCGCCCGTCAAATACACTGCACTCTCCATATATGTTAAAAAAATATTTTTAGAAACTAATATTTTGCTTGTTTATTTTTCCGTAGAAAATGCTAGTACCTACGAGCTTTTGTGGAATCAGAGCTTTATTTACATTTACAAGAAAAGTAGTGATACCATCGGGTAATGCACAAAGACTAGACAGATAATCCTAAACCTCTCTCACACAAATCCGGCTACTTGAGTTTTTCTACTCAAGTATCATCTTACAGATGTTGGGTAAAAGGTAAAACTCTCGCAGAAATCTGTCCTAAGTAATCTCAGTTCTCACTTACTTTACTAAAGGTCAATCCCATCACTACTACTCGTGGAGTTATAATAATCCAGTTTACTAACCGCATGCAGAATAATTGCGCCGGTAGAGTGCTTCGTTGATTACAGTAAAAAACTTGTAAGACTGTACTCATTGCATACATTACTTTTCTTGATATAATCAGGTGTCCATATAACATTAAAATAATTTTATTTTCATTTATCGTATCGTATCTTATATAGACCCTTTTAGGTGTTATGCCTGTTCATAATGAAATCAACTCTTAATAATTAAATTTAAAAAAAAAGAAAAGAATAATAATAATAAATTCGTGGTTTAAATACAAGGTGTTTTAATTCTTAAAAAATATCTTAATTATTAACCAATCATCACGTAATTTTCTTCCAGGAATTGGTAAAAAGGGTGGAATGTCACATAAATCTGTCTCGGCACATGGTATCACTACTATTTTTTTGGAAATGTAAATAAAGCTCTGATTCCACAAAAGCTTGTAGGTACTAGCATTTTCTACAGAAAACTAAACAAGCGAAATATTTCTTCAAAATTCGCAAATTCACTTTGTGGCGTCATTATTAATTTAATGAAAACAAATTTTTTATGATCATTTTCTAAAGAGCTTAATGTTCCACATTATAATAATTAATAAAAACGTAATCGAAAAGGGGTTTGTAAGTAGGAGTTTTTATAGACCTGATGCTTAATTTTTTTCTAGGCTTATAAAAAGACTAATAAAAAATACTCGATCATTTCAAAGGCAAATATGTGTTAAAATAATTAAAGCATCGAAAATATTTTAAATTACTTAGAAGTGCACCACCAAAAATATAATCAATGTACAACAATACTACCTAAAAAAAACAAGTGAACACCTCAGTACTTTTTCGCCTAGTGAGGTGTTCACGAAAATTTATAATATTCTAATAATTTCCAGTACACATCATGCATACTTTAATATACGGTTCATACACGGTAGAAGCGAAACTTTACCAAAGCAGCCAATGAGTGCAGTTCTAGGACCTAGAGTCAACCGATGCCTTTAAAAGAATCAAATCGGCCGATGAGCGTAGCGTGATGCTTCGCAGGTGCTAATGCGTAATTTCTGTTTCATCCAAATTCTGAATCACTAACGCCGCTAAAGAAGTTTCACTTAATTTTTTTTTTCTCGTAGTATTGAAATAATCTTACTTAAAGATGTATTAAATATAAAATATTCGCTTTAGCATCGCGACAGTTCTTTATCCGTCCATTTTGTCTTCAGAATCACAATTTTGCCTTCACAGCTTAATGTGGTTGTTTTCTTTCACAACCTGAATGTTGTTGCTTTTCAAAACAATATAACCGCTCTTGTGTTCATTAGTGCCCTGCTGTTACCTGTTTCACTCAGTTGACAACCCCTGCAACGCGTCACACCAGAACATTATTTCTTATCCAATGCGCGCCTCAACAAGTCGTCGGCAACTTCTGATGCACCTCCACCACGTACTATTGTTTTTGTCGATCAGTCCATCTCTTTTCTTCGCCTAGGCACTCTAGCACAATATCCGTCGTTATCCCTTTCCCTCGCACAGGGACCCTTTCAGTTATACGTCAGTTTTAATGGTCAGCCGGCAGTCTATTATCGGAGGTAATAATGACGTTTATCAGAAATGGCCATTACGGCGTTTTGTTACTTTGAAAAAGGTAAATTTATAGTAATTAAGCAGAGGCATGTTGGTTTAACGATAAAAAAGTGACATGTTGTGTGAAAGTTAACGATGAAAAATTTCACGAATAAAGCAATTAAGGTTGGTCTAATGCTTCTAATGTCTAACATGTGGAACATTCTTTCATAAAGCAAAATACGTTTCATTCCAAATATATAATAATAATGCTAAATAATTCGTTTTTTTTTACTTTTGTGAAATATCACCTTAAAAGCTATAAATTATGTAAAACTAATTATAAACTTGCCATAAAAATACTAAACCACTCGACTTGGATTAAAAAAGCCAAACGATTGAAAAATTGGAATTTACATATTTATAAATACCAAGAGGTGTCAAAATTTTGGACTAATAACAGTAAATTCCAAAATTTTCGCACTAGTGCAAAAAATGATAGCATACAATTGACTAAAGATGAGTAGATACTAAAGGCTTCCTATGAAAAATAGGTTTGCTTTGTAAACCTACTATCAGTTTTCTGAATAATATGATTTTCTGAAATGACGATTTTTTGGTTGCCCAAAATAAGAAAAAAATTTTGGACTAATAACAGTAAATTCCAGAATTTTCGCACTAGTGCAAAAAATGATAGCGCTCAATGACTTTCGGTGGGTACGTACTAAAGGAATGGAAAATATGTTTTCCTATGAAAAATAGGTTTGCGTTGTAAACCTACTATCAATTTTATGAATAATATGACTTTCTGAGTGACGATTTTTTGGTTACCTATTCTTTGAATTCAATGGTAATTGTTGAGTAACGGTCGTATTGAGGTCATGTTAAATAAATTAAAAATGTGTGCAGAGACTTATCAGTCTCTTATATTTGGGCCTAGTCCTACATAAGCGAATTCTCTCAGTGTTCTGGAATGAAGCTTTCCGTATTAATTCAAGCCAAAATAATAATACGTCATCAATAATTTAAAGGACTAACTCTGCTTTCCGTTTTAACCTTTTGCACAAGTGTTCTTCTATGTAATACTGAAAGGAAGGTACTGACTGCCTACGTAAGAAGTATTATGCACAAAGTTAAGCTGTCTGCGAAATTACCGAGGGCTTTCGAAAAAGGCGTCTTCTTCGATATTTTCCCACCTTTAAGCGGTTTATGTTTCTTCCGAAAGTTAATAATTAATCCTTTAACTACTCCAGCCTTCCCAAAACTATCTAACTCTTATCCACGGAAATGGCTTAACTTTACTGGGTAGCTGTATCTATTGCCGCATTTTAAAATAATGATATTTTAATCCTCGGCGGTAAGCCTTTGAAGATTATCCTCTTATTTTCATTTTGTATTTATTATTTTGGAACTTCAATTTTATTTTTCTAAGTATATTCTCTTTAGCATGTAATATTATTTTAAAGCCTGTACCAATGAATTAATTCCTGAACCTCGTGAACCTAGTGTTATGGAATGCACGAATTGATAATAATTATTGTCAACAGATTCTTTCTTACTCAGTGATTTTAAGTGGTGTATGTTCTTCTACGAGGTGTTTATTTTTCTATGACATTTTATTATGAGTGTTGAAATATTCTCCCTCGACAAATACATGTCAGACTTAACACTTTCTCAACCAATGTCGTTTTATAATTCAGATCAGATATTTTTCGAAGTACGGTTGTGCCTTTTTGTTTCACTTAGAAAATTATTTGCGTAGTCATTAAATAAAAAGAAGAACCAAGAATCCTCTTACTGACTAAGTTTTGATTATATTATTGTATTAGTTTATAAAAGATTATTGTTTTAACTACTGAGAACTATAATGATCTGTAATATAAGATCAAACAACCATTTCAAACAAAACTTCATCTTTTTTAATATAAAGCTTACAGTAATAATAAATAATAATATTCATCCCAGACTTGCAGATGAGTCAATAGATGTCGCACATTAAATAAAATGGATAATAATTTATCCAGACACCATCTAGATTGCATTTAGTTCGAGTTGAATCTTGCAATCATTCATAAAGATGGCAGCCAATAAAAATATGCGTTAAGAAAAATGAAGATAATATGGGTGGTTCTTAGTCGAAGTATGGTACAGTTAAAAGTGACCGAATTGGATATCGACACCTTAGCTCAGTGGATAAGAGCGCCCAACCCGGAAAGTAGGGAGGTCCTGGGTTCGAGTCCCAGAGGTGCCAATATCTTTTTCTGATTTTTCTGTTTCCAGATTTTCGATTGAGTTTCGCTCATAATGTCTTCATTTAATTAAATATTACAGTTTGAGGTTTTACTCATAAATTAAAAATAATAAATAATAATATTATTGAATGTATAATAAATTATTATTATTTAAGGACAATTTGTGGAGCGCCGTTTTTGTGAAAAATCACCTCAAGGGCGCTTTACAATTTATTTTGAATTCTTAGGATCTATCTAATTTTATTATTTACAAAGAGATACAGAAACATACTTACCTGACACACTTCCGCTAAACACACTTTTTTAGAAAGTTTATGCTTGGGGAAGATACGACTTTGCACGTGGAGGACATTATATTGAAAACACTGGACATTGCATGACTTTTGCTACCCTCATCACTGTTGATTTTACATTTACAAGAAGATTAAAACCAAAATTGAATTAGTATTTATTTTGAAAGACTAGTGAATTTAAAGCTCTTTGGGACTGGAAATTTTCATAAAACGACCTTTACAAAAGCTTAAAATAAGAAAATTATAAACTATCTTTATAATTTTCAATTATTTATTTATAAGAAATAGTTACAAATACATACTGAATCACTGATACAATATTGTATTTTGTATGCCTTTCTTGAAAGGATTGAGTTTTTTTACGGACAAAACTATTAATTCATATTACGTATTTTAAAGCATGACATTCAAAAATTGTTTTTTAAAACGATTAAATTAACGACTTATATAAACGAGCAGCTCACAAAAAGCTCCTTCCTTAAATACCCTCCCTAGATAAATATAAACTATTACGGGTAAGAAAGGGTTAACTACTCCAGTCGAATTATTCAAATATATATTTTTTGTAGTCATAGATTTGTACCAACAAACGCATACTTCAAACGTTATTTCCAAAGCGTCGCCATATTTCTATTGCTGACGCCCGCGGTCATGTTTATTTTTTGAATGAATAGTTATTTGGGCGTTTATGACATGATGTTTTTGACACCGGCTGTCATATGATGGTTTGGGTGTTCCTCTTTTTTATTTTACTGCTCTTAGGTGAAAGTATTTCATTCCCACCCATCATCGATAACCCACAATGTTTCGATGTTCCCACTATAGCATAAGACTTGTGTCACACGTAGTTATAGAAGAAAAAATATCATTTGGCTTGGCCTATTTCAGCATATAGCTCGCCATGTATTCCCATTGGGAATGTACGGCGAGCGATATGCCGATATACCACAAGCTAAATGATCTTTTATCTTTTAGAGCTATGTGTGACACTAATCTAACCGTGTAGTAAAAAACTGCAGCTCTTATGAATTCGTCATTACATTATTATTTGTCCAACAGACCATTTCAGTTTTTGTTTTCTAATGGTCTGTTGGACAAATACGAATTAAGACAACGAGTGGTCTCATAATGTATTTGAGTGTCTTTTTAAAGAAAAGAAATAGTGATCTTTGATTTTGAAGATGGAAGTTGTGGGAGGCAGGAAACACTATGAGTGAAAAGGCGTTTCACAACCGATAAGTCGGCGTTTATTAAAATATTATTTCTACAGTATCATACAAAATGAATATGTATTATTCCTATTAGGTTGACATGCAAGAAGTTGCAAGAAACACCAAAAATAGCCAAGAAAGAGCAAGGTGAAATAAGAAGAGATAAGGAGCAAGAAGAGACAAGAACAGACCAGAAGAAACAAGAAGAAACACTAAGATACAAGAAAATGTAGAAGAATGCGAGACTAGCCAACAATAGGTAAGAATTTGAAAGAAGATGCAGTCAAAACAAAGGTGAGTTAAGAAAACCCAAGAAGAAGCCAATTTTAGACGATAAGAGACAAGTAGGAAGCAGAGCCGAAAAGAGACGAGAAGCTCCAAGAAGAAACAAGAACCCCAATCAAGAAGCAAGAAGAGTCGAGAACGTTCTAAAAGAGATTATCAGATACAAGACGTGTCAAGCAGAGGCCAAAAGAGACAAGAGACGAGAATTTCAAGAAGAGCCAAGAAGAGACAATCCGAGAAGAGACGAGGAGATCCCAAAAGAGACAAAAAGAAAATAGAAAAAGCAAAAAGAGACAAGGAATGCCAAGAAGAGTCAAGCAGAGCCAAGAACAATCAAGAAAATCCCAGAAGAAGCAAGATAAAACAAGAAGATCTTAGAAGAGCCGAGAAGAAGCAAGAAGAAGAAATAAATAAAGAAGAGGAAAAATATATGTATATAACGCTCAATCCATTCCTTTATCCCTGCCCTTCCTAAATTCCAATATTGGCTTATTAGTTTGCCATGTATACCGGTCGATTAAACTCCAACCTCCTTCCTTTCCTCAGAGCACGTATTCCTAGTCCTAACAAATCAGTGCCCCCTGGTGTTCCGGTCTCACCGGGTCAGGAGTGCTCCTGGCTGGGGTGGTACAATCGTATCGTATCGTAGTGTCATACAAAATGAATATGTAAGTAGATACCACATTTTGCTACATATTCACCCTGATACCTACAAGAAGAAGTCGTAAAAACGACCCGTCTTTTAAAAACAGCAAGTTTTGGGGTCCGATGCCGAAGATATCAATGAAGGATTAAAAACAAATATTATTATAAAATAACTATTCGATATCCAACTACCTTCTCCTAAAGTCTTTTTGGTGATACGCTTGTACCTACACGGTTTTCGTGGTAAGCCGATCTTATGATGTTCGAACTTTCCCTTCAATTTAAAATACATAGGAACGATACAAGAACGTAACTCCTATAAATTTTAAGTAACCTTTTGGCTTTCCTCTTAATCGTCCATTTATCTTCCGAATAGCCATGTTTCTGTGTATTGCCACAAACATTTAAAGCGAGCTTTAATGCCGGAATACAAACCGCTGCATCCTTATTATTTATACACATTCAAAATAAGAGATTTAACAACGCTCTCAGGGTTTCAATCATTTCGCAGAAAACTCCCTGTAACAAAGCGAAAGAAAAATATTCATCCAGAAACCAACGTAATCGTTTTGTTTCGGATACGATCTATTTCATAAAGTTGGTATTCTTGATATAAATTACCTCCCCTCGGGTTGGGCAGTGGCGGCGAGGGAGTCGGCTCCTGAAAACCTCATAAATTTAATTCATGAAAATTTAAACACAGTGGCTGAGGCGAGAGGCAAGTGCAGTTGCTGGCGCAGGGGGTGGAAAGAATAATAAAGTCTCATTTATTATCTCCAAACCGGGGTTTGTCGTTAGTGGGAAATGCGAGACGTTGGATTTCATAACCGAGGATACTACTTGTACTTGCAGTATCGGTTAATGTTTGGAAAAGTGAATATTCGCTACTCGCTACGTGTAGCGGAAACCAAACTCCTTAATCCGCTGTTCATTGCGCGTGACTTGACTTTTATAATTTCATTTTAACTTTCAAAATAAACAGCGTGAATTATTTGTCTTTATCTTTTCTAAACTTTTTTTTTCAAAATACGTACAGGATCAAGCTATTAAAACAATCATTTATCATGGCAAAAAGAACGGTCTCAGACAATGTCTTTTTTTTGGAATATATTTATTTATTTTTCGCGAGTAAACCCTGAAATATTTCAGACGTGAAAATTTTACATTTTTTAAATTGTCTAGACTAGGCTAATCTTCATTAGAAATACTAGGTATATTTGGTAAGTATGGTCCTGTATACATTTTTAGGAAGCATCGCGTTCATTGGTCGAGACATGTACATATATTTTCGTATGAACCGGTGGATGCAATTTTTAGCCATCAGTTGTTTTTTAATTGTTTGTCTAGTTTGTAGTTTTTCTAGATTTTAGAAATGTGTTGTAAGTTTGTACAGCGCCCTTGAGGAGATTTTTCTCCTTAAAATATATTATTATTATATACAATTAGATTTTATATGCAAATACGATTTAAACGGTTTTATCAAGTCAGTTCTAAAAAAATGTTTGCCGTTATTGGAGTTATCTATCTGTCTGCCTCGCGAAATGAAAGATAATATGAATTGTAAACACTACTCTCCTTTGCTTAAGCAAAATGGGTATTCTGAATATTTTAGAAAGCGGGACATTAAAATAATAAGCTATATCGCTGATACCGAAGCCGTTGAAGGGAATGTAAGGCGTAAGGATGCATAACTAGAGGTAGTAAGCAGGAACGGGGTAGTTGGGCCGATTCTAAGGCGGGAAATCGTTACGCCACCGCCCCTCGTAAATAATCTGTTTATTTTACATTTGCCTCGTATTTATTTTTTCTGCTGGCAAGCTTAACGATTCGCGAAATCCTCCTTTGTTCGGCGGACGTGCCGTGTAATTATTAGGATCGTGATTGGGGTGGCCGAGATTGTTTAGGCCTACTCAAGCAAACATTACTCTGGCCGCGGCTATCTTCCCGGAGAACAATATTTCACGTCATACCCAAGAATTTAGGAATTGCCTTATCTAGTCGGGTACAGAACTACGCACAACTTCTAAGTACAGTTTGTTCGGCTGACTTCTGAGACAGGGGTACGTTAACATAATGTTGACTGAGTGATGGTTCTGATACAATTACAGCATGTTTATATATTTTATATCAGCACGTGTCAAAACATATCTTTAACACACAATGAAAGCTTTGTAGAGTTTGATATGTGAATAATATCATGTTATTTTACCGAACGTTTATAATGGCAAGCTGTTTTTTTAAATACTTGATCGAATCGAATGGGCGTCCTTGAGTTGGTACTGTAGTTATTTTGTGCAGTTTTTTTTTAAATTTTATTTATTTATAGAAATCTGCTGAATATGTATAACTGTTCTTCTTTTAAACCTACATAAAGTTGTCTCCAATAGTTATTGGAGAAAAATTTAACAGAATTACCAATATTATTATTTTATAATTATTTTAAAATCTATTGTACTAAATACGTAACGACTGTGTGCGTTTAAAAAAAAATGTTGTAAAAATCACGTTGCAGAGTTGTAACTCCTCTTGATAGAAGTGCCACCTTGACTTGCGTGTATTCTATAATGTTACTAAAAAATGATATGACGACATCAAATTTAATACTACTTTTAAACTCCAAAAGTTATAACCTATCAAGTATCAAGTAACAGCGATTATTATTTTTAATGATGTTTAATAAAATATTTTAAAAAATCTCAAAAACTTGTCTCCTACAATTTTTATGTCGTACGACAATTCTGTCACGTGGGTTTTCATTCGAAATAGATATACAAGCAGCTCGTGTTTGTCACCTCCAATAGGCATTTTATGCCTCTTTCCCCCCTTGCTACAATTTCCCCTCTGAGACTCATTTATAGTAAAAACAAAATGTGACGGAGTGGTGGAAATGTGACAGAGTGGTAAAAGTTATCTAGGTTAAAAAGAAGAACAACCTTAATTCGTTTTCTTTCATATTTCAATTCAATTAAAAAACCTTAGTCTACGTTCTATTGCTGTGGAAAGGTTTAAAGCATTGAATAATATCTTGGCAACGATTCAAACCGTTTCTTCCATCTGGGGAAAAATATTTTTCACCCTTTCAACTTTTTCACCCTTAATTATTTACAAAATAATCCAATATTTGCCGACTTAATATTATTTCAAGATACGTCACCAAATCAATAATACTTAACTTCACCACAACCTTTATCAAGTATAAACAATTCTCAACAAAGTTATTAAAGAAACTAATACCTACATAATTCGAAGTTGAATGAATGGATTAATGATTTTACACCTTGGGTCCAAGTCCCAAGTACCTTTTGAAATCGGGCGAGGGTCGGATAAGTCTGGATTTGCGAAGGGTGAAAACTAAATGGGATGGGCGGGGAGGTTAGTTTGGACCGTTGAAAAAACTGGTTGGTCTGGCTCTTACGTTTTACAAGGTTGCATGTATGTTCATCCCTCATATGAAAAACTAATTTCAAAAGAACAAGATAATAATGTGATTTACGTGTTAACAGGACGATAAAATGCTATTCTATGTTTTTATTATAAATATTGATCAAAATCTTATTCAAGTTATTAAAAACAGTGATTAAAACAGAATTTTATTGTTTTTTTTTTCTATTTTTGGGTTTTACAATCTTAAGGAGATTTTTCTGCGTGACATCTGTTTCGCATTCCGAAGGCTGTGTCTACTTACAAAGCGATAACTATTTACAATAGATAATTACCCGCATCTTTAACATAAATCGTGTGTCATTTAACCACCGGAGCGACAGCGCAATTCAAAACTTTTTTCTCCGATTGCTCGACATTTTTTTATGATCATTTTCAATATTTTTCGCCCAAATTAAAAAAAAATCATACCTCAGAATTTTAATATGGAGACAAACAAACTGATTATAGTTCTATAAAGCCAATGCATTCACCCATCTTTTGTCGATTATCACATATACGTAGGATTTATAAAAAAAAAGTAAAAATCGTAAACTTCTACTTAATTACTTACAAATAAGGGAAAATTTGCCAAAATTGACAAAGCAATCCGAGGTATTGTATATAGTAACATATTGTGGCAAAAAGCGCTCCAGTGGGTAAATAAAAATTAGAATAGGCTTTTATAAAAAAAACGAAAAACAAAAAAATGTGCATTTTTTCTTCTAATAAGTAGCTTTTCTTTACTAATAAATATCAACGTAAAACATTCTAAAAGTTTTCCTTTATGTTCCAACTATGTATCTACTTAGTTACTGTGAAATCTAATTTTTTAACCTTATTTTATCATTGGAACCGCTATAAACCACCAAAGGCCAATACCCTTGTAAAACTTATAGGATTCAAAACATTTTAGTAGTACCTACCATACATAAGTACAGTAGAAAAACATGGCGGAATTTAACCCTTCGTTTTTTAACGATTCTGTCTTCAGATGCTGTTTCAAGATGCTGGATCTAAGGGGTCCGTTGATGGATTGGGTAATTTCCGTAAATGTTCTCATTTTATCGTCCAATTGAACGGATGTGGATATTTTTTCCATGAGTTTAACGCCACGCGGAGTACGCTATCTCTTCCAACAGCCATAATTGCAAATGTGCGTAAAAACACGCAAGTTCATCGGTACTATTATTTCAGCCGTTAAACGAATGTTTGCCTACTAACTACTTGAGGAGCCGTAGAAATATTATGTTTCTAGTGATTGAACACTGCGATTCCATTTATAGTGTTTACATACAGGATACTGGAAATATTCAAGGAGGTAATAACAGTATGACAGAATGTAGGATGTCGGTACTTAGGTAATGTTTTTCTGCTATAAAAATAATCAAATAAAAGTACCTATATTGCAGGTGTTACCAACGGATTTGTCCGAGTTTCAACTGACATTTGACTTGTCTCTTATCTTCTTTTTATTTTTCTTATTGATAAGTTGAAAAGGAAAGAATAAAAATTTTCAAATTGTTTTTTTTTTTATTTTGAAGAAGAAGATAACTTATAATCTAAATGAAAATATGAAAGAAAACAAGACACAGAAAAATAGAAAAAGACAATGGTCGCAACTGGGACTCGAACCCAGACCTCTCGTCTAACCGGGACGTGCGCGTTATCCAATTTCGCTATTGCCACCTTCTGTCAAACCGTCATATTTCAAATATTTAGAATCAACAATATTATCTTCAACTAGTTCTTTTTTTTGGAATAATAAAATAATAATAATAATAAATTGCACGTCCCGGTTAGACGAGAGGTCTGGGTTCGAGTCCCAGTTGCGACCATTGTCTTTTTCTATTTTTCTGTGTCTTGTTTTCTTTCATATTTTCATTTAGATTATAAGTTATCTTCTTCTTCAGTGATATATTACGTTGATGGGAATAACCTTCAAAAGTTATAAAAAGAGAGTTTTTCTCATAAAAAATAGTTTTTTTACTTATTTTTACATGTATTTCCAATCTTCCCATTTTGTTGTGGAAATGGAGTTGCCAGCGTATTAAACTAGTTGCACTGACCGAGAAATCATACACGTAAAATGCTCGGCTAATATACTACTTTTGCACAACACCATTATACTTACCAGGGAAGAACTTTTTTCAATCGTCTTTTGGTAGAAATCAGAAGCATTAATGATAAAACCCAAATATTGCTCTCTGTCAAGAAACATTTTAAAGACATTCTTAAGAAAAAATTACAGCCACCTAAATTAGTCTTACAAATATCCTTTATTTTCCGTTCTTTTTTTCAAAATACTTTTTAACACATATATTCATTCTTATTTATATTTTCTTAGTTACAACGCTTTCACCAAATATATTATTATTACTACATTAAAATTTATTGTATATCTTTATTATTTTCCATCATACCAATATGTTTTTACAGTTCACATATATACATGTACAGTTAATTATTTGAGTACTAAATAATAACTGCATTTATGAACACTCCCCTTCTATACACAAGCAAATGCTTCTAATGGAAGAGCAGTAAATAATTCTAAGATGTGAATTATTATTAAGATTTATTTATACCGTAAATAAATTAATAAATAATTTTTTTTAAATATATTATATTGTGAAAGCTTACCGGTTGTGAGATTTGTTTGTTTCAGAAAACAAATTTCGATTATATTGGTTACGATAACATGTTTTCATAGAGAATTCAAAGAACTACCATCTATAGTTGCATAATGCAACTGTCAAATTGAATCAATAAAGCATGTCTCTAATAGCTCCATTCAGAAAGCTACCGATTTAACTAGAATTATTCGTTGTTTTTGTCATCATTTAAAAAAGCAAAACATCGGTGGGTCTAACCTATCATGGGTCCCCCTCAATAATTGATGTCCCTAAATAATTATACAGCGTTTATTGAAATAGTAGGGAATACGTAGGTACCCTTCGTGATTGGGAGCTATTTGGGGAAAAAAACAGTCCAAAGGTTCAAATAGAAGACTCATTTTTTCTAGTTTTATTTTAATGAAGAACTTACAGAGAAAGAAAGACGGACAAGTTTTAGAAAGGCGCCTAGATTTTTTGTTTCTTTAATAGAAACTGACTGAATAGACCAGTGGTTCCCGACCTTTTCCGACGCGGGACCACTATTGCATTTATTTTTTTGACAGGGACCACAAGGTACAATAGTGATAAACTGAATATTGTCACGATTACATTTACCGCAACGGAGGGGGTGGAATGAGACATGGGATTGGGGCGAGACGGGATGGAGTGGGGAACGGGTTTTTTCTTTTCAGACTTCCTTGGCCAAGGAGTACCCGCGCGCTGAGCTCGCTTATTAACCGGCGCGAGTTATTGAAAGTTTGAAATCTTTCGCGGACAATATTCTAGCTCTTGCTGACCACTGGTTGGGAAACCCTGGAATAGACTTAAGAACTTGAACGTCAAAAAAGAGAATGTTTATTATTAAAAAGAAATTAATCATGCGGTTGTTATGCAGGTATTTTTGCCATATGTTTTTTTTTTTTGAAAAGTTGGTTAAAGCGTAGCAAAAGAAATAGAGAAGAAGAAGAGAATAATAATCTTAATGAAAATATGAAAGAGAATAAGACACAGAAAAACGGAAAAAGGTAATGATCGCAATTGGGACTCAAAGTCAGAACCTCTCGTCTATCCGGGACGTGCAGTAGGTTATCTAGGTTACAAACCAATTCTTAGAATGATTGTTTCCAATAAAAAGGGTAGTTAGAAAAAAAAATTTAAATATGAGATTGACTAAGATGACGGTTTGACAGTAGGTGGTAATGGCGAAATTTTTCTGTTTTTCTGTGTCTTGTTCTCTTTCACATTTTCTTTTAGATTATTATTGTCACCTTCTTCTTCAATGATATATTATATTGATGGGAATAACCTTCAAAAGTTATAAAAAGAGAGTTTTTCTTATGAAAAATTAAAGAATTAGAGTATCACGTATATATTTTCAATTTAAATCAGTATGATCTTGTCAACACTTTAACAAAACATTTTTTTTAATAGAGAATAAATGTCAATGTACCTACTCGTACTTGCTGTGCATAAATGATGGAATAAGTAAACCAATATTGATTCATTTTTTAATCGCGCTTTTGTAAATAGAGTTATGGTTTGTCGCGTTAGTCACTTTTACAGTTCAACGCTCAATAAAAGGTTAATCCATACAAATATACACAATTACGATGCCGCGTCAGTCACGCAGATTGTAAATTTGAGACAAATTTTAACTTCACGGCTGCTCTATTACATTGTTAGAAGCCTAATGGAACATAACTCCTTAGTCTGGTCGCCCTTCTACAAAATTCATATTCATAATGTTGAAAGAATTCAAAGAAAATTTCTACGTTACGTAAATTTTAAACTTAACATCCATTTAGAGAACATAAATTACCCGTCTTTAATGAATATTTTAAATATTCCAACTTTAGAAAACAGACGAAAAATTCATTCATTCAACAAAATTCATATTCATAATGTTGAAAGAATTCAAAGAAAATTTCTACGTTACGTAAATTTTAAACTTAACATCCATTTAGAGAACATAAATTACCCGTCTTTAATGAATATTTTAAATATTCCAACTTTAGAAAACAGACGAAAAATTAACGACCTAACCTTTTTATTAAAATTATTAAATTCTAAATTCAACTGTTGTGAACTCCTGCAATTGATAAATCTATACGTCCCTACACGATCGGACAAATATTAACATTTCATATACACACATCTCATTCCAACTATAGTTTGCATTCTCCAATACAGCATTTACATAGCCTTGGTAATCAATATTTAAACAATATGGATTATTTGATAATAAATTAATTTTATCAAACTTTAAACGACGTATGTGTCAACTATTTATTCCTACTTCTTAAACCATCTTTACCTCTATTTTTACTTACCATATATTCTATGTGACCTGCTTTGTGTCAACTCTTATATTTGGTGTTATCTATATTTTGTTTCTTATATTTTATGTTATCTTTATTTTGTTTCCTATATTTTATGTTATTTCCTATATTTTATCAAAACATCTACTGCACTTTATGTAAAAGCCCTATGGGCGTTTAAATAAATAAATAAATAAAATAACTTGGTGAAAAAATCATCTGAAACGCAACGGTATCTAGTAGGTACTGTATTTATTTATATTAGTCCCCCAAAATCTCTCAAAGAATTACTACCTGCCCAAATCAAACATTTCCACTCCATACATTATAATAATATTTCAGTATCAATAAGAGTCCTCGATTGTAGGGGTCCCAACACTTGCAGAGTAGACCGAAAACGATTTCTTCGACGTTTATCATAATGACGGGATTCAGTTTTTTATCGCTACTACGAATATCATCGTAAACTGACCGGCGGCACCGGTCTTAGCTTTTGCCATTAACCCTTTACCTGCAAGCGAGGAGCCGTACAACACCGTGTTCCGTACAACCTGTGCCGCATACCCTCGGTAGAAAGGTTTAAGTCATTATATGAACTAAACACAGTATCCGTTTATACTAAGGTTTGAATTTGAAAGACAATGGTGGATTTGGATTGGGTGAATATTTCTTCGTGGTTGCGTATTTTTGTGTATATACTTTTTCAAATTAAACAGAAAATAATGTTTCAATTAGGATTTCAAAAAACATGTATTTATTTTTATGTAAGTTACCTACGGTACTAAAGTCCAAACTGATATTAAATATCAGCGAAGAAGAAGATAATACTAATAAATCTAACATAAAACATGAAAAATAACAAGACAGAAAATAAATAGGTAACGGTCGCAACTGCACGAACCTGTCCCGGTAAAAACAAAATCCTGGGTTCGTGTCCCAGTTACGACCGTTAACATTTCAGTTTTCTTTTTGTCATTTATTTTTGGAGTGTTATGCCGTGTTGCGCTACCTCCTTCTTTAGCCGACGTTTCGGACAGCGTTACAGTGTCAATCATCAGGGCATTGCTTTTTTTTACTCATCTGCCCTGATGATGGACACTGTATGTCCGAAGCGTTGGCTAAAGAAGGAGGTAGCGCAACACGGCATAACACCCCAAAAATAAATAACAAAAATACTTTTGGCCGTGAAAACCTAAAATCAGTTTCAGTTTTCTGTGTCTTGTTCTTTTTCATGTTTTCTTTTAGATTTATTAGTGCTATCTTTTTCTTCAAAAGTAATTATAACAATAGTTATTCTAAAAACAATTGATCATAAATATCTTGAGCCAGTGACATATCTACTCAATTAGGGTTTTTTATTTTGAACCTTTAAGATCTGGTCCCCAAACATGATTAAATATATTTCAAACAATGTTTAAACTCTTAATGGTGGTTTTAGGGTTCACCAGAGCTGTACTGAAATTATTTATATCAAGGATCGTAACCACTCCACCACGGAGGCCGAAAGTTTGTTCCAATTGTTCTATCAGAGTCAGTGGAACTAAGGCATCCCAATTTTTAGGAATCTTTTGAGTCTGATAGAAGTAGGGGAGAGTTGGATTAACCTGACTATTTTTATGACTATTAATATGACTGTTCAGATCTTGTCAATTTATTTGAGCTCTTTTCTAGCATTGTTAAGCGCCCTCGAGAAAACTCAGCCCTATTATTATTATTAAGTGCCTATTCTTAAAGCCATTTCAATCAGGATTTCATTTCCGAGTAGTGTTCTCTCATAAATACTCTTTAAAAATTAAAAGTTGGGAAAACTGAAAACCCATAAAAAACAGATGGAGAAAAATCTTAACGAAATGGTTTTTTATAAAATTTAATTGAAATTTTTGTGTATGCTGTGGGTACGCAATTGTTATTTATCAGAAATTGATAATAATTTATCAGAAAAATCTTATCTCCGTCAAAAACTGATCCCTTAATATCTTGATCTAATAAACTTTAAATGGGAAAATCTTCGGAAACAAAATTTCCCAAATTTCCTAAATTGGTGCAGCACTGAATGGTTGGGATAATTTGGGTCCGGGATCAATCAACTAAGTCGCAATTTGAGCAAAATAATCATTGGCTTACCCAAAATATCAACCCCACTCCACCAACCCCTTGCCAGTCAAATTTACGTGTAGGTACATCTCGGGTCGGCTTTCTCCCTGATCTAAAACTAAAGGTTTTTATCAGGAATTTTCAGTAGAGAAAAGCCTGATCAGTGGAGTAATGCAGTGCTTTTAAATATAATTTAAATTGTCTTTGATATTACCGATAAATTACGTAATTAATAATAGCACACAAAATTCCCGAACTTATTTAAGAAACTTCAAATAGCTTTTTTTTCTTTGCAATTAATGTATAATTTCTTCTGAACCACTGTGGATAAATAATAAGTTAACCCAAAAATTATGTATGTAGGCACACAATCAAGATATTATGAATTTAAAGCAGGATGAACATAATGACAGACTACTTATAGCAATATTTCCAAACACTTTAAATCAACATTCAGATGACATCCAAATAATCCTACTACCTATATAATACCTAATACCTACTGGGATGCGCGACGAGAAAATAATTAACCTCAAAAGAAGGCCCATGTAGGTGAGAAAATAATTACCGTCAAAAGAAGGCCCAAATTCGTAGCAATACTCCAGTAGAAATTTTAAGATATTGTAGGAACTATGATTTTCAACTCTGTCAACATGTATTCAATGGCTACACCGGCGCGAGTTGATTGCACACACGACCACAGCCGTCAGCCGCGCATTGAAAGAATTGACAATTATACAGAAGGATTTGAAATACGAGGTTAGGAATAACGTAAAAACTACGAATTTATCCATAGTAAGGAACAAATGAAAATATAAACGGAACTGAATTTATTTCCAAGCCTTTGTATTCTTTGGATTGGGGAGTTAATAAAATAGTTTTCCACGGATAAATAAAGAACAGCTCTGGAAGCCTCGTGTCACGATTTGGTACTTGGAATGTTATTGGTTTTGTTAATTCAGGTGCGTCAAGTGATCCATTAATTAATTTGAATAATAGTACTAGATCGCTCTTGGTTCTTCTACACGATAAGTCAGTTAAATTAAGTAGTTTCATAAAGTTATCATAATTCTCTCACTTTTTAGTTGATGTGCTTTATAGTATGGGGGCCAAAAAATGGAGTTGTATTCTAAATTACTTCTTACTAAAGCATTGAAGAGAATTTTAAATGAATACAGTGACGTTAAATCTTTTACTGTTATTAAAATAAATCCCAAACATTTCACAGCCTTATTAGTAACTTCATTAATGTGTGCAACAAATGTTAATTTTTCATCAAATATGATACCCAAATCCTTGAAATGAGACAACTTTTTAAGAGAAATATCGTCGATATATAATGAGACGTAATAGAATTTTTGTTTCTACAGAAAGATATAAATCGACTTATCAATATTTAAAAACAGTATTTGTATGTGTTTGCATTATCAGTTCTTTTGTGTGCATATGATTCATGATGAAATATCAAAGTTGAGTTTGGCAGAAAGCACCGTACCAGCCCCACAAAGCTATCTTTTTGTCGGTGAAAATACCTTTTAGTATACGTGTACACCTACGTACTTGGTACGTACGGAAAACAGCCTTAAACCTTAGCTCGGCTCTACGTCGATGTTTTATGAACGTAGTAAAGTTTTATACCCTTTTTCACCGAATTGAAATAAGAATTCTATCTTTTGTAATGGAATTTTTTTTTAAATATTTCGGTGGTAAATTGAAATAACAAAAGTACCGAACTTCATCTCTTCGTATAGGTTTTTATTTGCCATAATCGTATTTGTACGTTCATGTAGGTAGACCTTCTTATTATATTAAATAAAACACAATGTTTTAATTGACGACCTCCGTGGTAGAGGGGAAAGGCTCTCGATTAGCGATCCAGAGTTCAGATCCTGGCGTGCCAAGATACCTTTTTTTCTTATTGATGTGTGTGTTTTCACAATTTAATCATTTAAAAATTACCTAAGGTACATTTGCCGCACTTTCCAAAGTGGAAGATATTCACAGGTGTAAGGTCACCATCCAGAATTGAAAGGTTGCTTGAAATGGCTTCAGCTGTGTTTAGTGACTAGATCTGAATAGCCAGTTCCCCAACTTCCTCTTCCCCATCTCCTTCTCCACTTCACTTACCTTCAGCCTCACAACATAACCCAATTAGGGATGTCGTAGTCTCACTGGCTCCAGGCGGTAGCAGTTGTAACTCTTGTGAGGTATTCACATGGAAAAATTAAAAAATTTACCATTTTATGATGCATTTTTTTTCGTCTATGAAGCGTCCTTCCTTTTGCCAGGACATTTAAAAATATATAATAATTATATGTAGAACTGGGATATTCCACAAGAGAATAGATCTGAAAAAAAAAACGTTTACCGAGAACATCATAATTATAAAGACTAGGACTAAGTACCTATACGATAAATCTATTTGGTTTTTGAATAAGCTGTTATTAATATGTTATCACTCATCAATTTATTGATATTTAAATATACCATGGTAAAGTACCAAACCTCTCCCAAAAATCACCAATATTAGTTTACGAATATTGTCGCTATAAAACTAATAATTTAGGAATAATGAAAGTAAAAAACTTTTAAAAAAAATTGTATTTTTTACATATTTTTAAAAGATTATTTTTTTGTAATAATTGTTCTTATTTCATTACTATAAAGTCCTTAAATAATTTGCCATTCTCATTTGGAATATGGAATAACAGGATGGGGCTCAGCAGCATCAAATCATGTAAAACAACTTAGAATTGCACCGTAAAAAGTATACTAAAGGTATGATGTTCCAAGTATACAAAAATCTTTGCCAAAATTATTCTGATTCATCACCTCAACGAGGCGAACACCGCACACATCATAAAACCAGAGTCAAACACATAAAGATACTAAATATACCTATTGTTATTCTACCTTTGGACAAAGACTCTGAATTTTTGCGGTTGTATAACACTCTCATACAATAATAACTACATTAAGGACATCAAATCTTCGCTTAAGGAATTATCGGATAAAGAACTTACTAGTATATTAAAAACATATTCATAGAAGTTTCTGAAAAAACCTTACCGAAATCATGAAGTTGTACCACATAAGTGGCTGAATTTTTTTCCAAAACAGAGAGCCCCTCAGCACGATCTCCTGGAGAGGAAGACTTCAAAAATAATCTTTTTTCTATAAATGTAAAGATAAAAATCTCTACTACGAATAATGCAATTATATTATATTACAAACAATCAAGTAAAGCGAGCAGCACACATTTTAAAGCGGAATTTTAATAGACTTCGCCCGATTATCATATCTATTCAAACAATGTTCATCTCATTTCAAATTCAGTCGTGTCGGCGGAAAAAAGTATTTAACTGGCGGTTTTATGACACGGTTAACGCGTAAATAGGTACCGAAGGCTTAATAACTAAGGAATTACGGCGCTAACCCCCAACATTTTGTAAGTAATAATTTAAGTTTGATGACAGGATGTTCACTTGACCATGATTCCGTGCGTAAATAGTGGTGAAGTTGTGTGAAAGGGAAAAAATGTCACAACCCTTCATATTTTATGCGGTATGCTTTCTTGCAATCAAGATTTAGTTATTATCAGTTAAATAACACTTACAACCCTATTAACTATTACATTCCGCTGTGACAGGAAATGATATTAATATTTCACAGGCAATCAAGTGATTGATCAGTAAATTGGATACGTGTAAACGTGTTTACCTAATGCTGGGTATACATTTGCGTACCGATGTGCTACCCGAACCACGAATTATGGCAAAGGAACGAAACAACCTCAAGCGGCTTGGCAGCCCAACTAGTTGTGCTACCATGATAGTGTCCTGGTGAAATTGGGCCCTTAACCCTTGAAATGCCTTCCTTCCGCAACCTAGTATTCTTCAGTGTGCTGGGGTTAAATGCCGGCCGACATTTTCGTAATAACTTACTTGTTTATTGCAAAATTATGTTTTTGCAAAATGCATCGTCTTATCCAAATTCGTGTTTATATATTTATAATAGAAATGTAGATCTACAATAATCCTCTGTAATTTCCCCAGGATTGCTACGTATATTCAGAAAAGTGTGTTTTTCTCTCTAATGTTATAAAAAATATAATTTTATGATGAAGATATACGAATAAAGTTCAAAATCCCATAAAACCAAGGCAAGTGCGGTGAGCTGTTAGCAAATTCACGGTGGATTCGCCGATAGCCGCCCGGATACAAACGTCAGAGATCCATGGTAGATTTCTTGGCACACTAGAGGTTAAGATGCGTTGTTCAAAATACCTAACTGGTAGTAAAAGAATAAAGTTCAAAATACCGTAAAACTAAGGCAAGTGCGATGAGCTGTTAGCAAATCCACGGTGGATTCACCGATAGCCGCCCTGATACAAACGTCAGAGATCCATGGTAGATTTCTTCGCACACTAGAGGTTAAGATGCGTTGTTCAAAATACCCAACTGGTAGTAAAAGTTCTTTGATAATTATTTTAGTATAAATTGATTTTCCATTAGTCTATAGCTATAACTATTATTGACGATTGATGCTGTATTCGCAAAACTACAAACATAATAAAGTGTTAAACATTGTTTATACAATAGTATCATATTGTCAAAGTACCGTTGTAAATCGTGTTCATTGATTAAAAACTCAAATACCGCACTCGTAAATTGACTGACTAAATGTAGTTCTGTTTATCATGAATAATTTGAAAGGAATTTGGCAAGGCTACCAATTTCACTCGCACAATGTCTACAAGCTACAGGGAAGCACCGATACTTACTTGTATCCATACAGCCAATAAAAAAACTTGCGCTCTAATCGAGTGTTGGTAAATTGGTCCCTGAATCCACCTTTAGCTCCTCTTATTAGAACTGACAGCTTCCATTGAGCGAGAGCCAAAAGGCAAACCATGTACCATAATGTATTATAGGTACTCTTTATTCGTTCCTTTCATCAAGGAACTCTACGTTTCTATTCAACTGGCGTTGGCTAATTTCTATGAAATGGTAACCGGGAAATTATGTGAGTAACACATTCATTTAATGAACTCGTAAGTATGAAAATTAATAATTAGTAATTACACTCTAAGTACAGTATTGCATATTATTATTAAGTGATCCTGGCAATATTGAAAAGGAATGTCAAATAACGTGTTGGGGTTTATCGGGAAACGTTTGGGTCCTATCTCGATATATAAAAATCAATATTTGCTTGTTTGTTCGTATTTTATGCGCTGCCATATCGTTCATCCGATTGCCATGAAACTTTGGTGATATGTTGTGCGCACGCCCGCGAAGGTTGTAGGCTATAACTAGATAATGGTAAGCTCTGGCGTTTTGAAATTTGTGTAGAGAATCAATTTATTTATTTGAATGGCATTACAAAGTGTGCCGGGTACCAACTAGTTGTATATATATTTATCTTACCTTTTAATTGTGTAAGGTCTCCTACACGAAATGCAAAGTAATTGACTTAAATTTAGTTTATCTCATTAAAAAAATATAATTGAATTTCTTCTAAAAATGTAAGATTCTTTAATTATAATAGGTATCTTTAGATAAACAATGGAAATGTAGCATTCATATTAATTTATATTATTTATTTCGGATATTCTAATAATACGGAGACCTACGAAAATCGGCAAATAATGGTGCAGTACTTCATTGAAATTCAAATTAATCTCAATAGATCGGAATCGTATGTACGTAGTGTAACTAATTATTGTTCTATTTTTATACGTGCCTGAATAACCTATACGGCAAACTAAACAGTAAGTGGGTCGTTCTTCTTTTTCACCTACATAAAGTTGCCTCCACCAGTTAGTGGAGAAAAATTCAACAGAATTGCCAATTAATTATTTTGTAATTACTTTAAAATCTATACAAAAGACTGTGTGCGTTTAAAAAAATATATATGTTTATATTTTTGTTGTAAAAATTACGTGACAGAGTTGTAACTCCTCGTGATAGAAGTGTATTTCATATAAATCACAGTTGTCTTCTGCCACCTCGACTTGTGTGTATTCTATGATGTTAAAAAAAAATGATAAGACGACATCAAATATAAAACTATTTTTGAACTCCAAAGAGTAACCTGTCAAGTAACAGCGTTTATTATTTTTAATGATGTTTAATAAAATATTTTTTTAAATCTCAAATATTGTCCCTACAATTTTTATGTCGTACGACAATTCTGTCACGTGGGTTGTCATTCGAAATAGGTATACACGCAGCTCGTGTTTGTCACCCCAATAGGCATTTTAGGCCTCATTCCCCCCTTGCTACAATTTCCCCTTTGAGATCCAGAGAGATTCATTTATAGCAAAAAAAAATGTGACAGAGTGGTAAAAGTTATGTAGGTTAAAAAGAAGAACAACCCAAGTACATTTTAACATGCCTATCCTAGAAAGAAGCGTATAGCTAGAAAGCAACATAATGTCATATCTGTAGAAACGACGCCTTTTACTGCTTACTAAATTTGTTTTTAGATCTGTATTTCTTGTAACACAAATCTCACTCAAATCTATCTCAAAATATCTGGATTCAATGAGTGACAGCTCAACACCGTGATGTTGGATTATTACTTAGATGTTTTGAAGGTATAATTCCAACATTCGTAAAAGAACATTAATTCCTGCTTATTACATTACTTCTTTCTAGCAATTTTCCCGTCGAAAGACAAAGCTTTATTCGAAAGGAGACGGCGGTAGCAAATAATGCGAATTCTTGAACTGAGCGTTATATTTTTAAACATAATTTGATGAAGATTTCATTAGTTTTCCGTTCGTTAGTCGGGGTTTTATTGCGGGCCCAGATGTCTCAGGATTACGGCGCCTGTTTTTGATTTTGATTGGTGCTTTCAAAAATATTAACCGCTCGAATAGCCACTTCAAGAATAGCTTATTTATGTACGTCTGCAGTGGCCGCCATCTTTTTATTACAGAGGATTTCCTCAAATCTTTACGACCAGAAATAATGCGGTTACAATATTATTTGTTGCCTGATGGAGTAATGTAATAAATTTCAAGTGATCCCCGGAATAAAAAATGTGATTTGTGGTGGCTGCGGGTAAATAGACTCATCTGCCTGGGATTTCAGATGTTCGGTCCGTTCGAGATTATGCGGGACAAGTTAATTATGCAGGTGTCTGAAAAAAATATTCCCCTTCTCGGACCACCGTGTATTTTTGATTGATTAATTTTATAATAGGCCTTGTGTTTACCGATCTTGTGAAATTTGTGTTTTTTTTATGAGATTGTTTTTTCTATATTATTATTTATGAAATATAAGAGTCCCATCTGCGTTTGGTGACGTGTCATGGAACTATTGCACAGGTAATTTGAGGAAAGTTTTGAGGCTAAAGAAAATGAGGGGGGGGGGGATGGGGGCAACCTGGATACCTAGATATATATTTTTTGTTTCTTTATTAATATAAATAATACAAGTAACATATACATTATATAAAGTTTGTTTTTATATATTAATATAGTTCTTATTTTTTGTAGTTTATTTCGAGCGACTGTCATGTGAAAAAGGCGGATAAACGTAGATTAATATAATTTTAACAAAAAGAATTATTGATGTGAAATTGGGCACAAAATAGAAAAAGAGAAAAAAGAAGAAGATAAATAGGACATCTAATGTTGTTTTTGTGAAATATTATATTTTTTTTACAAAGCTTAATAAATGAAATATAGTTACTATTGAAATATATATTTTTACGTTCTTTAACGGTCGATAAAAAAACCATTAATATTTTAACTGTAATTTTTTTTGATAATTTATCTCTTTATATATATTTTAAGAATTCACAAAAAAATTTCAAAAAAAAATATATATATACATACATAAATATTTTACAAATTTACACGCTGTTGAAGTAGAAGGGAAAAAAGAGCGTTTTCGTCTCGTCACGATTTCCACCCTTCTGGTCACCTGAAAAATAAAAAAAAATGTAGATTATTTATCAGTACAAATTTCGTTATGGTAGGAAACAAGAAAAATTTAAAAAAATCTCCCAAAATGGCGGCTACTAAAAAATTGATGTTTTTCAGTTATTTTTTCAATTTCCAGAATTTTTAAAATAGTAAAAAAAAATTATTTTTATTTTTTGATGGTTCTCACCATAACGGGACGTGTGAAAAAAAAATCATGCCAAATTTTAAGAAAATCGGTTTATTAGATCTTGAGATATTGTGACAAACGTTTCGGAAAAAGTAGTTTCGAAAAAAAGGCGTTTAAAGTTTAGTTCTTTTTAGATTCTAGTTAGATTCTGTCTTTTGCCACGACACTAAAATGGCTATAACCTTTAAAATGATTCGAATATTGAAATATCCTGTTAAGGAGATAGATATTCTTGAATATCATTTTTTTCTTGACTAGAATACCCCCTATCATTTCATTCCAATATACTTGTAAAATTTATTTTGTTACTAACCATTCCTAAAACCGTTTTGATTCTGTACGTTGACTCTCACAAGGGCCATGTTGGTATTTCCCTCCACTCTAGTTCTCTGGAACCATTTGCAAATACGCATATTCCAGAAACAAGCAGCATACTGCTCTGCCATAGATGTTATAATCAGATTCAATTGTATTGGGTTGGTATTCCACCCCACAGATATTGCCCACAAAATATTGAATAAACAAAATCTACTAGTAATAATTATTATCATTAGTGTTATAAATTGATAATTTGAATTCACACCATAGTTGTCCAGTGTCCAGCGCCAGTGAATCATTCGCAAACAGTATTGAAAACGCAAATTAAATTAAATTCGCAAAATTGTCGATTTGTTGTTTTATTTGGTTGGCATATTTCGTTCAGCCGACCGTCCCAATGAGGGGAATAGGATTATACCGAACCGCAGTTCATTATAATTTACCTATCTACCTAGAGCAACATATGGTCGTTTCATTGCGTTTATTCTCTTGAAAACATCAATTTGTACGGGAATGTTAATGAAATCACAGCGTATTTACGACTGACCATGCATCATTCGGAATGATTTTTGTTCGTGAAGGCATGTACGTCATTTGCTACACCTCGAGATGTACCGAAGCGTGGTTTTAATTCGGACTAGAGTCGATTCATTCTGCGTAAAATGGTCCAACGCATTCCTGATGCAAAGGCGGTACACAACCCTAATAATTTTTGTTTGCTCAAAACTCACATTTTGATAATTTCCGGTGAATTCGTAACTAAAATAACTTTTTTATTTAGGAAAGTTTTTTTATATTTAAAATTAATAAAAACAATACCTTACCATTAATATATTTTACGTACAAATACATATTTTAAAACTTTATAACAAGTTTTTCAACTACAAAGTTAGCGGTGAGCACCAGATTTTATTTTTCTAGACGATGAATTAATAACTTCGGGGGGGATTCATAAAAAAACATCTTAAATATCAGTAACACGTTCTTCAGTATTAATTAAAATGAACGCGGCGGAAAGGTCGAATCTCCAGGCCCGCTACGGCGAATTCGACCGTACGTTCGTCTAATACGCCGAGCCGCGGGCGTATATTTGTTTATACGCTTTATTCACTTACGTCGTTAAGATTCCCACAATATTTGTCTTCTTCTTCTTTTCTTTGATAGAGCAAATTCGACAGTAGGTCCGTTCAATACACAGGTTGCGAGTCGCAATTTGTGTACACGACTCCTTTACTTACGTCATTAAGATTCTGAATATATTTTAGGGTATATTGTCGTCTTAAACGCGTATTTTGTAAGTACATCTAAAACAGAAGCATTCCATAATACCGTGTATTAGAACCAACTCATTTGGATATTTATTATTCGGAATTTCGTTTATTTTAATTAAAAATTTCTTAACTTTGAAGCTGTATTTATTCCAGGATTTTCCATAATTTGTTATCTAATTATTTCTCCAATTAAGTCGAGGTCTTGGGAATAAAAACACACATTATTTTATTTATTTTTTTAAAGAACGACAACATTCCCGGGTTACGAATAACCTGACAATATTTGAAAATTTCCTAGTACCACTACACTAAGCGGAAAATGTTGCTTGTGTCGTGATGGAGGATTTATCCAGACGAGGAATTGGACACACGACGCCTGGGAGGGACCCAAATGCGATGCCAACTCAGCCACTGACCTGTCTATAATTAATAAAGTATAATACGACCATTTGAAAAAATATTATTTCGCTTTTATTTCTTTCCGACCGGACCAGTTTCGGTCAATCTTCAGATTGATACACGTTTTCTTGAAACGTTGTGTAGGTTCATATAACTTTTTCAGTCAATTAGTTAAATCTCATATACCTAATTGACTATTTTTTTTTTTTTCTTAAATTAAAAAGAGCCTGAATGGGGTATTCTAGTCTAGAAGCACGAATTGTAGGTGTTTTTTCAGGCGCAACAAAAAAAAAACCCATAATATTTTTACCAACTATTATTTTATAAAATATCTATTAAACATTAAAGAATCCATTAAAAAAGAGTCGAACGAAAAAAAGTTAGTCTTGAAGTGGGGGTCTCCTCAAAAAAATGACGCGCCCTGGTTGACACGATTGCAACCCTCCCAGTAATCTAAAAAAAAAAAATAATTCTTAATCCAAACAAATGTGGCTATGGCCCGAACTAAGGAAAAGTAAAAAAAAAAATCTTAAAATGGCGGCTGTCTGAAATAAAAAAGACGTTTTTGTATTAGTTTTTTTGACTTTCCAAATTTTTTAAAAATAGTTAAAATTGAAATTTTGTTAAAGTTCTAGTTCCCGCCATAGAGAAATGTATCGAAAAGGCTCACACCAAATTTCAAGTAAATTGGTTTAGTAGAACTTGAGAATCATGTCAACCGTCTCGAAAAAAGTCGTTTGGAAAAAAAATGGGTTTAAAATTTTGTTCTTTTTAGATTTTGGTTAGATTCCGTCTAAACGGCGGCATTAAAATGGTTTTAACTTTTAAAATAATGCGAATTTCTAAACTTTGGAAATATGAAGAAAAAAAAAATATTTAAACTATGGAAATATGAAGAAAAAAAACATTTTTTTTCTAGACTGGAATACTGCCTTAAATAAAATAATAAATTTTTTATAATTTTGAATTTTTTTAAAACCGTCCGTTTAAAATCTCGATATTTATGTCGAAATACAAAACTCGATTCTTGGAATTCATTCGAGTGAATACCTAGTTCAAATAATTTTGTGAAATATTTCAATAAATGAATATAATTCAGAATTTATGCAAAACTGCACTATCGTTAAAATCCAAAAATCATTTATCATCACTTGATTTTATTTACCATTATTAGGTACCTACTATAGTATAATATTTGTTTAATACCGTATGTTAAGTTATTGTATGCAGCCATTCAATGAACCAAAATGAAATAATATGCTTATTCATGGCCGTTGTTGGGCTTGAAATTATTTATTAATTGTACCGTCGGCGTAGTTAATTAAATGTGTGACTAGTTTTAAATTATGCGCGCCCGAACGCCATAAATATTTCAGTGCGTTTTATAAATAAGTGAGCGTGTAATTCGAGTGTCATTCCGTAGTATTATTACGCTCATTGCTGGGGTTTGATTAAGTTTCTATCACTTGAGACTTATCTCATGAACCTGCCTGTACCATTGTTTATATTATAACAGAATAACAATCACGACCCAGTGGATACAAAATATATTTTAGTATTTATATATATTTTTTAATTAAAATATAATTTAAATCAAATTTAATAATGTTATTATTAGGTTCGGCAAGTATTTTAGTTTTTTATTATGACAGTTGTTTGGAAAACAAAAGGCCAATTTCCAACAGGTTAGATCACTCTGAGACGACTTATTTTTATGATCAATTTACCCCCGTCCTAAACAATCAGAAACACATTAACATTTAGTGTGGGGAAAACAACTTTAAAGAACCCCACAAAATAGAGATTCTATTGTCACAATTATTTTCTCAGTAAATCGGTTTAACCGGCAATAAATCATTTTAGTTATTTTAAAATTGAAATTGGTCGGGGGTAAATAGAATCTTATAAATAAGTCGTCTCAAAGTGATCTAATCACAGTTTGAATATGGTATTGTAAGCCAAAAAAAAATACTCGGAGCTCTTAACATTATTAAATAAATTTTTTTTATTATTATTTAAACGGAGTTCTGAGAATTGAACACAAAAAATAATTAAAAATATGTTTTAATTACTGAAATGTATGTACGCTTGTTAGAAACAACTTTCTAAAAATCAATCGGCTAAAATTATCTCTGACCATTCCCATTGATTTACTTTTTTTCTTTCTTACGAAATTATTCACAAAATAAATAAAAACCACTTTTGCGCATTAAATCGTGACCTTCTGGACTCCATTTGCCAAGCTACTTTTATGCCTATTACCTATATTCGTAGCCATATACAACACTCTGAGAAAACTAACATTTTTGGCTTGTGGCTTTCCCTCAAACAAACCACGCTTTTATATTACAAAAAAACCTATTCATTTCCTACATTTTTAAAATTCTATATATTAATTAACATATTATTAATATCTACTGTTCCAAATTACCGTACTCCATTTATTTATTGATAATGAGTTAAATAAATAATCTGTAATTGAAGCATAGGTAGGTATCTACTTATATTTGCTTACTAAATTCACTATCTAGGTATTATGTCAGTAACTTCTAACCGTTTATCTTTTCATCAATAATCATGTATAAAGATTGTGTCTAAAAATATTATGTTTTTTATTGCACGTTTCTGTTATCCACTTCATAAAGACGCGATTGATTTATTTAATATTTTAATGCTAATTATTACTATCATTTCAAAGAACGTTTGAATAAACTTTGGTCGGTTCTCTTGAACATTTTTTTGTGTTGCAATAATTCAATTCGGGGCAGCCAATACTTTCTCGATTCTTTATTAGTTTTATTACAGACTCCTCTTCTCAGTGATCGTATTATAGATCTGACCTTCGTTACACATTTTGAGCCAATTTAATAATATTAAATGCATTTGCACATTAATCAAAATGCCTCCAGTCGAGATCTGGAGAAGATTTATTGTACAAATACAAAGAAACGCCATATCTCATTCCGTACAAACATCATTACAGTTTTATCGCCTCTAGTGTTGAGGAATGTTTTGGCAATTTGTCATCACGTCCCGTTGATTTATTCTTTATTTCTCGGCATTGCTAAGTACATTTTAAACCCTTGGATAAATATTTTACTTGCCTGTACGAGCGCGCCTACTCTAGCAAACTATAACTACTAAACAATAAAACAAATTTACTTCAATATAAGCTCGAAGTAAATTATAATCAAGAATTTTTATTAGTTTTTCTGATAAAAAAATGATGTTAAAGGAAAACGTGTTACTTAAGATAAATATTGTTATTATTCAGACTAAACGCTCTTCCTTCTTAGAAATCTTCTCACCCCCAAATCACCCTAAAAAATTGTTATCTAGATTTTACATTTTTTTAAAATCTTTCTAGTTTATTTTGATTCTAGTAATTAGAACTCAGTTTCTATTTATCTAAAGACTTATTAAAACATTAAAATTTTGTTTAATATCAAAGGCCAAATTTATTTATTAAACGATTAAATAATTGCTTACCTATTATTTTTTTTACAAAAATACAAAGTTTTTCTTGATAGAAAAGCAATGAGTGCTATTAGATACCAGTCAATTAACTTAATAACTTTAAAAGTAATTTTAATGAAGTTCATGACCTTGCCATTTAAAAACTTGCATGGACAACGAACCATATTGCTTGCATTTCATCCGCCATGACGCTTACATCTTAAATCTTAACGTACCAAGGATTTTGGTTCATAATGATTAATAGGCCAGAGGCCGAAATGAATACGTTTTAATTACGAATTTCACGCTTGACTTTTCGTTTGCCCGCGTTATTTGCATAAATATTGGTCGATCTCTCGCTTTGGGTGCTTACTCTTTAAATTGGCCGCTTTTGTGGCGGCATCGGATCCGTCCAAATTTTCATTTTGCCGCAAATTTTCAATTTTGTGTTTTTCGGCTTCTGCGGTCACTCTATGGCAAATGGCTCATGCAATGTTTTCCATTTTGGGTGAAGTCGTTACACCGGAACAACCGCTGGCAGACCCGTGTTAATCATTTTAGCATAACATTGTTGTGAGATTTTCTGTTCAACAAATACAGCCAGGTACCTTCTTGAACCAACCTACTACCAAACTTAATTTCAACGCTTGCTATATTATTTTCAAACAACGGTAGGCCACAAATTGTTTTTATATTTAATTCAGGGTTTCTCTGAATAAATAAATGGTATTTTTGGTTACTGAAATGTTGTTTGTGAACCTACACAATTTATTTTTGTGACAGCATTTTTTCTTGGTAAATTATTACAAAAATTCTCTTTGAAAGTCGGTAACGTTATTCACGATGCTGCGATTGAACGTTAACATTTTCAAAGTCATTTAAGCCTCGATGACATTAAGCGAGTTTACAAGCTACTATCTGGGAAATTCACTATATGTTTAACGGGCTCAGTGTCATCGTATTACTTGATAACTAGCAGATTGCGGACGATCTACGAAAAATCTTGAAAGGTGGTTTAAAAAAACTTTTATCGCTACACGCTCAAAATGGTGGCCTACCAACAGCTGATTTCGTAACTGTCAGAATTAGTTCGCGCGGGAGCCGTAATTCTCGTTACTGACAAGCGTGTTACTGCGTTACTGCTAGCTGCGAGCTCAACTTCTTTTACAAAATGTCAACCGAATTGGTTCGCGAGAGAGTCGTTACTTTAGCTGCTGCTGTCGCTACTGAGTAGACAGTTTTGTGTGTCATCATGAAAATCTCACTCGCTTTTAAACTTACCGGCTATTAGCTTGTAAACTCGCTCAATGTAATCGAGGCTTTACATATAGCTTAGAGACTATTTTTTGAGGCACGTTACAAAATAGTTGTAAAAATGCGCCGTGAACTTTTATACTTATATTTTTTTCTTTAGTTTTTGTTTTAAATCATAATTGTGTGTACTTACTTTTACTATTTGTTATTGTTTATACGCATTTCTCTTTTACTGTATCTTTAGGTGTCTACGTTTTTTTTTTTTATATTAACTCCACACAGGAGGCCCTGAGGGAAATAATTTCCCTCAGGGCCTATGTCATCTTTGAAGATGCTGTGTGGAGGTTGCTGTTGAGGAGAGGAAGGAGTGAACATGG
Organism: Glyphotaelius pellucidus; assembly: GCA_936435175.1. Lineage (NCBI taxonomy): Eukaryota > Metazoa > Arthropoda > Insecta > Trichoptera > Limnephilidae > Glyphotaelius > Glyphotaelius pellucidus. The sequence continues at coordinate 11,669,718 of OW386545.1, read as the reverse complement.
GTCTTGAAGGGACCCATGTTGTAGGAGGGAGGAAACACAGAAGCCGGCAAATCGTTCCACAGCCGGGCTGTTGAATTCAAGAACGATTCGTAGAAACGTCTGTAATCTCTGCAATATATTGGCGTACAACTGTTTATGGAGTCTATGAAAAATACATGAAATGATTAAAGAATATGAACAAATAGTTTTGTCTATAAACAAACTCAAATATTTAGAGAAAGGCTTACAATATTGTATTTATAAGCTTTTCTTGAAAAAATTGTGTTCGTTTTTGGACAATATTATTTATGTACAGGCACAAACAATTAAACTCGCGCCATCTATGAAAGAGCGGATTATGAATTCTTTTAAGTATCACCTTAAGAGTTAAAATTGACATCATTGTAATGTATTGCACATTGTCGTGATTTCTCTTTAAGTTTTGGACTTTTTATAGCCAATTAAGTGCGTATTTTATTACAGCCGTTTGTTTCAAGTCGAAATTCCTACACTATATTCATGCAGAATGAAAAAATAAATAAACACGTTATGATCGGTTTTCAGACGTTTTTATTACGGCATCTAATGGTCATAGCGTTTACCCACGTGCTTTGAAATAAAACCTTAAAATTATTCAATTTTAATTAAGCAAACGTAGACGTTATAGCACTACCGGGTTTCTCATGGCCCGTTAAGAGAATAATATGTAGGTGTTGAAGAATTTCTATGCTTGTCATCCAGATGTGATAAAGTTAACAGGATACAGCGCAAATATGACGATTCACTGCTAACACGGGAATAAAAACTTAATAGAAGTTAACCTCAACGGAGGCCTTCTATTAAACACTTAATAGACAGCCTCCGTGGTCGAGGGGTAAGGCTCTTAACCCGCAATCTGAAAGCCGCCGTATCGAATCCCGGCGTGGACAAATAAATTTTATTTGTTTAATTTGTGTTATTTAACAATTAATTAATTTAATATAATATAGTCCATTAGCGGCGGAGTGGAAGATACTCTCTGTAACGCCCTGGTATAAGACCACCATTCAGATTTGAAACATTGCTTGAAATGGTTTTAGCCGTGTTTGGTGACCATATCTGAATAGCCAGGTACTTTTTCATAACATTCCTCTATTGGGGATGCCAGTCTCGCTGGCTCCAGAAGGGAGCAGCTGGGAGTCGTGTGAGGTTTTAAAAAAACCGATATGAAAACATATGACCACTTAAGCAAAATGACTGCATCTAAACTTTAGGTTTACTTTCAATTAGGTTTAATTTCGATTTGGGAGGCGGGAATGGGTACCGCCGCCCCGGGAACCTTTAGTGGATAACCAACACCTCTGCCATAGGTCACCCCAAGAGGTTCGCTACGTTTGGTGATTTAGCAGGGGTGCCCGGGTTCATGGGGTGAGGTTTGTCTAGGTCTTGGAGGCGGATGACCAGGACACACTGAACCCCAGATTCCTAACCCTCAAACCCTTTTCCTTCCCAGAACTCTCCTTTCCCCCTTTTCCTAAAAAAAAATCCTCCACACAGCATCCCCAAGGATGACATAGGCCCTGAGGGAAATTATTTTCCTCAGGGCCTTCTGTATGGAGCTCATGTAAAAAAAAAGAATATTTAGTTTATTACTCTATCTACTTCGCTCGAGTTTCCATAAAATGGATACATATTTTTTTATGAACAATTGAAAATTGGTGAACAAATAATAGTAGTATGGCTTCTTGTATTTATATTTAATTTAGAATGTACACAACAGTGATGGGGTTAACATAAAAAATGCAAAGAATAAATGACAACATAAAAATACAAAGAATAAATGACAACCATTGGATAACGGTGTACACCAATAAAATGTAAAAATAAAACAATACGTATGTAATAAAAAGAGACAATAAAGTTTGGGTCAAGTGAAAACAAGATGTTTGAGAAATTTAGTGAGGTTTTGGGGCTATCGGTAAATATGTCCGGAATCTTGCCACTTCAGTGGACGTTGTATAGTCAACACATTCGCACAAGAGGTTGGGAGAGTTAAGTTGGTTCTTTGGGAAGGAATATGGAATATTTTGGAGTCTTTTAGTAGAGGGTGATCGATATTGATTTTGATTGTGGCCAAAGAAGATTCTACATGCTTTTTATGATTTGAAAAAATATTCTAATTTGAAATATTTTAATGTTATAGACTTACTTAGGAATGTGGATATTCTGAAATCCATAATTCACGATGGGAATTACGTTGCAAGTCTGATAATGGCGTTTACCCAGAGCTCACCGTTCGAGAATTTTTGCTGTTTTGGAAGCGAACAAATAGATATACCGGGTTTAGATTTTAAAAGAAGCTTTGTGTTATAAATTATAAGGACATCATTTGGAACGAACCTACCTAAGTATCAATTGGTTGTAGCCGAATGGTCCGAGGCGTTCGCATCGTACCTTGAAGTTGCGTATTCAATCCCCTTCAAGCAAAATTTTTCAACATTGCGAAAACTCCAAGTTTGTGTAACATTTTACGTTATTCGTAATTCTAGAATGAGTCTCTTTTTTACTGTTTAATTTGTTTATTGTGTCCTCTTTACTTCTTTTATCCCTTTTCTCACCCAACCGCATGATTGTTTCACATTTGACATTCCGTGTCTGAACAAAATAGAAATAACACTCCAAAAAACCTAATAAAGTCATTAAAATATTTATAATGCCATCATAACAGACGTTAGGTGGACGACCGAAGGGAATTCGCCATGGAATTTTCAGCTGTCTAACCCCTTATGATTTATCGGAGAAGACTCCCAAATAACTTTTTATAATTTTTGTTATTTTTTTCTAATCTGGTGAACATACGTCAGTAGCATATATACAACATTACATGGTATCTGATGCAGATAGATTCTCAGAACTTTCTCCTCTACGGCTAACTACGAGCTTTTATCACTTATTTCGCTTTAAAAAATTGCCCAAAATTACTAATTTTCGCTCGAAGCATGCGAGATTTTTGCAATTCCAGCTTTGGGAATATTGTGTGGCTAAAATGATTGTAGAAGTGAAATGGTGGTTTTGCATTACCTGACTTTTCAGATCTGGTAAAAAAACACAGGCTAAGCCATTTAAAGCAATTTCGATTGTGAATTTTGATCTCTAATCGGACCATGCTGACAGTTAACCCGACAGTTGTTCCTCCGACAATTTGATCTCTAATCGGACCATGCTGACAGTTAACCCGACAGTTGTTCCTCCGACAATTGGCCCTTCGAAATTATAATTATAATTTTACCGTATTCCAACCTGAAACCGACTTCAAAAATACCTTTAATAATAAGTTGGTATGAATATAAAACGAATTTGTTTACAGTATATACATTTTGTACCTGTATTCTGATATAAATACAGTCTCCAGCGCCCTTGAGGTGATTTTTCACAAAAACGGCGCTCTACAAATTATCCAATTATGATTATTATTAAATGGACAATAAGTTTTATCCTTGATTCATTTGAATGAAAATATATTTTAGACTTTTGTTATTCGGCGTATATTATTATAAAAATCGCACACCCCTTCTGAAACACTTAATTATATTTTGTGTTAACACGTCTGCATATTGTAAATAAATATGTTGGGGCCAACTGTCTGGGGATCGACTAACATGGAATTTGCTTACAATATCGTCGACTCTGGAGCGAGGTTCAAATACGCAATATTAGAACTCTAAACAGAACAAAACCTAAAAAAAAAAATATTTGAAGGCATACATTTTTAAATTTGCCCTAGTTGGGTTCTGAACTGCCTAGTCTAAATCCAGAGCAATGACTAACTGTGTCACGGACATTATCCAGTCAATGTTTTTAGCGAAATTCTCATTCGGAATGAAAATATTTTGCAGTTATTTTATCTAACACGATGACTCCAGTCAAGCGATTTCACCTGAAATTTTCGGCCGCACTGATTGTTTCCTTCATCTAGACTGCGATTGCATTATTTTGAATCCTCACCAAACAATAATACCACCGCCTACCTATCTACCGATGCTGCTATAAATACCTAATAATTTCAATGAATGTCTGAGGGATTTTACCACAGTGAGAAAACTGTTAGTAGGTAGTGGGAACTGGGAACCCGGCCGCTTGTATTTACCTGTGTACCTGCAACTCTGTAGTTCTGTACCTCTGTTGTAGCCTGTATCTTGTGGTGGACCTACCACATACCGAGCTCGCTACATAAACCTGTTGTGAGATGTCTCGCCTCACAACTCACAGGTCTCGCGTAGTTTCGCAGTCTTCCAAGTTCACCTCGGGCTGGCTTGGAGTACGAGCTACATGACACTGTAAATAAACAAGCCAGAAGATAAATAATGTAATAGATTGGTTATTGTGACAGCGCTGTTTTTGTGGAAAATCAACTCTAGGGCACATCACGATCGGTCAAAAAATGTCGAAACGAAATGAGAAATTGAAACTACCACACCCAAATGTTACAATATGAACTTAAAACTTTTGTCTCACAACTTATTGATTATAGTTACATAGTATCTACTCACTATAATATTGGGAAGAATACACTTAAATTTTTGAAAATTATTTTTTACAACCTACGCTACGGCTAACTTATTATCTTACCTGCAAGCACGAGAACTGTTTTTTTAATGTTACACCGCGCTAGACCCAACTGATCCCAAATCCCAACCGCCTGCAGCCAGTAAGACTACGGCATCCCCAATTGGGGTATATTGTGAGGCTGAAGGTAGTGGGGAGGGGAAGGAGATGGGGAAGAGGAAGGTTAGGAAGTACCTAGCAATTCAGAACCAAACACAAAAAAATCAAATCATGACTAAAATCTAGTCAAGCAACGTTTCAATTCTGAATGGTGGTCTCACACGAGGGCGATATTGAGAGTATCTTCCACTTTGGAACGTGCCGCAAATATACCTTATATTATTTTTAAATAATTAAATTTCAAATAACACAAATCAGTCAACTAAAATTTACTTATCCACGCCGGGGTTCGAACCGGATCGCTAATCGAGAGCCTTACCCTTGACAACGAAGGCTATCAGATTCTAAATAATACATTTTGAAATAATATTATTTATTTTATGTCTAGTTTCTCTAAAGGAGTTCTTCGGCTTAGGTAAAATAATTTATTAACATGGCCTAAACTGAACTTTAAATTTATATCTTTCTATTTATGCACTCCGAAGAATCTAAAAGTAAAATCCTCCCAGTCTCAGTCTCAGCGATTAAACTTGTTAACTAAAATACTTCTGCTGATCTTTTACAGTGCTTTATCACCGTAAGTAATCTTAAACAAATAAAATTAAACACCATTCTAACTGTATATCTATACTCGAATGTCAATATACATATATTGAGCACACGTTTGGCATGCCTCCTTACTGTGAACATATATGTCGAAGGGATCAACGATGTTATTACCTACTTACCTAATAAATTGGACCCCACCACTTTCCCAACGGCTGTATGAGGAAACTGATTGTTTAACCTCCTTAGCCGCACACGTCAGGACTCTAATTTTTTTTTATAAAAAAGGAAGCTACATTTATTTTTAAACGAATCTAGACCCTCCAATGTCCCTGCATGCATGATTGTTAGTAAGAAGGAAAATGTATGCAAACTTACTTTTGCAGTAATTAACAATATAAAGACACATCATAGATGTTTTCGCCTATTAGTTCAGCATCTAGTTACAGTGAAATAAAAACAAAATATTTACATGTGTAAGTATGATTAAAACCAAAGAAAATATATAAAAAGAAAGATATCGGGGGCAGTTTGTCCCACTATCGCGGGGCAGTCCCGGCGAGAATGAGAGGGCAAGTGGCCTGGCCGCAATGTGCCCAAACACCCGCGTCCCTTAGCCGGTTTCCCAAGAATACCCTTGAAGAAGTGTTTGTGGAAAGGGGGGGAGATACTCTCAAAGACCCTTGGGAATGAAGTAAGTCTCGGAGCCTACTTACCTGATACTTATCTAATCCCATTACGCTAGTACTAACTTCTAGTACATACCATCGAAATATTGGTATAATGAATACAACATTCCCGGGGACAGCCAACGCGGAAATACAATATCTTTTGCTGGTAAAATGTAAATATTTAAACATTTATCACATGTACACCGTGCAAAGTGCACCGTGTACACTTTTTTTGCGTAAAGCTGTACAAGATGTACAGCTTTACACAAGTTAACACTTTTGATGTAAAATATCATTGAGTCTAAGTTTACCTCATGTCTCGTAATTTCAACGAAAATTCTCTTCTGTGATATAATCACTTATTCAGGATGATGAGGGAATGAACTGGGTGACGTTACAACGTCAAACAACCAAGGCAACATCATATCTGGCAATTGGTTGGATGTTATACGATCAGATCAAATCGTACCCACAGATCGTATCTCAAAGTTGGTATATGGATAATGGACAGTGTATTTAATACGAGATTCTAATCTTAAATTTATCTTATTAATATTACTTACAGTAAAATTATAATATGTCCATGCTTAAAGCGTGTAGAAATAGCTGATTCCTATCTCTTAAGTAAACTACTTATTTAAATTCAAATTGTTACGGTTATCGTAATTATCGGTGCATAAATTAATGTTTATGGATATAAGATAGTAGATAATACAAAGATAAAGTCATTAAGTTTAAAAGTTTGTGATTTCTATCAGTTCACCAAAATTAGCATCAAACATAATATTAACCAGGTTTGATATTTTTAATAGAATTTTTTTCTGGTGACGGGCATGATCGACACATTATCTTCGATTTGTTGAAATAAAAGAAATATTTCAACTCTAAACAAATAATCACATTATTTGATTAGATTCTTACAATCTTTAATATTTATTTTTATTGAAATAATTCTTATTATAATGATTTTTTGAGTTTAAACCTATCAAAAAAATGAAAAAATATTATTTTATGGGAAAAATTAGTCGAAGATAATATTGTTAATTCTGAATTTGAAATATGAGATCGACAATAATGACTTTAAAATAAGAGGTCCCAATGGCCGATTTGGTTAAGGCGTTTGTCCCGGTAATACAAGAGATCCTGGGTTCGACCGTTATTTTGTTATTTTTTTGTCTTGATCTTTTTCATTTTTTCTATAGATTTGTTAGCTTTATCTTCTTCTTCAACAACATTTATACTGAGAGGCCGATGAATCCGATTCCATTCTCAATAGTCACTGTAAAAGATGCAATTATTAAATTTGTTAACAATCCATTCGAATTAGCTTTAAAAGCAAGAAAATTGGTCACGACATTGGGACATCGAAAAAAATGTTTTATAAAATTCAACAATCTTTAGATTACGTAAAAAGTTTCGTAATCGGATATTTGGATTAGGTATATCCATCACTATAATTACCGGTCCAAAAATATAAGTTTTTTTGAAAAATGATATCAATGATTGTGGGCATTCAAAAACACCTCACCTTGTAATTATTACAGATCGAATTGAATAATGCAAATTAAGTTATTTATCTAATCTATTATTTAAAATAATAATATAAATACTAAAATAGTTTTAAAAACTGATATTATGTCCTAGCAGGCATATGCCGTACTTATTGCCTACACACACGTGCATATTGTGGAAGTTTGTATTTGGGTGGGCGACCGTCGTGTCGCCCACCACTATATAATATATAAATAATCAACCATTGTTTATTCTGTGCGCTCATTAGGTTCCAGATACAAAATTAATTTTGCATGGGAAAATAATTAGACGGAAATCTAACGGATGCGTATGTTATTAAATTTATCATTTGCTTTGAATATGGGAAGATGAGAGATTCACGGTTTGCACTCGTAGAAAATTGATAAAATTTTCTATTTTTGTTTTTCAAATGCTGCAAGCTTTCCAACGAGGGTCAGATTTTATATAGACTTCTCTCTATTGCCCGACTCCCTCTGTTGTATAATTAAGTTGTTGATGCGTAAGTTCTTAGTTTTTTTGGTTTCTTGAATGCATTTGAAAGATTAAATTCTATAATTCTCGAAAGAATATGCCAATGTCTTTATAAATTTAATATATATTTTTTTACATTTACTCAACACAAGAGGTCCCAAGGAAAATAATTTCCCTCGGTGATTATGTCATATTTGGGGATGCTGTGTGGAGGGACTCTTTAGGGAAAGGAAGTCTTGGGAAGGAAAGTGGTATGAGGAGTGGGTAGGAAACTGGGGGTCAGTGTGTCCAGCAGCGACAGACGTATGAATCCATTCCTCCCATTGCGGTGCAAGGCGATAGGTCGTGAGGGGCCTAAAGGTCTCCCTCAACCAGTCTCTCCGATCCGGCACCCAACGCAGTAGGTGGGCAGAACGCATCTGTCGCCAAGACTTTGACAAAAATCACCCCATGAACCCGGGCATCCCTGCAAAGTTGGTACCCATATCCACTAAATATCTCAATTTTTCAACGTGTCCCGGTTAAATCTTCCCCACCGGAAAACTAAACCCTTCCACACACTTTTCCACAAATGATCATCTAGTCAATCCACGCTATGCAATTGCACTATTTAAGTATAATAAATAAAAAAAACAATACAAGAACAAAATGTCAACCTACCAGAGACCAAATGGGAAAATAAGTCACCGACTCCAGATATTTTCAAATCAGAGTGTTCGGCTCGGTAGAACTCCTAACTGGACCGATAAATCCTACTGATCCCTCAATATGAATATTTAGAAAATCTTTCGTAAACTGAATGATAATCATTTCAAGCATCGTTTGAATTGTAAGTCCGAGTTTCTGACCAGGACGATTCTAATCCATCTTATTATTTCACTTATGTAAATGTTCATCTTTGGCTGTCTATCTTTAATGCCTGTTCAACCGCAAACAACAACTGTTTATTTCGTGTTAAATCCCGGTATTATTTTTCATCCAGCGTTCTACACATTTTTATTTTATGAATGGTAATTTTTCCTTAGCGGGCAAACTCGGATAATTCTAAGTTATTAGTACTGCCCGCCGCCATTTGAGATTGTACATTATAATATCCAACGGTGGTTGTTTCGCTAAAACGGCAAATTATTGTTCATGGCTTGCTGGTAGGATAAACAGTATAAACACAGTTTACTGCGCCGACTGCGGAGTGCATTTTCATGTCATAATTCCGTGAGGACTCGTTCTCGCACTGGTACTGTCCGTAGCCGTTCCCGGGCGGATTCAAGTAAAAGCGGTCCCGTTATGTTTGCTCGTTTTAATTGAAATCTTTTGTACCACGCGGACCGCAGCATCCGAGTGATATATATATGGGAACCGCCACTTGGGAAAAAAATCTTTCGATTCTCTGAAGTAATCTGGATTCGTAAATGGACTGGAAACGATCTCCTCTTTTTTTTATCTTCTCTATGGGTAAGGTATAATATGTATGTGTAGTATTTTGCGGTGAAAATCACAATTCAAAATTAAGCTTTTGCGGTAGAAAATTAAATCTAAAACTAAATTTTTAAGCTAGCTCGTAGTACCTACCTGCCTAAATTGTCAACACGGTAATGTTTTCTTTTACACCTTCGTTTTTTTATGTGAAAACCTCACAACAGTCCTCGTCTGAAGGCAGTGAGACAATGGCATCCCCAATTGGGGTACGTCGTGAGGCTGAAGGTAGTTGGGAGGGGAAAGAGATGTGAGGAAGTATCTGGCTATTCGTATCTGATCACCAAACATGGCTATAGCCATTTCAAGTGACGTTTCAATTCTGAATGGTGGTCTTACACCAGGGCGATTCTGAAAGTATCTTCCATCCTGGAACGTGCTACAAATATGCTATTTATTATTTTTAATGAATTAATTGTGAATTGACAATTTAATCAAATAAAATCTATTTGCGCCCGCCGGGATTCGATCCCGCGACCTTCGGCGAGTCAAGAACTTTACTCCTCGAGCACGGAGGCCGTCGAGTATTTGTTGTGGTTATTTTTATTTAATCATTAAAAAAATTAAGTCTTGTTTATTTATACCACAAGTTTAATTACGTTTTGTCATATCTTTTTTGTGTCATTTTAAGGTAAATTAAAAAATTTATTCATATTTTTCGATCTTTGTAATGCGCCACTGAGGTGTATTTTGGAAAAAGTGCAAATATTTTAAAGACACCAATGAATAGTTTTCCATTTCTAATTATACTTTAAAACAATAACTTTTATGGTTATTTTATTAGTTTTCTCTGAAGAAGAAGTATAGTCACTTCATGTCACTGATTTGCTGCACCTAAGAAATACCAGGAAATGTCACTAATAAATAAATTTACTATCTATCCAAGAGGGCAATAAAATTGGAACGGAGATCATTAAAATAATCATTTAATTAGTCATCGTAAACAGATGACGACAGCACTTTCTTCCTTCAACGTGAGCTGTCTTTTAAAACCGCAATATCATTTAAAGTTCAAGAGAAATTCTTGCATTTTATTGGCAGCATAAAAGCATCGTGTGACATCATCTGTTAATTGCATTTTTTATAAAACACTTGATTAAGATTAAGTCAGGAATGCGCTCAGGCTCAATTAAAGTAATTATTTTTATGAATCTGAATTGGATTTCTTATCACCGCCACTTAAAATATATTTAAGTTGCTTCGAGGAGGCTGCCACGGAGGGAGTTTTATCTGCAAAGTGTACTGTTAGGAGATAAGCATCAAACATTAAGATGTTGTCGCAAGACCAACTTGGCAAAATGATGAAATAGCAGTTTAGAGAAGGAATAATCCTTTTCTTTCAATTACCCTAAAATACGCCAATCCAAGGTAACATCTCGATCGCTTGTTTTGGAAACATAATCTTGATATATAAAAATGAATGTTTCTTTTTTTGTCCCTAATGCGTTACTAAACCATTCATCCGATTGCGATGAAACTTTGGTGATTTGATGTGTGCCTGCCGTTGATGGTTCCTACATACAATATTGAGCTCTGGTGTTAAGAAATTATTTTCTGTACTATCAATAAGATTGCGATTAAATTTTAGTTATTTGTTGTGTACACGTCCCGGAAGGTTTCTGTATATACTGGTGAGCTAAGGGGTTATGAAATTTGTATAAAAAAATTTGCAATAGGTGTCTGGGAGGGAAGGGGAGGGGTATCCGAGAGGGGGAAGGGAACGAAGGAGGGGGGTTTCGCGGGAAGAGGTCAAGGAAAGTGGGAAGGCGGAAGGGAAACGCGGGATGGGGAAGGGGAAGGGGAACGCAGATTAGGGGGGGTGACGGGAAGACGCGGGAGGAAGGAAGTTGGAAGGGAAACGTGGAAGGGGACGGGAGAAACAATTTATTTCTTTTAGTGGTTTTGCAACGCAGGTCGGGTATTCGCTAGTTAGCTAATAAAGTAATGCATTAACCATCGATTAACTCACTAACTAACTAACCATCACGCCGTTTCCCCGCAGGGGTAGGCAGAGAGGACAGACCGCCAAACAACTCGATCTTGGCACACACTACTTGCTTCGTTCACATTCATACATCGTCTCATACATGCTCTTCTATTATTCTGACTCTTGATATCGCCCGACTCAAGTATCTGATTCACTTGGTCGTGCCATGTCTTTCTCCATCGATTACCTTTTGATGATTAGGATTTCTTCATATTTATTAACCCTGTTTATTAATATTAACCATTTCTCTATTTGTGGTTATATAAGATTAAATACTTATATTTATATAATAACTAATTGTGAAAATGTACCTAAATAAAAATAATAATGTGTAATGGCGGATCTTACGTACTCATATGCATAAAAATAATTCTTTTATTCTTTCTGTTTTTGTTACCAATGATTGCAATTTAAAAAAAAATGGGAATATGCGTTTATCGCAACACCACACAATTTGGGACAAATAGAGATATTTTTATTTATTTTATGAACATAAACGGAACTTAATAATTTAAAATACAGAGGAGATAGACAAAATATAAACCAATTAATAATGTTTACAGATAGGTTTTTGGAAATATAGATCTAAGTACTTAATGAATGTAGCAAATATTACAAAAAATAATAGTAAAATGGGAAGTACAACAAACATAATAAATCTGTAGTTCCAAATTGCATTATACAACAATGTATTTGTGATCACAATTAAATCACGAAATTTTAGGAAATATGTATAGGGGTGGGGATGGGAAAGGGTAGGAGAAGGTTGGGGTTTTTTTTTTTTTTACATGAGCTCCACACAGAAGGCCATGAGGAAAATAATTTCCCTCAGGGCCTATGACATCTTGGGGATGCTGTGTGGGGGGTTTTTTTAAGGAAAGGAAAGGAAGTTGTTGCCGCGCAAGTAAAATTCAAATAATAGGTAAGTACCTAAAATTAATTTAATCATCACGAATTTGTGTTTTTCGCACTTAGAACGTGTTATAATATTTTATTACAATTTTTTTTTTTGATTGTGGGTGTGAATTATTATTCTTTTACGACAAAAATATTGTAATATTTTGAAGGTAGGTTACAATTTGGGACGCGGGAATGGGTACGCCGCCCCGGGAACCAGCACCTCTGCCATAGGTCACCCCAAGTGGTTCGCTACGTTTGGTGATTTAGCAGGGATGCCCGGGTTCATGGGGTAAGGTTTGTCTTAGTCTTGAAGGCGGATGACCAGGACACACTGAACCCCAGATTCCTACCCACTCCTTAAACCCTTTTCCTTTCCAGAACTTTCCTCTCCTCCTTTTCCTTAAAAAAATCCTCCATTCAGCATCCCCAAAGATGACATAAAAAAAGGTATATTAAAAGTGGAATTTTTTGCGTTTGGATTTTAAATATCATAAAATTTTCATGCATATTTACTTATTATGCACCAAATGAATCATCTTTTATTTGCATATTCTACACTTTCATACTCCTAGGTTATTCCCGATGCCATTGAATGCCATCAGGTTTACGACACGGCACGCTAATATCTGGTATTTGTTCTGTGCGCCGCGCGGGGTGTGGAGCTACAGAACACGGAACATTTCATACTACGCCCTTACTACAGACTTATTCTTATCACGTATGATAAACCCTTCCTTTTGTATGGTAACGAACGAGCGGTGTATAATTACCAGCGTCGATGTTCGATCTTTCATTGTGATTCGGTCGCCGCGTTCTCCTGCAAGCCGCTGTTTCGCCAACGCAGAAAGACACCGAAAGCGATTTTAACACGTTTAATGCTAGCGGTTACATTGTCGTATTGTGAACTATACGACTGAATTAAAGCAAATGGTAATGCTTTAGGTTTGCACAAATATTTGAAACATGAGTGCTATATTGATGAGTTGTTTGAGAATGGATATAATTTAGATAACATTATTTGTATTACATAGTTATTACGTAAGCAATGCGGCAGAGTCCTGGACATGACGTATTATATTACGCGATTATTAAAAAAATATACTTTATTTTTATTTTTTACAGTTAATACCGCACAAGAGTCCCAACTGCTCCCGTCTGGAGCCAGTGAAACTATGGCATCCCCAATCGGGGTATGTTGTGAGGCTGAAGGTAGCGGGTAGGGGAATGAGGTGGGGAAGAGTAAAGTCGGAAAGTACCTGGCTATTCAGATCTGGTCACCCAACACGGCTAAAGCCATTTCAAGCAACTTTTCAATTCTGAATGGTGGTCACACCAGGGCGATACTGAGAGTGTCTTCCACTCTGGAACGTGCTGCAAACATACATATTTATTATTTTTTAATTAATTGTGAAATAACATAAATCAATCAAATAAAATTGATTTGCGCACCCCGGGTTCGAACCCGCGACTTCCGGATTGTGAATCAAGAGTCTTACCACTGGACTACGGAGGCCGTCAAAATAAGGAGACAATTTTAAAACAAATTTCCATCCGGATAAGGGGCCATCCATAAATTACGTCACATGATTTAATGATTTTTTGACCCCCCCCCCCTCTCCGTCCCGTCTCACGTCACATTTGAGAGACCCCCTAGTGTGACATCACATATTTTGCAATTTTACATTTAAAAATAATCAAAAAATTGTTACATGTGACGTCACAGAGCTGATGACCCCCCCCATATCCCTTGTCACACAATGTCTCGCAATGCCACACTTCTCTTCACCCCTCCCCCCCTTAAGGTGTTACGTAATTTATGGATGGCCCCTAAATGCAAGTTTTGGCACTGTGCGAAACTGCCACTGAAAGCCTAGGTTAATATGTCCTTATGAGAAAAAGCGAGCACAACTGAGCTTTCAGAGGTAAGCTAACGGAGCTTATTGTCCTGAACTGTTTTTACCTCTGCAGTGTGCTCCTAGTATTTCCAAAACTTTAAATAAATCTATATTGCTCACCAGCTTAACCCCGAAATTTTAAAATCATCTCTTCATCCTTCTTCCAAATAGAAAAATCGTAAAATTGTAACCCCTTTCTAATTGAAAGTAAGCTGACTTAATTATTGTTGCGTAAAATATAAAACTTTATTTGAAACCCCTCGCCTTAGGAGGAATTTAAGAAGATTTTCGTGTTATTTATTTAGAAGAAATTAGAAACACCTTTAAATGACACTGAGAAACGAGGGTAACTTTTGTAATTTAATTAAACATAAAATATTCCTTTACCCGACGAAGGACTCTGGACAGAATTCAAGGAAAAATGAGAAATTTAGTCCCTTTGTAAACAAATTAACAAATATTGTCTGTAGCAATTTTATGAAATACCTTGGTACCTTCCGACTCAGAAAATAAATTTCCAGTCTTATTTCAATAACGTACATAATTTATTGCAAAAGTTTTTTCTAAGTTCAATAACCTGAACCACGACAATTAAAAATGTATCACAACACGCGTGTATTTTTTGGAAGCTTGAGTGGCAATCGGCCAACGTGAAAAATGCCCATCACGTACAATACCCCAATGAGAGACATTGGGTTCTCATTGCCCCGCAAACTGTGGTCTGCCATCAATAGGAAAAGTCAACGAACATGTGGTCAACGAATGCCCGCTCCATTCATTCCCCGGCGGGATTGATGAGGTCCACAGGGCAACGCCTGAGGCCCTAGACTAGCTCGCAGACCTAGATGTCCCCTTCTGACCCCTCATCATACGAAAGATAAAAGGAGAATCGTTATATTATAATATCTGATTTACTAAGTTTTAAAGACTATGAAATGGCAAGTTAATTCAAACGCCATTCAAAGCATTATGATACTGAAAGGGAACTAGATTTTCTTCTATTACAATATTAAAATTAGAATATTATGGTCCTAACGGGTTTTCTAATAACCTGTTCGTTAGTTTTGACATCCAAAAATACTCCCATTTAATCGGAAGGGTATCAAAATACTACTTTGGTACATTGATATGATGGCTGATAAAAACCACAGTTGACATTAAATATGACAGCTTTAGAAGCTTATGGGAATTTAATCTATGTTTATCTTAGAAATCGTTCACAAAACTAAATATGAGTCAAATCGAATGTCAACGTCATCATTGTCATCAACATAATATACTGTATTCTCATGCAAGTCTCACGAATAAGAAGACTACAAAAGTGACTGATTGTACTGATGTTAGACGGTAAATTCATCTAATCGTTAATCCAAAACTTCATCATTTTTTTCGCAAATCGTAACAACGCTAAATGTATATCGGTGGATATCCAATCAGTCTTTCACCTTAGATGTTATAAGTGGGACCTCAGCCTTAAAAAATACGTCAGCCTTTTTGTGTAGTTAGCGTTATTTTTGGGAAAACGGTATTAATTTTCAGCAAAAGCGGTGATATTTTGCACTCTTTTTTATCGTGCTTATATACGTTTTTTTTTATTATTAATTCCACCCATGAGGGCCCTGAGGAAAAGTCATTAAAAGTGACGATAAAAAAAAATGATTAAATAGGTTACGTTAAGGACTATTTTAAAATCATTTTTTTTAATAGCTTTTAATGGCTTTTCAAAGAGGTGTTGAGTTGACTTGATTCTGAGTTGGCATGGAAGCGTTCGTGGCAGTGTTACGTAAATCAGGCTCGTCGAAAAATAATATTCTATGTCCATTTTATCATCGTTTTTAAAAGTCAAGGTTTCTCAGTCACAAATTAAATAAAATAATTCTGACTAATGAATCTGTTTTCCCCTCGGCGTAGATTAGGCTCGATGACGAACAACGATGTTATTGAACGCAGTGCTAAAAATAAATATAGCGGCCTGATTACATTATGATTCAACGGACAATAATTACATCAGAGTAAGAAATGTGTTTCACCTGTAGCTTAATGGTCTACATCTGATGGGAAAATGTCGAATACGATCGTTTAGACATTCTGGGTAATAGTAATTAGCATAATACTTTGTGAAATTTATCAAATCAGCCATTGATATTTATAACGCTAGATCGGCCCCCAACAAATAATTCTTATTAATGGTTCTATGACAGTTATAAGAATATAAGTAAGTGTCTCTAAAGGGGTGTAGACTCTGCAGAAAGGCTGTACCGCCGAATAACGAGAGTATCTTCCACCTTGGAAAGTGTAGCAAATATACTACAATGTATTATTTTTCTTTTATTTTTGAAGTGAAAACTTTTTTAGCACCGTTGTGATTTGAAAATCGATGAAACATATATACATCTACATAATTTAGCCTGCGAGAGAATGAGATAGCAATAAAATATTTTAATAAGATATCGGTTCTAATATAATATGATAAATCCACAGTCCCAAGTTTTCTTTAGTCCACCGGAATAAAGCGCCTGGCAAACTTTAGCGGCCAGACATTCAACAAACCAAAGGTCGAATCCTACCAAATCCAAAAAAAAATTTTTGTAAAATCAATATCTAATCTTCAAACCACTCCAAGATGAACAGACAAAAAAACGAAATAAACGACATCTAGCGACTCCCAAGAAGAAAATACAAATACTAATAATATGATCAAATGTGTAGGAAAAGATGCACTGGAATTCGACTACCAAATTCGAAAAAAAAATCATCCTTCACATTGCACCCTCTGATTTTTTTAAACCAATCGTCAATTGAATTAATTTTTAATTGCACTCGGCCATGTCATTTTTTACATGGTCATACACGGTTTTACCACGCACACGCCCCAGGGATCTCATCTTTACAGCATTCACTCTACTTTAATCCTTTTCTGCCTGTTTCTACGGCTCACTCTCTACATAAAAAAAAGATTCTCTAGAGAAACAATGAGTTCTTTACATGTATAAAAAAGATTCCCAATGGATTATACAAGTTTGGGTTAAAATAAATAGGAATGTGATTAATCTTTAATGAATTTAGAAAAAAAAATAGTAAGAATATGTCGCTATTATGTAGATAGATTTTCGAAATCAGTTCATATGGGAACAAAGTATTTGTGGTAAATTTTCAAATCCAGTTTTCTCAAAATGAGGTATTTTAAGTTATTTCTCTGTAGAATTAACGTACCGACATTTTTAATTGCACTTGGCCATGTCTTGATCATGAGACCTTCAGACTCCGATCCAAGATCCAAGACAGCATACCTACGTAATTACACGTAAGTTTTTTTTTTACATTATCTCCACACAGGAGGCCCTGACGAAAATAATTTCCCTCAGGGCCTATGTCATCTGGAATGCTGGGTGGAGGGTCTTTTTGAGGAGAGGAAGGAATGAACATTGGTCTTGAAGAGACCCATGTTGTGGGAGGGAGGAAACACAGAAGCCGGCAAATCGTTCCATAGCCGAGCTGTTGAACTCAAGAACGAGTTGAAAAAAATGACCCGTTCTCATGTGACAAATGTCAACCGTGTACATATGTTGGGCGTGCGTTTGGCGTGTCTCCCGACTACGCATCTTCCATTGAAATACCGGTAGAACATGGATAGCATTCCCACCCCACGCCTGTGTTCTAATCAATCCGTTCGTTAAGGTGGGAGAATCTTCTAAACGGACCGCCCGTTTCTGCACAGAGTCGAGGGTATTTTTCAAGTATTTTGGAGCTCCAGACCAGAGGTGGTTGCCAAATTCAACCGTGGGGCGCACTTGCGATTTGTACAGGGTTAGCAGTTGTGTACTATTAAAGTATCTGCGGGCCCTGTAAGTAAGTCTTACTGTTAATCATATAGTCGTTTAAGCACGGAAATAACCATCTCGTATGCCCAATTCCAATGAAGTCTGCCCACAAAGTTCGGAATCATCCATTACCTACCGTGAGTTTGGCCATGTATAAATAATAACGTGAGGCAACGCCAGTCTTCCAGTACGCCCGCGGCCATCAAGTAATTATTATTTTACCATTGTAAGACGAGCTATTTACATTTAATGATATGTTCGACATGATTGTCCCATAAGATGGAAACTTGCACTCCTAAATTATAACAGAGTACAGGGTGCTTTGTATTTATACGCCCTTTATGTTACATACTTATTTTGAAAACGTTGTGAGTAGTTTGTCTTTTGGTTGGCATTCTTTGGCTATCGTTAGTCGACTTAAATTCAAATTTCACCGAAAATGGACATTTTACACGATGCTTTTTTTTCATTCCAGTCCAATGTAGAAATTACGACGGGAATCATATTTATTTATCTACTAGCTTTTCCCCGCGGCTTCGCTCGCATGGTATTATGGGAAATCACTGTAGCGCTTGCACTTATCAATTATCTCCCCCCCCACCCCACCCCCATCCCCTCCCGCATTCCATATATTCATTCCCTTACATTCAGTTTTCAAACATCGCGCCTACCACCTAAATTTCATAATGCTATAGCTCAAAGAAAAAAAGAATTACTTATCCAATTTTGTTCATTCGTTCGGAATTTATGCGCTTACAAACATTTCGGATGTTTATTTTTAATTAAATATTTGAAAGTTTCTGAATATAATAAAAAATTACACTATTTATTCAGTTCATTTATTCAGTCTTTATAATCGTTACGAATTATATTTTTAATGTAGGAACTGACATTTATTCCAAAACAGAAGCTTGTCCAAAAAAATAAAACATATTCTAATATTTGAATTTTCTGAAGCAGTAGCAATCGTTTCCATGGAAACGATTTTTTTCTGACGTTAGCAAAAATTTGCTTTAGTTAGCGACAGAAAACGTATAACAAATATAATATATTAATATTTATAATTTCATTACGCCAGAGCTTACCATCATATACAAAATATAGTCTGCGCATATAATTTAGCTTTCTATTGGTGAAAGAATTATTAAAGTCTTTATATTGTGTTATGCGTGAAAAGGTCATAAACAAACTCGAGCAGTTTCGCATTTATAATATTAGTATGGATTTATTGATCAATGCCCTTTTTCAGGGCTTTTACATATGAATGTTAATAAATACAATATTTATTGTACATAACTGAACTGCCTCAGTAACAATATTTTATATTTGTTTAAAGATAAACTGAAGATGTCCACGGACTTGGTGTAATTGTTTCTTTCCATTAGTATTCTGGGTAAAGAGGAATACATATGGTAGTTAGTCCCAGAATTTCTGCACTGAAATAAATCCTGACTTCTTGTATTACGTTGTGGAATCTGGAAGCTTATCAATTCAAGCAATACCGGACTATCAACTAAATCATGTAGAATTTTATATAGAAATACCAAGTCAGTGAAAATTCTTCTGTCTGACAATTTGAGCATATTCATATTATTTAACAGAGTGTTGTAGTTCAACATTATTGTTGGAATCCCCATTTTGAAATTTAGAAAACGTAAGAATTTTTGTATTCTTTCAACAGCTTGTACATGTATATTATAATGTGGATTCCAGACGGGAGAATTGTACTCAAGTTGACTTCTAACATACCCAAAATATAACAGTTTAATACACTTTATATTGTTAAAATTTCTAGTTAGCCTTGTTAATCCCAACATTTTTAATATCTTTGCTCTATGCACGATAATTATTTTCATACTTAAGATTCATACATTTAGCTGACATTATAGATTAAATGCTGTTTAGGGATAGATTGTACAAAAATGGCAACACCTTGAACATAAGCATCTATTACATAAAAGCATCTGTAATGTGCCTCTGCCGTTGTTATCACAAACACAAGCGAAATTCACAATACCAAACAGTAATTCACGTTGACAATCAACAATAGTGGAATATACTCTCAGTTTCTCCCTGGTGTAAGACCACCATTCAGAATTGAAACGTTGCTTGAAATGGCTTTAGTCGTATTTGGTGATCAGATCTGAATAGCCAGGTACTTCTCTACCTTCCTCTTTCCTACCTTCAGTCTTATACCTAACATACCCCCATTTGGGATGTCGTTGTCTCACTGACTCCAGACGGGAGCAGTTGGGACTCTTGTGCGATATTCACAAAAAAATAAAAATACCGGCCTAATGATAGCATAATTATCAATATTTAAATATAAAATGAAATAAACATGCTACATTATAATATGTTAGATAAAACAGTAACAGACGGCAGATGTCAAATAATGTCCGCCATTTTAAACTGCACCAAAAAATTTTTTGCCGTAGAACACATCTTTTGTTCATCATTCCGAATCCTTATGAAAAGACGGCCCACATGTAAACTGGACGAAAAAACATCTTGTATGACGCCCTTTAGTCTCCCTTCAAGAAAAGCTGGAATTTTTTTTTTAATTTGAAGTCGGATTACGGTGATCGGAAAAATATGAGTTGACACTATTTATACAGGATGGCCGACTGGGCATTTTTCCTCCGAATTCGTGTACCTACTGAGACTGACAGTTCATACAAAATTCAATTCGAACGCTGTCAAAAAACAAGCAAAAAAATGTGTAACATTATTACTATACTGTATTTAACAAAAGTTTTCACGCGTAAAATCCTCCAACATGATAAAGCTAGTTTGAAAATTTTATTTGTATAAAAACATCGTACAACATTATTTTCCGCCACCGCTGGGTAGTTTGTTGGATGTAATATAAAATATACAACGCGAAATCTTTTCCTATTTAAAAAGTTTCGATGCATGCTTCGTTATATTTAAAATTAATAGGTTCTCATTACTTCCAAACTTACGCGAACTACCTAAGTTGTGTAACTCGACATTCATTTGTAAACCCGGGATGTCACCCGCCCACGCAACGCGAAATATGTAAACTTTGCGAGAAATATTCACTCGACAAGCAGGTTGTAGGCTCAAAGCATATTTACAAACTAAATTGAAACAGTTTTGCATACTATTAAAATACATTATTGCATAGTTTTCACCCTGGCGGTTATACGTATTTGTAAATAATTAGAATAATGTATAAATTATTTACTATGTAACTGAAATTAAATTAATACAAACATAATATGAATAAATTCTTCTTCAAACACAACAAATTTATTTTGTATCACCATTGCAATTAAAAATTAAACAATCACTTAGATTTAACCATTTGTATTGTTTAAAAACCAACATGTTTCGTAAACAATACAATGCCCCTCTAGGGTTTACAAAAAACTAAGCGATAAAATTGACTTATAGGTGTTAATGAATGGGCTGGAATGAGAAGGAAGGAGGGGGGGGGGGGGGGGGGGGTAATATAGCATAATGTATAATGGGGAAAAATTTAACTTTGATAAATGTTTTATTTATTTATTTTATATATTTAAATTTTATGTTTAAGCGCTGTGTCTTTAGTAATAGTATAAAATGAAGTTGCTCCAGCTGTCTGTACGCTTAGATCTTTTAAACTACGCAACGGATTTTCATGCGGTTTTCATCGGAATAGAGTGATTCAAGAGGAAGGTTTATACGTATAATACATGCATAAAATATTATCATAGTAGAGAGAAGCCTAGAAATTCAAAGATTCAATTTAAGGAGCGGGCAGCGGGCTGGTAAGCGGGCGGTGTGGATTTGATATCTATGCAAATTAACATAAAGGCATTGGTCATAAAGATTGGGTAATGGCGTCGTGTTTCGGTAGCCACAGCAACGTGTGTATATATAAAGAGAGTTCATAGTGATCGTCCATCCTAATGGAATTTGATTGTAACTTGGTGTTTGGTCGAGACTTGCAACTTTTGTGAGCTTTTAGGTGATATATGAATGAATTTAATTTAAAAAAATTATAAACCAGAAAAGTTCGTTTATTTGCTTGTTTCTCCATTGGTCGCCTGCAAAATTGAATATTTCAATCTGCATATTGTACGCATTTTCCAGGTGTACGTAAAATACGTTTTGAATAAATTTGTAGTTGGAAAAATTGGAACACTCATCGAACAAATTGAAATATTTTAATAAAATGTTTTTTTGTTTCAATCTCTTTTTCAGAGTATCTATTTTTCTGTTGATCTCCAAAAATCCAAGCATCAATAAATATCAAATTTTTACTACGGTATTTTTCTACGGATAAAAATTAATAAATCTTTCTTAGTGACCTAGTTTGCGTGAAGTTTTTTGGTCGGCTTTACTGTGTATTGGAATGTTTGTTCTTGAACATCCTGTGGTTACAAAGTTTATCGGGCGTAGCTCAGCTGTCAAATGAATTTAGAATTTAGCATACTGAATTTTATAGTCATACCCGTAATCGTATTTTATAGCAGTCGCAGGAATGATACGTCTCCGCCGTGGAGCGAAGATAAATAACAGCAAGTGATAACAATAATTTAGAACTGTTAAATTTGCGGTGAGAATGTTAGGTAGGTTTCTATTTCTTAATTAAATGTCCATAACCAATTAATAAAACGATTTGTATAAATTATTTCAGTTTTTTTTGACATTCTCTCTCTTTTATAACTTTTTAATTTCATTTTTTTATATGAATACCGCACAAGAGTCCCAGCTGCTCCCGTCTGGAGCCAGTAAGACTATGCATCCTCAATTGGGGTATATTGTAAGGTTGAAGGTAGTGGGGAGGGGAAGAGAAAGGTGGGAATTATCTGGCAATTCAGATCTGGTCACTAAACACGGCTAAAGCCATTTCAAGCAACTTTTCAATTCTGAACGGTGGTATTACACCAGGGCGATACTGAGAGTATCTTCCATTCCGGAACGTGACGCAAATGTACTATATATTATTTTAAATGAATAAATTGTTAAATAACACAAATTAATCAAATAAAATTTATTTGCCAGGCCGGGATTCGAACCCGTGACCTTCGGAATGCGAGTCAATAGCCTTACCGCTGGACTATGCCGGCCGTTAACTTTTTGAATGTATCCATCAATCATCATTGAAGAAGATGATAATACGACTCGTTCTTGAGTTCAACAGCTCGGCTGTGGAACGATTTGCCGGCCTCTGTGTTTCCTCCCTCCTACAACATGGGTCTCTTCAAGACCCATGTTCACTCCTTCCTCAAAAACACCCTCCACACAGCATCTTCAAAGATGACATAGGCCCTGAGGGAAATTATTTTCCTCCGAGCCTCCTGTGTGGAGTTAATGTAAAAAAAAAAACTATGAAATTTAAACGAAAATATTGAAAGGAACAAGACACAAAAATAAGAAGGTAACACTATATCGGTTACAATTTTTATTTATTTAAGGTTTTATTCCAGCAGGACTGGGAGGGGTGTGCAATCCCAGTCTGCCATATTTCATAACAACTATAATACATACAATAACATAAGAGAGTAAAATAAAAGATCTAAAAGAAGAAAAAAGAAATAAAATATGATAACATATTAGGTACCTACCTAATTAAAACATTTATGTTTTTTTTTAATGAAGACGAGATTCATCACATAAATAGCAATAAGATAAAATAAAATAAATAATTAATTGCATAAGTTAATAACTGTACACTGTACCCAGTCTGTAAACTTCATCCGCCATTACGCAGGGACATCCCTAGCATGGCGGATGAATTAACACAATATTTTTGTTCATTGTATAAAGTTCCTTTAATAAATAAATAAATAAACTATGTAAATATAATGAAATATAAAATAAAAAATAAATAATTGTAAAAAAAAGCATTTAGTAATTTTTACTTTAATATTTTTAAGCTCATCAAAACATGCTTTTCTTAATAATTTATAATTTTATTTTATATTTCATAAATTTTCAAAATAGGCAGAGCTAAATTATTTTTAAATATTATTTTAATAACTCACAAATAATTGCCAAACTTGCCTTTAAAATCACGAAAAATAGAATCCTTTAATGGGCTTCATATTATTATTTAAATCATTAATAAATAAAGTAGCAGATATCATCTGCACAAGATATTTGCTGTACAGTTTGATTAAAAAAACAATTATTCAGTTCGGTCAACTATTTTAAGTATTTTAGCCTCAATTACAAATTTAAGTTTAGTATAAAAAAAATCCGCGCTGCCGTTCTTCTTAAGCATCTAGATTCTAGAACAATTTAGACCTTTCGGTAAATTAATTAAAAAAGCTGTTAACCAGTATAAATCATACTTGTA
The DNA here is from genome assembly GCA_936435175.1 of Glyphotaelius pellucidus. Lineage (NCBI taxonomy): Eukaryota > Metazoa > Arthropoda > Insecta > Trichoptera > Limnephilidae > Glyphotaelius > Glyphotaelius pellucidus. The sequence continues at coordinate 11,645,425 of OW386545.1, read as the reverse complement.
CTATGTGTGAAAGGCTGCCAAATTAGGTTAAGGGCTATTACGATATTATACGTGTAGATTTCGTAGCGTAACGAAGCTTTGTTATAACAGATTTGCATATGCTGTTATCTCCGTGTTTAATTATTACGCCTGCACGTGCACACTGTCGTACAAAGTCATCAAATCCATAGCTTCGTTGGGCGTAAAATTGCCCAAACTAATCCTTTTAAAAACTATAGGTTTATGATCAATTTTCACCAAAACTGTTATTATGTCGGTTTCTGCTGATTTGAACTCGATTCTTAAACCTGCCAATCTAGCGTTTAATCCACTGGTCTATCGTACACCTAGATATTATTTTTTTAAATTATTTATAGTGTCCTTTAGCAGAGTCTTTTAAAATTAATAATATCAAACCGCAAATGGTCCTAAATCGTAACCCGTTTAGCTGTTTCGTTTCCCGTGAATTTCCTGAAATTCAGTCACGCAATGCTACTTACATAAAGCGAAAAACTTATGAAGAAAAAAACACAAAATGAAATATTACGAATATTTTGTACGCACGACAGAAAACTTTGACATCTCGGTGACTCTAGTTATTTAACACTTGAAGGAGAAATTTTACTTTTCCTTGTCAATTTAAATTTCCGTGTCTTCTTCGGATTTCCTGTGGTACACTTTCATGCGCGGCGGTTTGCGTGACCAGAATAAATTCCTACCGAATATGTTATGTGACTGGAGACATGTTAAAGAATATTACTTTTTAAAGAAGAAGCAAGCGGTGATTCTAAACTAAGCAAAATTGAACCATTGATAAAATTCTAACAAAAAAAACCTCACAAAAGCTGTGAATAAAATATGTCCTGATCATATTATGGGCAAAGTAATATATTTTGGTCACCGGATTGGCGAAGGTCATTGTTCAAATAAAGATAAATTTTGATATTCAAACTATTACATCATTTTGGAATTAATTAGACATTATGTTTCAGTAAATGTCTATTTTGATAATACTCTTTATGAATCTTATTTTAATGGGTTTAAATTAATTTTAAATTAACTCTGAACTTCAGAATCCTCAACATTTTGATATTGTTTGTTGGGTTTACCGATGAACTATTTATTAATGGAATCACTTTTAGTTATTTCCGTGGGTTAAATGTTTCGAAGCTGAACTGAATCATTCACAAAGTTTCAATTTAAGGGTACAGCGAAAAATTTTGTGTGTTTTAAAAATCTTTTGGAGTCATTGGGATGGTTATTATTAGAGAAAATTGTTTGATTTTTTTCACAAAGTTTTCACCTTTATCACAATGATAACGCTTTCGATCTAGTAACTGAACGATACTTCAGTTTTATTACTTACGGCCAGTTGTATCACAGAATTTGGACAATTCATCAAATTTCATCATTAATTTTCAAGTTTCATAAAGGTTTTAATCAAGTTCTGTTATTATTTCATTATTGACCAGCTGTTTCTTGTAAGTGAAATGATAACAGAATTGAACTTTCACATAACATAAAAAGTTATTTTGAAACCTTAAGAAATTTAAACAAAAGAAATACACATTTCAGAAATATAATTTATTATTATAGGTAGTAACCAACTTTATTACTTTATTAAAAATGTAGGTACCATAGGTAGTAAATCAATTTTTACAAAATAAATTTGAAAAAAAATGTTATAAATAGTTGCTTTATCTATTTATCGCTTTTTTACAATCAATTCAAATTTTAAAGACACTTAAATTCAAAGCAAATCTTAGTTCTAGAATTCATAGAACCAGATTTTAGGTACACAACCGAAATTAGTAAATTCTTATTTGTAAGCTTTTGTAAAAGTCACTTCATGAAAATTCTCCAGTCCCAAATTATCAAATCTTTCAAAAAAAGCATTAATCCAACTTCGGCATTAATATTCTTAAAAAGTAATACCAACAGTGATGGGGGTAGCAAATGTAAAATCATGCAATGTCCAGTGTTGTAACAGTGTGCTAATTTGTATCTTCTCCAAGCATAAACTTTTTAATTGTTTTTTAAGTGCGTTCATCGGATGTGACCTACCAGGTTAGTATATTTCTGTACCTATTTGTAAATAATAAACTTAGATATACCCAAAGAATTCATAATAAATTGTTCACCCTTGGGGTGATTTTTCACAAAAACGGTGCTCTACAAATTGTCCAATTATTATTTGTTTTTTATTAGTATTTTGATGATTTAATATTATTCGGGCTTGTCCAACTTAAGTCACCGTTAGCAGAAATACCAAAATGTATTGAATCAAATTAACCCGTCTAATCACAGGAGACCCTAGTTGTCCCAAAACATCATATGCCGTTATAATAACAGGAGACCCAGATTGTCCCAGAACGACCAAGCATCATTAAAAGTTAGATATCTCTCTTCCTGTCAAGCAAAAATTTGTGATTTCTTTTATATTTGAAAGCGAAAGAAATATTGCTTCTTATTGCTTTAGAAATAAACGAGCTATATTGATCAGATATTTTACAAACCCGATCATAAGTGACGATTTTATTTTGCGCCAATGTGTGAAGTAATAAACAATTAATTTAAAAATAAAATTATATGAGTGTGTTAAAAAGTGAAGTTACCGTTTTATTACAAATTTTCTTGAAAAAGGGAATCTGTATTTAAAATTTTAATTTTCTTTTATTTTATGTACTTTTTGGGGGAAACCCCAGGTACGTAATTTTTAAGCTAATTCACATTTTCAATATAAAAATTTTAATATTTTTAAACAAAAATCTTAATTTTTGATAAGCACATCGGAAAGATTATTTTATCTAAATTTTAGAACATTTTTTTTTCAAAAATATTAAAAAATAACCAATAAAAATTAACATTTGAAATGCATGGGAAGAACCGAGAATTTTTGCGTGCAAACTTTGACAGGCAAAAGTTCATAGATATTATTTTCTCATTATTCGAAGGGTTAACAGCTTTTTAAAGTTTCGCAGTTTTCAACCATCGTTCTATGGCAACGATATAATACGTAAATTCTATTCTAAATAGTCCAGAATCACCTTCTCCAATTACTTCATTTCAACCTCTTTACAATATTCTATTCTATTTTTATACCCTGATTCGTGTTTGCTCACACGTTGTATTAATTTTTCGAAATAATTCCCTAGGTACCCACTAACTCGCAGAAGGAATGCTAAACACATTACACATACCGACTTTCCAATTCCGCCAGGGGAAATGATGACTCCATTGTTGGTCCTTCACCACACATAATAACTATGCAAATCATCCCAATATTTCGCTCGACTGATTCCCTTTCATGATCGATGTAGGTTTGACGGAATCACCATTCACCGCGGGGCGGGGTCTCTTGAACGAGTTTGCTATCTCCATACGTATTCTGATTCCCTACTATCTTTGGAATCGTATGTACATGTATTACATCTCCACACCACTCCCCATTTTTGTTTATATTCCGTATTATTCATGCCGTTCTTAGGGTCGTTTATAAATGCATGACAATATACTCGTAATATAGTAATCAACTAAAAATATTAAAACGATACCCGCCAAAATGCTTGGTTTTGCAGCAATATTTCTGTGACTACCGCACAATGTTCTTATTCCTTGCGCAAGTACCTACTTACGGTGTGAAAGAAATATTGCGGGGTTACGAATAATCTGACAATATTTGAAAAACTCCTACAACCATCACAGTAAGCCGAAAATTTTGTTTGTGTCGTTAGAGAGGACTTAGCCAGTTAAGGAATTTAATACACAAAGACTGGTTAGGAACTAGACACGTTGTCAACTCCGCCACTGACCGCTCATATAAAGGAATAAAAATGTTTGGCTTCATTCTCCGTAATTGCACATACTTAAAACATATTTTAAAATCTAATATTCTTCTTTAGTTCGAAGAAAAAAACTTATATTCTTCTTTCGTTCGAAGTCAAGACGAATATAATTCTTCTATCTGGTCCCCTCACTTTAAAATTCAAACTGATTCCATTGAAAATATTCAGTAAAAAATTTTAAGATATATTAACTATAAACTTAGTCGACCTACAGAAAACATAAATTACAACCACATGATGAAAGAAATGGTATTATAGACAGCCCTGTTTTACTCAGCCTGATTTCCTTCCATATACTAACTAGAATTACTCGATCAAAAATTATTTTTAATTGCAACAACAATATCCGAACTGAGTCATTTAGGTACTCGCTTGTACCTAGATTGAACGCAGTTGGAAATATTTTCTCAGAAATATTAGATATTATCAACTGCATTGAATTTAATTACAAGAAGGCTATAATAACATACCTTATAAATAAATACTAATGTTACTTCTATTAATTTTCTACATGAGTACTATTTTATAATTTCTATAACAATTTTTTCCTCTTGTATACCTACTGTTCCACTAAATTATTATACAAGCTAATTTTAGGCATACTCGACGTACTTTAACCAGTGTTTCCTGATATTATTTGTAGTAAAAAATGTAAATGAAATTTTAGTCTCCGGCGACATTTTTGATGTTTTTATTTATTATTCTAAATTTCATTTAATTTAAATGTCAAGAATCTCTGAGTAAAGTAAGACAAGTACATCCATGTGCTGTGTATATCACATTCGTTAAGTAATAAATATATTACGGCCCGTTTGGTAATAAATATATCGCTTGATGACCTAATACTTTCATATATTACCAACTCGTTGAGCCTGTTAGGGGCAATCCATAAATTACGTCACATCTTAAGGGGGGAGGGGGGGTGTAGAGAGGTGTGACAAGGGGTATGGGGGGGGGGGGGGGGGGGTTATCAGCTATGTGACGTCACATGTAAAAATCTATATTATTAAAACGCAAAACTTAAATGTAAACGAAAAAATGTAAAATTGCAAAATATGTGATGTCACTATAAGGAGGAGGGGGTCTCACAAATGTGACGATATGTGACAGGAACGGGGGAGGGGGGGGGTCAAAAAATCATGAAATTCGTGTGACGTAATTTATGTAATTTTCGAAACCTCATGATCATTATTGTTATTGTAAATTTTCGAGGGAAAAGTCCCATTGACGTGAATTTCATAATTATTTTTCATTTTCAACATTTCTACAACTTTAAAAACCGTATTTATGGTCATTAAACGCTTTTCATCCGTACCACCAGAGAGAATGATTCAATAACTGTCCGATCCACATGTCATCAGGGATGTTGGATTACCGCGCACGCACAAAACAAAATTGTATTATATTCCCTTCTTTTCTTTCTATAGCCTTTTTATATATCAATAAAAATATCTGATGGTGTCATATTAATTTCCTCTGGGGTTAAGGAAGAAGGGACGTGACTGTATTAAGAGTTCATTCTTCATGGCGGATGTGTCTCAATGTTTCGTGGTTTTCGTATTACAGCTTTTTCCTACGCTTTCTCCCCGTCTCGCCTCAAATACTTCCAAGGGTGGAATATAATAAACCTTTCCTCCTTATCGCGTTACCGTCCAATCAATGTCGACGTTTATGAACAATATTTCTTGATCGCACGCGTTAAAATATTATTATTTTAGCCAACAATATGAACAGAACCTATTTCGTAAAAGTTCTTAATAATTTTACCGCGATGAACTTTGTTCGTTAACCAATATTGCAAAATTTAAAGCCATAATTCATCCAATTCATCAAAAACTGCAAAATTTAAAGCCATAATTCATCCACACTCTCTTGAAGTTGTATAATATACATGATTATTTCTGGTATTTAGCAATCCCGATCAAAGCTTAAAGATAAACGCAATATTTCTCGAAAACACAGTAATTTAGACGACGATATTTGGACATTATTTGAAAAGCTGCAATGTGTTTACCTTGATTAAATGACATCATGAACCAATATTAAAATGCAGAACTGAATACCGTCTTCAACTTGATCTCCTGACATTTGTATATGACTGTTTCTGGTATTCTGGAATCCACATCAAATCTGAAATTCCTCAGTGGTGGAAGACAACTCGAATTGTTCATTATTAATCTACACGTCTCTCGCATCTTGGCCCATAAGTTTGACATCTAATAAAGAAAGTTGTTTCCGATTTGACAATAGTTACGCAAACAATACCTGTCGTGTTAATGGATTTCTGGAATCCAGGATGATGTCGTGATTAATGTGAAGGTAGCAACTTCAGGTGGTACGGACTACGGTTTTGTGCCCACTGGTTACCTCACACTTGTCAGAAGTGAACCTAACTATTATTCCCGGATAGAGGGGTGATTTCGACCCGTGGGGTGAGGATTTATTTGTGAGCTCGCATTTGGAAATTAGTTAATTTAGCAGTTGCGACAGACGGCCGGCGATACGTGTTGTGATTTACAAGCAACATGGTTTGAAAGTTCCGTAACATTCATACTTCCTTCCTCGGTAGGCACGGGCATTAGACATCCTTTGTAATTATTAGCTTTGGTCTCCCCATTCTTTCCAAGTTATTTAGTTACGACGTGCCTACAGTGAAATATTACCATTTGATTAAGCAAAATACGCGAATGAAAAATATTTTATTACAATATTTTTAAATAACAACACATCAACGGTTTCATTAAAAAATTGCATTAATTCTGGCAGATATTATAAATGCTACCTTAAAAACGCACACTTGTACCGAAACCGGTTGGCACGTTGTTATAACAAAGAGTGGTGTAAATTGAGTCACTTTTTATCTCTTGAATTATTTGAAGTAATAAAATGTGAAATTATCGCAATTTGGAAAGAGTAAATGCCTATTTTATTGTGTGTGTTATTTATTAAAAGTTTATTTATCGAGGTTTATTGAATGTCGGCTGTATCGCTGTATATTAAGTTTCATTGCAATAATGCAATAAATCAACAATAGAAAATAAAAATCACAGCGAAATATAAACACAACCCGGCCGTTATAATAAAAAATTATACAGGCGATATATTATTTTCATTTTAGTATTCATAATAATTTTCGTTCGCTTTATCATGGCGAAAGTTCAAAAGAAACACTTAAACAGGCTATAAAGCTTTTATTGTAAATTTATTTTGCTATTTACTTTGCCGGTTCACACTGAGGTAAAATTTAACACATTAGGTATTAATTTATTATTCTCTGCCATGTGTATAAGTCACTCTTTCCCCCTAACTCCCCTCGGTTATTTATCTCCGTCTAACAAGGCAGTCGGCTTATTCCCACTGTGTATGGCCACATTTTATCTAAGTGTTTTTGATATTATTAATAAGGGTAAGACTATAAACGAAAGTTATGTGCGTTTGTGCTCACTGCTCGTGCTACATTGCGATATTGTTTATACTAAAGCACCCACATACGAGTAGTCAAATTGAAGCTCTTAATGTGAATGTTTTTTTTTCAATGCGTCAATATTTTTAAAACTTTTTTTCATCATTGTATCATCTCTTGTCGGAGGTTGGGCATCATCAGGATACTCAATACCAGTTAGACTGCAGCCCACAACAGTTCTTTTATATTTTCGGAAACACAAAAAAAACGCACGAGAGTATCGACTACCCGGTGACAGTAGAACTGCGACATTCCTAGGGGAATGTTTTTTTTTTACATTAACCCCACACAGGAGCCCTTGTCATCTTTGAAGATGCTATGTGGAGGGTGTTTTTGAAGAGAGGAAGGAGTGAACATGGGTCTTTAAGAGACCCTTGTCGTAGGAGGAACGAAACACAGAGGCCGGCAAATCGTTCCACAGCCGAGCTGTTGAATTTAAGAACGAGTCGTAGAAACGACCCGTTCTCATGTGACTAATGTCAACCGTGTACAAATGTTGGGCGCGTGTCTGGAGTGTTTCCCGACTATGCACCGGTGCCGAGGGGATCAATGATGCTAGTTCCTCTGAGCATCTTCCATTACAATACCGGTAGCACAAGGACAGCATTCCCACCTGACGCCTATGCTCTAAAGATTGCAATCCGTTTGTTAGGTTAGGAGAGTCTATCAATCGGACCGCCCGTTTCTGCAAGGAATCGAGGGTTTTTTTTAGGTTTTTTGGGGCTCCAGACCAGAGGTGGCTGCCAAATTCAACCGTGGGGCGCACTTGTGATTTGTACAGGGTTAGCAGTGGGGGATGTGGGGGAGAGAAGATATAGAAGTTAGCTGATCGCTCTTCAGATCTAGTAACGTTTCTTTCGGATTGGTGGTCTTTCATCTGAGCAATACTGAGGTTATCTTTTACTTTTCTAATTGATCTAGCAGCGTTTGTATCTTTCAAATAAAATGTTGAATCATTTTAACAGCGAAAGTGCTATTCGATGATATTTTAAAATAACGCGAATTGATATACCAAGGTAAAAAGCTTAATTTATGAGCAAAGTGATTCATATTCTATTCACATTACGCTGACGGATCACCTTTCGACCGACGGGCCCACATAAAAACACCGGGATAAAGTTTTCCAGTGTTTTGCAAGAACGTGATGAAATTTTGATTTAGTGTTCCCAGTCCCTTCGCCCTGCGCTGCGCCCGGGACGCCCCTCTTTAAGGGGAAAAGTTGGATGATTCGCTATGCGGTGTTGTATCGTTTTTATGGCCTCATCGTGAAATATGCGCGTGGCGATTATTTTTTCCGCGCCTGCCGTAATAAAATTTGAGAAAACTGGCTAGGCGCGGCCCGGCGAATTAATGGGAGACGTTAGCCTGTTTTATACTTTCCCTCTTATCATATTTCTTCGGTGGATATCGCTCTTTGTCGGTTTCTCTTTGTATTTGCCCAACTTGTTGGTAATTCAATACTTTACTGATTTTTCATATTTTTTTACCTCTAAATCTTCATAATTTTCCAGAGAAACCATTCATAATTTTTTTTTAAATTAGCGTCTACGGGTTGCAAAATAAAATACTGTAAATCGTCGGTCTAGTGGCAAATTCCACTAAGTCACGATTTTTCATGAAATGACTTAAAATATTTCTGAAAGTATCCGAAAACTAAAAACTGTAGCAACCATTTCAATTATCATTGTTTGTCGCGACGCCTTAATGATGAAAGACATCAGTTTTAAAAAAAAATAATTAGTTTCATAAAAATGTAAATAAAAGTTTAATTCAGCGTTTTTTACGCAATTAATCGATTAAACACGCGTATGAGATAAATGAATAAAATAAATAAATTGAAATTGTCAGAAATGTATGAGGTCTTATGTAAAAAATCGTCCTCTTTCGACTGGGATACTACATTTAGTTTTTAATTTAATAGTTTTCGATTTCAATGTGTTTTTAAATTCACCTTAAGTCATAAATCCGATATTATTGTCAAGCAAATCACATTAAGTCAAAAATTATACTCTGAAATTCAGAGTCTGAATATCATTAATACATCGATTTAGACCGTTAAACACAAGCAAAATCCACTAAGTCAGCATTAAAATAGTCTTAAAGCCATTTTGCGACAAGCAAAATCCACTAAGTCAGTTTTAAAATAATCTTTTGCGGCAATAATGTCAACATTTAACGGTAATCTTAACAAGCAAAGCATATTAAGTCATTATTGACTGGTTAAACCCAGTCATGCTCATTTTTTTGTAAATCTTTGATTAAAGGTTGCTGTTATTGCTATCAACTAATTTTGTGTATTGATAAGGTACTTAAGGATTCATTCTAAATTATGAAATATTAAAAAAAACATTTTGGAGATATTCATCCACTTATAGCCTTTCCAATATTGCTAAATATTGAAATGCGATTATCTCAGGATTGTGTTTTAGTGACTTAGTGGACTTTGCCAGTAGACCGACGATATACATTATTTTACAAGACTCTTTTTCTTTTCTCGGGTTTGACTCTTGTTTGTATGTAGTTGAACGTTGAACTGATATTTTCTCGTCAGAAGTAATGTATGTCTCTCCTCCGCCTGACGTTGAGTTGTCGCTGTCAATTTCGCAAGTGTCTCTTTTACGACAATTCATTTTATTTAACACAAAGCGAATCATGGTATCTCCCATCTTTATTTTTCTCGCAAAACTCCGTCGGGTCATAACGCCGGGGAAGATATACAAAAATAGGCTCTATCTACAAATGTGTTACGGCTTTTACGCCGTGTCCTACATTTCGGATTCTCGTATAACCCCTTATCGCCTTAACTCGATCTCCCGACAGAATGGGTTAGGTAGAGGCGCCGGGAAATAAATCCGGCGTATCAGTGTAAAGTTCCAGTAGGTTCTGCAGCCCGAAGCTAACGGTATTCAAATGCAAATACGCTTTTCAGCCCAGTTGGCTCCTGCGCTGATTCCGCCCTGCCAGATCCAAGAGGCTACTTTACCCAAGGAGGCTGTTCTCTCTTCTCTGTTCTCTGCTCGTGCTCTGTGTTCTGTGCTCTGATGTACTTGTAGCTTTGTTGGGCTCATTTATACCAGGCGCCCGACTCTATTTGTTAGAAGCTGCAGTGGCTTCATTTAAGACAGCGCTAAACAATGCCAAGCTTATTTATCATTTAACCTCATTCTGGAGTTGCTTTGTTGAATGAAAGCAGCCACCGAAAACTACGCTGATCTTTTAAATGTTCTGTTATTTGAACTTTAAGTTTTCGATTCCACAAATATGCAAAAATAAATTATATTCAATAATTGAAGGCTGATTTTTTTTTTCGTCCTATTTGTATGTTATCTTATACTTTCTGCAATTTATTTTACATTTACTCCACACAGAGGGCCTCGAGGAAAATTATTTTCCTCAGGGCTTATATCATCATCAAGAACGAGTCGTAGAAGCGAATAGTTCTCATGTGACAAATAATGTCAACCGTGTACACGTGTTGTGCGCCCGTTTGCGTGTTTCCCGACTGGTGCTGAAGGGATCAATGACGCTAGATTATCGGAGTATCTTCCATTTTAATACCGTTAGAGCAAGGACAGCATACCTACTTGACGCCTGTGCTCTAAAGATTGCAATCCACTTGTTAAGATTCGAATAACAAAACACAATATTATTAATTCTCAACAAAACGCATTCTCATAAAATTTCACAATATTTATATGAAGTTATAAATAACTTCAAGTTTCTGCGTAAAATTATGATTATTTTTTAGTATTATAATACATTCATAAATTCTAGCCATAAAGTAACCATTTTTACAGTTTTTGCTTTGAGTTATTAGTCTTTCATATTAATATTTCCTCCCAGTTTCCAGTTTTCAGGTCGTCTTCTGGCCTCGTATCACCGAGCATTTTAAAAGAGTTTGCTCAAAAATTGCACTCCATTTTACTATGAAATACAACAGCGCAGGATGAGCGCAAGAGTTCATTGTTATTTTGAGATTAAAATGTTTTTCTCGGCCGGCACGAGCGAGTAAATAAAATTGTGATAAACACTAATAAAGTAATAATATTTCTTTGCCGTTATAAAATGCAATAGCTTCTCTCAGAGATGTTTCATTGACATTCTGAATGAACCGTGACTGCCTTACCTAATCAAGAAGACCTTCTCAATAAAAAAAACGTTGCTCCAATAATTCATTCGACTTGTTTCGAAATACACACACCACTGTGTGATAATGAACACCGCCGTTACGAGGATGTTACCTACATTAATCACGGAATAATTAATTTCGTCGGAGCTTAATTTATTTGTAGCTTCGCGCTGTTTTGTTGAATCAACAATCATTTTGAAGATGAAAAGATGTCGAGAAACTGATAATAAGTTCACCGAAATCTAGAATAATACAGTGGAATTCGCTAGCAATAAACTGTAGGCGTAACGGGTGAGCAGTAATTATTTCAAAGAAGCAATTCTTAATAAAGTTGTCTCTCTTATTACACGAGTTAATCGCAAGGCGTACTATATTATGTATCATTTTAGTTAATCTGTTAGACGTGCTATATGAGACTTTGTAAGCTCTGCTACGCGACTGTAGGTTATTTATAGTATACTAAATCATCACCCCAGTTCTATCTTATCGGTCAAAATCGTCATTTTTATACAAACTTTACCAAACTCTCCGATTCATTTTATTCTATTTGTCCTACTTTCTATACAGAATTCCATTTTGTCGTAGGTATATCTATGCTGAAATCTGAGTGTTTTGTCCGTTTTATCATCACAAAACTGAAATAGTAACAGAACATAAATGAAACTTTCACAAAACTTGAAAATTTGATGAATTGTTCAACTTGACCCATGAATTTTTTTCTTCATGGCTTTCTTTGTAAAGCTAATGTAAAAAGAAAATCTGTGAAAGAACGCGTTCTAAATAACGCAGTCAAAAACATCTTCAAAAAATGTATGAATGTAATATTCGGACAAAAAGCTCCAATATGGTATTATACTCTACATCAAAATCCCACTCTCATTCTAAAATCACAAAAACATTATTAGATTTTAATCTCAAATGAAAAGCCCGATATAAAACATAGGGAGATCAGAAATAGGAAATACACCGATACCAAATACAGACTGAAACCGAAAACACGCAACTGCACTGAAAGTGCTATATAATATAATTACGAGTATAATCAGAAAAACACTACATCATATATTTATTTGCCCAGAATACTAATGGAGGGAAACAATTATACCAAGTCAGTGGACATCTTCAATTTATCTTTGAATAAATTTAAAATATTGTTATTGAGGCAGTTCAGTTATGTACAATAAAATGTTTTTTCTATGCTATATATGTAAAAGCCCCGAAAAAGGGCGTTTATTTATAAATAAATAAATAAATAAATTACTTCATAGCAATCGTACTATTAATATTTTAATGAAATCGTCAGCACGGGAGATCCCAGTGCGGATTTCATTATCTCTGTTACAAAAAAAAGATAATAAAATACTTATTATTATTAATATTATATTGTTAATTGCTTTGTGATGGCGGTTCAATTAATGAGAGATTTGTTGGATTCCATTTTAAAGATTTTGAAATTTGATTCTATTGTAATAAAAGTTAAAAAAGTTTTCAGATACTATTTTGCTTATTATCTATACATAGTACAGCAAAAAAATAACCCCCTACCATTTCAAACACTTTATTTCGCTATATTATAATACAAACAAATATAAACCTTCTTTTCACTTTCATTTTATTGACCGTAACCGGTTTCAACTCGCTAGAGCCATCTTCAGACCGGTACAAATTTTTCTTAGTCTACCGTTTATATACGTAACATATGAGGGAGGGGAAGCGGGGTGATCTAAAAGGATTTTAATCAATTATATTAATTACATTTGTTACTAAGTCGTTTTAGACTGTCGAATTTCAAAATAATTTGGGTCCAGTGGGCTATTAACCTTGGGTTTGCACCTCACTTCAATATTGTTCAGGGAAAAACCTTACAAGTAATACGAATTATTAATGTTCTAATTTTATAGTCACATCGTTATTATATTTATGATGCATGGGATTTTTTAATTGCTTTTTGAAGGGATACATGTTTACAGATACATTAGATGAGTAGGAATGGTCATTTTATTAACTTTATTTCGCAATGCTCGAATTTAATATAATTAAAAAAGTGATTCTCACAGTCAGTGATTACTTACATCAAATATTCCTGCCTTGAAAATGTTGAGATCCTGCTTAGCAGATTATCGTGAGTTTTAATAACACGTCTCCAGTCTCCAGCAGTAGCAATAACACCGGCCAGCTTGATGAACTTAAGTTGGAATCCCGGGTTAACTTAGCGTATTAATTTATCATCTGGAAAGCCTACAAACAATTGAATAAAACATTTAACACTGTCAGTGGGGTGATTAATAACCAACGGTTTTAATTAAAATAGAACATGGAATAAACTACCGTATCTTTTTCATTTCCTTTAGCCTCCAATTACTGGGTAAGAAGTGAACTATTGCCTTCTTGATTCGTGTTTTTTCAATAACACGCTGTTGCGAATTGAAATCGTTGATTAAAGTTTGTGTTTATTATTTGATTAAAATTAAAATTTATCGGTGTTTTAATTATATTCATTTCTGTTTGTTACAGGTAAGTTTCTTCAATTTCAAATCGACTGGGAGCAGAATATCACGTCTTGTTGGAGAATGGGCGTGCAGCCAGAACTACAAATCATAATAGAATGGTTTCAGATATTCAAATAAGCATGAATAGAATTTTGTTCAGACATATGAAGCAACTGTCCTACAAATTCTTCATAAATATGTCAACATGTTTCAACTATAAGATTATTATCTACCTGAAGACTGAAGACGTCGTGCTTATTGAAAAATTCAGTTGACTTTTTCGCATTTCTAAATACGCATATATTTAGAAATTTAGAATGACAAGAATATTTTAAAGCTTTGGATAGACCACATGCAGTAAAAATGCTTTGGATAGACCACATGATAAAATACTACAGAATTCCCAGTATACTAAAAATAAACCTCTTCAGATATTCATGTCCATAAATTATTGATAATACTCGTAGTTGGAAAAGTTATTTTCATCGCTAGCCCTTTAGGTTTAATATTAAAATATTTTCTGTTTGCTTTTTTTTCATTTTGAGAGTATTTTCAACAATTTAGAACCGTTTCACAACTTTAAACTAAGTATAAAATACCTTTATTAATAACTAGCTGGTACCCGGCATGCTTTGCTATGCCATTTAATAAATAAATTGTTTCTCCCTATAAAATTTCCCGCAAATATATCAACATCGTTTCCACGGCACCGATTTGTTTTCCACGGCAACCATTTGTTTTGCTTAGCAATAACTCGCTTTTCTTAGGAACGGAAAACTTATAATAAATAAAATATATTAATTTTTATAATTTCATACTCACCATTATATACAGCCTATAGTACTCGCATATAATTTAGCTTTATTTTCTAGAAATAATTTTAAAAATCATTTTATTGTTTTATGCGTGAAAGCGTAACAAACAAACACGCAGTTTCGCATTTATAATGTTAGTATATAGATGCTATTTTCGAAGCAAAAGGGCTAAGAATACTTGTTATTTTTTAACATCAATTTTTAGCTGGCAGTGCTTTATATTTTACAACATTAGAGCTTTGTAGATTATTCAAGTATTATTATCACTATTTGAATTGCATAGTTTCTCCGAGTTTCGTATACTCTCCCAGCTTTCCCAGATCATCCTACAAAGGTCTTACAACAATTATAGCAAGTCAGAGCTCAGTTCTACGTTCGAGCTTGTAAAGGCAACCGAATGGTTTGTACTAGCACCAAACTAGCACCACACGAGCACCTTAGAAGCACCATACCGCTAGCACCATTCTGGCACATACATAATACGGGAAACGTGGTTGTCCTATCACGGCCCTCTTGTACTGCGGAGATTCAACGTTCAAGGAACTTAAGGTTTCAAGATTATGCAATTTACGATGCATTTTGTAAATAGGTAACTTCCCTGTGAACATCGCTTGGCGCAATCTTTTATTGAAAAATACTTTTGTTTAAATTCAACCGTTGTGTTTCTGAATCAATTTTTATTTTGGCTCCACACATGAAGCTCTGCGGAAAAACAAATTCCCTTTGGCCTATGTCATCTTTGAGGAATGACCCTCTGGTCTTTTTATGGAAAAGAAGGAGAGGAAGTTCTGTGGAAAAAAAAGATATTTATTTATTAACGCCCCTTTTCGGTACTTTTACACATGAATGGTAAGAAATATACAGTAGTACATAATTGAATTACTCAGTAACAATATTTTATATTTGGTTAAAGTTAAATTGAAGATGTCCATTTACTTGGTATAATTATTTCCCTTCGTTAGTATTCTGGGCAAAGAGGAACAAGCATTATAGTTAGTCCCAGAATTTCTGCACTGAAATAAATCCTAACTTCTGGTATTACGTTGTGGTATCCGAGAAGCTTATCAGTTCAAGCAATACCGGACTATCAATTAAATCATTTAGAAATTTAAGAAGAGGGGTGGGTAGGAATCTGGGGATCAATGTGTCCAGGAATGACAGACGTATGAATCCTTCCCTCCCACTGCGGTGCAAAGCGATGGATCGACTGGAGTCCGGCTGGGGAAGTCAAAGGATCTTCCTCAACCAATCTCTCTCTATCCGGCCCGCCACGCAGTAGGTGAGCAAATGCGTGTACCGCCAAGACCTAAACTAAAAAATAAACCCACGAACCCGGCCACCCCTGCTAAGTCACCAAACGCAGCGAACCCCCTGCCAGAGGCGTTGGCTTTTTAATAAATGGTTCCCGAGAAGATGCTACCCGTACCCGCCTCCCGAATTGCTCTCATCATCTCGATTTTCATGGATTGTGGCGTAATATCTGTAGTGCAATTTTGGTTTAGTCCATCGAACTTTACGATCATCATCACAAAGCCTCATCAAAATAAGGTTTCAAATCATCAATTTTTCGTTACGCTACGTTATATATCGAACTAGCATCCTCTTGACTGTCAAATTTGTAGATAAATACGCGTCAAAGGCCTAAAACTAATCTAGTCGTTCAGGTGGGTTAAAAGACTGTCCATGTCGACCATGTCCATAGAAGTTGATTCGACTCACAAGCGTGATGCTTTCAGACAACTTAAAACCAGCACTTATTTACGGAATTAAATTTCACAAAATGACACTCTCTCTAATTCCGCTTTAATTTCTATGTATGAATATTGAATACACCGGGCTTGTCTGAGCACTGGGTTCATGAAGCCGGAGCTCCACGCTAAGCGTGCACAACCGTTCTAAGCCCAAACCGGCACTCTGGTACTCTGGGCAGACAATCGCCGCATGGATATCATTTATCTTCTGGCTCTATGCGGAAAGGCCGCGGGATATTTATGATCTAAGTTGGGATCGAAATATCAACACGTTGTGTAATGAAGGCGAGTCTTCCATGAGCTCGGTGCACGCTCAGTACAGTACAGAGTACTCTGTGTCTGTAGTAGTCTGTACTTGTATAGTAGGATGGATCATTAAAGCACAGTCTGTAAAGTTGCATGTCCCTACTTAGATTGTGTAGTGTCTATTGAAATAAGACCTCCAAATAAGATCGAGGTTCGTTAAAATTATAAGTTACTTTATTTACGTTATCGTAATAATTCTGTCGGAGGCTCTAAGTTATTCTGCGGCTGCGAACCCGCGACAATGGTGGCGTCTAAGAGATGCCTTCGACTATTATCGCAACCGTTCGTATATTAGGCACGACCGACGATAGATGGTGCTCTTCTAAAATAATACTTTACTTACATTTGTTGAGATACCACAAAACTACGCGCAACTACTTTATTAACGTCATATTATAGGATGTTGAAACTACTTGACTAAACTGTACACCACAGATTGTACCGTAATTTTTAATTTTCAGTTTAAAGTTAAAAATGTATGACAAACATTGTTTTCCGTGACGCTACTCAAAATCTCTAATCGCCGGTTTTCTTGTATTAAATCTACCCTGAAGGTCAACTTTGGGGATTCTATTTGGACAATTGAAATGCTCGAAACAGCGTTCTAATGTACCCAAATACCGTAATACAATTTACATATTGTAGAAGGGTATGTAGGTTCTGATTACAAAGGTGTTATAACTTATTTTTGTTATAATGTTAAGTATAAAAGTAATTTTTTCATAAATGACAATGATTGAACATGGGCAATCGAACAAAAAATTATATTATATTTTGGAAAACTTATAACATAATCTCTGGTATAGATAGGTCTAAACGTAAGATGGAATTTCGAAAGCGCACTTTTGAGACGCGTAACGCATCCAAATGGAAAAAAAAATGCTTTAAGGCCCGGCTTCCCGCATTTCTACCAATTTATTAGATATTTTCCTTAAATTCTGTGAGGTTTAAAGCTCCTAAAAAAATAAACGATATTCTTGAAGATAATATCAATACACTCCCCACGCCGAAACGCCATTTTATGAAATTCCCTCGATAGCAAAAGATCGCATTTCTTTCAGTTATTTTAGAAGTTATGTTTATGAAAAATTCACAGTGTTTCTTTAAATGCTATTTTAGACAATACCCTCGAGATTTTTGCTTTATTTTAAACGAGTCGTGTTTTATTAAACATTTTCACAATTTCCGCTTAAATATTATAGTTTTTAATATAAGCGCGCTCTCTCTACATTCGTATTTACATATCTCTCCATCTTCTTCTTTTTGAGCGGGTACATCGCGCCTTAAGGAGCCAACCTAATAGATATGCAGCAGGTACAGAGTCTAGAGTTTGCACCCAGAAGAGAGTAGGTATCTCGTACGAGGAATAAGGAACTTGCAGTACAACTGTTGGACTGTGTAGTGTTGTTGTTTGATGCGGTCTGGGTGCAACTTGGTGCAATCTGCAGCTCTTTGGCTATATGGGATGCTTTGGAATTCTAAACAATTTGTTCACGCAGGTTTATTGTTGTGATTAATTTTGCAACTATTGCTAACACTGGTAGATCAAGGAGTGAGTACTGGTGGATGCAATCTGTTAGCCGTACGTTGTTACAATAGTTTGTCTAGTCTGTAGTAAGAAGTAAGATAGAGCAATAATATGTTATTAATTTGTACTTGGCGCTTCCCAAATACATGAAATTCATTGGGTTTACCCTTATATTTAAATATCTTTGGGTTTACCTCCTAAATGTGACAACTCTATCTAAAATAAACAAAAACAGATTGTTTCTTCAAACTTCGCAAATTCACTTTGTGGCGTCATTATAAATTTATTGAAAACAAATAACTTTGTGTACACTACTATTTAATTAACAATAACGACATGTTCTTCTTTTGTAATTTTTTATTAACTTATTATTCTGACGAAGAAAACATAGTTTTTGAAACATGTCGATATTGTTAATTAAATAGTGGTGTACACAAAGTTACTTGTTTTTATAAAATTTAAAAAAAACAGATTGTTTTACAATCACACATGAATGTTTCAAAAAGTTTTCCTTGGGATTGCACTTGTATACTAAATTATATTTTAACTGAGGCCATGCGAGGTAATACAGGGGGTACTTCCTCAATCACATATTTATTGATGAAAGCCTTATTATAATACGATACGGATCGGGTCGACAACCAGATAGAACTTTTTATTCAATATTTTATCCCATCTGATACCTTCACACAACTTGTAATCAGGTCTGTAAAATTAATAAACCACCGTGTAACGTAATATGGCGTTCTCACGGGGAATTTCAACAGCATCCACGTACCATAGATTAACTAGATTCAACAAACAACACCAGCCACATATTATGATTTAGCAGCGTGTGGGCGGCCAGCCATCGGGGCTGGCAAGTGTGCATAATTCTCCCATGGGCGGATTCGCTAATAGGGCGCCGCCTTTATTCCAACCAGGGACGGGATAATCAGGTATCAGGTCCCCCGTAAAACGGATACACGGATATAAATGTCGGTATCAAGTATTCAATAAGTTATATTGTAATGAGATCCTTTGAAAATTGTGAGAAACAAGGCTGTATTTCTTGGTTTTCTCGTTGGATACCTGTCTCGCACCCCATTCCATTACACCGACGCGGTCTGTTAATCGATTTTCTGCATGCAACTGTTTTTTTTTTAATTATTTATCGTCATTTTAATACAAATTTACTAGCTTTTCCGGCTGGATCCTGTAATTGTATTGTTGATTCTTGAATTAATTGATTCCAACCCACTTTATACTTTTTTGTTGTTGTTCAACATTTGAAAATGATGTATTGTTTGTCAAATAAGAGTAGAAAATATAAAAAAATAGAACTACACAATTTGTAGGCTGGCAACACCAATTTACCTGTCAAATATTCTTTTAAAGTGCAATGACACTGAAAATACAGAACTCTGAATACACATTTAAATACACTTTTTTTTGCTCTTAAAAAAAATTAAAATCGAAGAAGTGTTGTTAAGGTGACAGTGACACAAATTTGATTAAATTGTGTTTTACGAAGTGATTGGCTTTCATTTAATTTGACATAAATTTGAATTTAACAGTAGGTAGAAAGGAAGAATCATTAATGGTGAGTTTAGTTACACTACTTTTAGATCTGAATGAGTTAAATAAATTCAGATCTACAATTAGAGACATGATCTAAAGCCCGGGCAACGCTAGGTACTTAAGCTAATCCATACTAATATTATAAATGCGAAACTGCTCGAGTTTGTTTATGACCTTTTCACGCATAACACAATATAAAGACATTAATAATTCTATCACCAATATAAAGCTAAATTATATGCGCAGACTACAGGTTGTATATGATGGTAAGCTCTGGCGTTATGAAATTATAAATATTAATATATTACATTTGTTATACGTTTTCTGTCGCTAACAAAAGCGAGTTTTTGCTAACGTCAGAAAAAAATCTTTTCCATGGAAACAATGTTGATATATTTTTGGGCTCTATGCTGGTAGGTACTCAGTCTACTGGTCAGCTACTACAGCAGAAAATTCAAATATTAGAATTCGTTTTTTTTTTGGACAAGCTTGGAATAAATGTCAGATTTGAGTTCCTATACTAAAAATATAATTCGTAACGATTATAAAGACTGAATAATAAATAGAGTATTTTTTTATTATATTAACGAACTTCCAAATATTTAAATAAAAATAAACATCCGAAATGTTTGTAAGCGCATAAATTCCGAACGAATGAACAAAATTGGATAAGTAATTCTTTTTTTCTTTGAGCTATAGCATTATGAAATTTAGGTGGTAGGCGAGATGTTTGAAAACTGAATGTAAGGGAATGAATATATGGAATGCGGGAGGGGATGGGGGTGGGGTGGGGGGGGAGATAATTGATAAGTGCAAGCGCTACAGTAATTTCCCGTAATACCATGCGAGCGAAGCCGCGGGGAAAAGCTAGTATTAAATAAATGTGAGCAATTTCTAAAGTGTGCTTTATATTTTATTGCAATATCGTTATTCTTCTTTACGTTAACAAAAATTGCAAAGGTATAAAAATAATAAACCTAAGTGCAACTATATAATATGCCATAAAAATGACGTCTTGTCTTGCATTGTGGCAGTTAAACGCTAACCTAAAAATTCCGCACAGAAAACCTGTGCACGTACCACCAGAACTCGCTCACCTTATAGACGTTTAATCTGATACTCTTTTCGTACTGATTCCCGTATGGAAAAACTATATCGCAACCCATGTGAAAAAAACTGTGACCGGACAATTTAGAATCGTGCAACTTTAACACCTCCTGTGAAAAGTTATTAAAAGTGATAAAAAAATGGTTTACAAAAAATAAAAGACAGGTTGAGTAGAAACAAACAACGAATAAAGAAAAAAGAATAAGGTTATGAAAATATGGATGATTACATGGAAAAGAAAAGGAGAGAAAAAGAAACAAGACAGAATAGAACATGACAAGAAAATTGCTTAGTTTCATCCTTGAAAAAAGTTTCATCCCAGAAAAAAAAATGTGGTTTCAATTAAAACGTTTGATTAATATTTTGAACAGGTTTTGCCCTATTTTTTTTAAAATATTTTTTTGTTATTTATCAGATATCACACTAAGTAACGTGCATTTTTTCACTTTCAAATACTTCAGAATATCGATAATTTCAGTGAAAAATTATTTACAGTCGTTGTTGCCTTAATTAGTTTTATTAACCTTCAACCCCACCCTCGTTGAACTTCGATAGGTTAACGACATCAAAGTAACGCTGACAAGAATTTCATTCCTTCTTACCGAGTTTGTTATTCAAATTAACTTTTTGCCGTGCCTTACCTACAGCGCCGTGTGTGGCTTCGAATTAATACGGTTGTTTTTTTTTTATTGAATGGCAACACCAGTCTTTAAAGTCGCTAATGGGATTGAATACAGTTTATTTAAAAGTATTCACCGAATTAATTTAGTATTGACATGAATGTTTCTGGTTTTAATCGTATTTTTCTGATTAAAATGAAGGAGTGTCGGATTAAAAAAAAATCTAGCACACAATTTGGAAGTTTAGTAAATATTCCACATCGCAGATTTGGAGGAAATCACCATTTAAAAAATGTGTGGAATTCATTCGTTTTATTTATTTATTTTATATCACTTTATTCTTACTACCAGATCACTGACAATAATAATATACCAGTATAAGTGATATAATTTGGGAAGCTGGTATGGGTACCGCTGCCCCCGGTACCATTTATTGGATAATAATAATAATAATTGGATAATTTTTAGAACGCCGTTTTTGTGAAAAATCACCTCAAGGGCGATAACTTACACCTCTGCCACCGTCACCCCAATTGGTTCGCTACGTTTGGTGACTTAACAGGTTTACCCGGATTCATGGGGTGAGGTTTCTGATCTTGACGGCTGATGCATTTGCCCAACAACTGCGTGACAGGCCGGCTCGGGAGAGACTGGTTGAGGGGGACATTTCTATTCCATACATAATGGCATCGATAGGCCTTACATACGAATAAAAAATTTCGATGATATCTCACGCACACTACGTTTTATTCAAATTTAAAGATAGGAAGCGCTTAAAGAAAGATCCTTTATGTGAAGAAATAAATGAACATAAAAACTTTTGCTGTTTGCCACTTGCCAGAGAATATCTAAAAGTGATTTACATGAAATGTAGCAGCAAAACGACAACACCGAAGTAAGCTACTCTTTACAAAGAGCGCTCGTTAATTGACACTGATAGCTGTTCCGGCTGCGCTCGAGAGCAATTCCTGAAAGGGACCTTTAATTTGATTGTGTACTACCATTTGAAGTGCACTTTCGACTTAAATGTGATTTGTACCACGGTATAGGGGTTCAAATACAGAGACGTATGACTGCTATTGAATTATCCGTATGCATTACAATAACATTGACTCGTGTAGACTGTATACATTTTTGGATAAGACGATTGGAGTGGAGGCAGATTAGAGTTTAACGAAACCAAAAATAATTTGAACAATCAGACCTAAATGCTATTACTGCACCATAAGAAATCACCAAATATCAGGCCCCGATACGCCGTATTATGTCTTATTTTTTTAAATGAGTATATTCTTTTAACTCGTTTAATTCTTAAATCCTATACCTATGCAAAATCATTGAACATCTTTATATGTTTGTTGTAACCCTAAACGATCAGCTAAGGTACGGGGCTCCATCGAAGCTAGAGTTAAGTTAGCGTCTCAGAAGCTGGAATAGTACACAACTGCTAATTCTGTACAAATCGAAAATGCGCCCCGTGGTTGAATTTTGCAGTCACCTCTGGTCTGGAACCCCAAACACCCGAAAAGCCCTCAACTCTGTGCACAAAGGGGGGCGGGGGAGGGGGGGGAGGGGTGGCGGTCCGTTTGATAAATTTTCATATAGTAACAAACGGATTTCAATATTTACAGCACAGGCGTCGGGAGGGAATACTGTCTTTGTTCTACTAGTATTTCAGTTCAAGATGCTCCGAGAAACTAGCACGGGCTAAACTGAGAACGGGCCATTTCTAAGACTTGTTCGTAGAAATGGCCAGTTCAACGGCTCGGCTGTGGAACGATTTTCTTTCCTTTTTACTTTCCAAAAAAAGACCCTCCACACAACATTCCCAAAGACGAAAGGGTCTGAGTGAGATTATTTTCCTCAGAGCCCCCTGTGTGAAGTTAATGTAAAAATAAAAAATAAAAATCTATTTAAGCCGCCAATACCCGAATTTCTACCGATTTCTTGCATATCTCCCTTTAACATTTGAAGTTTTTAAGCTCTTATAAAAATATACGTTATTTTTTAAGATAATATCTATACAACCCCCACGCCGAAACGCAAATTATATGAAATTCTCTCTATAGAAAAAAATCGCAAAGTATGCTCCGAAATTTTTTATTTTCAAGCCTGTCTCTATTATTTAACAAGTTATATGTATGAACAAAATTCACAGTGTTTCTTTGAACGTTGTTTTAGACAACCCCCACGAGATTTTTGCTCTATTCTAAACGAGTCGTGTTTTATTAAACATTTTTACAATTTTCGCTTCAATTTTATCGTTCGAAATATTAGCGCGCTCTCTCCAACATTCGTAATTACATATCTCTCCATCTTCTTCTTTTCGAGCTCAGGTACGGGGCCTTAACAACGCAATACTATTACTGACTTGATTATTCATAATAACAAACTACCAACCATCAATCAATAATAGCAAATTATATGTGCAATGTGATATTAGATAAATTGACATTATTATATCCTTCTTCGTGCATTAATCTAACCTAATAACAGTCCTCCGTACTTTATCCATCATTATCTTCTCCCATGAGTCAGTACTGATTTGATTTAAATGCAACAGCGGGCGTTAGTTAATCAAGTGATTGGAGTGCAACCGCAGAACTGCAGCGGCAATGGCAGTGGCCGGCTTGCTTTGCTTTCGAAACTCTTTCTTTGTGCATTGGTTATTGCATTGTGAATGTATTTCCTGGTATTCCAATAGATCGGTAATTTTACTAATAAATAAAGCAATTTCTGTTGTGGTTATTTTATTTCAAATTGGATACTAACGTTAATTGTTTTCCTTTTGAATATATTTATGTAGGTACGGCATACAGTGTTTAAATTTGTAGTACAAATATTCATTTAAAATTAATTTTAAATATCCGTATTTTAGGTGTTTTTGATAGTTTAGAAATTTTAACTTGATTTTTTTTTTTAAATTATAATTATAATAGAAATATAATTTTTAGCCAAATACGCTTACCTTTTTGAGAACAATAATTTTACAATCGAAATGTTGCTTGCGATGGCTTTATAATATATATTTCTATTCTTGAACATACACTTTACAAATTATTACATTGATTTACTTAGATAATAAGTTTAGAATAAGAAAAAAAATGTTAATGATCCGTAACTGTATATAAATAGGTTAGTAATAGTATTTTGTGAACACCTCACTAGGCGAACCTGTGCTGAGGTGTTCCCATGTTTGGGATTAAGTTTTAGATATTATGTTTTCTGACCAGTTTGACGGCCTCCGTGGTCGAAGGGGAAAGCACTCGACTAACAATCCGGACATCCCTAGTTCAAGTCCGTCGTGCGCAAGAATATTTTATTGATTTACTTGCGTTTTTTTTTTTATAATTTATTAATTTAAAGTAATGTATTGTTTTTTGTTGCACGTTTCAGAATGGTAGGTACTTTCATTATCGCTCTGGTGAAAGTTTCAGTATCATAACGTTGCTTGAAATGGTTTTAGCTCTCTTTGATGACCAGATTTGAATGAAATTAATAATATTTGGATGATTTTTATAGCGCCGTTTTAGTGAAAAATTTATAATACGTTTATAAAAACTTTTTTTTAAATAACAATTTTTTAGTTACAGTTGGTATAATTTTATAATTCAAGCTTTTTATATAAACAGTTAAATAAGTAGAGAATAATACAATTAGCAGATTAACCAAAAAAAATCCCACATAGGCATCGCCAGTTCGTGGGTATACTTAAGTGGTATAGTGTTTTTAAGACGGTTAAAATTTTACTCACAAACAAAAACTTTTAAATCTTATTTCTAACTTCAGACTATATACATTATAACTTAAAGTCAAAATATGTATTGCATTCACCGGTTCTTCAATCACTGATACAAAACTATACGTGCACTGCATTTGACCAATAAACGCGATACTGCTAAATGTGCATTTAGGTATATTATTAGGTTATCTGTACTCTAAACAAGCAGAAAATATACAAGACCATACTTACCTGAATAGTCTGGTACTTTTCCACTTTCCTTCTACCCATCTTCATATTCTTCCCACTACCTTCACACTCACAACATACCCCAACTGGGGATGCCATTATCTCTGGTTTCCACTGGTTCCAGGCTGTTGGGAGCAGCAAGGACTCTTGTGCAATGTTCACATTAAAAAAGGTCTGAATTGCCCACTTTCATCTTTCTTTTTTCCCTCACGTCCTGAAATGTTCAAACTCACAATCTTCCCTATAATCTTCACAATCTTCCCTGACGGGAAAGCTGTATTTTTATTGACTGCTGTCAGATAGAACTCTGCAGTATATCATTTAAAAAAAATCGAAATCAATAAAATAGAAACAAAAAAAAAAACGACCAATAAAACCCGATGAAGTTCGGAATACAATATCTAGGTTATGTCTTGGGCACTTATTATTTAAGCGAACGCTTCGTATTTCATGTGAGGAATAAAATGGGAGAGATCATACAACATACATATTCTTCTGGAGGGAAAATCAAACAAAGACTCGTCACAAGTGGGCCTAGATTAGATTTATCTTTCCACAATAGTCCAAGTACAATGGAGTCGTAGGTGGTATCGCTAGATGTATCAAAACCTAGACATTTCGGATTATGAAACTGCGGATTTAGCAAAGCGATAAAAGTGTGGAAGGAAAAAGATCGCGCGTAATAATAAAAAGAAACGGATCATTTTTTAAACGCCATTTTTTGTGGAAAATCATTTTAGAGGCGCTTCCGAAAGAACCGAAAAAAATGAAAATAATAAAATACTGAAACGTGTTATTATATTTTTATTATTTTATATTATATTACTAGTTGGTACCCGGCATGCGTTGCTGTGCCATTTTATAAAGAAAGTGTTTCTCCCTGCGTGCCCTTTCCCATTCGTCCCGTTCCCCTTCCGCCTCCCTTCCTCTCCCGCGTCCCCTTTCCCTCTCGCTTTCCAACCCCACCTCCTCCACCTTCCCTCTCCCCACTCCACTCCTCCCCCTCTTCCCCCGTTCCGCGAACCCCCCTTCCGAGTTTCATTCCCCCCTCCCAGGTTCCCCTCCCCCCTCCCGCATTCCATACATTCAGTCCCGGTACATTCAGTTTTCAAACAGCTCGCGTGCCACCTCCTGCAAATTTCACAAAGCCAGATATACCAGTAGTTTTATACAAAATAACGAACACAAAAAAATATCCAATTTGGTGCAGTCGTTCGTCGATAGATATTAACTACGACGCCTGAAATAAAATTTCCCACAAATATATCAACATCGTTTCCACGGCAACGATTTGTTTTGCTTTTTTTCTGAAGTTAGCAATAACTCGCTTTTGTTAGTGACAGAACACGTACAATTAATTAATATTTATATTTTCATAACGCCATTATACACAGCCAATATTACTCGCATATAATGTAGCTTTCTATTGGTGAAAGAATTTTAAAAATCGGTTGAGTGGTTTATGCGTGAAAGCGTAACAAAGTTTCGCATTTATAATATTAGTATAGCTTGTATAGATATTCATTGTTGTTGAACGTTGTCTTTAACCTATTTAACAACATCTATTATAGCTTATGGTAATGACAGTGACATTATAGATTTATTATTATGTATGTACCTGCATGATTCAACTAGGAACAAACGTATCAAGCAATAATTGGATGTCTTATTTATTCACGGTAATGGGTGTGTAATTGTATGCAATATGACAGATTATCGTATTATTCATGCTTACAATAGTAACAAATGGCAGATCTTTGAACTTTTTAATATTTAATATATTTCTTTTTGTATTTACAAATTAGGATTTTGAAATGTAATGGTGGAACGAGATTGGTAATAACATCATAAAAACAGACTGAGCAATTCACACGCGGCAAAGGTGAAACCTTCAGAAAATTAAGGTAAACAGGAGTGGGGAGGGTACGAAGCACCGCACAAAGAGGAAATCTGTGAAGAGAAAAAAAAAAAGAGGCTGTGAAGCACCGCACAAAGAGACTAATATAAACTATCTCATTCTCTCGCGGGCTAAATCCTATAGATTTGTGTCCTATAGTCCTATGGATTTTTTTTCGTTTTATCGAGTTTCATTCTAAATCCCAACGTTGCTAAAAAAGTATTTTGTCAATTTGTAACTCTGGTTCTACAATTTATTTTTAATTGAAGCGTTCTTTTCAAAATTGCAACTGATTGTGTGAAGTTTTCAGATAAGTGATAAATTAGATACCTACCTGTAATATACGAGTATTATTTTAACAGAAAATGATTTTAGTTACCATTTTCATAATTGGAACTGATTGACAAGAACTCAGACTATCCCGTGATTCGTCATTCGCCATATTTATTATTATAATACAGGTGATTTAGCTACCTTAATCGTAACTCAATGTGTATGCGCGATTGCCACCAAACGTTGACAAGATGCATAGTCATCGGCAACGAATCTATGTGCCGAGTTTTAACTCGATCGGGTGTCGGGAAATGGGTTAATTTCCACTTCCGAGATTCAATTTCATTCGTTCTTTCATTAAAAAAAAAAAAAAAATCAAAATTCAATTAGATGTATTTAAAAAGAAGATATATTAAGAAAGTGAGAATAAGTTCATGTAATCCAATCCCTACCCTAATCAAAGAGGACGGTGAAATTAATTTCTCCTCTAGAATAAAACAAAACTGCCATCATTAAAGCGGGGAAACAAAAAATTTAAAAGTAAGTGCCTAACACAATTGATTATCGAAGTAAATAGATCGGTTTATACCGAAAACATAAAGAAATCACTTGGGACTAAAATAAAAATGTGAATTTATTTGTTGATAACCGATAAACCTATCACGTTAATAAAAACTAAAGTACTCGCTGAACTTTATAATGAAATTTGATTTTACTAGCATTTACGTTAAAATATATATATATCAATATTATTAAGAAATATTTACGCAAATAGACCTTTGCAAAAGGTCAGATCAAGCCTTCTACTTTCAAATTCGTAGTCAGCTATTTCAACGCAACAGCTATTTGGCCCTAGAGGTCGTCCAATCTAATTCAACCTCTTTATTTCATACATCCTATCACCGCATCCGTGTATCAAAACTCTGGAGTGTTTCCGCCGTTCAAAACGTTGTTTATTTACATCTGGCAGATCAACTAGGATTATGCAGATAAAAACTCATGCGAGGGAAACGGAATTGGATTATATTTTCAATTGTAGGTACGCGTGTGATTTTTTTACATACAGTGAAAATTTCTCACGGTTAAAAAAATGGGAAAGACAACAACTTAATTTTGTGTTTTTAATATTTTTTTCTCGAGATCTTGATAATTACAGTGTATGGCCCCATTCAACGTAAGATCCTCATTAGATTTTTTATCTATGCATCAATAATGAGTCCATTATTCGTACACTTAAGCTCTATTAGACCTATTTATCATAAAATATTCATGAATTATATTTTAACTAAGGAACATATCTGTTTATTTAAACGCCAAAACTCTAGATTCTTGAGCTGTGTAATGAAACTTGCAGAGGTTTTTACGCCTGAGATTTCTATATCATCCCAATTGTTTTCAGCTCTTCATGTCATTTTCATCATGTGTTAACGAACGTTAGTTTTTGCATATAACTACATATATGCGTATTCTACTGTACCGTATATGTATGATAGCTTTAATTTGTTTAAATTAGAAATTCATTGATTTGTATCTTTGGCAAAATAAGGTTGTATTATTGGATCAGAAATAAATTTAAAAATACGTTTTTAATTTTTATTGGCATTAGAGCTTCGTAATTATTTTGATAGGCGTAGTAAACTGTTTATTTCTGGTGAAAGCCTAAAATTGACAAAATTTATTTTAATCGAAGAAAGCAAATTTACTCTGTGGCTTGACATTATACGAACGAAAATATTTATTTTGTTTAAAACTATTTTATTTGATGTCAACCGGTTTTGGTGGATCTCAACATTTATCAGGACAATAAACATATAAACTAAATTACAGCACAGAAGAAGATTATAAGGTAAACAAAAACGAAAGTATATTGGAGAGGGAGAAACCATAGAGACAGTTTGGTAGAGGGATGAGAGAAAGGTGAGGCCCCCACCTGCGATTGGAGAACTTCAACATAAAGTATTTAATGCTTCATGCTCCAGTGAACCCTGCAAAGGCATAACAAAATATCCAATCGCGCAAAGATGCCGAAGTGCAAATTTTATACGATCGAGTATTCTCAGTAACTCCCGACCTACTCCTTATAATTTATACATGAATAATGGTGACCCGACAGATGATCCGCCGACAATTGGCCTCCCGAAATGTTATTTACTATAAAATTATATTTTTTGTGCATTATTTACCAATTTGAAACATAAAATCCAAACGAATTTGTACACAGTGTCGATCTTTTGTACTTATGCCCTGGTATACATAGTACATAGACAAGTAGTTTTTTCCTTGTTGCAATTGAATGAAAATATATTTTATACTTTGTTATTCGGCGGTACATCCTCTCTGCACATCCCTTCGGATCCTTCCCTTAGTTATATTTTGTGTAATTAGGTATACCGTATAACCGACTGCCTATTGTATATAAGAAGAATGGGCGATTGTCGGCGAATTAACTGTCATGGAACCCATTTTAGTAAGTAATTATTTACCTAACAAAGTTATATTATTCAAATGTACTCCTTATTTTTGTACAAATTATCAGAGCTTGAAGATATTGAAAGAAATTGAGTTTACAGATGATATTTCTACCCTTTTAAATCGTTGAACTTTGGCGAAAACTTGTTGTGTTGGCGACTATTTAAAATGAATTACCACCGCGCAAGAGGTCCATCTATCACGAGCAACTAGGAGAAGGAGGTAGGAAAGAGGAAGGTTGTTCGAAATCTGGCTATTCATATCTGGTACCCAAACACGGTTCATGTCGTTTCAAGCAATTCTGAATTCAAACAAAGCAAAGCTTTGAGATTGTCATGGAACCATACATAATACTACGTATATCGATTGATTATTTTCCCTCATTCTCACACATCTATAGGCAAGTTTATGCGAACAGGGAAATTAACATTGCCGAAAAAGCGTTCTGCTCTTTGTCAAACAGCTTTTGACGTAATATTAGTGGCACAAATAGTCATAATTTAATATTAGGAGCCGAGCCACATAATAACGGCATTACACCCCCTGTGAGCTGTAATGGGGAACTAATGTATCGAACACGCGTTGCCTAAGTGGAGAAAGCTCTCTTGTTAGTGGGTATGTTTGAAATGTTTGCATTATCTGAATAATAATATTAAAAAAAAAAATCAATAGATGTTCATAAATTGTTAAATTAAAATTAACTGTAGAATTAAAACAAACTTACTGGTTACGTTCAATAACATTAAGAATACCTACCTACGTGCGATTCACGGATAAAAATATTAATAAAATTTAAGACGGTTCCCTTAATATTTTTTATATTGTAGTGAAATTGTAACAACGTATGTAATAAGATCCGCTTAATAATAATCCGCTTAACAAGTATCCAGCCATAGTTGTATCATTTCAAAATAAAGAAACGAAGGACCAAATTATCGCCCAAAAGAGAAAATATGGTGTTTTGTCCACAAAAAAAATTAATTTTCCGGAAGATAACATAGTTTACATTAATGAACAACTGTCACAACATAACAAACACCTTCTGTTCCTTGCGAAATCTTCAAGACTAGGCTACAAATTCATTTGGGCAAAAAACGGAAATATAATGATGAGAAGGGATGAAACAGCTCCAATCATCCATATAAAACAGCCCGAAGACATTCCATCGGAATAAAGGATTATGTAACCATATTATACGAGCTAATAACTTCTATCTTTAAACATGGCTGATGAAAATTTTTTGTATGAAAATTATATTTGTCAAAATACAACAGAACTAAATAATCACTTTAAAGATATACATTTTTCAGTTCTTAATATGAACATAAGAAGCTTAAGAAAACACTTTGACGAACTTTGTATCTTACTCGATAGCCTAGATTTTTCTCCTAGCGTTGTTGTTTTAACAGAAACACAGATGAAAGAGGTAATTCCTTACAACATTCCAGGATATGTTACCATTTCTTCTGAATGTAAACACACTGGGCACGATGGAATCACCGTATTTATAAAAAATTGTCTCAAGATAACTGCCTACGAAATTTTAAACTTTAAAACAGCAAATGCAATCAAAATAACATTTAACCACAAAAACTGTAACTATTTGCTTTTAGCTATATATAGATCACCTTCATTAAATGAGTCTCTTTTTACTAACGAACTTACTTCGCTTTTAAAATTGACTAACAGAAATAACTTCAACTTTGCAATATTAGCTGGTGACATCAATATAAATATAAATGAAAATAATAAAAGAACAAATTCCATTAATGAATACTTAGATTGCTTGTCATGTGCAGGATATCAGTCATACATAAATTCCCCAACAAGAGAAAATCTAAATAATTCCACGACTCTAGATCACATATTTGTCAAAACACACAAACACGTTATAACTACATCTTCAACACTAAAAACAAACATTACTGACCACTACCCAACATTTTACGGACACAACATTTTAACCGCGAATTCAAAAGAATATTCTGATACTGTTGAAAAAAATGATATTAATTACGTCACATTAAACAATCTACTTCATTCAGAAAAATGGGACAATATACTTTCAATAGCTAACCCACATTCAGCATTAGAATTGTTTTATAAAACTCTACAAGATTATATTTCGAAAAGTACGCGTAAAATTGTTATCTCTAAGAGAAAATATAAAAAAATTAAGCCTTGGATCACTGTAGGACTAATAGTCTCCATTAAACAAAGAGATAAACTATACAGAGAGATGTTAAATTATCAAAGAGCCTGTCAAAAAAATAATGTAAAAACAATGTCGTTTATAAAAACTAAATATTTATTGTACAGAAATTTACTAAATAGATTAATAAGAAGTTGTAAAAAAAAATACTATTGTGAACAAATTGATAAAGCAAAAAATGATACTAAGAAAACGTGGAATATTATTAACGAAATAACGAACAAAAAAAAAATAGCATCAACTGATGTAAATGAGATTAAAATAAATAACAATATTATAACTGACAAATCAGCAATTGCAGAAAACTTTAACAACTTCTTCACAAATGTAGTAGATCAAGTCCTTGAATCTTCTAGTAAAATTGATAATACAACGCCCGTAGATTTAGTATCAACTTTCGATTCAATTAACACCTTAGAATATTTTTCACCCATCACAACAAATGAAATTGAAAAACACATTGACGGTCTAAAATCAACCAATTCTACAGGAATTGATGGTTTAGCAGGCTACACACTAAAAAAAATAAAACAATACATTTTAACTCCATTACAACATATTTTTAATATATCCCTAAAAGAGGGACATTTTCCAGAACAATTTAAAATCTCCACCATAATTCCAATACACAAATCGGGTGAAACGCTCATATTAGACAATTACAGACCTATTTCCCTAGTTTCAAATCTTTCAAAAATATTTGAAAAATGTATCAAAAGTAGAATAATGAATTACCTAGAACAAAACAAAATTCTGTCCCAAAATCAATATGGCTTCAGAAGTAAACTAAGCACTGAAGATGCAATATTCGATCTGACAAAAAATTATACACATCTGTTGATCAAAATAAAAAAAGTTTAGCTATATTTTTAGACTTGAGAAAAGCTTTTGACACGGTAAATCACAATCTACTTATAAAAAAAATTAATCAAATAGGTTTCAAAAAGGATACACTAAAAATTCTAACTAACTACCTTAAAGACAGAAAACAAAAAATAAAAATAGGGAATTTTTATAGTACAGAAACAAGGATAAAAAACGGAGTACCACAGGGAACTGTTCTCGGCCCAATTCTGTTTCTAATATATATAAATGATTTATGTAATGTTGTAATCCCTGGTGAAATTGTGTCTTACGCTGATGATACAGCAATAATAGTAAATGGAAAATCCTGGCTTGAAACTTTTTTGAATGCAACAAAATGTATTGCATATGTATCATCATGGCTAAAAAGTAATAGACTCTTCTTAAATTACAGCAAAACTTTTTACCTAACTTTTTATAAAAACAGTAAAAACAAACCCCCCAATAACCTAAAAATTAGAATACACAATGCTAACTGTAATCAAGTAACATGCTCTTCTTGCTTTGAACTTGGAAAAGTTGAAAAAATCAAATATTTGGGTATTTATATTGATACAAATTTAAATTGGCAATCACAAATTAATAATACCGTTTCTAAATTAAGATACCTTACTTACTTATTTTACAGACTTAAAGAAGTACTTAATATTGAAAAATTAAAAATGATTTATTTTTCTCTGGTGCAATCTTCACTCATATACGGAATAATAGGATGGGGTGGTGCGCTTGATGTATTTATAAAACCTTTACAAATAACTCAAAATTACATTATCAAAGTTATGTACAATAGAAACACAACATTTTCGACAGATGCACTATACAAAGAAGCTAAACTATTCAGTCTCCGTAAACTATTTATACTGCAAACTATGAAATATATCTTTAAAAACCAAAACAAATTCGAAAAAAATGAAAATAGAATCAACATTAGAAATAATAATGTTTTTTATACCCCCCAAACGAATACCAAACAAATGCAAACTCACAGCAGTTTCATTGGACCTCGTACTTTCAATCTTTTACCGAAAAATATTCAAGTGACAACTAAACTTCTGCAATACATAAAAGAGTTGAAGTCGTGGCTTGACAATGTAAATATTGAAACATTGTTTGCTTAATTTGTATCACTTTATTGTTTTTTCACAAACAGTACACTTATTAATACATTATGCACTTATTGTTACACTATTCCATTATTGTTATATTATGCACTTATTTGTTACATTATACCATTATTGTTACACTACTTCACTTAATGTATGCTCATTTTGTGCAAAGCTGTTTAGACAAATTTTAATCATGTTTTTGCTTTATATGCCCATTGTTTGTTCTTTCTAGGTACAATAATAAAATATATTCAACTATATTACCCACGCACAGGCTGCGCCTTAGTGGGTTCCCATTATTCTTTTTATTTTATAATATTGTATGCATCAAATGTAAATTTTGGGAAAAATAAAGGAAAAAAAAAAAAAAAAAAAAAACTTGAGTTATTTTATATAAATTACGTTGTTCAATATATAAAATTATATGTAATGTGTCCTGGATAAAAATAACAGTGAAATCGTTACATTGGATTTAACCATTAGGTACGAACCTGCTCAACTGTGATAAGACAAAAATCAAAAAGGTGCAAATTTAGTTATGTTATACAATTTTAATTTTATTAAATAATAATTAACATATAACACCTACATATTTGTGTTGGTGTGAGAAATACAGAAAAATTGTAATTTTTAAAAAAATGACCTTGAAACCTTATGTTAAGGTCTGTTTTTTTTTCTTTTACATTATCTTCACACAGCCCTGAGGAAAATAATTCCTCTCAGGGGAATCCTGTCATTCCTTTGTCATCTTTGGGGATGCTATGTCATGTGGAGGGTCTCTTGAAAAAGGAAGGAGAGAGAGTTCTGGGAAGGTTTGAGGCATGAGGGGCGGGTGGGAATCTGGGGTCAATTTAGGAGTAACGGACGTATGAATCCAACCCTCCCACTGGGTTGTAATAATGGTTGCAATGCAATGTTTAGGGCATATTTTATAGGCGGAGTTGAACGTTATTTATTTTTCTACCCTTTTATTCTTTTCTTTTCTTATATCTATGCAGAGTGTAACAGCCCGTACCCGTGTGAAGGAAAATTATTTTTTAATGTTTTTATGAAAAAAAATGTCATCGGCCAGCTTTTTAACAACAATTATGCTCAAGAATCGCTGGTTAAAATCCTTCGGCTTCGTGTTGTTACACCTCGTATATCTTATATTATTTGTAAGATTTTGGATATTTCTATCGCCTTATATATTTTTTTACATTAACTCACACAGGAGGTCCCCAGGAAAATTATTTCCCTTAGGGCCTATGTCATATTTGGGGATGCTGTGTGGAGGGTCTTTTTGTATAAAGTAAGGCGTGAACCTGGGTCTTGAAGAGTCCCATTTATTTATTTCAACGCCATAAAATGGCTTTTACATTCAAGTGTTTGTGTTACAATTATGTGTTACAACCTTCGACCAATGTTACAACCAAAAAAAAATAATAAAGTGGAAACTTGAGGAAGAGAATAGAACATATTAAAATAACAAAACATTATATTTACGCTGAATAAAAATAAAGGCATTTGATGGCAGGGAGGAAACACACAGGCCGGCAAATCGTTCAACAGCCAAGCTGTTAAATTAAAAAACGAGTCTTGCAAACGAGCCGTTCTCATGTGACAAAGGGCAACAGTACACAAATGTAAAAATTGTACACAAATGTATTCCAATGTTGGGTCAACTGTCTACAAAGTTTGTACATTTAATGTAGACCCTGATTAATCAATTTATCCTAATTTTCTTGCTTTTTTTTTACAGTTAATACCGCACAAGAGTCCCAACTGCTCCCGTCTGGAGCCAGTGAGACTATGGCATCCCCATTCGGGGTATGTTGTGAGGCTAAAGGTAGTGGGGAGGGGAAGGAGATAGGGAAGAGGAAGGTGGGGGAAGTACCTGGCTATTCAGATCTGGTCACTAAACACGGCTAAAGCCATTTCAAGCAACGTTTCAATTCTGAATGGTGGTCTTACACCAGGGCGATACTGATAGTATCTTCCACGCTTATTAATTATAATAATTATATTACCGGACCAATTTTTGTGACGCCTATTTTTGGAATTACCACCTCAACGGTGTTTTAAGAAGCTTAAAAAGTCTTTAAATTATTTTTTTAAATAACAAATTTAAAATTCTCCCCACCGTTAAAAATACAGCAAATTTGAAAACATGAAATTTCACTTATGAAAAGATCACATCATTTTCCATATTTCAAAAACTGAGAAATAAATGCAACATATTATGTGAGTAGTAGATACTAAATTTCGTGAGTTCAAATCTTTTTCTAATAATGTTGATGTTTACAAGCGAAGGTTTTTCATATTTTGTTTGCATTTTTTTAACCACGAGTGGCTTCTGGTTTGATCTGTTGTTTCTTTTGCCAGTAAAGTGCGGTTCTTTGGCTCCAATGCCAGATGCCGTTGGCAGTGCCACGTGCCGGTAAAAAGCACACACACCTCCTTGCAACTTTTTTCAGCGAAGTAACTTAGGAATACGAACGAAGCGAGACTATCAAAGAGTGAGTACATTAATTTGCTGTGGCAAGTAAAAAAAACTACAAAGATTTAACTTGGAACTTAGAGCTGACCGCAATACTACCGTGTCGTATTTAAAAAAATAGTAATTACCAAAATTAGCACAAATTAGCACGAGTTGAGTATGGTAATTTATTAAGTATCGATTTTTTTATATTATGGCAAAAAGATATTTTTATTTTCTCCTTTTTTGTACAAAAAAAAATATTTACGATGTTATCGCTGTTTAACCGCTTTTGGTAAGTAAATACACAGTTCCTACGTTGAAATTATTTCGTTTCTACTTACACTTGCAGACCCGGCCACATGTTGCTGTGGCTAACGAAACACAACGCCATTACCCAACAATTATAACCTACGCCATCTGTTAATTTGCATACGTATCAAATCCACACCGCTCGCTTGCTAGCCCGCTGCCTAAATTGAATCTTTGAATTTCCTGGCTTTTTTCTACAATAATATACATGTAATATACATATAAACCTTCCTCTTGAATCACTCTATCTATTGGTGAAAACAGCATGAAAATCCGTTGCGTAGTTTAAAAGATCTCAGCGTACAGACAGCGGGAGCGACTTCATTTTGTAAAGATTTACGAATACTGTGTTTTCATCTACTGCTTAAAATGGCTTTAGCCGTGTTTTGGTGACTAGATCTGAATAGCTAGGTACTTCCCGAATGTGCCTCTTCCCGTCTCCTTCCTCTTCCCACTCTTTTCGCCCAACAACATACACCAATATTGGATGCCATAGTTTTACTGGCTCAGAGAATTCGCAACTCTTGTTCCGTATTTAAATTCACAAAGACGTTTACAATTTGTAAGTAAAAACAGAAAATCTCATATTTCCTACAGATAATAGAACAAGTGTCTACAAGTGTTTTGACGAAAATCAGTACATTCGACCAAATATAAAAATGCTAAAAGGTTAAACAAAACTGTAAAACTTTGATCCTTGATTCTGTATAATGACTCCCATGTGAATTACTGTGTATTTACTTACCGCAGAATACAGGACCAAAATAAATATCTAAAAATTTCCACGGTAATTTGTTTGCTATTTTCTTCGCTTCAATATTCTGAACGATTTTACGTAATCTTTTACAAGCAAGCGTTTTTATTGATTGATTTTTCAAGGTACCTATTTCTTTTACGATGACTTAATGAAAGTATAATTTAGGCAATTATTTTCTAAAGACTGGCGTGAAGTAATTGGGGCGGATAATTCTCGAACAATGTAAATAAGCACTTATTTTCAATTAATTACTTTTATCATATTTCGGACTAACACAGTTTGTATTGGAGATTGGGGGTATCGAAAATGCCTCAAACTAATTTTGCAGTTTTGTGCCTTAAATCTTGGAAGACCATTTGATAAATAAATAAACAAATATATAAAGATTGAACAAAAAAAATATGCAAAGATTAATGCTTCTTGTTTTTAATAATAAGAAGATACTTACCTAACTGTCTAAGCACAGTCTTCCGGAGTTGAGGGGCAAGGCTCTTGACTCGCAATCCGAAGGACGCAGGTTCAATTCCCGGCGTGAACAAATAAATTTTATTTGATTAATTTGTGTTATTTCACAATTAATTCATTGAAATAATATCTAGTACATTTGTTTCACGTTCCAGAGTGGAAGATACTCTCAGTATCGCCCTGGTGTAAGAACACCACACAGAATTGAAACGTTGCTTGAAATGCCCTTAGCCGTGTTTGGTGACCAGATCTGAATAACCAGTAATTACTCCAACTTCCTCTTCTCCATCTCCTTCCCCTTCTCACCACCTTCAAAAAATACCCCAATTGGGGATGCCACTGGCTCCAGAGGGGAGGAGCTGGGACTCTTGTGAGGTATTAACATAAAAAAATAACATGTAAGTATTTTTGTAGTTTTGTTTCTGCAAAAAATCACCTCAAGGGCTGTATACATTAATTAGTTCACTTTTCCAAAAAAAACTACCAAATTAATCCCAAGCAACGTCTGTTTTACAGCCTTGTTCCAATATCTAGTGATTTTCAGCCTGTATATCTATATAATTATTTTCTTACATTCCTCCTCATTCCATTAAGAATGCAAGGCTGATGTAAGCGTAGCGAGTAAGATTAAGAAAGGGTCGCTCAGATGGTTTGGGCATGTAGAGCGAATGACTTCTTCCTCTTTTCCTTTAATCGGAGAGGAAAGGAGTGTAAGGAGAATATATGACGCAAATGTGAATGGTACACGAAGTCGGGGACGCCCGAGGAAGACATGGCACGACCAAGTGAATCAGATACTTGAGTCGGGCGATGTCAAGAGTCAGAATAATAGAAGAGCATGTATGAGACGATGTATGAATGTGAACGAGGCAAGGAGTGTGTGCCAAGATCGATTTGTTTGGCGGTCCGTCCTCTCTGCCTACCCCTGCGGGGAAACGACGTGATGGTTAGTTAGTTAGTTAGTTTTGTATTAGTGATCGACGAACCGGTGGATGCAATCTATTAGCCATAATAGTTTGTCTAGTATAAACATTATTATTTAATTTATTTGTTTATTAAATTAATTTATTCATAAATTTCTTGGCCTTACAAAACTGAGTACTTAACTCATGTTCCTACTAACGCCTGTAACTTATAAAGTATTATAAGCAAGTGTCAATAATAATTATTTATCCTACGTTATTGGTGGGCACGTAGGTACCGCTGGACTAAATACGTTTTAGAATCTCAGTAAAATATCATATTTTCTGCAAAAAAACTCACCTTAAAACAAAGAATGTTTAAAATGTATTTTTTCCTCCTCGAGCTGGTTCCGAGTGCAGTTTGCATCCTCGAGTGCACCACATTTGCATCCACATGTTGTCTATCTAACTACTGCTGTATCTACCTCCGCCTGCACGCATGCCACGCCACCTGCATTCGTTGCACCAGCTGCATCCTATGCGATTTTTTCATGTCCACATTGCACGAATAATGAGAAATCCGCTCTGGTTGTTAGTATTCGAGAAATACCTACTACGGTAATGATAATAACGGATAATTTGTACTGCACTTTTTTGTGATTAATTGCATCAAGGGCGTTGATATGATGACGTAGGTTAGCAATAGATGGAATACGAAAAATACAACGCACCATGTAATGTTAAATAGGTCAGGTTAGGTTAGGTTACCTCCTTGTTTTGCAATAAGACTAAGACAAGTACGTCAGGATAGGCTGTTGTACGGGGAACTTAAAAAAAATATATTTCTCTCAGGGCCTCAAAATTTTCGTATGACTATTTGTTTTTCAGACTCAATGGTACCTTTTACTTTTCCCTGTGCTATGGCTTTAAATTAAACGTGCTATCATAACGGTAACTTTGCTACGTTTTTCATTGCATTAAAAATATTTTTTGACAATATTCACGATTGATGTATTATAAATATAGTTTTGCCTAAATACAGTTAAAATAGCACTTATGTAATTTTATAACGGTTTTTTTTTGAGACCCTACAAAAAAACTTTGATGATTAGGGTAACATGTGAATGGGCAATATAGAAATCACCCTTTTTAAATACATCTATTTGAATTTCACTTTTATTTTAATGTATGAATGAAGAGGAATCTTTTAAGTGGAATTGCAAGCTATATGGTAGAATATTGATAGAAAGGGTAAGAATGGAAACAAAGGAAAAAGTTTGGGATGTGCAAGGTGCTTTTATGAGTGGAAGGGGGTGCATGGACCAGATTTTCTCGTTGCGTATGCTCACTGAGAAGTTTCTTGCAAAAAACCAGAAACTCTTCTGTGCCTTTGTAGATTTACAAAAAGCATACGACCGAGTTGACAGGAAAAAGCTGTGGAAGGTGTTGTCCAAGTACGGAGTGAATAAGAATCTCATACAAGCAATTGCGTCTCTGTATGAGGGAAGCGTTGCATGTATTAGGGTGAACGGTGATTTTACGGGGTGGTTTGACATCACAAAAGGTGTTAAGCAAGGATGCGTAATGTCACCGTGGTTATTCAATCTGTACATGGATAATTGTATGCAAGAGTTGAAAGATATGGGATTGGGCGCGAAATTGAGTGATCTAGAAGTATGTTGCCTGTTGTATGCTGATGATGCGGTGCTGATTTCTAACAGTATGGAAGATCTACAGTCGCTCGTGTCTAGGATGAACGAAGTATGTATGAAGAATGAGTTAATGATGAATATAAGTAAGTCTAAAGTAATGGTATTTGAAAGAGAGAGTACGAAAACAATGTGCAACATAGTTGTGAACGACGAATACTTGGGGCAGGTGGATGAGTTTGTGTATTTGGGAAGTATGTTTACGAGAGATGGGAAGACTGATAGAGATATCGAAAGAAGGGTAAATGCCGGTAACTCCATTAATGGAGGTCTGAACGCCGTTGGCAGCAACAAAAAATTGTCAAAAGAAGCGAAGCTAGCCGTCCATAATGGAGTGCTGGTACCTACCCTGATGTATGGCAGTGAGGCATGGAACTGGCAGAGAAAGGATGAAAGTAGACTGAATGCTGTAGAAATGAGATCCCTGAGACGTATGTGTGGTAAAACCATGTATGATCGTGTGAGAAATGTGGAGATCCGCAAAGAATGCAAGGCTGATGTAAGCGTAATGAATAAGATTAAGAAAGGGACGCTCAGATGGTTTGGGCATGTAGAGCGAATGAATGAGGAAAGGAGTGTAAGGAGAATATATGACGCAAATGTGAATGGTAGACGAAGTCGGGGACGCCCGAGGAAGACATGGCACGACCAAGTGAATCAGATACTTGAGTCGGGCGATGTCAAGAGTCAGAATAACAGAAGAGCATGTATGAGACGATGTATGAATGTGAACGAAGCAAGGAGTGTGTGCCAAGATCGAGTTGTTTGGCGGTCCGTCCTCTCTGCCTACCCCTGCGGGGAAACGGCGTGATGGTTAGTTAGTTAGTTAGTTAATCCACCAGAATTAGCTGAAACTCGGCAGATAGACTCGTTGTCGATGACAATGCATTATATCAATCACGGTGGCAATCACGCACACACACACACGGATACACACGCATTTCTCCGAAATTCTGACATTACAGCACTTAATACATGAAATAAATATCGGTCTAATCCAATCGTAATTTGGCTCAATCGGAAGCATGGTTGACTCCAGTTCATGGGTAGAAAGGTTTAATCCTCAGTCAAATCAAGTTTTAAAAAAACATTTGAAAACAGATGTATTATAGTTAAAAAACTTTCAAAACTGTGTCTTCCTGTGTTTTTACTAATGGATTTTTAAAGATGGGCAGTATGTTTTGGTTCATTAGCCCGCCCCGTTAACTCTTCTAATCTAACTAGTCGAGAGTTGTTTTAGAAATCAGGATTTCGTCATTTTTAATCTGGTTCTGTTTGCTTATGTTCCAAGGTATTGTTAATTTGAATAATCCACCTTATTTCCATTAATTAGCATTTAAATTAACATCTCAACTATACAGTGTAATATATAGAGACGTTTTAGAATGGATCGAGGGAATGGGTACTCCTTGTTTATGACTGTTTTATCATCACAAATTTGGAAGTTGAATAAATTACATTAATCGTCTCCGATTCACAGGAATTAGAATAATTTATAGACCTTAAGACAGAGAGAGAAATTAAGAGAGATTATGAAACTATTTGAAACAAAAAATTGAAAAGGAAACTTCAACTGCGAGTCAACAATTTTATAACTTATTCTTGGTTTTACCGGCATACTATGAGAGCTCGAAATTTAAAACGTGTCTCCACTATAAAAGACCTTGGTATTGTGTTTGATAGTAGGTTAACTTTTCATGATCATATCGTAATGACGTGTATTACTTCAATGAGGATGCTGGGTTTTGTCCTACGTACTACGAGAAATTTCAGAGACACCCGGGTTCTCACAGTACTATACAATGCTTTGGTTAGAAGTAGGCTTGAGAGTGGTTCGGTGGTTTGGAGCCCATACCAAGTGAAGTATTCCCTCATGTTGGAGAAGGTTCAGAAGAAATTTCTGAGATTTCTTTACCTGAGGGAGTACGGCTACTACCCGTGGCTCTACCCTACCGACTTTTTCTTGGGCATGCTCGGTATGAACCGTCTACGGGTCAGAAGGGATGTGCTCATTATAACACATTTCTTCGGACTGATTCGTGGACGGTTCGAAAACTCGGCTATTATGGAGACAAACAAACACAAACCTTAAAAATTATAGTGAAAATATGAAAATATGAAATGAGTTGTACCCTTCGACCAAGTATATATCTAGGTCAATGGTTATACCAAATAAAACTATTATGATAACACCCCCCCCCCCCCCCCCCCCATACACACAAGCCCTGCTTATTTATGGGGGTACATCAAATATATATATTATGTAACTAATTATTATATAGATTCATTTTAAAATACATGTATCTATTTATGATTCATAACAAATAAAAAAAAAAAAAAATAAAAAAAATGGAGAGCATTAGTTTCTATGTTCCCGATGGTTATCTCCGTCACCGACAGCATAGAATGTTTTATCTCCCGGCTTGCAGAACTAACTTGCCAATGGTTATGACAGTCGGGAGAGCAGTCT
This sequence comes from Glyphotaelius pellucidus, assembly GCA_936435175.1. Taxonomy (NCBI): domain Eukaryota; kingdom Metazoa; phylum Arthropoda; class Insecta; order Trichoptera; family Limnephilidae; genus Glyphotaelius; species Glyphotaelius pellucidus. Next base: position 11,601,969 of record OW386545.1, on the reverse strand, counting down.
GTTGTTAAATAGAATCACTTAGAATTTCGACATGTTTAGCATCAATGAAGCACAATTTAGACAGCAAGCTTTATTGCTGTTAGTCTGATTGTGCTTCATTGATTTTTAAATTGTTCATTGATGTTTATATTGTATAATTTGTTTGAATTGTTTATATTATTTAAATTGCTTAAATATGCTTTAATCTTAATATGTTCTCTATTTTAAAAATGATTTGAAATTTTAATTTTGTTATGTTTTTAAAGTGAATAAATTGAATTGAATTGAATAACATTCTAAATCATTCCTTATTCAGTGAATCAAATTAGCTACAAAGTTATCGTTCTCTTGCCTAGAACGTGAAGGTTTTATTTTCAACGCGTAAGTTTAAATATTTCTCGCATTCAGGTTGGTAGCTTTATTGTGAATCACGAGTTAAAGTTCAACAATTAACACTGCATTATCATCTTTCCCTGGTAACCTGAGCCGACAAAGGTGGCGTACGTATATTTCCTGGCCAAACAAAGCTTCTAAAGTTACCCGCATTAGCACTGGTAACTGGTAACTCCTGAAGGCAAGTGTTTTGTGTCCACTGTGTGCAACAGCGTGAGAATTGAATGCATTTGTAGCACCTGCAGACCACAGAACTGTTTTTGTTCGCAGACCCGACGAGCGGCATGTGGTAGTCTGCAGTTAATGCGTCTAGGGAGGTCAGCAAAACTCGTTTTTATTGCTTTTATTGTAACACTGCAGCCGTTTTTATTTACTTGTAAACGCATTCCTTTGCTGCTAAATACTGTATTTAGCAAATTTACTGAATTTCCATAAATATGAACCCTGAATTTCATTAAAATTGTACCTAGTTCTATTTATACATCATCAACCTCGCCGAAAATATTTTGAACCCAAGCCGTATATATAGTGAACATAGGAATCATACAAAGTATTGACATGGAATAAAGTGAATCATTTCATTCATTTGATTCACTCACAATTTGGGAGGCGGGTATGGGTACCGCCACCCCGGGAACCATTTATTGGATAACCAACACCTCGGCCATGGGTTACCCCAAGTGGTTCGCTACGTTTGGTGTCTTAGCCGAGGTGCCCGGGTTCATGGGGTGAACTTTGTCCAGGTCTTGGCGGCGGATGCGTCTGCCAACCTGCTGGGTAGCTGGTCGGATCGAGAGAGACTGGTTGAGGGAGGCCTTTTGACCTTTCCAGCCGGACTCTCTCGATCCATCGCCTTGCACTACAGTTGGAGGGATGGATTCATACGTCCGACACTCCTGGACACATTGATCCCCAGATTTCTACCCATTTCTCATACCTTTTTCCTTCCCTTCCTTCAAAATAACCTCCACACAGCATCCTCAAGATGACATAGGCCCTGAGGGAAATAGTTTTCCTCAGGGCCTCTTATGTGGAGCTTATGTAAAAAAAAAATTATGTTAAGTGAAGCCAGCTATGTGTTAATTCAAAAGAAGATAATGTTAATAAATCGAAGCGAAAATATGAAAAAGAATAAGTCACAGAAAAATACAAAGGTAACGGTCGCAAGCGCCTCAACAGTGACCGGACAACTCAGAGTGAAATCAATTTACCACCTCCTCTGAAAAGTCATTAAAAGTGATAATGTATAAAAAGCATTGGGTAAATAGGTTACGGTATGGGCTATTTTTCTCTTTTTTTTTTAAATTACTTTTCAAGGAGGTGTTATATTGATTTGATTCTGAGTTGGCATGGAAACCGCCTCAACCAACTCGGCCATTGGGATCTTTTATTTTTAAGTCTTTGTCTTTTTTCAAATTCAGAATTGACAATATTAACTTCGACCATTTTTATATTTTGGTAGGTACCCTTTTAAACGATAACAAATATTTAAATAACTGGTTTGTAACCTAGATAATGTTTCCGATAAACATACCCGATTTTATTTATATGGGGCATCTATTGACTAAATTTCTAAAAGTCTAAATGAATTTTATTTTAAAATTAGAATAATTCTCGTATGAAAACTTTTGAAGGTTATCCCCATCAAAGTAATATATCATTGAAGAAGAAGATAATACGAATAATATGAAAAATATGAAAAAAGAACAAGACAAAGAGAAATAAAAAGGTAACGGTCGCAACTGGAACTCAAACCCAGGATCTCATGTTTTACCAGGACATTAGCCATCCTCAGAGGACATTCTATGTGTGAACACCTTTTACCGTTTTTATCATTTGGTTTAGTAAGAACTTATAACTCTTTTTAGACGCTGTCGGGCAATAAACAAACCAGTGAATATTATTTCACTTTGCATATTAAAAATAGGTTCTGTCAACTGTTTCGATTCGGAGCAGATGATACTTGGGATATTCGCTTTAGTTATTCAGTTCTTGTGTTTGCCACACTCGTGCATCGTTGAGGGTAAACACAGTCGGGGCTATCTCTCTCCTTTGAGTGCGCTCGTTTCTCCATACATTATCTGATCTGAAACTTTATAAGTATGGCTCCCTCCTGCATTATCGAGAATTCCACATGCAGTATGTACATTGGAGGTGAGATCTTTGCATATTTGTTATTTTTGTACTGGAACTTTTCCTCTGAAAACTGGCGCATGATCAAACACTATAATGTAATGGAGAAACACGACAGATCTGAAGATTGACACGATAGTTTTGAGGTTAGAGTTAAGTCATTTTAAAACTCTAAACTCTTGACTTCAGAATTAACTGTACAGGTTTTAAGATGAATTTTCAGCTTCGCTTGATATCATAAACAAATCTCAATTAAATATTAGCACAGATTCTTGCTTCATTAAACACATTGATATGGAAAGCGATTGTGCTACAAGCCTTAAAATAATAGAAAAAGGTGGGTATCCGAGTTTTGAAAACTAATTTTATTTTTTTATGGATATTTTATGGAATCACGAGATCCAGAGATCGACAATGAAGAAATCATGAAATGAAATAATGTTCGAAAAGCATCGCCGTGGGTAGCGACGATTACATTTGTAAGTTACATATCGCTTTCCTGTGTCTATTAAAAATATACACACATATATTTTTGGGAGGGGAAGGAAATGGGGAAGAGGAATTTGGGGAATAGCTGGATATTCGGATTAGGTCGCCAAGCATTCTGAAAGCCATTTCAAGCAACGCAACATTTCGTTTCTGAATGGTGGTCTTTCACCAGAGTGATACTGAAAGTATCTACCATTCTGGAACGTGTCGTAATCACATGTACTATAAGATAATTATTTTAAATGAATAAATTGTAATTTTTCGGATAAATAACAGCTTTTACCTGTTAATACTCCCAACCCCACCAAAATCGTTTTATTGGGAAATCTATGAATGAACATTAGAGCGTGAATAATTTAATAATGTTTTGTTATTGATTATTTTGAATAATTTAGCTCTTTATTATTGTTTTTTTATTGGGACTTGATTAAAGAATGCCGCGTATTGTCGTTCAGTTTTAATTTATGCTAATTAACCGCATGGAAATTCAGAAACCAATTCCAATGTCTATAATCAACGATATCAAGAATAACGTCCGTTGATTAAACAGACGAAAAGCCAAGTGTACACAGTTCAGGGAACTAATTACCATTAAGTCCGATGTTGATGAGCCTAGAAAATATATACCCCACAGTAAGTCTGTGCACACTGAATAGATAAATAGATAGAAGTGTGTTGTGGGCTTGTTCGTGTGCCGAAGTAAACTCAAATTGATCACCCGATTAACTTGATTCGAAAGGTCTAGTGAAAATTGCCGATATCAGTTTTCTTTCAATATATATCATCACCTTTCTTTCAGTGTACAGGGTGTAACAGATCGTATCCAATATCCGGATTTTAATAAGCGATTCCTGCGCATATTTTAAGTTAAAAATGTACATATCATTTTGCTGTCCGATGATATTTTCAATTAAAAACAATAAAACGTATTTTTCCATCACACGTCGCTAATGCGTATTCAGGAGAGTATTGCGTTCATAGCCTAGCAGCCTAGTCACTTAATGAGCGTTGCGCCTCGTTCTAGAAGCACGGTAACACACAAACGCGTCTTATAGGGTGGGATAAGTAGCGAAGTAAGATTGAAAAATATTTTTTTTTTTTTTTGAAAAAAAATATCATCCAACAGCCAAATGTCATGTACTTTTTTTACTTCAAAAATACTCTGGAATCGTTGGTTAAAATCCTTCGGGAAGGTGCTGTTACATCATTTGCATATCAAAACAATATCTACAGATACTGAAGGAATAAACAGAAAGAAGTGTGTGCTCGAAATTAACAAAATTTTTCTTTATTTTTGATGAAATCAATTTTTTTGATGCATTTTCAAATATTCGGCATCTTGAAAAGACAATAAATTTCATTGTTGCTTGTCTTCGGACTCACAGTGACCCATCGGGCCATTTAAGTCAACTGTTTTCCTTCAAGTACTTATAGATCACACTTCTAGGGACTTTTCTGTTTAGTGTTCTGTGGTTGTGGTCGATAGCCGGTCTGTTTGTAAAGCTCGGCGTGTATATTTCCATACTTTCTAAAGCGGCCGTATAGCGAAGCACTTCATTAAATTCAAACACAAGAAGATGCCCGACGAATGGCAAATTTGAATAGAAAATAACTCAGTTGTTCCTTAATGATTTTCTGGTCACGTGGAGAAACGATAGCTTAAGCAAGCCAAGCAATTACACGACACTACTGTTGTTTTTAAACAGATAGGAACTATTGATTTATTTATGGCTCAAATATTGCAATGCATTTTCAAAATACTCATTTGGCAACACTTGGAACTTTTTTTCTTCTAGAAATATTTTGTGTTTATGTACGTTGCTTCACTCGATTGTATAAATTTTCAACCTTTACACAGGCTTGTCTTAGTAAGGTTTATTAATATGTGAAAAGTAATGCTACTGTGAGTAGCAATAAATTAATTACCTGAATTCGTCGCTCTTTTTTCTAGTGTCGTAATGCACGAAACTTCGTCTACAAGGTGCTTGGAAGGGAGATTCAAAAATTCATAATCAAAAGACATAAGTAGTTATTTTTTTACATTAGCTCCACACAAGCGGCCCTGAGGAAAATAATTCAATCACGACATGTGTGATCTCGGGGGATGCTGTGCCGAGGGGTCTTATAAGTAGTTATTTTTTTTACATTAGCTCCACATAAGCGGCCCTGAGGAAAATAATTCAATCACGGCCTGTGTGATCTCGGGGGATGCTGTGCTGAGGGTCTTTAAGGAAAGGAAGGAGAGGAACCCACCCCTCATACCTTTTACCTTCCCATTGGTCAGTGTGTCCAGGAATGACCGATGTATGAATCCATCCTTCCCACTGCATGATTCGAGAGAGTTCGGCTGGAGAGGTCAAAAGGCCTCCCTCAACCATTCTCTCCCGCCACACACCAGGTGGACAGACGCATCCGCCGCCAAGACTCGGACAAACATAACCCCGTGAAACTGGGCACCCCTGATAAGTCAGCAAACTTAGCGAACTACTTGGGGTGTCCCGGCAGAGGTATCGATTACTCAATAAACGGGTACTCTACACGCCTCCCAAATTATTTTTGCACGTCTAACTAATGAAATTAATTCATTAATGTTGTATTTTTAACAACTTATAAGTTATAACTAACAAATTGCGACTTCCAACCCATCAATCAACATTAGAAAAAAATGTTATGAAGTTGATTAATTAAATAGTATTCTGATTAGGTACCTAAATTGTTCAATTCGATTCAAATGTTGAATGATTCGAAATAGGTACGCATTTACAGTTATATAAATCAAAGAATGCAATGCCTTAGACCAGTGGTCGTCAAACTTATTGGCTAACGAGTACATTTCAACGATTCAAAAAAAATTTGGGGCCAAATCTGTTTATTGATTTAGCAAACATTATTATAATTTTAGAACTTCATTAAATTACGTGTACGCTGAATAAAACTTGATTTCCTACTTAATAAAGATTTTATTCCTTGTTAAAAAATAAAAGCATAGGGCATAGTGAATCCATAAATTTATATCATGACTTTATTAATTGTTTTTGTGTTTAATTCGTAGAACTCCGTTTAATTTTTTTATTATATTTAATTAAAATTAAATTTGATAATTTTATTATCAAGTTCCGCAAGTATTTTATTATGTATTTTAGTTGCAAGTGTTTCGGTTAGATAATAATAATAATATTTGGCTTATTTATGAAGCGCCATTTTCATGAAAAATCATCTCAAGGGCGCTGTACATATAAACATATAATAAAATAAAATTAATACGATAGACTTACAACTAATATTTAAAATTATAACTAGTGACTTACATCGAAGACTTATATATCTAGTGACTTACGACTAAGACTTAAAACTGTGACATACATATATATTTGTTAGATCTACTGATAGGCGACTTATTTATAAGATTTGAAATGTTAATTTTCGAAGATTGATTTATTACCGGTTAACCCAATTTGCTGATACAC